>CM060926.1:398190376-400617876 GCA_030737875.1 Allium sativum | reverse complement strand
CGTATACTTTCTATTGCCCTAAATCATGTCCTAAACGATGATCGTACGGACTCGGACCGGACATGTAACCTCTTCGGAACGAGTCATATAAGGAATTGTTATGTCCTATTAATACCCCTAACTTTTAAGTGCAGCGATAGGTATGTGTTTGATAGATGATCTAAATTGCAATATTATGTTTTGGATTAGTGACAGAATTGGATAGTAGATCGGACTATAAGATATTCAGTCATGAGTGCTTGATATTAATGTATTTCTTTGTCTTCTAGATAAATTCGAAGGTCGCTCACAACAGCTGCTGTGGTGTAGTGGTTATCACGTTTGCTTTACACGCAAAAGGTCCCTAGTTCGATCCTGGGCAGTAGCATTGCTTTTTGATCCTCCAAGTATTGGGCTTTCTCCATATACCTAACAGAAAGAAGCCCACACAAACAAAGGCCCTTAGCCCGGAATTCTGAATGAGTACTTTATATTTTTTCCTTCCACTTTCACCTTTCCGCGCGAAGCTTTAATTCTACAAGGCCTGTTGGCCCAAACTGCAAATTGTCTATAAAAAACCAAACCCTAGACAAGCGTAAAATCTACTTGATCTTATCTGAGCAAATGAGCTTGCAGCCGCCGCTTCTCTCCCCCTTCTGTTTAATAGAGTATTGCTTGATTCGTTGCCCCCTGGTTTAGGTCAGGAGGTGGCGGTGTTTCGTCATGCTTCCTTCTAACATCCTTTGGGGGTTTGAAATTTTGGACGCTGCATTGCCTCTGCGATGAAGACTGCCCGCCATTGGAGCACCTTCTTTTATGCTTGTGCCGTGATAAAAAGGCGGGCTACCCCCAACCACACTTATTTTCTTTTCTTTTATGTTGGTAATCATTTATAAATTTTGAGGTTGCATATTTTTGTGTTTGCTAATATTCAGAAGTTGCTACATCTGAGCCGATCTGAATGTTAAAGCTTTTCTTTTCCACCTTTTCAGTCATGATATTATGGATTTGAATTGTTTCATTTATGGCTCAATTTATGTCGTTAGGTCATTTTATGTTTTATTTCGTTTGTGAATTGCATTTTTTCTGTTGATGCATTGTGTCCCAACTCTTTTAGTCCTCTTAAGCCGTTCCAATTTGTACCTTGAAGGAATGATGTTCATTTGCGAACACAAGGCAGCTTTTTTTTTTTTAAGCCTTTCCTATACCCTAGATCTTATTCAGGTTATACTGTTTTGATCCTCCAGAGATTATGCTTATGGAATCTAGTTCGTAAAAATATGTTCATGATCTCCTCATGAATTGCTAGTTAATGTGATTTTGTCATTTTTATAAACTGAATTTGTTCTGATTGTGGGATAAACATATCACTAAAAATCAGTGCATTCCAAATTATTCCTTGCACTCTAGTATTTTCTGTAATTTTTCAATTTTGCATTTGAATTAACGCAATCCGTCTTTGTTTCTTCTTTTACACCCCGTTGATATATGGATTGGATTGATTTTCAATACGTTTTAATGCTTTTATTACCCCAGTTGGTTTGCAAATGGTAATGCTAACCTGGGGTAGGTCTATTGTCATCTCACACTGTCGATTGTGTCGTAGCTTGGTTTGAAAGAGAATTCACTGCTGGTCAGTGCTTATAGTCGTTCATTCGGGCATCACATAGATACTGAAGGTTTGCTCGTGTAGATGCTGCCCATATTGAATCTGCTTTTTGATAATGTGATGCTTGAGGTTTGGATATGTGTTGACCTGTAATTTTGGGTGACCCCTGGTGTCTTGAGCGATCTGTTTGTGCAGCGATGGTGCGTGATATTGGCGATGTTTAATTTTCTGGTGGCCTTTGGAATTTTCCTTTGTACCAATCATAGGAAAGATAACAATCTATAATTGATTTGTTGTATGAAATGTTTCACCTTTGTTGTCTTCAGAGCATCTTCAACTGTTTGGATTGTAAAAAATATATCTTATGTTCTTCTAACATTTGCATTCGATGTTCTATTGAAACAATGCCCAAATGCCATTGTTTATGTAAAAATCAGTCGTCTCTAGTGTGTGATAGTGAATTTTTAATTTTTTGTAAATGTTGATAAATGTTTTCGTTTGTAATACATTTGAGGTCAATGTTGGATCATTTCAAATTATTTCTAACGTTGACATGATTGAGGGTGATCTGTAAGTAATCTATGCGTTGTCGTTGGCTATATCACAATTGATGCTATGGTAATAATTTTGTTTTTTAATCGATAAATTAGTACTTTTTTAATATATGTTAATTACTAAACAAGAAATGGTGGTAAAAAATAATGGATAACCTAGATGTGAAGCTGTTTTTTTTCCCTTATGATAACTAAAATAATTACTTTATAAAAATAATGGATGTTACTTTTATTAACATTATTTCAAAAATCTTTTTAAATCAATTCATTTGTTTTGTCCGGGATTTTTTCCTCTTCAAAAATCTTAAACTCCGCTTGCCAAGAAGATTATTAGAATATGCTGTTCCGACGTTTTCTTTCTCTACATCCGGAAGCTCTTCAGTTCGATCTATTGTTTTATGAGCTATCTGATTGATTTCTTCTTGCTTACAGTCTTTGTTCGTTAATTCCCAAAACCTTTTCTGAATCGTGTTATAAACTTTTTGTACTATAAAACGGGGATTCTCTGAACGGAGTGGAATCTTCTTATTTAACGGGACAAAATGAATTGACACATTTATACATAACTGATTCAGCAGGGACATCATCCAAGTGAAAACTATAAAACAGTTCTCGAGAATCGTTTGATTCCCAAGTTGTGCCACCTTTTTTTTTTTTGCTTCTTTGGGGCGGTAAAACCATTGACCAGTCACCATTAAACCAATCCCTGACTCACTTATGTCCTTTATTATTGCAACATATGGTTTCTCATGCTCAGATGCTGGAGTTAAGAGCATCGGATCTTCAAGATCGTAAGTAGTGCTTCATATCTAAAGAAAAGATAATGATTCTTCTTCTTCTTCTTTCCTTTTCCAGAAACTGTTATAGGATCTCCAATCGATCTCGCTAGTGTCTGAGTCCTGCAAAATCTTTTCATTTTCGCTGACGACATTATTGTTATTTTTGTAGGGGTTGTGTAATTTGCCAATCTTCTTCTTCATCGTCGCTGATGGAGATTAGAGCAAACTGTCTTTTGATCTGCATTGTGCTATGTTCTAGTTAAAGCGTGAATTTGATTTATCCTGGATTGTTACATTGATTAAATTCCGGTGGCTATTATGCTTTTAATTTTAAAATCGTAGGTTAATATTGGATATCGGATGCCAACAATGTCCAAGGCAAAGAATCTTCCTTAATCCGATGGGAACGCCTCTAGAGTGATGTGTCCTTAAGAAAACAACTCTTGATTTCTCGACACACAAAGTCAGACCATCTTTATATGCTGACCCAGTAGATTGTAATATGAATATGACATTCCACGGTTATCGACTCTTGTTTACGTCGTAACATAAATGAGTCATTGTCGACATAGTGTCGCGGGTACGTTCACACGTTTTTACATGATTTTGCACGATGCGATCAGGGTTTGGAAATAAAATATGAGTAGTCGGTGTATTGTTGGCTTATGACTACACGAGTTGGATTTTGGAAAACGATATTGAATCGTGGACTCAATCGCTTGTTGTACGTTTTTGAGTCGTTTTGACTTACGAGCATGCTATTGGTTAGCAAATCGGATCAGTATTGATTTTTGTGATATCGAACACACGTATGCGTGGTCATAATCGAAATCACAAGTCGGAAATTTCTTGAAGTTTGGAAATTTCATTCTTGTTCATCTATCATTGTTATATGTGTATAGATATACATCCCGATACATATATACAAATACATAATATATATATACACTCTTTTTTTTATTATTATTTTATAAAGAGTCTTCACATCCCATGAAGGATATGAAATTTCATATCCCAGGGGAATACGATATTTCGTATCCTAGACGGAATGTGAAACTTCGCATCCTTGAAGGGATTCAAGGATGCGAAGAGCCTTACGGGCTTGGCCTCCTCTTCTCCCATATATATTTCGAAGCTTGAAACCTCCTCTCATTTTTTTACTTCGCTCGCCCTTACCAATCGATACTCTGATTTTGATTGAACTCGAATTTGAACCCGATTTTCAGGTAGGATTCGAAATTTTGGACTTAACCTTTTGAATTGTCCTTGAATTCGAGCTTCTGGGTGTTAATATCAAATTTCGAGCTTGAGATTCAAGTTTTGGAGGGAATTCTATTTCGAGTTATAGAGGTGGAAATGGGTGCGAAGGAGAGGGAGAAGGAGATAGAAGGAGAGGAGGAGAATATGGGAAGAGGAAGCAGTGGCCAGCGTTTCGTATCCCTCTACTGATGCAACGCTTTACATTAGAGCGATGCAGTCTTTCGCATCAGTGTGATGCAAAATTCCGCATCTCGAGGGATGTGAATCCCCACATCCCTAGTGATGCAGTTTTTCATATTGGAGGGATGCAAGCTTCCGAATCATGAGGGATGCGAGATTTCGCATCATGAGGGATGTGAGTTCGCATTCGTGTGATGTGGTTTTTCGTACTTGAGTGATGCAGAGTGACCTGGACCGAAGTGTACCAGGAGAGGGATGCGAATTTTCGTGGAAAGAGGAGGGCCGCGACATCTTGAGTCGTAAAGGGATGCATATTTCCATGGTTTTGGGGATGCGATTTTCGTTTCCCTTAGACTTGGGAAATATTAAAACTTTCTGTTTAGGGCGCATCCGACCTTTCTAATGAAATATTTACATCTCTAGCCATTGGACTCATGTCGTTTCCGTTACATTTCATGATTGGATAGGACTTAGGCTTTGCACATAGGATTTAGAGCATAAAATCAGACTATGAACACAAGACCAAAACGTCAAACTTTTAGATTCGTTTCCCAGCTTCACTCACGATGTAGTCGCGACTAGACGTGAATCCGACGATAACGTTCAACAACGATGATGGTTACATTTTTAAGAATTAGTGGTCGTCATTGTGTCCCAAGTAATCATATCAGCATTGCACTACACTACACGCACATGTTAGCTTACACCAACACGAGGGGTACAGGTTTTCAATGCGATGTCTAATGCAACTATACTAAAAGTATAACTAGCAACAACATACTTTGGAAGCCCAAGCTTCTCATCATTTGTCGTCCTAATCTGGGTCATCAAGCAATACCGAATCATAGGACGACAAGATTGAGACTTCCGTAGAATCCACCTCTTCTCAGCTCATAGGTTCAACCAAAGCACCTGACCAGGGTTTGCAGCCAAAAGATTCGCAACAAACAGCCGAGCACCCAACTGATCCGTTGGTGCTGGAAGGGACTGCTTCCACCGAGGAAAACCCTAAGGAGGAAGAAGACGTATATGTTGTGAAGGGAGACACCCTAGAGGCGTCGGATAAGATGGCAGATGCCGTTATTGTTGACAATCCACCTGATTCGGTGCCTCCACATTTGGATGAAATTACGTTGAGGTGCATTTGCATAAGATTCAACATATCTCGGGGATACATTCATGTTCCCCAAAAGGAGGACAAGGCACACGCACCTCCAAAAGGGTATACTGCCTAGAGAAGGTATATGTTTACTTCTGGATGCGTGCCTCCAGTTTGCTACTTTACCCGAGATATGCCGCGTCATTTTCATTTAGCGCCAATGCAGCTTCATTTGAATGGGTATGCCTTCCTCCTCGACACCTACGTTTGTTCAGGGAGCATCTACACATAGAACCTACAAGAGAGAACATCTGGTCCTTTTTTAGATTAAGAGGAGAGCTACCAGTGCGCCTTCCCTGTATTCGAGGGGTCATGGAGTAGACTTGGAGTTTTCAAGAACGATTGGTCCTTTGCCCGCTACCCTCCAGGATTTATGAGACATTGGTTGGTCGGAAGTATCTTTTATTACTTTGGGGTTATAGTTAGTTGTGTCATGGGATTCGAGTTAGCTTTGAGCTTCTGTACTCGGAACATCTCAAACTGTTGAGGGCTATCCCGATCAAAGCTCACTTTACAGAGAAAATCTTAGACGAGAAGGTACTTCACAGGACAGGCTTACTCCTTGCTAAACGTACAATATTCCAACCAACCGTTGCAGGAAAGGGGAAGGCAGAATCTGAAGGAGAAGGGAGTTCTCCGGGCCGCAAAAGGAAAGCTCCATCTGTTCTGTCCAAGCAACACAAGGCTGCGAAGACTCGGGAAGGAACTAGTGGAGGTGACGCCAGTGATATGGAGATGATCACTGGACAAGAGGGTCTTCCACCCACCCATATCCCATCTACAACTGTTGAGACGAAGGCGGGAGTGTTAGCTAGGTCGGTTTCCCCGTTTACTGCCTTTGGGACTGCCACATCGCTGGAAAAAGTGGACTAGTTTAAGGACTTGAACAAGGTTCCAATTGACCTTGCTTTGTCTTGGCCCAACGACACAAGTTCTGGAATCTAACACTAAATATTGGGGAGATAACCCTTCATGCGGTCCTCAATCTGGTATGTGGAGAGTGCACTTAGGGCACATACTCATAAACACTGCATAACATGACATTTGTTTGTATGTATAAGGTGCTCTAGTCTAACCTTGAGTCTGTTCCGTGCAGGTGAAATGGTTTGAGACAACAGTGGCGGCAGATACCGAGGTCATCGGCTGGAGGCCAATGACCACAAAGGAGCGCAGTGATAAGTGGTTTTAAGAAAGCAACTGATCTGTTCCAGTCTTCTTCTCGCTCCCAGGGTCGTGGCAGTGATTGTCGATATAGAGATTAACTAAGACACTCGGAATCCCCACCACTTATTATTCGATCTTTGAGGGTCGACTCAAGGTTTAAGACTACGTGCACAAGCCCACAAACATCAACACTTCCTCTTTACACTCCGCCAACGGTGCATGCTTATAAATCCACCAGTAAAGATACATTGCCAGTAGATCGCGAGACATCAAAGACGGTTGCGTCAAAGGAAGTGTCGGAAGTTCCAGGGCGCACTCCTGAACAGAAGAAGCCTCTTTTGAAAGAGCTATTTCCCAAGTGTTATTCTGAGGAGCTGAAATGGATGTTGGACATCAGCCCAATTCCTCATAAGGGCACTGACGAGGTATCGAGGAAAGTACACACCAACTTCTACTAGTGCTAGGAGTTCAACAAATATGCAGGTAATCTCTCGGAGATGATTTTCTGAAAGAATGTAGAGTTGCAAAACTTGGAGCTGGCCCTCGAAGTTGAGCGATTATAGTGTATGGAATCGAGATGAAGTATTGCGTAAGGCAAGTCTCAGAATTGTAATTATTTCTATGTATCCGAGTATCACACATAAGTGCTAACTCTCTGTTATTGAAATAGCGTAATGGGAAGAGAAGAATAAGAATCTAAAGTAAGAGGCATAAGATGCTGAGATGACATTCAAAACCACCATGGCCTCCATGGCGACTGACAACACGACTCACCAATAGCTGCTGGAGGAGAACCATCGACTGGTTGTGGAAAACAAGGAAGTGCACCAGCTTCGTACGGATAGTGAGGCCTTGGTTAGGGAGAACCAAAGGCGAAAAACTGAGAATGAGGAAGACCATAGGCTTATGAATGAGAATGCCAAGTTAAAGAGACTTCTGGAGCAGGCCAAAAAGGATAAGGAGGCCGCCGAGGTTACTAACAAAGAGGTGTTGAGCCAGATTGATGGAATAAGGAGGAGCATCAGAAGGAAGTGGAAGAGCTCAGGGATGAGGATGCTGAGATCAAGGCAGAGTTGGCTCTGGAGCCATATGTTTGGGGAATGAAAGTCAAAGCGCTTCGAGTCCGCGGAATCTCATGATTCAACGATTACTCCCGGACACTTGCTGGGGTCTGAGATAGGCTGTTGGAGTACGAGGCTAAGTTGCGGCAGGTGGAGGCAGTCGATGAGAGTGATTTCATGTTCTCACACTTGACTGAGTAGGAGCGCTTAGAGCTGCAAGAGGGAAGACAGATGCTGAGAGATGATGTCAAAATGGCAAAGGAGGCGACGCTTACTGCTGCAAAGGGGAAGTCGGTGGAAACCTGATAGCTTGGTAGTGGCTCATGAGTTTGCCAGAGGTAGTTCCCAGCAACAGTAAGCTACGCCTTTCATCTCTGCAAGTGGTCCGCAGGTCCTAGCCCCCGTCAAAGTTGAATATAATCCCGATCAACTGGGGTTGGGACTGGGGAGCTTTCCTCAACCAACATTTGGAAGCACTGTGCCTGTCACAACTACGCAGTAGGTGGCGGTAAGCAAAGTCCTATTCTCACGAGTGCTTAGAAAGATGGTGCACGAAGTCGAAGTAGACTAATCGGCCTTTCTTCTTTACCGTTCAGGTCCCTCCGGAGCAGATGTGACAATAGCCCTTCGACCGATACAACCCACACAGCCTGGCACAAGAAAGGAAGGCTTATGGGAGCAGCCGGGTGAAGAAGGTGGTCTGCTATACACATTCTCTGATACTGAATGGTGCTCTTTAAGGAATTGCTGGGAGAAGTTGATGGGAAAGAGGTGCAGGTGGCTGAGCCAGTCAATGCTAGTGAGCACATAATGCATGACTTGGTTGAAGAACAGAAAGCTCAGCTGTTTGCCAATTCCGAGAAGCAAGAGAAGAAAAAGGTAACCGACGAGCTGACCCACCAAACAACCAGGTAGAGGATAGGCAGAAGGCATGGGTGGAAGCCGTAACTAAGGTGCGGTAGGAAATAAAGAAAAAGGCTGATGTTGAGGCTGCCAAGAAGAAGGTTGACGACATATTTAAGAAGTTACTAGAGGCTGAGGCCGAAAAGCTTAAGGTTAGCAAGGCGGGACAGTAGAAAGATGGTAGGATGGCCAGGCAGAAGATAGGAGAGGGAACTCTTGCTATACTAGAACTCTCCATCGAGCTCACTCCCAAACCTCCGAAAGTGATCGCGCCCGTAAGCGGGAAATTAGCAGAGATCTCGAGTGACGATGATGAAGAGGGGGAGATTACCCTGGTGGCCCTTAGGTCATCTTCTCCGACCAAGGTAAAGAAAGGGAGCGAAGGAAGCGGCTCAGGAAGAGGAAGAAAAGTGATCATCCGTCCAACGGCGACTCAGGTAAGAAGAAGAAGAAGACGGAGAAGGATACAAAGGAGGGCGACCCATCAAAGTGATTGTTATAGGAAACTTTTGGCTATGTATGCCAATAGTATACATAGTACGACCCTCCCTTTTGGAGGCATGATGTGGTTTTCATGTACACCATCTCGTTAGAAAGAAAGATGTAGTTTTCTTTTCTGTTGTGACTGAAAATGTTAGTTGAATTTTATTATATCACTTTTTACATTATGTTTTCAAATGTTCGTCTATGCTTTCCAGTTTTCTATGCTTACGAAAACATACTTGTCGTTACACATAAGAAAACGTCATCTATGACCTCGCTCTTAGGATTCCCAAGTCATGTGAAGATTGTAAGTGCCGACTCTGCTTTCAGGATTTCCCATGGTCAAGAGTTTCGAGTCGTGCAGAGCTCGGGTTTGGTGTCTACTCTCTCGGGGCCTCCCTGAGGTCGTAGATCTGGGGTTGTGAGAAGGCATGGATGTCGTTGATTCGTCCTTTGGACTCTCTCACCATTTTTATTTGTCTTAGAGTTCAAGGGAGTCGTTGATTCGCTAGTGGTTCCCCGGATCTTGACCCTTTGGGTCGAATGGAACATAACGGGTGGTTGATGTCATACTCTTTTGGATGATGGGCTTCCCCAAGTCCAAAGACTTAGGAACGGGGTTGGACACTCAAGTGAATGAGTATCCCAAGTTTTTTATGCTCGACCTTGTCGTTGATTTGAGACTCGAGTTGAGCTATTTATACTTGACCTCATCGTTGGCTCGAGACTCGAGTTAGGGAAGGATCAATTTCAAGCTTCAGGGTGTCGATCTAGTGTTGTGCGCTCGTGCATGGAAGTCAGTTGTAATAGTAGCAAAAACATACTATGTAAAAAGTAAACTCACCAAGAATACATACATCTAAAACTTTCTTTATTGATAACTTTGGCAGTAATGGCCTTTACTTTACAATGCCTTGAATTTAAAGAAAACAAAACATTGTTGGAAAGCAGTAAATCTATACACTAAGATATGCGAAGTAGAAGCAGAGGTATTCACTATTCCATGCTCTTGGAAGTTCAGCGCCATTAATGGTTTTTAGCTTAAAGGTTCCTGTAGGATCTAGATTAAACTTGGAGGGATGAACATGATTTATTGCAGCTTTAAGGAATATAAAAAATATCTCATTACAGATCGCAGTAGAATAAATAAACGTAGAAAATAAACGACATAGACATTACACAGCTTCGGCAAACCCCTGCCTACTGCTGCATTCCCCAAGGTTTCTTACTAAGAATTAAAAAAAAATCTCTATGCTTACAATTCTCTATAAACTCGCGACATCCACTCCCAACTGTTCTAATTCTACACTCAAAACCCTGCATTGATCTCGAACCGTGAGATCAGATTTTCCCTAACTATAAATCCTACAGATAGACCCCTAGTTTACAGATAAACTAGAAAACTATAAATCAGTTTACAAAAGTTCAAACAATTTAAAATAAACACCAAACAAAACCCCTTTGATAAAATTAAAATAGTCGGCCCCCTTTATTATTTTCATTATCACTTGTGTCGACTTCCCTTTTTCTTTGATGGTCAGCTTAATAAAGTTAGGGATTTTTGTGATTTTCCCTAAATCATGACTTTAATACTCTTTGATTGAAATTGATTCTTCGATGGTTTCTAATGCTTGTCATGTGGTTGGCAATTTGTCATTGCTTTGAGATCAAAACGCTGAAACATTATGAGTATTCTGAATTTTGTTTCTTTGATAATTGGTTGATTGGTTAGTTGTTTTGATACATAATTGCCTGTGATGAATGGTGAATATATAGGGTTTCGAACCCATCAATTTCTCTAAATTCGCATGTAGATATGGTCTTGATATTGCGTGATTGATGTTTTGTTTCCACGGCTTTGAATTGCAATGTATATCTGGAAATTCTTGATTGGGATTCTTGCTTAAAAAAATGCCGATTGATTCCAAAAAACATTGTATGATTTTCTTGCCTAAAAACAGACTTGCGATTTTCTGCTTTTCTGGAATTTGTTCTTACCATACATGCAAGATTACGTTTTTAAAAATCTTCCCGAATATACCAGATTTTATATTTCAAAACTTTATGAAATTATGCTTCCTTAAATCTTGGCATTTTAATTATGCTTCCTTCAAATTAAAAGATTTGGCCTTGATTTTCCCCCTAACATGATTCCATATGACCATGCTATTTACACTTCTTATGCATACTTGTTGGAATCACTAATAAGAACAAATATTCTTCTTGCCACTTATGTATTGCCATGTATATTTCGGCTATGTTCACATTAGTTGTATGAATGCCTTCTTATGCGCACAATTGTATTAATTCTTTGCATATACGTATGAATGACAGTGTTGATCACTTGATCATGCCTTGAGTGATACTGCAGTTGCTTTCATTTTATTTGATGTTGTGTTGCCATGTCATCATGCACCTTTGTGCTGCACCTATTTCATCATGTTGAGCATCATGCCTCTGCATATGTACATTGTGTATGTGTGCGTATACATTTATGAACATACATATACTGTGCATTTCCCATTTGGATTTTACATTGTTATAAGTTTGTGCACACTTGTGTGTGCATCCATTGCATACTTGAATTTGGTGTTGCTCTTGTACATCCCTCGTCGTGCATGTTGATGTGCTTTAACTCGGGCTTGCTCACAGTCTCTGAATGTTATGTCTGTCTTCACCTTTTCTACTTGAGCTTGTA
Organism: Allium sativum; assembly: GCA_030737875.1. Lineage (NCBI taxonomy): Eukaryota > Viridiplantae > Streptophyta > Magnoliopsida > Asparagales > Amaryllidaceae > Allium > Allium sativum. The sequence goes on along the minus strand of CM060926.1, from coordinate 400,606,047 downwards.
CACTGCCCATATACATATGTGTCTAGTGCCAGTTTAGCTTTTGCTTAAGGTACGATCATGAAGATTTCTGGCCATATATATACTGTTATGTGTGTGTGCGTATGTGTGTGTGTATATATATACATATGTATGAACCTCAAACTGCATTATCTCTTTTCTGATCTGACCTTGTTCTTTTGATCATGTCTTTTGTGTCTTGTGTTGCACCTGCCATATTGCATTGTAATTTGTGGTACTTTGTGCATTACTCCATTTGTGACTATGTGCACCCTTGAGTGCTAGGCCTGATTTTCTTTAAGCTTGCCCACTGTGTTATTTCGGCTAGTTGTATAGTTATGCATGGCTTTTGCACTCCTGTACCCTTACAGGCACATGTGTATGCTGCTCCTTTGCGTAGATCTGACTTTTGTTGTATGGTTTACTTACCACTAACCTGTTGTTTGATGTCATTACTTGGCTCTTATATATTGATTGAATACACTGCCATGTACACATGAGCTTTGCTATATTTGTGAAACCGCTGAGCCATGTTATATCATAGTTGTATTATTTTCTTGTTTTAGCATTTGTGGTTCATGGTGCTTGACCATTTGTGTAATGTGTTGTGGCTTGCCACATTGATGTTTACTGCTATGTATTCTTGTACCCTCTACCTTAACAGATCTGATTCTTTGGCTTTGCGTCTTGATGTCTTGAAATGTGCATGATTGACAATTCCCCTGCACATTACATATGTGTATATACATACACATGTATGTGTATACATATATTGTGCATGTGCAATTATATTTTCTATTTAAATCAGCATGTCACTATACATTGTGTCGTGGATGGTCAAGATCAGCAGACCACAATTGTGAGTTGAGGCTGGTTTTGATCAGCATACCACTATAGCTGTGTTGAGGGTCTGCAGGCACTAGTATACAGTCTGCCTTATGGTATTTATAGTGAATCACTGTAAATATCACAAGCAGTATAGACTCAAATAAATGTATATACATATCAGATCAAGTCTAGAAAGATGATAAGAAACTCACCGTAATTTTGAGGCAAATAAAATTTAAAATAAAATTATATTTATCTACAGATAATTCTATTTTTGTTCCACTTTACCGTGTATGTTTATGTGACAGGTATGCAGGTGACGGGACTGGGTATTAAAGCAGTCAGAAGACTCAATGTATGTCAGTATGAATGTATATAAGAGAATTCTGAGTGTTGTAACCGAGTGTATGTGTGACTAAGTGAACTGTAGTGAGGGAACAATGTATATGAAACTGAATGTCTTATATTATAGTGAAATGTACAATAGTGCAATCAAAAGTTTGTACCATATCAAATGTTGAAGTAAAATATTTATTTGAATAAAAACATTGTTTGAATATTAAATTCTGTGCAGTAGCATTTTATTCAAAATAAATATTTATTTTTGTATGTGATGAAATAGAATAATACAAATACAAACACATTTACAGAATATATGTTTGTTATCATCAAACAAAAACCATACTGTTATATTCAACGGCTCCGTCTCCAAGCCTCCGTTGTATGACATACAAACCTTCCCACCAAGGACTGAAACCAGTCAGTGTGGGAAAGATCCGCTTCAGGATGAGGACGACAATGTCAAAACGCTTTGGACAGACTTTGGAGTTGAAGTATCGGGTGATCGTTGGTGTTGAGAGATGGATCTGAGTTCAACTTATTCTCTTTTCTCTTTGAGTAAGTCAAGTTATTCCAGGGGAAGATCTTGGTTGGTTTTTGGATCATAATAAATGAATCGACGAGATTGGAGTTTGAGCCCAATGGGGATGACGACTTTGGATCCATAGGCGAGAGCAAAAGGAGTATGGCTAATCGATGTCTTATGGGTGGCCCGGTAAGGCCAAAGGGCTAGAGATAGCTCATCTACCCATAAGCCTTCGGCCTTTTCAAGAGGCTTCTTGATAATGGATTTTATCACTTTATTAACAGCCTCAACTTGCCCATTGGCTTGAGCATGAGCTACTGTCGAGAATTTATTTTTGATGTTGTGTCGTTGGAAGAAGATCTTGAACTCAACCCTCTCAAATTGGGTCCCATTTTCTGAAATGATAGCTTGGGGGACTCCGTATCGGATGATGATGTTGCGGACGACAAAGTTGATCACCTTCTTTGTAATAATTATAGTAAGAACCTCAATTTCGGCCCGCTTGATGAAGTAATCAACTACGACGATAGCATAACATGAACCTCCTCTAGCCATCAGAATAGTTCCGATGATATTTATTTCTCACATGGCGAATGGCCAAGGCCTGACCATTTGCATTAGCTCAGTAGGTGAGGCACTTAGAGTCTTGGAAAACCTTTGGCATTTGTCGCACTTTCAGGCATAATCTGCGGCATCTTGTTTGAGTGCAGGCTAGCAGTAACCACGTCTTAGAATCTTCCTTGCCAGAATTTACCCCCAATGTGGTCGCCGCACTTGCATTTGTGTACATCCAGCATCATACGGCCGGGGTCTTTGTGGACTATACACCGTAGTAATGGAATAGAGAATCCACTTCGGTAGAGCACTCCATCTTGAATGATGCAGCGAGACAACATATGAATGAGTGCCCATCTTTCCTCTTATCGCTCAGGGAGGATTCCCTGTTGTAGTTAGCTCTTGATCAATGCCATCCAAGACTCTGGCTCGGGCTTGATCTCCATTTACTTATGAATCATTTTTCATCTAATTGATGCTCGAAGAATCGGGCACTTCGACTGGGGCTATCCCCAAGAGTTGCGCATCCCCAGATCTTGCCAGCTTGGCTAATGAATTAGCTTTCTCGTTTTGTTCTCAAGGGATGTGTGTGATGATGTAGTGGTTGAAGTTGGTGAGTAGTTCATGGACCCGAGCAAGGTAGTAAGCGAGTCATGCCCCATTGTCTTGATATTCTCCATGCACCTGGCATACGATGAGCTGTGAGTCGGAGTAAATCTGGATAGCCTTGATGTTAAGATCGAGTGCAATTCCGTGTCCAGTAATCAAGGCTTTGTATTCTGCATCGTTGTTAGTAGCAGGGAATTCGAGCTTCAAAGCATAATAGATCGAGCGTTCCTCAGGAAAGACAAGTACGACGCTGGAACACTGACTGTTTGATTATCCATCCAGGAACAGTTTCCACTGAATGCTTGGAGGTTCACTGTCTTCCGGAGGAGGTTCTTCGGGAATTGTGAACTACGCTATGAAATCTGTAAGGGCTTGTACAAGGATGGCCCGACGAGGGATGGAAGTAATCTCAAATTGGCTCAGTTCTATGTTCCATTTCAAAAGTCGCCTAAACACCTCAGGTCATTGCAGGACCTGTCGTAGCGGCTTGTCAATGTAGACTTTGATTGGATGGGTCTGAAAGTACGGCCGTAGATTCCTTGAAGTGATCAATAGGAAGTAAGCAAGCTTCTCAAGCTTCAAATAATTCTTTTCTTCTCCTGCCAACCGTTTGCTGATGTAGCAAACAAGCTGTTGGTCACGATCTTCGATGCGCACAAGTGCCGAGCTAATTTCTTGCATAGAAACAACCAAATAGAGATATAAGTCTTTGTGATCCACGGGTTTGATAGAATAGGTGGTCACTCTAAGTGATTCTAGAGGTCCTGGAATGTGGCAACGCACCCTGATGTCCATGTGAAGTTGCACTTCCCTTTCCCGAGCAAGTCGAAAAAGGGAATGCATTTATCAGTAGCTTTAGAGATGAATCGACTTAGGGCCGTCACTTTCCCATTTACATAATCCTGTATTACTGTTAAAACCCAAGTATCGAACCCACTAGATAGTTGATAGGAAGAAATTAGAGGGTGAGAAAAGAAAGAAATATTATAATAGAAGAAAAATATAACAACACAGAATTAGAGTCTTACATCACAACAGAATAAAATATAATATAGAGATAAATCTTTATAAATAACTTGTAAAAATAGTTACATTCATCAGAGTACAACAATCAATCAATACATCCGGACAGTTATAATAATATGTCCTCATACACAATACATGGCGGAATAAATACTAATACATCTGAGTTCCTCCAACAAGTCTTCTGAGATTCGTAGCATCCTAACCTAAACTTGTAGAACTCAGTCTGATTCGAGCATTCCATGTGCCACAGATCACTCTGGTGAATAAGCTCTAGTAAACTCATTAATTTAAAGGGCATTATCCAACTTGCTTAACTTTAGAAAATCCTTTGAAAGAAAAGGATAATCGTAAGACCTGCCCATACATAAACACAGACGGTTTTTACCTTACATTAACACAAAACATTTTTGATATATCAAATCCGGTGATATTATAATAATATATATCAAATCATAAATAAATAAACATTCAGCAGAACGCTTACCTCTCACGCTCTACATATATAAAGTATATAATCAAAAATCATATGATGCTTATTGGAGAATGGGTTTCCAACTATGACAAGGTATTATACCACCTTCCGAAAGTGTATCTCTAGAGAGCAATACACTAGGGTTCAATAAGGACATCTTGCAACCCGGCCACACATGACCGACCACTCATGATCACTTGAGTGTATCGAATATGTTGTCACCCTACGATTTTATGGGCCCACCATACTTCCTGGGGATACAGAAATGAAAAAAGAACAAATATATTTTTCTTTAGTTTGTGACAGTACACCTTAATGGGAATGACCCACTTAGTCTTGCTGCTAGTCCGATTTCTGTCATTTCCCGGTTAATGAGGCTTGAGGTCACGATTACCTTTTTAGAACAACACATCAAACTTCGAATGCCACATTGTCAGACTTGTCAAATCACAAATCGACGTCCACAAATACACTCTGGATGTTAAGCTAAGAGAAGGTGTCTTCTCTGCCACCAAACTTGATATATTTGTAAAAATCAATGTATGTGACCCTTAAGAAATACTCTGTCATACATTCGTCCATATAAGTCATCCAGGAATAGGATGAACCGAAGGCACCCTCCTACCGCATCGTATATAGGAATCACACAAGGATCAGTAGCGAGCAATCCTTGGAATACCATAGATTCCAACCATGACCGAATCATAGTATATCTCTTGGTGCAAATAAGAGATTATAAGTAATCCTTCCATTTTATTAAATTTTATGGGTCTTCAAATGCTCTATCTTGACCATCTTTTGATATCTTCCACGTTTACGTATTTCCTGGTCGGAATGGTTTTCGAATATAATTTCAATCCCAATCTTTTCGTATCAACAATCGAAAATAGGCCAAATTTGATAGTTGGTTACTTAACTATCAAATAAACAACCATTCAACCACGAAAATGAATTCACTGGCTCGATATATAGCATCATTTGGCCCTCTAAAAATTACCTGTTCATTAATTAGAACTTTTAAATCTTTCAATATTTGAAACATAGTCTTTCATCTCAAGCCCATTATATTTTCAACACTTAGGAAATATCTCATATATACTTCAATATCTCTTTCGCAAAACATTTTCTATTGTTCATTTTCAAAACTAGAAGTGAAGTTCTTTTCTTGAAAACATACGGTTTTACTAACCAAATCAGCTCAACTTAATGTTTGTAAAACAACGTTATGGATCCCATTTTCTAAAACTATTAACCCTTCTTTAGTGTATTTAATCAAACTCAATTTTTCCACACAAGTAGTTGAAAAACTTTCCTTAGCGTGTTCTTAACTAAATGGTTCACATTCAAACCTTTATTTGGAAATCTAAGAAATCCTTTATTACTCTTTTATATATAAATTTCAGCTTATATATGTTTTTCCCATTTATACTTTACCTTTGTAAAGGAAAACCATACTATTTCCCACACCTCCCACCACTACAAACTAATATCATCTCTAAATAATAGTGAAGTCGTTCAAGTTGGGGTATTCTATTTACCTCTCAGACCTTGATCAACAACATTTTTATCTTAAGATAAATAATAGTTCACAATCTAAAACTGATCACAAAACCTCGTTTACTATTAAATATAAAATATGGATTAATAATTTTTTTCCGTGCATTTGAAAGATCATTTCCAATTATGGTTACTTTTAGACACAGTTTATTTTAAGGATTTAATAACTTCAAATAAATTTATTAAATTCATAAATTATTTATTAAAATTACATGCATTAAGTTAATTGAGAACGGATTAGCCTAATGACAAATTCCACTTCAAAATGTTGACTTAATCTACTTTGAAACATCAGTTAGATGGTTAACCTATTTACACTAACCCTTCCTCTTAAATTAATTAATAACTTACTTAATTTAAGAATATGGCTCAATAATTGATTTCTGACTATCGAGTTATAAAATATATTAAAACATAAGAACTTTGCAATACAAAAATATTTATAATTACTAATAAAAACCCAATTGATTTTGTTTATAAACATCTATTTTTATATATATTATTAAAATATAATTGAAAACTTATTCTGGTTATAAAATAAACTTATTACTTAAAGTTCATTGATTCGCCTGACGGTAATTTAACATCAAAAAGATATAAATCTGAAGACATTTTAGATTTGATTGAAAATCGATTTCAAAAATAATTCTTAATTTATTGATGGTATTAAAAAGCCAAATTACCTCTAAAATACCAAAATGTGAAATAAGGGTTATTTCATCCAATATCACAATCAGTCATACATATCCAACATATATGATCAACATTATCAATATAAGTGAGGAATTCAATTAGATCTCTCCAACTTATCTTTCCCTACATCCAAGTAGGTCACCTCGAATAAAATCATTTATTTAATACGGCAATAAATTTTCATCATGATAGGTAAAATAATCGTTTCAACTAATAAAATTTAATAATCAACTAATAAAAGCAATCCAAACATCCATCTTAAAATTTAATACATTTATATTATTATAGACGTAACAAACAAGGTAAGTTACCTTAATTCGTAATAATTGTTAAAATAATGATTTCTTTTCAATTAAATTAAACGAACGTTTAATATATATAAATATATATAATTATCCAGTAATTATCCAACAATAAACATCTATAGTACATAAAAAAATTTAAAACTCGACTTATAGAAAATATAAGTCGGACAAACTGAGTGAGTTATACTCACAGAATTCCATTTGTTGCTTAAGTAGTTCAAGTCTAGTTAAATTAAATAGACGCTAATTTAATAAGAAATTCCATTAGTTCCAAGTTCTATCCAAGTCTGTTCCAAAATGTAGATCTTAGCTTTGTTAATATATGCGGACGTTATACAATTTTAGGCACACGATTTAATTAAATTAATTAACTTTTTTAATTAAACATTAAAGTTACTAATTACTCTTTAATACACAGTTACAGGCCGCTATACCCTTCTCCATTACTTTGTGTTCCTTTTACAATGCTTTTCTTTGAACCAATATATGCATCCAATTCAGCCTGACGCACCTCCTCAACATCGATCAAGCGATGATCAGCTCCTGCCCACCCTTGCGCCTCACCCTGGCTGGCCTTCAACCCAAGTACCAAGCAGTCCAACTTCCCCATTCGACAATAATGACCCCGTGAATGCCAGTCATTTCGAATTGATTTTCGGTCAGTTCGATGATCGAAATTTGATCATGGCCATTGGAATTAAAGAGCTCACTGAGCTCGATATTTTCGTAGTTGGAGGGATTTCAATTAAAGGAATGGATCAAAAGATAATTGAGGGGAGGAGATTGAAGTATCAAGGCCATGCATTCGTTAAGAGAATGCTTGGGTTTCGAATAACATGGAATGAAGGTGAAGGATTTTAAAAGGGGAACGTTGCTTTACAGTGTATAGTACCCTGTTGCGAAAAGTACAAACAAATTAAATTTTCTCTATTTTTATAGATCGACACCGAAATATTTGATTGAATTCAAATAGGACAAAAATCAATATCAGCCGAAAACTTTGAATCCATACTATGGTACAGCTGAAATTCTAGAACATAATGAAGATAAGGCACACGGTTTCTGATATTTGCTTGCTGTTATGAAAATGACAATAGCCGAGAGATTATATATATATATATATTTCTGTTTCGAGTAGGGAAGAGCGAAGACGTGAAAGGGTCAGATTTCATATCTTATTCCCCACAACTATTGACTAAGGCAACGAAAATTTCAATCAAAATTTTACGCAGAAGTGTTTTCCATTTTATAGGTTTTTCGTAGGATTCATATTATAACTTTTGAACGAATGCGGTGATATTTCCTGAAGATTTGAAAATGGGGTTTTCTAAAAGCGACATTTATTTTATAATAATATTGTGTAACGCACAATTTACTTTTGACGGTTTACAGCTTCTACAAGCACATACAACGTCCGATCGTCATGAAATTTATATCATACAATGATTAACATTACAGCTCGAATAAAACCGATTTCATCGAAATCTGTGACTGTTTCAAAAGCGGCTATTTTTGACTTGATTAAATTAATATAAAATTCACAGCCAAAGTAACATTAAACTGATAATTAATAACTTTGTTGACTTCCATTATATTCTAATAACATATATAACCATTTAGAAACCATTTTGACTATTTCTAGGTTAAAATGATATTCTATTTATAAAAACCTTTTATTTTATTAAATAAAATGTTATGGTTTATAAGCTGTTCCATAGCGACTAGTTGAAAATTTGATTATGGCATAACTCAAAATCTATAATATGAAATCTTAATTTTTCTCTTTCATTAAAAAATTATAATCAAATAGATTCGAAAGATTCTTATTTCAAAGAATTCCTACTTAAAATGGATTATGTATATTCAATTAAAGTTCAAAACGAATATAACGAACTGCCGCGACGTTACGAACTCATTTTAATTTAAATATTAATTATACGTTCAAACTTTGGTAAAATAAATAAAATCATTTTAATATTTCCAAATCAATATTTAAAACCAAATGAAATGTTTAAACAAAACAATTAAAAACCTGGGTCATTACATTCCTTTTCGCTTGAAAAAATACGTCGTCAAAATTACTAAGGTAGGAAAGATGGTATAAACCCATTAATTTTTCAAAAATCTATACAGTCAAAATCTTCATTTCTATTTCTATAAACTTTTATTTTTAACAAACCCTATTAATTTTGAGTCAAAAACCAATTTATCACAGCTAAAAAAAAATCAAAAATATTATAACAATTAAAATTTTGGAAAATTTTCCAGAGTCTCCCCTGTACGGAGGGACTTCTGCAATATTCCAGGAATAATAAATATATGTACATCGACCCACACGATCGGTATTAGACCAAAAAATGGCACCAATACCAAATATATAAGGTTTTACAGAGAGTAATGAGGAAATCTAAACTAAAAACAGAGAAAAGCAAGTGAGCACACAAGATTTATAGTAGTTCAGCGTTAACAAGCCTACATCCACTTTATAACTCTTTGATTCAATAGAGAATTACAAGCACAACACATACAACCACCCAATCACTCCAATACAATCACTTTTCTCTCAATATTTATGGAATTGTATCGAAGTGTTGCAAAAATAGTAATGGAGATTGTTGTATTAGAGTGTCTAATGTGCAAAAAGATCCCTTCAAATGTCGTGTTCTCATGTATTTATAGGATGTTTCTGGGCTCAGGTTAGGTGCATATGTGGCGAGCTGGCAACGTTCGAAGCTGAACATGGGTGATTAGAGAAAATATCTCTAGATCGGGTATACACAGGTAGAACCCGATCCGAGTTTTTAGGCATGAGAATAGGTCTATGCTTGATGCAGTGTTATTGTTTCAGGCGGGTTAGGTAGTGCTTGTTCGACCCGACCAAATGATTCCTAAATGCCAAGCTTTTCGATGTGTGTGTGAGTCAGGTCGAGTTCATTCGACCTGTAGGGATTTGATCTGGTCCCTCCATTCTACAAAAGTTGAAGTACATGTCTCCTATCCGAACTAAAGCTTCTTATTTCTATTCGACGCAACTTCTTTGCTAATGATTGGCTATGTCTTTCACCCCTTAGTACACTTGATCATGAATGTGTGGACTTTGTATGGCCTACTCATGAAATAGACCAACATTTTCCTCCTTCAAAGTATGTCTTATCGAAGATGAGGCGTGCTTTGAAATTTTCATTCTCTCTATTCTTATATCGGTGATAGCTAATAGTCATGTCAATCCGTGGAGGTGTGGCACTTTGTAAAGCCGTGTTTCTTGATTTCTGTGGATCATGCATAAATAGAGGACCACGTCTAATACTTCGATATAGCTGATTGGAATGTAAGCAAACTTTCAGGTAACTCTCTTAGCCTTTTGTTGGACCATAAAAATCTAAGTTATTCACCTATATTGCATAGTGTTGTTGGGTCTTTTCGATGCGTATAAATGAACCCAAATTGTTTATTCTGGTTCGACTCCATTATCTTTTCCGGATCAAAAAATAAATAATTCAAGTTTAATGCTAGATCAGGTCGAATATATTCGACCTGCTATCTCATTTGAATCGGTGTGCTCCGGTCCCCATGTTTTACCTCTGAAGTAATAAGTCAACCCATCTTTTTGGGGAGAATACCAATAGGTGCTTCATGAAGTATAAATTCCAAGCGCCTCTTCTCTTTTTCTATACTCCATCTTTACTTATTAATAAGTGAAAATTAGGCTCACATCCTTAAAAATAAAGTTAATTAGGCTCACATCCTCCCCTTTTGAAACATCTAAATCTCATCCCTATTTTTGAATCGTAGCTTTTATTTTTCCGGAAATGCCCTCATTCAATTTTAACGGTGTATGGATTGTTTATAGGTTACGTATTAGGTTTTATTTTGTACAAAAACAAAATTGAGCAATCCATGGCGGCGGCGGCTCCAGATCCAAAACTCCACTGCTTACATCGTTCCCTTCTCCTCAAATCACATCGTTCCCTTCTGCACTAATCACATCGTTCCCTTCTCCTCAAATCGGAAGCCATCACCTGCGCTCGTCGGTCGCACCACCATTCAGGCGTTCGCTACTTGGAGCGTCGCAGGCCCCACAGTCTGTCCGCTGTCTCTGGTTTCCGCCACAAGCTTGACCATTCACCTCTTCTTGTTGCCGTGATTGACGGAGTGTAGGTGAGTCCCTTGCTCTCAGTTTTTTATATTCAAGTTTTCAACTTTAATTTTAAGGATGACTGGGCTATGTGATTACTTGGTTTGATTCCCTTTGGGTTCAAAATAATTGATTGTGCCTTTCGAATTTGTGATTCACTTTTGGTTTGATTACTTATGGACTTTGTGATTCACTGGGCTATGTTTGAGATACTATGCTGTTTGAGAAGGTTTCATGTAGTTTTTTATTCATTGTGCCTTTCGAATTTGTCTATGAGTATTCTTCACTTACGTATGTGTTAGATCCTTCTGCACTACAGTTTATATATATAATTAGATAAGTTGATATTGATTTGGTTGATTGAAATGGCTTCTCAGTTATGTGGATTTTTGCTTAACTTCTGATAAAAAGTTGCAGACAAATATGCATCTATTCTTAATATATGCATATATGTATTCATTTTTTTATCAAACAAACAGAAAAACATATTATTTTACAAATACTTTCACATTTCTATGCATATATCTGGAATACTTGCATATAAATATTCATAAATTATTGTTATTTTGCTGAATTGTACGCACGTATTTATATTATTCTGAAGTAGTTTTTGTAATTTTTTGCTGAACTTCTGATAAAAAGTTGCGGACAAATATGCATCTATTCTTCATATATGCATATATATGAATGCAATTTTTAATCAGACAAACAGAAAAACATATTATTTTACAAATATATTCATATTTCTATGCATATATTTAGAATACTTGCATATAAATATTCAGAAATTATTGTTATTTTGCTGAAATGTACGCATGTATTTGCATTAATCTGAAGCTGTTTTTGTAATTTAGGTTATTGCACATTAATCTTATTAATTTTGATTTTCTTTTTTTGATAACAGTGATCCGGCGGATATTGGTGTAGTGGTGTTGTTGAAGCTTGGTCCTCCATCCTTTTCCAACTCATTGAAATCTTCAGTTGTTTCTACCGAGACTACTAGGTGTGGTTTGCGCAATAAGCTGGGTCTTAACAAATTTATTTGTTCTTCAACAGACCATCATCTTTTCTTTGTAAATGTTCTGAAATTGTTGATGTAGTACATGTAAATGTGGTCTGTACTTATTTTTTGATGTAGTACATGTAAATGTTATGAAATTTTTCGCGTAAGTATGCAAATATTTCTGTTATTTGCATATATATATGCATCTTGTTATAATTATATGTATTTACTTTTTTGTCATTTCTTTTGTTTCAGTAATTATGCAGTAAAGTTCTATATGTGTATGCAATTAATTCAGTTTTTTGCATAAATGTATGCAATTTTAATTAATATTTGTATCTAATTGTCTAGTTTTTCGTAAAAAATCAAAAAATCTTAATAAAAAAATTGTAGTCCCTATATTCAAGTAATTATTTATTTCTGAATAATATTAACATATGCACGTCTACTTCATTGTTGCGCAAAACTAATAATATTAATATATGTACGCAATTATTCCACTTAGTTGCATAAATGTATGCAATTTTACGTAATATATGTATCTAATTGTCTATTTTTCGTAAAAATAAAAAAAATTAATTAAAAAAACGCTGTTGGAGTGATCGACGGTTTTCCAGAATTGTAGGATTAGGTTTATGAGCAAGATAATAGGAGCATAGACTGAGTAAATGAGGACAAATAGTTGTTGGATAGTTTTTTAGGTGTGTAAGGGTAGATCTGGAATTTTTTTAGCGGAAATTCAAAAATAGGGATGTATTCTATATTACTTTTATCACCGGGTTTTTTTTTATATTTTGAAACTTAATAGGGACCTGTAAAAAACGCACCCTATTAATAAACCATGCCCAATTTGCAAACCCTAGCATTCAATTTCCTCGAAGTCCAACCGGTTTGCAAAATCCAACACTTAGGTAGCTATTAAATTGTTGAATTCTTGTTTTATTTCGAATTTCTACGTGAATTCAATCCTCTAAGCCCGATCGATCCCTCCATTCATCATCGAGGCATTCAACTTCTAGGTCTGATGTCGTTGCTGTCATCGTCAGCAAAAGGATCGTTGTTGGCGATGTTGTCGGTGCCGTTAGTCCTCCGGTAGCATCGGAGGCGACCGTAAATAACTTCTCTGCCCTAAGCCTTTGTTGAATCGGAGGTGAAAGGAGGAAATAATGTTTTCTTTGAAAGCATGATGAAAGAAGAAGAACAACACGGATCGAACGGCTTAGGTAGTTAGAGCTAAGAGGTTGAAGAGGTGATAGTTTTGCTAGTGGCATCGCATAGGGTTGAATTGTTTCGATCCAGACTGATTCTACCCCCTCCAATGCACTTGTTTTGAGATTTCAGCCTGAATCTCCTATAATCAACATGGCTTTTATGTACTTCTGCACACCATCAAACTTGGAGAGCGCGATGACTTTAACAATCTGAATCCGCTGTATATGCATGTATATGACTCGACCGAAGCTAAACATAACTTACGAACTTGCGGATAGTTAGGATATCAACTACCAGCCCGTTTTCCTACTTTTCTTATGTCTTTAGATATCTGCATTGCACACACTAGCACACACACAAAGGGGGGCACAGGTAACTATACTCTAATTCTTGATGTTTCTTGGATAGTACAACCAACATTTCTAGAAGATACCCATCAACATTCTCCGAGTTAGATAAAAGTAAAGCTCTAGAATCGTCAAGCAATCCTAATACCAATATTCTTCCATCAGATTCAAATTAAGATAGTACGGGCTCAGACTTCGAAGTTGAGCTTCATGAAAATGTGGACTTGTCTGGGGTAGAAGTCTCAATGGATGAAGAAGAAAGAGTAGGAGATAACCGAGCTCCCGATGAATTTGATGGTGCGATTATCCTAAATGCACCCAACGAATCTTGGGTTTCAACGATTAATGAAGCCAGACTCAAACGAATATGTTTAAGGCACAAGATTTCTTAGGAGGAAGTTAGAGTTGCAGCTAATATCATGGAAAGACCCCACAATCCTCCGGAAGGGCACATGCCCATCAGTCCGTTAATCTGTACGGTCGAAGCCATTCCTCCGTTTCCACTCTTCATTGTCGACTTTCTATGTAACGCCCCATACTTTTCTACACCAATTTTTTTACGAAAATCAAAATTTGAACACATCCAAGCATAGAACGTATTTTTGATACCTACAATAAATGAGCGTGAGTATAATCAGAGTATGATAAAAATAACTCATATCAGAAACAAAACTACTGTTAATTCAAGTCAAATACCTTTTTCAAAGTAAGTCACATTGCCAATACCGAGCATGAGAGAGAATGAGAACCGAAAGCCAAACTTAAACATCTCTGAGAACCTGACCTTCTCTATGAAACCTAGAGGTTGTAATGAGGAGGGGGCAGATCAACAAGTTATGGTGACTAAGAAATGCACAATACAGATTATAACACAGATATTTCCCATTTGGTTCAACCCAAGTTGTATGCCTAACCAGGTTAGTGATTCTAGCCCAACCTAGTAAATGTTTTACGCACAACTTTACTATTCATCCCAAAGCAGTATTTCCTAGTTATATTACCAAGATAGGGCATATACACACATTTTTGTGAAGGCTTTATACCAAAATTTATCTGGTTAATTATATCGATAGTGGGCCCCTAATTTTGGGGTTTCTATCTATATCCTCATTCTTTATTCTTTATTATTTAATGCATCACTATCAAATGATAGACATGGTGGATTCTCTCTGATCACATAAGATCGTAGGCGGACCTATTGGTCACTTACTAACCCTCGAAAATATATTCATCGTCAACATAAACTAGAGGGTAATAACTGCGGGCCTACTAGTTAAGGCTTCCGTCATTCACACATATACCCTTGCCCGGCATAAGGTGAGAGTAGGTATTTTATCGTTCATTATACCTTCTAGCTGACCTCATTCGATAACCCCCTTAGTCACTTATTACTTCCCGTAGGAAAGACGAACATATCTGACCCGTTTAATTTCCAGGTTTGGGTAGGCCCATACACACCTGCCATTTAAGACCCCTATACTGAAAAGCCTATTCCCAGGTGGACTCTCCAACCCAAGCCACTTAAGACCCAAGGAAGTTGACTATACGTGAAGGTTATTGTTCGTCCCCCATTTGCCTTTAAAACCTTTCCCATTTTGGGATAAAGTAGGCTACGGTATTAAGTCATTCCCGTTTAATTTCCTTATACGGAAATACTATACGTTCACCATTTATTTGTATCATAAGTTTATATGGTTAACAAAATCCTATATTATTAACCTACTAAGCCCAACTATATTTTTAAATATAAGTTTTATTGACATAAATAAGGAAGATTATGTTCCCTTTTCTTTAAGACATTTATTTAATTTCTTCCCTAGTTTGGACTTAGTATTTAAACGACAATTAATATTCATTAATCCCCCTTTTTACCCGTTTTTTTTCCCTTTTATTCCCTTTATGACTCTAACGATCATATTTTCCTAAGACAACTATTTATCAGTCCCAAGTTATCTATTTGTTGTACCCCAACAGGCAACTACTATACTTATTCTTTATTTTATTTTGTTTGTTTATTGGTTATTATATATATATATATATATATATATATATATATATGCACTATGCCTCTCACATTAAGTTGACTACCTGTGGATGCTGGATTTGTCGGTCGGTTCCGGGCAGGCTTCTACCACAAGTGAACTTTACCTTGTGCCTTAGTATATTTTTATGCATTAGACCTCTTACATTAAGCTGACTACCTGTGGTTGCTGGATTTGTCGGTCGGTTCGGGGCAGGCTAACACCACAAGTTGGGTTTCACTTCGTGTCTTATTGCGGTTATAATTTAAATTTCCTAATTGGGATCCACTACAATTATCCTAATTGATTTTAGGAATTATAACCATTTTCCTATCACATTTATTTTCCCCCGATCAATATTGGTTACAATAATTTTTATTTTTATTTGCGGTCTCATTTATGGAAATTAATTATATTTATTGCTACAAATGGTCACCACAAATATATTAATTCAATATGGACTATATTTACATATAATTCCACCATTGAATCTTATCCAGACATTCAACATTTGTCACAATTGTTAATTATTTATTTATTACCTCATTTATAGCAATACAATTACACTAATGCTACAATGGTCACCATAAATATATTCATTAAGTGTGGAATTTAAATTTACATGTATGATTCCATAAATTAATACCACATTTAATACAATGCATATTTTTACTGTTTTACGCTGATTTGGACGGATAATATGTATACATTTATTTCTAAGTTTGCGTGCAGTCAACATAATAATTATTATTATTATTTTTATTTTTATTCTTAAATTTAAATTAACGTTTTGTCTAATCAATTAACCAATCGTTCCTTTTTTTATATTCAATCATGCCAAAAAGGTTTCAAGTCTCACAAGGACTGTTAGCCAAAATCATTGCAATTAATCATGCCTATTTTGTGAAATTGACATATCTCCAAATCATAAGAAATATATGTAATGAATTTTTATTTTGGAACAGTCGATGCAAATTATATACAAAAATATGTATTTATTTTTATATGTACCTTTGCACCACTTTTCCCCTTTTTAATTCTTTTTGTCATACTTCTTGTGATTCTAAAATAATACCTCTTTATCTAAAAATGAGTAAAACGGCATAATTTACAATGCTTAAGCCAAAATCCCAACAAAATTGAATGTAAACAAGGAATATTTCTTTTTATTCTTAACGTCAAATAATACACAATTTTCATCTTTTTACCCAAATTCACATATTTCATATTTTAGCACTGAACTAAAGATCTGGAACATAACTACAACAAATTTATGTTTAATGTGACTGATTTCCAGATCCACAGTGCTATGCGGCATAGACAACATATTTCATAATTCATGACATAACTTGTAGGAATATGTGGGAATATATATATTAAAATCCTACAATTCATATTTATACATAATCACAACTTTCTTATTTACCAATTTCAAACATATTCATAATCAGATCTAATGGTTATCACAATTTACAATTATTTAAATAACAGATCTAGTAGGCATAAAACATAGATGGGATTCAAACGAAATAGATAAATTATTATATCTACATTAGTAAATTTCCCACTCACCTTATAACCTTAAAATTATAATTTTGAACCCTTTAGGCTTACAATCCCCAAAATTTTATAAATCTACAATTTATCTAGAAAGGGGAAAATTCTAGATCTTTAGAAATGTAAGAAAAAGGGAAGAGAGCGAATAATCTATCGTTGAGCGTCAATTTGCATCCTCTTCCATTAAATCTATTTATTTTCTCAATTTTATATACATTTGATTTGATCTGTTTGTATGTATATATTTTTAAATTGAAGAAATTAGGTTAGAAGAGAGATTGTAAAAGGCAGAGCTCCGCTACTGTCATACATTTGAATGGAAAAGAATGAGGCTCTACTCCTTTATTTATAGGGGTGCAAATGGCCTTGGACCATTAGATCTATTTTGATTGTCATCTGTTCGTCGTTTTATAAAATATAACAAGAATACCTCTAAAAACCTAGTCATCATTGGTGAGATGGCTTGGTAATTATATATTACAATATATATAATATTCTGTTTTATTTATTTTTCGTCCGTATTTGTATTTCATCTGTAACTTTTCATATGGACTCCGTTCGCGAAAATCCAAATATTAAAGTTGACTAGAATTCTGAGACGAACGCAACGGTTGAAGTCTCGCAGTTAAATTCCATCGTTTGTAGAAATTCCTATTTTTTAATTCTAGTAATTAATTTATATTGCCGAAATTTTTGGTTGTTACATTCTTCACTCCTTAAAAGGAATTTCGCCATGAAATTCCCACGGCTAAAATCCTATACTACGCAATCAATTTGTGTACATACACTTTGCAACCATGTGTACTTGTACATGGTGTACATAATGTAATTTCAACCCAAAACATCTATGCAAGATGTTTCTAATCGGATCCTCCAATATGTTTGTAATAAACCTTTTGAAATATTTTTGAAAACATGATGCAGAATCCTAAATATACTGGCAGTTCTATATGAATGCAAATTTTGAAAATTCTTTTTCATCCATAACCTCCACATAATTACGAATAAAAGTGTGGGGCAACTAATTTTGCATCCAAACCCTACCATCCAAATTGTACGCAATCTAATCGTTCCCTAATTTATTTTCTCCTTAACCGAAATATGGCAAAGAATTTTAACATTTTCCCTGCTCATAAATATTCCATTTCCCGCCCTACAGTTGAATTTTCTCCTCAATTACCCAAATACTCCAAAATTTCCCAACTGCAGACTATAAAGGAGGCTTAAAACAAGCCCTAAAACGTAAAATGGGTTAATTAATAGCTCGTGCACATCATTGTCAAGGTATGGAAATAGCGTTTCCAAGGCTAAAACAACCTTTGCCTTGTTACTGTTAACTTTTTTATCGAATCGCCGTTCCTATTGCATCACTAAAACGTGCACTCAAAACATCCAAACATCTTCCTTATGCTATTCATGTGACCAAAAATCGAATTTTTTCATAAAAATAAATTCCCGCTTGAAAACTTGTCATGTTTATTTTAAAAATTTCCTTTCAAAACCATTTCATTTCCCCTTAAAATTAGTAAATGATAAAAATAATGTTTTTTTTTCAAACAACATTTTCCAAAAACTTCAAAAATGTATTTTGCGGAAATTTAAACGATTCATGTCACATGTTGGCGAATAAGGAAGTCAGTCACGCCAAAAATACGAAAACTGAAATCACACACAAAAGACCAAAATAAATTTTAGCTTTAACAAGAAATAGCGATTTATTTATTTATATACCTATGACAAAAGCAACGCAAAACCGGTCCTTTACTAAAATTTATCCAACACAAAATTCTATTCTTTCCAGTCCTAGGACTACTGTTAGTTTAGATACGAAAATGAGATTTCATTAAAACAGACATGCGCGAATTACATAAACATTTCCAAAATTAGAAATCTCATTAACCTAAGTCGTGCGATTTTAACAACACTAACAGTTACCAGGATGAATCACCATAAAACCAATAACCCGATGCTAGAAAGGGATAACAACAAAAGCAACTCCAAAACTCCCAAAACAACGGCTATAAACAACGAGATGCCTTGCTCCGCAGCTGGAGCTCAAACGATTTTTATGATCTCTGATTAACCATACCATGGTAGCAAAAATGCTCAATCTCATGTTACAAATATTGCTTGTGTTGTTGGAGGTTCCCACATCACCATCTCTTGTTATAGAGAATTTATGATGAGAAAAAGAAACCTACCACAGAACTGCTTCTCATGGAAACCCACCTAATATTGTCTAAAGACAAAGTGGATACGTGAATTCACAGAAGGTAACTCAATGAGACAACACACAAGAATAACAAGCTGAATCGAATATGATGTGGTACTAAATGATGGCTCCACCACCAATCAAGCAAAGGATTAAATTGCCGCATCATGAGACAAATCTAGTCATAACTTCCCATTTATAGAACGATGTGCTAAATGGGTCACACTTCTATATGGGCAGTTCGAACATAGATTCCCAAACACAAAAACTGACATTAAGAAAAAGAGATTTGCGGCAGAATCTCCAAAGTTGGTCAATAAAAGATCATATAAGTCCGCAATAAACGCGAATGCCTTTAAAAATCTCATCGAGATCCTCCTTAGAAATACTATCCAAAGATAACTTAATCTTCATCTTCGAAACGACGATCGGCTTCGAAAGAACCTATTCGAACGAGGTATAGCAAAGGCGAATGCAGCGCAAACACAAATCCTATTCTAAGTTCTCAAAGCAATGGACCGATGCAAGCCCAACTGCCTTGCCAAATTTTTCTTATCCCTAAAGTGGTAAGACCTTTTTGCTCATTCCGACCCAACCAAATGATCTCTACCCAAGGATGAGACTTAAATGGTGTGAGTAGGATCGAATATTGCAACTTAGGTATTATAGGCCAAAAAATGTTCGGATATAAGAAAATAGATCTTGGAGTACTAGTGAGGCAAGATCTTATTTGCAAATAAGCGCAAAAAAGAGGAGATGAGGCAACAACAAAGAAAAGAAGAATAATAGAGATATAGGTCGGCTAGATGAGGAAGAAAGGAAGAAAGAAGGAAGTTAAGGGGTAATTTGGACTTAACTTTTATGGTTGAGTCCTAAGTCCAAGTCATACCAATGGTCATCAACTAATTGACCGTCCTAGTATAGCACTAAACGATCAACTACCAAATGGGCTTTGGACAGAGGTTGGACCTTGACCTTATTAGGCCAGATTAAAATATTCATCATCCCGCGTTATCTTTTAATATTTAACGCAATCCAAAAAATAACTATCCTTATCACCATGGTTTTTAAAGACCGTAGTTGAACTCCGAACCAATTCCAAGGATTCATAATCTCAACAACGATGCTTTGACTACATAAAGAACGAACGAATTCCAAAAATAATTCAGCTAATATAAATTAAAACTGATTTTCCCCTTACCTAGTTGATAACAAACAAACGATTCACGAAATCAAATATCTCAAAATCCGGACGAAGGATTTTCCTTAGCCTTTTCGAAGAAAAATTCAAATCTTTTCCAAAAATGGAATTTATTTATAAACTAACGGTTTTGTATTTATAAATCTATTTTATTATTATCATTATTATTATTTATATTCCATTTTTATATTTTAAACCGGAAAATCCTTTTCATGTCCAAAATGTTAGAGCTTTAGAATCTTTAATGGTTAATTTTGGTAATTTTAATAAACTATCCAATATATAGGGAAATGGATATTAAAAATCACAAGGAATATATATTTATTATTTTCATGTTTAGTGGGATATTCCTTGTCCTTACTAATTCCATCTTTCCTACCAATCAGACCATATTTATTAAAATCACACCATAGCTCTAAAATTTTGAAATACGAATAGATTAATTTTTTTAAAACCATATCTTTCACAAACTACTTTTCGAAACCATATTTCGAAACCGTTGAAATCCATTTCTATTTTTTCAAATAGTTTTAAAAATAAATTTCCTTGAATACAAGGCTAAGAACTCAATTGAATATTTCAACGAAGGTAGATTTGGAATTTTGACGAAGATACAAATGGATAAACCTCGTAATTATAATTCTGTAATGGATACGACATATTAACGTAGGCTTTTTTCCCCGTTTTGGATCGAGGAATGGTCTTAACTGGAACTACAAACGAAAATAAAAAACAGAAATTGTGACTATCTCGGTTGTAGCTAGCTTGTTATATAAATATAGTTTTCTTCTTTAGTTTCCAAATCTCGAATTAACGGAATCCACCATATATTGTCTCATGCTCTTCACGACGAGATTGCCAACGTACTATGGTGTAAGACAGATTTGGCTAGAAACCCCAACTCAACATATTTCAACCCTTAGTCGCTTAAAGCCCATTATATATAATTAGGCCCCACGATTAATTTCTATAGTCGAAATAAATTAAAGCCGAGTAAGAAAGACAAAGAAAAATAGAAAAGAAAATCAAATTATGTTCTCTCACGAGTCCTAATTTAACTAATTGCTCTAATCGTTTAATCTAAGCTCTGATACCAAATATAACACCTCACACTTTTCTACACCCAAATTTTGACAAAAATCAAAACTTGAACACATCCAAGCATAAAGCTTATATTTGGTACCGGCGGTAAATGAACATGAACATGAGCATAATCAGAGTACAATAAAAATAACTCACAATGAAAACAAAATTAGGATAAATTAATATTAACATAAGAAACTACCTTTTTCAAAGTAAGTAACTTTGCCAATACCAAGCGTGAGAGAGAACGAGAACCAAAAGACAAATTTAAACATCTTTGAGAACTCGACCTTCTCTATGAAACCTGGAGGTTGTAATGAGGAAGGGGGTCAGAACAAGTTCTGGTGACTAAGAAATGCACAATACAAACTATGACACAGATATATCCCATTTGGTTCAACCCAAGCTGTATGCCTAACCAGGTTAGTTATTCTAGCCAAACCAAGTAAATGTTTTACACATGACTTTACTACTCAGCCGAAAGCGGTATTCCCTAATTATATTATCGAGATAGGACATTTACACACATTTTTGTGAAGCCTTTATACCAGAGTTTAACTAGTTAATATATCAAGAGTGGGCCCCTAATTTTGGGGTTTCTATCTATACCCTCATTCTCTATTCTTTATTATTTAACGCCTCACTACCAAATGATAGATAAGGTGAATTCTCCCTTATCACTTAAGACCCTAGGTGGACCTATTGGTCACTTATTAACCCTCGACAATATATTCAACGTTAACATAAACTAGAGGGCACTAGCTACGGGCCCTACTAGTTAAGGCTTACGTCATTCATGCATATACCCTTGCCTCACTTAAGATGAGAGTAGGTATTTTATTGTTCATCGTACCTTCTAGTTGACCTCATTCGGTAACCTCCTTAGTCATTTACTACTTCCCATAGGATAGACAGCTATATCTGACCCTTTTAATTTCCAGGTTTGGGTAGGCCCACAAACACCTTCCATTTAAGACCCCTATACTGGAAAGCTTATTCCTAGGTGGACTTTTCAACCCAACCCACTTAAGACCCAAGGAAGCAGACAATACACGAAGGTTATTAGTTTTTCCCCCATTTGCCTTAAAAACCTTTCCCTTTTTGTGATAAAGTAGGCTACATTATTAAGTCATTCCTGTTTAATTTCCTTATACGGGAATACTATACGTACACCATTTATTTGTATCATGGGTTTATATGGTTAATAACATCTTATATTATTAACCTACTAAGTCCAACTATATTTTTACACATAAGTTTTATTAACATATATAAGGAAGATTATATTCCCTTCTCTCTAAGATATTTATTTAATTTCTTCCCTAATTTGGACTTAGTATTTAAGCGGAAATCAATATCCACTAATCCCCTTTTACACCCATTTCTTTTTATTTACTTTTTATTGCCCTTTATTACTCTATTGGTCATATTTTCCTAAGGCAACTATTTATCAGTCCCAAGTTTCTATTTGTTGTACCCCAACATGCAATTACTATACTTATTCTTTATTTTATTTTATTTGTTTATTGGTTATTATATATATACTGTTAGATCCAAAAATGGATCTAACATCCAAACCAGGAATAATTCATAATGAAATGAAATTAAAAAAAAAGAAGAAAACGCACAACTTATAGTGGTTCAGCATTAAATAGCCTACGCCCACTTTCTACTTTTTGTGTTGATGAGTTGAATGTAGATACAACAATGATTCTCACTCACTTTCACCCATATCATACATAAATTCACTCAATTCTATCTGAAATGTGCTTTATAAGATGATTGCAATATGAAAATGATGATGGAATTCGGTTCTCAAAGGGATTTCAACTCTGAAAATGCCAAAAGATCCTTTGAAATGTGTCTTGGTGTATTAATAGG
The DNA here is from genome assembly GCA_030737875.1 of Allium sativum. Classification (NCBI taxonomy): domain Eukaryota; kingdom Viridiplantae; phylum Streptophyta; class Magnoliopsida; order Asparagales; family Amaryllidaceae; genus Allium; species Allium sativum. The sequence continues at coordinate 400,582,488 of CM060926.1, read as the reverse complement.
TGAAAAATGCTCATGAAACGGCTTCGGTTCGGATCCACGTGGCGCCCATCCCGTTACTATCAGGTTCGGATGGGATATGATAGTGACATCGCATCAAGTTAGTGGTGAACATGGGGTGAACGTGGGTATAACCGCTCCGAGTCTTAAGGAAATGTGGGCATAGCTTCTGCAATTTCAGGCGCCTAGGATCGGATCGGAAATACTACCATTGGGGATCAGATTAGATTTGACTGAACTGATCCGGTTCGACCTGTCCCCCCTTCTTCTTCTCTTGGTACCTTTTGTCTTGACCAAATGGACTACGATCCGACCCGATTCTTTGAGTGAGTGATCTTCATTCTTTGATCTTTTATCTTTGTGTAACCTATTTCACAAAGTAGGCTAACATTTTTCCCCCCTCAGAGGACGCTTCTATTGAAGATGGAGCGTGCTTTGACATTATTTTACTACTGGTCTCTGAATTTGAACCGTTGAACTGTTGCTTTCATTCACATGTAGGGATGCGTTGCTTCATAAAGTCGTGTCTCTTGTTGCTTATATATACATCATTGAACATATGAATCATCTTCTTTATTTTAAACAAATCTGTGAATTCTTCTTGATGTCCAGTGACTCCTCTAGGTAAGCTTTTTGTTTATTTTTCTTTTAGTTTGTTTCATACATCGAGTTAACTCTGGTAACTAAATTTGGGCTCGGACCCGGTCCGAACAGTTTTTCTTACACCTCACTACGATTGAACGAATGGGCTAAATTCCTACGTGGTCCAGCACTCTGGTCTGATTGTAATGAAGTATTAGGAATACTAAGAGCCACCTCAATTCTATATATAAATCCGCCATACCTCCATCTCTCTTCTCTTCCTTTCATTCTTGTCGTCTTCTAAGTTTTGCACAAAAGAAACCCTAACTCTCAAAAACTCCGGAATCCTCACTTTAATTTTCAAATCGAACGCATAGGTAGGCTTATAACTTAGATTAACTTCGTTATGGCTGATTTCAATTAGGATTTGTGGATAATTTGAGCGATTTGGGAATGGTGTTCGGTTGACCTTGACGTCATGACCTTTTTTCCCTCTCCACCATCGTCGTTTTTGGCCTTACCGTCATCTCGAAGCATTAACAAATGGGATTAGGATCTAATGTTGAACATGTCAGCACATAAGTGTTTGGCTTTGACTTGGGTTTTTGACATGAGACTGGGTTCGGTGTTGGTTTAGGGAGAGAGAGGAGGAAGAAGAAGAAGAGAGGAAGGCATGGGATCGGTTCGGGTGAAGAGGCATAAGAGTGAAGGAGTGAGAGGGGTTCATCTGACCGGGGCGGGTCGGAGTGAAAGAAGCAGACAAGGGAAAGCATAGGTACTCGAACCGATCCGGATTTCTTAGAGAACCCATTTCCGAACTGAACCGATTTTTCATGTAAGGCATTAACTTTTGCTCTGAACCAAACATGATGCCGCCCTCAACCCGAACCCTTTTCTTCATGAGGTCTGTGATCCGGTCCTGGCATATGCACCCGAACCGAATTGAAACTCAATGCACAAGAATTATCCTACTTGCCCGATCAATGTTTGTCGTGACCTATAACTTAATGAACATTTAGGTTAGTACCTTATGAACATGAGCAAACATTTAAGACTATTGTGAACATTACTTCTTCGTCAAACTTCTGCATTATGCTCTTACATATTTACTTTGCATCTCTTGCACACACTGTACACAACTTTGTTCACACATATGCACGGGTGGATACGGGCTATTTTACTCTAACTTAGCTTCTTCAATAGTTTAGCGACCATGGCAGAGAGACGTTCATCTAGATTAGCAGAAAAGGGAGAAGTCACAGAAACGTCCGAGAAACTCACTCTTGATGACATATCCTCTTGCTCAGACCCAGAATGGGATGATGAGGGCCCAGATTATGAAATGGAAGATCACAATAGTGAAGTATCTTCTGGGGTTGATGTCTCTCTTGGTGAGGAAGGGGAAGGAGAGGTAGGAGATGATCGTGCTCCCGACGAGTTTGAAACTGCCACCATATTGGAGTCACCCAAAGATTCTGTTGAGTCGATGATCGATGAGGATAGGCTCATTCAAATATGTCTAAAGCATGGGATATTAAAAAGAGATACCCAGTTGCCTTCAAAAACAGATCGCCCCCACAATCCACCAGAAGGATTTATGGCTATTACCTGATTAATGTGTCAAGTTGGGGCAATATCTCTGTTTCTGCCTTTTATCGTCGATTTTCTGAGACAGATGTGGATTGCCCCCATGCAATTACATCCCAACTCTTATGCTTATTTATACACCTTGTATATAGCATACAATGAAATTTTAGGTATAGAGCCTACCTTTGATATTGTCCACTTCTTTTGTAATTTCAAGCATTGGACTCAAGAGACTCCCTCCTCATACTTTGAATCAGTTCCAAAAAGGAAAATTATCACCGTTCCATATAGCAGCAAGGTTGGTTCCTCTTCTGTTATTGTCGAAGCTACTGGAGTAGAGGAATATGATCCCGAGAATCCGGGAATTCCTAAAGCACCTCTTTTATCTCCTATACCCGAATCAGCATCAAGGACGGTAATGACCCCAATTGAGAAATCATCAAAAGGTATTTCCACCTTTTCACCCCAATTTGCCAAGGCAATCTCGACCTTTCGTCACATCATTGAGCAATCGATCGAAGATTCCTTGTTTTCTCCTGAGTTGATAACTATTGCTTCTCATTCTGTAGGCGTTGAACCAACCGAGAAGACTGACGAGCAACGGGGAACCGCCATTGAGGGAAAATCCGTCGAAGAGACTCAGGAAGGACTGGATAAGGCTACCATCGTTGAGTCCGGAGGGGGAGCTGAAGGTAAAAAGGAGGAGGCTATCAATAAGACTCCCATACCGCCAAACGTTGGCACTTCTCATGATAATGAAATGATAGACGCTTTGAAAGATAACAGTGGTAATGATGGGCATGAAGAAGATCCCGATGTTAGCATAATTGGCGATTCGAAGAATGCTGATGACGTGACTTTGGATGAGATGATGGCCAAACAAGACAAGCACATGCAACTAAAAGTCGAGGAGATAGACCCCTAAAGCCTTAAGCCCCTCGCAGTGGTGGATGCTGGATCGAGGTTAGTTGTTAAGCTTTCAACTAAGTCAATTACAGAGGAGCTTGCTAAAAGATCTTCTCTTGATCCCAGCGCTCCGACTCCTAGGAAGAAATCTATTGACTCTGGTACCTCAATTGCAGAGAAGAAGAAACAAAAGCGTCTCATGTCCGATGCTGAAAAAGAAGCTAAAGAAGCTCTTAAGGCTGCCAAGAAGCCCAAGTCTACTCCAAATTCCAAGTGACAATGCGTTTTGTTTTTTGTTTTGATATTCCATTGGTCCGCTATTGTAGTAGCGAGTGCGACCCTTGCACCTTTTGCTTTGTTTTCCTGTACAAACTCACGCATTTGTAAATAAAGCAGTTTATTTCCTGCAATATCAAATACTTGTAAATTTTATTATTTAAGTAAGAATGCATATAAACAACATGTCATATCGCAGTTATACAATAAAGTCATTATCAGGGGAACACATACATATGTATGCCTCCAATCAATTTTGAATAGACTGACTAACTGAGGTTTATTCGAGATTAATTAGACTTAACATTCAGTTTCCCTCGGCTCTCTGGCGGTGCTAAATTTTTTTTGTCATTGATGTTTATCCTTCTAGCATCTTTATACTGTTTCATAGCCAGAGTTTTATCGAGGCGGTCTCTTATCGGGGTGCACCTTCATGCCTCAAGGGACATCGTCTTCCCATCCTTTATACTCTCTCTCAATTCATGAGAATTAGAGTTAGGAATGTCGTCTTCCCATTCCTTTTATCCTATGATGTAAACATTCATTTCGCTTGCTCCTGCATGTGAATTGTTCTTAATCTTTTTTTTTAACTTAATTCGATATTTAGCATTTCATAATCAAGACAAAGCAATCAAAAAATATAAGAACAGTGCAGGAAAGATAAACGACATACGATGTTTTTATAATGGTTCAGCTAAGTCGTAGCCAACATCCACTTCATAATCCTTTGTTCATATAAACAAACTTTTTAAGGCAAGTCATGCCTTTTTACATAGTCTACAAAAACGAAAAGGAAGACATTTCATATTTAGCTCAGATATCGCCGCAAGTGCTGAGCATTCCAAGCTCTGAGATTCTCTTTACCGTACACAGTCGTTAGCTTGAATGCTCCTGTATCAAGCTTCCGTTGGATGGCGTATGACCCTTCCCATTTTGGACCCAATTGGGTTGGAGGCGGGAAGACTCGTTTCAATACTAAGTGTCCTGGTTCGAAGGTTTTGAATCGAACTTTCTGATCATAATAACGTGCTACTTGACGTTGATGTCTTGAGGCACGCAAGTCTGCTTCCTCTCTTTTTTCTTCAACCATATCAAGAGACTCTAGGAGGAGTGTTCTATTTGTCATTGGGTCATAGTATGCTACTCGATGAGAAGGGACTTCTAGTTCTATCAGGATCACTGCTTCTGACCCGAAGGAGAGTGAAAAAGGGGTATGGCCAGTAGCCGTCTTAAAGGTTGTCCTGTAGGCCCACAAAGCTAGTGGCAACTCATCTACCTACTTGGCTTTGGCTCGCTCCAACCGCTTCTTAAGAATAGTTTTAATGACCTTGTTTATTGCTTCAACCTTGCCGGGTGAGCTACGGCGGTGTATCGTTTATCAATCTTGTATTTCTAACAGAAGTTTCTAAATTCAGTACTATCAAATTGTGTTCCATTATCAGTTATGATAGTTTTCGGTATCCCAAATTGACAAATAATGTTTCTGACCACAAAACTAATCACCTTCCTTGCCGTGATCGTGGTTAAAGGTCCAGCTTCCACCCATTTCGTGAAATAGTCCGCGGCGACTATCGCGTATTTTGCTCCCCCTTTAGCATTAGGTAACACTCCAACAATATCAATTCCCCATATGGCAAACGACCATGGGCTCACCATTGACTTAAGCTGAGCCAGAGGTGCTCTGGGAATTTTGGCGAATCTTTGACATTTGTCGCAGCGTCGTGAATAATCAGCCGCGTCTTTATTCACGGTAGGCCAAAAATATCCATATCGCAACACTTTCTTTGCTAGGGTTTGGCCCCCGGTGTGGTCCCCACAATCACCTTCGTGTACTTCTTGCAGTACATGTTTGATGTCGTTATGTGCGATACACCGTAGTTGGGGCATTGAAAACCCTTGGCGATAAAGGACGTCGTCCTGTAAAACGTATCTAGCAGCCTTACGTGTTACAGCTCGTCTTTCGCTTTTCTTCAATGGGAGGGTTCCACTCTTGAGGAAGTTCTTGATCGGTGTCATCCATGATTCTCTCTCTAGATCAACTTCTAAGGCTAGTTCTACCTCCATCAGGTCGAAACTCGGTGTTTCCAAAATCTCTATTGGAACCGTTTCAGTTTCTTTGGGGTTGTCAGAACTTGCTAGTTTCGCCAACCTGTCTGCATTCTGATTTTCTATTCTTGGAATGTGTGTTATGCTGTAACGCTCCAAATTACCCAGCAACTCCTTTACTTTTTTGAGATAAGTAACGAGCCAAGGTCCTTTAGTAATAAACTCCTCCTGTACCTGGCATACAACTATCTTGGAGTTGCAGCATATATCCGGTGTCTTCACTCCTAGTTCTTTGGCGAGTTTCGGCCTAGCAATCAGGGCTTCATACTCAGAATCGTTATTGGTAGCAACAAATTCTAATCGCAAGGCATAGTAAATAGATCGTCCTTCAGGAGTGATTAAGACAACTTCAGCGTCAGACCTTCGATCATTCTTGACTCTGTCCGTATATATCTTCCACAGACTAAGCTCTAATTCTTGTTCTAAAGTAACCACCTTGTCGCCCACCGTTTCCTCTTCGGGAATTGTGAATTCAACTATGAAGTCGGCCAATGCCCGCCCCCTTATTGATCTCCGTGGCTGAAAATTCAAATCGAATTGACTCAACTCGATTTTCCATTTAAGTAACCGCCTCGATGCTTTGGGTTTTTGCAACACTTCCCTTAAAGGTTGATCGGTGTATACAACTATCGGGTGAGCCTGAAAGTAATGACGAAGTTTGCAGGAAGCAATTAGGAGGCTATAAGCAAGTTTTTCTACTTTTGGTAGTTACATTCGGCGGCGACTAGTTTTTGCTTTCGTAGTATACAGGCTTCTGGATTTTATCTTCTTCACGTACCAACGCCGTACTGACGGCATGAGATGATACTGCTAGGTAGACAAACAAATCCTCATGTTCCATGGGTTTTGACAATATTGGAGGCTTCTCTAATAAGTCCAATAGATTATGGAAAGCCTCTACACAGTCAGGAGTCCACTCAAAAATTCGTTACCCTCATTTGATTAGATCGAAGAAAGGTACGCACTTATATGTGGCTTTGGAGATAAACCTGCTCAATGCAGCAACTTTTCCGGCTAGGCTTTGAACATCCTTAATTTTTCATGGTTCTTCAATATTACTTATTGCTGCTATTTGACTAGGATTTATCTCAATCCCTCGAGAACTCACGATAAAACCAAGGAATTTCCTAGATGCGACCCCAAACAAGCATTTTAGGGGGTTTAACTTCATCCCATACCTTCGAAGAATGTCGAACATTTTGGCTAAGTCATTTGTATGGTCGGAAGATTATCTAGACTTCACAAGCATGTCGTCCACATAAAGCTCCATGGTTTTTCCGATTTGATTATAGAACATGCGGTTAACCAAACGCTGATACGTGGCTCCTGCATTCTTTAATCCAAATGGCATTACCACATAACAATATAACACCAAATCTGTGATGAAACTTGTGTGCTCCTGATCTGGTATGCGCATGGGAATTTGATTGTACCCTGAATAAGCATCCATAAAGGATAAGAGCTCGTGTTCGGCCTTCGAGTGTACTAGTTGATCAGTCTTGGGAAGAGGAAAGCTGTCCTTCGGACAAGCCTTGTTCAAGTTAGAGAAGTCAATACATGTACGCTACTTCCCGTTAGATTTTTTGACCAGGACAGGATTTGATATCCAGTCGGGATATTTCGAATCCTTAATGAATCAATTATCCTTCAATTTCTCTACCTCTTCCTTCAAAGCTGATGACCGCTCTGGGCCTAACATCCGTCTCTTCTGCTTGACCGGCGGGTGCTTTGGATTGATGCTTAAAGAGTGACTCATAATAGCAAGTGAAATCCCACACATGTCAGCATGAGTCCAGGCAAGCACATCTAAATTTTCCCTTAAGAAATCAGCCAACTCTTTCGCTCGAATTGGATCTAGCTGCGATTCGATCTTTAGCACTTTTGTCGAATCTGCCTCATCAATAGATATATCTATTGTCATCTCGTTGGTAGTCACCTTTCTGTCCTCGGGCTCTCTATCCTCTCTGGGATCCATATCTTCGAGCACATCTAAGGGCGACTCTCTTGGGGTTGGACCCCTTAATTGCTATGCTGAATTTTCCTTCGAAGGGGGTGAATCGTCCTTAGATTCTATATTCAACCCCTTCATTAGCATCTTCAACTTCGTTATGTAACAACCTCATCCCATAGCTTTATCACCTCTCATCACCCCTATTCCTGTATCTATCGGGAATTTAAGCAGTAAGCACCAAGGTGCAATACATGCCCTAAACTCGGCGAGGGCCAGTCGGCCTAGGAAAGCATTGTAGGGTGACTCAACATCCAAAACTACAAATGGCAAGATTCTCACTCTCTGGCGATCTCCTTGTCCTAACGTCACTAGTAATTCTACATAGCCCATCGAAGCCGTTGACGCCCCATTGAAGCACCGTATCCATCCTGCGCAGGGCTTTAGATCTTTTGCTTCGAGTCTCATTTGTTCAAAAGCTTTCTTGAAGAGGATATTGACTGAGCTTCCGTTGTCCACCAACACCTTATGGACTAAGGCGGGGCCGATGGCCATGGTAATTACTAGTGGGTCTTCAGTTGGTGATTGAATTCCAGTACATCTCTACTACGGAATATGATGTCATCTGTCATCGTCTTTTGTTTTTTACTAGAGTAATGTCTTCGAGGTTACTGCATTCTCCTACCTTAAAGTGCTTGGCGGCGTTAACATAATGATCCATTGCTTTGAAATTATGGCTAGCTAGATAGGGTCCGCCTATAATGGTATTGATAATGATCCCCTTACCTTTCTGCTTGGCTGTGGGTTTAGAAGTAGGATGGTTTTGGTTCAGGGCTTGCCCTCCTTGCCCCATGTCGAATGGGGCAACCTTGCACTCGTCTAACTTCCCTTCCCGCAACAATTTTTCAACTACATCTCTCAAATGACGACATTCGTTGGTGGAATGACCGTGGGTTCCATGGAACAAATAAAACTTTCCCATGGTGATCTCTTTTTCAGTGGAGTCTCTAGGTGGCGGCTTCTTATATTGCAATATGTTGTATGTGTCCAAATAAATGTTTTCCAAGGTATCATTCAATAAAGAATAATTCTCAAAAGTTTGGAATTGAGGTCTTTTACAGGAATTGTTCCCTCGGTTCCTACTCCTCTTATTGCAGTTTCCATTCTTTTTGTTATTACCTCTGTTCTGGTTGCCGACGTTCACCTCAACCTTCCCCGAACTGTCACCGGATTGCTTCACAGCAACATTACTTTGGACACCTTCCCTCGAGGCCCCTTCAGACTTTCTCTTCCTATTTGTATGAGCTTCTTCTTGCCTTAAGCGAATATTAGCCTTTTCGTAGAACATTTCCCTAGTGGGGGGTGGTTTCCCGGATAGATAATCCCTGAATTCTATGTCTGGGTCAACTCCTTCTATTAAGGCCATCAGAATAGTGGGTTCATGAGGGTCACTAACTTCGGTGATAGCCAGGTTGAAGTGGTCCAAATATGATTTCTGAGATTCACCTAGAGCCTGTTTAATCCTTGATAACTCTATGACGCTTTTGGATTTTCGGGCATGAAGTCGAAACTGGTTCATAAAGCGCTCACTTAATTCTGTGAAATTTGATACTGACCGTGGAGGGAGTCGGGAGAACCACATTAACGCCACATCTTCTAGATAAATCGGAAAGGTCTTGCATTTTGTAACGTCTGGAGCTGCTGCGACATTCATGAACGATGCATACCTCATCAGATGCTGTCCTGGGTCCGTTCTCCCTGAATATCGATCCATTTGTGGCAAGTTGAATCAACGAGGGAACTGGAAGTCCAATATATCATCTGTGAAGGGGGTATGACTTCACTCAATGCCCCAGTCGTCATTAGTGTATCGTCGACTTTCAGACATGATCTGATGAACCATTGCCCACACATCGGCATTTGTTAATGTTTGCATAGGTTCTCAAGGTCTGATATTCGGATTACCCCTGAGTTCATGATTAGGGGATAACATCCTGTTTCTAGCGGTGGTTGCTCTACACTTCTCCCTATGCTCCCAGTCGATCTCAGGAGGAAGGGGTTGGAGAAGTTTTTGCTGCGTAGGATTAGCAATATTAGGATCCCTGGGTAGAACGTAGGATCCACGCATGGGAAGCAACATAGGCTCTTGCAGGCTCTGGTCATCAGGTCCTAACACATGACCCGCATCTTCATGGGATCCTAAAGATCCAAAGGTCAACTGATCAAGATTTTGAGGTCGCTCAAGCGGCCTTCTCTCATGAGGACGTCCTTCATCTGAAGAAGATGAATAGTCTGTAGCAAGGCGGCGTGTTGGGGAAGGTGTCTTTTGTCTTCAGAGTTCATTGAGTTCCCTACTCATGGCGATCATGTTCTCTTGCATGCGAAGACTGTCACGTTTATGGACTTCCAATGCATATCAATTACTCTCCAGCACGTTAAGAAAACGCGAAAAATCCCAGTGCGTGATGGGTGCGGATGGAGCAGGTTGATCACCAGTTGTCGTGGCCGGCATTGGAGCTGTTAGCCTACTTTGTGAACTAGGCAACACAAAGTCGAGATGTCAAGCGTTGAAGAACGTTTCTTCTTAGAAAGCATCGGGTCGGATCGGAGAGCTACCACCAGTCGGATCGGAGGGCTACTACCAGTCGGATAGGAGGGCTACTACCAATTCGGAACGGAGCAGAGCAAAATGGATAAGGATTCAGTTTCAGTTCAGGTCGGGTCGGATCGGATGCCCCGATCCGAACCCCTTCTGCTCTCTCCTCCGAACCGAACCCTCATTCCATATCACTTCCCCCCACGATCGCCTGAATATTCGGAGCGGTTATGACCATTTCCTATCCACGATGACTACTACTCTGATGCGCTGTCAGCACTGGAATCCATCCGAGCCCGAGGACGATGGGATGGAAGACACGTGGCTCCGACCCGGATCGAATTCTGAGTAAATCTCCACCTATAAATACCCTGCCCAAAGACAATTAAAGGGATCTTCTTCTTGGTACTTTGAGAGTTCAAACACTTTCATAAACCGAATTCCAGCACTCCCAAATAATCCAAATCATCTTTCAACATTTGTTTTGAGACAATTGAGTGAATGTGTGTGAGTTGTGAGTGAAATTGAGTGAATATCTCATTGTAATTGCAACTATATCATCGAGAATAGTGATTACAAAGTGGACGTAGGCTTTTCAATGCCGAACCACTATAAATTCTGTGTCTCCATTTTACTTTTGATCTTATTTTATTTCGATTTTAATCAATTTGGGTGTTAGAACCACTTTTTGGTCTAACATTTTGGTGCTTTCACTGAGAGTCATATGAATTCTCTGTTTTTCCGGATTATTGTTCTACTTTTTGGACCGTTGAGTTCAAAGAAGTTAATCCTCAAGTTTCGACGCTCTTGAATATTTGTTGGTTGATTGTTGAAGAACTATAGCCAAAGGAAAAGGCAAGGAAGTTCAAACCAGTCGAGGGAACAGAGTTGGTGAAGATCAGCAAAACGCGGTTGTGACAAGGTCTCGTGGGCAGAGCTCGGGAGTGGACCAGATAGATACAGGAAATCCGAACCGCACTCAAGGAGAGAGCTCTGATCCGATCTGAGTAGGAGAATCTGAAGCAGTGCACTCCCCCAACCTGAACCGACCCGAACAAATCGCACTGCACCAATCCGAACAAGCTTCCCAGCTCCGACCCGAACAAGCCTCTCAGCTCCGACCCGACCTGATTGCCCAGCTCCTATCCGATCCGTTGCTTGGTGATGTTGGAACCTCTACTCGAGCCCCTCCAAATGCTCCGACTCCAACCACCAGGGTCAATGACCAGGTCAACCCATCTGCGCCTATTACTCAAGGAGATTTCTCGCGCCTACTTGACATGCTTGAGAGTACTAGGGAGGCTATGAAAATCCTCGAGCGCACCAATCTCATGATGCAAGAAAACATGAGTCTCATGAGAAGAGAAATTAGCGAACTCCGTAGACAGAGAACCCCATCCCCGGTTCGTCACACACCAATGGATCAGTCTTCTTCTTCTGAGGAAGAACGGCCCTATGAAAGAAGGCCGCTTGAACGACCTCAGAATTTGGAGCAGCTGACGTTCGGATCTTTGGGGTCTCGCGAGGACGCTGCACGGGTATTAGGACCCAATGACCCAAGCTTGAGAGAGCCTATGTTGTTACCGATGCAGGGATCCCATGTATTACCAAGAGACCCTAACCTTACCAATCACACTCAGGGACAAATGCTCCAGCCCCTTCCTCCCGAGATCGACCGGGAGCGTAGGGAACGAAGCAGAGCAGAAGCGGCTCGAAGAAGGAGGGCGTCCCCTGATCAGGAGCCCAAAGGAAACCCGAACATCAGAAGGAGGGCATCTCCTGATCAAGAGCCCAGAGGGAACCCGGATACCAGAGCTAGGGAGCCTGAACGGCCCCTGACCAATGCTGACGTATGGGCAATGGTATGCCATATCATGTCCGAAAGCCGGAACTACACCAATGAAGATTATGGCATTGAGCGAAGCCATACTCCCTTCACTGACGACATCCTCAACTTTCAGTTTCCCTGACGTTTTAACCTTCCGCAGATGGACAAGTACAATGGGAGAACCGATCCGGGACAGCATTTGATGCGATACGCATGGCTCATGAATGCCGCTGCTGCCCCTGACGCAGTGAAGTGTAAAGCCTTCCCGATCTATTTAGAAGACGTGGCACTGCTATGGTTTACCCGACTTCCCCCTCGGTCAATATCGAATTTTAGGGAATTGAGCGAACGTTTTATGAATCAGTTCCGACTCCATGCCCGAAAGTCTAAGAGTGTTATTGAGTTATCAAGAATTAAGCAGGCGCCTGGAGAATCTTTGAAGTTATATCTCGACCGTTTCAACTTAGCTGTGATAAAAGTCAGTGACCCGCACGAGCCCACCATCTTGATGGCTTTGATGGAAGGAGTCGATCCTGATTCCGAGTTTGGAGATTATCTTTTTGGGAAGCCACCTCCCATGAGAGAGTTATTCTATGAAAAAGCCGATATTCACTTAAGACGAGAGGAGGCAAGGGCTAATCGAAAGAGAAAGTCTGGAGCGGCTTCAAAAGAAAACGTTCAGAGCAATGTCGTCGTGAAGCAGTCTGGAGAAAGTTCCGGAAAAGTTGAGGTGAATGTGGGAAACAAGAGTGGAAATGACAATAATGGAAACGGGGGCAACAACAAAAACCGTAACGCGAATGGTAACAGAAGAAATAGGAATAGACGAGGTGATCCTAACAAAAGACCCCGGTTCCAGACTTATGAGAATTATACACCGCTGAACGACACTCTGGAGAACATTTACTTGGATACATACAATGTTTTGCAATATAAAAGACCGTCGCCTCGAGATTCAACGGAGAAAGAAATAGCAACTGGAAAATTTTGTCTATTTCATGGAACTCATGGGCATTCAACAAATGAATGTCGACATTTGAGAGATTTGATTGAGAAGCTACTGTGCGAAGGAAAATTGGATGAATATAAGGCTGCGCCAAGAGACAGGGGGCAAGGAGAACAGGCTCCAAACCAGAATCAATCTGCTCCCAAGCCTACAACGCAGCAGAAAGGCAAGGGAATTGTTATTAACACCATAGTAGGTGGACCCCACCCAGCGATCCACAACTTTAGATCAATGGTTCAATACGTAAATGCAGCTAAGCACGTAGATGTGGACGAATGTGATGATTTGGAAGATGTCGCCCCTGTGAAATAATAGAGGACAATGTTAGATGATGTGGTATTCCGTAGCAGAGACAATACCGGAATCCAGTCACCCACCGACGACCCGTTGGTCATTACCACCACCATTGGACCGGCACTGGTTCATAAGGTGCTAGTAGACAATGGAAGCTCTGTTAATATTTTATTTAAAAAATCATTCGATTAGATGAAACTTGAATCTGAAGATTTGAAGCCATGCGAAGGTTGGATCCGAGGCTTCAACGGAGCATCGACAGCTCCGATGGGGTATATAGAATTGCCCGTAACATTGGGGCAAGGGGAACGCCGAAGTGTACGGATGCTTCAGTTCGTAGTGTTGGACGTAGATTCACCTTACAACGCATTTTTGGGAAGGCCTGCCCTTGCAGAGTTCAGGGCTTGCATTTCCCCTTGGTGTTTATTGCTTAAGTTCCCAACCGAAGCCGGAACAGGAGTGGTGAGAGGAGATCAAGTCTCCGGACGGGCTTGCTATGTTGCTGAATTAAAGATGTTGATGAAGGGACTCAACATTGAGAGTAAAGGTGCCTCGCCTCCTCCAAAGGAGGGTTCGGCGTAGCAATTAGAGGGATCATCCCCGAAGGAGTTGCCCAAAGGAACGCCCGAAGACTTGGATCCCAGAAAAGATGAGGAACCAGAGGCTAGAAATGCAACTCCTAACGAAGCGACAGTGGACATACCCATTGACGAAGCTGATCCAACAAGAGTTTTGAAGATTGGATCCCAGTTGGATCCACATCGGGCCAAAGAACTAACTGACTTCCTGAAGGCAAACTTGGACGTGTTTGCCTGGACCCACACCGACATGTGTGGGATATCGCTATCCGTCATAAGCCATTCACTAAATATAAACCCGAAACACCCGCCTGTAAAGCAAAAGAGACGCGTGCTGGGCCCAGAGAGCTCGGCAGCTCTGAAAGAAGAAGTGGAGAAGCTGAAACAGAACGGGTTTATTAGAGATTCGACATATCCCGACTGGATATCGAATCCCGTCTTAGTAAAGAAGCCGAACGGAAAGTGGCGGACTTGCATTGATTTTTAAGATTTGAACAAAGCTTGCTCGAAAGATAGCTTCCCACTCCCCAGAATTGATCAGCTTGTAGATTCGACAGCGGGACACGAACTTCTTTCTTTCATGGACGCATATTCCGGGCACAACCAAATTCCTATGCACGTGCCAGATCAAGAACACACGAGCTTCATTACAAATTTGGGGTTATACTGTTATGTGGTCATGCCGTTCGGATTGAAAAACGCTGGAGCCACTTATCAGCGCTTGGTGAACAGGATGTTTTATAACCAAATAGGGAAGACTATGGAAGTTTATGTGGACGATATGCTTGTCAAATCGAAACAGTCCTCCAGCCATACACAAGACTTGGCAGAAATGTTCGGTATCCTGCGAAAGTATCGGATGAAGTTGAATCCTTTGAAATGTTCATTTGGAGTGGCATCGGGAAAGTTTCTAGGCTTCATTGTGAGCTCTCGAGGGATTGAAATCAATCCCAGCCAAATAGCATCGATTAGAAACATTGAAGAACCAAGAAGAATCAAAGATGTCTAAAGTCTTATAGGGAAAGTAGCCGCGTTGAGTAGATTTATCTCCAAAGCAACGGACAAATGCGTCCCATTTTTTGACTTGATAAAAAGGGGAAAGAAGAACTTCGAATGGACTCCGGACTGTGTTGAGGCCTTTCGAAATTTGTTGGAATTGCTAGAAAAACCACCGATTTTGTCAAAGCCAGTGGATCATGAAGAGTTATTTGTTTACTTAGCGGTTTCGGCCCACGTTGTTAGCACAGCCTTGGTCCAAGAAGAAGACAAAGTGCAAAGGCCGGTATATTATGTAAGCAAGAAATTGGCAGCGGCAGAATGCAACTACCCAAGGATTGAGAAGCTCGCTTACAGCCTCCTAATCGCCTCCCGAAAAATTCGTCACTATTTCCAAGCTCACCCAATAACCATATACGCTGACCAGCCTCTGAGGCAGGTGTTGCAAAGACCCGAAGCATCGGGGTGGTTGATCAAATGGAATATTGAATTAAGTCAGTTTGATTTAAATTTTCAACCGCGGAGGTCGATCAGGGGGCAAGCTCTGGCTGACTTTATAGCAGAATTCACAATCCCAGAGGAGGAAGCGATAGATGACAGAGTGGTCAAGTCAGAAGATGAGTTAAAATTAGATCCGTGGAAGCTATACACAGACGGAGCCAAGAACGACCGAAGGTCCGGAGCTGGAATCGTCTTAGTCACTCCTGAGGGACGGTCGTTATATTACGCTCTACGATTAGAATTTTCAGCGACTAATAATGACTCTGAATATGAAGCCCTGATTGCCGGGCTGAAGCTTGCTAAAGACCTCGGAGTAAAGACATTGGACATATTCTGCGATCCCAAAATAGTTGTTTGCCAAGTGCAAAAGGAGTTTGTGGCTCGGGGACCTCGACTTATCGCCTACCTCGAGAAAGTGGAAAAGCTGTTGAGCAACCTAGAGTGGTACAACATAACGCATATCCCAAGAGCCGAAAACCAGAAGGCAGACATGCCAGCAAAGCTAGCTAGTTCCGACAACCCGGAAGAAACCAAAATAATTCCAATTGAAACATTGGAATCGCCAAGTTTTGAGTCGATGGAAATTGAATTCGCTCTCGAAGCAGAACCGGAAAAGGAATCGTGGATGACCCCAATTAAGAATTTCCTTAAGAATGGGATACTCCCATCAAAGAAGAGTGAGAGACGGGCTATAGTTCGCAAGGCCACCAGATACATCCTTCAAGATGATACTCTTTATAGACAAGGATTTTCTATGCCCCTGTTACGATGTATAGCACACAACGACATCAAACGTGTACTAAGAGAAGTACACGAAGGTGAGTGTGGAGATCATACAGGAGGTCAGACTTTAGCGAAAAAGATATTGCGGTATGGATACTTCTGGCCCACAATTAATAAAGATGCGGCTGATTATTCACGACGCTGCGACAAGTGCCAGAGATTCGCCAAAATCCCCAGAGCACCACCGACCCAACTCAAATCGATGGTGAGTCCTTGGCCTTTTGCCACGTAGGGAATTGATATCATCGGAGTTCTACCAATTGCTAAAGGAGGAGCGAAATATGCAATAGTCGCTGTGGACTATTTTACGAAGTGGGTGGATGCTGAGCCCCTAACCAAAATCACGGCGAGAAAGGTGATAAGTTTCGTGGTTAGAAATATTATATGCCGATTCGGGATCCCAAGGACCATTATAACTGATAACGGAACCCAGTTCGATGGTGCGGAATTCAGAAATTTTTGCCAGAAATATAAGATCGATAAACGGTACACTGCGGTCGCTTATCCGCAGTCGAACGGGCAAGTAGAAGCAATAAACAAAGTTATAAAATCCATCCTCAAGAAACGGTTAGAACGCGCAAAGGAAAAATGGGTTGACGAATTGCCCTTAGCTTTGTGGGTATATCGGACAACGTTTAAGATAGCTACCGGTCATACCCCTTTCTCTCTCTCATTTGGTTCAGAAGCAGTAATTCCAGTAGAGCTTGAGGTTCCCTCCCACAGGGTGACATATTATGACCCGATGACGAATCGGGCACTCTTACTCGAGTCTCTTGATGAAATCGAAGAAAAAAGGGACGAAGCAGATTTGCGCGTGGCAAGACATCGACGTCAGATAGCACGCTATTATGACAAAAAAGTTCGTCTTAGGACTTTTGAACTGGGAGATTTGGTGCTAAAGAGAGTCTTTCCATCCCTTCCTCACCTCAGTCCAAAGTGGAAAGGACCCTTTGTCATCCAACGGAAACTTGAAACAAGAACCTTCAAGTTAACGACCGTAGATGGCGAAGAGGTACCTAGGGCATGGAATGCCCAACACTTGATGCGATATTTGAATTAGGAATGTTGTACTCTTTGCTGTTTTTCTTATGAACTCTGTAAAAAGGCACGACTTGCCTTAGAAAAATCTGTTGATATGAACAAAGAACTATAAAGTGGATGTAGGCTACGACTTAGCCGAACCACTATAAAAATATCGTGTGTCATTTACTTTCCTGCATTATATATACCTTCAACTACTATTCTATTGTGATTACGGAATATAAGATGATTTAAAACCTGAGAGGTTGAAAACAGTTTATACGCAGGAAAAAGCGCAACGACTGTTTGTGCGATAAGACATAAAAGAATAGGAAGACGACATTCATAACTCTAACTCTCGAGAATTGAGAGAGAGTATAAAGGACGGGAAGACAACGTCCTCTGAGGCGTGAAGGTGCACCTAGACAAGAGACCGCCTCAGTAAGAACTCTAACCTGAGTATAAGACAGGAGAGTATAAAAAACGCCTGAAAAAACGATAGGCATAAACGACATAGAGAATGTAACCTCGTCGGAGAATCGGGGACATTCAGACTACTTGACTAAATCTTGAATAGTTTTTCAAGACTAACTGGGGGCATATATGTACACACATATTTCCCCCCACCATAAATTCATTACACAACTATAGTAGGACATGCATTTTTACATAAGTGCAAAACTAATGGCTAACAGACAATGCAGAAAACGAATTATTTTTTATTTACAAATGAACGAATTTGTACAGGGAAACAGGCGAAAAGAGGGTGCAAGAGCCACCCTTGCAGCAACAATTATTGGTCAATCAAATGCTAAAATAACGCAAGACAATCCATCATTTGGACTTCAAAGAGGGCTTGGACTTCTTAGCAGCCTTCTCCGCATCCCTCGCCTCTTTCTCGGCCTCCGTCAAGATGCGCTTTGACTTTTTCTTCCCAGAAGCTGAAGTACTGGAATCAGTTGACTTCTTCCCGGAAGGCGGAGCGCTGGAATCAAGAGAAGACTTTTTAGCAAGTTCCTCTGTAATGGATCTAGTCGAAAGCTTAACAACTAACCTTGATCCCGCATCCACTACTGCGAGGGGCTTAAGGATTTCAAGGTCTAAGTCTTCAGCTTTAAGCTGCAAGCGTTTATCTTGGTCAGCTTTCGGTGCAGCTAAGGTAACATCATCGGCGCTTTTTGACTCCCCGACTATCGCCACCTTAGGGTCTTCCTCATGTCCCCCGTTGCCGCCATCATCCTTTAAGGCATCTATCATTTCGTCATCATGAGGAGTGTCAGCCTTGGACGGTTCAATTCCTACCCCTGAATCTATGGGGCAGCCTTGTCTTTTCACCCTTTAGCCTTCTCCGTATGCTCTGCTCCAGAGGCGGTTCCCTGGGACACATCTGTCTTTTCAGACGGTTCAATACCTACAGAGTGAAAAGCAACAGTTATCAACTCTGGAGAAAATAATGGGTTCTTCATCGATTGCTCAATCACGTGACGAAAGGTAGAGATAGCTTTGACGAATTGAGGTGAAAATGTAGAGACACCTTCCGAAGACTTCTCAGCCGGAGTGACTGCTGTCTCTGATGCCGTTTCGGGTATAGGGGATAAAAGAGTTGTCTGAGGGATCCCCGGGTTTTCAGGATCATATCCCTCTACTTCAGAAGTTGCAGAGGCAGCAGAGGAAGAACCAGCCTCGGGAATGTCCTGTTGCTTAGCCCTCCGCCTCTCTTCGTCCATAATAGCAGCAATGAGGCGGCGCCCTTCGGCTAGGCATTTTGGTTCATCACCTCGTAAATATTTCTCCATCAGCTTGTCCTCGTCAATGGAATCAACCTTGAGCTCCTCTTTCTCCCATTCAACGATCTGACTCCATACTTGGACTAGGGTAGATGGATAATCTTCAATCCAAGAAATATTTCGGTGGCGGATGATATGCGCAAAGAATTCAATCATTAATTCGCCGAAACCCTGAACCTCTCCCTCAGCCTCCGACAGTTGTTTGCGGGCCTCCTCAGCGGACTTGATAGCACATTCGACATTACCCTCCGCTAGGGCAGCCCTGTTCTCCGCCTCTGCTAACTTAGAAGCCAAGTCAACGTTTTTCTTTTCCAATTCAGCATTCCTCCTTGCTAACTCGGCATTCTTCCGCTCAAGGTCAGCGTAAGCAAGTCGCGTTTTGGCAGCATCTGACTTGGAATCTTCGGCTTGCTTTTTCAATTCCGAACGCTCTTGGGTATGGGACTCAAGCAAATCATGATAGCGTTTTTGCAGATCTTCAAATTGATGTTTGAAGCTAGTAGCATCCCGTTGAGCAACGCAAGCTGGGCCTGTGTATCCTCCAAGTTCTTTCCTAGATTTTTTAAGGCCTTTGCATCGTCTTCTGCGGTTTTTTGCATCGAATCAGCATTCATGATTAAAGTGCGGATGATTCTGGAAAGGCTGCGCGAATACTTGAACATTTCTGAATACTGTTTCTCGACCGCATCTATCTTTGCTTTGGCCTCATCTGCCCACGTTGAAGAAATAGGCTCAAGAGCAGGTAAAAAAGTCAAGTTTTCGAAGTAATGTTCAGGAAATTGCTCCTCCAGATATGCCCGCTTAACTGCAGTTTCAGCATCTAGCGGTGGAGGGGTGGGGATCGTCAGCTCAGTATCCCTGTGCGTGGAGGACTCAATAGCCTCTTTATCCTTTCTAGGCCGTTTAGCAGGGACCTTACGTTTGCTTCGTGATTCGGTATCTTTTGGCGGACTCCTCTCCCTACTGCGCTTTTCTTGAGAAGAGGTTGAGTCTTTTGGTTGCGGCCTGTCCTCTTCCCGACGATCTTGGTAACCTTTATATCGCTCTGGGTCTGTCCGGACAGGGGAGCGAGAACACGAGGTTCGCGAACGATAAGGATCATAGAGCCTTCTATCCTCCCTACTGCGATCTTCACGGCGATCATGCTCAGTATCATAGGGCGGATTAGACATGCTGCGGCGGAGTTTCCTGATATCATAGTAGGATCGAGACATCGTGCCTGCAAAACAAGACAAATGAAATTCAGGATCAATATTTTCACAAAGAGAAAGATGCTGTGAGTTGTGGTGCTATTGTGTAAAGTGCGTCCTAAGTGGTGTTTTCCCCCCGACAAACCCGAGTCCGGAGCTAGACTAGTACGAGCGGGCTCTTTGGCCTTAGCAGGAGTGGTCTCTTCGGAAGAAGTGAAAACTAAAGGATTCTTTCCAAAATCCTCTGAAGTGTAAATAGTTTCAGGTAAGGGGAGATCCCTCAAACCCTGAAATAGTGGGTCATCAGTACTAGGGACATCTCCCTCAGAAGCATCAATCGGTGATCCTTTGGAAGACACTGATCTTTCCGGAGAAATGGCATCCTCAGGAACAGTATACCCTTCGCGATGCTTTTCGGCCATGGTAGCCAATTCATCATCTTGAGTAGAAGAAGGAGAGGGTGAAGCCTGAAGAGGCACTGTAGGAGCTCTCGAACCTTCTCCCGTTTCAGGGATTACGTCCACTGGGGGAATATATACATATGGAGCCGTCCCGTGACCAATGCTACAGGTAATGGATAGCAACCCATGAAGATGAAGATATTCATCCTTAAGGACTTCATCAATAGTTAAAACTTCTGATCACCATTAAGGAGTTGGTGCATCCGATCAAAGAATACTTGGTCCGATATTTGTTTTGGGTTATCAACTGCAAACAAAAAGAAAAACGAATTAATGCGGCGGTTTGTATGTACAGAGTCGAGATTTAGAAAACCAGTGCCTTACTTGATTTCGTCCACCTCCTAGCACACCCTGGTTGTTGCTTTACATAAAACCATTCTAGCCTGGAGTCCCCAGCTTTACTACTGAATGGTGCTGGAATTATTTTCCTCTTAAGGACAGACTCGAAGTAACAGAAAGAAGGGGTTTCTCGAGTCCGGTGCTTGAAGTTATAGAAAAGTGAACGTCGTCAAAAGTGAGCTCTAGTCCTAAGATCTCACGGTACGCTACATATAGGGTGTACAAGTAAGCATAGAAATTGGGATGCAGCTGCATGTGGGCAATCCGCATTTGTCTTAGAAAATCGACGACGAAAGGAGAAAATGGAGGAATAGCCCCGACCATGCACATCAACTGAGTGATTGCCATATACCCCTCCGGAGGGTTGTGGGGACGATCAGATTTTGATGGCAACAAGGTATCCCCTTTGGGTATCCCGTACTTTAGTCGTATTTGGACAAGTCTGTCATTGTCGATCGTCGATTCAACAGAATCTTGAGGTGATTCCAGTATGAGGGCAGACTCAGATTAACCAGGAGCTTGGTTATCACCAATCCCTCCTTCCTCTCCACAACCCAGAGAAACTCCACCCTCAGAAGACACATTGTCGCTTTCGCGAGTTTCAACCTTGTAGTCTGAGCCCTCATCATCCCATTCTGGATCCAAGGAAGAAGATATGTCCTCAAGAGTAATTTTGTTGGATGTCTTTGGGGCCTCCTTCTTCTCTACTAGTCTAGAGGAGCGTCTGGATGTCATGGTCACAAAACTATTGAAGAAGCAATAGCACAAGTTAGAGTAAATTAGCCCGTATCCCCCCGTGCATGTGTACAAACTAAAGTGTGAGCAGTGTATGCAGAAAGTGTAAAGTTAACATTTGAAAGTGCGACGCAAAATCTTGGCAAAGTAATAAGGATCAAGGCAGTTCTTGATATCCATTTATGTACGCAGAGCACTATCGTAACTGTCCATTAAGTTGACGATTATGCCAAGAGTTGATTGGGCCAGTTAAACAAGTTTTTATGCATTAAGTTGGACTACTCTTCGGTTCGGTTCGGGTGCATTCATTGGGATCGGATCGGGGGCGTAGCCCTGCCTTGGACTCGGACAAACATTGAAGCCCAGGAATCAAAATCGGATCGGTTCGGAAGTAGATTCCCCGAACAGTTCGGGTCGGAATAGGCAGTCATGCCTCTCTCCTCCTTTATTCTACAGTCCGACCCGATCCGGTAAGGTGAGCTCTCTTCCCCTCTTCAACTGTTTGCCCCGACCCGATCCGACCTTCTGGATCTCTTTTCCTTTTCTTTTCCTCCATTTTCCATACTTGTCCACCCGAACCGACCCCTTATGTTCTGTATCTTCTTCTTCATCCTCAACCACAGTCGAACCCGATCTGATTTCCAAAACTCCATAGGGGAATGAGCATATATCCTTTCCAACCTCCCAGCGCTTCGAGGTGGTGGCGGAGCCAGCAGCGACGACGGCGAGGAAACCACGGCATCGAAGCCATGCGATGAATATGCTCAATTTGCTCGAATTAACCATAAAATCTTGGTTAAAGACAGTTACAACAATAGGATTCAAAGTTTCGAGACTACCTACGTGTTTGTTTTAAGAATTGAAGCAAGAATTTCGAGATTCTTGGAGGATTAGGGAAAGGTATGAAAATTAAAAAATGAGAATGATGAAGGAGGAAGAAGAAAGCAGGCGAATGACAGGTTTATATATATGTATTAGTGTTGACCCCTCGTATTCCTGCCCTGTTTTCTCGCTCGGACCGGATCAAGAGTCCAGCATCGCAGTCTGGCCTGCTAGCCCAATACGAAACAGGAAAAGAAAAGAAGCCGTTCGGGTCAGAGCCCGAACCGAACAGAATATCGTATGCAACTTGGCATTTGAATTAAGCTAAAATTCGAAGAGAAAGATGAAAGCACAAGGAAAATCAAAAGAAAGATTATCAGGAAGGCATCGTGCAACGACAATCAAATCATGCTCCGTTTCCAACAGAAGCATCCTTTGAGGGGGCAAAATGTTAGCCTACTTTGTGAACTAGGCAACACAAATTCGAGATGTCAAGCGTTGAAGAACGTTTCTTCTTAGAAAGCATCGGGTCGGATCGGAGAGCTACCACCAGTCGGATCGGAGGGCTACTATCAGTCGAATCGGAGGGCTACTACCAATTCGGAACAGAGCAGAGCAAAATGGATAAGGACTCAGTTTCAGTTCAGGTCGGGTTGGATGCCCTGATCCGAACCCCTTCTGCTCTCTCCTCCGAACCGAACCCTCATTCCATATCACTTCCCCCCACGATCGCCTGAATATTTAGAGCGGTTATGACCATTTCCTATCCACGATGACTACTACTCTGATGCGCTGTCATCACTGGAATCCATCCGAGCCCGAGGACGATTGGATGGAAGACACGTAGCTCCGACCCGGATCGAATTCTGAGTAAATCTCCACCTATAAATACCCTGCCCAGAGACAATTAAAGGGACCGTCTTCTTGGTACTTTGAGCTCAAACACTTTCATAAACCGAATTCCAGCACTCCCAGATAATCCAAATCGTCTTTCAACATTTGTTTTGAGACAATTGAGTGAATGTGTGTGAGTTGTGAGTGAAATTGAGTGAATATCTCATTGTAATTGCAACTATATCATCGAGAATAGTGATTACAAAGTGGACGTAGGCTTTTCAACGCCGAACCACTATAAATTGAGACGACCCGAAATCCCGTTCAGACGGAGACCAGGGTTATCTTTTGGAATATAACACAGAAACAGATAATAACAGATCAGAATTAAATAAATACACCAGATAATGAACAATAGAATATACTGGATAAAAGTAATCATCAGAGTTACACAGTATACAGGATCTTACTTAGTACAAATACAGTTCAGCTATACATAAATGTCTACAGTGGAAATAAACAAAATATGTACAATAGGAGCTGAACAGCATAAAAAGAAATAAATGATAGAATCCATCTTCAGCTCCAGCTATCCAGAAAAGAACCAGCTAAACCTGAATACAAGGCTGCCCGTGTAGAAAAAGGGGCACCCGAGTTTGAAAGTGAAACAAACTACGAGTCAGTCATGGGACTGGTATGAGAAATCCACTCAACACATATATAATTGGCTAATCACAGGACCACGCCACTTTCGTGGAACGGGTTTACTCCATTGGATTGCCAATGCTTTAAAACAAATCTTTCTTTTAAACATCGCTATGCTTTTTATAAAAATGAAGCCGTTATAAGACTCAGTTCCCATCACACAATGCAACGCAAACCGGAGGATAGAGTTTTTACCTTATAATGGCCAAAATATGCTTGATACGAATAAAACAAAGGTATTTGATATTATTGCTAGTGTTTATATGTTTCAAAAACAATTTGAATCACCATACCACTATGTCGCCATATATAGGTATACAATCAAAACCGCACAGTCACGTATTTGGAAATTGGATTTCCGTCATGAACCAAGGCAAAAGATAGTCCTTACCAAATTCGAGACAATGTAGCCCATGTCTCAGGCCCAGACTCAGGTGGGCCCTTGGATCGTCAGGGCCGGTCCACCGATGTGGATTATTATGCCTGAACACTACGTTTCTCCGCCCTTTGGGGCGTAAACGAGCCAACGAATGACTCCATCGGACCCGGATCGTCCGATCAAACCGAGGCGCCTCGCAACAGCAACAACCACATAGGTGAAAAATATATAAATGTCAGGGCTGGTAGGTCACTAACACCACCCTAGCTAGAAAGAAACGCATGCCCTCCCTTAACTCCTTCTCCCGTTTTAGGTTCATACCGGGGTGTGAGGCTCGCGAATTTACGTTATACACAAAGCCACGCCACACAGGCGGTGCTTTGATCATCACCACAAGGCTTTGCTTTTCAACAGGAGCCCTGATCACTGCATCTTAGCATGCCACACAGGCAGTTCATGCCATGCGACTGATGTCCATCGATATACAACCTCTGAGCTCATGCGTCTCAGAGAAGGGCGTTAAGCAAAAGAATAAATTCTCCGCCACCAAACAGATGTATATTTAATAGAGATCAATCAACACAGAATAAAATCCAATGTCAGACACACAGTCCATTTACAAGTCCGTTCGGGGTCTGAACGAAACCGGAGGCACTAAATACCTCGCAAACCCTTCAATCACCACATACGTCTGGACGATCACCACTCATTATCCATATTTCGGGATGCCTCCCAATCAGGACCTCGGTTACCATCCAAACGAGGTGAAGATCTCCGGTCTTCGACCATCGTCTTCATCTTCGACTTTTAATCGTCGGTCAATTATTCGAAATGAGAATTAACTCGGCCTTTTCAAATAATTCACGTATATTTAGAATTTCAAATCAATTTATTTCAATGGTTAAATTATTCGACAACACCAATATTGTTCTTTAATGTAATTTTCACACCAAACACATTCAACCATCAAATACAACATAAATCGAGCAAATTCAGTTTATTTCCACTCCATATTGTTTATGGTATTTTATAATGATTTATCGCTATTTTTATTTATTTTAAAATAGCCCATCTATTCAAAACGACGCTTCGGGTCATAACGCGGCCGTGGCGCTGTTTTTCTTCAAATTTGATTTACACATATCTAAAAATCTAACCATTGGACCCTCACAAAATTTACATCATTAAAAAGGTCTTTTCAAAACGAATCCAACGGTTCCAGTTTCGGGAAAATCCGACGGTCGGATCTCCCGGTACAATCGTTTGAATTTTCGATTTCAAAATACGAACTGCAGCGTCGTTATTCGATTAAATATAATTATATTTATATATAAAAATAAATATAATCGTTTCTGGCGCTGTTTTTCTTCAGATTTGAATTAAACATTCCAGACAATCCAACCGTTGGATTTTTACAAGGTTGGTGCCGTTGGGAAGATATTTCCATGGCGAACCCGACGGTTGAGGTTTCGGGAAAATCCAATGGTCGGATTTCCCGCACTAGTTGTTTGAAATCATGGTTTCAAAATGCGAACTGCACGACTACGTTTCGTTTTAATTTTATTTATATTTATATATTTATATAAATATAGTTCATTCAATGATTTCAATATCGTTTTCACTTCAAATATTTCACTAACGCCTTAAAATTTTGGAAAATTTCGCCATAACCTCCCCTGCACCGGGAGCATCGGGAAATCGCAAATAGCTTTCCCGGTCCTTCTAATCTCAAAAAGAAAAAGAAAAAGCCAAGCGGCTAGCCAACAGGCTCATAAAATCATCACCCAAACAAAACAGTAAATGTGTACCTATTTGTCGGGCACAAAATTTTATTCCTCTTCTCTAGCCCCTTTGCTATAACCTGTTCAATGAATATGCATGTACATATATATACAGTTCTTACCATTTATCATTTTCTATTCGACTTCATATTTGATTTCTATTTGGTTTAAAAACACCATTCATTCTAATGTTACATACATAGGTGCAAATCATTTCATTAGCTAATTAATGAATATTTCAACTCATATATGTTTATTTTGAACAAGTGGCTATTTTAACACTTCACATTTCAACGATTCATGCATACAATAAAAATGTGATTTTTATTGTAAAACAATTCATTTCAAAACACTATTTTTCTATATAGTTCATATAGGTGACAAAAATAGGATTTTTATCATAAAACAATTTCTTTCAAAACGAGATTATTTTACACAGTTCATATAGTCGATAAAAGGTGATTTTTATTATCAAACAATTTATTTCAAAATATGAATACCATTCAACACATGAATTTCTAATCAACAAATGAATATCAATTCAACACATGAAGGTTTTCTATTCAATGAATAAATATAGTTTAAGCAGATGAAAATAATTCAAACACACGAATATTATTCAAAATTTCGGCAGCATAACGGCAGGGTAGTTAAAACCGGGACCGTCCCTAGTACGGCTCCTCGCTCTACCTTAAAACCTCGTGGTTTTTGACAATGGGGATCATGCATCTAGTTCGCACGCAGGCGGCATGTATATATTTATTTCATTTCCACAAACTAATCCTATGTGGTTCCAACCAAATATTTCTCAACCACAAACGGGTATTTTTCAACCACAATCAACCAATATCAACCACAAACAATCCCAAACAACCATTCGCTATCAATCAATTTTCACAACAATTTCAACCAATAAATATCGTCCATGGTTTGTGGACGAGGGGCGTATATATATACATATATATATTTAGCAATTCACTTTTATTTCAACACATATATATATAGCTAGAAAAAGAAATTGAAGAGTGAGAAATTCTCACCAATAGCTATCCAACTACGACTCTTCCTTTAGAAATCTACGCCAATCTCGCCTTTTGTCGCTTTCGTTGCCCGTATTCTCTACATATGTAAAAATCGAATTTTTACTATGTTATTCAATATATAAAAATCGAATTTTTATTATGCTATTCAATATATAAAAATCGAATTTCAAAAATAAAGATTATATTTTTAATATTCCTATGATGTAAAAATTATATTTTTATTACTTTAAAAATATAAAAATCATATCTTACTTCTTCTACTTAATAAAAATTCCGTCTTTTCTATTTTAAAAATATGATCTTTTCTATTCAAAAAAAAATCTGATCTTTCTATCCCAGTTCAAATCTTTTTCTTTTTAAAGTTCTAATCTTTTTCTTTTTAAAGTTTAAATCTTTTCCTTTTTAAAGTTCTAATCTTTTTCTTTTTAAAGTTATAATCTTTTTCTTTTTTTAAAGTTTAAATCTTTTTCTTTTTAAAGTTCTAATCTTTTTCTTTTTAAAGTTTAAAATAAAATCAGTTTTTAAACCTTTTAAAAATCAGAATTAAACTTTTTCAAAAATCAGAATTAAACTTTTTCAAAAATCAGAATTTTCAGAATTAAAATTAAAATAAAATAACAACACTTACTGTTATTTGCGAAGAAGGGAGGGGGGGTCGTCAGGGTCGGCGGTCGTCAGGGCGGTGGCTTCAGCGGTCTCGGACTGGGGGGGGTGGGTCGCGAATTGGGCGTCGCGATGCTTCAGGGGGGGCGGATGCGTCGCGAGAGGGGGTTCGGGTGCGTCGAGGTGGAGAGGAGCGGGATCGGAGGGTGGAGCGGAGGTCAAGCTGGAGGAACTTGGTGGAGGCGGCGCTGCTGCTCCTCCTTTTTTTTTTTTTTTTTTCCGTTTAATGAAATCGGGGGAGGGGGGGGGGGGGCAGAAAGAGAAAAGGGAGGGAGATATATTATTTTATTTTATTTTTATTTTATTTTATTAATTAATTTAATTGCATATAGCGTTTTACCCCCATCCCGAACCCAATGGGATATGTATCGTAGGCTGATTCGATCGCTTTGATCAGTTCCGTTTGATTTACATTTAAATCATTATATTGAATTTTAAACGTACATTTCAAATTACCGGGGTCACATACTAACTAGAAAAATTCCAGAAAAATATTTTCTAGCTTCGTATTGACGATACGGTCCTAACAAAACTAGTTTCGTCGAATTCTGAGACCGTTTGAAAAATGGCCATTTTCCAGTCGATTAAAATCAACTGAAACTGGTCAAACGCGTTTTCCTTTGCCACGCTCACGTATTGATTCGAAACATTATGAAATTTGAAACCTAGCAATAATTTGACATCACGGATCCAACAAAAGTGGTTTCGTCGAAATCCGAGGTCGTATGCAAAATGTCTATTTTTAAGGGCCTGAATTCCATAGCGACTATTCAGAATTTTCAACTAGACATATCTTTTGATTCCCGCTATGAAATTTCGATTTTTCAGATTCGTTAGAAAGGTATTCACTAACAAATTTAAATATTTTTGGTTTCACTAAAATCCGGATTGTTTTGCACCCGGTACAGTCCGACAAAGTTTGAATTCAATTTTTGAAACTGCCACGACATTTCAGGCCTTGTTTATAATTATAATTAATTATATTCGTTTTCAATTGTCGATTCAAACTCAGTTTTCATCGCCATTATTTAAAATATTTATTTTAAATATTTAAAATCCATTATTTTAGCCAATTTAAAAATTTTAAATTGGTTCAGATTTTCTGGGTCGTTACATAAATTCTGTGTCTCCATTTTACTTTTGATCTTATTTTATTTCGATTTTAATCAATTTGGGTGTTAGAACCGCTTTTTGGTCTAACAGGAACATTGGTGGGTGCTCGAGTAGAAGTACCAGCTTCAGCCTCATTCGGTTCGGATCGAGTAGTGTGTCAGAGGGGATTCGATTCGGAGGGGTCTGAGCAGCTCCAGTACTTCCTGATCAGTTTAGGTTCTCCTGGTCAGTTCGTTTCGGAACGTCCTGTTCGGATCGGGTTTGTCCAGAGCTTTGCCCCCGCGACCTCGTCAACATGATGGCTTGTTGATCTTCTCTAGCATCGTTCCCCCTAGCGCCTTGCACTTCTTTTCCTTTCCCTTTAGCCATAATGTCCAATCTTTCAATAATTAATCCGAAAATGCTTGAAAGTGTTGGAAATAAAGGATTAACTTCTTTGAACTTGAAGGTCCAAATAGCAGAACGATAATCCCAAAAAGCGAAGAATTCAAAGAATTCTCAGTGAAAGCACCAAAATGTTAGATCCAAAAATGGCTCTAACATCCAAACTAGGAATAATTTCTGATGAAATGAAATAAAAAATGAAGAAAACACACAATTTATAGTGGTTCGACGTTTAATAGCCTATGTCCACTTTCTACTTTTTGTATTGATGAGTTAAATGTAGATACAACAATGATTCTCTCACTTTCACTCATATCATACATAAATTCACTCAATTCTCTCTGAAATGTACTTTATAAGATGATTGCAATATGAAAATGATGATGGAATTCGGTTCTCAAATGGGTTTCAACTCTGAAAATGCCAAAAGATCCTTTGAAATGTGCCTTGGGGTGTATTTATAGGTGAAAAATGCTTATGAAATAGCTTCGGTTCAGATCCACTTGGCGCCCATCCCGTTACTACCGGGTTCGGATGGGATATGATAGCGACAGCGCATCAGATTAGTGGTGAACATAGGGAGAATGTGGGTATAACCGCTCCGAGTCTTAAGGGAACGTGGGCATAGCTTCTGCAATTTTGGGCGCCTGGGATCAGATCATAAATACTCCCATTAGGGATCAGATCGGATTTGACTGAACCGATCCGGTTCAACCTGTCCTCCCTTCTTCTTCACTTGGTACCTTTTGTCTTGACCAAATGGACTCCGATCCGACCCGATTCTTTGGGTGAGTGATCTTCATTCTTTGATCTTTTATCTTTGTGTAGCCTAGTTCACAAAGTAGGCTAACATATATATATATATATATATATATATATATATATATATATATGCACCAGGCCTCTCACATTAAGTTGACTACCACAAATATATTGATTCAATATGGATTATATTTACATATAATTCCACCATTGATTCTTATCCAATATTCAACATTTGTCATAATTGTTAATTATTTATTTATGGCCTTATTTATAACAATCAATCACACTAATTGCAACAACCGTCACCATAAATATATGCATTAAGTATGGAATATAAACTTACATGTATGATTCCATAAATAAATACCTTTCAACATTTAATACAATGCATATTTTTACCGTTTTACGCTGATTTGGACGGATAATATGTCTA
The DNA here is from genome assembly GCA_030737875.1 of Allium sativum. Taxonomy (NCBI): domain Eukaryota; kingdom Viridiplantae; phylum Streptophyta; class Magnoliopsida; order Asparagales; family Amaryllidaceae; genus Allium; species Allium sativum. Next base: position 400,552,050 of record CM060926.1, on the reverse strand, counting down.
AATTTATTTCTATGTTTACGTGAGGTCAACGTAGTTATTTTTATTTTTATTTTTAAATTTACATTAATGATTTAGTCTAATCAATTAACCAATTATTCCCTTTTTTATATTCAATCTTCCCAAAAAGGTTTCAAGTCTCATAAGGACCGTTAGCCAAAATCATTGTAAATGATGCCTATTTTGTGGAATTAACATATCTCCAAATCACAAGAAATATATGTAATGTATTTTTCATTTGGAATAGTTGGTGCAAATTACATACAAAAATATGTATTTATTTTATATGTACCTTTGCACCATTTTCCCCCTTTTTATTCTTTTTTCATACTTCTTGTGATTCTAAAATAATTCCTCTTTATTTAAAAATAAGTAAAAAAACATAATTTACCATGCCTAAGCCAAAAACGCAACAAAATTGAATGTAAATAAGGAATATTTCTATTTATTTTTAACATCACATAATACACAATTTTCATCTTTTTACCCAAATTCACATATTTCATATTTCAGTACTAAACTAAAGATCTGGAACATAACTACAACAAATTTATGTTTAATGGGACTGATTTCCAGATCCACAGTGTTATGTGGCATAAACAACATATTTCATAATTCACGATATAACTTGTAGGAAATGTTGGAATATATATATAAATCCTACAATTCATATTTATACATAATCACAACTTTCTCATTTACCAATTTCAAACATATTTATAATCAGATTTGATGGTTATCACAATTTACAATTATTTAAATAACAGATCTGATAGGCATAAAACATAAATTGGATTCAAACGAAATAGATAAATCATTATATCTGTATTAGTAAATTTCCCACTCACCTTATAGCCTCCAAATTATAAGTTTTGAATCCTTTAGGCTTACAATCCCCAAATTCTTATAAATCTACAATTTATCTAGAAAGGGGAATATTCAAGATCTGTATAAATGTACGAAAAAGGGAAGAGAGCAAAGAATCTATCGTTGAGCGTCGATTTGCTTTATCTTCCATTAAATCTATTTATTCTCTCAATTCTATATACATTTGATTTGATTTGTTTGTATGTATATATTTTTTAATTGAAGAAATTAGGTTAGAAGGGAGAGAGAGAAAAATGGCAGAGCGCCGTTGTTGTTGTAGATTTTTGGAAAAGAATGAGGCTCTACCCCTTTATTTATAGGGGTGTAAATGGCCTTGGACCGTTAGATCTATTTTAATCGTCTTCCATCCATTCGTTTGATAAAATATAACAAGAATACCCCTAAAAACCTAGCCATCATTGGTGAGGTGTCTGGGTAATTATATATTACTATATATATAATATTCTATTTTATTTATTTTCTGTCCATGTTTGTATTTCGTCCGTCACTTTTTCATACAGACTCTATTCGCGAAACTCCAAACACTAAAGTTTACCAAAATTCCAAGATGAATGCAACAATAAATGTCTCACAGCCGAATTCCATCATTAGCAGAAATTCCTATTTTTGTAATTCTAATACTTTATTTATATTGCCAAAATTTTGGGTCGTTACATTCTAAGACGGATGCAGATTGCCCCCATGCAGCTCTAACCAATAGCATACTCTTATCTATACATGTTGTACATAAAATATATGGAAGATTTAGGTGTGCAGACCACCTTTGATGGCATGAATTTCTTCTATCATTTTAAAAATCTCCAAAAGGAGACTCCTTCCTTCGTTTACTTCGAATATCTGATTAAGGAAAAGATACTTGGAGAGGGATACAGTAATGTGGGCGATATAAGGCCCAAATGGTTCTATATTAAACACTAGCCTAGATGTGCTAGGAGATGGGTCAAATCAAATAAGCTACAAATTCTGGGTTTCCCCGTTTCAGCTACATTAACATGTGCACTGCACTTTCTTTCTTATTTTCAATTCCAAATCCAAGAAAAGGACAAGGCCAAATATATCTGGATCGCCTGAATCTTCTACTGAATGGTAATCCAGACTTTTTAAATGTCAGAAAATGTTTGGTGGATGAGCTTTTTCATCGATCCCATCTACTTTATAGGAGATGAAATATAAGTCATAGAGGTCGTGCTTACATATATGAGCCTCCAGTTCAAGTTCCTCCTATTCCCGCCGAAACTGGCGGTATGCCCCTTGTCGAGGGTAAGTTACAACTTATAATAAGGTAGTAGAAAGCGCAAAGAGTAAAAACCCCACGGTTTAGACACAAGAACCACAATAGAGAGATAAGAACTTCAGAGAAAGAAAACATTGAGATTCCCTCAAGTCCTTCTCCCATAGACATTCCTACCGAGGAGCTCCTAGAAAGGTTGCCTGAGGTCGATCCCAGGGTGGCTGTCCTAAAGATGCATCTCCTCATGAAAGGCAGCCTTCTCCGAGGACACCATCTCCAACCAAGTCCCCTATCCATGATCTTCAACTAGAGGATTCCACATTTGGAGACTTGGCTAAACTTCCCTTGCTCGATGACATATACACTTCTCAAGACATTGGTTTTGGCTCTTTCTTTCCTCGGTCTGAAGAGGAAATCATACATGTCAAAGCCGGGAAGACAACACCCACAAGCCTAACTCCGGGCATTGGTCCGTTGGGGGGGGGGGAGGTTCAGTTAGGACACACCACACTGACACTTCACGCCACAACAACTATGTTTTATGCTATTTCTTGGCTCTGATATTGATTTATATTAACATGCAAGAAAGATGCATCGTCACGGCTACAAATCTCTGGAATGTCCGTGAGAGTCTTCCTAGGTACGACTTCGATGTTAAACATGTTCACAGGGATAGCCGCGAGAGAGACAGTAGGAGGCATTATGAATCACATCCTCATCACTCTTCGCACTCTCGTTCTCCGTCTAAGTCGGACTCTAAGTACAAGAGTCACCAGAGCCGTCGCCAAGGAGATAAACAACCTCCCAAAAGTTCCAATCCTCCAAAAGGATTCACATTCTCAAGACACATCAAAGAAAAAGCACTCTGATCCCAAGAATCTGGACAAGGAGAAAGATAAAGGTAGAGCAACCGTCGTTCCCACTAAGCGCAAGTCTATTGATATTACCACAACAAGACTTGTGGTGCTTGATTCCGTCACTCAGGCGAGGATAGAAGTTTTAAAAGGGTAATTTCCATATTTTCACTTTGGGAATACACATTTCATCACAAACTTTAAACTGATTCCTTCGGACTGGGCGGAGGGCGTTAAAGCTCAGATAGACTTCATAAATCATCAATATAAAGAGATATGCACATTTTCCCGAGAACTTTCAAGAATCATAAAGGATTTGTTGATGGATGTGGATCACTTGAAGAATATGGCCGAATACGGCATGTCCTCCAAAGAGGCCATAGAAAAAGAGCTCGAACATACTCAAGCCAACCGTGCCATTGCACAGCGTGATGCTAAAAGCTATAAGAAGTTATATAGTGAGTTACAGACATGCTTACACATCGAGCTTGACAATCACAGTAGAGAGCGTACATTTCTTAAGAAACAAATTGAGGATATCACTTCTGAGAATGCCGAGCTGATACTATCCCGCACCTGTCATGATCAAGAGAAAGCATATATTAATAAATAAATTTACAATTTGAGGGACAAGTTAGTAGAGGCTGAGGAGAGGGTCGTATTAGCTGAAGGAAACACCAACCTTGCGCTTGAATCGGCCTCTGCTTCTAAGGCACAGCTTGTTGAGGCCCAAGGGCAGTTGGATGACTATGAACAACTTATGATATCCTTTTTCGTTCAAGTGCTTCTGACCCAAGATATATCATGGATTAAAGATTACGAGACAATTTTGGTCGACGTGTGGGATGAAATTGTTGATGATGAGAAGCGGCGACTGAAAGTTGAGACCATCGATGCAAACAAGTTGATAAAAACGTACTTAAGAGGAGAGGAGCCATGGCGTTTGGCTGAGGGAAGGAGATTGCTTCAAGAAGCTATATATAGAGGCTACTAAACACCTAGCCAAGGGAAAGATTACTATTTAGGGTGGCTCTAACTTATCTTCTACTACCCTCGGAGCTGTAGAGACAGAGGGAATGGCCCTGAATGTCCAAAGATTTCCAAAACTGCACTCCTTTCTCTTATTATCGAAGCTGCAACTCCAGTCACTCCGAGGGATAAGACGGACGAAGGTATTTGTACCTTTTCTTCATAATTTGTCAAGGCTATTCTAGCCTGTTGTCGCATTGTAGAGAAAACAACTAAAAGACCCATATTCTCTCTAGAGATAATAACTGTTGCTCTTCCGTCTGTAGGTACGAAGCTTGCTGACGAGACTGAAGAAAAGCAAGAAGAAACAGCTGGTAAAGCCATAGTGCTTTGCAGTGCTGAAGCTTCCAAAGAAATGGAGATGATCGATGTTCTGAAGGATCTAGATATCAAAAAGGGTTAATGGGAAGCGGAGGTTGTAACCATAGTAGCTTTTGATGAAACTGAGGACCTTATTCCTGTGCAGACGAAAGCAAGGACTGACCAACTCCTCAAGGCCAAGGCTGAAAACATGGAAGAGCCCATCTTTGTCAATCCTATCCAAATGGTTCCTCCTCATGGGCCTAAAATGACCATTAAGCTTCCTAGATCGATAACTGCAGAGATGGCTTCTAAGTCCACCGTTAACATAGAAGATCCCTCGTCCGAGAAATACAAGAAGAAGAAGAAGCACATTCCCACTGATGCTAAGAAGGAGGAGAAGAAAAGGCTTAAGGATGCCAAGAAGTCCAAGCTTTCTCCCAATACCAAGGGAACTATTGTTTTGATTTCTCTTTTTATTTTCCACTGGCCAACTGTGGTTGTTGCGAGTGCGGCCCTCACATTTTGTCATGTTATCTTATGTAAATCTGCACTTTGTGAACGAAGTAGTATTACTACAATGTCATACATTTGCAAGTTTGTTACATATTTTAGTCAAATATATTTGTAGTCAAAACTATATTAGACTAAGTGATAAACAATAAATCACATCATAGTTAAACAAGGGTTTCAATCCAGCATCCCTGCAAACTAAAATTCCTGTAATCAGAAAATTATTACTAAACTAAGTAAGTAATGAAAAAAAATCACATTGCAGTTATCAAAAGGGTGTGATGTGTATGTGTATGCCCTCAACCAATCTTGAACATACTGCCTGGTTAGGGCTTGTTCATGACTGATTAGCAGCGACATTATATTGCCTCCAGCATCGGTGGGGCCTTCGGGCTCAGCTTGTAATCTTATCCATCCAAATTCTTTCAACACTTGGTCTTAGTGCTTTTATACTCTCCTGTCGTATGTCTAGGTTAGAGTTTGAGTTATAGCGGTCTCTTTTCGTGGTGCACCAATCACGCTTACTTTTATACTCACTATCAAATCGAGAGAGTTCGAGTTGGTCAGGCGAACAGTCGTGTCATTCGCCTGGGAACTCCTTCTACGCTCTAATTCCTAGAGCGGGATTCTTCCGACTCGAGTGTCGTTCTTTAACTTGATCTTGGTCCATACTCCATTCTACACTCAAGTGGATGGAGCTTGTCGGGCAAGTGGTCAGGTCACACCAGACGATTACATTAGAGCATTGAATCAAACATCAAAACAGACATAGAGCATGGAACAGATTTCAAACATATCACAGGGCACAAATAAAAATAAATGCAAAAATGATAAGTAAAACACAATATTTTTATAGTGGCTCGACCAAATCTTAGCCTATGTCCACTTTATAATCCTTTGTTTATATCAATCAAACTTCTCGGGGATGTCATGCCCCATTACAAAGTTTGAAAAACAAAAGAGTAAATACAAGTTCAAGTTAGGTAGTGCTATAAATGCGTGACATTCCATGCTCTTGGAAGATGATCGCCATCAACTGTCGTTAGCCTGAAAAATCACTTATCAATCCTCTGCTGGATGATGAATGGTCCTTCCCACTTCGAGCCTATGAAGATGGAGGCTGGAAAGACATGCTTCAGTACTAGGTTGCCAGGCTCAAAGGTCTTAGGTCGAACCTTTTTGTTGTAGTATCAAGCAACCTGACGTCTGTGCCTCGAGGCACGCAAGTCGCTTCATCTCTTTTCTAGTCGATCATGTCTAAGGACTCAAGAAAAAGAGCCCTGTTCATTATTAGATCATAGTATGTCGTCCGGTGAAAAGGGACTTCCAATTCCACTGGGATAACATCTTCTTATCCGAATGATAGTGAGAAGGGAGTATGGCCAATCACCTACTTGTAGATCATTCGGTATCCCTATAGGACAAAGGGTAACTCATCGACCCACGTGGCTTATTCCTGTTCCAATATCTTTTTCAGAATGGTTTTGATAATCTTTTTCTCTGCTTCTACTTATACATTTGACCGTGGATGTGCTACAATGGTGTATCTTTTCTCAATATGATATCTTTAGTAGAAATCTCTAAACTCTGTACTGTCAAATTGAGTTTCGTTGTCAGTTATAATAATTTTGGGATCCTGAATCGACATATTTCCGACAAAGAAATTAATCACCCGTTTCGTCGTTATTGTGGTCATTTGTTCAGCTTCTGCCCACTTTGTAAAGTAGTCCACATCCAATATTGCATACTTTGCTCAGCCTTTGGCAATTGGAAGGCTTTCGATAATATTAATCTCCCAAACAGTGAACGACCATGAACTCACCATCAAGGTGAGCTGGGTGGGAGGTGCTCTAGGAATCCTCGCAAATTTTTGGCACCTGTCGCAGCATCGGGAGTAATCAGCTGCATCCCAATTTATGGTAGGAAAAAATTAGTCATACCACAGTATCTTCTTCGCCAATGTCTGTCCTTCGGTGTGATCTCCACAATCGCCATTGTGCATTTCCCTCAATACATGTTTGACGTCGTCGTGTGCTATACACTAGAGTAATGGGACTTAAAACCCCCGTCAATAAAGTATCTCGCCCTGCATGACATATCTCGAGGCTTTATGAACGATGGTACACCTTTCACTTTTCCTTGCCAAAAGCCTTCCATGCTTTAGGAAGTTCTTTATTGGGGTCATCCATGACTCTCTCTCGGGTTTGGTCTCCAACACATGATCAACTTCCATTTAGTCAATGCTCAGAGTTTCTAACATTTTGTTTGGGACCATCTCCATCTCTTTCAGATTGTTGGAGCTTGCCAACTTGGCCATCTTGTCTGCCTTCTGATTTTCTGCTCGAGGTATGTGGGAGATGGTATAGTTCTACAAACTATCCAACAGTTCATCAACCCTTTCTAGGTAATTTTCCAGTCATGGCCTTTTTGCTTGGAACTCTTTCTGAACCTGGCAAACGACAATTTGAGAGTCACAAAAGATATTCAATGTAGCTATGCCCAACCCCTTGGCGAGTTTCAGCCTGGCAATCGGGGCCTCATACTCAAAATCGTTATTAGTAGCATGAAAATCAAGTCACAAATCATAGTAAATTAATCATCCTTCAAGAGTTATCAACATGGCTCCGAAGCTGAACCATGAATTATTTCGAGCACCGTCTGCGTACAACTTCTTGGTGCTCGATTCCATCTTTCGTTCTTAGGGGTCATTTCCTTCATCTAATATATCCTCCTCGAGAATGGTGAATTCTGCGATGAAGTATGCTAATGCTTACCCTCATATACATTTCCTTGGAAGGAAATTGAGATCAAATTAGCTTAGCTCGATGTTCCACTTGAGCAATCTTCCAGATGCCTCAGGTCACTGTAGGACCTACGTATTGCTGATCAGTGTATATCACAATTGGATGAGCCTGAAAGTAGTGGCGAAGTTTTCTTGAGGCAATCAACAAACTATAAGCGAGCTTCTCATTCTTTGGATAATTGCTCTCAACCGCGTCTAACTTCTTTCTCACATAATACACTGGTCTCTGAATTTTATCCTCCTTACGACCAAGCGCCAAACTGATTGCATGTGACGACACTGCTAAGTATACAAATAAATCTTCTTGATCCACTGGCTTAGACCGTATCTGGGGCCTCTCCAAGTGACTTAATAGGTTATGAAAGGATTCAATGCAATTCGGGGTTCATTCGAAATTGTGCTTTCTCCATTTTATCAAATCGAAGAAAGGGATGCATTTGTTAGCGATCCTAGAAATAAATATTCTAAGTGCTGCAACCTTCCCTGCTAAGCTTTGCACTTCTTTAATTCTCCATGGCTCACTAATGTTCCTGATCATTATAATCTGGCCGGGATTGATTTCGAATCCACGTGAACTGACTATGAAACCTAGAAATTTCCTTGATGCTATACCAAAAGAGCATTTCAAGGGGTTTATCTTCATTCCATAGTGTTAAAAGATATTGAACATATCTACCAAGTTTGATACATGATCAGACGACTGCTTGGATTTCACAAGCATATCATACACATTAACTTCCATGGACTTTCCGATCTGATTATGAAACATATGATTCACCAAATGCTGGTACGTGGCCCCAACATTCTTCAATCCGAAAGGCATCAATATATAATAATACAACCCAAGATCTATGATAAAGCTGGTATCTTTTTGATCAGGAACATGCATGGGGATTTAGTTGTATCCCAAGTACGCGCCCATAAAAGAAAGAAGCTCACGTCCCGCCGTTGAATCCATTAGCTGATCTATCTTTGGTAATGGGAAGCTATTCTTCGGGCAGGCCTTGTTCAAGTCTGAAATGTCAATACACGTCTGCCATTTTCCATTGGCCTTCTTTACAAGAACTGGGTTTGATATCTAGTAAGGATACGTCGAATCTTGAATGAATTCATTACCTTCCAGTTTTACTACTTCTTCCTTTAATGCTGCGGACCTCTCTGGGCCAAACATACGTCTTTTTTGTTTGACCAGGACACTTTTTTGGTTTTATGTTCAGCAAGTGACTTATAATAGACGAAGAAATCCCATGCATGTCAACATGGGTCCAAGCTTATGCATCTAAATTATCTCATAGGAAATTCGTCAGTTCCCCTGTACGGAGGGATTCAAATGCGATTTGATCTTTAAGACCTTGGTTAGGACGTCGTCGTCAATCGGAATATCCACAATTATTTCATTTGTAGTCACCTTTTTATGTCTCGATTCCTCGTCCTCTCTGGGATCAATATCCTCAGACTGGTAGTTTGGCGACTCTTGCCGGGATGTATCTTTTATTTGCTACGTTGAAGCCTCCCGAGCAAAGGATAAGGTTTTCTTAGGCTTCACATCATCTCTTGGCGGAGTGCCTTCCATTCAGCTAAGTAACAGGCTCTCCCTATCACCTGGTCTCCACGGATTATCCCTATTCCTAATTCAGTTTGGAATTTCTAAAGTAGACACCAAGGTGCGATGCAGGCTCTAAATTCTGCAAGACCTGGCCATCCCAAAAACGCGTTATAAAGAGACTTAATGTCCATCACAAGAAATGGGAGAATCCGTACCCTTCTGTAGTCTCCTTCGTGAAGTTCCATAGGCAAGTCATCTACTCCTATCGGGCTAGTTCCCAAACCGTTAAAGCCTCGTATCCATCCCATGCATTATTTTAAATCCTAGCTTCCAACTTTATATGATCGAAAGCTTTCTCAATAGGGTGTTGACCGAACTTCCACAATCGACTAGAAGTTTTGTACCATTGTCAGCCCAATCAAAGCTGATATTACCAAAGGATCTATGCTTGAAGTCTCCACTCCGATGATCTCTCTCTCAAGGAATATGATATCATTAGTCATTGTTTTTAGTTGCTTGATGGGAATAACATTCTCGGAAATGCTGCACTCCCTATCTCAAGATGCTTTGTTGCATTGATTTATTGCTCCATGGTTCTGTTACTGAAACCTACTGGGTGAGGTCCTCTCGCTATGGTGTCAACAACTATAACTTTTCTATCTGTTGGGTTATGGCTCTAGGGTCGGCCAACCCCTGATTCAAAGTGGATCCTCCTTGCCCCTTGTCCCTCGGGGTAACCTTATACTTGTCTAACTTTCCTTCGCGAAACAATCTTTCCACTACATCTCTTAGGTGGTGGCATTAATTAGTTGAATGTTCATATGTCTCGTAAAATAAGCAAAACTTTCCAGTCTCGCGTTCCTTTTCAGTTGAATCTCTAGGTGGAGGCTTTTTGTATTGCATCACGTTGTAGGTATCTAGGTAGATGTTTTCCAAGGTATCATTTAACAACGTGTAGTTTTCAAAGGATTGGAATCGAGGTCTTTTCTTGGAATCATTCCTCCGACTCCTATTTCTCTTGTTGTCATTCCTACCTTGGCTACCATTCCCTTCATTCCGGTTGCCCACGTTGACTTCAACTTTTCCTGAGTTATCGCTAGATTTCTTGATAACAGTATTGCTCTGGATATCCTCTCTTACTACTTCACTAGATCTTCTTTTTCGATTCAAATACACCTCTTCTTGTCGCAAATGAACATTACCTTTCTTATAAAACAATTCAATGGTTGTTGGCGGCTTCCCAATTAGGTACCTCCCAAACTCGGTATATTTATCATTTCCATCTATCAATCGCATCAAAATAGTTTGTTCATGGTGATTACTCACTTCAGAAACGACCATATTGAAACAGTCCAAATATGCTCTTAAAGTTTCCTGGGAGCATGCTTAACTACCGAATGTTCGACGACGTTTTTGGATTTCTAGGCATGCAACCAAAACTGATTCAAGAATTTCTCGCCTAGTTCTCTAAATTTGAAGCTGATCATGGTGGAAGCCGGGTGAACTACATCAAAGCAACATCCTTTTGGTATATTGGAAAAGCTTTAGACATTACGACATCTGGGGCCTCCGTGACATTCATGTACCAGGAATATCGCATTAAATGTTGTCTTGGGTTAGTTCTTCCTGAATAACGGTTCATTGTGGGAAGGTTGAATCACCTTGGATATTGGACTTCTAATATGTCATCTGTGAAGGGAGTATGGCTGCGTTCTACACCCCATCCTTCGTTGGTGTAGCCCCTACTGTCTCTCATTATCTAACGAATCATTGCTTCAACCTCAGCATTAGTCAATGTATGCTCCAGTTCAACACTTTCAGCTCTCCTGGACCCACCAACCCTTTCTCCTGGCAACGTCAGCTAAATTTCCATCTAAGTAGGGTTTCCTTACCCTTTGCATTCCTGGTCAGTCACAGGACGAGTAAGCTGAAGGAGTTGTGCCTGAGTGGGATGAGTAAGGTTTGGTTCTCTAGGAAGAACATGGGACCAACACAATGGTAGAAGCATAGGTTCCACTAGGCTAGGAACATTATGACCAAGATGAAATGCTGCATCTTTTCGAGAACCCATTGAGCCAAATAAGCTTATTCAAGGTTCTCAGGCCTTTCCATAGGTCTACTTTGGCAAGGATGGCGTTCATTTTCTTCATAGGAAGATGAATCTTCTATTGTATGGTGATGGGTTGGAGAAGGTGCTCTTTGCCTGTGTAGCTCTTCCGATTGCTTAGTCACCACATTCATATTTTCACAAATTATAGCACTATCATGCCTTTAAGCTTCTAATGCCATATTTGTTTCTTCCATCATGGCAAGAAAGCATGCAAAATCACTCTGCGAAACAGGTGCAGATGGTGGATGTTGAATGCTGGTCGTATCAGCTGGAGTTGAAGTTCCTGCACCAGCTTGGGCTGAGGTACCCGCTTTGGGTTAGATCGGAGTCACCACATCGGGTCAGACCTGACACAGGCAAATTCGAGCCGGTGGCCTGAGCTACAGCAAGAGCTTGTGCATCACCTTGTTCTTCACTCGCTTCATTCCTTCGAGAAGGTTGTTGATTCTTATCTTTTCTCGGAGCCATGGAATTCAAACTCGTTGAAATCGGCAAAAACTTCGAGAGTGATGGAAATATGGATTATTTATTTGGACTTAGTGATCCAAACAGTAGTATAATAATCCAAAAAGATGATAATTCAAACTTATCAATGAAAGCACTAAAATGTTAGACCAAAAAATGGCACTAACACCCAATATATCAGGTTTGTAGAGAATAATGAGGAAATATAAACTAAAAATAGAGAAAAGAAAGTGAACACACAAGATTTATAGTGGTTCGGTATTAACGAGCCAATGTCCACTTTATAACTCTTTGATTCAATAAAGATTTACAAGCACAACAAATACAACCCACCAATCACTCCAATACAATAAATTTTTTCTTAATGTTTATGGAATTGTAATCGAAGTGTTGCAAATATAGTAATGGAGATTGTGGTATTTGAGTGTATGATGTGCCAAAAGATCCCTTCAAATGTCGTGTTTTCATGTATTTATAGGCTGTTTCTAGGCTCGGGTCGAATGTATACGTAGCAAGATACCAACGAAGTTTGGAGTTGAACGTGGGTGACACTACAAGAAAACTTCATATAGACATCAGCTAAAAAACAATGTCTCCATTTTTCGGGAGCGATGTTGATGTCGGTGATGTCTAAAGTGCCAAATTAAGCCTTGTATTACTATAAACATATCATGTAAGTAGTACAAAATGAATAATAAATTGTTTATGGTGAGAATAACTGTTGTAATATATATATATTCTTTAAAAATTGGTACGCTATATTAAAACACCATCCATATGCTTCCCTTATATGCCTCGACAAGAGAACATATAAGTTTCACATACTATCAGTACAAAACATATTATTATACATATGGTTACATCAGAAAGGAAAATCAATGAAATTCAAAGTAAATGAACTACACACAGGCCCATGGCCCATCCCTTAACGTCTTCAAAGTTTTCCTTCTTCTCAATGCTGCTAACCAGCAACATTTAGCTCCACTCCCCAGCGCTGAAGCAAATCATAACTCTGGTCTGATCGAACAGTCTTACTCCCATTGTCTCGAATAAGGAAATTAATCTCCCTCTCTATTAAAACAAGCTTAGTTGAACAGGATGTAAATCGATTTGCAAAGACCTTGTCATTCCTCTCCTGCCATATGAAATAGGTGGACGTAGTAAAAGCCCCAAATGCAAGATCTTGAATTTGGTCCTTCTTCTTGAAGGTAGATAGTAATGAAGTTACTTCTTACTCATAGCTAGATAAAATACCAGAAAGTAAATTTAATTTCACCTTTAAAGATCCCAAAATATAAGCCGAATAGGGGCATTTGAAAAAAAAAGATGATCTGTTGTTTCTTCAAACCGGTTGCAAAGTGAGCACAATGTACTTAAAGTAATGCCATATCGATGGAGTCTAGACTTAGTGTTAAGATGATCTACCGAAGCAAGATAAGAAACAAAGGCCATACGCTTACTATTTTTGGGATGCCAAATAACTTGATAAACAGACTTCATCTTTCCTTTAGTTCAACATTTGTCCCATGCTGCATGAAATGAAAAGTCACCGCCCCATACCACTCATATCTATCATTGTGCCTTTCAGGGAATATAGAGATGCTGGAGATTTCGGATGCAACTTCCCTAGTTGCTGGGTGTAAAGATGACTCTAGTCTACCTTGGCGAATGATCAGACTCACGGTTTCATGATGAAGACCTACAGCCTAAAAGGTATGAAAACCCACTATATTAACAAGGCACTTACTGTTGAGCCAAGGCTCAAACCACAATGAGGTACTCTGTCCATCTGACAGTTGTGTAGAAGAGGTTCTTAATTTAAGTAAGGCTTTCATTTTGACGAAGCGTTGTTATATGTAGACATAGTCCATAATTCTTTGTTATAGCAATATCTTCTTTGTAGCCATCTTTTCCACAAATTTTCTTTAGATAAATAATTCCACAATAACTTCACACCAAAAGCTTTCTTAAGATCGGATAATAGTCGTAGTCCAATTCCCCCTTCCATTTTCGACCTACAGAGTATATGCCAAGCCACTTTGTGGTTTGAGTCTCCCTAGAAGAAGTCCAAACAAATAGTTTGTAACCTATCTAGAGTGTATTCAGGAACCTGGTATACAAAAATCCGGTAGAGAATGATAGGAGTTATAACGGAATGAGTTAGTTCGGCCCTTCCCGCTAAACTCAACATTTTTGCTTGCCATGCCTCTATTTTACTCTGAACTTTGTGAATTAACGAGTTGCATTTTGAATAGTTAAGATAGGTTGATGAAAGAGGAACGCCTAAGTACTTGATAGGTAGATATCCAATGTCGAAAGACAAAATTTCCCTGATCTTAAGAGTAAAATGACTTGTCGAGCTAAAGTAGATTTCTTTATCAGCATTTACTCGTAAGCCTGCATAGGAACTAAGCTTCTGAAAAATAATATGTAAAGTCTAAGCATTCATGACATTTGATTTTCGAAAACCATAAGATCATCTGCGTATAATAGGTGAGTAATGACAGGGTCGAATTTGAATACTGGAATAAACGAGTTCAAGTGTACTGCCTCTTCCATAAGGTGAGAAAAATATTGCATAGCCACTACAAATAAATATGGCAATAGCGAATCTTCCTGCCTTATACCGCGATTAGATGACATATAGCCCTTAGATACCCCTTGAAATAAGATGGAGAAAGTAGGCGTAGTGATACATTCATAGATTACATTAACAAAAAGAACTGGGAATCCAATACGCGAAAGTAGATAGCATATAAACTCTCGATTGACCATATCATAAGCCTTCTGCAAGTCAACCTTGACACAAAATTTAGATACGCCATTTTTCTTAAAGTCTTATAGAAGTTCATGCGCCAATAATATATTATCACCAACATTTCATCCAGGAATAAAAGCACACTGATTTTCAGCTATAAGATAACTTAGAAAAGGCTTTATTCTGTTGCACGGAATCTTAGAATTTTTTTTGTAATAAACATTGCAACATGAGATGGGTCTATAGTGTGTTATATTAATGGGTTTCTCAGTGAAAGCACCAAAATGTTATATCCAAAAATGGTTCTAACACCCAAATGAGTGATAATCTAGGTAAATTGAAATAAAAGAGCAAAGAGAAACACACAATTTATAGTGGTTCGGCATTAAAGAGCCTACATCCACTTTATACTTTGTTAGTTCAGCACTAAAAAGCCTACGTCCACTTTATACTTTGTTAATTGATGATTTGAGTACAAATACAATGATTGATCTCACTCAAACTTACTTATATGATAAATAATTTCACTCAATCTTCAACAAAATGTGCTTCAAAAAGTAGTAGTGATCTGAATATGGAGATGACAAACAGATATCATTTATTTCTAAAAGAAGTGATGATTATACACCAAACAGATATCAGTTCATTTTCAGTGAAATGATGTCTGTGTGGCAATTAGACATCATTCCCCTTTAAAGGAGGGATGTCTTTGTTCTGTTTATACACTATTTTTTTCCCTACATAACCGATGTCAGTTATATTTTTAGATATCAATATTTTTCCTGATATATGCCCTACCATAAAAATGCAATACCAATACCAAAAAAAAAAACGCAATATTGGCCACAAACATTAAACATAAAATATTCTTACATTCCGTAAAACCGTCTACAACAAACATTAAACAAGCGCATGTTTTTACATTCCATAAAACCATCCACCACAAACATTAAACAAGCACATGTTTTTGTTCTACATTGCATTCCAGTTAGATTTTCATTGAACAATATATACAAGTGTTCTTCAACAAAATCGAGCGCCTTATTATGCACCTCCTCCAACTACTCCACACTGTAAGACTTTCGATTCTTCACGCTCCATTGCAAAGTTGATAAATAGCTCAGTATATATAGTATGGAAAAAGTTTAACGTCGCACACAGTATGATAACAGTAAGCGGGTATTATAAAATTTAGTAGGACAAGCATCTCTAATCTTCTTTTAGCATACACACGTACATAAGAATGAACAACTGCACTTAGTAAGGCATAATGACTAGTGGTAATTAAAACTAAAAATACTTGTGTTTTCATATTATTAGTATGTAGAAGTATATACTTTATATCTCTACTAGAATCAAGTGCAAAAGTTCGACGTCGCACACAGTATGGCAAAACCATTCAGATTTCAATGGTAACAACATGGCTAAACCATTCAGATTTTTTATTTCAATGCTAGACTATGTGATACATATCACTACGATTTCACAGTACATTAATTCAAAATAAAATGTACTTTATTGAAAATGTAATAGTATTGTTTCGGTAAGGACGTATAAATTGCTCAGTTTAAACTTTAGAAATGCTACTAATACCCAAACTTAATATCCTAATACGCAAACTTAATACTAACATCATTTCGACTTGATTACTTATGACATGATAAAAATTATCCTCCATGCATTTATTCGATGAAATTTAAGGGAATGCATCATTTCTTTTTTCTGCTAGTAATCAGGTTTTTCAATGTAATGCAATTGAAACTTGATTTAAATCATGGGTATTAAAGATTTGCTCTTGTATGGTAAATTTTCCAATATGTGTAAATTGTTGCTTATCGGTTAAGCAGGTACAAGAGTCCATTTTTCTTTTTATAGTAATAATTTGTGTATTTGAAATTGATTTTGATATTAGAGCTACTACATCTAAATTAAGAACTTATATTTCCCTCTGGTAACTTATACCATCTTTATTTTGGTTCGCAAACAATATAATTTAATTGTAGATTCAAGCAAACATTTTTGATATTCCTTGTTTTAGAATAAATTAAACATTTCCTTCAATTGCCCTTATTCAAGAATAAAAGTGTAGTGTGAGGGACCAATTTGAAATGACATTTAAAATCGAAAGATTTTATGATTATTATTATTATTATTATTATGTATAGAATTGATTCAGATGTTTGAGTCACTATATCACTAAACATAATGGCATTCAGAATGAGTTTTGAATCAGAACTTGAGAATCATATTGAAATTGCGAAGGGTAAACATGTACCGGGACATCTTAAGAGTTTAATACTTAGAAGATTAGATACGAACCATCGTCGATTGACAATGGATATCAAATCCGTATATGCATCAAGAATTATTTTTGAATGTTGAATGTAAAATATCTGCATCTTAGGTATCGATCGATATTGGTTAAATATACTTTCCACCGACAATGGATAAACAAAGATATATATAATTTTTTTTTTAGATTAATATGAACATATCTCAATCCTATCGCTTATTGAAATCTTAAAATTAAACAAACATGATGATAATAAAAAAGAGAGCAGATAATATGCATAATAATCAAAATTCTAACTTAATAAAACAATAAATAAATATATTTTATTTCTAAATTATAGATAATTTTAGTATAATCTTAAGTTAAACCAATGAATAATTTTAGGATGCAGATGATTTCATATTCACTTCTGTTTGCAGACTATAATGGATCCTAATAATACCGATGACAAAATAAGTTATTATGAACATACAGAGTAGAAACGTATGCTGTGTTCAAAACATAAACAACAAACACTAACCGCATGCAAAGTAAATCCAAATTTAATATATTTGTACCTTTTTAAGTATAGCAGATTCCTTGTCCTCAATGATTTCTATCATGTAGCACATCACCACGTAACCGCATTCATGGCCACCAGGCTGTTTTGGACATCCCAATTCCAATAAAGTAATGACATATTTATCATTTTCCAAATTAATTAAACATTAATTTAATTATGCCTTATTAGAAGTGGAAAAATACTTATAGTGAGATTCTTTTCTTTACGCATTTTATTGCCCTTGCCTCCTGCAAATTATATAGAAATACTTTATCATGTCAAACTCAAAAAAACATCGATGATGCTAAAAAAAATTAGTTAGGAAAAATTACCTCATTACTGCTTTTTCTAAAGTCGAAAAATGACCTAGATGAGATAATGGATTGAGAATATAAATATCACCATCCCATATTATACTCCAAATCCAGTGCATGCTGTTATCATAAAAAATATTCCAAAGTCAAAATAATACATATTCACACTAATGTTTATATAACAAAATATATATACATATAGATTTCATCAAACACTTACCGGATATTATGCGGTATGAAATATATGCGATCACTGTGGTCTCTCAGCCTTTGCACAACGTAAGATTCAAAATCTCCATCGAGTTGAATCGTCTGACCAGGATGAAAAAAACCAAATGTGTCCAAATCATTTGCCTTGCGTATCTTAGTAAACAAGAACTTAGATAAATAAATTATAAACATTTAAACTAGAACATGCAGAATTGGAAAAAATACTAACATCATATAGGCTAATATAACAGCTTGCCCAATCAATTCAAACTGCAATAATGCTAAAACATTCTCTTGCAACCAAAAAATTGTCTTCTCGTCCCCAAAAACCTCTCAACATCACATGGAATTTGGATCGAGGACCCACCATCTTTCATTAAGATCATTGCATGTTTATATATTAACCTCACCTCTTTGGCACACTCTTAGGTGGCTCTGCTTGAGAATACAAGGTCTGTAATCTCTGCAACGACTCACCTGTTTTGGGTGGTGGAAACTCCTTTTGTCTAATATATAGAAAAATAAGCAACCATCATACAAACATCAAAAACAATTCTATTTCCTCACTTCATGCACACAAAATAAACATATATTATTTAGGTAAGCACATACCACAGGTTATGGGAAACTAATCAGTTCTACAGGCCAGGCTACAACAGAGCTAACAGCTTGTTGTACAACCTCCATATCACCGGTATTGATATAGGAAGCAACACATCTGGGTTGGTACATCCATCTACTAAAACATGAAGAGAATCAGGCAACATATCCCTTCCATGTATTTTATTACTCGATTCATCTTTAACAGGGAAAACAACACCAAATGCAACCTTTGTGTCTATACCACCAACCAACAACTCACATTTTCGCATAAGCTACAAATTATAAATAAAAGGTCAAAATAAAAGGTCTCCCCATCTTTTTCTCATGGTAAGTGTATTATATAAATTTTTATTAATATAAATCTAATTATATAAATCATAAGATGAAAATTATATAAATCTAATTGTTACCTTTATTTCTGGAACTAGCGGAATAGCAATAGCTGCACAGTCATCAACATCACCATCTAACACCAATCCTTTTGCAATTTTTGGTTTCTTTTCATCTTAATCTCCTGGTGGTTGGAAACTTGCTTTGTCAGACAAATTTGGCGACTGAAGATTGGCTCCAGCATAGATCATCGCCTTTAGTTTTTTTTTATTTCTGCTATCATCTCTTGCTTTGCTGACATCGGATCCTTCTTTGCTTTCTCTAGCTCCACTGACATCTACCGATAACACGCCATCAACTCAGACTTGGTGATTTGAAGTTATATTTGTCTCGACAAATTATAGTATATCTTGGGAGTAAGAAGCTCCAACTACCCGGACCTTACTTGAATGCTCAGGAGTTTCCAGTGCAACAGGTAGAACATCATTACTTCCACAAAGGCTAAACTCCCCCTTCTGTTTCTTTTCAAGCAAAGCATTCTATACACACACAAAATTAAACAAAAAACCATGTTTTAGGATGATTTTGAAAACAAAACAAAAATAAAATTATCACAGGAGGCTTACATTTTTTTTCATTCATCTTAGCTGATTCTTCGTTTACTTCCATGTCATCCTTTGGTTTTCGAACCTTCTTCCAGAAAACTGATCGATCAACTTCTTCACCAACCTCTAGCTTCCCCAACTTTATCTATTTAAGAGGAAGCAATATTTCAAATCCTCGAGAAAATGATGAAAATTACAATTTACTAGTTAGTTGTGTTCTTACTTCCTCTTCCTTCAAACCAATGTACTCTTTTCTTGACAAGTGATGATGATATTTCCTCTTACCAACCACAACACTTAGTTTCTCATGAATTAGCTGCAACCAAAAATATAAATATGAACTTTTTGTTTTTTCTCTTTATTTTTTATTATTTTGAAAATTATTAATAAGTAATCAATAACTTAACCTTTTAATTTTTTTTATTACCTTGAAATTGTGATCTACTTATTAATATTCATATTTATGATATACTTATGTATTCCATGGAATTTATATAAACAGAACTAACAAATTAATATAAGCGTATATACCTGCCAACTAGAAGAAGTCCTCTGGGCAACAAATTTTTTCCAACTCAACTTACCAACAAACGCATATTGCTTCAGTTGCCTAGAAAGCTTCTTATTCTATCCAACAAATGGCAACACAAATTTACGAGTCAAATTTGTCTTGAACTGTCTCCATTTACAACCTACAGATTTTAACACAAAATTCTCGAGCGTGGGATATATTTTAAATGTATCCTGCACAATATTTAAATACACATCTTATATATATGTATATATATACACACACCATAAGCTCAATATTCTCTTTCATCACAAATTTAAAGAAAAACAAACTACCTGATCATCGAGCCATATTTTTTCTTTCAAATCATGATCTACTTTTGGCCAGCTTATAATGTCTATGAGGACCATTGTTATAGCTAACATGCCTATGTAGGACTGCAGTATCTTCCGAGTATTTCCTTTAAGAACTCAGTTTGCATTAGAAGTCACTTTGAACTTCTTTCACTGATATTTTTTCACCACCACTTTGTGTATGGCACATACATTTCGTGCACCACCGGATTTCCTTTGTGTAGATTCAGTAGTAGTACTCGTTGGTTGCGCCGAGCTCGATGATGTAGGTTCCAACGCTTGCACAGAGTCTGATAATGACTTTTCACTCATCTTTGTTCAATCTACAAATTTGATAACATAGTGAAGCAAAATAATTAGACAATGGCATGATGAAAAAAATTAAGACAGTGGCATGATGAATCATATATAAACAAGAAACTAAATTTAAGGCAAATTGTCGTACCAAAGGACTACGAGAACATCAATATAGAAGAAAATAGCAAATTAACTGAAAGTAGATTCTAACTAATACATAAGACCTAATGTAGACTACACTATGATATTCACGTTTTCACCAGAATTCCTTTAACATTATGTCTTTGATTACTAGAGCTAGCTTCAACGTCATCCATGAAATCGCATAAAGGGATTTCAGAGCAGAATGGTGGATTTTGTAAGGAGGTGTCTCCTATACCATCTTCGTAGTACACCTTATCATAGATTTAAGCACAACAGACCAGGTAGCATCAACTGGATCTTCGACATAAAAAATTTGTTGGACTAGGTCAACAGACACATATTTGTCCTTCTTGTGGCCTTGTCGACTAAAGTCCACAAGGGTAAATCCAAACTCATAAACCTTGATACATCTATCATTTGCTGTCGATCTACACAAAAACAAGGGGCTTTGAATGTGTGGTAATCCAACTGCCATATTTCTTTGATTCCCATAAAATGTCATATCACCTTCCATGGGATTGAAATCTTTTGCACTAGCGAATTGGCTGGTCTTGGCAACTAATGACAACCCACTGTTTTGGACAACCCTTGCATCATCTCGGTTCTTTGTGTAGTATCAGACCCCATCAACTAGATACCCTTCGTAGGATAAAACAGAAAATGTTGGTTTTCCTGCCAATCATATCGTTTTAGAAACAACTTCGTCCTCATTTCCCATTATTTCTGCACTGACCTGCAAATAAAATTGCCAACACAAGGTAAATACACTTCAAATTACCATATATATTAACAACCAGAACTAAGAATACACAATAATACAACAATGAATTTTATTTTAAGCAACACGACTTCTATTGACACAACCCAAACTCACCCTTATGGGAAAGCCCGGATTGAATTGAGAACACGAAAAATCGGAACACAAACATAAGAACATTTCATTACTTATTACAACAATTTACATCAGAGTACAAGAATATATTAGAGTATGAATGAATATTACATAGAAAATATCAGAGATTTAAACTACATAGCAGCGGAAATAAAATGTATATATACAATGCATAGCAGAAATTACAATAGATAACACAACTGAATGAAATACACAGATACAAAGCTTTCTGAATATAGCTCCAGATGTAAATCCAGGATCCTGTGAAAATAAATATGCAAAACTTAAACTACTAGCTGCTCGTGTGGAAAATATGGGTACCCAGAGTTTAGGTTAAAACAATAAACTCCAAGTTAGTCATGGGACTGGTGTGAGAACAAAAATAGTTATTTAAAACTTTACTTTTTAAATTAGGTAAATCAAGAGACCACGCTGTATAACACGGAACTGGGTTACCCTCAAGAATACCAATGCATAAAACAAACAGAGCAATGCTAAATAAAGAAAAATAAAGCTATTATAAGACTCATGTCCTATCACTCAATGCAACGCAAGCCGAAGGATAGAGTTTTACCTTATAATAGCCAAATATGCTTGGTACGTCTTAAAACAAGTCTTTTATTATTACTATAAGTGAAGAAATCAACTTCAAATATAAATATATCAATCATAGTCGGCATGAGCGACCCATCCCGCTATGTCGCCATATATAGGTTTACAACTAAAACTGCAAAATGTCATATTGGAAGTTTGGATTTCCAAACTGATGGCTCTCGATTCGAAAGATCTATCGTGTAGTGCAATACCCAACAGCTTACGTCCCGTGCATAAGAAAACACTGTAATGCACATCCGCACTATATTCAGGAAACAAGTTACCGCGTCTTACGTCAAAGCATTGGAAATACCGCTTACTCTATCCATCTGGAAATCAGGGGGTATGCCCTATCCCTACTGGTGTGGGGCGACCACACCCAGTATCACCTTGGTTGATCGAATCCAAGATAACTTGTACTTCAAATATAAATGTATCAATCATAGACAGCATGAGCGCCCCATCCTGCTATGTCGCCATATATAGGTTCACAACTAAAACTGCAAAATGCCGTATTGGAAGTTTGGATTTCCATACCGATGGCTCTCGATTCGAAAGATCTATCGTGTAGTGAAATACCTAACAGCTTACGTCCCGTGCATGAGAAAACGCCGTAATGCACATCCACACTATATTCAGGAAACAAGTTACTACGGCTTACGTCCAAGCATTGGAAAACACCGCTAACTCTATCCATCTAGGAATCGGGGGGTGTGCCCTATCCCCACTGGTGTGGGGCGACCACACCCAGTATCACCTTGGTTGACCGAATCCATGATAACCAGTAGGATTTCTATCCTCATCTCTAAAGTATACTGATCTAAGCACCAGTTTACCACCATACTGGTGTGAGGCTCGCGAATTAACACTACACAAAGCTGTGCTATTTAAAGTTGTGCTTTGATCATCATCCACGAAGCTCTGCTTTTCAACAATAGTTTGGATCACTGCATCTCAGCATGCCACACTATCAATCCATGCCATACCATTGATTTCTGTTGATATATAAACTCTAAGCTCGTACGTCTCAGAGAAGGGTATTAAGCAAGAGAATAAATTCTTTGCCACCAAACAGATATATATTTAGCAGAGATCAATGAATATAACATAAAGGAATACAATGTCAGATACACCATCCATATACGAGTCCGTTTCAGGTCTGAATGATACCATAAGCACCTTATTCCTCGTCACGTATATCCAATACAGGAGAGAGACCCTCGCATATCCAAACAATCAACAAGTACGTCTGGACGGCTACCACTGTAGCCCCTTCAAGGTCACTACTGCAGTCATGGGCATCAGTAGCAACCCACCCATTCGATGTGAAGATCGCCGACACCGTCTTCAATCTCTTTAACTTTTCGTCGTATCAATTATTCAGAATGGGTTAACACGGCCATTTAGAATAACCCACGTATCTTATAATCAAGTGCTATAACAACACATCATATGCCTCATTCCAATCCAGAATATTCTTTTATTCAAATATTCTTTTCACAATTTAAACCAAATTAAGGTTCTCCAAACTAGTCGGGATTAGCGCACCTTACCGAAGTAATCATTTGTTTTATTTCCCAATCCCAACCTATTCATCCCATGGAGCAAAATTGGTAATAATCCATATCTAACACCACGGCGTTATCAGTAAAAATTAATTACCATTTCACGTTCAAATCTAATTAAAGATTTAACTATCGCTTAGAGCAAAACTAGTGATACTCCATTCTCGATCATTTCCCAAATTTGATAATTTAAATTATCACATTCACGTTTCAATCTAATTAAAGATTCATTAAAACTCCACTTAGTTTTAATATTCCCAAAAATCATTATTAATGATTATTTAACTTTGGGAAATCAAACATGTCACATCGACCATCCACACCGTACCACTAATTTCTGCCAATATATAACCTCTGAGCTCGTACGTCTCAGAGAAGGATGTTAAACAAGAGAATAAATTCTCCGCCACCAAGCAGATATATATTTTGCAGAGATCAATGAATACAGTATAAAATACAATGTTAGACATGAAACCTGTCTTTAACTGGGTTAAAGAACCAATGTCATTTAAAACACAGTTCATAATAAACCCAAAATCACATTCCATTAATAATGGAATCTTCACGGAAAATAGATCAGTATATATAATCGATATAAATTTCCGTGTCCAACTAATAATATAAATGGAATAACAACTAAGCCTTTCAAATTCCATATATATTAATAGTCTTCCACCACAGAAGCTCATCTCGATTATTACCAAATCGAATTCCATTCAATTCTAATTTAATATATTAAACTGGAAATCTTTACTTTGGAAAATTCCATAAATATTAATTAAAAGATTTTAATCATATTCTTCACTATTAATTGGGTTAAAGAACAAGTGTTATTTAAAACACCATTCGTGATAAAGCCAAAACTCCAATTCTTTTATTCAATTCCAATTAAATATTAATTAATTGGAAAACTTCACTAAATCTTAATTTAAAGATTTATTCTTTTCTCAACTAGGTTTAAGAACAGTGTTAATGAAGAGACCATTCACGACAAACCCAAAATCCAATTAATGATTAATTAATTGGTAAAATTCCCTAAATCTTAATTAAAAGATTTATTCTTTTCTCAATTGTGTTTAAAATAGTGTTATTAAAGACACCATTCACGATAAACCCAAAATCCATTTTGTTATCAAATACAAGGCTCTGAATAGAAATTATATCGACTTATATTCAATGTCAAATTATAAAACCAACAAATACCGTATTAGGAATAATGATATATATATATATATTCTCTAAATTCCTCGACAATATCCGTATAATAATGAAATCCAATATCGAAATATTCTGAAGAATATTTCCATTCCGAATCCATTCCAATTTATTCATTGGAAAAATTCTGGTTATTTTAAAACCACAATTTATTCATTGGAAAAATTCTGGTTATTTTAAGACCATTTTTCCACTTTATTTATTTCTAAAATTAATTGGATTAATATTCAGGTCAATAACTAGTTCATTTCAATAAAAAAAAATATATTTTTATCTTTTCAAAACTGGAATTTGTCATCCAAAATCTTTCCAAATCATTTATTATGATTTTACACAACTTTTCCATATTTTTAATAATTTTATTAAGCCCTTACAGTTGGTTTCCAATAACGGCCACCGAACTGCATTCATTGCAACCTTTTCTGAAATTGATTTGGACATATCTTAAAATCCAACCGTTAGATTTCAAATCTCTTGTACTCATTGGAAAGCTCTTTTTGATACGAACCCAACGGTTCTGGTTTTAGGAGAATCCGATGGTCGGGTCTCCAGTAACATCAATTTGAAGTTAATGGTCGAACTTTGCGAACGGCCGCTGCGCGGCGCGTTCTATTCAGGCCATTATAATATATATAATATATTTATATCGTCGATTTCTATTTAAAATTAATTTAATAAATCATTTTAAATTAATTTTAAAATCGATTTCCACTTCCATTTTAATTTTAAATCAAAAATGAATATTCCTTTTAAATTCGTTTTAAATTCATTTTAAAACGATTTCGATTGCATTTCAATTTTTAAATCAAAACTGAATATTCCTTTTAAATTCGATTTAAATTCATTTTAAAACGATTTCCATTTTATTTCAATTTTAAAATCAAAACTGAATATTCCACTGTAAATTCGTTTTAAATTCATTTTAAAACGATTTCGATTTCATTTTCAAATTTAAATCTAAATTGAATATTCCTTTGTATATTCGTTTTAAATTCATTTTAAAACGATTTTGATTTCATTTCAATTTTTAAATCAAAATTGAATATTCCTTTATATTGTAACACCCCACCTCCGCTAGGGTCACTCACAAAGGGAATGCACTAGCTTTGGTGGAGTATTATCTAGGTAAACATGCACAGAAATATTACAAGACAGAACATAAAAAAACCAGCGGAAGAAAACATGATTTCATTACTTAAAACCTTTTACATCAAAGTGCCATTAAATTACTTACATCGAAACCTGTCTTACAATAATAAAGAAGCATAAAACCATAGTCATAAATTATTCCCCAAGTAAAGCAGTAAAATAGCCATAGCCAAGGAAAGTCCAAGCCGTAGATGATAATCTTGAAGCAGAAATATCCGCACTAAGTAGCAACATTTCTTCCCTGTAAACCTAGGGTGGGGGGGGGGGGGGGAACAGAAGAAAAAGAGGCGAAACACAAAACAGGGTCAGTCATAAAGACTGAGTAAGTCCTAGTGACTTTCAGCCTAAAAACAGGTAAGAGTAACATGACATGTATAAACCGAAAGTAAATATAAGCATGATGACAAGGTAAACAGATCAAACTAAGATAACATGATAAACTCAAGTAACAAGATAACCAAGGTAACAGGATAACCAAGGTAAACTCGAAATAGCATCGCATGTCTAACGTCCTCTGCACCAACCGTACTAGCATCCTAACTCGTATCATCCCTTCCATGTATATGAATAGACCCTTGCCGTACATCGTACGGGTTCCATCACGTTATTCTATACTACTACAACGTAGTGTCACCATCCTTGAAGTCGCTCGGACATCCATCCTTGTTCTAGCCAGATTCCCTTATCATGAATTATCGCGTGTTCAGCTAGGATTTACGCCACCTAGGACCACTAGGGATTATGCTACCTATTGAAAAATTTCTAGATTTTGATTAGGGTTTATTCCACCTAGGACCACTAGGGATTACGCTACCTAATGGACGTTTTCGACTAGGGTTTATGCCACCTAGGACCACTAGGGATTACGCTACCTATCGAACAACGCCCTACGTCACGCTTTAGTCGATCGGCTCCCTACAAGACCTAGCTCGTCGTGTGTCGGTGTCATATGGCCCAATCACGAATGTAGCTACTCTGTGCTAGGTCCACCCTAGGGTGTATCAAGTCGTAGGGTGTCAACCACTGACACCATTCCAAGCACGCACAGTGTAAAACTACTGGTGCCCATACCTGCTTTTTCAACTCCGGACTACGTGCACGACCATAGTCCGCCTGAAGCTACAATGGCACACCAAACTCAGCCGTCGTTTTGGTCGCTTTCAATCAGCCCAATAATCGTGCCCCACCCTAGCCTAGTCCCTAGGGTATCGTGATACATCCAAGAGGGTTACTACTGAAAAGGACCGCGTAACTAGGGTTTCCTTCCAGCAGGTTAAGTGTTGTTATCTAAATTCAAGACTTAACCCTTATCAGTCTAGCATGTCCAGTTGGTTAAGTGTGGTCATTCAAGTTCGTGACTTAACTCGTCTACATGTCATGTCAGGATTGGCTAAGTATTGTCATTCACGTTCATGGCTTGGCCCTACGAATCACGTGTCAAGTTAGTTAAGCATATTCCAGTGGTTCATGACTTAACCCTATCCAAATCATCGTGTCAAATTGGTTAAGTATATTCAAGCTTAACCCCATCAGGTTACCGTGTTAGTTTGGTTAAGTATATTCAAGTGACTCATGACTTAACCTCATCAAGTTATCAAGTTGGATTGGTTAAGTATATTCAAGCGATTCATGACTTAACCCCATCAAATTATCATGTTAGATTGGTTAAGTATATTCAAGCAATTCATGACTTAACCCCATCAAATTATCATGTTAGATTGGTTAAGTATATTCAAGCGATTCATGACTTAACCCCATCAAATTATCATGTTGGACTGGTTAAGTATATTCAAGCGATTCATGACTTAACCCCATCAAATTATCATGTTGGATTGGTTAAGTATATTCAAGCGATTCATGACTTAACCCCATCCACTAGTCAAATTAAAATGGTTAAGTGTTACCCTCGTGAGTTTACTTAACCTTACCATGCCTTGCGTTATACTAGTCGGGTGTTATCGACCCATTCAGGTTAAACTAATCCATCCTCTAATCATGTTATATAGTTAAGTGTCATCTAGAAATCAAGTTCGGTTGTAATTAACCCACCCATCCACGTTATATTGGTTAAGTGTCATTAGTCTAGTCAAGTTACTTAACCCACCCGTCCATGTCATATTGGTTAAGTGTCATTAGTCTAGTCAAGTTACTTAACCCACCCGTCCATGTCATATTGGTTAAGTGTCATTAGTCTAATCAAGTTACTTAACCCACCCGTCCATGTCATATTGGTTAAGTGTCATTAGTCTAGTCAAGTTACTTAACCCACCCGTCCATGTCATATTCTTTTTATTATTTACTAATGCAGCAACCTCTCACATTGGACTTATTTGCGGTCACTGGATATGCCGGGCGGTTCCGGGCAGAATTACACCGCAAATCCATTCCAACCTGGGTTTATGCATTACCACAATCTAATCTTTGCCTACGACCTCTCACATTAGACTACTATTGTTGTGGTCACTGGATATGCCGGGCGGTTCCGGGCAGAATTACACCACAACTCAAGTCTAACCTCGTGTCGAAGGCATCTGATAGATTGTTAATTACATATGTGTCATCTAAGTCAAGATCCCCACCTTACATATTACTAAGCATATGCCCAAGTTCCACCTTACATGCCCATGAAAATGTGTACCCAATTCTAGCCACTTTACATATGCCTAATTCTTACCTATTTGCATGTATGCCAAGTTTATGACATCCCAACCCTACGAAGTTCTAGCCAAAGTTACATGTTGTCAAGTTCATGCCCAAATAAACCCACATCATGGTTCAAGTCCCCAATCCCACTTATGCATAATTTACATAAGACCAATCCCTTGATTTAACTTGCATAGTCTCGAAACCCGTAATTTAATTCATATGCCAATTCATGTATACCCAAACTTGCAAATTACATTGGCAATACCCCAAATTTCCCCGTATACAAATCGCATGTAAATCATAGTTTAGGCCTAGGTCCGAAATCGACCAAGGTTCATCAAAAGAAAATAAATAGGGGAAGGTAGAAACTTTGCATAAAACAAGATCCGAGAGAAAAACATCATTACATGCATGCTAAGGACATGAAAGAGTGATTTGCAACATGCATAGGTTCAAATTAATGCTATAGGAACATCCCCAAAGGTCAAGATCAAAAATGAACAAGAAAGAACATGGATTGAATATCATGCATAGATCCAATTTCAACTTTATCACATGTCATATTCATGTTATCATTTCAATCTAAAAGCATCTAGAACTTACAAATCGTGGCTAGAGGATTAAGAGCAAGAATCGTCATAGAATGGTGTTGAGATGATGCTCTACTTCCTTGATTTGATGTAGAAAGCTTGCACCTTTGTCATGGATCTAGTTTGAAAGCTCAAGCCTTTGGAGTTGGAGATGGAGGCCATGATCAAGAGACATTTTGGCAGCACTTCGTTGTTAGAATGATTTGTGGTGGTTTAGGCTAGGTCTTAGGGTCTTTTTATAGAAGTTAGGACTAGTTTAGGCCATAGGATTAACCCTAGTTTAGATCTGAACCATCAAATCCCGTCACAGGCCACGTAAACAGATCAAAGGAGCAAACTGGTGCACCAAACCAGCAGGGTCCGACCAAGGAGGTCGACACCCAGGTCGACTCCCCAGTCGACCTAGTGGTGGGGGGGGGGGGGGGGGGGGCAGGTCGACTCCCCAGTCGACCTGGGGTAGGGCGGGAAAATTTCCCGCCCAATCTGTTTGGAGCTGATTTCGAATTTCGGGCTGAATTTTGAATTTTCTGAAATCTTCTATGGGACATATCTCGGTCATACGGACTCCGATTTACGAAATTTCGGACTCGTTTCCAACCAGAATTCCGAGACGAACGCAACGACGCAACCCGTTTCGCTTGATTCTTATTTTAAAATTTAATTCTGCCTTGATTCTTGTCTTAATGCGTTGTTAAAAATTCGGGTTGTTACATTCTCCCCTCCTTTAAGGATTTCGTCCCCGAAATCTCCAAGTTAGGGAGGATGTGTCCTACCATCCAATCATCCATCTACTCAAAGCATCATCCACAGGCATCCATTGTCCTTAAAAGATTTCAAATGCTGTATGAACACATGCAGAAAGTGTGTGTATATGTTCCTTATCTAATGCAAATGATCAGGCTTGATTGATCTTCTCAATGCAAAATATGTTTAGTGCCATGAATCCACATGTATGCAAATAGTCCTAGTCACATAAACACTATATGTGTGCACAAACATTCATCCATATGCAATATCCACATGCTAACTCATTAAATTTCATCCATAAACAAGTATAAACACTCATGCATATGCAACATGAAAATGTGTCTGAGCCGATCTAGTGCCTAATGTTTATTCATGCATCCACGAGCAACCACTTGCGACCACTTGCAACCATTTCGCAAACATCAATCATAACATGTTTCAAATACATGTTTGCATCCATAGGGTTCTACCAAAGGTCCTCAAGAAAGGATCGAGAAGATAAGCAAGATAAACTCCTTTTTGGATTACAAGAAATCCCTTTCTAAACCCAACCCATATCCTATAAAGCCCAAAAGGTGCAGTCAACCTAACAGACACCTTCAAATCCTGACATGTATTATTAACCGATGAGTCATACCCCCTATGGAGTTTGCAATAGAAATAAGATCGAAAGTAGGACCGAGAGGATATGCATAAAAGATAGCATGCGGGTAAGCTCTACAGGAAAACAGGGATCAAGAATATACTCTTAAAAAAAGATATGATGCACGTATCTTGTCTTCAATCTTCTAAGTCGCATTTCCTTGAGCTTAATTCCATTGTGCTTTGACCATCTTTAACTTCATGATTTCGTGGCCTCTTAACTCCTATTTCCAAATATCAGCTGGAACTCATTTCATTGTCGCCTCTCGTTCCACTTTTTCTTATTCTCCCTCTAGTATACTCGGCTCAACCATATCTGTGTACTCTTGGTTTTCATGCAAGCTCTCCAAAATTCACTAATGAACTCTGGATCTCGTTTACCCACTATACAGCATTTCACGTAGAAGAACTACCTCTTGAAAACAAACAAATGGCAACCATGTTACCAAGTGTACTTACTAGAGTGATTTCCATATCTCATGCACAAGCGAAATGAACCATCCGCCTTAGCGGCGAACTCTACTCGAACGGATTACCAACAAATGCATCAAGAGATTCTAGGTAACCAATCATGACAGAACCCTAAAGGTTACATGAGACTTCGAGGGTATTACCGAGGCAAGTTAAGAGTCTAACTACCCTCCTTTCCGACCCGAGAATGGCACCCTTACGGGATGACCACTTCATTCCTAGAATCAACCCATAGCTCAAAAACATAAGCATTATTCCCAAAAGTCATAGATGTCCTCAAATCCAAAAAAGTCATGAATAAATGGGACGATCTCCGAACAGGATTTGAGACAAAACGGGACCCTCTATAGTGCTAGTACTAAGGTGCAGAGACTCAACTATCGAAGCAAGATTTAAAAAGGATGCGATGTACAAAACAAAGTCCTAACGGGATGATAGAAAGGAAAACCTTCAACGGAAACGTTACCATCCCTCTTAGGTGAGAGTATACAATTGCCCTCTCGACGATCTTGTTCTTTGCCCATGTCCTTGTCCTATAGTACTTAACTACCTTCTTGTGCTGAGTCTTATTCGCCTTATCCACTCCTATCCTTTCTTGTATAACACGATAACGGGTCTCTTGAGAACTTCCTCCATCGCACAGAAAACATTTACGTAGCTAGAAAAGGATTAGTCACAGTTAAAACTACTGTGACTACAGGCGGAGGAAAGAAAGGAAGAGAGATTCAATCAAGGGAACGAAGGATAATGCTAATGGCTTTTTGGGGAATAACCTTTTTCTTTAAAAATTTTCTTGAAAAATGCTTCTTTGTAAAATGGCTTTGAAAATAATTTCAGAAGGTTTTAAAACTTTTTCCCAGTCTGGTAACCTTTTGCTCTGATACCAAATGTAACACCCCACCTCCGCTAGGGTCACTCACAAAGGAATGCACTAGCTTTGATGGAGTATTATCCAGGTAAACATGCACAGAAATATTACAAGACGGAACATAAAAAAAAAACAGTGGAAGACAACATGATTTCATTACTTAAAACCTTTTACATCAAAGTGCCATTAAATTACTTACATCGAAACCTGTCTTGCAATAATAAAGAAGCATAAAACCATAGTCATAAATTATTCCCCAAGTAAAGCAGTAAAATAGCCATAGACAAGGAAAGTCCAAGCCATAGATGATAATCTTGAAGCAGAAAGATCCGCACTAAGTAGCAACATTTCCTCCCTGTAAACCTAGGGGGGGGGGGACGGAAGTAAAAGAAGCGAAACAAAACAGGGTCAGTCATAAAGACTGAGTAAGTCCTAGTGACTTTCAGCCTAAAAACAGGTAAGAGTAACATGACATGTATAAACCGAAAGTAAATATAAGCATGATGACAAGGTAAACAGATCAAACTAAGATAACAGGACAAAATCAAGTAAAAAGATAACCAAGGTAACAGGATAACCAAGGTAAACTCGAAATAGCATCGCATGTCTAACGTCCTCTACACCAATCGTACTAGCATCCTAACTCGTATCATCCCTTCCATGTATATGTATAGACCCTTGCCGTACATCGTACGGGTTCCATCACGTTATTCTATACTACTACAACGTAGTGTCACCATCCTTGAAGTCGCTCGGACTGCCATCCTTGTTCTGGCCAGATTCCCTTATCATGAATTATCGCGTGTTCAACTAGGATTTACACCAACTAGGACCACTAGGGATTATGCTACCTATTGAAAAATTTCTAGATTTTGATTAGGGTTTATGCCACCTAGGACCACTAGGGATTACGCTACCTAATGGACGTTTTCGACTAGGGTTTATGCCACCTAGGACCACTAGGGATTACGCTACCTATCGAACAATGCCCTACGTCACGCTTTAGTCGATCGGCTCCCTACAAGACCTAGCTCGTCGTGTGTCGGTGTCATACGGCCGAATCACGAATGTAGCTACTCTGTGCTAGGTCCACCCTAGGGTGTATCAAGTCCTAGGGTGTCAACCATTGACACCATTCCAAGCACGCACAGTGTAAAACTACTGGTGCCCATGCCTGCTTTTTCAACTTCGGACTACGTGCACGACCATAGTCCGCCTGAACCAACAATGGCGCACCAAACTCAGACGTCGTTTTGGTCACTTACAATCAGCCCAGTAATCGTGCCCCACCCTAGCCTAGTCCCTAGGGTATCGTGATACATCCAAGAGGGTTACTGCTGAAAAGGACCGTGTAACTAGGGTTTCCGTCCAGTAGGTTAAGTGTTGTCATCTAAATTCAAGACTTAACCCTTATCAGTTTAGCATGTCCAGTTGGTTAAGTGTGGTCATTCAAGTTCGTGACTTAACTCGTCTACATGTCATGTCAAGATTGGCTAAGTATTGTCATTTACGTTCATGGCTTGGCCCTATGAATCACGTGTCAAGTTGGTTAAGCGTATTCCAGCGGTTCATGACTTAACCCTGTCCAAATCATCGTGTCAAATTGGTTAACTATATTCAAGCTTAACCCCATCAGGTTACCGTGTTGGTTTGGTTAAGTATATTCAAGTGACTCATGACTTAACCTCATCAAGTTATCATGTTGGATTGGTTAAGTATATTCAAGCGATTCATGACTTAACCCCATCAAATTATTATGTTAGATTGGTTAAGTATATTCAAGCGATTCATGACTTAACCCCATCGAATTATCATGTTAGATTGGTTAAGTATATTCAAGCGATTCATGACTTAACCCCATCAAATTATCATGTTGGATTGGTTAAGTATATTCAAGCGATTCATGACTTAACCCCATCAAATTATCATGTTGGATTGGTTAAGTATATTCAAGCGATTCATGACTTAACCCCATCCACTAGTCAAATTAAAATGGTTAAGTGTTACCCTCGTGAGTTTACTTAACCTTACCATGCCTCGCGTTATACTAGTCGTGTGTTATCGACCCATTCAGGTTAAACTAACCCATCCTCTATTCATGTTATATAGTTAAGTGTCATCTAGAAATCAAGTCCGGTTTTACTTAACCCACCCATCCACGTTATATTGGTTAAGTGTCATTAGTCTAGTCAAGTTAGTTAACCCACCCGTCCATGTCATATTGGTTAAGTGTCATTAGTCTAGTCAAGTAACTTAACCCACCTGTCCATGTCATATTGGTTAAGTGTCATTAGTCTAATCAAGTTACTTAACCCACCCGTCCATGTCATATTCTTTTTATTATTTACTAATGCATCAACCTCTCACATTGGACTTATTTGCGGTTACTGGATATGTCGGGCGGTTCCGGGCAGAATTACACCGCAAATCCATTCCAACCTCGGGTTCATGCATTACCACAATCTAATCTTTGCCTACGACCTCTCACATTAGACTACTATTGTTGTGGTCACTGGATATGCCGGGCGGTTCCGGGCACAATTACACCACAACTCAAGTCTAACCTCGTGCCGAAGGCATCTGTTAGATTGTTAATTACATATGTGTCATCTAAGTCAAGATCCCTACCTTACATATTACTAAGCATATGCCCAAGTTCCACCTTACATGCCCATGAAAATGTGTACCCAATTCTAGCCACTTTACATATGCCTAATTCTTGCCTATTTGCATGTATGCCAAGTTTATGACATCCCAACCCTACGAAGTTCTAGCCAAAGTTACATGTTGTCAAGTTCATGCCCAAATAAACCCACATCATGGTTCATGTCCCTAATCCCACTTATGCATAATTTACATAAGACCAATCCCTTGATTTAACTTGCATAGTCTCGAAACCCATGATTTAATTCATATGCCAATTCATGTATACCCAAACTTGCAAATTACATTGGCAATACCCCAAATTTCCCCGTATACAAATCGCATGTAAATCGTAGTTTAGGCCTAGGTCGGAAATCGACCAAGGTTCATCAAAAGAAAATAAATAGGGGAAGGTAGAAACTTTGCATAAAACAAGATCCGAGAGAAAAACATCATTGCATGCATGCTAAGGACATGAAAGAGTGATTTGCAACATGCATAGGTTCAAATTAATGCTATAGGAACATCCCTAAAGGTCAAGATCAAAAACGAACAAGAAAGAACATGGATTGAATATCATGCATAGATCCAATTTCTACTTTATCACATGTCATATTCATGTTATCGTTTCAATCTAAAAGCATCTAGAACTTACAAATCGTGGCTATAGGATTAAGAGCAAGAATCGTCATAGAATGGTGTTGAGATGATGCTCTACTTCCTTGATTTGATGTAGAAAGCTTGCTCCTTTGTCATGGATCTAGTTTGAAAGCTCAAGCCTTTGGAGTTGGAGATGGAGGCCATGATCAAGAGACATTTTGGCAGCACTTCGTTGTTAGAATGATTTGTGGTGGTTTAGGCTAGGTCTTAGGGTCTTTTTATAGAAGTTAGGACTAGTTTAGGCCATAGGATTAACCCTAGTTTAGATCTGAACCATCAAATCCCGTCACAGGCCAAGTAAACAGACCAAAGGAGCAAACTGGTGCACCAAACCAGCAGGGTCCGACCAAGGAGGTCGACACCCAGGTCGACTCCCCAGTAGACCTAGTGGGGGGGGGGGGGGGGGCAGGTCGACCCCCCAGTCGACCTGGGGTAGGGCGGGAAAATTTCCCGCCCAATCTGTTTGGAGCTGATTTCGAATTTCGGGCTGAATTTTGAATTTTCTGAAATCTTCTATAGGCCATATCTCGGTCATACGGACTCCGATTTACGAAATTTCGGACTCGTTTCCAACAAGAATTCCGAGACGAACGCAACGGCGCAACCCGTTTCGCTTGATTCTTATTTTAAAATTTAATTCTGCCTTGATTCTTGTATTAACGCATTGTTAAAAATTCGGGTTGTTACATATATATTCGTTTTAAATTCATTTTAAAATGATTTCGATTTCATTAAATTTTTGAATCTAAATTGAATATTCCATATAATTATAATATTAAAATGATAATATTTTCAAAATATCAGATTTTGAAATCACCTTTCGATATTCATTATATAATGAATAAAATCGACAGAAAATCCCGTTCATGTTAAAATGGAGTTTAACTACTTAACACGGCTTCACATTTTTTTATTTACTAAATTTTATTTTAAAATATTCGTTAATTCTGAACTGGAATCAGACTCAATCAATCACCATATATTTTCAGTTATATGGATTTCATACATCGCATGTATACAACAATAATGATAAACAATCATTAAAAATTCATACAACATCCAGAGTGCATTTTACAACTGTATAAGCATTAAAATAAATAAACAACGGTTATAAGTCTGTTAATCCATCGATTGACATACCACTAAATATTGGGATCAGTGTATGTCAAATATCATCCCAATACCCATGTGGGTTTTTCAAACAACACATACTATTTATTATATGTGAAGTTGGGCGACGTGTAAAAATTATCATCCCAATCAATATCAGTAAAATGGGTGTATATAAGCAAACCATCCAATATGTAAATGAATATTTATTTTATTTTCATTTCATGATAATTTTTATATACAGTTTATATAAATAATTTTATATACAACAATATCAATACATGACAATCCAATCACAATCTAAACAAACAATCAACTGGTTTGTACAAAAAATGGTGTTTGGAGCTACTAAGCTCCGTCTGCAACCTATTATATAATAACTGTAAAATAAATTGAGTGAGAGAGAGTCTCATAGTGGTCGGTACTGAAATTGTTATATAACGATTATTTTAATTCAATTAAACTCGGTGTTTAATTTAATCAAAATTTGCATTTGCTTCTATTTTTATTCTGGTCCGGTCCATGTTGTAGTGCTCGTAGACACGAGTCCAACAACCATGAAATCGCCAAATTCCGATCTAATATGAAGGAGATATGGTTATTTTTACATTTGATTATATGAATAATTAATTAAATATAATTAACAATTTTAATTAACCTAAGATAATCTCTAACCCCGAATCCCGTTTTTAAGCCGTCTTCCTCGTTTACATCTCTGGACCAAATTTGAACGGAGCCAGCTACCTAGGGCATCTTCCAACACGAGAATCAAAGCAATGGACTTCAATTGCCGGTTTTAATCTGAAGCGGCGCAAGCTCCTCCGCCATCGCCTGAGGTGGTGCGCCACTCGGTGGTGTCAGCTCCTCATAATTCGCACTTAAAGGCGCGAGCTTCCTTCTTGAATTTCTTATGATTTACCAAATGAAAATTCATAACTTCTGTTTGAAATGGAAGAGCTCTCATCACTCTTGAATTTCACTTTTGATTTCCTATTTTGATTCTTTGAATTTTGGGAGAAAAAGAGGATTCAATTTCTAATAATATCAGCCGTTAAAATCGCTGAGCGGCGGCGGTTTTTCTAGAATTGTGAATTAGGGTTTTATAAAAATTTCGATTGGTCCATTATATATAATTATTTTATTTAATATTCTTTTAATTTCCAAAAATACATGTTAATAAATACGAACTCCAAATCAAACCCAACGAGTATCACCCCTAGCTAAATACCCCCATTCCGGACACAATGGGATATGTCCTGTAAGACAATTCGATCGATTTAAACAGTTTTTCTTTAAATCAAAATATAAATCAATATATATTAAATTCAAACGTACATTTTAATTTATCAGGGCTACATACTGACTCCAAAAATTCTAGAAAAATAAATTCTCTATGTTTTGACGATACGGTCCTAACAAAACCAATTTCGTTGAATTTGGAGACCGTTTGAAAAATGGAATTTTCTGGTCGATCCATTTTAAATTTAAATTACCAAACACATTTAAATTTACTGCGCTCACATGTTAATTCCAAAAATTATAAAAGTTAAAATCTAGCAATAATTTGACATTTCGGATCCAAAAAAAGTGGTTTCGTCGAAAACGGAGGTCATTTGCAAAATGGCTATTATTTAAAAATATATTAAATTCCCTAGCGACTATTTTAAATTTTAAACTGGACATAACATTCAATTCTCGTTATGAAATCTGGATTTTTCACATTCTTAGAAAGATATAATTAAACAGATTCAAATATTTCTTGTTTTACTGAAATCCGATTTATTTTGTATCACATACATTCATTTGAAATTTAAAATCGAATTTTCAAGCTACCGCGCCATTTCAAGTTCGTTTTATAATTAAATTAAATTTATACATTCTAACTTCGATTAAAATAATTTTTTCTCAACTATTATTTCAAATAAATCATTTTAATTTCTTATAATTCATTAAAATTGCTAAAATAAATATTTTAAACTGGTTCTGAAATTCCGGGTTGTTACAATCTCTCCCACTTAAAATCTTTTCGTCCTAAAAAATGAATGGAGCTAAAAGTTGTTTTACTAACCAACTCAACTTTCATTCTTCAACTTTTTAGTTTCTAAGAATTTTCTAATTTCTCAAAAATTTGGCTAACATCCTAAATTCGAAAAATTTCACCATAACCTCCTTTGTACGAGTTGATATTTAAAACCGCAACTAGCCTCACAGGGCCCTCACCAATCCAAAAGAAAAAGAAAAACCAAGCAGCTAGCCAATCAGCTCATAAAATCTTCAAACCTAAGAAATACAATAAACATGTACTTATTTGTTGGGCATTCAATTTTATTCCTCTTCTTAGCTTCCACGCTATGACCTATTCATTATATACACATGTACATGTATGCAATTCCAATCAATTTTCAGTTTAGTTCAATATTTGATTTGGCTTTTGTAACAACCCGAATTTTTATAACATGTTAAAGTCATAAATCCAGGAAGAATTAAATTTTAAAATAAGAATCAGGGGAAACAGGTTGCGCTATTGCGTTCATCTCGAAATTTTACATGAAATAGAGTCCGAGTTTTCGAAAATCGGAGTTCGTATGACCACGTTATGACCTCTAGAAGTTTCAGAAAATTTTCAGAATCAAAGACAGCTCGAGTTTCGAATTCAAAATTCGAATTCAAACCCCGCAGCAGGCAGGGCGGGAAAACTCCCGCCCATAGACCAGGTTGACCTGGGGGTCGACCATAGTGTCGACCTCCCAGGGACCAGGTCGACCATAGTGTCGATGTAGTAACCCGCATTTTAGCTGTTGAATAATTTATCTATTTAATTATTAAATATCGATTTATCGATATCGAGAACGTGAATTAAATAATATTGAATATTTAATTAATAATTATAATATAATAAAATATATTATAATGTCGAAATAATCAAAAATATTGGAAATCACAATATTTTGTGAACGGGGTCGTCCCAAAGATGTAATTCAACTTAGAGTTGGATTATATTGACGAATATATTCAATCGACGACAGTTTGAACGTATAATTATAATATAATTAAAATAGAGCTTGAAACGACGCGGTAGTTCGCTATTTGGCGATTCAGACTTCAACTGAATGTACAGGATCCGTTTTAAGCCGGATTTCTATGAAACAAGAAACGTGTGGAGCTGGTGGAGTATATCTTTCTAGTGGAAGAGAAAAATCGAGATTTCGTCGTGTAGATTTTGATTTATGTCCAAATCAAATTCTAGAAAAGTCGCTATGGAATTCCTTTATAATTTAATTATATGTATAAAAGGAATTCCATTGAAAATCGAATATGGATTTAATCGGGATTTGAAATATCGAGCTAGAAATTCATGTAGGAGTATTCTAGAGCTGAACGATATCGTATGTGGATATATACGATAATATTTATTTTTAAATATTAAATTTAATTTAATTTAAATATATTTATATATTTAAATAGGTTATATAGAGCGTTAAAAATAGCCACTTTTGCAAAAGAAGTCGGAATTCAATGAAACCAGTTTTGTTGGATCCGCAATGTCAAATAGTTGTTAGATTCCAAGTTTGGTGATTTTTAGAGTCACTGTGTGGCCGTATGGATTTTTAGAGTGAGAAACAGTCAGTATTTCGACAGTTAAAAATACACTGTGTGAGCATACGGAGTCGGAATTCAACGAA
The DNA here is from genome assembly GCA_030737875.1 of Allium sativum. Taxonomy (NCBI): domain Eukaryota; kingdom Viridiplantae; phylum Streptophyta; class Magnoliopsida; order Asparagales; family Amaryllidaceae; genus Allium; species Allium sativum. The sequence continues at coordinate 400,511,880 of CM060926.1, read as the reverse complement.
ACCGGTTTCGTTGGGACCGTAATGTCGAACTCTAGCTACGTTTCCAGTTTCGTGATTTTTGGGTATCATATGTGACTACACGAATGTTTAAACAGTAAATACATGTAGCGGTTGATGTGTACTGAATATAATATTCAATATAAAAAGCCTATAAATAACCCTAAGTTTCTTTAAACCCTAAACGACTTTCTCCATTTGGTCATACATCTCAAATTTCCGCCGCTTACCAATTCTTTCAGCAAAAAGAATTTTTGTGAGGAATAAAATCAAAAAGAATTCGAAATAAAAACCTATAAATCGAGTTGAATATATATTCGCACTCCTTATCAGTTGTTCTTCGATTTGGTGCCTCTTTTGAATGGTGCGATTCCGTTTTGGGGCAAGCTCGAAGTTGGACCGCGGGTGTTCCTGGCGTTATAGGGTTCATGATTTCATGGTTTTGAGAGTTCGATTCTTGGTTTGAGTGTTGTATTTGGTTTGGTGATGGAAATCCGCAAGTAGTGGTGGTGGTTTCAAGATGTTCGATGGTTAGGGATGGCGCGAGTTGTACTGTTCGGTGTGGGATGGTCTGTAGTCGCACCGAGGATGGCAGAGTCGGGTTTGATGAAAGTAGGACGGGGGAAAAGCTTATTCGAAGAAGAGAACAATGGTGTTATCTGTTTGATCTTCGGTGGAGTAAACATGGAATGGTAATGGGAGGAAGATTTGGGAAATGGCTCGATATACAGGAGCGACGGGTCTGTGTATTTGGGGAGGAAGACGGGTATTTGGGCTGAGCCGGTTTGGGCCAGAAGAATGGGTTTGGCCGAGGAAATTGTGGTGAGGCCAAATGATGAGTTTAATTTATTTAGTTCTCTTTTAAATCAATGTATAACTTGTAAACCAAATATCTTTGCCGTACGAGGTCAGAAATTCGAACCGTAAGTTGGTTGGGATCGTATGGACGGGAGCAACACAATGGGACTGACCGCGAGTCAATCCGAGCTCGTTACAATTTATGGAGAAATAAATTGTTCGACTGAATCAATGAACGCAAACCGATATTTATCGGTTAACGCGCAAAAGTGAGTAAATCTCACTAACTCTGAACAGTTTATAATTTCATGTTGTATTGTTAGAACTGTTAAAATTGTCTGCTTGACTGTGTATTGATTGTTTGATTGAACTGCTAGTCAGTTAGTTAAAATCTCTATATTGATTATGTTTAACATAATATATCATATGGAACTGAAAGTGATGTTATCTATATTGTCTAACATCTGTAATGCAGGGAAACAGGTTGGAGGAATCCGACCGGATTCCTCAACAGTTATTTTATTGTTTTTCATATATTGTGTTATATGATGTGATATAATCTGTTGTCGATTATATGTGTTTGGACGATAGTGATCATCGTGATTTGATATGATTGAATACCATAACATACCGAAATGTAGATAAAGGAGGATTTTCAAAGTGATATTGAAAATAGAATATTTATAAAGTGGAATATTTATAAATAAGAAATGTTTATAAATTTAAATATTTATAAAAAGGAGATATTCGAAAAGGAAATAATTTCAAAACATTTATTTTTGAATGGAAAGGCCTGTGTGGCGGGTTTGGGGATTTTCCCGATGCTCCCGTTACAAAGGAGGTTATGGCGAATTTTCCCGGAAATTTAAGGAGTTAGAACAATTTAAAGAATATTTGTGGAAACCAAATAAAAAGGGAATATTTGTGAAAACCAAATATAAGGGAAATATTTGTGGAAACCAAATATAAAGGAAATACTTGTGAAAATAAATAAAGAGTTAAAAGGAAATATTTATTTATGAAATAAATTAAGTTATAAAGGAAATATTTATATGAAATAAATATAGACAAATTGAAGAGGAAATCATTTTTAAAGTGTAGAATCGTTATTTAAAAGTAAATCTTTTCAAATGAATAAAAACGTTGTTAAAAAGGAAATCTTTATTAAGTGAATAAAGAAATCGAATATGGTATTCGAAAGGAGAAGTCGAATATGGTATTCGAAGTTAGTTAATCGAATATGGTATTCGAAGTTAGTTAATCGTATATGGTATTCGAAAGTTAGTTAATCGAATATGTTATTCGAAAGGGGTTAGTCAAGTCGAGTTAGTCAAATAGAGTTAACCAATTGGAGTTAACCAGGTAGAGTTAACCAGTTAGAGTTAATCTGTTAGAATTAATCGATTAGAGTTAAAACGAACTAGAGTTAATCAAATATAGTTAAGTGAGACAGAGTTAGTCAAACATAGTATTCAGGGTAAGTTACCATCTCGTACGACTGCTAGCGTAATTCGCAGGGCTGTAAATAGCCTACGGCGGTCGGATGTTTCCTGAGGGAGTCAGGCGTAACCATTGTGATCGCTGCGATCTAGAGTCAAGCGAATGGAGTTTAATCGAATATTAGTTATTCGATAGGAGTTAATTGAGTTGATCGAGTTGAGAAATAAGTTAAGTTAAATAAGTTGAGTTGATCGGGTGGTTCGACCAAGTTAGTCGAGCCTAGTTAATTGAGTCAAATTGGTCGAACCAAATAAGTCGAGTTAAGTTAGTCAAGTTAGTCGAGCCTAGTTAATCGAATCGAATTGGTCGAACAAAATAAGTCGAGTTAGTCGAGTCAGGTTAAGTTAGTCGAGTTAAGTTCGTCGAGTTAAATTAATCGATGTTAGTTTCATCGAAAGGAGTTATCGATGTTAGTTTCATTGAAAGGAGTTATCAATGTTAGTTTCATTGAAAGGAGTTATCGATGTTAGTTTCATCGAAGGGAGTTATCAATTATAGTTTAATCAAAGTGAGATTTTCAAATATGAGATATTTAAAAAGGAAGAGTTATCGAATATTAGTTATTCGAAGAGAGATTATCGAATATCGTTTATTCGAGAAGAAGTTAATCGAATATAGATTTCTCGAAGAGAGTTAATCGGCAAATTCGATTATATCGAATTCGGGAAAGTACTTATACTTTCCAGTGTTTAAATAGAGATTTATTTATAAATAAATAAGAGTTAGGTTAATTATTCACTAATAAGAATAGAAGTTATAATTAAAGTTAGATAATTCGAAAGTAGGGATTATAACGTTATCGTTATAACCAATGTTTTAAACATAGAAGTGGATTAGTAAAATTGGATCCGAGAAAGGCGTAAAGAAGTTGTTAAAGATTTAAAAGATAAACTTTGACCATTTCGAAGTTATAACGTTGTTCAGTTAAGGTCTGAGAGGTAATTATACCCCAACTTGAGTGACTTCCTTCTTAACTAAGAAATGGTAAGGTTTGATCGTAAAGAAGTTTTGGAAATGTTTTCCAAACGAGAATCAGAAATGTTTTCTGATAAAAGAAAATAAGAATTTAGAATATAGGGAAACAAGAGATAAGTAAATAAATGAACTAAAGAGATTAATGTTAAACGATGTTTGTTCGATATAATTTCCATCTGGGAATAATATCGTTGTTTGCACACTTGTTTTTCTTTGATGGTTAAATCACAGACTATCGAAGTTTTGACCATTTTAACATTGTTAATATGGAGAGACCGGTTGGATTAGTATCCAAAGAACCACTCTGTATTGGCATAAGCATCGCGAATCATATATGCCAAAGATAATTGAAGAAGGAGTAAAATGCAAGGGCTATCCTGTTTACAGAATAGTGCCTTCGGTTTGTCCAGTCCCAGGACAACTTGTATGGACGAAGGTCTGACAGAGTATATCCAATGGATCGTGTAAGTTGATCTGTCCAAACGTATTCACGTTTGGTGGCGGAGGAATTCGTTTCTCTTAGCTGTATACCCGTGTTATTTTTGGATAAGTCAATTTGTGATTTGGCGGGTATGACGATGTGACATTTTAAGTGAATGAAGATGGATGTCTGACAGAGTATTTCCAGAAAGGTCACGTACATTGATTTCTTCAACCGTACCAAGAGTGGAAGCGGAGAAGGAAACTTCTTTTAGCTGACACGTAATGTATTGTTGTAGACGTCAATTAGTGATTTTCGATGGATCTGACAATGTGGCATTCGAAGTGAATCTATTGTGATGATAAAGCGTAGCTTCTAGCCTCACATACGGTAAATGACAGAAATCGGGCAGGCAGCATGGCTAAGTCGGTCGCACCGAAGTAGGGTGTATAATCACCTATCTAGAGAATATTCATTTGCTTCTTTAATCTATCAATGCTTTCCCATATATATATACGGGAACGGTTGCTGATCCCAACCGTGGGTGATGTACATTCGATACACTCAAGCGAAATGAGTGGTCGGTCATGTGTGGCTGAGTTACAATATGTTCTTGTTGAACTCCAGTGTATCGTTCCTAGAGTACACTGACCGGAAGGTGGTTCCATACCTTGTCATAGTTGGAAATCCATTATCCAATACGTGCTTGCGATTATGATTGTATACTATATATGTAGAACGTGAGTTGAAAGCGTTTCTGCTAGTTGATATCTATTTGTACATAGACATTATTATAATATCAAAAGGTTTTTGATATAAAGATATTTTGGATTCTCATAAGGGAAAAACCCGTTCCGTTCTACGGCGTGGTCTTATGAGATATCGTTTACTTGTTCATATACCTGTTTAAACTATTTTACTTACACCAGTCCCATGACTGACCCGGAGTTTACTTTGTTGTTTTCCCTAAACTCTTGGGTGCCTAAATTTGTACGGGCAGTCAAGGAGTCGGGTTTTACAGATACATTGAAGAGCTGGAGCAGGAGGCTTCAGGATCATATAGCTATAGTTATTTCCGCTGTGTTGTAAGTGTTGTACTCTGATAAGTGCTATTGTATACATAACTGTTATATTTCAAAGTTATGTTATTTATTATATGTTATTCGTTCTGCTGTGAGGTTCGTGTTACTCTGATGTTGTGTTCTTCTTCTTCTTCTATTCTAAGTTTCTACCTTATCTATTCTCACCTTCTAATTTCTTTCAATAATTACCAGGATTTTTCGATGTTTTGGTTATCGACGTCGTGTTTACGTCGATAACCAAAGTCGCTCAAAATCCGGGTTACTACAGTTGGTATCAGAGCATTGGTTTAGTTATTACCTTGGCTCTGTGGCGTGACTCGGTAGAGATAGGGTTAGTAATACCCTAGATTGTGTTTGGGTGTATATATACGAGTGAACGTATTTGTTATTAATATAAAATGATTTTATATTGTGGAGATTTATTAGTTGAGTTGTTTATGAATTCTGGTCGATCAGTTTGATTCACTGTATCGATAGGGGTTACCAGACACTCGAATACGATGAACCGACACGGTATGTTTTGAAAGAGGGTAAATGGAATAATTTTACCCGAATATATTTTGATATAGTATATTAGTTATGTTGGTTGATATTATAATCGAATTAGGTTATAAAAAGATGAAATGAATCTGAAATTTAAATCAGAATTGGAATTAAAATAAGGAAATTTTAAGTTCCTGGGAGATTTTGAAAATGTTTTTCAAATCTGAAAATGATATAGTATTGAACTCACTTGTTTGCTGGAAAATAAACTCCGATGGTGCATCATCGGTGTTCATTTTCGAGTTTGTAAGTGACGGATTACTAGCAAAGGCTTCGTTTTTGAATTGTTTTGAGAAAACAAGTGGTTTAGAAATTCAAATGTTTTGAATTGGTGTTATGATTTCAAATTGATTTGAAATGAACTCAGGAATTTAAAATTTTGGACTTAAAATTTAACTAATGAAGTTAAATAGATTGAGATGGTAAATGAACAAATAAATTTAAATTTAACTTGAACTAAGTTAAATAAGACAGATTTGATTGGAAAATAATCTGGAATGGAATTTCATTGATAAGTTAAGAGTTTGAAATTTGACATTTGAGTTTGAATGGAATTTGACTTGAGTAAGCAAATGAGTTGGATTTGAGAATGAATCGATTGAGTTTGATTGGATTGGTATGACATTGGTATATATTGAATTGGTAACAGATGGAAGGGATATAATGGTATGCCCGACAAAAAGGTACAAGTTTATATTTATACATGAGTTTGGAGTTTTATGAGCCGAATTGGCAAGCCGCTTGGCTGTTTGATTTTCTTTTGGGTTAAAGAAGGCCCAGAGAGGCGAGTTGGAGTTTGAGATATTGACCAATACAAAGGAGGTGCTGGAAATTTTTTTCGAAAAGTTAAGGTGTTAGAAAATTTTCAGAATTTTTGAAAATTTAGTTAGTCGGAATAAATTAATATTTTAGTCGATATTAATTGGTTCAGTTGAAACCGGAGACAAGAGGTAAACAGATAAATTTTTACCCAGAAGATAGGGTCATCCCCTAGCTTAGCAATTTCGAGGACGAAATTTTATTAAGGGGGGAAGATTGTAGTAACCCGCATTTTAGCTGTTGAATAATTTATTTATTTAATTATTAAATATCGATTTATCGATATCGAGAACGTGAATTAAATAATATTTAATATTTAATTAATAATTATAATATAATAAAATATATTATAATGTCGAAATAATCAAAAATATTGGAAATCACAATATTTTGTGAACGGGGTCGTCCCAAAGATGTAATTCAACTTAGAGTTGGATTATATTGACGAATATATTCAATAGACGACAGTTTGAACGTATAATTATAATATAATTAAAATAGAGCTTGAAACGACGAGGCAGTTCGCTATTTGGCGATTCAGACTTCAACTGAATGTACAGGATCCGTTTTAAGCCGGATTTCTATGAAACAAGAAACGTGTGGAGCTGGTGGAGTATATCTTTCAAGTGGAAGAGAAAAATCGAGATTTCGTCGTGTAGATTTTGATTTATGTCCAAATCAAATTCTAGAAAAGTCGCTATGGAATTCCTTTATAATTTAATTATATTTATAAAAGGAATTCCATTGAAAATCGAATATGGATTTAATCGGGATTTGAAATATCGAGCTAGAAATTCATGTAGGAGTATTCTAGAGCTGAACGATATCGTATGTGGATATATACAATAATATTTATTTTTAAATATTAAATTTAGTTTTATTTAAATATATTTATATATTTAAATAGGTTATTTAGAGCGTTAAAAATAACCACTTTTGCAAAAGAAGTCGGAATTCGACGAAACCAGTTTTGTTGGATCCGCAATGTCAAATAGTTGTTAGATTCCAAGTTTGGTGATTTTTAGAGTCACTGTGTGGCCGTATGGATTTTTAGAGTGAGAAACAGTCAGTATTTCGACAGTTAAAAATACACTGTGTGAGCATACGGAGTCGGAATTCGACGAAACCGGTTTCGTTGGGACCGTAATGTCGAACTCTAGCTACGTTTCCAGTTTCGTGATTTTTGGGTATCATATGTGACTACACGAATGTTTAAACAGTAAATACATGTAGCGGTTGATGTGTACTGAATATAATATTCAATATAAAAAGCCTATAAATAACCCTAAGTTTCTTTAAACCCTAAACGACTTTCTCCATTTGGTCATACATCTCAAATTTCCGCCGCTTACCAATTCTTTCAGCAAAAAGAATTTTTGTGAGGAATAAAATAAAAAAGAATTCGAAATAAAAACCTATAAATCGAGTTGAATATATATTCACACTCCTTATCAGTTGTTCTTCGATTTGGTGCCTCTTTTGAATGGTGCGATTCCGTTTTGGGGCGAGCTCGAAGTTGGACCGCGTGTGTTCCTGGCATTATAGGGTTCATGATTTCATGGTTTTGAGAGTTCGATTCTTGGTTTGAGTGTTGTATTTGGTTTGGTGATGGAAATCCGCAAGTAGTGGTGGTGGTTTCAAGATGTTCGGTGGTTAGGGATGGCGCGAGTTGTACTGTTCGGTGTGGGATGGTCTGAAGTCGCACCGAGGATGGCAGAGTCGGGTTTGATGAAAGTAGGACGGGGGAAAAGCTTATTCGAAGAAGAGAACAATGGTGTTGTCTGTTTGATCTTCGGTGGAGTAAACATGGAATGGTAATGGGAGGAAGATTTGGGAAATGGCTCGGTATACAGGAGCGACGGGTCTGTGTATTTGGGGAGGAAGACGGGTATTTGGGCTGAGCCGGTTTGGGCCAGAAGAATGGGTTTGGGCCGAGGAAATTGTGGTGAGGCCAAATGATGAGTTTAATTGATTTAATTCTCTTTTAAATCAATGTATAACTTGTAAACCAAATATCTTTGCCGTACGTTGTCAGAAATTCGAACCGTAAGTTGCGTTGGGATCGTATGGACGGGAGCAACACAATGGGACTGACCGCGAGTCAATCCGAGCTCGTTACAATTTATGGAGAAATAAATTGTTCGACTGAATCAATGAACGCAAACCGATATTTATCGGTTAACGCGCAAAAGTGAGTAAATCTCACTAACTCTGAACAGTTTATAATTTCATGTTGTATTGTTAGAACTGTTAAAATTGTCTGCTTGACTATGTATTGATTGTTTGATTGAACTGCTAGTCAGTTAGTTAAAATATCTATATTGATTCTGTTTAACAGAATATATCATATGGAACTGAAAGTGATGTTATCTATATTGTCTAACATCTGTGATGCAGGGAAACAGGTTGGAGGAATCCGACCGGATTCCTCAACAGTTATTTTATTGTTTTTCATATATTGTGTTATATGATGTGATATAATCTGTTGTCGATTATATGTGTTTGGACGATAGTGATCATCGTGATTTAATATGATTGAATACCATAACATACCGAAATGTAGATAAAGGAGGATTTTCAAAGTGATATTGAAAATAGAATATTTATAAAGTGGAATATTTATAAATAAGAAATGTTTATAAATTTAAATATTTATAAATAGGAGATATTCGAAAAGGAAATAATTTCAAAACATTTATTTTTGAATGGAAAGGCCTGTGTGGCGGGTTTGGGGATTTTCCCGATGCTCCCGTTACAAAGGAGGTTATGGCGAATTTTCCCGGAAATTTAAGGAGTTAGAATAATTTAAAGAATATTTGTGGAAACCAAATAAAAAGGGAATATTTGTGAAAACCAAATATAAGGGAAATATTTGTGGAAACCAAATATAAAGGAAATACTTGTGAAAATAAATAAAGAGTTAAAAGGAAATATTTATTTATGAAATAAATTAAGTTATAAAGGAAATATTTATATGAAATAAATATAGACAAATTGAAGAGGAAATCATTTTTAAAGTGTAGAATCGTTATTTAAAAGTAAATCTTTTCAAATGAATAAAACGTTGTTAAAAAGGAAATCTTTATAAAGTGAATAAAGAAATCGAATATGGTATTCGAAAGGAGAAATCGAATATGGTATTCGAAGTTAGTTAATCGAATATGGTATTCGAAGTTAGTTAATCGAATATGGTATTCAAAAGTTAGTTAATCGAATATGTTATTCGAAAGGGGTTAGTCAAGTCGAGTTAGTCAAATAGAGTTAACCAATTGGAGTTAACCAGGTAGAGTTAACCAGTTAGAGTTAATCAGTTAGAAATAATCGATTAGAGTTAAAACGAACTAGTGTTAATCAAATATAGTTAAGTGAGACAGAGTTAGTCAAACATAGTATTCAGGGTAAGTTACCATCTCGTACGACTGCTAGCGTAATTCGCAGGGCTGTAAATAGCCTACGGCGGTCGGATGTTTCCTGAGAGAGTCAGGCGTAACCATTGTGATCGTTGCGATCTAGAGTCAAGCGAATGGAGTTTAATCGAATATTAGTTATTCGATAGGAGTTAATCGAGTTGATCGAGTTGAGAAATAAGTTAAGTTAAATAAGTTGAGTTGATCGGGTGGTTCGACCAAGTTAGTCGAGCCTAGTTAATTGAGTCAAATTGGTCGAACCAAGTAAGTCGAGTTAAGTTAGTCAAGTTAGTCGAGCCTAGTTAATCGAATCGAATTGGTCGAACCAAGTAAGTCGAGTTAGTCGAGTTAAGTTCGTCGAGTTAAATTAATCGATGTTAGTTTCATCGAAAGGAGTTATCGATGTTAGTTTCATCGAAAGGAGTTATCGATGTTAGTTTCATTGAAAGGAGTTATCGATGTTAGTTTCATTAAAAGGAGTTATCGATGTTAGTTTCATCGAAGGGAGTTATCAATTATAGTTTAATCGAAGTGAGATTTTCAAATATGAGATATTTAAAAAGGAAGAGTTATCGAATATTAGTTATTCGAAGAGAGATTATCGAATATCGTTTATTCGAGAAGAAGTTAATCAAATATAGATTTCTCGAAGAGAGTTAATCGGCAAATTCGATTATATCGAATTCGGGAAAGTACTTATACTTTCCAGTGTTTAAATAGAGATTTATTTATAAATAAATAAGTGTTAGGTTAATTATTCACTAATAAGAATAGAAGTTATAATTAAAGTTAGATAATTCGAAAGTAGGGATTATAACGTTATCGTTATAACCAATGTTTTAAACATAGAAGTGGATTAGTAAAATTGGATCCGAGAAAGGCGTAAAGAAGTTGTTAAAGATTTAAAAGATAAACTTTGACCATTTCGAAGTTATAACGTTGTTTAGTTAAGGTCTGAGAGGTAATTATACCCCAACTTGAGAGACTTCCTTCTTAACTAAGAAATGGTAAGGTTTGATCGTAAAGAAGTTTTGGAAATGTTTTCCAAACGAGAATCAGAAATGTTTTCTGATAAAAGAAAATAAGAATATAGAATATAGGGAAACAGGAGATAAGTAAATAAATGAACTAAAGAGATTAATGGTAAATGATGTTTGTTCGATATAATTTCCATCTGGGAATAATATCGTTGTTTGCACACTTGTTTTTCTCTGATGGTTAAATCACAGACTATCGAAGTTTTGACCATTTTAACGTTGTTAATATGGAGAGACCGGTTGGATTAGTATCCGAAGAACCACTCTGTATTGGCATAAGCGTCGCGAATCATATATGCCAAAGATAATTGAAGACGGAGTAAAATGCAAGGGTTATCCTGTTTACAGAATAGTGCCTTCGGTTTGTCCAGTCCCAGGACAACTTGTATGGACGAAGGTCTGACAGAGTATATCCAATGGATCGCGTAAGTTGATCTGTTCAAACGTATTCACGTTTGGTGGTGGAGGAATTCGTTTCTCTTAGCTGTATACCCGTGTTATTTTTGGATAAGTCAATTTGTGATTTGGCGGGTATGACGATGTGACATTTTAAGTGAATGAAGATGGATGTCTGACAGAGTATTTCCAGAAAGGTCACGTACATTGATTTCTTCAACCGTACCAAGAGTGGAAGCGGAGGAGGAAACTTCTTTTAGCTGACACGTAATGTATTGTTGTAGACGTCAATTAGTGATTTTCGATGGATTTGACAATGTGGCATTCGAAGTGAATCTATTGTGATGATAAAGCGTAGCTTCTAGCCTCACATACGGTAAATGACAGAAATCGGAAGGCAGCATGGCTAAGTCGGTCACACCGAAGTAGGGTGTATAATCACCTATCTAGAGAATATTCATTTGCTTCTTTAATCTATCAATGTTGTCCCATATATATATACAGGAACGGTTGCTGATCCCAACCGTGGGTGATGTACATTCGATACACTCAAGCGAAATGAGTGGTCGGTCATGTGTGGCTGAGTTACAAGATGTTCTTTTTGAACTCCAGTGTATCGTTCCTAGAGTACACTGACCGGAAGGTGGTTCCATACCTTGTCATAGTTGGAAATCCATTATCCAATACGTGCTTGCGATTTTGATTGTATACTATATATGTAGAACGTGAGATGAAAGCGTTTCTGTTAGTTGATATCTATTTGTACATAGACATTATTATAATATCAAAAGGTTTTTGATATAAAGATATTTTGGATTCTCATAAGGGAAAAACCCGTTCCGTTCTGCGGCGTGGTCTTATGAGATATCGTTTACTTGTTCATGTACCTGTTTAAACTATTTTACTCACACCAGTCCCATGACTGACCCGGAGTTTACTTTGTTGTTTTCCCTAAACTCTTGGGTGCCTAAATTTGTATGGGCAGTCAAGCAGTCGGGTTTTACAGATACATTGAAGAGCTGGAGAAGGAGGCTTCAGGATCATATAGCTATATTTATTTCCGCTGTGTTGTAAGTGCTGTACTCTGACAAGTGCTATTGTATACATAACTGTTATATTTCAAAGTTATGTTATTTATTATATGTTATTCATTCCGCTGTGAGGTTCGTGTTACTCTGATGTTGTGTTCTTCTTCTTCTTCTATTCTAAGTTTCTACCTTATCTATTCTCACCTTCTAATTTCTTTCAATAATTACCAGGATTTTTCGATGTTTTGGTTATCGACGTCGTGTTTACGTCGATAACCAAAGTCGCTCAAAATCTGGGTTACTACAGTCGACCTGGGGGTCGACCTACCTCCCGAACCTGTTCCCTGAGCCAGATGCATTATGATGTATTTAGACTTGTTTCGTGACAGATTCGTCTGCCTAACCCTATATAAGCAGCCCCCTAGCCTCATTTTCTCCACACCATTTCTTTCTGTCCTTATGCTGCTTCAAAGATAATCAAAATAATAAGATAAAAAGGAAGAAAAAGGACTGCTTCTTCTCCATCAAGACTACGCTTAGAGATTTGCAAAATTAGGGGATTTCAATTAGAACACGATCAATCAAATAGAGATTCAACAATCAAATTCTGCTTTCTAATTCTCGATCCACGCACTATAAGTTCAAGTTACTTTTAGATAAAAGCTGTAAACGTAATATCCATGTTGTAATTTGGAATTGGATCTATGTATGGTAATTGATTCATATCTATTCTTGTTCATCTTGGATCTTGACTTTCGGGAATATTGCTTTGGATCTATTCATGTTATAAATCAAACTCTCTCGTGTCTATAACCTTAACATGCCTATGACGTTGAAACTAATGTTAATGGCCAAGGACTATGACTGTGAACATAAGACTACGCCTATGCCTATGACTGAGAACATAAGACTATGCCTATGACTATGAACATAAGACTATGCCTATGCCTATGACGGTGAACATAAGACTAGTGCCTATGACTATGACAAGGACAATGGTGGCTAATCACCTATGACTCTTGACTATGAGAATTATTACCTATAAATATGAACATAAGGTTATAATCTATGACCATGAATTTGAAACCATTACTGTTAATTGACTATGACTATTTTCCTAGAACTATTTTGGATGATTATCCATGACTATTGTGATTAATCGCTTATGGTTCATAATTATGAGATTTCTGCCTATGACCGTGACCGTGACTAGTGGGGTTAATTACTTAAGACTATTATAGTTGATTGTTCATGCCCATAGTTGAATCCCATGTTGTACACTGAATTTGCAGTTGTTGGATCTCATACCTAGGGTGTGACTTGCTTAGTTTATTCGCTATTATGTACGCCAAAACCATTGGATCCGTTACCCTTGTATTTGGCTTGCTTTCGCATACCTATTCTTTTATGTCAAGTTTTTATCAGGACTATCGCCTTATTTTGCTGGATTTGAAAACCGTGTTAATTTCTATATGCCAGTGATGTTGTAACCGATTATCTCAAGTCATATCATGCCAGTCTTGTAATCTCTTTTATCGCTTTATGCTTGTCCCTTCTGCCTATCATAGTTTTGATGTTATTCCTTTATCTCTAGAATTAGATTTTCTTGTAATTTAGGTCGATTAACGTTTACATGCGATGGGAATACGATTTGGGTAGATTAGGCAAAACATGAATTGGTTATGAACATGAATTATGAACTTGATAATAGGCAAAACTGGAAACATGAATATTGTTATAACTTGAATCTGGATGTGGGCATGAAACTTATCCATGAAACTTGACACGAACTTGACATGAAACTTGAACATGGTCATGACACTAGAATGAACTTGAAAATGGCCAACTCGAGGTTGGGTTGAGTTTGCAGTGTAAATCTGCCCGGAACCGCCCGGCAAATCCAGTTACTGCAAACAATAGGATCCAATGTGAGTAGTTGGTCATATCGCACTTGAAACCCGAGGTTAGACTGAGTTATGGTGTAAATCTGCCCGGAACCGCCTGGCATATCTAGAGACCACAACAACAGGTCTAATGTGAGAGGTTGGGGTGCATTAATGAATTAATGCCACATGATAGGGTTAAGTCATGAACATGAAAGACAACACTTAATCAACTTGAAATATTATTGGTAGGGTTAGGACATGAACTTGAACGACAACACCTAACCAACTTGACACATGAATTGTAGGGCTAAGTCACGAACTTAAATGACAACACTTAGCCAACTTGATATGCTAGATTGATGGGGTTAAGTCTCGAATTTAAATGACAACACTTAACCTACTAGAGGGAAACCCTAGTTACGCGGTCCGTTTCAGCAGTAACCGACTAGATGTATCATGGTACCCTGGAACTAGACAGGGTGGGGCACGATTACTGGGCTGATTGTAAGAGACCAGAACGACGGCTGTGTGGGTGCGCCAGTGTAGGTTCTAACGGAGTGCGGGCGTGCACACACTCCGGAGCAGAAAAAGCAGGCATTAGGCATCATTAGGTTTCTCTGTGCATTCTTGATTCGTGTCGGTGGTTGATACCATAGGGCTTGATACACCCTATGGTGGACCTAGCACAGGTGACTACATTTGTGATTGGGTCGTATGACACAGAAACACAACGAGCTAGAACTTGTAGGGAGCCGATCGATTAGTGGGTCGTTCCGTTGGACCCAGTAATGGGTCATTCACGATTTTGGGCCAAGGGATTATTTCATGATTGATACTTGACATGGGTTGGGCTACTAGTACAGTTGGTGCAGCGAACCTTGAATATGCGATGCTATACTTGACCTATACTTGATTCATCATGTTATCTTAGTCTATCTTGTCCATCTTGACATCATACTTATGTTTACTTTCAGTTTATACATGTCATGTTACCTTTACCTGTTTTTATGCTGAAAGTCACTTGGACTTACCAGTCTTTATGACTGACCCGTTTCCTTTCGTCTCTTTTCTTTCGTTTCTTCCCCCAGGTTCTCAGGGAGGAAACTCTAGCTCTTAGCCTGGATTTAGCTTGCTTTCTGTCAGCTCATGTACGGTTTGGTCTTGAGCTATGCTATGGCTGCACGTCTGCTATTTTTGGGGAATAATTTACTTTTGTTATTTTTAAGTTTATGCTTCTTTATTTAGAACTTGATGTAATGGAATAATGGCAACTTGTACTTTGGATATATGAGGTTTTGACTCTTTTCTTGAAAGTAATAAGATTTGGTTTTTAATTTCTACCGCTGCTTTATTTATGTTCTGTCTTGTGATATCTCTGTGTATGTTTACCAAGATAATGCTCCACCAAAACTAGTGCATTCCCTTTGTGAGTGACCCTTGCGGAGGTGGGGTGTTACAGCTCTACTAACCATTCATTTTCATATGGGTTCTATTATTCCAATATTTTTATTAGCTCAACTAATAACCAAACAACACAACCAGCAATCAATTTGTGAATTAAATTTCCAAAACATATTACTTTTGTATATATATTAAAAAAATCACATTTTCAGTGTCAAATCACAAAAAATAAACCGTATCTAAGTTTTGGTTCTCAGACCAATCGATTGGAAATATATAGATATCTCACTTTTGAAACTCAGACATAAACACTGATGATGATATATATGTGTCACCAAAATCATCTCTGGGCGAGTAGAGTGTGATTTTATATCCATCCAGTATATTTGAGGCTTCGAATACACGTTGACTAGTCAGACGTATCTTCAAAATCTCCATATACTCGATAGTCCAAATCAATATAAAATAAAATAATCAAATACGTATAATAAGATATAATTTTCAAAACAAAATTTGTTTTCATTTTTATTTTAAAAATAACACTCTTTGAAACTCGTTCTAGGATACTACTGATCCTATC
Source organism: Allium sativum (assembly GCA_030737875.1). Lineage (NCBI taxonomy): Eukaryota > Viridiplantae > Streptophyta > Magnoliopsida > Asparagales > Amaryllidaceae > Allium > Allium sativum. Next base: position 400,496,010 of record CM060926.1, on the reverse strand, counting down.
TCTAACAAGTTATTCTCATTGGATATTACTAATCCAATCTCTGATGAATTCTTTCGTTCGGTTCTAATGTGTCTTGTTCTTGAGCTCTGTAAACCAAAGCTCTGATACCACGCTGAGACGACCCAAACTCACCCTTGCGGGAAAGCCCAGATTGAATTGAGAACACGACAAATCAGAACACAAACATAAGAACATTTCATTGCTCATTACAACAATTTACATCAGAGTATAAATAAATATTACATAGAAAATATCAGAGATTTAAAATACGTAGCAGCGGAAATAAAATGTATAGATACAATGCGTAGTGGAAAATACAATAACTAGCACAATTGAATGAAATATACAGATACAAAGCTTTCCGAATATAGCTCCAGTTGTAAATCCAGGATCATGTGAAAATAAATCTACAAAATCAAAACTACTAGCTGCCCGTGTGGAAAATATGGGCACCCAGTGTTTAGGTTAAAATAGTAAATTCCAAGTCGGTCAGGGGACTAGTGTGAGAACAAAAATAGTTATGTAAAACTTTACTTTTAAAATTAGGTAAATCAAGATACCACGCTGTATAACATGGAACGAGTTTACCCCCAAGAATATCAGTGCATAAAACAAACAACACAATGCTAAATAAAGAAAATTAAAGCTATTATAAGACTCATGTCCCATCACTCAATGCAATGCAAGCCAGAGGATAAAGTATTACCTTATAATAGCCAAATGTGCTTGGTACGTCTTAAAACAAGTCTTTTATTATTACTATAAATGAAGAAACAACTTCAAATATAAATGTATCAATCATAGACGACATGAGCACCCCATCCCGCTATATCTCCATATATAGGTTTACAACTAAAACTGCAAAATATCGTATTGGAAGTTTGGATTCCCATACTGATGGCTCTTGATTCGAAAGATCTGTCGTGTAGTGCAATACCCAACGGCTTACGTCCGGTGCATGAGAAAACGTCGTAATGCACATCCACGCTATAATCAGGAAACAAGTTGCCCCGACTTACGTTCAAGCATTGGAAAATACCGCTAACTCTATCCATCTGGGAATCGGGAGGTGTGCCCTATCCCTATCGGTATAGGGCGATCACACCCAATATTACCTCGGTTGACTGAATCCATAATAACCCGTAGGATGTCTATCCTCATCTCTAAAGTATACTGATCTAACCATCAGTTTGCCACCATACTGGTGTGAGGCTCGCAAATTAACTCTACACAAAGCTGTGCTTTGATCATCATCCACCAAGCTCTGCTTTTCAACAATATCTTGGATCACTGCATCTCAGCATGCCACACTATCAATCCATGTTGTACCATTGATTTCTTTCGATATATAATCCTTAAGCTCGTATGTCCCAGAGAAGGGTGTTAAGCAAGAGAATAAATTCTCCGCCACCAAAAAAATATATATTTGGTAGAGATCAACGAATACAGCATAAAGGAATACAATGTCAGACACACCATCTATATACAAGTCCGTTCTGGGTCTGAACGAAACCAGGGACACCTTATTCCTCGTCCCGTATATCCAATACATGGGAGAGGCCCTCGCATATCCGAACAATCAACAAGTACGTCCGGATGGCTACCAGTGTAGCCCCTTCAAGGTAGCTACTCCAATCATGGGCATCAGTAGCAACCCATCCATTCGATGTGAAGATCGTCGCTCTTGCACCATCTTCAATCTCATCGAGTTTTCGTCATATCAATTATTCAGAATGGTTTAAACCTGGCCTCTCCGAATAACTCGTGTATCTTATAATCAAGTGCTATAACAATGCATCATACGCCTCATTCCAATCCAGATTATTCTTTTATTCAAATATTCTTTTCACAATTTAAACCAAATTAAGGTTTTCCAAATTAGTCAGGATTAGCGCACCTTACCGAAGTAATCATTTGCTTTATTTCCCAATCCCAACCTATTCATCCCATGGAGCAAAATTGGTAATACTCCATATCTAACACCATAGTGTTATCAGTAAAAATTAATTACCATTTCACATTCAAATCTAATTAAAGATTTAACTATCGCTTGGAGCAAAACTGGTGATACTCCATTCTTGATCATTTTCCAAATTTGATAATTTAAATAATCACATTCACGTTTCAATCTAATTAAAGATTCATTAAAACCCCACTTAGTTTTAATCTTCCCAAAAATCATTATTAATGATTATTTAACTTTGGGAATCAAACATGTCGCTTCGACCGTCCACACCGTACCATTGATTTCTGCCAATGTATAATCTCTGAGCTCGTACGTCTCAGAGAAGGGTGTTAAGCAAGATAATAAATTATCCGCCACCAAACAGATATATATTCAGTAGAGATCAATGAATACAGTATATAATACAATGTTAGACATGAAACCTGTCTTTAACTGGGTTAAAGAACCAATGTCATTTAAAACACAGTTCACAATAAACCCAAAATCACATTCCATTAATCATGGAATATTCACGGAAAACAGATAAATATATATAATCGATATAAATTTCCATGTCCAACTTATAATATAACTGGAATAATGACTAAGCCTTTCAAATTGCATATATATTAAAAGTCTTCCTTCACAGAAGCTCATCTCGAATATTACCAAATTGAATTCCATTTAATTCCAATTTAATATATTAAATTGGAAATTTTTACTTTGGAAGATTCCATAAATCTTAATTAATTATAAATTCCAAATCATATTCTTCACTGTTAATTGGGTTAAAGAACAAGTGTTATTTAAAACACCATCCACGATAAACCCAAAAATCCAATTTTTTTATTCAATTCCAATTAAATATTAATTAATTTGGAAAACTTCACCAAATCTTTCTTTAAAGATTTATTCTTTTCCCAACTCGGTTTAAGAACAGTGTTAATGAAGACACCATTCACGAAAAACCCAAAATCTAATTTCAATCCAATTAAATATTAATTAATTGGTAAAATACCCTAAATCTTAATTAAAAGGTTTACTCTTTTCTCAACTAGGTTTAAGAACAGTATTATTAAAGAAACCGTTCATGACAAACCCAAAATCCAATTTGATATAAAATCCAAGGCTCTGAATAGAAATTATATTGGCTTACATTCAATATCAAATTCTGAAACCAACAAATATCGTATTGTGAATAACGATATATACATATACATACATACATATACATATACATATATATATATATCTTCGAAATTCCTCAACAATATCCGTATAATCACAAAATACAATATCAAAATATTCCGAAGATTATTTCCATTACGAATCCATTCCAATTTATTCATTGGAAAAATTCTGGTTATTTTAAAACCATTTTCAAATCCACTTTATTTATTTCGAAAATTAATTGGATTATTATTCTAGTTAATAACTAGTTCATTTCGATAAAAATATATTTTTATCTTTTCAAAGCTGTAATTTTTCATCCAAAATCTTTCCAAGTCATTTACTATGATATTACACAATTTTTCCATATTTTTAATAATTTTATTAAGGCCCTTACAGTCGGTTTCCAATAACGGCCACCGAATTACAGCCATAGCGACCTTTTCTGAAATTGATTTGGACATATCTTAAAATCCAAATGTTAGATTTCAAATCTCTTATTTTCATTGGAAAGCTCTTTTCGATACGAACCCAATGGTTCTGGTTTTAGGAGAATCCGACGGTCGGATCTCCTGTAACATCAATTTGAAGTTAATGGTTTAAATTCGCGAACTGTCGCTGCGCGATGCATTATATTCAGGCCATTATAATATATATATCATCGATTTCCATTTAAAACGAATTTAATAAATCGTTTTAAATTGGTTTTAAAATCGATTTCCACTTCCATTTCAATTTTAAATCAAAACTGAATATTCCTTTTAAATTCGTTTTAAATTCATTTTAAAACGGTTTCCATTGCATTTCAATTTTTAAATCAAAACTGAATATTCCTTTTAAATTCATTTTAAAATGATTTCCATTTCATTTTAATTTTAAAATCAAAACTGAATATTCCATTATGAATTCGTTTTAAATTCATTTTAAAACGATTTCAATTTCATTTCAATTTTTAAATCAAAATTGAATATTCCTTTTAAATTCATTTTAAAACAATTTCGATTTCATTTCAATTTTTAAATCAAAATTCAATATTTCATATAATTATAATATTAAAATGATAATGTTTTCAAAATATCAAATTTTGAAATCACCTTTCGATATTTATTATAAAATGAATAAAATCGACAGAAAATCCCGTTCATGTTAAAATGGCATTAACTACTTAACACGACTTCACATTTCAATATTTACTGAATATTATTTTAAAATATTCATTAATTCTAAACTGGAATCAGACTCAATCAATTACCATATAATTTCAGTTACATGGATTTTATACATCGCATGTATACAACAATAATGATAAACAATCATTTAAAATTCAAACAACATCTAGAGTGCATTTTACAACTGTATAAGCATTAAAATAAATAAACAACGGTTATAAATATGTCAATCCATCGATTGACATACCACTAATTTTGGGCTCAGTGTATGTCAAATATCATCCCAATACCCGTGTGGGGTTTTCAAACAACACATACTATTTATTATTTGTGCAGTTGGGCGACGTGTAAAAATTATCATCCCAATCAATATCAGTAAAACGGGTGTACATAAACAAACCATCCAATATGTAAATGAATATTTATTTTATTTTCATTTCATGATAATTTTTATATACAGTTTATATAAATAATTTTTATATACAACAATATCAATACATGACAATCCAATCACAATCTAAACAAATAATCAACTGACAAAAAATGTTGTTTGGAGCTACTAAGCTCCGTCTGCAACCTATTATATAATAACTGTAAAATAAATTGAGTGAGAGAGAGTTCTCACAGTGGTCAGTACTAAAATTGTTATATAACGATTATTTTAATTAAATTAAACCAGGTGTTTAATTTAATCAAAATTTGCATATGCTTCTGTTTTCATTCTGGTCCGGTCCATGTTGTGGTGCTCGTAGACACGAGTCCAATGACCTTGAAGTCGTCAAATTCCGATCTAATATGAAGGAGATACGGTTATTTTTACATTTGATTATATAAATAATTTATTAAATATAATTAACAATTTTAATTAACCTAAGATAATCTCTAACCCCTAATCCCATTTTTTAAGCCATCTTCCTCGTTTACATCTCTGGACCAAATTCGAACGGAGCCATCTACCTAGGGCATCTTCCAGCACGAGAATTAAGGAAATGGACTTCAATCGCCGGTTGCCATCTGAAGGGGCGCTAGCTCCTCCACCATCGCCTGAGGTAGCGTGCCACTCGGTCGTGTCAGCTTCTTAGAATTCGCGCTTAAAGGCGCTAGCTTCCTGCTCGAATTTCTTGTGATTTACCAAATGAAAATTCATCACTTCTGTATGAAATGGAAGAGCTCTCGTCGCTCTAGAATTTCCCTTTTGATTTCTTGTTTTGATTCTTTGAATTTTGGGAGAAAAAGAGGATTCAGTTTCCGATAAAAATTTCAGTTATATGTGAATTAGGGTTTTATAAAAATTTTGGTTGGTCCATAATGTATAATTATTTTATTTAATATTCTTTTAATTTCCAAAAATACATGTTAATTAATACGAACTCAAAATCATACCCAATGACTATTGCCACTAGCTAAATACCCCCATTCCGGACACAATAGGATATGTCCCATAAGCCAATTCGATCGTTTTGAACAGTTTTTATTTAAATTAAAATATAAATCAATGTATATTGAATTCAAACATACATTTTAATTTACTGGGGCCACATACCGACTCCAAAAATTCTAGAAAAATAAATCTAGCTATGTTTTGTCGATATGGTCGTAACAGAACTAATTTCGTCGAATTTGGAGACCGTTTGAAAAATGGGCTTTTCTGGTCAATCTATTTTAAATTTAAATTACCAAACGCATTTAAATTTACTCTGCTCAAATATTAATTCCAAAAATTATGAAATTTGAAATCTAGCAATAATTTGACATTCCAAATCCAACAAAAGTGGTTTCATTGAAAACGAAGGTCGTTTGCGAAATGGCTATTATTTAAAAATATATCAAATTCCATAGCGACTATTTTAAATTTTAAACTGGACATAACTTTCAATTCTCATTATGAAATCTGGATTTTTCACATTCTTTAGAAAGATATAATTAAACAGATTCAAATATTTCTGGTTTTACTGAAATCCGATTTATTTTGAATCATGTACATTCATTTGAAATTTAAAATCGAATTTTCAACCTACTGCGCCATTTCTAGTTCGTTTTATAATTAAATTAAATTTATATGTTCTAATTTCGATAAAAATAAATTTTTTGTCGTTATTATTTAAAATAAATCATTTGAAATTCTTATAATTCATTAAAATTTCTAAAATAAAAATTTTTAATTGGTTTTGAAATTCCGGGTTGTTACATCTATTTAATATGATTTTTCATATTTGTACATTATCTATTGTAAACTAACCTTTCTTTCGAACCAATTAGCAAACAGTCGATTATGTTCTCCCTCCAACCACTGAACAGTCTTTCTATTTCCTCGATAAATCTTTTCAAGATACTCCTTATGCATCCTAAATATAATTACATAATATATGAATTACTGCACATATATATACAAAAAAAATGATAATTCTTAAAGAATTAAATACATATACAATTAAAGAATACTTACAAAATATATGGCTCAACTTCATTGTTGTTAAGAAGGACATGTAGATGCGCCTCATCTCGTTCATTTTCTTCCACCAACTTTATTATTGCAGCTGATAATGGACCAGAAAGTTTGGCTTCTTCCTTCCAAAGGCCAGTAGTTGTACAACTGTGTTTAAGAAACTCCAAGCAAAATTCAATTGATTCTTCTCTGAGATAACTTTCAACTATATAACCTTCCAGAGAAAATCGATTTCGTACATTACTCTTCAAGACTTTATTGAACCGTTCAAGTGGAAACACCCATCTATAGAATACCGGTCCACATAAACGCAATTCTCCTACCAAATGGATTGTGAGATGTAACATTACAGTGAAAAATGAGGGAGGAAATATTTTTTCCAACTCGCACAAGGTCAATATCATGTCTGATTGTAACTTGTTCTTTTTAGATACATCTACGACTTTGTTGCACAGAGAATTGAAGAAGAAGCATAGTCCGATTATACTAACCGTAACATTTTTCGGAAGAACATAACATATTGAAACTGGTAGTAACTGTTGGAGGAGGGTATGACAATCATGGGACTTCAACCCATACAACTTCAAATCAGGTAATGATATACAATTTTTAATATTTGATGCATGTCCATAGGGAGGTTTCACATTTGACAATGATGATAACGTTTTTATTCTGCCTTGGACAAAGTATAAGGGGTGGGGGTAAGTACGTTTTCTTTTCTCCAATTATTGGAGCTAAATTGACCCATATACCCATTTCAACCATATCAAGACGAGAGGCAACACTACCTTTAGTCTTAAATTTCAAATTTAATAGTGACCTTATCAAATTATCACACACATTTTTCTCAAAGTGCATAACATCAGAACAGTGACGAGTATGGTGAAACTTCCAATATTCTAACTCGAAAAAAAATTTGATTTCTTCTTCCATACAGATTCTACCTTATTTGACTTCTTCACCTTAAATTTCAAGTGTTGTCTCTACCTTAACATTTGTTCTCCAGAAAGGGGTATTGGTGCGCATCCGAACTTTTGTTCTCCATTTAAGGATGCCCTTTGCCTCCTATACAAATGGTTTTGATCCAAATATCGAAGATGACCTTGGTAAAACATTTTTCTACTGTGACTTAAATACTTAGCTACAATATCATTGCCACATATTGGATAACACTTATAACCCTGATTGATACAACCGGACAAATTTCCTTAGGCAGGGAAATCATTTATCGTCCACATTAAAGCTGCTCTTAAAGTGAAATATTTCTTATTAAACGCGTCACATACATTTGGTTCACCTTCCTCCCACAACTTCTTCAAATCATCAATCATTGGTTGAAGATATACGTTAAATATTATTACGTGGTTCATGCGGCCCAGAAACTAATACTATTAGCATCATAAACCTCCTCTTCATACATGGCGGCATATTATAAATTACTAACACGACCGACCAACAACTATACCTATTACTTAGGCCATTAGTATGTGGGTTTATACCATCTACCGCCAATGCTAAGCGTAAGTTTCTTGGCTCACTACCAAACTCAGGCCACTTGCGATCAATATTTCTCCAAGAAGGAGAATCTGCTAGATGACGCATGTGGCCATCTTCAATTCGGTTGTGCGCATGCTAGGTCATTAGTTTAGCGGTGCATTCAAACTTAAACAATCGTTTAAATCTGGGAATTATAGGGAAATACCACATAACTTTTGCTGGTATATTAATACTAATTTTACCATCTTTTCCAACCTTCTAGCGAGATATATGACACTTGGGACACTTAGAGGCCTCAAGATTTATACCCTTATATAATACGCAATCATTTGGACATGCATGGAATTTTATGTACTCAAGTCCTAAATTAGATAGGGTTTTCTTCGCTTCACATGTAGAACCAGGCAGCACGTGATCTTTAGGTAGGAAACAACGAATAGAAGTGCGAAAATCAGTAAATGCAGCGTTGCTAATCCCAAACCTAGCTTTACAATCATACAACTTTAGCATTGACTCTAACTTAGTGCACTCGCTTCCCTCAAATAGAGGTTGTTCGGCATTAGCCACAAACCTCTTGAACTCAAATGATTCTTTATCGTAATTCCCATCATCGTAGGTTGTTTCGTAAATATCAATTCTTTCCGAGAGAGGGGTCTGCTTTGTAACCAGACTGGTACGACCAACAGATGACGTGGTACCGATAAAAGACTCTTCATCATGCCAAATCCACTCAACGTACCTTAAACTAAACCCATTTTCATATAGATGACCTCTAATTGTTTTAACCAGAATTTTTTTTTAAAATTAATACAACGTCCACATGGGAAGGGAATTCTCTTGGGATTTTTAGCATTTCCTTCTGCGAATATCAAGAAGTTTTCAACATCAATTTCATATTGTAAAGAATCCCTATCTTCTTTAGTCCATGACTTATTCATTTCAACCACTTACAAATCAAAAATATCAAATTCAAGCTTACCCACTTAGAACAAATATAAATTATAGATATCAAACCAAGCTTAACCACTTACAAACCAAAAGCAATACAAATAGAAAATGCCATACGAACATAGATTTGAGCAGCTTACCACTTACAAACCTAGATTTTATCTTTGAGCTTCACATATTACGGCTTTCAGCTAATCGATTTGAGCGTTAAAAAGAGCTTCAAGCTTCACGAAGAAACTTTACAAATTAGGGCTTTGAGTGTGAGTGGAGAGAGCACCTTCAAAAATTAGGGTTCAAGAGATTTGGGGGAAAAGAGAAAAAAATCATGGGGGAAAAGTGAGAATTTTCTGATTTGTTTTTTATTTTAGTTTGGTAATTTTTTGGCTAAAGTCACTAGAGGGAAATAATTTGGTTAAAGGAGTGAAACAATATGTTAAGGGCGAAATATTTTGGCTAAGGAGCGGCCTGATTTTTCTTTTTTTCTAAAGCATGTATAAGACATTGCTCCTTTAATAAAATGATGTGCAACCTGATTTTTCTTTTTTCTAAAGTGAGTATAAGACATCACTCCTTTAATAAACGATGTCTAAGAAACCAACAACACCAATTTTCTTTTTGAAGATGTTAAAAAATTGTTTTGACATCGGTTGAGATTGCAAGCGATGTTCAAACTATGATGCCTATTCTACTTTTTCTTGAAGTGTGAGTGGGGAAAATGTCTCCAGATTGTGTATAGATAGGTGGAACCCGGTCCGAGTTCATAGGCATGAGAATAGGTCTATGCTTGATGCAGTGTTATAGTTTCAGGTGGGCCGGGTAGTGCTTGTTCAACCCGAGTAAATGATGCCTAAATGCCAAGATTTTTGGTGAGTGTGCGGTTCAGGTCGGGTCGAGTTCATTCAGCCTCGATCCGGTCCCTCCATTCTTAAAAAAATTGAAGTACATATCACTTATCCGGCCCGAAGCCTATTATTTCTATTAGACGCAACATCTTTGCTAATGAATGGCTATGTCTTTCGCCTCTTATTATACTTGATCACGGATGTTTGGACTTTGTGTGGCCTGAACACAAAATAGGCTAACAGTCAGAAAACAAAATTCAAATACCAAAATTTTATATTTTTGCGTAGGTGTACATTATACGAGCACTATTGAGCATACTATCTCAACTTATATGCGATCTACGCAACCAAAACAAATCCTCTTAGCTTTCTAGAACTTGTACTTGACTCAATTTACCATATAAGTAACAATTACATGAAATTTTAAAATAACAGTTCATTGGTCAACAAGTGTAGCTAAACATGAGGCATCATTCATTTAGAATGTATATGTAAATACATTGTTAAACCATCTAGTTTTAATATATAAGAAATTACATTCTAATCAACCAAACAACCCAATATTATTATATAATGATTAAATTATTACTTTTACCTTTTTACAAAATATACTAGGTAAAAATAATATAATATAAAAATAATTTTTATATTCAATTACAAATACACGCTCTCATATATACACACTCAAACTCAGTCTAGGGTATTACTATCCCAATCTGTACTGAATTACGCCACAGAGCCAAGGTTATTACTACACTTTATGCTCTAATACCACTAACTGACTGAAGAAATTTGAAGCTCAAATTTCAACAATAATGCATAATCCCATATTACTGTTAGTTAGCCTACCTTGTAACCAGGCCATCCAAAGTCCAAACGATCATAATCACATGTGTTAGAGATCAAGAATCATACCCATTCAAGAGCTAGGGATCGGGGTGAGAAATAGACAAACCAAGCTGCAACAATTCCCTGTCATCAGGTCGAACAAAATATATGCTACTGGGTCGATGGCTTCGAGTCAAAAAGGAAACCAGATTCGAGTCGAAGGGAAAGATAAGCTTCGGGTCGAGGGCTTCGAGTCGAATACAATGGGTCGAACAAATTCGACCCGAGTAGGCTTCGACCCCCCGAAGATCAACCATCCACTATCTCCAGTACTTCATATTCTAACGGGATGGCTGACACGTGTCCCACGACCATAACTGCTTCCCTAAATAGAACCGTTGCCACTAACTAGCTATAAACCCGGGATGGATACCAACACATCATCACCGTTCCCGCTCAAATCTCATGGACCAACCCTATAAATATCGGACCCGATGGCGAGAAAATGGACGGCTGGCCACTCGAAATTCCAAAGTTATATACACAGGCTGCCATTGCCATTAGATCCAAGAGAAGTTCTGACCTTTTCTGAGTGTTTTCAACATTCTTGAGAGGAATTTGATTATATCTTGAGTGTTGAGATGTTTCAAGTGTTGTAATTGTAATTCTTTTCTGATTATAAGAATTATAAAGTGGAGGTAGGCTCATTCACGCTAAACCACTATAAAAATCATGTTATCTTGTTTTTTCTTGAATTTTTCAGTTATTTTCTCATATTTCATGCTCTAAGAAATTTTTTTTAGGTGTTAGTGCCATTTTTTGGTCTAACATTTTTGTGCTTTCACTGAGAATTGAAAATTTCTTGACATTTAGGAGTTTCATTCACTGTTTGGATCGCCAACTCTAAAGGAAAATTCCTACAATTCCTACGTATTCAACAATCCCAGAGTGTCTATGGAATTTTCAACAATGGTGGCTACCAAACGTTAAAGCCCCACCAAGCCTTCGAATGACAGCACACAGCAATTGACAGAAAGTAGAAACGAATCCCTGCATTGCTTCTGGATTGGGTTGAATGTGTCATCATGTCGAATATGCTTCCATGTTGGATTGGTTATGTCTCCGGGTCGGATAAGCCTGGGTCAAACTCGACCCGATCAGCCCAACTTATACCGACCAAACTACTAGCCATTTCTGAACTCCATCACATCGCGTTCAACCTGTATTTTGAGAAAAGGCTTAAAAAATTTCGCGTAGAATTGCCCAAATCCATGCCATAGTGCAGTTGCCCACATTAATCATTAATGCCTGAAAACCAGGACTCAACGGTTAGTCCGAGAATGTTAACAACGAAGTGGCAACGATAGGGACTCTTGCTAGAGCCATGATCCCTATTTACTGATGTTATTCAAAACAGAGAGTTTCTATGCAAATTCAACAGGTCAACCAAGATAGTATGTGAGGGAAAGATTATTTCCTGACAACCTCCTCTTCAGTGGTTCCGATGGTGTATAGACTTCACCAATGCCATCGACGTTGTTCTTGAACGAGTAGTGACCACCTGGTTTACATGACTTAAACATGTATAGCCGACCAAATATCAAATGACATTATTGTGTTGTAGTCCGAATCCTATTCGGAAGATGACTTGAATGATGTTAGCGATGATAATTCTCAATAACGGGATACCAAAAAGCAATAAAGGATCCCAACATTCCAAAGCTACTCTTTACTTATATGACATGATGAAGGACATATGTCTTGCCATTCACTCCCTGGGGAACCTAGCTGACCTTAGCATCAACCGTCTGCTATCCACCACATCGATGATGATTTGTTCCCACCTGATAAGTGTGAAGGTGACATACTTAGGTTCCCAGAATCATGTACCAATTAAACCTCCATTGGCCATGATTGGACTTATGGATCCTCACCAAGATGATAGCAACTTGACTTCTCGTCAGCTACCATGCGACCTCAGCCTAGAGAAGAGAACTCGAGATCAAAGCAAATACAAAGCAGCCATTTACTCTCTACTTCATACTGTTGACGTGACAGAACTTACGAACAACACTCAACGCCTACCAAGCCATGCTACCATAATCAAGTTTATCCAATAAGTGTTTAGACCAACCAGCTGCTGCAACAGGTCTTACAACAACCCGAGGCATCTGGAATACAATTTAATTGGGACATCGAATTAGACTAATTCGACATTACTTATTTCACTTGGAAGGTCATCCCGGAATAGACATTAACGAAACTCATTACTGAATTCACTGCCTTGAATGATTCGACAAAAGCACTAATCAACTTCTCGCTTGATGGAAGATGTACACAAATGGGACTCCTAGCGGCTAGCGTTTTGATAATATAATGTGAAGATTGACATTTCACTCCCTTCATTGATCGTTTGTCGATTGACTCTTGCCTCAAACGTAGAGGAAACTCGAAAATCTTAGCATGTATTTCTCATGATTCAATTATCTAATCCAAAGTTGATACATCATTGCCTTGCATGATTGTATTTGTATCTGAAGTTTGGCCGATTGATGTAGTCCTGCCCGAAGCTTGACAAGTTAAAAGTTTGAAATACTTAAGCCTAGATGTTGATTGATAGTCTTGCAACATCCCTTATTCTCGACGTAGGATCGAAGGCATATTTGTGGATGGATGATACGTGTCTATCTTCCTTGTAGCCATAGCCTACTTCCTGGAATGGAAAGTGCGAGTTTCTATAAGCACGGAGTCCTTACTCTCCTACCGATTTCCATCATAGTACTGGCAAGATGAAATGCTACTATTAACGGTCTTGATCTAACTATCTGACCCTTATTCTTTGCCCTTGATGTAGGCGCAAGAAGGAAATTCAAAGGAGATGCAATCTCATCATTTGCTCGCAGAATCCACCTACTTGTTTTTGTCACTCCAAGACTCCAATCAAGGCCTATTCATTCTTGGGACTACCGCCCCACCATAATCTAGAAAGATATCTTCCATCAGCTTAAAGCTTTGGCAATCATCTTCTGGCATAGATAGGATGAAGCAAAATTGATTGAAAAAGAATATGTGATGCAATTTTCACTCAGAGTATCACTCATTCCTTTAACAGAATTATTTTTTAACCATGTCTCTTATCTTTGCATCTATGAGTTATTAATGTAACTAACTCATATAAATTTATGCGTGAATGGTGTAGGTACCCAAAGTCTGGCACCGATCAAACTTCTAACTCCCAATGCAAAATTATGGAACACTACCATGACATTCCAACAGAACCGCTCGTTTATAGAACTATGCCTTCCATTTGAGGAAGCTGTATAACTTAAGATGGATCTGATATGACCATCCACTCCTTGGCTCGTGCGTGGCAAACCTTAATTCAATTGTGCATCGATCTTTGCATTTCAAAGTCGGAATCAAACAACAATGGATGTGGTTCGACTGTCCATATAGCTAGATCCTATGCTCGACGCCATCAGATTAAATAAATCCAAATAGAGGAAGCTGCACCACCCCTCAATATACTTACTTTCCGATCTTCCATATTACCATTACATGCTTCCTGATTTATTGACATGACTAACTCGTGTAAGTTTTTGCAGGTACTCAGAGGTTGGAACCAATCAGAACTCCCATATTTTGATCGGGGGGACGCAAAGTTTGGCGAATGTGATTCGACTATTCACTTGCTTATCATGGCATGACGCTAATAATCTGGAGTTCGATTATTCGTCTACTTCCTTTTTGTCCTTAATGAAGGAGGAAAGAGAATAAACACACACGAGTTCGACATATGCTATTTATGCATGGGCATACTAATGAATCCTCCTTATCGTTTAGCCTTTGATTCGCCAGGCATGTCATAGAGATGTATTTGGGTGTGACATGACCACCCAGTAGATAGGAAACTCCATCCTTTGATCTAAATGGAAGAGCGCAATGGTGATAGGGGCACAATCCTATGAACCGCATAAAGACCTTTTTTTCCCTTGATTTGTAGGAAGGAGAATGATATTAGGATGAATGTGAGCCGACCATTCATCAGAACAACGCCCGTGCTCTTAAGGTGAAGGGTCGAATTCAACTCAGACATGACACGATTGTTCACCTGACAACTTTTGCCATCGACATGGGGGAAAAAGAGAAATGTTAAGACAACAATGAGTATGACTCAACCGCTCTCCCAACAATGTCTTTAACTCTATCCCATGATTCCAACGGGAGGAGTATAAACTCAACAGGGATGTGACCTGACCGTCCTCAAGGCAATCTTTGCCTTTGACCCAAGGGCAAAGGGAATGACACCAATGCAAATGTGACTCAACTATTTTCTCGACTAACTCTAACCCTCAGAGCTTGGACATGAGTATAAACCCAGGATGAGTGTGATGGGAACACCAAGATTTAAGACCACTCGGTCCATAACTCTAACTAGATTGACTTTAGTAGAGTACAAAGGACGAGCTACGACGTCCGTAACTCTAACCCAGACTGACTTTGGGAGAGTATAAAGGATGAACACAACATCCATAATTCTAACCCAGACCGACTTTAGGAGAGTATAAAGGATGATCCACGACATCCATAACTATAGCTCTCAAGACTTGAGAGAGAGGATAAACCTATTGGGTCGGTGTGAATAGTGAACCACGACTTAAGATCACTAAACCCATAACTATAACTCTCAAGACTTGATATAGGGTATAAAGGATTATACATCGACATCCACACAAACTGTATCATCCTCTGGCAAACGATAGGAGTATAGAAGACTTACAGACTGGATGTTCGAATGACTTAACTGGTTACTATTGATGCTAAGAACACGAGAATAAACTTCTAAATTAACTTCGGACACGTTTCGGACGCGACTCGTGATAGGGGCTATAGACATTATACCTCAAAATTACACCACTTGATAGTTTGACATGTAATCATTCTATGCTAAATGGCTTAGTACTTAACATGTTTTCATTTCAAGTTAGAATTGCTTGTGACTTAACGTTTGACTTAGTAGCTTGTAAGACTAAACGAATTATTCTATTTGAATTGCAGGTTCATGTATATATACAAAGAACATACGCGAGGGCCGCATTCGAAGGGTTGATGTTGATGCATAATGATAAACTTTCCACGTGACTCAAGGCAATAACCGAAATAGGGCCTTGAAAGTAGAGTGTTCAATAACATTATCACGTGACCTAAGGAAATGACAAAAAGGGAGCCTTGAGTGTGATATCTCAAACCGAAATACTTACCCATGTGCGACCGAAAATATCCCAAGTGCAATGACGAGTATTATCTTGCAAGTACATCGAATGGAAAATGCAATGGCTAGAGCACTTGGATAACACAATCACTTTAGTTTTGAAAGCAATGTCTCTTTTTCATGCATACATGTCTAAATTCAAAAGGGGTGTGATCCAACCACCTGTCTTTTGCCGTTACCCCCGAACTGGGGCATAACTATTGAAAGTATTTACAAGAAGTATAATTTAGTTATCTGTATTGAATTTATGCTTTGGTCCTGATGGGTCGCTTGAGGACACCAAAATGGATGTAAAGTGAATATTTTCTAGTCCCAATCGACTTTCCGACTTGAAGGCATATATAAAACCGGACATGGATTGACTGTCCTATGTCATACAATTATTGGATGTGATGCAACCACTTTGTCTTCGAATTTTCCCTTGACACAGGGGGCAAGCGGGAGCACTCGAGGCGACTACGGTCTGATCTTTCGCCACTTGACTCTGGATCTCAGAGCTTGGATAAAAGACTAGAGATTAGTATTGGTTGAGTACCAACAAATTGTTTTGCATCTAACTCTAACTCATGACTTGATGAGGGAGTATGAATTCAGAGATGACATGGATTTGAATTCTACTACTCAGCCAAGCCCCAATGACTAGGCATGTGGAATACGAGCCATGAAAGGCACATGATTTGACTACCCGAACACTCTATGGACACTTACTATCCTCAGAGTTTCACAGGATCCTGGATTAAAACCAAAAGAATGACTTCTCAAGATTAACCCACATGCTTCTAAGCAGCGGACCATCATCCATAATTAAATGATAAGAAGCCTGATTGACCGTTATTGCATATGCGGAACCAAGAATCCCAAGGCCGACTTCCACCCACTTCAGGACTTCATGCCGAGGGCACCAACACTGAATTGGACAACTGGAAAACAATTTTTATGAGATGAAGGTTAGATTGCTAACATTATTCGACACTTTACCAGAGGCGGTACATCTCAAGATGACGTGAATAACGTCAATCATAGGACTTTCACATGAGACATCAGATATTTCCGTTATCCCTTGGAACTGAAACTTCATCTTTGGAGGCTTACAACGGTGGGACTAATCCTACCGTGCATTTGATGTGCTAGATGCACCACATGGAATTGCTTTCGGCATCGGGAAACGTCACGGCTAAGTGCTTCCCTCTTATCTTGGCGGACAATGCTGCTATGAGGTTTCGGCGGATGGAATCTAAATCAATCGACAACTGGAACATGTTGGTCACCCGTTTCATTGAGCAATTCAAGATCCCCATTTCTTAGCCTAAAAGCATGATGATGCCTTGCTTTTATTAAACAGAGGTCCGGTGAGACCCTGTGCTCATTTCTGGGAAGGTTTTATGTGGCGATAGCACTAGTGGATCGATCGCTGCTATGTCTGGCATCTTGGATAAAATAAACTTCAAAATCTCTTTACAACAAGGTTTGCCCAGAAATCTTGATGAATTTTACTCTGAAGCAGACAGATTCTTCTGACAAAAGGATGCTAATGTAGAGATGGATGATCTTGATATTTCCATGATGAAGGATGGAGGGACATTCAACTCTAAAATGATAAGGGAAAGGGAAGAACCCCGGGAAAGAATGATAGGAATGTGCGATTCCAGAGATCTAGTTTAGCGAACAAGTCTACAATCTTGTTTGTTAAGCTCAATGGAACCGAGCGTGAGGAAGAAACTCAACGAGTGTGATGACTGTTTCGAACTATGCTGAAGCATGAATGAAAATGCTCGATTAACTTCCTAATGACGTTCATTCACTTCTATTTTGATGAGCTTACTCAACTCTGTGACTGATCCGATGAGAGTAACTAAGTTCCCTGAAGCTCAATGTGGCAATCCTCACTTTTTGACAAAGTGAAGGGATGACGCCTAAAATGAATGCGATTCAACCATCCGCATATTCAACTATAACTGTCTTTGACTCGAGAGAGAGAGAGAGAGTATAAAATGACTTAGATTGGCCAAGAGTGCCGAACCAGTAACTTTGACCCGAAACAACAACGAAAATACGAAGGCTTAAGGACTGGATGTTCGACTGATTTAGTTCAACACCCATCAACGCCTTTGTCCTCCACTGGCATAGGAAGCACGAGCGTCGACTTACAGAATGACTTTGAAGACGACCCTCACTTGGTGTGTGATTCAAAACATATGCATTATATCTATGGAATTCGTCTTTCCCATTCAAGCGAGCCAACATATGGATCAAGCGTGACTTTAATGACTTAAATCGCGACTGCAGTGAGTGGAAAGTGGGACAAACTTCTCTACTACCTGATGATTTTAACAATCATGCCAGACACTGACTCGCGGGATTTCAAAAACATATCGTACTGACTTGTGCGTGATCATTGGACTATAATATGATCTGAAACGATCGTGGATTTCTTTTAATATTGTCTTATGCAACTATAGATTTCTGTAATCAATTAATACAATCTGGAGTGATCGTGGTTTTTCCGACTTCTTATTGTTACGACACAACACGACTTATGTTAAAAGAATTTGACCTGTTGATTCAACAAGGTTCAGATGATTACTTGATCATCTCGACTACTCCGACCACAGGTTTTGGCCTAATAAGCGCCAGTGAAAACAGTGCAATACATGACAAGCTACTTATGCAGGAAAAAACCCAAGTGACAGAACTATTTAAGAAATACGACTATTGACTGCTATCTATTCCAAAATGGTTGGCTTGATGAGTTCAAAGCACAACCCATCTGCGATAAGACGTACTTTAGGGGACAAAATGTTAGTAAGTTTTATGACCAGGCCATCCAAAGTCCAAGCGATCACAATCACATGTGCTAGAGACCAAGAATCATGCCCATTCGAGAGCTAGGGATCCGGTCGAGGAATAGACAAACCAAGTTGCAACAATTCCCTATCATCAAGTCGAACAAAATATAAGTTATCGGGTCAATGGCTTCGAGTCGAACAGGAAAACAGGCTTCGGGCCAAAGGGAAAGACAAGCTTCGGGTCGAGGGCTTCGGTTCGAATACAATGGTTTGAACATATTCGGCCCGAGTAGGCTTCGACCCCAAGAAGAGTAACCACCCACTATCTCCAGTTCTTCCCATTCTAATGAAACAACTGACACATGTCCCATGACTAGAGTTGCTTCACTGGATAGAACCGATGCCACTAACTAGCTAAAAACCTAGGACGGATGCCAACACATCATAAACGCTCCCGCTCAAATCTCATGGCCCGACCCTATAAATGTTGGACCCGATGGTAACAATATGGACATGTTGGCCACACAAAATTCCGAAGTTATATACATATGTCACCATTTCCATTCGACCCGAGAGAATTTTGGCCTTTTTGAGTGATTTAAAACATCCTTGAGAGGAATTTGATTATATCTTGAGTGTTGAGAGGTTTCAAGTATTGTAATTGTAATTCTTTGCAGATTATAAGAATTATAAAGTGGATGTAGGCTCGTTAACACTGAACCACCATAAAAATCCCATTATCGTGCTTTTTCTTGTATTTTTCAGTTATTTTCTCATATTTCATGCTCTAAACATGACACTTTGGGAGATAGTGCCACTTTTGGTCTAACACTGTTAAAATACAAGTATCTAACCCGCCATATAGTTGATGGAAAGAAATTAGAGGATGAGAAAAGAGAGAATGAAGTATTAGAATAGAAGAAAAGAAGAATATAACAACACAGAATTAGAGTCTCACATCGCAGCGGAATAAAATATAATATAGAGATAAATCATTATAAAAAACCTGTATAAATACTTATATTCATCAGAGTACAATAGTCAATTAATACATCTGGAAAGTTATAATTATATGTCCTCATACAGAATACACAGAGAAATAAATACTAATACGTCCGAGTTCCTCCAACAAATCTTCTAAGATACATAGCATCCTAAACTGAACCGATAAAACTCGGTCTGACCCGAGCATTACAAACGCCACAGATCAGTTTGGTGAACCAACGTGATAAAACTCACTAAGTTAAAGGTTATCATCCGACTTGCTTAACTTTAGAAAATCTTTAAAAGAAAAGGATAATCGTAAGACCATCCCATGCACAAACATGGACAATTTTTACCTTGTGATAACCTAAAACATAATTGATATATCAAATCCTATGATATTATAATAGTGTCTATCAAAATACTAATAAATAACCATTTAGCAGAACGCTTGCATCTCACGCTCTACATATATATGGCATATAATCGAAAACCGCATAGAGCTTATTGGAGAATGGATTTCCAACTATGACAATGTATGAGACCACCTTGCAAAAGTGTACCTCTAGAGAGCAATACATTAGGGTTCAAAAAGAACATCTTGTAACCCGGCTAAACATGACCGACCACTCATTATCACTTGAGTGTATTGAGTATATTGTCACCCTATGTTTTTGCTGACCTAGCGTACTTTCCGGGAGATACAGAAACCAAAGAAGAACAAATATATTTTTCTCTAGATGGTGACAACACACCTTAAGGGAATGACCCACTTAGCCATGCTGCCCGCCCGATTTTTGTCATTTCCCAGTTGATAAGGCTTGAGGTTACGATTAACTTTTTAGAACAACACATTAAACTTTAATGGCACATTGACAGACCCGTCAAATCACTAATTGACATCCACAAATACACTTTAGGTGTTAAGCTAAGAGAAGGTGTCTTCCCCACTACCAAACTTGGTATATTTGTAAAAATCAACGTACGTGACCCTTAGAAAATACTCTGTTAGACATTTGTCCATACAAGTCATCCAAGAACAGGATGAACCGAAGGCACCTTCCTACCACATCCTTCGTTAGCATATTTAATAAAATTCATTTTTTCCACGCAAATAGTTGGAAACTTTCCTTAGCATGTTCTTAACCAGATGATTCAAATTCAAACCTTTCTCCTCTGCTTTGTGTTCCTTCTACGTTGCTTTTCTTAGAACCCATATACGCATTCAATTCAGCCCACCACACCTCCTTAACGCTGACCGAACGATTACCATACCATACCCACTCCTATGCCTCATCCTGGCCCGCCATCGACCCAAGTCCGAGCGGTGCAGCTTCCCCATTCAATAATAATGACCCCACGAGTGCCACCCATTTTGAATTGATTTTCGGACAATCCGATAATCAAAATTCGATCATGATCATTGGAATTAAAGAGCTCACTGAGCTCGATCTTTTTGTAGTTGGAGCATTTTCAAGTAAAGGAGTGGATCGAAAGATAATTGAGGGGAGGAGATTGAAGTTTCATGGTCATCACTATGTTAAGAGAATGCCTAGATTTTGAATAACACAGAACGAAGGTGAAGGATTTTAAAAGGGGAACGTTGCTTTCTAGTGTAAAGTATCCTATTAGGAAAAGTACAGACAAATTATATTTTCTCTTTTTTTACAGGTCGACACCAAAATATTTGACTAAATTCGAGTAGGACAAAAATCAATAGCAGGCAGAAACTTTGAATCCAGGCTATGCTACAGTTGAAATTCTTGAACGCAATGAAGATAAGGCACATGGTTTTAGATATTTGCACATGGTTATTGAAATGAAAATGAAAGCAGCCAACAATTTTTTTTATGTATTCTTGTTTTGAATAGGGAAGAGCGAAGACATGAAAGAGTCGGATTTCATATCTTGTTCCTCGTAGATACTTAATACGACAACGAAATATTCAATCAAGATTTTATGAAGAAGTGTTTTCAATTTAATAGGATTTTTGTAGGTTTGAATTATAAATTTTGAACGGATGCGCTGACATTTCCCAAAGATTTGAAAATGGTGTTATCTAAAAGCGGCATTCGTTTTATTATAATAATGTCTAACGTGCAATTTACATTTGACTTTTATTGCTCCTACGAACACATACAATGTTATGTCGTCATGAAATTTATTTTCATACAATGATTTAACATTACAGTTACAATGAAAATGATTTCGTTGAAATTCGTGACTGTTTCAAAAATGGTTTTTATAAACAATATTAAATTAATATAAAATTCATATTATCGCCAAATTAACATTAAACTGATTATTAAAACTTCTGTTGACTTCCATTATATTCTAAAAACATATATATAACCTTTCTAAAACCATTTTGATTATTTCCAGGTCAAAACGATATTCTATTTATTAAAAACCCTTTTATTTTATGATTTATAAACTATTCCATGGCGACTATTTAAAAAATTGATTAGGACATAACTCAAGATCTACAATATGAAATCTTGATTTTTCTCTTTCATTAGAAAATTATAATCAAATAGATTCGAAAGATTCTTCTTTCAAAGAAATCCGACTTAAAATGGATTTTGTATATTCAATTGTAGTTCAAAACAAAATATTATGAACTGTCGCAATGCTACAAGCTTGTTTTGATTTAAATATAAATTATACATTCAAACATCATTAAAATAAATAAATAAAATACTCTTAATATTTCCAAATAAATATTTAAAACCAAATCAAATGTTTAAACAAAATGGTTAAAAATCTGGGTCATTACAAGCAAGGTCGTTGTTGTGGTCATTTGATACCCTCGTTTTCACAAGCATATTGTCCACATAAACCTCCACAGATCTCCTGATCTGGTTCTTTAAATAACATGTGTTTGACCAATCGTTGATATATGGCTCCAGTATTCTTAAGATTGTAAGGCATGACGACATAACAATAGAACCCAAGGTCGGTTATAAATGAAATGTGGTCCTGGTCCAGAAGGTACATGGGAATCTAATTGTAGCCTGAGTATGCATCCATAAATAAGAGAAGCTAGTAGATGGCAGTTGAGTCAACAAGTTGGCCGATCTTCGGAAGTGGGAAGTTGTCCTTTGGGCAGGCTTTGTTCAATTCTGAGTAGTCGACACACATTCGCCACTTGCCATTTGCTTCCATAACCAAGACTGGTTCAGAGATCCATTCAAGGTAGAGGCAGTCGCAGATAAAGTCATTGTCAAGTAGCCTATCCACTTCATCTTTAAGTGCAATCGATCTTTTAGCTCCCAATATTTGATGCGTTTGTTTAACTGGAAGATTTTTAAAGTCGATGCTGATAATATGGAAAGCAATTCCTGGGTCGATGTCGCGCATTCTAAGTGGGTCCAAGCAAATACGTTGAGGTTAGACCTTAAGAAGTCCACAAGCTCTTCCTTTACTACGGGGAGGAGTTGCGATCCAAGTTTCAAGACCCTTGTCGGGTCGGTGGGGTTGATCGGAATATCCACCGTTGGTTCAATGAGGGGTAGCCCTTTTGAAATTGGGTTCTTCATTCTCCCTTGGATCGAGATCGTCGGAACAATGGAAGTGGTGCCTGAGCCAGGACTCAGATATCTTCGATTATTATGAACTTGTAGTCTTAGAATAGTGGGGTGGAGGCACTGTCTTTCCTTTCCTCTTGTTGACGACATCTTTCCATTCGACGAGGTAGAAGACTCTCATAGTTGCTTGATCACCCTTGACTGTTCTGATCTCATTCTCTGTGGAAAATTTCATTAGGACGAACCATGGTGCCATGTAGACTCGGAACTATGCAAGGAAGGGGCATCCCGAAGAATATGTTGTAGGGAGCGATGACGTCAATAACCATGAAGGTGAGGATTCAGACCCGTCTCCGATCTGTAACACCCTGAATTTTCTGTGACTATTAAAAGAACGAATTAAAGAATACTTAATTGTTAAAGTAAGAATTAAGGAAACGGGTTACACCATTGCGTTCATCTCGAAATTCTACTTGGAATAGAGTCCAAGTTTTTGTAAATCGGACTTTGTATGAGGAAGTTATGGCCCTCAGAAGTTTCAGAAATTTAAATAAATTAAAAACAGTTCAGATAAAAATTCAAAATTCGAATTCAAACGAAGAAGCGGCCTGGGCGGGATTTTTCCCTCCCCAGGCCAGGTCGACCAGGGGGTCGACCTCCCCTATACAGGTCGACCAGGGGGTCGAGCTGGGGGTCGACCTACCCCCCGAGCAGATCTGGACTGTTACGATTCTGACTTGTTGTTGATTCTTTTCTGACCTGTTGCTAAGTCACTAGGGCATAGGTGGCAATTCTGGATAACTCTATCTAGTCTGGACGGTTGTGATTGCTCCTATGATAATCTAACGGCTTATATTGATTTAAACATTTATAAAATCACTCATAGACTCAAGCTATAAACCTAAACTAAATTAGTCTCTTAGCCTCCTTGCTGCTACTGGAATAGTTCTTCTTCTTAAAGCTTAAGAATTGCAAGTCAGGATTCTAATACAAACGACGAACGAATTATTCTCTTCTCTAATCCGTCTTTGTGAGTACAATTTCTTTCACAAAATAATTAATAAATTAATTATGATGAGTTATAATTGGGATTATGAGAACATGTCTTGTAACACCCCACGTCCATTAATGTCACTCACAAAGGGAATGCATTAACTTCCATGGAGCGTATTTAGTGTATAGAACATAATATAACAAGACAAATATAAATAATGGTACTTGAAAATTTTGAAACAACTTTTATTGCAACGGAGAAATAGTTTGATTACAACAACTTCATAAACCAAGTACACTTAATATCCATCTTGATAAATTGTTTCGGAGTACATAAAATAAAAAGCATAAACCCCAACACAAGTAGCCATAAAAGAGATGGGCTAAACTTTACTTTCAGCAATCCAAGCACTTCCAAAAGAGAGAGAAAGAGATCCGAGATCAAGCTCCACTAGTACTTGTTCCATCCAGAGACCCTGTGGGGAAAAGGAAGAAAAGAGGCGAAAACAATGGGGTCAGACATAAAGTCTGACGAGTATAATAACTTTAACAATATAATTATTAAAGTAACCAGGATAAGGCATAAATTGGTAAGATAAGATATGACCATGAAACAAGTGGGCATGACAAAGCAAATAAGAGGAATATTCTGGCGTTAATCTCGTTCCTAATCACTATAGGATAATTACTATACTACACTACCACTAGTTACCCTAAAAGTTGATCCCGCCTACAGAACTTAATAATGATAACGGTAGTTTCGTGTACCCTTAGCTGCCTTCATATGTGCCGTCTTCCCTATCTCCACTAGTTGTACACACTACCCCCATTCGATCGGTTCCTTAACTAGTAGATACCCGTGTTGGTCCCACGATGTGGTGAATCATTCCCCAAAGTGGCAACCCGATACCACCAAAGATGCACGACTTATATCTACATGATGCAACAACGTCTTACCTACCAACCTGAGCCCACACACGCACGTGACCTCATTGGACTTGCGTTGCCACCGCTAACCCGTTTTGACCTCTTACAATCAAATCCAGTAAGCGTGTCCCGTCCTCGACTTGGGTCGAGCTCACAAAGATACTTAATGGGTTACTGGTTTGAAAAGGGCCCCCATGCTTGACACAAGCCTTCCACCTATGCTTGGTCCCTACTTAACCCCATTCTTATTTATGTCTTCTTACATGTTTCAATCTTGGTTAAGTGCATCTAATCATATTTGACATGCCACCCAAGGCACCCACCTAATTTCACATGCCACCCAAGGCACCCACTTAACCCTCCATGTCCCACCACATGTTTATCATGTTAAGTGTTACTTAATTCATTAGAACCGTAACCTTGTAAAGACCTCCCACATTAGGCTGACATTTGCGGTTGCTGGATTTGTCGGGCGGGTCCGGGCAGTCTTATACCGCAAACGAGCCTAACCTCGTGTCTTTACAGTTGTTACTCATTTAATTCGTGCCTTTGACCTCTCACATTAGACTGGCATTTGTGGTTGCTGGATTTGCCGCGCGGGTACGGGCAGTCTTACACCACAAAAGAGTCTAACCTCGTGTCTTAGGCAGTTAATTATTACACATCTTTATTTAACCCCAAATTGGATTAATATTCCCATTCAAATTTGTCAATAAATTCCAAATTTATTTATGTCCATAATTGTCTCTTAAAATTATGTCCATAAATACCAATTATGCCAATTAATGTCTCAAATTAATTATATGCCTTTTAAGGCCATTTTATGCCAATTCACAATTTATGTATATTCAATATTATCCC
This sequence comes from Allium sativum, assembly GCA_030737875.1. NCBI lineage: Eukaryota > Viridiplantae > Streptophyta > Magnoliopsida > Asparagales > Amaryllidaceae > Allium > Allium sativum. Next base: position 400,469,815 of record CM060926.1, on the reverse strand, counting down.
ATCATCCCCACGCTATTCGTACGTTTTCATATGACATATGTTAGACTCGCAAATAGTCTAACTTATACAAAGAAAACAACATCACATAACACATTAAATAGATCTAAGGATCATGACATAAGATTACATAGCCAATAACTTGCATATGAATTTCATTCAAACTAGCATATGATACAAAACTAGCATAAGTAGTGGGCATAAACTTGCATAACTTATGTACTGCTATAGATCCAAACATAAAGGTGTGAACTAGCATATGGATCTAAACATAAAGATGTAAACTTGCATATAGATCTAAAAATAAAGATGTAAACTTGCATATAGATCTAAACATAAAGATGTAAACTTGCATATGGGTCTAAACATAAAGATGTAAACTTGCATATGGATCTAGACATAAAGGTTAATCTCACATAAACTAGCATACGCATATACATGTCTCCCATATATTTTAACAACCCAAACTTTCATAAGATTCATACATGAATATATGATCCAATCATCACAAACTTGCAAAAGATATTTGATTCAACTTGCACAAGATTCACATAAGAACTAACATATGATCGAACTTGCATAAGACTAACATATGATTCAACACCACAAACATACATATAATTTACATCACATGATTCAAAATCATATTCTCATAATCCCTATTATATCTTATCATAATTAAATTAATTAATTATTTTGTGAAAGCTATCATACTCATAATTAAAAAGAATAGTCTTGTCTTTCTGGGATCTTTATTCTAAAACTGAATTGCTCGCCTTTGATGTAGACTAATCGTTATTTAGATTTGATTGGATTTTGATTCAAGCTTCTATCTTGCTTTAGGGTTGAAAGTGTATGGTGGCTACTCTAGGTTCTCCATTGACGGCATGGCGGCTCTTGTTATGAATTAATGTGCTTAGAGTTAGGAGTTTAGGAGTGCTTTTATAGAAGTTTAATTTAATAAGAGCTGTCGGATTAACCTAGGGATAACCAGAACCATCAGGACCACTCAGATGCCACATCAGCCCTTAGGGCGAATTGGGCCACAGGTTGACAGCCAAACACCCTGGATCGACCCCTAGTCGACCCAGCAGGTCTTGGGTCGACTCCAAAAATAGTGCGGTTCGGCTATTCCTCCTCCTGATTCGCTGTTTTGAACATTTTTTGAATACTATATATATATATATATTTCTCTCATACGCATACAAACTTCAAGGCTTAATAACTTCTTCATAAGTTATCCGTTTTATGCAAACTGAATGTCTATCTTGACCCAAAATTTTGAGACGAACATAATAGCGCAACCCATTTCACTTAATTCTTCTTCTAAAAATTAAGTATACTTTAATTTGTGAATTTTAATGTTATAAAATTACGGGGTGTTACATTCTCGCCTCCTTAAAGGATTTCGTACCGGAAATCTCTAAGTTAAGAAGAATGTATCCTACCAATCAATCATCCATCTACTCAGCCATCTTCCACAAGCATCCATTGTCCTTAAAGAAATTTCTAATGCTATATGAAATTATGCAAAAATGTGTGTATATGTTCCTTATCTAATGAAAAGATCAGGCAGTACACTGATTCAGTTGACCTCCTTAATGCAAATCATGATAGTGCCATGTGTCCATTATGTATGCGAAAGAATCCTATCGATACATATTATTTCTACATGTGTGCACAACCATTCATCAAAATGCAGCATCCATATGATAACACAACCATTATACATCCATTAATTTAGATATGCACACACATTTATATGCAACATGAAGGTGATTGAGCTGATCTAGTGTCTAATGTGTGTGTACATGCATCCACGAGCAACCACTAGCAACCACTTGCATCCATTTGCATCCACCAAACATAACATGTCTCAAACACTTGTTTGCAACCATAGGGTTCTTCCTAACTAAAGATCGAAGACGTCATCGCAAAGATAATACTAAAAGATAAGGCAAGTGTCAACAAAGCGGTAGAAGAAGGAGATGTTAAAACATACCCTCAAAAAGGAAAGGGTGCAGCGTACGCATTTTGTCTTCCGTCTCCCAAGTCACGTCTCTTTGATCATCTCCCCATTGCACTTTGACCAACTTGACCTCTTTGTTGCGAAGCTTTTTGACCTCTGATCCGAGAATGCGTGTAGGAGCTCGTCTGATCGTGGCATTGCGCTCTACTTCCACTTCTTCGAGCGTGCTCAGCTCTACCACTTCCGCCGTATCATGTAAACACTTACGCAAATGCGAACCGTGAAACACGTCATGAAATCCGCTGAGCTTCTCTGGTAACTTTACTCTATACGCCATTTGTCCAATCCTCTCCGTAATTGGAAAGGGTCCTACGAACCTCGGTGCCAACTTCCCTACTGATACAAAACAGACTACGTTTCTTAACGGTGACACCTTAATAAAAACCATGTCCCCAACATTGAATTCAAGATCGGTTCGTCTCCTATCAACATATGACTTCTGTCGGTCCTGCGCCGTCTTCATTCGCCGTCGAATCAGGTCTATCGTCCCCAAAGTCTCCCTAATCATGTCGGGTCCGAGCAAAACCTTATCTTTGGATTCCCACCAACATGTAGGTGATCGACACGGTCATCCATAAAGAGCCTCAAAAGGTGCCATGCCAATGCTAGCCTGAAAACTATTATTATAGGCGAATTCCACTAGTGGAAGGTGTTCTTCCCATGTTCCTCCAAAGTCTAGGATGCATAGTCTCAGAAGGTCTTTTAGAACCTGATTTACTCTCTCGGTCTGGCCGTCTGTCTGAGGGTGATAAGCAATACTTAAGCATAATTGCGTTCCAACCACCTCTTACAAGCTTTTCCAAAATTCGCTTGTGAAAATGGGATCTCTATCGCTCACAATGCTAGAGGGTATGCCGTGCAAACGAACTATCTCTCGAAGGTAAATAGATGCTAACCACGCAGCGGTCCTTCTACTTTTAACGGGAATAAAATGGGCAATTTTGGTAAGTCTGTCTACAATTACCCAAATCCCCGTATTACCCTTCCTTGATCTTGGTAACCCATCTGCAAAATCCATGGAAACGCTTTCCCATTTCCAAAGTGGAATCTCTAGGGGATGGAGCAAACCTCCAGGCTTCTTTTGCTCTGCCTTGACTTGTTGGCACACTAAGCATCTAACAACGAACTCGGCCACGTCCTTCTTCATTCTGACCCAAAAGAAAACTCGCTTCATATCCCTGTACATCTTATCACCAGCGGGATGTATGGTCATGTTAGAGCGATGTGAGTCTTTAAGAATTGCCTTCTTCAAACTCTCGTCATGTGGTACGCAAAGTCTTCCATCTCTACGTAGCCAACCTCTCTTATCTATAGCATATCTATCAAGATGACTCGAGGACTCCCCTCCTATAAGCTTGCCTACTATCTCAACCAACTGTGGGTCATTTCGCTGTGCCTCTCCAACTCTTCCCAAAAGTGTAGGTTGCACCTCTAACGATTCCAATAATCCGGGTACATAATCGACAGAGGGTTTGAAGTCAAAGGAAGATATATACTCCAAACTCTGCCACTCTACGAACAAAGGACTTAAAGTTAACTTCTTTCTACTTAAGGCGTTAGCTACAACGTTACCCTTGCCAGGGGTATATGCGATCTCAAAATCGTAGGATGCCAAAAACTCCATCCATCTCTGTTGCCTCAAGTTTAGGTCCTTCTGAGAGAATAAGTACTTTAGCTACTTATGGTCTGTATACAACTCAAACCTCTCGCCAAGCAAATAATGACGCCATGAATTAAGCGCAAAAACCATGGCCGCCAACTCTAAGTCGTGGGTAGGGTAATTATTCTAGTGGGCTTTCAAATGTCTTCCACCATAGCATATCACCCTTCCTTATTGCATTAAAACTTTGCCAAGCCCTGTCCCGCAAGAATCGGTATATACAGTGAATGTCTTACCCTGTCTGGCAAAACTAAAACTGGAGCTGTTGTCAAAGCCCTCTTAAAACGTTGGAAAGCATCATCATGTCAACGTTCCAAGTAAAAGTCAAATTCTTCTTCGTTAATCGAGTGAGAGGGGCTGATATCTTCGCGAAATCCTTAATGAACTTCCTATAATAGTCAGCCAGCCCTAAAAAGCTTCTTGCTTCTATTGCGTTCTTAGGAGTTTTCCAATCTTGGATTGCCACCACCTTGGCGGGATCTACAGCTATCCCTTCCTTAGAGACCACGTGTCCTAAGAACCTCACTTCTTTTCTCCAAAAATGGCACTTGGAGAACTTAGCTTTTATCTGATGCGCTCGTAGGGTCTCTAAGACTTCCCTAAGATGTAGGGCATGCTCTTCTTCATTTTTAGAGAAAACCAGAATATCATCTACAAAGACTACCACAAACTTGTTTAGAAACTCCCAAAACACCCTACTCATTAAGTCAACAAAGTATGCGGGTCCATTCGTCAAACCAAAAGGCATGACGAGCCACTCAAAGAAGCCGCCAGGAGTTCTAAAAGCAGTCTTATCGATGTTATCTTCAGCCACCCTTTGTTGATGACACCCTGTAGCTAAATCCAATTGCAAGAAAACTGAAGCACCCACCAACTGATTGAATAAATCGTCTATCCTCAGCAATGAGTGCTTGTTCTTCTTTGTTAGCTTATTCAGCTCTCTATAGTTCATGCACAATCTAAGTGAACCATTATCTTTTGTAGCAAAAACGACTGGAGCACCCCACTTTGAAATACTTCTTCTTATGAACCCCTTCTCAAGCAATTCTTTCACTTGCTTACTTAGTTCTCTTTCTCGGAGCCATGTGGCGCACTGGTAATGCAACTGGCTTTGCATTATCTACTAGATATATTCGAAAGTCTATCTCGCGCCTCGGGGGTAAACCTCAAACTTCGACGAAGATGTCACTATATTCACGGACCACACGAACAGATTTCAAATCATCATTGGATGCGTCTAGGGATTCTAGGTAGCTAAGCATTACTGGACCTCTAGGGTCACAAGAAATATCAAGGGTCTTTCCACAACGAGTCAACAAACTAACTACCCTTCTTTCACAATCTAGGATGGCACCATATCTAGTTAGCCAATCCATACCTAGAATCAAGCCGTAGCCCATGAAGCCAAGAATAAAGGCGTTGCATTCAAACCCAACGCCCAAGATAGACACTCTCAAATCCCGACAAATCATAGAAAGATGAGCTGAACCTCAAATAGGATTTGAGACTACTATGGGATCCGTAACTAGACTAGTATTTAGGTACAGTGTTTCAACTAATGAAGCTGATACAAACGAGTGTGAAGCGCCAGAGTCAAACAAAGTACGAACAGAATGATCAAATAGAAAAAATAAACTTTCAACGGAAATGTTTCTACCTCTCTCCTGTCCTGGTGCCATGAGAGCCTGAATCTGCCCTCTCGCCTACCCTGGTGCCATAAGAGCCTGAAGCTGCCCTCCAGTAGTTCTTTGCCCTTGCCCCTGTTTCCTTGGGCAATCCTTAACTAGATGACCAGCCTCTCCACAGTGGAAACAACCAGTCTTCTTCTTTTTCCTACAGTCTTCACTCAGATGGCCTGGTGTCCTACAATTAAAGCACTTCTTCTTTCCTTTTCCATTATTGTTCTTCCCTCCTTTTTTGTTTTGCTGTTGTGGATTCTTCTGGTCTCCTTTCTTCTCCGGTGCCTTATTAGCATTCACACCTTTCTCTTCCTCATGCATAAGCGCCATGTCAACCAGTTTCTCAAAGGTAGCCCCCATCGGAATGTGGGTCATCGCCAACCCATGTAGCGGCTCATTCAAATCTTTAACGAACCTCAGGGCCTTCTTCTCAGGTGTGTTTACCAATTCCAAGCCAAATCTCACCAACTGATTGAACTTGTTGACGTACTCCTTTACTGATAAATCCCCTTGCTTCAACGCCAAGAATCTTTCCATATATAAATTCTCTTCTGCTCGTGAGAGAAACTTCATTTCGAACCTACGCTTGAAATCCATCCATGTCTCCATCGGACGCTCTCCGTCCGTGACCTCCCACCAAAACGAGGCTTCGTCTTTCATTAACCAAGCAGCCAATTGGACCTTCCTTCCATCTTCTACTTCGAAAATACCAAATAGATCTTCCACCTCCTTAAGACAATTTCAAGCTTCAACAATCGTTTCTGATCCGTGAAAAGGTTTCCCGCCCATTGCCCTAAAATCTTTGCATATATTTGCCAAAGTATCAACACGGGGAGGAGGAGGAGGAGCATTTGTTGGGCCTGCGACATTGGCCCAAGCTTCCAGATACCTTCTAAACCATCCTGGTATCGGTATCCCCTCGGGTATCTCGGGAATTCCAGACATGCTGAAAAGAAAATGTAGAGATTCAAAACAGAGAATTCGAAAAAAGATATATGGATCTTGGGGGTTATTTTTTTAAAACAAACTTTTCTCTTGAAAATACTTTCCTTAAAACATACTTTTGAAAGTATTTCTTTATAAAATGCTTTTTGAAAAATAATTTTTCAAAATTCATATCTGGTCTGGTAACCTTCAGCTCTGATACCACGTGTAACACCCCACATCCATTAATGTCACTCACAAAGGGAATGCATTAACTTCCATGGAGCGTATTTAGTGTATAGAACAGAATATAACAAGATAGATATAAATAATGGTACTTGAAAATTTTAAAATATCTTTTATTGCAGTGGAGAAATAGTTTGATTATAACAACTTCATAAACCAAGTACACTTAATATCCATCTTGATAAATTGTTTCAGAGTACATAAAATAAAAAGCATAAACCCCAACACAAGTAGCCATAAAAGAGATGAGCTGAACTTTACTTTCAGCAATCCAAGCACTTCCAAAAGAGAGAGAAAGAGATCTGAGATCAAGCTCCACTAGTACTAGTCCCACCCTGAGAGCCTGGGGGGAAAGGAAGAAAAGAGGTTAAAACAAGGGGGTCAGGCATTAAGTCTGGCGAGTATAATATCTTTAACAATATAATTATTAAAGTAACTAGGATAAGGCATAAACTGGTAAGATAAGATATGACCATAAAACAAGTGGGCATGATAAAGCAAATAAGAGGAATATTCTAGCCTTAATCTCGTTCCTAATTACTATACTGCACCACCACTAGTCACCCTAAAAGTTGATCCCGCCTATAGAACTTAATAATGATAATGGTAGTTTTATATACCCCTAGCTGCCTTCATAGGTGACGTCTGCCCCTATCTCCACTAGTTGTACCCACTACCCCTATTTGATCGGCTCACGAACTCGTAGATACCCGTACTGGTCCTACGGTGGGGTGTATCACTCCCCAAAGTGGAAACCCAATACCACCAAAGATGCACGACTTATATCTACACGATGCAACTACGTCTTACCTACCAGCCCAGGCCCACGCACGCACATGACCCTGTTGGACTTGCGATGCCACCGCTAACCCGTTTTGACCTCTTACAATCAAATCCAGTAAGCGTGTCCCATCCTCGACTTGGGTCGAGCTCACAAAGATACTTAATGGGCTACTGGTTTGAAAAGGGCCCCCATGCTTGACACAACCTTCCACCTATGCTTGGTCCCCACTAAGTTTTCCCCACTTAACCCCATTCTTATTCATGTCTTCTTACATGTTTCAATCTTGGTTAAGTGCATCTAATCGTATTTGACATGCCACCCAAGGCACCCACTTAATTTCACATGCCACCCAAGGCACCCACTTAACCCTCTATGTCCCACCACATGTTTATCATGTTAAGTGTTACTTAATTCATTAGAACCGTAACCTTGTAAAGACCTCCCACATTAGGCTGACATTTGCGGTTGCTGGATTTGTCGGGCGGGTCCGGGCAGTCTTATACCGCAAACGAGCCTAACCTCGTGTCTTTACAATTGTTACGCATTTAATTCGTGCCTTTGACCTCTCACATTAGACTGGCATTTGTGGCTGCTGGATTTTCCGGGCGGGTCCGGGTAGTCTTACACCACAAAAGAGTCTAACCTCGTGTCTTAGGCGGTTAATTATTACACATCTTTATTTAACCCTAAATTGGATTAATATCCCTATTCAAATTTTTCAATATTTATTTATGTCCATAATTGTCTCTTAAAATTATGTCCATAAACACCAATTATTCCAATTAATGTCTCAAATTAATTATATGCCTTTTAAGGCCATTTTATGCCAATTCACAATTTATGTATATTCAATATTATCCCATCATCCCCACGCTATTCGTACGTTTTCATATGACATATGTTAGACTCACAAATAGTCTAACTTATAAAAAGAAAAACAACATCACATAACACATAAAATAGATCTAAGGATCATGACATAAGATTACATAGCCAATAACTTGCATATTGATTTCATTCAAACCAGCATATGATACAAAACTAGCATAGGTAATGGGCACAAACTTGCATAACTTATGTACTGCTATATATCCAAACAAAAAGGAGTGAACTTGCATATGAATCTAAACATAAAGATGTGAACTTGCATATAGATCTAAACATAAAGATGTAAACTTGCATATAGATCTAAACATAAAGATGTAAATTTGCATATGGGTCTAAACATAAGGATGTAAACTTGCATATGGATCTAGACATAAAGGTTAATGTCACATAAACTAGCATATGCATATACTGTCTCTCATATATTTTAACAACGCAAACTTGCGTAAGATTCATACATGAATATATGATCCAATCGTCACAAACTTGCATAAGATATATGATCCAACTTGCATAAGATTCACATAAGAACTAACATATGATCCAACTTGCATAAGACTAACATATGATTCAACACCACAAACATACATATAATTAACATCACATGATTCAAAATCATATTCTCATAATCCAAATTATATCTTATCATAATTAAATTAATTAATTATTTTGTGAAAGCTATCATATTCACAATTAAAAAGAATAGTCTTGTCTTTCTAGGATCTGTATTCTGAAACTGAATTGCTCGCCTTTGATGTAGACTAATCGTTATTTAGATTAGATTTGATTTTGATTCAAGCTTCTATCTTGCTTTAGGGTTGAAAGTGTATGGCGGCTACTCTAGGTTCTCCATTGATGGCATGGCGGCTCTTGTTATGAATTAATGTGATTAGGGTTAGGGGTTTATAAGTGTTTTTATAGAAGTTTAATTTAATAAGAGCCGTCGGATTAACCTAGGGATAACCAGAACCATCAGGACCACTCAGATGCCACATCAACCCTTAGGGCGAATCGGGCCACGGGTTGACAGCCAAACACCCTGGATCGACCCCTAGTCGACCCAGCGGGGCTTGGGTCGACTCCAAAAATGGTGTGGTTCGGTTATTCCTCCTCCCGATTCGCTGTTTTGAACTTTTTTTGAATATTATATATATATATTTCTCTCATATGCATACAAACTTCAAGGCGTAATAACTTCCTCATAAGTTATCCGTTTTATGCAAACCAAATGTCTATCTTGACCCAAAATTTTTAGACGAACATAATAGTGTAACCCATTTCACTTAATTCTTCTTCTAAAAATTAAGTATACTTTAATTTGTGATTTTTAATGTTATAAAATTACGGGGTGTTACATATCTGTTGAATCATGTGATGTTACTTAACTTTGTTATCGTCTGTTGGTAAACATATGACAGTTGTGTTAACTTATGTTGGTAGATCTATTTCATATGTCCAATCACATATGTTTAACTTGATTCATTTTATGACATCAGTTTATATGCAAGTTTGGGATGTAAATCATATGCTAGTTTGTATGTGAATCTTATGCAAGTCTATATGCGAATTATATACAAGTTTATATGTGAATCAAGTATATATATATATATATATACACATATATACATATGCTAGTTTAGATGTAAAACATATGATATTATTTTACATGTTTAAATTCATATGCAAGTTTGTACGAATCCATATGCAAGTTTAAGTAAAAACTATATTCACATATGCAAGTTTAGGTGAAAATCATATTCACATATGCAAGTTTAGGTGAAACCCATATTCATAAATGCAAGTTCACAATTTCATGTTTAGAACTATATTTAGATCCATGGTAATATATGCAAATTTATGTTCTATATGTTCATTGCCTACGCAAGTTATTGGCTATGCAAACTTATGTTATAATTCTTATTCGCAAGTTAGATCTATTTTATGTGTTATGCAAGTTGTGATGTTTCTTTTCTTTTTATGAGTTAGACTATTTGTGGGACTAGCATATTTCATAATAAACGTACGAACAGCGTAGGGACAATGGGAAAATATTAAATATACATATTGTGAATTGGCATAAAATGGCTTTAAAGGCATATAATTAATTTAAGACATTAATTGGTATAATTTATATACCTGACAAGTATGGACATAATTTAGGTGACAATTATGACATAGACTAATTTGGAAATTATTGACAATTTGAATAGGGATAATTAATTTATATTGGGTTGAAATAATTATGTGTAATAATAAATGCCTAAGACACGAGGTTAGACTCGTTTGTGGTATAAGACTGCCCGGACCGTCTGGCAAATCCAGCAACCACAAACGGTAGTCTAATGTGAGAGGTCGAAGGCATAAATTAAATGCGTAACAATTGTAAAGACACGAGGTTAGGCTCGTTTGCGGTATAAGACTGCCCGGACCCGCCCGGCAAATCCAGCAACCGTAAACGGTAGTCTAATGTGGGAGGTCTTACAAGGTTATGGTTATAATGAATTAAGTAACACTTAACCAAGATAAACATGTGGTGGGACATGGGGGTTAAGTGGGTGACATGGGTGACATGTGAAATACGATTAGAAACACTTAACCAAATTGAAAATGTAAGAAGACATGAATAAGAAGGGGTTAAGTGGGAAATCCTAGTGGGGACTAAGCATAGGTGGAAAGCTTGTGTCAAGCATGGGGGACCCTTTTCAAACCAGTAACCCATTAAGTATCTTTGTGAGCTCGAGTTAGATCGAAGACGAGACACGCTTACTGGGTTTGATTGTAAGAGGTCAAAACAGGTTAGCGATGGCAACGTAAGTCCAACGGGGTCATGTGCGTGCATGGGCCCGAGCTGGTAGGTAAGACGTTGTTGCATCGTGTAGATATAAGCCGTGCATCTTTAGTGGTATCGAATTGCCACTTTGGGGAGTGATACACCCCACTGTGGGACCAACACGGGTATCTATGAGTTAGGGAGCTGATCACATGGGGGTAGTGGGTACAACCAGTGGAGATAGGGGAAGGCGGCACCTATGAAGACAGCTAGGGGTACACGAAACTACCATTATGATTATTATGTTTAGTAAGTGGGATCAACTTTTAGGGTGACTAGTAATGGTGCAGTATGGTAATTATCCTATAGTGATTAGGAGTGCGATTAATGCCAGCATATTCCTCTTGTTTGTTTTGTCTTGCCCATTTGCTTCACAGTCATTCCTATTTTTACCAGTTTATGCCTTATCCTAATTACTTTAATAATTATATTGTTTAAGTTATTGGACTCGCCAGACTTTTTGTTTGACCCCTTTTGTTTTCGCCTCTTTTCTTCCCTTTCCCCCTCCCTCAGGTTCTCAGGGTGGGACTAGTGCTAGTGGAGCTTGATTGGACCTCTTTCTCTCTCTTTTGGAAGTGCTTGGATTGCTGAAAGTAAAGTTCTGCTCATCTCTTTTATGGCTACTTATGTTGGGGTTATGCTTTTATGTACTCAGAAAATAATTTGTCAAGATTACTGTTGGTTTTTGATGTTGTTGTAACCAAACTATTTCTCCGCTGCAATAAAAGTTGTTTTAAATTTTCAAGTAACAATATATGTATCCGTCTTGTTATATTCTATTCTATACACCAATAATACTCTATGAAAGCTAATGCATTCCCTTTGATTGTGACATTAATGGACGTGGGGTGTTACCCGATCCCTATCTCCAATCCCAACAGGCAGGTTGACCTCACCCACGGATTGGATGGAAGAATTGTTGAAGCCATGTATCGTGACATGGAAGAGTTTCAAGTCTTTGACTTCTATTTTCATCTGATCGTAGGCCGCCTTGAAGATTATATTGACCGAGCTTCCTGAATCGATAAGGATGCTTCAAACATAGACCATGCTAATCTGTGTAGAGATAACGAGAGGGTCTATGGTTGGGATTTCAATTCCCGTGGACTCTCTCTTGCGGAAGATGGTATCGTCCTGCCTGCATTGTCTTCTAGAGCTTGGTGGGGACAGATTCGTCCAGGGAGGAGCTTGCTTCGTAGCTGGTAGGCTTAATGGAGTTGACGCACTCCTCCATCTTTCGGAAGTTGTCATGTGCAGGGCGAGGTCCACCACAGATAGTATTAATCATGTTGCCACGTCGTCTCTAGTGGGAAGGCCTTGGGGCCGCACTACCTGGGGGGAAAAGCGAGCATTGAACGGCCTATATCTGCTTTTGGAGGAGCAGGATTATAAATGTAATGTTCCAGACATTTCTCGCAGATGAGCTTTTCGATCGCATCCTTGAGGTAGCGACAATCGTTGGTATTGTGCCTAAACATATCATGGAATCTGCAATACTTGCCAGAGTTTTTTTCGCGGTCGGTAGATTCCCTTGTGTTGGGCCTTTTATATCGGAGAACATTACAGGTCTCTAAGTAAATTGTCTCTAACTCGCAGATAAGCAGAGTGTAGTTCCTGCAAGTGAGATGGAAATCGTGCTTCTTGGGATCTCCAGGTGTTTGATTGTTGTTGCGACTGTCGGGTTTGCCGTTGTTCGACTTGGGCTTGTGCGGGACCGTCCCATTACCCTTGTTGGAGGATTCCCCGACTTATTTTCCTTTGACACTGCATTCGACTATGCTTGAGTGTGGGTTATTTGGGTCACCTCCTTGAGTAGCCCTGTTAGGTCATTCTTCCTTTTGACATAAAGAAATGATTGGCCTTCTAATAGAAAGCTTCAAAATTTTAGACTGCCTTCTTTTTATCCACACTTTGAACTCAGAGCTGGGAGGGATGCCCTTGGCAAGCTGGACTAGGACTGTGCGAGGCTCTGAGTCGTCCACCTCAATGAGGGCAATTTTGAAACGCTCGAGGTAGATTTTGAGGGTTTCTATAGGCCCTGGTAGAGGTTCGAGAAAGTGAGAATATCCTTCAGCCTGGGCATGTGCATCTTGGATAGTTTGACGATTTCAGAAGCTAGTTGGTCTAAGGTATTTATGGAGCGAGCCAAAAGTCGAGTAACCCAAAGCAAAGCCGTGCCTTCCTAGAAAATCGGGAAGCATTTGCACTTGATGGCATCAATTTCCCGACTAAAGTCAACATGCCATTTGTAGTGGTTTAAGAAGCTATATGGGTCAGTCTTTCTCCCGTAAAGTTCCATCTAGGGATTTAAAACGTCGGGTCCACTCGGTTTCATGCACAACCCTGTTGAAGGGGTTATGTCTCATGTTGGTTTCCCACATGTCATTGATGTTTCCCTGCATTTTCCTCATGATATGTCGGATCATGTCGTGAAGATATGCAGGTTGAACCTCATTGGAATCTGTGGTCGTAGTTCATCCCAGGGGTCCTGGGCCATAGACATCTTTAGGGATCGACATCAAGATCATCCTTATCCATGTCATCAAACATTATTTGCCTGACTCATGCACGTTTCATGAGGCTGAGCCGGTTGATTTCGGTTAAGAGGAACTTAGGCCAATTGGGTTGCTGATAGCGTAGTCCCCAAGTTCAGAGCAGTGACAGTTGTGTCATGTCAAGGAGGGGGTCGTTTACTGGGACCTGGTTCATCATTAATAACCAATCAGGAACAGTCATGTTGATGTATTCCCTCACTAAAAGTTACGGTAGTCCTATTACCATTTCCATCATCGTTGTCGTTGTCGTTGACATTGGCATTAGTGTTGGAGATGGCAATGGCATTGAGAGTCATCCTCCTTTTTTGGCTTCGGCCCCGAGTATCGTAAGCACTTTCCGAGGCATTGAGCTGCATCCAATTGTTGTTCTAATTAAGATGGAGTTGAGCAACAAGACGTTGACTTTCTTGAAGTCAATACATTAGCTCAATGTTCGTCTTCAATGTGTCGTCGAGCTCTCGAATCCTATCCTCCAATTTCTTATCAAGCGCAAAGAGATGTGGTTAAGTTTCAGGAGCATCAGGGTCCATAGGGGGAATGATATCCATGTCAGTTGGGTCCCCGGTTGATTGGGGTTGTTGAGAAGCAGCAGTGTCAAGCACTGCGGAGGGTCCGACAATCAGATTCTTTGATCGCTTAACCATCGTAAGTGGACTTGAGCAGTAGGTAGAGAAGAAACCTAAGTAGCACGTCGAAGTCGAGATGGAAATATGCGAAAATAAGTGAGTTTAAGTTCTCATTGAAAGCACCAAAGTGTTGACAGAAAAAAGGACGTCACACCCAAAAATTCTATAAAATCGAGAATTAGCATTTTGCGTATGGAAAATTAAAGTGCAAAAAGCAGAAAATAACAAAAAGATTTATAGTGGTTCGGTCTATGAGGGGCCTATGTCCACTTTGAAGGCTTTTGTTGATATTTACTAATAAGTGAGAGTTACAAGCAACGAACATCATTATGACATCTGATCACAAGTAGTTCTATGTTTTCGGGAGTCATATTTTTCATATGCTAAGTCTTGGAAAAAAATTAAATGGTCTTAATCTTCCTCAAGAGCTATGCTGCCATTAATGGTGTTCTGGTAGCTTGTAGAGCTGTCAAATCAATCAAAATCAACCCCTTTGAAGAATGAGAAAGGGGTATGTATGCGTAGTGGGTTAGGTGGGAGTAAGTGAGATTTGGGGATCACATAGCAGAAATTCACATCCCAGAAGAGAAGAACCCAGAAATTCGCATCCTTCCTCCGCGTTATGGCAAAAATTTGCTTCCCTCAGGTGGGATGCGAATTTTCTCATCCCAAGATATTGGTTCATTTTCCTTCAAGAGGGGGAGCACGGTTGTATTGCATCTGATGGATGCCATAATATTGCATCAGAAGGGATGTAATATATCGCATCCTGAGGGTGCAATGTTTCTGGGAAGTGCAAAGTAGAGGGATGTGGAATTACGATGGAGTTATGTGAAGTACAGGGATGTGGAATTGCGATGGAGCTGATTCGAAATGTAGGGATGCGGAATTGCGATGGAGTGATGTGAAGTATAGGGAGTCTTAGCCTGGGATGCAAGGCCGAGGGTGATGCAATATTCAGGATGCAAAAATTGCATCTTGAGGTGTTGTGAGGCCAGGGCTCGCATGACTCCTTTCTGGCTTGAATCCCTAGTGTTCCGTCAACACTTCTTGATTTGGTGCCACGAGACTGACCAAGTCGAGTGGGCCTGGTATGCTTTTGGGAACCAGACCAAAAGGTCAGTTAACGTTAGATATTGTTTAAGTTTTGTTCTCGGTTTTTGTTTTTTCATGCTCGATATTGATGTGGTATTTTCTCTAGGGTAGTTGCCCTAGTCGATATTAGTTATCCTATCTTGTTTCCACTGTGGGTTAGTTTTATCGTACTCTGATTATGCTTAGGCTCAATTTATTTGCAGGTACCAAATTTATACTCTATATGCTTGGATGAGTTTCAGTTTTTTTCGAAATTTGGGCTCAGAAAAGTGTAGGGTGTTACACGATCCATTGGCCTTGGTTAAAAATATTGTTGGTGCACCCCCATTCGTATACGCTTCTCCGAATGAATCTTTTTTCCAAAAACTCATTCGTTTGCACCTCTAACTCTCGTTTTTCCTTATGCGCCATCTTCCTAACAACCGTAAGAATAAGTCTGACTCCATCCACTAGATCAATGCGAAACTCAATCTCTCGATGTGGCGACAGTCCTTTGAGCTCTTCAAATACATCCAAAATCTCACTAGTGATTGGCATCGATGATAATACTTCCCGTGGAATTAGAAGCAAATATAAAAAGCTGATTAAATAACCTCATCCTTTGATAAACAACGTATCACCATCGTTCGCCCTTCAGCATTCCCGATTGTCACCTTGAGCCTCTCGTACACATAGCCTCATAACCCTCGAGCCGTCCATACCAAAAAGTAATTCCAAACCCAGCGAAGTTCAAAACGAAACAATGACAAACAAAAGAGCAACCATGACTCGATAAGACTAGACCACGACAAATCAGTATAAGATCCCCATACTAGATTAGTCACAACTAATAATCCATCAACAATCTCTGGTTATAAACCCAACTTGCAAAGAAGATCACTATAGACAATTGAATGCAATGCTCCAGTATCAAACAAAACTCTGGCTGAAACATTTCCGATAGATAGCATACCTTGAACAACAACACTCTTCCCCTTTTATGCAGCAGTCGAACCCCTCGAGGAAGACGACACAACACCCAAAGCAAATGCCTTCAAAATTTTCTTATCCTTAGGTGGTTCTAGACAGTTCTTCTTCATATGCCCAGGATGATCACAGTTATAACACTTCCTCTCCACCATAGGGTTCTTACAATCCTTGGTGTAATGGCCTTCTCTTGGCAGTTATAGCAGGTAACCTCACCCTTAGGTTCCTTCTGACCAATTTTCCCTTGTTATTTTTGTTTCCTTTTTCCGTTCCACTTTTTCTTATTATCGCTACCTTTTTGTAGCTTCGACTCCTTCTTATACTCAATAGCAGCCTCCATCTTCTACAGCACAAAGCTCTCCTTTCTTAAAGCCTTCTCGACCAACTTCTCACAAGGATTGTCGATATGATCTATCTATTGTGTCCCAAGACACTCATCCAAACTCAATATAAATTTATCACTCTTTTGATAAGGAGTCTTAATATATGAACTAGCATACTTGTATAAAGCTTCAATCTCTGCTACATACTCAAATACGGGTCTATCTCCTTGCTTAATCTCAACAAACTTGAAGAGAACCGACCTTTGGACAGTTGAAATAAACTTTGCCTCAAAGATAGTTCAAAACTGTTCCCAAGAAATTTCGTTCTTTGGAGATTCTAAAGTAATGAATTTCCGCTAATCCATCTCTCATCCTTGCAACCACCTCGATACAAACCTCCTCTTAATCTGGGTAGTTAAAGTGCTTAGCGGTTCCATAGCGGTGGAGGGGCAAAAAGGTTTAGCAGAGATAAAGCGGGGAACTAGTGGGGATATAGCGGATTCGAAAAAAGGTTCATTAGATGTTAAAACCAAAAATTTAAAACTAATTAATTACCATTCTCATATTATATGTGTAGAATAAATCAATATTAATTAATCTTATATAATTAAAACAAAGAAAATCATGATTATGCACACTAGATTTGATGACTATAATAGATGTCTATAATATATTAGACACTTATGCATTAAAATTAGCTCCTTACACTACCTTATTGATCATTTTATAAAGAGAACTACTGAACTAGTCAAATAAAACTCTATATATTAATGTTTCTAAAGAAGTTGCTAAAAAGTGTTAATTTAGCGGATGCAGCGGAAAATAGCGGGGCTAAGAGCGGATCTACTCTTCATCAGCGCCAAAATTGAAATAACATAGCGGTTGAAGAGCGCTACGAGTTATAGCAGGGATTTTGGGGGGCGCTAACAGCATATCTCTTAATTGAATCGTTATTTCGAAATCTCTAAAGATGCAAATTCATGTACGCAACCAATTATGTATCTCAACAGTTGATTCTGTCTTAGTAAATGGCTTTCCACCTAGAGAAGTAAAATCATTGCAAAGCTTAGCAAAATCAACAACCCTAGGTGCCTGCATAGGAACACCACCCTTTACTTCTGCCTCTAGAGTAGGCATCCTCCTCATGATCGTTGCCATCGTAGCCTCAAACATAACTAGATAATCTGGTGTAGCAGCTGCAGCTCCTGACTCGCTACCCTCGCCTACCCCTCTAGTAGTAGTCTCTTTCCTAGCAGCGTGTCTCGAAATTTGATGACTCATTCTCTATCTGAAACGTGGATGATTTGTCCACATTACAAAAAGTCCACAATGGTGTTCAAGTGCTTACTAATCTACTATACTATGCAGTAATCATCCATTAATAATTACAAGTACGTCTCTCATATGCTCTTACGCTCGCGAACTTTGGGTAAAATCGATTAACCAAAGATCTGATACCAAATGTGATGGCCGCCCTATAACTCCTGCACCAAACAAAGGAAAATGTGTGTTGTATGATGTGTCAGGAAGATATGGGATGATCATCAAAGAAGAATAACTCCAAATAAACCTGTTATATAACTCATAGTGCATGGATTACATATAATAGGAAATATACAAACGGGATATAATAATAAGGCGTAATAGAACAGAAAATCCAATCTCTATAACATCTTAAAGTCACAAATACAAAACTGTTGTGCAAATGAATATCTGTACATCATGCCTCACTACAATCACTCACAGTATCAACAATCATTAACATACAATGGAATCAACAAGTGTCTATATAGTACAGAAAATAATACACCAGTTTAGTCTTCACGCAGCATCATCGGCACCAAAACCTATCTACTGTTATCTCAGTCTACTCACTAACAACATTGATGAGCATCCCAAAGTAATAAGAGGAAACATAAAACCTTGAGTCAGACAATAGTCTTAGTGAGCGATAAAATAACTATCAACAGTTACACATGGTGGATGAGTATAGTCGGTTCAACTGTCTGATATGTCTCCACGACCATAGAGAGCACATTATAATTATCTATAATATGCTACTCCAAGATAGGAAAAGGACATCCCCCAATTCCACTTCTCTTCAATGATCTATGGTGATAGCCTACCCAGAGAAATAGAGAAGAAAACACATAATCAACCATAGCATCCATAACAACCAACATTCAAGCTATCTTTGACTAAAGCCTTGAATACATTAATCATCGATTGATCGACCGTTGTTGTCCGTAAAGGGCTAATGGAAACTCTGGTTCTACTGAGACTTCCATACATCGCCTATGTATGTTTGTCTTCATCTGAGATAACTAGATCAATCCTCGAGCTCGATCCAAGTTATACGATCTGTCTAATCTTGACGGGCGTCCACATGATACTCCTGCTTTTAGCGTGCTAGAACCTACTACTTTTTATGATTCCTTGGCACGTCCAATCTTCCAAGCCATCCATCTTAATGACTCCAATCTTTAGTTCAAGCCACTAATCAAACCAATTCCATTATTATCAGCGATTAACTCCCATCTAAGTTAATATATCAACTTACTATATCGTGCATCATCCCACGACCAGTATCACATCAAATCAACCTCAACCACTATGTCTTGAGTTCACGATCGAAGCACTAAATCACTTTGAGTTGCATTTCACCCTCATGGAATTTTTTGATCACTAAACTTCCCTCATATGCACCTAAGACCATAAGCACCATTCCCCCAAAGTCACAACCCACCATATGCTCATATGATGGATCGGTATCGATCCATTAACTTAGTCTATTATTGAACAAGTTTTTGATTAGTGCTATCTATATCCCAATATCTCTCCTTGACCAATTTTCAATGTTAAACTCCATCTTGGCAAAACCTTCGTCAGTTTATCATCTTATATTCAAGTGCAATTGAGCTTCCAACATTCAAGCTATCCAAATCATCTCAAATTTTGCACATAGCCTTGATTTATTGCCATAACACCATGATCAAAAATCCATCGTCATTCAAGCTATTACCATGGATCGGTACTGATCCATTGAGCATTGAGCGGTATGGATCCATGTATTAGCGAGATTCGTCATGAAAGTTTTCGTGTCACGTCCTTTTGTCTTCTAGAGCTCCTCCGCCAAGTTTCTTATAAATCCGATCATATGAACCTCCGATCTGCTCTGATCTTCATTCCTAAGATCTGTGACAAACAATTCAACTAATGCACTCAATTCAATCAAACCAAACAATGATTCATCAAATCTTAATCACACATGTAACAACCTACCTTTTCAACCGCTTAAATTCGGTAATTAAACCAACTTAAACAGCTCAAAAGACAGATTGTTATTTAGCTTACAGGTTTAAACAAAATATCACACAGAATCACAGAATAAAATAAACAACAACATCTCACAGTGGAAGAATTTTATACAAAATATAAGAGTTTGCAAAATTCATATATACAACAAAATAAATATATACATTAATTTATTTACCTAAATTTGAGAATTTTAAGAGGACCAAAAGCGGATGTCTTCGCCATTCTCTAACTTAAATAACTAAGATCTTTAAATCTGCAACACTCGGATCTGACCCGAGCTCTCTATGTAAAACACAAAACACTCAAGCCAGGATTAATCATTGTTCAAGTAAATTAACTTTAATTAAAAACACTAAAATATAATAGTAATCCAAAATTATATTTAAAATACTAAATTTTCAAATATGTGTCCAGATTGCTAAGTAATCACAGTCAACATAAACTGTGTATATAACTTAAAACAACATGTGGTTTTCATGTTTACAGGATAAGGCGAGGGTAAGTGCACAAATATGTATATCTCGGTTTAACAAAACCATGAATCAAAATGTGTTTCAAATTTTACAAATCAAGGCGGAAGTGTGTGTATCAACGGGAATGCTTAAGTTTTACAAAACAAAAATATATCAAGTCAGCATGTGTTCCAGTTTACAAAATAAGGGAAGAATGTATGAACCAACACTTTTGTTTCAGGGTACTAAGTTTAAAGTTAAATGCTTTGCTAAAATGTGAAAAATGTAATTATGTACTTACATAGATTATTAATTGGTAAGTTTAAATTTTGTTTTATACAAATAAGTAATAGCTCCTTAGAAAAGCTAAAATTATCATGGTTGGGTACTATACTATTTTACTACATCCGTTTAACTTGAAATAGTATAGTCAAATTATAACAATGCGATACTTAAAGGTGTACTTTGATGAATACTGCATGTACATCTAATAGGAAACTGCTAACTGTACTGGTTAATGATATGCGGCTTAGAAATGTATGATTCATAATGGAAAGCGTTAGAATTTAAGATTATCAAGTTACTAATATACAACACCTGGATTGGTATATGGGAATAAGTGGAATCCATTTTTATTTAATAATTGCTAAAATATTAGTTCTTCCATCCACTATTAATACTTTCACATTATATATGGTCCATGTGTACTTGCATGAAATTGTTGCTATATTTGTTCTGTATGCTCTGATATCTTGACTACGATGGTATTTTATTTGTTTTGCATTAATCATGTTTGTCCTACACTGTTATTTATATACACATACATATATGAACATAAGGTGCAAATTATAGGCAGGTTCAGGTTTACATACAAAGCAAAGCACCAGTACAATTATGAACCTTCAGATTTATAAATAAGGCAACAAACAAATCCACTAATTCACCTTTTCCCATAACTATTGTACATTACCCAAAGTAATAATCAATAGCAAACAAAATAAAATACAATCTGTTTTAGTTATAAAATTTATAAAAATCAAATGATCATAACGACAACATAGCGCAATAGGGGTTGCTAATGAAACAAGTAGCCACATAAACAGTGTAGACATAGTGCAACGAAGCAACATGCATACACAATATTTTCAATTATGCAGGTAGGTAATCAAAGCAAGGTAACAAACACAGTTTTATTTGTGAAACAACAATAGACCACACATCCGAAAACACCCCAGATTTACAATTCTATTTTGTTAAATTACGGAGGCCAAGATACTTAAATCAAGATTAATCGCGAGCAAATACTCACAATTAAATCATGGACGAAACTAGAAGCAGGTGGAGGTGACAGCAAAACAGATCTTTGGTGAAGAACAAAGGCATTCTGCGACTTGCAGCGATTCGATTTAGGTGATGGCAAACCAGTCTGGGTCAGAGTTTGGTGCAGGCGTTGCAGATTGAGACTGGGAGGATTCAGTGGTTTTTTTTACAAGGCATGAGAATATAATGAGGAGGAAGCCATATGTATTGCATGTTTGTGAAAAATAGAGGTTGGATGGCTTCATAGAAAAGAACGAAAAAAGGGGAAGAGATGTAAGATCGTGAATTGTGGAACTAAGCGTTGAATCATGCATGGCAATATTTCAAAAGTTTGAATTCTTCCTATGTAATATTTTTTTAAAAAGGTATGTCAGATTGAAAAAGGGAAAGAAAATTAACGCCATGCATTTAAGGTGTATGCAACGTTTTAGCTAATGCATTCATAAAAAAAAGAAAATAACGTGAGTGGGAACAATTAACATGCATGCAATAAATTTTTTTATATTATTATATACATATATATCCTACATTTTTTTATGTGTGCATGTAGGTGTAAACTGAAGCTCGGTAGACTTGAGGAGACAAATGAATGATACCTTTTTTAGGCGTTTCGTAGAAAGGAAAGAGCAGAAGAAAATAGTAACGTAGATATGAATGGATGAAAAAAAGGAAGAAAGAAAACATGACATGTTTGGATTGGAAGCTTTATATTTGAAGTGAAAGGAAAGAAGATGAAAGAAAATAAACTTCCATGAAATGTGAATGACCAAAGAAATACATGTATGCTTTATTTGATTATTAATGTCAATATTAAATTTCGTCAACTATGCTAGTTAAAACTTACGTTGTATATCGTTGCCATCTCATTTCGTTACAATTTCTCCAATACAATTTAAACTGGAAACATTAATTAATTTGTTATCAATTATTATAAAACCTCTATATTAATGTTTTTAAACAAAATAATGATTCAATACTATTTTCTTTTATTATCAATAGTTCGTAGTTAATTATTTAAATATGCGTACAATTTGATAATAATCTCAATTGTTATACATCACCATTTATCTAATTACAAATTGTTGTTTATGAGAAATTAATATGAAATCGTTCATAAATAACATCATAAAATTTATCTTAAAACCACTTTAAATTCAAAATTTAATGACATAAATGCTCGAAATTTACCAGATGTTACAACATCCCCCACTCAGAACTTTTTATTCATTTGTTATAAATCTATTTACTAAATTCAAAATCTTATTTTAGACACTTTTTATTATAATGCAAGTTTTCTTATATCACAACTTAAAATATTTATAACAAAACTTAAAATTTGAAAATATGATTCTCGTGTTTGAAAACAACTTTTGAAATCAGAAATAAGTATTTTATTAAAAATTTAAAGCTCTTGTATTTATTAAGGCATTTAAAATTTTTCTTTTTAATTTGTTATGGTGAAATTATATAAATTTAATTAACGGTTATTGATTTGTCATTTAACATTTAAAAATACTTGATAACTCGAGTTTAACGAGTTTACTGTCGTTCTTATAGACATTAGGCATACGTTGGCCAGGCACATGACTAAAATCTCTAAGTACTAAATATACTTATTTCGACTCCCAGTGAAAATACTTAAAAACATTTAAAATAGATATGGAAAAATACATTCCCCCGTGGATCGCGGTTACTCGGCGGTTACGCTACTATCTCAATAGAATTGCTTGTAACCATAAGTGTCACACCCCTCGAGTTTTTCCATGGTTGTTGCCATAAATCGCAGTTACACGGCGGTTATGACCACTATTATAGTGGAACCGCTTGTACTGTTGGCATCGCGCCCCTCGAATTTGGCTATGGCATTTAGATCAAAGTTACACGGCGGTTACGACCCTTATCTTAGTGGAACCGCTCGTAACTGTGGGCTTCGCGCCCCTTAAATTATGCTAGAACAAATAAGTAATATTAATAAATATGATCCCATCGATTGGGATTCCGATATCGATTGATACTCCAATCACAGAGCACCCACATAGCTACGATTTTCAATGGAAGGCACTTTCCATATCTTCATTTGGAAAACATACATACTAAACATATATAGCACTTCATTTCATGATTCGCATATATTGCACTTACATAAGTATCAATTTACATAAGATTTTCTTTTCAAATCACGTTTTTCCAACATATCACTCTCATATAAATTCTATTTACATAAGATTTCTCGAATCATGTTAACATGTCATTCTTACATAATTCCACTTATATCAAATTTCATTTCATATCAATTTCCTTCAAATCAATAGTTTGAATTCATGGCATTCTTATAAAATCTTTCATATATAAGTTTAAAAAACTTTCATATTAAACATCCAAAATTAAAGATTCTCGAAAATTCCATTTCAATATCAATTTAATTTGATTTGTTAACCGATTCAGATATTTGATATCATTTCAAATTCAGGTTTACCAATTCATTATCGTAACTTCAAATTCAATTTAGATTGCATATTACGAATATTATTATTGGACTAAATCTTTACATTCAATCATTTCGGACTTAAATTTCTTGGATAGAAAATATACACTCTTATCTCTAAAATTGTTAAGTTAAATTTTAATTAGTTTAAGCAAGATAATAAACTTGATATAAAATAGTTTCGAATAGAGTAAATAAGTTTTTTTTTATATAAAGCAGTTTAAAGAAAATAATATGCTTGACATAAAATAGGTTTGAATAAAATAAACAGGTTTTAGTATAAAATAGTTTAAATAAACTAAATAGGTTTTCCATAGAATAGTTGGAAAGATTGCTAAGTTTATATTCAAAGTAGTTTAAATGAAGTTAATAAATTAAATTTATATTTTTGGAAAACAAAATACTAACTTCAAGAGGTAATCCAATCAAAATCAATTTATTTGAAATTCCAATGCTAATTCAGCTTTGATTTCATAATATGATTTCAATAACCATTTATCAAATGAAACATTATTCATAAAAGGTAAACTCTTTCAAAAGCTTTTGAAACTAGCTTATAATTCACACTATCGAATTTGTACAAAATAACCTTCTTAAAATATTTCTTAGTCAAAATATTTCTAGCACATTTCATATAAGTTGGATTCAGTATATTTCAAAACGATTAAAAAAAATCTATTTCAGTCCATTTTAATTATCCCATACATCTCATTTTCAATACTTCCATTAACGGAGTACAAAAACAATACTTCAAAAATTTTCAATTGTCGATTGTTTTCATAATACAACGTTTAAATGTTTGTTTCAAATCCATACTATGTCATTAGTCCAACTTAATTTTAGACTTTTTCTATTGCACGGTAGACAAAAGGGTACAAGGAAATGTATTCTGTAGTAATAAAAGCTCATACATGAATAAAAAAGGGTGGGAAGGTCAAAAAACAACTACTAAAGCAAGATGAACGAATCAAAAAGAAAGAAGGAACTATTTATTCTCAAGGCCAAGGGGGTAAATGATGCAACTATGAAATTTCTTTGACTAATTCACTTTAGTTCAAAATTCAAAATATTCACATTTGTCGTTGTAAAATTTAGTTTCATTTTCTTAAATTTTATTCAGGTTACCTTTTTTTAAAATTTTCAATTGAATTCTAACATTCACTTGTCGTTTTAGATCTTTAATGTTCACAATTCCTTTTCAATTTCATCATTCACTATTCACCATACAGTTTAATTTTAAAACATTCATTTATAAATTCCACTTATATTTTACAATAACGTAACTTTATTTAAATTTTGATCATTTACCAAAGTTCACATTAATTTTACAAAAGCATTTTCATTAAAATTTATCCAAATCATTTTCGAATATTTATCAAAATAATTAGTCTAATTAATTCTCGATGTTTCAATCGGAATCGTAAAGTCATCCCGCTTTCGAAACTCGAAAATAAATACTGGTGATGTCGCATCAACCACCAGAATCATCTCCAAGCGATTAGATTGTGATTCCATATCTATCTAGTACAGACAAGACTTTATATATACGTTAGCCTAGCGTATATTCAAAATCTTACATACTTAATAGTCCAACCTTGACGTCGAATAAATACTCAATTTTTTTTTATAAGAATACACCATCTCCAAATATATAAGACAAATGGTACATTTCAAAATAATCTATCAATTTCAAAATAAATTTTGTTTCAAATTTTATTAATCTCAAAACGCTTCCGCTTCGCTACTCTTTCAAACTATTAGTTTCAAAACCATTTATATTTCAAATTACGCTCTCTTTACTGTAATTTCTAGTGAATGATTCTTGTTAAACTCCATAAGCTAAACTTTTGTATAAACCAAAGCTTTGATACCAACTATAACAGCCTGCCTTTTCGACCGCTTCAAGTCGGTAATTAAACTGTAACGACCCAAGGATTTTCCAACCCCGAAAATCGACATAAAACCACCATGTTGACTATTCAAGCATCGAAAACATTGGACTGTTATTAGAAAGAATTTAGAGGGTGAGAAAAGAAAGAAAGAAATATTATAATAGAAGAAAGAAGAAGAACAAATCAGAATCTCACAGCGGAATGAATAAAATATAATATCAAATACCTTTATACAAAAGAACTGTATATACATACCAATCATCAGAGTACAACATACATCGGTCACAACGGAAAAATATCTGTATATAACTAGCGGTGAGGCCGCCTGCTTCTAGCTCCTGAAACTCCAAGTGAATATAACCTGTAAATACACTCGGTCTGACCCGAGCACATTTGAAGCAAAGAAAAATACATCGGGTCAGTCTGGAATACTATCAGTGATAAATTCACAGGACACACACTTGTTTAACTTTGGAAAATTCTTTCTGAAATCAAAGGATAATAGTAAGACCAGTCCCCACATAAACAAAGATGGTTTTTACCTTACTATAACCCAAAATGTTTTTGAAATCATATCTTATTCTGATATTATCATAATGTCTAAATACAAATAAATAACAATCTAGTGGAACGCTTGCATCTCACGCTCCAAATATATAGTATACAATCGAAAACCGCGGGCGCTTATTGGATATTGGATTCCAATCCTTGAGTGTAACACCCCACCTCTGTTAAGGTCACTCACAAAGGGAATGCCTTAACTTTGGTGGAGCATTTTAGTAAACAGAACAGAAACTTACAAGACAAATAAAACAGTACTTGAAAAATTTATAACTTTATTACAACAGAAACCGAATTAAGCTTGGTTACATCCTTTCAAATCACAATATCAGAATTCAAGTACAAAATATCATTTTTGTATAAAAGCCTTCAGAATGCATAGTTTAAAATCATAATCCCCACAGAAGAAGACAAGCCATACTTTAAACACTTCAACCAGAAGAAATCTGCATCAAGCTAGAGTATTCCCTTCTACAAAACCGGGGGGGGGGAACCAAAGAAAGGAGGCGAAACAACAAGGGTCGGACAAAAAGTCTGGCAAGTCTAGTGATTTTTAGTTATGAACATATAATAATAACATGACATGAAAATCAAACTGGATGAGAGATAACTGTAATAGGTGTAGCAGATATAACAGAAGAACAGAATGATATAAGCTATTGCTTTACACTTATCTACACTAATACTAGTATAACAGAATTAGGTGTCACCCTAATGTCTAAACTGAAACAGAAACGGGTACAGAATAATTTCCACAGAAGAGAATGCTAGTAATGGGCCTTTACCACCCCAACAGAAACGGACAGAAACAGAATGCTAATAATGGGCCTTTACCACCCCAGCAGAAACGGACAGAAACAGATTAATCCCTACGGATACAGAATGTAGAATTAGGTGTACACTAGTAATGGGCCTTTACCACCCGAACAGACGGTACCACTCAGAAATAGACAGGTGTTACCACCCAACAGAAACAGACGGTACCAACAGAAACAGACAGAACTAAGTGTACCTTAAAACCCTACCCCAAGCGATCGGCTCCCTAATACATAAATACCCTGTGCCAGCCCCACAAAAGGGTGTATCACTTCCCAAAGTGGAAACCTTTTAAATGACACAGACCTATTTACAGATGTCACGGCGTCTTACATCCTCAGAGGCAGACCAGGATCCATGCGTGCACATGACCCGGTTGGAACGCACCATCAACACCCCTCGCCATTATCAGAATGAACCGCTTATAATTAGTTCAGTAAGCGTGCCCGGACCCTACCTACTGTTGGGTCGAAGTTTTGATACCATAAAGGGTTACTGACTAATATGGGTCCCAAACAACAGATGCCGCAAGTAATTCCCCTCCTAACCTTGTGTCCCCAAACTAACAGATTTCAGATTAACTTGTTTACAAGTTTACGACATACATAATTCATATCAACTAGTTCACAGATCAGATAAGTTTTCAGACTAACGGATCAGATATACGGATTTAACAGATTTACAGATTTGTCTAACTTTGCAATTGGGCCTACAGATTCACGGAACAGATTAATTAAATTCATCAGCCTAGTGGGTTTAATCCTATCCGCCCAACACGTTTTAGACATCATATTTTCTCAGATTTTCATTAATTAAATATTAATGCCCAGACCTCTCACATTAGACTGACAGTTTGCGGCTACTGGTTAGGCCGGTTGGTTCCGGGCAGATTTCTGCCGTAAACTGAGTCTAACCTCGGGTTTCAAGCATGTTATGACTAACTTCTCACATTAGAACCTATTGTTTGCGGCCACTCGATGTGCCGGGCGGTTCCGGGCATAATTACGCTGCAAACTCATTCTAACCTCGAGTCAGCCATGTTTATCTTTGCGGCCAATTAATTAATAATTTACCATTTATGCCCACGCCTAATATACATGTCAATTATTCATAGCTAATTCAGATTATGTCAATAACAGACTGAATATATCAACTTAACAGATATAGCAGATAACAGATTTTCGCAGATTAGGCGACTTAACGGATTCAGCAGATTAAGTAATTTAGCAGATTTAGCATATAACAGATTTGGCATTTTCAGCAGACTTAGCAGATGACAGATTTGGAAGATGAATAGATCTAGCAGACTAGGCAGTAGAGCAGAACTAGCAGATTAAGAAATATAACAGAACTAGCAGGTTAGGCAATACAACAGAACTAGCAGATTAGGCAAGTATAGCAGAACTAGCAAATTAGGCAAATATAACAGATTTAATCATTCCTTAAAGTTTCACAAACATATCTTGCCTAATTATAAAATTGGCCTAAGTTTGCATGCCTAAATAGTTGTCATGATTCACACTATGATCATATACCCCACGTTTGCATTGAATTTACATGTCACAGATTATGGTCATAATTTACATGTCCCAATTTAGTTCAACTTGCCTAGTACAAAAGATTCACATATAAATTATACCAAATATAGCCATCGATTTCAATGCATGTCATATATTCAAAAATCTCCTACTTAGGTGTTATTCACATTTGATAGTTATCAAATCTTAATATAGATCTTCACACCTAAGTCGTATTCTCTTTCAAATCATGAATTGTTATATAAACAATATGCCCAACAATCTAGTTATAACAGATCTTAATTCAAAAAATGCATTATGTCCAATGTCTCAAGTCACATGGTAACATACCATGGTTCCTCTTCTTCTAATTCACAGAATATGCATAGATCTAAATCTAGTTTACAACCTATGTCCTTTTTCTTAAATCAGTCACAGATTAGCCATGTCCAATTATGCCACATTCATTATTTGTCCCAAACATTTTAGCGTTCGTGCGTTAATCTCTTAGGAGATTGGCGCAGGCTCGTAGTAACCTGGCTATAGAACAGAAAGAAGAAGAGATACAAAATAAAATAGATCAGAACAGAACATACACAATCTCAAATTCAGATTTACAATCATGTCACAATTATGATTAAAGTTTATATCAGAAAATAACTGTACTTGCCTTTCGTGGTTTAAGAAAGGAAATAAACTGGTGTTGATGCAGAAAGGTTAAATTACTCTTCTTTAATTGTTGTCGTAGCTCTAAACTCTGATTTGAGATTTGATTTAGCTTTTAATTCTAATCAGGTTGGAAGAAGGTGCTTTAGTCCTAGTTCCATTTCAGATTTCAGCAGAGTAGCGACGCCATTATTTTATTTAATTAGAACAGAGGCAAAGTATAGGCAGAATGAAATGGTGTAGAGAGAATGAGGCTAGAGGGCTGTTTATATAGGGTTAGGCGGACGAACCTAGGTAGAAAACGTGACCAAATACATCAGAATGAACCAGGTTCAAAAACTGGATTTCGGGAGCAGGTCGACTACCCAGTCGACCTGGTCGGGGGGCGGGGGCGGGGGAGGGGGGGTCGACTCCCCAGTCGACCTGGTCGGGGGGGTGGGGTCGACTCTCCAGTCGACCTGGGTCCTAGGCGGGAAATTTCCCGCCCAGCCCGCTTCTGTGTTTGAATTCGAATTTCGAGCTGTTTTCGATTCTGAAAATTCCTGAAACTTCGGAGGGTCATATCTCCCTCATACGAACTCCGATTCTTGCAAACTCGGACTCGTTTACAAGCAGAATTCCGAGACGAACGCAATGGCGCAACCCGTTTCCCATGATTTTTATTTTTAAAAATTAATTATCCTCTGATTTGTTACTTATATGTTCATAGAAAATACGGGGTGTTACATTCTCCCCTCCTTAAAGGATTTCGTCCTCGAAATCTTCAAGTTAAGAAGAATGTGTCCTACCATCCAACATCCATC
The DNA here is from genome assembly GCA_030737875.1 of Allium sativum. Taxonomy (NCBI): domain Eukaryota; kingdom Viridiplantae; phylum Streptophyta; class Magnoliopsida; order Asparagales; family Amaryllidaceae; genus Allium; species Allium sativum. Next base: position 400,439,386 of record CM060926.1, on the reverse strand, counting down.
TACTCAATCATCAATCACTAGCGTCCATTGTCCTTAGAAACTTCTAATGTTGTATGAACATATGCAAAAGTGTATGTATATGTTCCTTATCTAATGCAAAGATTAGGCGGTCCACTGATTCAGTTGATCTCCTTAATGCGAATTATGCCAGTGCCATGAGTCCAACATGTATGCAATTTTCCTACTCGATACATATCATTTCTATATGAGTGCACAACCATTCAGTCATATGCAACATCCATGTTCTGAGTCAATCATTTTGCATCCACAAAAATTGAAAATGCTCACACATCCATATGCAGTATGAGAGTGTTTTCGAGCCGATCTAGTGCCTAGTGTGTGTATATGCATCCACGAGCAACCACTAGCAACCACTTGCATCCACTTGCAACCATCAAACATAACATGTCTCAAACACATGTTTACACCCATTAGTTTCTACCTAAAGTTCAAAGATTCGATCGATAGGATACAGTCGAATGATGGAAGCGAGTACAGATAAAACAAAAACTTGGTTCCCATTAGACATGGGTCCTAAGTATCGGCCCCGAAGACCGAAACCAACATCAGATTTACACCCAGAGGATTACCCTCTTTAGATAATGTCAAAACTGGAAATCTTAACCTTATCAGAAATATTCAGATATTTACAGATTACTGGTATAGATCAGATTACCGAATGATTCTTAGGAAACTAAGCATGATAAATCCCAGAATGTATGCCTCCTACTTGACGCCTAACACGAATATCTCTCAAACCCCAATCACAAACAGATGAGTCATAACCCTTATGGATTTGGGTCTATAGCGGAATCAGAAACAATACTAGTATTAAAGTGCAGAGTATCGATTACAGAATCAAAATGCCAGAATCAGAAAGAATTTTAACTCAACAATCAGATAAGAAAATTAAACCTTCTACTTAAATTTTCTTACTTCTACCCTATCTACTAGTCCCTTGAGCATTCGCCTGTCCTCTAGAAGGGGGTTCTTCCCTCTGCCCTTGCCCTCGTTTCTTCGGGCAGTCCCTAGTGAATTTTCCCATCTCACCACAGTTGAAGCAAGTGCTCTTCCTTTTTCTGCAATCCTTGTTCAGATGAGTCGAGCTTCCACAAGTAAAGCACTTTTTCCCCTTCTTATCTTCAGACTTCTCATCCTTCTTTTGTGTTCTCTTTTTGGGCCATGCTTTCTTATTCTGTGGTTCTTCCTTCTTTGTCTCTTTTAGGCCCTTATCTTCCTCGTGCAGTAGCGCCATGTCCACCAATTTCTCGTAAGTCGCTCCCATGGGTACATGGGTCATGGCTAGGCTGTGCAGTGGCTCGTTCAATCCTTTAACAAAGCGGAGAGCCTTTTTATGCTGAGTGTTGACTAAATCCAATCCGAACCTAGCCAGTTGGTTGAACTGGTTGACGTATTCCTTCACCGTCATACTTCCTTGCTTAAGAGATAAGAACTTTTCCAGTTGTAAACTTCGTTCAGCTTGCGAGAGGAATTTTGTCTCAAACCTTGCTCTGAAATCCATCCAAGTTTCAACCGACCTCTCGGCGTTAGCGACTTCCCACCAATAGGAAGCTTCGTCTTTGAGCAACCATACCGCCAACTGTACCTTCTGCCCATCATCCACCTCGAAGATAACGAATAGATTCTCAGTTTCTTTGAGCCAGTTCCTCGCCTCTACGAACGATTCAGTTCCCTTGAAATCCTTTCCACCCATGGCCCTAAAATCTCTACAGATCTTTGAGAAAGCAACTGCACGAGGAGGGGGCGGAGGAGGGGGATCATTTGCTGGACCTGCGGCGGCGGTCCTAGCCTCAAGATATTGACGAAACCAACCGGGTACATGAACACCCTCTGGTATCTCAGATGCTTCAGACGTGCTGAAACGAAAAAGGAAAGATTCAATACAAAAAGGACTGAAGGAAAGATATATGGCTCTTGGGGATCATGTTTTTCAAAATAAGCTTTATTTTGGAAAATACTTCCTTTCAAAACCTTTTTGAAAATAGTTTTCAAAAACTTACCAATCTGGTAACCTTCGGCTCTGATACCAAGTGTAACACCCCCACCTCCGTTAAGGTCACTCACAAAGGGAATGCCTTAACTTTGGTGGAGCATTTTAGTAAACAGAATAGAAACTTACAAGACAGATAAAACAGTACTTGAAAAATTTATAACTTTATTACAACAGAAACCGAAATAAGCTTGGTTACATCCTTTCAAATCACAATATCAGAATTCAAGTACAAAATATCAGTCTTATACAAAAGCCTTCAGAATGCATAGTTTAAAATAATAATCCCCACAGAAGAAGACAAGCCATACTTTAAGCACTTCAAGCAGAAGAAATCTGGATCAAGCTAGAATATTCCCTTCTACAAAACTTGGGGGGAAACGGAAGAAAGGAGGCGAAACAACAAGGGTCAGACAAAAAGTCTGGCAAGTCCACTGATTTTCAGTTATGAACAGATAATAATAACATGACATGAAAATAAAACTGGATGAGAGATAACTGTAACAGGTGTAGCAGATATAACAGAAGAACGGAATGATATAAGCTATTGCTTTACACTTCTCTGCACTAATACTAGTATAACAGAATTAGGTGTCACCCTAATGTCTAAACTGAAACAGAAACGGGTACAGAATAATTTCCACAGAAGAGAATGCTAGTAATGGGCCTTTACCACCCCAACAGAAACGGACAGAAACAGAATGCTAATAATGGGCCTTTACCACCCCAACAGAAACAGACAGAAACAGATTAATCCCTACGGAAACAGAATGTAGAATTAGGTGTACACTAGTAATGGGCCTTTACCACCCGAACAGACGGTACCACTCAGAAATAGACAGGTGTTACCACCCAACAGAAACATACGGTACCAACAGAAACACACAGAACTAAGTGTACCCTAAAACCCTACCCCAAGCGATCGGCTCCCTAATACATAAATACCCTGTGCCAGCCCCACAAAAGGGTGTATCACTTCCCAAAGTGGAAACCTTTTAAATGACACAGACCTATTTACAGATGTCACGGCGTCTTACATCCTCAGAGGAAGACCAGGATCCATGCATGCACATGACCCGGTTGGAACGCACCATCAACACCCCTCGCCATTATCAGAATGAACCGCTTATAATTAGTTCAGTAAGCGTGCCCGGACCCTACCTACTGTTGGGTCGAAGTTTTGATACCATAAAGGGTTACTGACTAATATGGGTCCCAAACAACAGATGCCGCAAGTAATTCCCCTCCTAACCTTGTGTCCCCAAACTAACAGATTTCAGATTAACTTGTTTACAAGTTTACAACATACAGAATTCAGATCAACTAGTTCACAGATCAGATAAGTTTTCAGACTAACGGATCAGATATACGGATTTAACAGATTTACAGATTTGTCTAACTTTGCAATTGGGCCTACAGATTCACGGAACAGATTAATTAAATTCATCAGTCTAGTGGGTTTAATCCTATCCGCCCAACACGTTTTAGACATCATATTTATCTCAGATTTTCATTAATTAAATATTAATGCCCAGACCTCTCACATTAGACTGACAGTTTGCGGCTACTGGTTAGGCCGGTTGGTTCCGGGCAGATTTCTGTTGCAAACTGAGTCTAACCTCATGTTTCAAGCACGTTATGACTAACTTGTCACATTAGAACCTATTTTTTTTGGCCACTGGATGTGCCGGGCTGTTCCGGGCAGAATTACGCCGCAAACTCATTCTAACCTCGAGTCAGCCATGTTTATCTTTACGGCCAATTAATTAATAATTTACCATTTATGCCCACGCCTAATATACATATCAATTATTCATAGCTAATTCAGATTATGTCAATAACAGACTGAATATATCAACTTAACAGATATAGCAGATAACAAATTTTCGCAGATTAGGCGACTTAACGGATTCAGCAGATTAAGTAATTTAGCAGATTTAGCATATAACAGATTTGACATTTTCAGCAGACTTAGCAGATGACAGATTTGGCAGATGAACAGATCTAGCAGACTAGCCAGTAGAGCAGAACTAGCAGATTAAGCAATATAACAGAACTAGCAGATTAGGCAATATAACAGAACTAGCAGATTAGGCAAATATAGCAGAACTAGCAAATTAGGCAAATATAACAGATTTAATCATTTCTTAAAGTTTCACAAACATATCTTGCTTAATTATAAAATTGGCCTAAGTTTGCATGCCTAAATAGTTGTCATGATTCACACTATGATCATATACCCCACGTTTGCATTGAATTTACATGTCACAGATTATGGTCATAATTTACATGTCCCAATTTAGTTCAACTTGCCTAGTACAAAAGATTCACATATAAATTATACCAAATATAGCCATCGATTTCAATGCATGTCATATATTCAAAAATCTCCTACTTAGGTGTTATTCACATTTGATAGTTATCAAATCTTAATATAGATCTTCACACCTAAGTTGTATTCTCTTTCAAATCATGAATTGTTATATAAACAATATGCCCAACAATCTAGTTATAACAGATCTTAATTCAAAATATGTGTTATGTCCAATGTCTCAAGTCACATGTTAACATACCATGGTTCCTCTTCTTCCAATTCACAGAATATGCATAGATCTAAATCTAGTTTACAACCTATGTCCTTTTTCTTAAATCAGTCACAGATTAGCCATGTCCAATTATGCCACATTCATTATTTGTCCCAAACATTTTAGCGTTCGTGCGTTAATCTCTTAGGAGATTGGCGCAGGCTCGTAGTAGCCTGGCTATATAACAGAAAGAAGAAGAGATACAAAATAAAATAGATCAGAACAGAACATACACAATCTCAAATTCAGATTTACAATCATGTCACAATTATGATTAAAGTTTATATCGGAAAATAACTGCACTTGCCTTTCGTGGTTTAAGAAAGGAAATAAACTGGTGTTGATGCAGAAAGGCTGAATTACTCTTCTTTAATTGTTGTCGTAGCTCTAAACTCTTATTTAAGATTTGATTTAGCTTTTAATTCTAATCAGGTTGGAAGAAGGTGCTTTAGTCCTAGTACCAGTTCAAATTTCAGCAGAGTAGCGACGCCATTATTTTATTTAATTAGAACAGAGGCAGAGTATAGGCAGAATGAAATGGTGTAGAGAGAATGAGGCTAGAGGGCTGTTTATATAGGGTTAGGCGGACAAACCTAGGCAGAAAACGTGACCAAATACATCAGAACGAACCAGGTTCAAAAACTGGATTTCGGGAGCAGGTCGACCCCTAGGTCGACTACCCAGTCGACCCGTTCAGGGGGGATCGACTACCCAGTCGACTCCCCAGTCGACCTGGTCGGGGGGGAGGGGTCGACTACCCAGTCGACCTGGGTCCTGGGTGGGAAATTTCCCGCCCAGCCCGCTTCTGGGTTTGAATTCGAATTTTGAATTCGAATTTCGAGCTGTTTTCGATTCTGAAAATTCCTGAAACTTCGGAGGGTCATATCTCCCTCATACGGACTCCGATTCTTGCAAACTCGGACTCGTTTCCAAGTAGAATTCCGAGACGAACAAAATGGTGCAACCCGTTTCCCTTGATTACTATTTTTAAAAATTAATTATCCTCTGATTTGTTACTTATACGTTCACAGAAAATACGGGGTGTTACAGACAAGGTATGAGACCACCTTCCGCATGTGTATCTCTAGAGGTGAATACACTGGGTTCAACAAGAACGTCTTGCAACCCGTCCCTCACAAGACCGACCACTCATTTCCCTTGAGTGTATCAAATGCATATCACCAACGGTTGGGATCAGCAATCGCCTCCCGAAAAGGGACAACATCGAATATAGATTAAAGAAGCAAATGGAATTTCTCTAGATTGGTGATTATACACACTAATGGGAGCGACCCACATAGCCATGCTGCCTGCCCGATTTTCGTCATTTCCCGGTTGATGAGGCTTGGGGCCAGAACATAACTTTAAAACATCTGGTCATCATTCACTTTGAATGCCACTTCGTCAGATCCGCCAGATTACACTGAATGACGTCCAAAAAAAAAATACTCTAGTTTATTTGGCTAGAGAATAACCATTTCTCCGCCATCAACTATGGTACGTTTGGAGAAATCAACGCATGTAATTCCTCTGGAAATACTCTGTCAGACATCTGTCCATACAAGTCATCCAGGAACAGGATGAACCGAAGGTACTCTCCTACTGCATCTCATATAGGAATCACCCCATGGATCAGTAGCGAGTAGTCCTTGCAAAACGCAAAATATCAACCACGACCGAATCATGTCAGAATACCTCTGCATTTCAACACTGAGAATATTCGTCAAGTAATCCTTTCGCTTATGAAGATTCCCGGCCTTCACTTGCTCCGTCTTCAATTGACGACTTCACGTATTTGCTGGTCGGAATGGTTTTCGAATATAAATTCGATCCCGGTCTTTCCGCACCAACAATCGTATTGGTCTGGTTTGATAGTCGGTGTTTTAACTATCAAATAACAGTAGTGTGAATACAATGAGTTCGCTGATTCGGTACTTGGCATGACTTGGCCTTTTTGAAATATATTTAACAAAATGGTTAATCACTTCCTTATTCTTTAATATATTTAAACCTTACATTGATTCTTAATTATAACAAAAACTATTTTTAATACTTTCGAGCATATATAAGTATATAACCCGCTTTCCATTCCTTTTGGAAATATCGATATATTTCTTTAAATCCTTTTCCCTTTTTCTTTCTTATTTAGCATCTCGATATATATATATATATATACACATACATATATTTATATACTTAATGATATAAGCCAAATTTCCTCTGACTGATTTACTTTGATTGATTAACTCCTACTTGACTAACTCGACCTATTTAACTCAATTGGACTAACTTGACTTGATTACTCCTATCAACTAACTAATATTCGATTTACTCCATTCTCTTGACTCTAGATCGCAGCGATCACAATGGTTACGCCTGATTCCCTCAGGAAACATCCGACCGCCGTAGACTATCTGCAGCCCTGCGAATTACGCTAGTAGTCGTACACAATGGCGACTCTTCCTGAATAACTATGTTTGACTAACTCTATTTCAAATACTATATTCAATCAACTCTAATTGAATAACAAATGTTTAATAAAATTTGAAATCAATATTCTTATTTCTTTTGAAACTAATATTGCAATATTATTTAATTTCCCAAGACCCTGCATTATAGTTCGATATTCCTCGTATAGGGTAAAACCAATTTCAACTCCTTTACTCGCTCCAAACTAAAACCATTCCTCGATAATAGTGAAGCCAATCAAGTTGGGGTATTTTAGTTACCTCTCAAACCTTGATCGACCCGTTCTTACCTCGGAATAATGTTAGTTTAACCACTAACATCAAAATCTCATTTTTCCTCTGATTTCAAATCGGTTTTATAAAACCGTTCCTTATATTTGAAATCTTCGCTCCAACTCCTTTTACTTAATTCCTTTAATCAAGTAAGTCTTTATTAACAATACACCTTTTAACTTTAAAACCCTTTTCCTCTTATAACCTTTGGATTTAAATAAAAACCCACATTTAATAATTCACTTCCATTTACTCGAGTATCCTTAAACAATACCTTACCTTGGATTTATAACTAAAATCTGCCTACCGCCTTTTGACCCAACCTTAACGCCATCTAATCACTTCAATGAACTCCAATTAAAACCCAACATTTTAATCCTTATTAATTAAAACAATAATTAACTTTGAATATTAACTATAAAAACAGTTAACTTGGCTATTAATTTAGAATAGTATAATTATCATTTTTTAAAGCTTATTAAATAACTATATTAACACCAACCAACTCGATAATCACTTATCAAATATAGTTGATCGATGCTTAGCTAACAATTAACCTTTTGGTTGTGACATTTAACAAATACTTCAGAAATTTCAAACCAATTTAATCCAATTACCACCTTCCATTAAAAACAGTTGAATTTACTGTTCGTACATCTTAGTTAACCTTTAACTGCATTAATTGTCATTTCCCCTTTTAAAATTTATTAAATAACTTCATAAATTAAAAAACCCCATTTAACTGTTTTTAAAAAACAATTATTTCCTTTTACCAAACCGTAGGAAATTCTTGGTTTTTGCTTTTCAAACTGATCTAAACCAGTTAACTAATTTCCTTTATAACTTGGTTTAATATATTTATTTGTAAATTTCCAATTTAAAACCTCATACAAAATAATTTAAAAACTTTAATTCAGTTATAAATAAATTTATAACTTTGAAGCAACGTCGATCCACCTGACGGTAGACGACACTTACAACAACATATTTCAGGCCATTTCCTGCCAATGACCAGATCAACACTGTCAATTGACTTCAATCACAACAATGATAAAGATCAATTCAACCATCATATTTAAACAGGTTTTGGTGTCAGTCAGGTTGAACAATTCATATATATGCACAACAAACAAAAATACAGTTTAGTGGAGGAATCCGGTCGGATCCCTCCAACCTGTCCTTCTCTGCATCACAGGTATCAGTTTGAAACAATATACGAATAAATAATTAACGAGGCTTAAACAACTGCAATCAATCAAACAGTAAACAAACAATTTGCATCCATCGCATCCAATCAATTTATACTGTTAACGGTGAATTATATTTTTCTATGGATTTAACACATCACGGGATTCCAGAAGGTGTGAGAATTAACTCACCAGATTTATTTTGGTTGGTGGTTGACGCGTTTGTTCCTTTAAATCTTGAACGGACGTTCAAAATTTACTGAAATTTCAACGGAGTCAGATCAGTGCCTAGTCAGCGCCATCGTCTAGGTCTCGTCCCTACGATCCCAACGGATCCAGTTTCGCTGAAATCCGTTAACGTATGTAAAAGATATCCTTGTTTAAAGTTTTAATATATATACGATCAATTAACTAATTAATTAATTAATTTAAAAACTTTAATTACCTTTCTTCCGTCCACGTCATCATCGGACTGTTGCAAAATGCGTTTTCTCAACTTCCCTTCAGGAAACCCGACTGTTCTTCTTTTACTTTGAAAAAACGAACTCCACCATCTTCCACTTGAACTTCTCGTCTCCGCAGCTGCTCCGACCACCAGAGATCCCCTACGACCGACCATCGGCTTACTCACAACGTCCAACACCTACGCCCCCAACGAAATCCTCCGGTGTGCCTCCTACCACCGTGAAAACTTCTCCAAACCCTTTCCATTCATCAGGGAAAATCCGCCACCATCTTTGATCATTTGCCTCGCCACCACCTCCATCGTCTCCGCCTTGCCACCCAGCTTCGATTCCCCCCAGACCGCGATCCCCTTGGCCACCCAGATCGCCAGAAAAATGGAATTTCTGATCACACTTCCCAAAACCGAGCCCAAAACAACGTTCTCCGTCAACTCTCAATTCCCGACACCCTCGACCACCAGAGGTCACGCCACCACCGCCAAAACAAACCCTTGCCACTCCTCTACAAAACCTTCAAGGTCCCTTCTCCTCAAATTGAACCAAACTCCTCAATTTTGGCCTAACACGAAAATGGTTTTCCACGGTTTAACACCGATTCCGGCCACCCCCGACCACCATTCCACCCCACCTTTCTCCAGTAGGTAGATAACACCCTGATCTACCACTTTCGCTTTGGAACCCCCCACGAATTCATCACGGATTGGAAAATGTAAATTGATTTGTGTTTGAGGACTTATTTGCAAAATTGATGAAAGGAGATGAAGTCCTGGCTGGAATTTCTGATGTAGGGAGTATATATAGAGTAGAAAAATATATTTTAAGTTGATGTGACGAGCGACGTTGAATAACGATATTTTATTTCGTGTCTATCGCGTTTTTGAACGTCGTTTATTCGCTCCTGCGCTCACATACAAACCCTGTTCGAGATGCGAATGGACGACATGATATAATTTGATGATATGGTCCTAATGAAACTTGTTTCGTCGAATTCCGAGTCCGTTTGCTCAAAAAGCGTTCGTACACGTCCAAATTGATCAAATTAATTTGCATTTTATTTTTCCACGCTCACAGAATAACACCGATTGACGTGCAGTTTGAAAATCTAGCTATAATTTTCTGTTACGGTCCCAACAAAATTTGTTTCATCGAAAACAGAGGTCGTTTGAATAAAGTCCCTTTTGAACTGTTCAATTTGGATTAAAATAAATTAGTTTTAAAATACTTCAATATAAAATATATAAAATATTGCAGTTGGTCATATACGACCAGAATTTGATACACTATTAATAGAAAATATCCCGGGTTGAATTCCAAGCCAAATTCATATATAAAATATTTAAAAACCCTTATTTTATGTAAACACAGCGCTATATATATAAAGGAAATTCCATAGCATTTTTTTCAAAATTTGATTTGGACATAAAATAAAATCTACAACACAAAAACTCGATTTTTCTCTTCCATTAGAAAGATATCGTCAAACCGATCCCGACGTTTCTTATTTCGAGGAAATCCGACTTATTTTGAGCCCGGTACGACCAATTGAAATTCAAAACGCCAAATCGCGAATTGCCGCGCCGCTGCAGCTCGTTATTTAATTAAATTATAAACCATATCTCTCGACCATTGTTAAATAAACGAAATCGTCGTTGTAAATTTAATATAACCAATATTTGACCAATTTAAACTGCCCAATCACAATATATGGCAAATTCTATATTTTCCCAAATATTCTGGAAATTAAAATGTTATTTTATTATTTATTTAAATAATATATTCCAAATAAAATCGTTAAATTCGATCATTTAAATTCAAACCAATATTTTAAATAATTAAAATATTCCAAATAAAATAGGCAAAAAATACGGGTCGTTACATAAACCAACTAAAACTGCTCACTATAACTAGAAACAGTCTAGTCAAATTATAACAATGCAATACTTAAAGGTGTACTTTGATGAATATTGCATATGCATCTAATAGGAAACCGCTAACTATATTGCTTAATGATATGCGACTTAGAAATGTATGATTTCATAATGGAAAGTGTTAGAATTTAAGATTATCAAGTTACCAATATACAACACCTGGATTGGTATATAGGAACAAGTGGAATCCATTTTTATTTAATAACAACTAAAACATTCTTACATCCACTATTAATACTTTCACAGTATATGTGGGTACTTGCATGAAATTGTTGCCATGTTCGTTCTGTTTGCTCTGATATCTTAACTACATTGATATTTTATTTGTCTTGCATTAATCATGCTTGTCCTACTTTTATATATATATATATATATATATATATATATATATCAATTTAAGGTACAAATTATAGGCAGGTTCAGGTACATACCAAGCAAAGCACCAGTACAATTATGTACCTTCAGATTTATAAATAAGGCAACAAACAAATCCACTAATTCACCTTTTCCCATACACACTGTACATTTCCCAAAGTAAAAATTAATAGCAAACAAAATGAAACACAATCAGTTTTAGTTATAAAATTTCAAAAAATCAAATGATCATAACGACAACACAGCGCAACAGGGGTTGCTAATGAAACAAGTAGTCACACAAATGGTGTAGACATAGTGCAACAAAGCAAGATGCATACACAAGATTTTCAAGTATGCAGGTAGGTAATCAAAGCAAGGTAACGAACTGAAACGACCCAAACTCACCCGTAAGGGAAAGCTTGGATTGAGTTGAGAACATGGCAAATCAGAACGCAAACAGAAGAACATTTCATTGTTGTTACAACAATTTACTTCAGAGTACAAGAATATAACAGAGTCTGAATAATTAATATACATTTGATAAATATCAGAGACTTAAATTATACTGCAGGGGAAAATAATACATAACACAACTAGAAGAAATACATGGACACAGAGCTTTTCGAATATAGCTTCAGCTGTAAATCCAGGATCCTGTGGAAATAATATATGCAAAACCAAAACTACTAGCAGCCCATGTGGAAAATAGGGGCACCCAGAGTTTAGGTTAAAACAGTAAACTCTAGGTCAGTCATGGGACTGGTGTTAGAACTAAAACAGTTATTTAAAACTTTGCTCTAGAAATAAAGTAAGTCAAAGGACAATGCTGTATAACACGGAACAGGTTTCCTCCCAAGAATACCAGTGCATAAAACAAACAGCCCAATGCTTTTTGTAAAAATGAAGCTATTATAAGACTCAGGTCCCATCACACAATGCAACGCAAGATGGAGGATAGAGTTTTCCCTTGTAATGGCCAAATATGCATGGTACGTTTAAAACAAATCATTTGATATTACTATAAGTGCATAGTGTATAAAACAACTTCAAATATAAATGTATTAATCATAGACAGCATGGGTACCGTATATCATGTCGCCATACTAGTCTCTACAATCAGAACCGAAATGTCACGTATTGGAAATTGGGTTTCTGTCATGAATCGAGGCAAAGGATCATCCTCGCCAGCTTCGAGACACTCTAGCAAATGCCTCAAGGTTCAGATGCTGGCGAACCGTTCGATCTTCAGGGTCGGTCCACACTTAACGGATTAATTAGACCTGAACACACGTTCCCCGGTCCTATTGGACCTAGCCATTGGCCTGTAGTGACCGATATATCCGAGGCACCTTGCAATCCATCATCCATATAGATAATATATATATATATATATATATATGTCTGGGCTCCATACCATAACACCACCCATAGCTAGAAGGAAACGTCATGCACTCCCTAGAGTAACGATCCCTTTTTTGACTCATACCGAGGTGTGAGGCTCACGTATTAATGCCATACACAAAGCTGTGATATTTAAAGTCATGCTTTGATCATCAACCACAAGACTTTGCTTTTCAACAAAAGCATTGATCATTTGCATCTCAGCATGCCACACTGGCAATTCACGCTATGCAACTGATGTCAATCGATATATAACCTCTAAGCTCGTACGTCTCAGAGAAGGGTGTTAAGCAAGAGAATAAATTCTCCGCCACCAAACAAATATGTATTTAATAGAAATCAATCAACACAAAATAAAATCCAAAGTCAGATACACATCTATTTATAAGTTCGTTCTAGGTCTGAACGAAACTGAAGGCACCTTATTCCTCATCTCATATGTCCAATACAGGAGAGAGGTCTTCGCATATTCGGTCGATCTCCAAGTACGTCTGGACGATCACCACCTATTACCTTGTCTTGGGTATACAGCCCAATCAAGACATCAGTAATCATCCAAATGATGTGAAGACCTCCGGTTGTAACAACCCATAAAATCAAAACCAATTTTAAGGCGGCTATTTTAATGAATTTAGAATATTTAAAATGATTTATTTTAAATAATAACAACTAAATTTTTTTTTTAAATGATGTTGGAACGAATAAATTTATTTCAGTTATATAACGAGCCTGAAATGGCACGATAGTTTTAAAATTCAACTTCGAACTTTGACTGAATGTACATGATTCAAAATAAATCGGATTTCAGTAAAATCAAAAATATTTAAATCTGTTTAAAAATATCTTTCTAACGGATGTGAATAATTGAAATTTCATAGCGGGAATAAAGAGTTATGGCCAGTTGAATGTTCAGAATAGTTGCTATGGAATTTAATATAAATATAGCCCTTAAAAATAGACATTTTGCAAATGTCCTCCATTTCCAACTAAACGATTTTGGTTGGATCCGGAATGTCATTTTATTGCCAGGTTTAAAATTCAATAATTTTTGGAATTAATACGTGAGCGTGGCAAACGAAAACGCGTTTGGTAATTTCAGTTTGAATTGGATCGACCAGAAAAAGACCACTTTTCAAACGGTCTCCAAATTCAATGAAATTAATTTTGTTAGGACCGTATCTTCCAAACATAGCTAGATTTATTTTTGGGGAATTTTTGGAATCAGTATGTGGCCCCAGCAAATTAAAATGCATGTTCAAATCCAAATTTGAATGTTTTATATTTTAATTTGAAGAAAAACTAATCGTAACAGTCGAATTAGCTTACAAAACATATTCCATTTTGTCCGGAATGGGGGTTTTTGTCTAGTGGCAATAGTCGTTGGGTTTGATTTGGAGTTAGTATGGACTAAAGGGTATTTTTGAACTTAAAAGAATTAAAAATAAATATATAAACCCATGGACCAATAGAAATTCACCCTCACTATTTTCGCTCCAGGTCAAAACCCGTAACCCCCCTCAATCAATGGCGTCTTTCACTTCTAACCTTCTCTCCTCGATTCGGGCCAATCCACTCAATAAAATCCTTTGCTCCAGTTGAGGTTTTTGAAGAGCTGCTCCTCCTCTTCAAATCCATACCCACTACACCCTCTATCGTGTTGTATATCTCGAGATTCGTCGCTCCAAAGTCATCGACTTAAGACCGCCGAGGCTTCACCGCTGCGTCGAGTTCAACCATACCCCAAGGTGCGGGTGCCCCGTTCCATGCTCTTCAACATGGTACCATCTTATTTTGACCTCGTGCTTCGAATTGAGTGAAAATCATAAACCTAGTTTTGAACCTTCATTGAGAGGTAATGGCTTGGTTATTTTAAACATTTTATAATGCTTTAAAGCATTGCGAAGTTGGATTTATTAATAAAAATCGTGTCTTTTTCATATCGTGTTGAAATCCAGTGAAACAAAAGACATCGAGCCCGTGACATCATACACTACATTCTAGAAGAGGCTAGAACACATTTGGAGCTCTTTACGAATTACGAAGGAGTGGAACCCAATGTGTTCTAAATTCAAATTGGAATAGAATAGCGATTTATAAATTATATAATCGATGTATAAATTATGTACCCCTTCGTAAGGAAGACAATATGAAGGTAGCTTAAGCTCAAATGGCGAGAAATACTTCAAGGTACCACATGAAGGGTAAGGCCAGTAACCAAAAGCCCTAGCTGCTAAAATCTACTGGCTGGGCCGAAGCTTACTATGGATTTCTCACCTGATCTAAATGGTCATTTCACCACTCATAAGACTTTTCCTAAGAAGGGGATTAATAAGATACAAAATTAACCACTTTTACTCTATCTTATGTCTATATGGTAGTCAATTTATTAGGGGAGAGAACAACCATAAATCAAAATTTTTCTCTATATGGTAGTCAATTTATTGGGGGAGAGAACACCAATAAATCTCCTTTTATTCTCTCTATATGGTAGTCAATATATTGGTTGTTCTCTCTGATTTGCATTGAAATGACTTATGGGGTTGGTGAATATATGTGAAACTGGAAACTCAGACATAACATAGAAAATCCTTCATTCTTGGGCCGGGGGGTAGGGGGTGGGGTGGCGGTCGGGGGTGGGAGGTTAATCCCGGCTTTCCTCTAGTGCAAAACGTTAAGCTTAGTAACAAAGAATGTTTGACTAAACTCCCTTTAGGTGGCTTCCAAGTCTGATGATTCTGTCTTAATTAAGTGCGACTTGTTAGTTAATGAAGCTATTGGTAGTTAACGAGGCTAACAGAGGGAGAGAGCCATGGCCCCAAAGGGGGTAGTAAAAAGATAAGTTCTGAGCGGAGGGTTTGATCCCCGGAGCAAAGCCCTTAATCTACCCCCCTAGTTAGCGTAGTGGGTGAGCTAACAGGGGGGCAGGTTAGGGCTTCGCTCCGCTCAGAACTTATCTTTTTGCTATCGAAATAACCTGCTTTACCAGATAGTTGTCTATGAACGCAACTCTAGAGTTAACTAACGGGAGAGAGTTGTCTTAAATGGTAGTGAATATATTGGTTGTTCTCTCTGAAGCATTTTTTTTAATATTAATTAAGTCATTTTTATTTGGGAAGATCGAATACTTGAACGAAAAAGGAAGTGCTTTTAAAGAGAGAACAACCAATATATTGACTACCATATAGAGAGAATAAAAGGAGATTTATTGGTGTTCTCTCCCCAATAAAGCGCAGTGGACCGCTCTCAATAAGCACTTAGCCTTACGCAGTGTAGGCCGGAGTGAGAGAACAAACAATATATTGACTACCATATAGAGAGAATAAAGGAGGTTTATTGGTGTTCTCTCCCCAATAAATTGACTACTATATAGAGAAAAAATGGTGATTTATGGTTGTTCTCTCCCCTAATAAATTGACTAAGCGTTGTATATATCACATAAAAGCGTTGTATAAATTATATATGCGATGTATAAGTTATATATAAATTGTATAAATCATATGTGCATTGAATGGAATTGAAATGAAAATGAAATGAAATAAATATATTTATAAACATATATATATACACACTCCCCTCGTTCGCAGACCATGGACGATATAAATTGATTGTGTTGTGGAAAATGATTGTGTTGTGGAAATTGATTGTGGTTGTGAATGATTAATTGTGGTTGCAACAAAATTGATTTGTTTGTGGAAAATTCATTGTGTTATGAAAATGAAAGATATTGTGGAAATTATACAAATGAAACCCCTTGTATGGTCGCAAGGTCTAGGATAGCAGAGGAGCCGTGCTTCGACATGATGCCGGTTTTAATTACCCTGCCATTATAATGCCGAAATTTTCTAAAATATTCATGTGTTGTAAAATATTCATGTTTGAACAATAAAAATCACATTTTTATTGTATACATGAATGACTAAAATATTCATGTTTGAAATAAATTGTTTGAACAATACAAATCACATTTTTATTGTATATATGAATCAATAAAAATATTCATTTTTGAAATAAAATGTTTTAACAATAAAAATCAAATTTTTATTGTATGTATGAACCTTTAAAAATAGTCAAAGGTTGAAATAAATATTTATTTATTAGAAATAATATTTTTAACATGCATATGAAGTGTTAAAAATTGCCATGTGTTGAAATAAATATTTGTTGATTGAAAATAATATATTTAACATGTATATGAACTGTTAAAATTAACTATGAGTTGAAATAAATATTTGTTTATTGAAAATAATATTTTTAACATGTATATGAACTGTTAAAAATAACCATGTGTTGAAATAAATATTTGTTGATTGAAAATATTATTTCTAACATGTATATGAAGTTTTAAAAATAACCACGGGTTGAAATAAATATTTGTTGATTGAAAATAATATTTATCATATATATTAAGTGTTAAAAGTAACCACGGGTTGAAATAAATGCTTGTTCATTAGAAATAATATTTTTAACATGCATATGAACTGTTAAAAATAGTCATGTATGAAAATAAATATTTATTCGCTAAAAACATTATTTTTAGCTTAGATATGCATAATACATATGCTAAACAGGTAAATGGATTTTCTGTTGAGTAAAGAATTTATTTATGTGCCCGACAAATAGTTAAACCTTAATGAGTTGGCTGCGCAATTTTATTTATTATACAAACTCCTGTGAATGCCATTGGATGCGGTGTGTTGTTGTTCTGTATGAGATTATAAACAATGCCATAGGATAGTAACAACTAATTTTGAACTACACTACATGGCTTACTTCGTGAAGATAACATACTCTATCATATACCACATAAGCATTTGGAGCTTATGTGACAAAGTTGGAATTACCGTACAAGCGAGACGCTCGTATGGCGATGATTGAATTACAGGTTGAACTGAGGATTGATATGGACAAAACAAATATAACGGTAAATTGCCAGATTAAATAAAAACTTGCACACGGGTGCATAGTTGACAATAATCATGTATCTCTAGTTATTAGATACGACACATGGATTATTTATTTTCCAACACTAGACAAGGTGACGAGATTTATCTCTGGAGTAATTTACACACTCCCTTGGGCATAGAATAGGACACTAAAAATTGTGTATGCTTATATTGGATTTATTGGGTGCCTAGTACGGCCCAATAAATTTCCAAACCACTCCCCGTACAAAGAAGGTTATGGCGAAATTTTTCGAAATTTAAAGGCATTAGCCAAATGTTTGAAGTGAAAACGGTTTGGAAATTGTCGAATGAATTATATTTATATAGATATATATATATATAATTAAAATAAAACGAATCGCGTAACTTCATTTTGTGTTTTGGAATCGTAGCTTTAAACGATTATACCGAGATATCCGACCATCGGATTTTCCCGAAACAGGAACCGTTGGGTTCGGTTTGGAGAGATCTTTCCAACGGTATTAACTTTGTTAAGATCCTACCGTTAGATTTTGAGAAATGTGTAAATCAAATCTGAGTAAAAACAACGCCAAAGCCGCGTAATTACCTGAAGCGTCGTTTAATTAAAATGGACTATTTTTAAATAAATAAAAATAACGATAAATCATTATAAAATATATATAGCGATATGAAATGGAAATAACAGATTTTACTCGGTTTATTAGATATTTTGATGGTTGGATGTGTTTGACATGAAAATTATATTAATTAACTGAAATGTGGATGTCAAATAGTTTAACTATAGAAAGAATTGATTTGAATTCTATATATATGTGAATTATTTGAAAAGGCCGAGTTAATTCTCATTTCAAAATTGATAGATGATTAAAAGTCGAAGACACGAAGATGGTGCAAGACTGATGATCTTCACATCGTATGGATTGCTACTGATGCCTTAGATATGGGTAGCTCCCTTGACGAGGTTACAGTGGTAGTGGTCTGGACGTACTTGTTGATTGTTTAGATGTGCAAGAGCCTCTCTTCCGTATTGGACGTATGGAACGAGGAATAATGTGCCTCCGGTTTCGTTCAGACCTAGAATGGACTTTTAAATGGATGTGTGTCTGACATGTATTCTGTGCTGTATTCGTTGATCTCTACTAAATATACGTCTGTTTAGCGGCGGAGAATTTATTCTCTTTCTTAACGCCCTTCTCTGATACGTATGAGCTCAACGGTTGTATACCAGTAAACATCAATGGTATGGTATGGATTGGCAGCGTGGCTTGTAGAGAGGCAGAGATCAAGGCTTTTGTTGAAAAGCAGAGTCTTGTGGTTGATGATCAAAAGCACCGTTTAATATAGCATAGCTTTGTGTATAGCGTTGATTCGCAAGCCTCACACCTCGGTATGAGTCAAAAATGAGATAAAGGACCCAAGGAGAACATGACGTTTCTTTCTAGCTATGGGTGATGTCATGGTATGGAGCCTAGACATTCATTTATTTTTACCTATGTGGATGTTGAAAGCGAGGTGCCTCGGATATATCGGTTACCAAGAATCCAATGGATAGGTCCGATAGGACCGGGAAATGTGTGTTTAGGAATAATTAAGCCTCAAACGTAAGGGAGGACCGACCTTGGAGGATCCAGGGGTTACCCAGAGTGTGCAGTCCCGAGGCATTTGCTAAAGTGTCTTGAAGCGGAGAGGAGTACATCCCTTGCCTCGACTCATGACAGAAATCCAATTTCCAATACGACATTGCAGTTTTGATTGTAAACCTATATATGGCGACATAGTAGATGGTAGCTATGCCATCTACGATTGATACATTATGATTGAAATTTCTTTTGAAACATATGTGCACTAGTAATAATATCAAATGGTCTTGTTTTATACGTATCAAGCATATTTTGCCATTATAAGGTAAAACTCTATCCTCGGGCTTGCGTTGCATTGTGTGATGGGAACTGAGTCTTATAATGGCTTCATTTTTCTAAAAAGCATTGTGTTGTTTTAAAGATTTACTTTATTTCATGCACTGGTAATCAATGGAGTAAACCCGTTCGCCGTGGTCCTATGATTTGCCTTAGTATTATTGTTAAATCAGTTAAGTAGATTTCTCATACTAGTCCCATGACTGACTCGTAGTTTGTTTTTACTTGCAAACTCGGGTGCCCTTATTTTTACACGGGCAGCCCAGTGATAGGTTACATGATGTATTTTGGCTTTGCACTATAGCATGGAGTGCACTTTTGGCTTATGGCGAAAACTAGCTTTCATCTATATTTTGGACTATTGACATTTCCGCCTATATTCTCTTATGTATATGTACCACTAATCGTGATGTAGACTGATTTATATCTATTATGTATTATCTGATGTATATGTCCCAGTGATCTTGATGTAGACTGATCATTTCCTTTATGCACTAAGTTATGTCCTATAAGTGTGCCACTCTAATGTTTATTACATTTTATGATTCCGCTATCATATTGATGTAGATTATTCTATTTCATGTTTATGCTATTATCTGTAATCTGCTAATATTAATTAATGTGTTATATTCCAAATGATTTTCCTTGCTTCCATGACACGGGAGTTTGGGGTTATCACAGCTGGTATCAGAGCTTTGGTTAATCTTAGTTCTAGAATTAAACACATTAAACACCTCCTCAAAATTAGAATCAGTAGTGTTCTAAGGCAAGTAGCTCATTAGAGATAGGATTAGTAATGTCCTAGAATGAGCACAGCAGAATAACATTATAAGTTGATAAGTACATCATTGTTTTCCTTACGTCCTTCTGCTTTTACCATTCCTTAAAAATTATCATTTCTGTTGGTCTGACTCTTTTCTTGTACAGAGCTGACTGACATGAACACTAGAGCTAGAGACAGAGGGAAAGCAGGCAGAGGCCAAGTAAGGGGTGAAATCCCCACTACCCAGAATCAACCTAATCTTGAGGCTTTAGTACCACCACCACCGCCCCCGCAACCATTTAATCTCGACCGGGTGGCTAAGAAATACAGGAATCTGGGTGGCTTGCCATTCTCAGGCAATGGTACAGTAGCTAAAGCACTAGCTTGGTTGAAGTCATGCAAGCGAATCTTTGCTAGCTTAGAACTTGAGGATCATTGAAAGAGATTCATGGCCGCCTGGTTGCTAAAGGACGAAGCACTATTATGGTGGGAGGCCATCACTTTAGACAAGCTAGAGATAGAGATGTCATGGGCTCAGTTCAAAGTGGTGTTCAAAGATAAATTCATCCCTCAATAGGAGATGGAGTGCCTACACGACGAGTTCGCTAATCTCCAACAAAGAGAACGTACGATTCAGGAATATCTCAACAAGTTCACCCAACTGTCCCGTTATGCGCCCGAGCTTGTTCAGGATCCTAATGAGAAGAGCAAGCGATTTATCCATGGACTTCATTGTAGGCACCAAAGTAGAACAACGGGGTACATTATGCTTCCTTTCAACGAGATGGTAGAGATGGCTTGTAAATATGAAAGCTTAGATAAGAGGAACTTTGAAGAAGACCGTGCAAAGGACCAAGCTACCAACAAACGAAAGCCTTTTGGAAAGCAACCTGAGGCAAGCAACACAGAAACTGCAAAGCCTCAAGAGAATAGGAAACCAAGGGGTAAATATACAATTGTGACCAGCTCGGGAATTACTCTAATGAATGCAATGCTCTGAAGTGTCAAAAGACCAATCAAACAGGCTCAAGTATGAATCCCCGCAATTCTAGTGGGTGCTACAACTGCCATAAGACAGGGCATATTAGGAGGAACTATCCTTTGCTCAAGAATTCCTAGGTAGCTCACGTATATGATGGGGAAATCCGCCAGCTTCTCCTATGGGAGCAGGTAAACTTGATGTTTTGGGAGGTACCCTTACTACTAAAAATATTCCTATTTCAGTATTATTTGACACTAGTGCATCATAAAGCTTCATTAAAAGTAACACAGTTAAAAAGTTAAAGTTAAAATTAAGAGACCTTAAAGAATCAATTAGAGTTCATAATCTGATAAAAGGTTCTCTTGTCCTCAGTTTATATTGTAAATCGCTCGTCTCCTATTCTTTTTATCGGTTTCCTTTTAAGTTGATCGTTATAGATTATTCGGAATTCGATATAATTCTTGGGCTGGATTGGTTAACAAAATATGAGGCCAAAGTCAAATGTGCCGAAATAATAGTTAAAATAAAAACGAAGCTCGGAAATATATTCATACCATGCCAAGGCTCAGATTCAGATAGGAAAGAATTTTGGTCTGCGCTAGATGTTACTCTCACTTTATTAGAAAATATTCCCATCGTTAAACATTATGTGGATGTATTTGAAGAAGTTGATAGCTTACCGCCACAAAGAGAAATTGACTTCAAAATCGAGCTAATTCTGAATGCAAGGCCAGTAGTGCATTCAATTCGAAGAATGACCTTGAAGGAAAATGAAGAATTGGGAGATCAAACTCAACAATTTCTATGGAAGGGTCTAATCAGGCCTAGCTTCTCGAATTGGGGAGCAGCCGTAAAATTTGTTCCTATGTCAGATGGTACTCTCAGATTATGTGTTGATTACCAAGACCTCAACAAGCAGACGCTCAAGAATAAATATGCATTACCTCGCATTGATGATTTGTTGGATCAATTGAATGGAGCGCAAGTATTTTCTAGAATGGACATAGCTACAGGTTTCCATCAACTGCGTATTGCCGAAGAATGTGTTCCTTTGACAGCTTTCAGAGGTTCAGACTTATTTTATGAGTGATTAGTAGTGCCATTCGGCTTATGTAATGCTCTAGCTTATTTTGTTGATCTAATGAATAGAGTATTTAGAGAAGTCTTGAATAAGTTCGTACTGGTATTCATTGATGACATTTTAATATTCACTAAGTCTGCTAGCGAGCATGAGAAACATTTAGAACAGGTTTTGGAAATTCTGAGAAAGAACGTATTAAAAGCCAAATTTTCTAAATGTATATTCTAGCAAGAAGAAGTGAAGTTCCTTAGTTACGTCGTATCAAAGGAAGGCATTTCAGTGGATCCAAGCAAAATTACAGTTATTCAAGACTGGAAGCAGCCTAGGACCCCCCACAGAAGTTAGGAGTTTTGTAGGATTGGCTAGTTATTATCGGAAATTCGTTAAAGAACTTTTGAAGATGTCAAGTTCATTAACGAATTTTATTAAGAAGCATGCAAGGTTTAAGTGGACACCAGAATGTGAGGAGGCTTTCCAAGAGCTGAAATTAAGATCGACAACTACTTCAGTATTAATAAGTATCGATGGTAATCAAGATTTGACAGTCTATACAGATGCTTCTCTTGAAGGGGTTGGTGCATTATTAATGCAAAGAGGACAAGTAGTTGCTTATGCTAGCTGCCAGTTGAAGCCGCATGAGAAGAGATATGCAACTCATGATCTTGAGTTGTTAGTCGTCGTGTTTGCTTTGAAAATATGGAGGCACTATCTTTTGGGTGAGAAGTTCGAATTATTCATCGATCATAAGCCATTGAAATATTTATTCACCCATAAAGACTTGAATTTGAGGTACCAGCGTTAGTTAGACTTCCTTGCAGCGTACGATATAGATATTTTGTATACTCCGGGGAATGCCAATGTTGTAGCTGACGCACTCAGCAGGAAGAATGCCATTATCACTAATCTCGTTGTTATGCCTTTGTTAATTGATAAGATCTCTGTTCTTCAGAAAGACGATGAATTTATTCAGAGGATCAGCAAGGGAATCAAGGAAGGTGAACCCTCGAGTTTCTAGATTGATAACAAGGGAGTTCTGAGGTTAAAAGTCTGAATTTGCATCCCAAATATTTATGAGCTTCGAAGAGAAGTAATGGATGAATTTCACAAGTCCAAGCTTAATATTCATCCTGGAGTGAGTAAGATGTATAATGATTTCAAATGCACATTCTGGTGGAGGGCAATGAAAAGAGACATTTCTATTTATGTTAGCCGATGTTCCACCTGTCAACAGGTCAAAAGCGATCAATATAAACTCGTCGGACTGTTACAACCATTGGAGATTCCAGAATGGAAGTGGGATCAAATTTCCATGGATTTCATAGATGGTTTCCCCGAACCAGGAAAGGTAATGACAATATATGGGTGATTGTAGATCATTTCATGAAGATCGCCCATTTTATTCCTGTAAAATCGACTAGAACAGCTCAAAGTCTGGCTCAGATATATTTTAAAGAAATTGTCAGACTACATGGAGTTCCCAGTAGTATTATTAGCGATCGTGATCCGATATTCACTAGTAAATTCTGGGAAGCACTCCAGGAAGAGCTGGGGACAAAGCTAAATCTGAGCACCGCATATCATCCTCAAATAGATGGTCATACTGAGAGGGTGAATCATATACTAGAAGATTTACTGCGGGCTTGTATTCTTGATTTTGGTGGGTCGTGGGAAGATCACTTGCGTTTGGCTGAGTTCTCATATAATAATAGCTATCAAGCGAGCTTGAAAATGTCACCATTCGAATCATTGTATGGTAGACCATGTAGATCTCCCGCATGTTGGGTAGAAACTGGCAATCGACTAGTATTCGGTCCCGACATGATTTGTGAAGCTGCAAATAAAGTTGATTTCATTAAGAAATGATTGCAAACAACTCAAAGCCGACAGAAGAGCCATGCAGATTCTAGAAGAGATTTAGCATTTGATGTTGGTGATTATGTATATTTGAGGGTTTCTCTAATGAGAGGAGTGGTCCGATTCGGTAAAACAGGGAAGTTGGCGCCTAGATTTATTGTTCCATTTCCTATACTTGAAAGGATTGGAACTCTTGCTTATAGGGTTTAATTGCCTAACTGGTTTCCACGTGTGCATGATGTATTTCATGTGTCTCAACTTCGAAAGCACGTACATGATCCAGATTCGATTGTAGAAGAAGCAGCGCAACAGGATTTGTATATTACTCCAAAATTAGTAGTGAGAAGAGAGCCACCAAAAATTGTTAGTAAAGAAACCAAGGTTATGAGGAACAAGAAGGTTCACTTAGTCAAAGTGTAGTGGAGCGGAGATCCAAGAGACTGTACATGGGAGACAGAAGATAGCATCAAACAGGCTTATCCCAAGTGTAGAGTGGACATCTCTGAATAGCTCTGGTGTAATGTACATTTACAATATTATGCGTTTCCGTTTTGTTTCCTACTTTACTATTGTTTCCTTTTCAGGGACGAAAAGTTTTAAGTGGGGGAGATTGTAACAACCCAAAAAATCAGAACTAATTTAAATTTTTTATTTTGGCTATTTTAATGAATTTAGAATATTTAAAATGATTTATTTTAAATAATAACGACTAAAAATTTATTTTAAATGAAGTTAGAACGAATAAATTGGTTTTAATTATATAACAAGCCTGAAATGGCGCGACAGTTTGAAAATTCAACTTTGAACTTTGACTGAATGTACATGATTCAAAATAAATCGGATTTCAGTAAAACCAAAAATATTTAAATCTGTTTAAAAATATCTTTCTAAGGACATGAAAAATTGAAATTTCATAGCGAGAATAAAAAGTTATGGCCAATTGAATGTTCAGAATAATCACTGTGGAATTTAATATAAATATAGCCCTTAAAAATATATATTTTGCAAATGACTTCCGTTTTCGACAAAACCACTTTGGTTGGATCCGGAATGTCAATTTATTGCTAGGTTTATAATTCAATAATTTTTGGAATTAAAATGTGAGCGTGGCAAAAGAAAATGCGTTTGGTAATTTCAGTTTGAATTGGATCAACCAGAAAAAGACCATTTTTCAAACGACCTCCAAATTCGATGAAATTAATTTTGTTAGGACCGTATCGTCCAAACATAGCTAGATTTATTTCTTTGGAATTTTTGGAATCATTATGTGGCCCCGACAAATTAAAGTGTACGTTCAAATCCAAATTTGAATGTTTTATATTCTAATTTGAAGAAAAACTGACTGTAACAGTCGAATGGGCTTACGAAGCATATTCCATTGTGTTCGGAATGGGGGTATTTAGCTAGGGGCAATAATCGTTGGGTTTGATTTGGAGTTAGTATGGACTAAAGGGTATTTTTGAACTAAAAAGAATTAAAAATAAATATATAAATCCATGGACCAATAGAAATTCACCCTCACTATTTTCTCTCCAGGTCAAAACCCATAATCCCCCTCGATCAACTACGGCTTTCACTTCCAACCTTCTCTCCTCAATTCCGGCCAATCCACTCAATAAAATCCTTTGCTCCAGTTAAGGTTTTTGTAGAGCTCCTCCCCTTCAAATCCATACCCACTACACCCACTATCGTGTTGTATATCTCGAGATTTGTCGCTCCAAAGTCGTTGACTTTAGACCGCCGACGGGGCTTCACCGCTGCGTCGAGTTCAACCGTACCCCCAGGCGTAGGTGCGCCGTTCCACGTTCTTCGACGTGGTACCATATGTTTTTGGCCTCGTGCTTCAGATTGAGTGAAAACCGTAAACCTAGTTTTGAACCTTCGCTGAGAGGTAACGGCTTGGTTATTTTAAACAGTTTATAACACTTTAAATCATTACGAAGTTGGATTTATTAATAAAAATCGTATCTTTTTCGTATGTTGTCGAAATCCAGTGAAACAAGAGACATCGGGAACGTGACATCATAACTACATTCTAGAAGAGGCTAGAACACATTTGGAGCTCTCTTCGAATTACGAAGGAGTGGAACCCAATGTGAGGTTTCTAAATTCAAATTGGAATGGAATAGCGAAGTATAAATTATATAATCGATGTATAAATTATATAAGCGTTGTATATCTCACATACAAGCGTTGTATAAATTATGTATGCGATGTATAAGTCATATATATGTTGTATAAATCATATGTGCATTGAATGCAACTGAAATGAAATTGAAATGGAAATATATATATATATACACACACACACACACTCCCCTCGTCCATGGACAATGGATGATATAAGTTGATTGTGTTGTGGAAAATGATTGTGTTATGGAAATTGATTGTGGTTGTGAATGATTGATTGTGGTTGCAACAAAATTGATTGTGTTGTGGAAAATGATTGTGTTGTGGAAATTGATTGTAGTTGTGAATGATTGATTTTGGTTGCAACAAAATTGATTTGTTTGTGGAAAATTCATTGTGTTATGAAAATGAAAGATATTGTGGAAATTATACAAATGAACCCCCTTGTATGGCCGCAATGTCTAGGATAGCAGAGGAGCCGTGCTTCAACATGGCGCCGGTTTTAATTACCCTGCCGTTATAATGTCGAAATTTTCTGGAATATTCATGTGTTGAAAAATATTCGTGTTTGAAATAATTCGTTTGAACAATAAAAATCACAGTTTTATTGTATATATGAATCACTAAAAATATTCATGTTTGAAATAAATTGTTTGAACAATAAAAACCACATTTTTATTGTATATATAAATCACTAAAAATATTCATGTTTGTTTAACAATAAAAATCAAATTTTTATTGTACTTATGAACGTTTAAAAATAGTCAAAGGTTGAAATAAATATTTGTTGATTAGAAATAATATTTTTAACATGTATATTAAGTGTTAAAAATAGCCATGCGTTGAAATATATATTTGTTGATTGAAAATTATATTTTTAACATGTATATGAACTGTTAAAAATAAATATGAGTTGAAATAAATATTTGTTGACTGAAAATAATATTTTTAACATGTATATGAACTATTAAAAATAGCCATGTGTTGAAATAAATATTTGTTGATTGAAAACATTATTTTTAACATGTATACGAAGTGTTAAAAATAACCGCGGGTTGAAATGAATATTTGTTGACTGAAAATAATATTTTTATCACACGTATGAAGTGTTAAAAATAACCACGGGTTGAAATAAATGCTTTTTCACTAGAAATAAATTTTTTAACATGTATATGAACTGTTAAAAATAGTCATGTATGGAAATAAATATTTGTTCGCTAAAAATATTATTTTTAGCTTAGATATGCACATATATACATATGATAAACACGTTAATGGATTTGTTGTTGAGTAAAGAATTTATTTGCGTGCCCGACAAATAGGTAAACCTTAATGAGTTGGCTGTGCAATTTTATTTATTATACAAACTCCTGTGAATGCCATTGGATGCGGTGTGCTGGTAGTTCTATATGAGATTAGAAACAATGCCATAGGATAGTAACAATTAATTTTGAACTACACTACATGGCATACTTCGTGAAGATAGCATACTCTATCATATACCACATAAGCATTTGGAGCTTATGTGACGAGGTTGGAATTACCGTATAAGCGAGATGCTCGTATGGAGATGATTAAATTACAAGTTGAACTGAGAACTGATATGGACAAAATTAATATAACGATAAATTGCCAGATTAAATAAAAACCCCACACGGGTGTAGAGTTGACAATAATCACGTCTCTCTAGTTATTAGATATGGCACATGGATTATTTATTTTCTAACACTGTACAAGGTGACGAGATTTATCTCTGGAGTAATTTTACACACTCTCTTGGTCATAGAATAGGACACTAAAAATTGTGTATGTTTATACTGGATTTATTGGGTGCCTAATACGATCCAATAAATCTCCAAACCCCTCCCCGTACAAAGGATGTTATGGCGAAATTTTTCGAAATTTAAAGGCGTTAGCCAAATTTTTGAAGTGAAAACGGTTTGGAATTCATCGAATGAATTTTATATATATATATATATATATATATATATATATATATATATAAAGTAAAACAAATCGCGTAGCTATAGTTTGCGTTTTAGAATCGTAACTTTAAACGATTATACCGAGAGATCAGACTGTCAGATTTTCCCGAAACTGGTATCGTTGGGTTCTCTTTGGAAAGATCTTTCCAATGGTATTAACTTTGTTAAGATCCAACGGTTAGATTTTGAGAAATATGTAAATCAAATCTAAAGAAAAAAGCGCCAGGGCCGCGTAATGACCTGAAGCGTCGTTTAGTTAAAATGGACTATTTTCAACAAAATAGCGATAAATTGTTATAAAATATATATAGCGATATGGAATGGAAATAAACTGATTTTACTCGGTTTATCAGATATTTTGGTGATTGGATGTGTTTGACAAGAAAATTATATTAATGAACTGAAATGTGGATGTCAAATAGTTTAAAAATAGAAAGAATTGATTTGAATTCTATATATACGTGAATTATTTGAAAAGGCCGAGTTAATTCTCATTTCAAATAATTGATCGATGATTACAAGTCAAAGATATGAAGATGTGCAAGATCGGTGATCGTCGCATCATATGAATTGCTACTGATGCCATAGATATGGGTAGCTCCCTTGACAAGATTACAGTGGTAGTGGTCTGGACGTACTTGTTGATTGTCCGGATATGCGAGGGCCTCTCTTCTGTATTGGACATATGGAACGAGGAATAAGGTGCCTTCGTTTCGTTTAGACCCAGAACGGACTTTTAAACGGATGTGTGTCTGACGTGTATTCTGTGCTATATTCGTTGATCTCTACTAAATATACATCTATTTGGCGGCGGAGAATTTATTCTCTTACTTAACGCCCTTTTCCGAGACGTACGAGCTCAGAGGTTGTATATCGGTAGACATTAATGGTATGGTATGGATTGACAGTGTGGCATGCAGAGATGCAGAGGTCAAGGCTTTTGTTGAAAAGCAGAGTCTTGTGTTTGTTGATCAAAGCACGACTTTAATATAGCATAGCTTTGTGCATAGCATTGATTCGCGAGCCTCACACCTCGCTATGAGTTAAAAACGGGACAAATGACCTAAAGAGAACATGACGTTTCTTTCTAGCTATGGGTGGTGTCATGGTATGGAGCCCAGACATTTATTTATTTTACCTATGTGGATGTTGGATAGCGAGGCGCCTCGGATATATCGGTTACTACGGAGCCGATGGATAGATCCGATAGGACCGGGAAAGGTGTGTTTAGGAATAACTAATCCTAAAACGTAAGGGAGGACCGGCCTTAGAGGATCTAGGGTTTTCCCAGAGTGTGCATACCTGAGGCATTTGCTAGAGTGTCTCGAAGCGGAGAGGACTACATCCCTTGCCTCGACTCGTGACGGAAATCCAATTTTCAATACGACATTGCGGTTTTGATTGTAAACCTATATATGGTGACACAGTAGAAGGTAGCTATGCCGTCTATGATTGCTACATTATGATTGAAATTTCTTTTGAAACATATGTGCACTAGTAATAATATCAAATGGTCTTGTTTTATACGTATCAAGCATATTTTGGCCATTATAAGGTAAAACTCTATCCTTCGGCTTGTGTTGCATTGTGTGATGGGACCTGGGTCTAATAATGGCTTCATTTTTCAAAAATACATTGCGTTGTTTTAAAGATTTACTTTATTTCATGCACTGGCAATCAATGGAGTAAACCCGTTCCGTGTTAGCGGCGTGGTCCTATGATTTGCCTTATTATTATTGTTAAATCAATTAATTAGATTTCTCGTACCAATCCCACGACTGACTCGTAGTTTTTTGTCACTTGCAAACTCGGGTGCCCTTAACTTGGGGCAACCTAGTGACAGATTACAGGATGTATTTTGGCTTTGCACTATAGCATGGAGTGCACTTTTGGCTCATGGCAAAGACTAGATTTCATCTATATTTTGGATATTGACATTTCCGCCTGTATTCTCTTATGTATATGTAATGCTGATCGCGATGTAGACTGATTTATCTCTATTATGTATTATCTGATGCATATGTCCCAGTGATCTTGATGTAGACTGATCATTTCCTTTATGCACCAAGTTGTATCCTATGACTGTGCCACTCTGATGTTTATTACATTTTATGATTCCGCTATCATATTGATGTAGATTATTCTATTTCATGTTTATGCTATTATCTGTAATCTGCTAATGTTGATTAATGTGTTATATTCTGAATGATTATCCTTACTTCCATGACATGGGAGTTTGGGGTTATCACACTGGTCCTCAACAACCGTCTTCATCGTCAACTTACCGTCAAACTAATTATTCAGAATGGATATAACCCGGCCTTTCCGAATAATTCACGTATCTTATAATCAAATGCTATAAAAACGCAACATACGCCTCATTCCAATTCTGAATATTTTTTATATTCAAATATTCACATCTTTAGGGAAAGGTTCCCATTAATTTTATCAAAGATAAATTCTTTAATCTTCCTTTGGATATCAATTCAAACCAAATTAAGGTTTATCCAAACTAGTCGGGATTAGCGCACCTTACCGAAGTAATCATTTGTTTTATTTCCCAATCCCAACCAATTTATCCATATCTAACACCACGGTGCTATCGGTAATTTTAAATTACCATTTCATGTTCAAATCTATTTAAACATTTAACTATCGCATAGAGTAAAACTGGTGATAATCTATTCTCGATCATTTCCCAAATTTGATAATTTAAATTATCACATTCGCATTTTAATCTGATTAAAGATTCATTAAAACTCCACTTAGTTTTAATATTCCTAAAAATCAATATTAATGATTATTTAACTTTGGGAAATCAAACATGCTGCATCGACAATCTACACTGTAACATTGATTTCTGCAAATATATTACCTCAAAGCTCGTATGTCTTAGAGAAGGGTGTTAAGTAAGAGAATAAATTCTCCACCACCAAACAGATATATATTTAGCAGAGATCAATAATACAGTTCGAAATACAATGTTAGACATGAAATTCTGTCTTTAACTGGGCTAAAGAACTAATGTCATTTAAAACACGGTTCACAATAAACCCAAAATCACATTCAATTAATTATGGAATCTTCACAGAAAATATATCAATATATAATCGATATCAATTTCCGTATCCGACTAATAATATAAATGGAACAACGATAAGTCTTTTAAATTCCATATAGATTAACAGTCTTCCTCCACAGATGCTCACTTCGATTATTACAAAATCGAATTCCATTCAATCCCAATTTATTTTATTAAATTGGAAAACTTTACTTTGGAAATTTTCCATTAAATCTTAACAAAAAGATTTATAAATTCCAAATCACATTTCACCGTTAATTAGGTTAAAGAACGAATGTCGTTAAAAACACAGTTCACAATAAATCCAATTCACATTCCATTTATTCCAATTACTAAATATAACTGGAAACTCTAATAATCTAAATTAAAAGATTTATTCTTTTCACAGGGGCTTAAGAACAGTGTAATTGAAAACACCATTCACGACAAACCCAAAATCCAATTTAATATTAAAAACAAGGCTCTAAATAGAAATTATATCGGCTTATATTCAATATCAAATTCTGAAACCAACACATATCGTATGGGGAATAACGATATATATCTATCATTCAAATTTCTCCAGAATATCCGTATAATCACGGAATCCAATATCAAAATCTCCCGAAGATGATTTCTATTCAAATCCATTCGAATTTATAGATTGGAAATTTCTGTTTATATTAAAAAAACCTTTACAAATCCAATTTATTTATTTAAAAATTATTGGATTTTAAGTCTAGTTAATATCTAGTTCATTTTGATAAAAACATATTTTTATCTTTTCAAATATGGAATTTTTCATCCTAATTCTTTCCAAATCATTTATTATGATTTTACACAAATATGGAAATTTATTAAGGCCCTTTCAGTCGATTTCCAAAAACGGTCATCGAATTGCATTTACAGCGACCTTTTCCAAACTTTATTTGTACATAATTCCAAATCCAACCATTAGATTTCGAATCTTGTATATTTGTTGGAAACCTCTTTTAGATACAAACCCAACGGTTCTGGTTTCAGGAGAATCCGACAGTTGGATCTCCCATAATGTCAATTCGAAGTCAATGGTCGAAATTCGCGAAAGGTCGCGGCGCGACGCGTTCTATTCAGCCCATTAATATATATATATATATATATATATATATATATATATATATATATATATATATATATATATTATATATTTCGTTATTTCCATTTAAAACGTATTTGACAAATCGTTTATAAATTCATTTTAAAACGATTCTAATTTCATTTTCAATTTTAAATCAAAATTGAATATTCCATATCATTATAATATTAAAGTGATAATATTTTCAAAATGTCAGATTTTGAAATCATTTCCTTTTCGATATTCATTATAAAAATGAATAAAATCGATATAATATCATTTGCATCAAAATGGCGCATATCTAATGAACACGGCTTCACATATTTCAATATTTTCATGTCCATCCAAAATCGGACATCAAATTCACATTCTTATTCTTTACTGAATATTATTTTAAAATATTCGCTATTTTAAAATAATCGTTATTTTAAAATATTCATTCTTTCTAAATTGGAATCAAACATAGTCAATTACCATATAATATTATTTATATGGATTTCATACAACACATATACAATAACCATGATTGTGACACCCCACGTCCGTTAATGTCACTCACTAAGGGAATGCATTAAGTTTCGTGAGGCGCTATAGGTAAATAGACACAAAATAATTACAAGACAGCTATAAATAAGGCAGTAGCGGAAAATTTAAACTTTTATTTCAAACATAAGTCATAATACTGTGGTCCACAATTTCATAAGTCACAAAAACCATTACAAAAATAACTTCTGTCTTGCACCATCAGAATACATAAGTAAATAAAAACATCATTCCCCACAATTAAAAGAGTTAAGCCATAGTAGAGACAAGAACATGAGCCATACTTCAGAAGTAGCTCCTAGAAAGATGATATCTGATTCCTGATTAAGTCTGAGTGTTTCCTCTCTGAGAACCTGGGGGAAAATGGAAGAAAGAAGGAGAAAAAACAGGGTCAGACATAAAGTCTTGCGAGTCTATTTACTTTTAGCCAGTAGATAAATAAAAGCAACATGATAGGCATATAAAGTGGATAAGGGAGATCACAACATAAATGGCAGGTGTGACAAGGTAAGCAAGTTAAGGTGTATGTTCCTCACTAATGATTACTCTGTATTATTACTAGTATAACTGAAATGAGATGATCCCTTCCACTATGAGTTGGTAGGATTAGGTCATACGTCCAAGTATACCCTAACTACTACCCTAATCCATCAGATCCCTACCCTGTAGATATCCTTTTCTATGCCCATAGTATGAGGTATCACTTCCTAAAGTGGCAACCCATGGTGTACACAACCATATCTACTGGTGTCACGGTCGTCTTAGTCCCCTCTGCCCGGCCCATGCACGCACATGTCCTCGGTCGGTTTGCGCAACCCACACCATCTGCCTCATTTGGATCTCTTATAATCAATCAATAAGCGTGCCCTTTCTCTTCCTAGTACAGAGTTCTTTACTTGATACCAACTCCGGGTTACTGATTGAAATGGGTCCCACACAATATGATACAAGCTCTCCCCCTTGTCTTGAATCCCCACTAGGTTTTCCACTGAATATGTATACCCTTAGGTGTCTTTAATTACATAGCCCTATACTAGTTATGCTTACCCTAAAGGGTGTCTTTAATTACATAACTTCATTACATTATCTATCGGTTATGTATACCACTAGGTGTCTTTAATTACATAACCTTATTGGGTTAAGTTCGCGGGCCTATATGTAAATATTACCCAACCGCTCTAATTTACTTAACCCACCCACTACCCATCCAATTTTACTTAATCCTAACTTAAGTTCGTAGTCATATTTAATTAGGTTAAGTAGTCCATTTCATTACCATATCCATTTATGGTTTTATAATAGGCTAGACCTTCCACATTAAGCCTACAACATGTGGAAGTAGGATATGACGATCGGGTCTGGGCAGTCTTATTCCATAGTTGGGCCTAACCTCCTGTCTTAGCCCGATCCATACTTGCATACTTAGACCTCCCACATTAGGTTCAACATTAGTGGCTGCTAGATATACCGGTCGGGTCCGGGCAGACTTCCACCACTAATGTAACCTAACATTATGTCATAAGTACAATTTTCAATTCCTAATTGTAAATTACTAAACATTCCAAATGAATCCAAATTTACCTATGTCATTATAGGTAACTATTTATATGTTTTCCCCATTTGAATTACATGTCCCATTTCATATAAATATTACATAAATTATGCCAATTATAATCCCTTTTTTTTTATTTCCTCTCTAACGTATTTGTACATATTTTGGTGGCATCTAGGCTATAAAGTCTTCTAGCTATAATAATGAAAAGGGAATATGAAGAAGGTGATAGTTTCAACATATCTTGGCATAAACATAAACATAAACTGGTATGATAACAAGGTGAATGGTCATGTAATCATCATGGCAAAGTAGGCATAAAAGTGATGAACTTGTAGCAACTACGATGTCAAAGCAACATAATGAGATCTAAATTAACCTTAAGGTGTCTAATTATTTGGATCTAGCATAGTTAGGGTGACAAAGTAACATGTTTAGATCAAAAGATGGATTCACGTGTCAAGTTTATAACATATCTCAATGGATCACAATATGATAGGTGAAAGGTGATTAACATAAAGATCTAGATCTAAGTAATGTTACAACTGTCCCATATAATAGATGTACATACACCATAACATGGTTACAAGTCAAGATCCACATTAGCAACATAATCGAATAACCACAATTTTATTAGATCTAGGAAAATAGATCTATCATGAAATAGTATAGGATTTCACATTAATACAGAATTATACTTTACAACATATCCAATTCATAGTCTTTCAAAGTATACTTTTATTAATCTAAACCTAAAAACAACTAGAACTCACAGCATTAGGTTTAGAGAATTGAGGAAGAGCCGATCTAGAATTTCTGAATTGGATTTATAGAATATGTTGTTGTAGAAAACGGTTCAGTTCGCACTCCAATAGCATATGGCCTCCATGACTTCCAATGAAGAAAATATGAGAAATAGGACATGCATATATAGCTGCCAGACCCCCTGAAACCGAGTGCCACCTCATCCCTAGGGGTGTCGACACCCATGTGGGTGGGTCGACCCCTAGGTCGACACCCTCTAGAGGGGTCGACCCCCTAGAGCGGGATTTTTTCCGCTCAGAGGAATTTTTCGAATTTGAATCCTTTGGATAGAATTCTGACTCATCTCTGACTCACCTCTGATTTATGTGTATATATAAAATACTTCTGTGCATATACAGACTTAAAACCTTCATAACTTCTTCATACGGTGTCCGTTTTATGCAAACCAAACGTCTATCTTGACCAGAATTTCGAGATGGACGTCATGGTGCAGTCAGTTTCCTACAATTCTGAATATTAAATTAATTATTATTTAGTTTATTATCTTTAATGTTGTTAAAAATTTGGGGTGTTACATTCTCCCTTACTCAAAGGATTTCGTCCCAAAATCTCTAAGTCGAGAAGAATGCATATCCCACCATCAATCATCCATCTACTCATCCACCAGTCACTGGCATCCATTGTCCTTAAAGATTTCTAATGCTTATATGTATATATGCAAAGGTGTGTGTATATGTCCCAACACTGGTGCGAAGACCAGGCAGTCTACAGATTCAGTTGACCTCCTTAATGCAACGTATGTTAGTGCTATGAATCCAATATATATGCAAATAAATCTATTGTATCATATAAGTTCTATGTGTGTGCACACCCACTCGTCCAAATGCAACATCCATATGCCTGTTCATCCATTTCCATCCATAAAAGAAAAGAAAATGCACACACATCCATATGCAATATGAAAGTGATTGAGCCAATCTTAGTGCCTAATGTGTGTGCATATGCGTCCACAGGCAACCACTAGCAAACAATTGCATCCACTTGCATCCACTTGCATTCATCAAACATAACATGTTTCAAACACATGTTTACATCCATAGGATTCCTATCTAAAGGTCGAAAATACTATGGATAAGATATACTTTATTGACAGAAATAAGTACTGATAAAACTTAGGAAAATGGAGTTAAGAACATACCCTCGAAAAGAAAAGGGTACGAAGAACGAATCTTGTCTTCGGTCTCCCATGTCGCATCTTCTGGGTTATCTCCCCATTGAACCTTTAGCAACTTGATTTCCTTATTGCGCAGCTTCTTAACTTCTGACCTGAGAATACGGGTAGGGACTCGTCTGACTGTCGCCTCCTATTCCATTTTGACTTCTTCTAACATGCTCGGCTTAACAACATTCATGGTGTCATGCAAGAACTTCCGCAGATGAGAGACATGGAAAAAGTCATGAACACCGGATAGATTTTATGGGAGCTTTACTCTGTAGGCCATTTGGCTAATCCTCTCGGTTATGGGGAATGGTCCCACAAACCTAGGTGCCAACTTCCCCACTGATCCGAAGCGAACCACATTCCTCAGAGGTGATACTTTGATAAAAACTAAGTCTCCCACTTCAAAATCGATGTCAGTCCTTCTCTTGTCTGCATAGGACTTCTGTCTATCTTGGGCTATCTTCATCCGTCGTCGAATAAGGTCAATCTTTTCGGACGTTTCTCTAACCATATCTGGTCTAAGTAATAATCTTTCTGTAGATTCCTACCACCAAGTTGGCGATCTACAGGGTCGTCCGTACAATTCTTTGAAGGGTGCCATGTCGATGCTAGCCTGATAGCTGTTCTTATAGGCAAACTCTACTAAAGGAAAATGTTGTTCCCAAGTCCCTCCAAAGTCAAGGGTACACAGCCTTAAAAGATCTTCTAGAATTATGTTCACCCTCTCCGTCTGAGGATGATAAGCGGTGCTCAAACACAATAGTGTACCTAATGCTTCTTGCAAGCTCCTCCAAACTTCGCTGGTAAAGATGGGGTCATGATCGCTCACGATGCTGGAAGGAACTCCATGGAGACGAAATATCTCACGAACATAAATTGCTGCCAACCATGATGCCGTCCTCTTTCTTTTAACTGGAATAAAGTGAGCGCTCTAAGTGAGTCTATCCACTATCACCCAAATATTGGTATTACCTTTTTTCGATCTAGGGAAACCATCTATTAAATCCATAGAGACGCTCTCTCATTTCCACTGCGGAACTTGCAACGGATGAAGTAATCCACCGGGCTTCTTTTGCTCAACTTTGACTTGCTGGCAAACTAAACATTGAGAAACAAATTCAGCTACATCCTTCTTCATCCCAGCCTAAAAGAAAACCCTCTTCATGTCCCTGTACATTTTATCACTGCCTAGATGAATGGTCATCTTAGAATGGTGGGCTTCTTCTAGGAATGCCTTTATTAAGCTTTCAGTTTGAGGAACACAAAGCCTTCCATCTCATCGCAACCACCCCTTTTCATCTATGGCATACCTACTGAGGTGACTAGAAGTTTCCCCTCATCTGAGCTTATCCATGAAGTCTAGAATCTGTGGGTCACCGTGTTGCGAAGCTCCTATATGATTTACAAGAGTCGGTCGTATCTCCAAGGATGAAAATAAATCAGGCAAGACCTCAATGGAGGGTCTAAAATCAAAAGCTGATATGAACTCCAAGTTCTTTCTTTCCACAAACAGAGGACTTAGGGCCACCGTCTGCCTACTTAGTGCATCTGCCACAACATTACCCTTGTCAGGGGTATAAGAAAATTCAAAATCATATAAAGCTAAGAACTCCATCCACCGTTGTTGCCTTAAGTTGAGATCCTTCTATGAGAATAGATACTTGAGAGATTTATGATTGGTGTATAACTCCAACTTTTCTCCAAGTAAATAATGACGCTACCTCTTTAATGTTAATACTATGGCAGCTAGCTCTAGATCGTGGGTGGGGTAGTTCTTCTCATGAACTCTCAACTATCTACCCCCATAACATATTACTTTCCCTTCTTGCATCAGAACCGCACCAAGCCCTGTACCGCACGCATCAGTGTAAACAGTAAACACTACGCCCATCGAGCAAGGTTAAGACTGTGGTTGTTTTCAGAGCCCTTTTTAGTCGTTGGAAGGCAACACCACAGTCTATGTCCCATGAAAATGCCAAATTTTTCTTTGTCAGCCTAGTGAGAGGGGCTGATATCTTCGCGAAGTCCTTAATGAACTTCCTATAATAATCTACCAACCCAAGAAAGCTTCTCACCTCAGTTGCATTTTTAGGAATCTGTCAATCTTGTACTGCAACCACCTTCGCGGGATCTACAGCTATCCCTTCTTTGGAGGCTACATGCCCCAAGAATCTCACCTCCTTTCTCTAGAAATGGCATTTGGAGAACTTTTCTTTTAGCTGTTGGTCACGGAGAGTTTTCAAAACTTCTCCCAAATGCTGGGCATGCTCTTCCTCACTCTTGGAGAAGATCAAACTATCATCAACGAAGGCTACGACGAATTTGTTTAGGGACTCCCGAAACTCCCTACTCATCAAATCAACAAAATAGGCGGGTGCATTCGTCAATCCAAAAGGCATAACTAGCCATTCAAAGAAACCGTCTGGAGTTCTGAAAGCAGTCTTATCTATGTTGTCCTCGGCCACCCTCAACTGATGGAACCCCGTAGCCAAGTCCGACTGAGAAAATACCGAGACACCAACAAGTGATCAAATAAATCATCAATCCTCGGAAGCAGCTGCCTTTTCTTCTTGGTGAGCTTATTTAACTCTTTATAGTCAATACACAAATGAAGCAAACCATCTGCTTTAGTTGAGAATACTACTAGAGCACCCCACTCAGATATGCTTCGTCAGATAAACCCTTTTTCAAGTAGCTCCCCTAATTGCTTACTCAGCTTCCTCCTTTCTCTTGGAGCCATTTGGCACACTGATAATGCAACTGGCTTTGCATTATACACCAGATATATGCGGAAGTCGATCTCACACCCTGGAGGTAAACCCCGTACCTCATCAAAAACATCGGGATAATCTCGAACCACTGGAACGGATTGCAAATCATCTATGGATGCATCTAGAGACTCTAGGAAGCTAAGCATAACAGACCCTTGGGGGTCACAAAGAACTTCGACGGTCTTTCCGTGACAAGTTAGGAGTCTAACAACCCTCCTCTCACAATCCAGAATGGCCTCATACGTAGTAAGCCAATCCATTCCTAGAATGAACCAATAGCCCATAAACCCGAGCACATACGCGTCGCATTCGAACTCGGCACCTAACACAGATATTTTCAAACCCCGACAAATCATCGATAAATGCCGAACCACCAATGGGGTTTGAAACAACTACGGGATCTACCACCATAATAGTAATTAAATGCAGAGATTCAACCACAGAACTAGATATAAACGAGTGTGAAGCACCAGAATCAAAAAGTGTTCTAACTGGATAGTTTGAAAGAGAGACTAAACTTTCTACGGAAATTTTTCTACCTCTTTTACGAGCACTGTTCGTGAGAGCATGCACTTGCCCTCTAGAAGTCCCTGCTCTTTGCCTTTGTCCCTGTGATCCCTATTTCTTCGGGCACTCTTAAGAGAAGTGTCCGACCTCACCGTAACTAAAGTAACTGGCCTTCCTTCTCTTACAATCTTTGATCAAGTGACCCTCCTTCCCACAATTGTGAAATTTTCTCTTATCCTTGCCTTTGTCATCTTTCCCACCTTTCTTCTGTTATTGCTGATGTTGATGTTGTTGTTGCCCTTTCTTAGGCCACACCTTCTTATTCTGCGATGTCCCCTCAGTCTTTGCTTCCTTCTTCTCTCCCTTGTCCTCCTCATGCATTAGGGCCATATCTACAAGCTTTTCAAAAGTGGCCCCCACTGGAATACGGGACATGGCTAAACCATGCAGAGGATAATTCAACCCTTTAACAAACCGCAAAGCCCTTTTGTGCGGTGTATCCACCAACTCTAACCCTAACCTTGCCAGCTGGTTGAACTTGTTCACATACTCCTTTACCGTCAATTTTCCTTGTTTGAGTGTTAGGAACCTCTCCATCTGTATGCTTCTCTCCGCTCGGGAAAGAAACTTCATTTCGAACCTCTATCTAAAGTATTCCCAAGTTTCTACCAGTCGTCAAGCTTGGGTGATTTCCCACCAAAATGAGGCTTCATCCTTTAACAGCCAAGCAGCTGATTGGATTTTTCTTTGGTCCTCCACTTCAAAGATTACGAATAAGTCCTCTATCTCCTTAATCCAATTTCGGGCTTCTACGAATGTCTCATTCCAATGGAATGGCCTTCCTTCCATAGCCCAGAAGTCTTTGCAGATCTTGGCAAATTTATCAGCTCTTGGAGGGGGAGGAGGTGGAGGAATGACTAGTGCAGCTGGGGAGGAACGTTTTCTTGGCCTTCGGTAGGCGTTGTGGCCTCCAAATACCTACGGAACCATATGGGTATTGTGACGCCCTCCGAGATATTAGGGATGTTTTGTTCCCCGGACATGTTGAAAA
This sequence comes from Allium sativum, assembly GCA_030737875.1. Lineage (NCBI taxonomy): Eukaryota > Viridiplantae > Streptophyta > Magnoliopsida > Asparagales > Amaryllidaceae > Allium > Allium sativum. The sequence continues at coordinate 400,398,490 of CM060926.1, read as the reverse complement.
AGGGAAAAGGAAGAAATTTAGATAAAGGACCGAAGGATACTACATATGGCTTCTTAGGGAATGTTTTTCAAAATAGACTTTTCGTTTGAAAATGCTTTTCTTTTAAAACCTTTCTGAAAACAATTTCCAAAAACTTTTATCTAATCTAGTAATCTTCAGCTTTGATACCAAGTGTGACACCCTACGTCTGTTAATGTCACTTACTAAGGGAATGCATTAAGTTCCGTGAAGTGCTATAGGTAAACAGACACAGAATAATTACAAGACAGATATAAACAAGGCAGCAGCGGAAAACTTAAACTTTTATTTCAAACATAAGTCATAATACCACAGTCCATAATTTCATAAGTTACAAAAACCATTACAATAAAATAACTTCTGTCTTACACCAACAGAGTCCATAAGTAAATAAAAAGAATCATTACCCCCAAATAAAAAAGTTAAGCCATAGTAGAGACAAGAACTTGAGCCATACTTCAGAAGTAGCTCCTAACATGATGATATTTGATTCTTGATTAAGTTTGAATGTTTCCTCCCTAAGAACCTAGCGGGAAAACGGAAGAAAGAAGGAGAAACAACAGGGTCAGACATAGAGTCCGGCGAGTCTAGTTACTTTTAGCCAGTAGATAAATAAAAGCAACATGATAGGCATATAAAGTGGATAAGAGAGATCACTACATAAATGGCAAGTGTGACAAGGTAAGCAAGTTAAGGTGTATGTGCCTCACTAATGATTACTCTGCATTATTACTAGTATAACTGAAATGAGATGATCCCTTCCACTATGAGTTGGTAGGCTTAGGTCATACGTCCAAGTATACGCTAACCACTACCCTAATCGATCGACTCCCTACCCTGTAGATATCCTGTACTGGCCCCACAGTAGGAGGTATCACTTTCTAAAGTGGCAACCCATGGTGTGCGCAACCATACCTACTGGTGTCACGATCGTCTTAGCCCCCTCTGCCTGGCCCATGCACGCACATGTCCCCGGTCGGTTTGCGCCGCCCACATCATCTGCCTCGTTTGGATCTCTTACAATCAATCAGTAAGCGTGCCCCTTCTCTGCCTAGTACGGAGTTCTTTACTTGATACCAACTCTGGGTTACTGACTAAAATGGGTCCCACGCAATATGATACAAGCTCTCCCCCTTATCTTGTATCCCCACTAGGTTTTCCACTAAGTATGTATACCCTTTGGTGTCTTTAATTTCATAGCCCTGTACTAGTTATGCTTACCCTAAAAGGTGTCTTTAATTACATAACTTCATTACATCATCTATAGGTTACGTATACCACTAGGTGTCTTTAATTACATAACCTTATTGGGTTATGTTCATGGGCCTATAATAAATATTACCCACCCCTCTAATTTACTTAACCCACCCACTACCCATCCAATTTTACTTAACCCTAACTTAAGTTCATAGTCATATTAAATTAGGTTAAGTGGTCCATTTCATTAGCATGTCCATTAATGGTTTTATAATGGGCTAGACCTCCCACATTAGGCCTACAACATGTGGATGCTGGATATGCCAGTCGGGTCCGGGCAGTCTTATTCCACAGTTGAGCCTAACGTCCTGTCTTAGACCGATTCGTATTTGCGTACTTAGACCTCCCACATTAGGTTCAACATTAGTGGCTGCTGGATATGCCGGTCGGGTCCGGGCAGACTTCCACCACTAATATAACCTAACCTCATGTCATAAGTACAATTTACAATTCCTAATTGTAAATTACTAAACATTCCAAATTAATCCAAATCTACCTATGTCATTATAGGTAACTGTTTCTATGTTTTTCCCCATTTGAATTACATGTTCCATTTCATATAAATATTACATAAACTATGCTAGTTATAATCCCTTTTTCCCCGTTTCCTATCTAACGTATTTGTACGTATTTTGGCGGCATCTAGGCTATAAAGTAGCCTAGCTACAATAATGAAAAGGGAATACGACGAAGGTGATAGTTTCAACATATCTTGGCATAAACATAAACTGGTATGATAACAAGGTGAATGGTCATGTAATCATCATGGCAAGTTAGGTAGTGATGAACTTGTAGCAACTACGATGTCAAAGCAACATAATGAGATCTAAATTAACCATAAGGTGTCCAATTAGTTAGATCTAGCATAGTCTGGGTGACATAGTAACATGTTTAGATCTAAAGATGGATTCACATGTCAAGTTTACAACATATCTCAATGGATCACAATATGACAGGTGAAAGGTGATTAACATAAAGATCTAGATCAAAGTAATGTTACAAATGGCCCAATTAATAGATGTGCATACAGCATAACGTGGTTACAAGTCAAGATCCACATAAGCAACATAATCGAATAACCACAATTTTATTAGATCTAGGAAAATAGATCTGTCATGACATAGTATAGGGTTTCACATTAACACAGAATCATACTTTACAACATATCCAATTCATAGTCTTTCAAAGTATAGTTTTATTTATCTAAACCTAAAAACAGCTAGAACTCACTGTGTTAGGTTAAAAGAATTGAGGAAGAATGGATTTAGAATTTCTAAATTGGATTTGTAGAATATGTTGTTGTAGAAAATGGTTCAGTTCGCACTTCAGTAGCATATGGCCTCCATGACTTCCAATGAAGAAAATATGAGAAATAGGACACGTATATATAACTGCTAGACCCCCTGAAACCGAGTGCAACCTCAGCCCTAGGGGTATTGACACCCCTGTGGGTAGGTCGACTCATAGGTCGACACCACTTCAGAGGGGTCGACCCATAGGTTAATACCCCTCTAGGGCGGTCGACCCCCTAGAGCGGGAATTTTGTTGCTCAGAGGAATTTTTCGAATTTGTGTCCTCTATAAAGAATTCTAACTCATCTCTGACTCACCTCTAACTCATGTGTATATATAAAATACTTCTGTGCATATACAAACTAAAAACCTTCATAACTTCTTCATACGGTATCCGTTTTACGAAAAATGAACATCTATCTTGACTAGAATTTCAAGATGGACGTAATGGTGCAGTTTGTTTCCTCTAATTCTGAATATTAAATTATTTATTATTTAATTTATTCTCTTTAATGTCTTTAACAATTAGGGGTATTACAATGATACACAATCAACCATCATCCAGAGTGCATTACGCAACTGCATAAGCCTTAAAATAAATAAATAACGCTTATCACAGTTTGTCAACCAATGAATACTTATTTTCATTTCAGGAGAATTTTATGTTCTTTATATATATGTTAAAAATTATATTTTTAACGATAAAATATTTTTTTCAACACTTGACTATTTTATATAGTTCATACATCCAATAAAAATGATATTTTTATTTTTCAAACATTTTATTCTGCACATGAATACTTTATACAGTTTTTATATACAATAAAACTGATATTATTATTTTTCAAACATTTTATTCCACACATGAATGTTTTATACAGTTAATCCATCCAATAAAATTGATATTTTTATTTTTCAAACATTTTATTCTGCACATGAATATTTTATACAGTTTATACATCCAATAAAAATGATAATTTTAGTTTTCAAACATTCATGAATATTTTATATATTGCCTATATAAGCTAAAAATAATATTTTTAGCGAACAAATACTTATTCTCTAGGATGACAATTTTATATATTGCATATATAATTTTATACAACGCATATGTATATTTTATTTCACAACACATATATATATAATTTTCACAACGCATATATATATATATATAATAATTTTCGTAACGCATATATATATAATTTTCACAACGCATATATATATAATAATTTTCTTAATGAATATATATATATATACAATTTTCACAATGCATATATATGATTTTCACATCACAATCATATCACACACATCATCAAAGTTTGTACAAAAAATAGTGTCAGGAGCTACTAAACCCCGTCTGCAACCTATGATATAATTATATAACAAAAGTAAATGAGTGAGAAAAAGTTCTCAATTTAGTTTCCACTCCGCTAGTTTTTATTTCTGAATAGTTTGGATTTGAATTTGCTTGAAAGTCTGATTTGCTCCAAATTTTTTCGAGTCAGTTTTATGTTGTAAAGCTCTTCAAGACGGTTCCAAGGAGAACGGGTTTGCCCAATTCTGTGCTCGTATGAAAAATATATGGTCATTTTTACATTTATTTACAAAATAGAATTAATTAAATTATAATCACCCAAAATAATCTCTAAACCATCGCTCACTTTCAGCTGAATGTCGAACCCATGCTCCATAAGAAGAATCGCCATCGCACCTTGCCTGGCGTCGTCGGAGGCCAATCAGAGGTCATCATGAGGAAGGGCTTCACGGCGCCGACGTCCCCCACGAGTTCCGATCAACTCGAGGCCAAACATCACCCTAAAAACTGCTGTGAAGTCGGCTACTTTGAGATACGATATCTCACAGTCCATATCGCGATTAGTGATCATCCCAATATGATTTTGAAGCTTGCGAAGAGCTCTTTGATTTTTTCTTTAGGGGTTTCAATCAATTCAGAGTAGATTTCACGAATTTTAGGGAGAAAGGATGGAAAATACCAGCCCTTCAAAATGACTGGTGGCGGACTGAATTAGGATGGGGAGAATTAGTGTTTTAATACATATATATATTATTTAATAAATAATTAATTTCAAAAATACTTGTTTACGATACGAACTCCAAATCAAACCCAACGACTATCGTTCCTAACAAAATACCCCCATTCCGGACACAATGGGATATGTTTCATAAGTCAATTCGACTATTTCAAATGATTTTCATCAAAATTAAAATATAAATATATATATATTGAATTTAAATGCACATTTTAATTTACTAGGGCCACATACTGACACCAAAAATTTCTGAAAAATAAATCTAGCTATGTTTTGGCGATACAGTCCTAACAAAACTAATTTCTTCGAATTTGGAAACCATTTGAGAAACGGTCATTTTCCAGTCGATTAAATTCAAACTGAATTAACCAAACACGTTTAAATTCACCACGCTCACATATTAATTCCAAAAATTTTGAAAATTGGAATCTAAAAATAATTCGACATTCCGGATCCAACAAAAGTGGTTTCGTCGAAAACGGAGGCCGTTTGCAAAACGTCTCTTATTAAGGGCTATATATTATATAAAATATATATAAACTCTGTAGCGACTATTTTAAATTTTAAACTGGACATAACTTTTAATTCTCGTTATGAAATCTAGATTTTTCAAATTCGTTAGAAAGATATTATCAAACAGATTCAAATATTTCTTGTTTTACTGAAATCCGACTTATTTTGAATTTTGTGCATTCAATTGAAATTTAAAATCGAATTTTCAAACTACCGCGCCATTTCAGGCTTGTTTTAAAATAAAAATAAATTTATACGTTCTAACTTCAATTTAAATAAATTTTTAGTCGTTATTATTTAAAATAAATCATTTTAGATATTCAAAATCCATTAAAATAGCAAAAATAAAAAAAATTAATTGGTTCTGAAAATGTGGTTGTTAAACAAACACAGTTTTACTTATGAAACAACAATAGACCATACATCCGAAAACACCCTAGATTTACTATTCTATCTAGTTAAAATACTGAGGCCAAGAGACTTGAATCAAGATTGATCGCGAGCAAATACTCACATTTAAATCAGAGAAGAAATTGGATGCAGGTGGCGGTGACAAAAAAACGGATCTTTGGTGAAGAACGAAGGCACTCCGCGACCTGCAGCAATTCGATTTGGGCGATGGCAAACTAATTAGGGTCTGAGTTTGATGCAGGCATTACAGATTGAGACTGGTAGGATTCGGTGATTTTTTTAGGAGGCTCAAGAATATAATGAGGAGGAAGTAGTATATATAGCATGTGCGTGAAAAATAGGGGTTGGAAGGTCATGAATTGTGGATCTAAATGTTGAATCATGCATGGAAATATTTCAAAAGTTTGAATTCTTCCTATGTAATATTTTTTTAAAAAGGTACGTCAGATTGAAAAAGAGAGAGGAAATTAACGCCATGTGTAACACCCCGTGAATTCTATAACGCTAAGCTTCACAAATTAAAGTATAATTAATTCTAAATGAAAGAATTAAGGGAAATGGGTTACGCCATTGCGTTCGTCTCGGAATTCTGCTCAAGATAGAGTCCGAGTTTGCGTGAATCGGACTCCGTATGAAGGAGTTATGGCCTTCGGAAGTTTCAAAATCAAATTTAAATTCAAACAGCTCAGTTTAATTTCAAAATTTCGAATTTCAGGTTCAAACTGGGCTGGGCGGGAAAATTCCCGCCCCAGAGACCAGGTCGACCATAGGGTCGACCATGGTGTCGACCTGGTCACCCCAGGTCGACCACAGTGTCGATCTGGTCCCCCCCAGGTCGACCATAGTGTCGGCCTGGGTGTCAACCTGCCTGGTCGACCTGGCTGGCCAGGTCTGACTCTGGCTCGAATTTCTGAGGCCCTGTGTGTCATTAGGGCTGACGTGTCACCTCTTGATTGGCTCTCTGAATTTTGAATGGCCTAGATTCCTCCTATCTTCATCAGATGGCTCAAAAAAACTTAAAATCTATAAATAAACCCTAACTCTCAACTGAAAATTCACACAAAAATATGAGAAAGGAGTCGTCATGCTGCTAGGGAGGAATTGAACATAGCCGTCAAGAGAAAAGCCTAGAGACGAATCAAACTAAGAAGAAGATTTAAAGTTTAAATCAAAAGTTTTCAACGCAACGTTGGTCTACCCAAAGGAGCGCATTTAAATTTCAGAATTCAGAATCCAGAATTCAAGATTCTGCATTCGTTGTAAGTATAGTGACCTTTCAGAATATGAATAAGAATTGCGATGTGATTCGATGTGAATGAAAATAGAATTGTGTTATTGTATTGTATAAAATTCTATGTATTTTGATGATTCTATCATGACTTGTGTATTGACGTTTGTGGCATAAATTGATTGATGCAAGCCTATTGAACAATCGTATATGAAAACAATGACACTTGCAAGTTTGTGGCAAAAGAATAGAATTGATCCCTTTATGTATATGTCGATGGCATGGACTATGTATATTCCCTTAGTTTAAATTGGAATTTATGTAAACATGATTTAGACTTGAAACCTTTTATGCCTACATGACCCAAAACCTATGATATCATTTTCATGTCTATTTGCAAGTAAAATTGATCTATGTTAAGCATCGTTTGGGTTTCATAAACTACGCAAATTCATGTTTATTTGCAAGTGTAATTGGATCTATGTTAATTATCGTTTGGGTTTCAAAAACTATGCAAGTTCATGTTGAAATAGGCTATGTGATTAAATGTTATAATTGGACCTTTTGGTGAATATACATCATGCTAGTTATGTGTTTGACATTATGCCAAGTTAAACATATTTAAACACAAGTTGTAAACTATGCCATTTCATATGTCACCTACTTAGTTGTACTTTGATTTGAATGCAAGTTCACATGACCCAAAATTTATGTTAGTATCGCTAAACTGCAAGTTCATGCGCCACACACCCTTATATGTTGCAAAATATTACATGTTCTTAGTTTTCCCTTTTCTTATGCTTATAAAGTTGGGATGAATTGTGTCGAGCCCAACATTTATTATAACGTTGCAAACGTATAAACGGGGGTAATAACGTTGGGTGTAAAACATGAAAATATATGTTGGCATGTTTGGCACATGCCAATGACAATGACATTTAAGCGATATAAATTGTTATGCCCAAGAATAAAAGATATGACATTTACATATATAATAATAAAATATGTAAATTTAGAAAACGCGATATGCTAAACCCGAGGTTGGATTGAGTTGTGATGTAAACCTGCCAGGAACCGCCCGGCTGTCCAGTAGTCACAACAATACCTATCCAATGTGGGTGGTTAAGCATTGAGCCCAATAAAGACCCGAGGTTAGACTGAGCTACGGTGTAAACCTGCCCGGAACCGACCGGCATATCCAGTAACCGTAGCAATACCTGTCTAATGTGAGTGGTCTGTTGCTCCTAAGAGGCTAAGGACAGGTGGTAGGGTTAAGTCAACCATAACACTTAACCAAATTCAACATGTTAACAAGAATTGATGGGTGGGGGTCAGGTAAATACATACACTTAACCACTTAACATGTTTGATTAGAAAATCCTGGTAATGAGGGACCCGTTTCAGCAATAACCCAATTTAGGTATCAACGGTACCCTGAAACTAGGCAGGGTGGGGCACGATTACTGGGCTGATTGTAAGCGGTCAGACGACGGCGGTGGGTGCACAGTGCGGGTCTAACGGAGTGCGGGCGTGCACACACTTCGGAGCAAACCACCAGGGCACTGGGGACACCAGTAGTATAACCTATGCCTCCTAGAATTTGTGTCGGGGCCACCACCATGGGTCTTGATACACCCCACGGTGGGACCAGCATAGGTATCTACAATTCTTGGGGGCCGTATGACACATGTTAACGCGAATAAGAGCCGAACTTTAAATAAAGTTGGGGATCACTTCACCCTCACCATGGGGTGCCAGTTAGATTAAACTCAAATAGATGCAGAGATATAGTATGGGTGCGATAGTACATTCGACACTCCCTTAGCTTGTGACACCATCCTATTTTCAGTATATATCTATCACGCCCTTTTCTTATTCACATACTGAAGAGTTACTAGATTTACTCAGGCTTTATGTCTGACCCTGTTTTCTTTTCGTCTTCTTTCTTTCGTTTCCCCCCCAAGTCCACAGGGAGGAAACAGCTCAGCTCAGTCAGGCTCTGTTCAAGCTCCAAGAACATAGATGTATGATTGGGTCTCTTTTGCTCGCACTATGGCTTTGGATATCACTATGGGGATTTTTGTCACTTTATTTCTATTTTATCCTTCTTTAATAATCAAGATAGCTATGATGTTGTAATGATGGAAGTATTTTGAGACAATTATGGAATGTTTTGTTTTGGAACACGTATTGATGAATAAAAGTCTGTTGGTTTCCGCTGTTTAAAATATGTGTATTTATATCTGTCTTGAGTTTATCCGTATCTTTTACTTATAAACCTCCACCAAAATTAAGGCATTCCCTTTGTGAGTGACCTTAACGGAGGTGAGGTATTTCACTTGGTATCAGAGCATAGGTTTACTAGATAAGATAAAAGTTTTTGAAATTGTTTTCAAAAAGAAAATTTAAAGAAGTGTTTTTCAAGAAAAAGTGTTATATTTATGAAAAGACAAAATCCCCCAAAGCCATGTGCCCCATCTACCTCTCTCTATCCTTCATTTTGAATTTTTCCCTTTCTGTTTCAGCATGTCTGGAGACCTTAACCTCCCAGAAGGAGTGCCGATTCTCGGCTGGTTTAGGAGGTACTCAGAAGCAAGGGCCAATGGCGCGGGTCCAGCAGACATCCCTCCTCCGGTGGCCGCGGTTCCTCCTCCTCCTCCACCTCCTCGTGGAAATGCCTTCGCAAAAACATGTAGAGACTTCAAGGCAATGGGTGGAAAAAAATTTTATGGGACAGAATCCTTTGTAGGGGCAACAAACTGGCTAAAGGAGACCGAGGATCTGTTTGTCATCTTTGGAGTGGATGATAGGCAAAAGATACAACTAGAGGTATGGTTGCTTAAGGATGAGGCTTCCTATTGGTGGGAAGTTAACAATGCTCAGAGGGCGGTGGAAACATGGGAGGACTTCAGGACAAGGTTTGAGATGAAATTCCTCTCTTAAGCAGAAAGAAGCCTGCAAATGGAGAAGTTTCTAACTCTGAAACAGGGGAGCATGACAATCAGGGAATATGTTAATCAGTTTAATCAACTGGCCAGATTTGGGTTAAACTTAGTAAACACCCAACACAAGAAGGCACTTCGCTTCGTTAAGGGTTTGAATGAGCCTCTACACAGCCTTGCTATGTCCCATGTATCCACATGAGCGACTTATGAAAGCTTGGTGGACATGGCGTTGCTACACGAGGAAGATCACAGTAAGAAAGAAGTTAAGGTGGAAGAGAAGAAAGAGGGTCTACAAGCAAAGAAAACAGATTTCAAGAAATGAGGAAAGAACAATAAGCCCAAGAGAAGGTGCAATTTCTGTGGCATTGTGGGCCATATATCAAAAGACTACCGGAAAAGAAAGGCGAAGATGGGTGGTTGCTTTCACTGTGGAGAGACTGGGCAACAAGCTAAAGACTGCCCAAAGAAGAAAGGGCAGGGACAGAAAGCTGGATCCACTTCAGGGGGTCAGGTTCATGCGCTAGTGGCACCTCAGCAAGAAAGAGGTAGTAATATTTCTGTAGAAAGTGTAGTCTATCTTTATGATCATCCAGTTCGTACACTTTTTGACTCTGGCGCATCACACTCTTTTATTTCCTCTGCCTTAGTAGAATCTCTGCATCTAGACACTAGTATGGTAGAAGATCCCTTAGTAGTTTCAAATCCAATTGGGGGCTCCGCTTACTTGTCAATGGTTTGTTTGGGTTTGAAAATCTCTATTCTCAGCATTGAGTTTAGTTGTGATGCCTTTGTCTTTGGCTTCTCGGGGTATGGTTTGATCTTAGGCATGGACTGGTTATCCAGTAATAGTGCCATTCTTGATTGTGAGAAAAGAGTAGTTAGGCCCTTGACTCGGCTTGGAAACACTCTAGAAATTTCTTGTAATCCCTTGAATGTTGTTATGCTAAGTTATCTAGAGTCGCTTGATGCTTCTGATGAGAATTTGCAATCAGTAAGAGTAGTCCGGGATTATCCGGATGTCTTTGAGGAGGTGAAAGGCTTACCTCCGAGGCGGGAAATAGAATTCCGCATATACCTTGTGGATAACGCAAAGCCTGTAGCTTTACCTGTCAGACACATGGCTCCAAAGGAGAGAAAGGAGCTCGGTAAGCAGGTTAAAGAACTTCTCGAAAAGGAGTTCATTAGATGGAGCATTTCGGAATGGGGTGCTCCAGTGGTGTTCGCAACTAAAGCGGACGGTTCGCTACGCCTTTGCGTCGACTATAGGGAGTTAAACAAATTGACGAAGAAAAATAGGCACCCTCTTCCCCGAATCGACGATTTGTTTGATTAGCTTGTAGGTGCAACGGTCTTCTCCCAACTTGATCTGGCAACTGGGTTCCATCAGCTAAGAGTAGCTGAAGATAGTAGTGATTAAACGACGTTCAGAACCCCAGACGGTTTCTTCGAGTGGCTTGTCATGCCTTTCGGCTTGACAAATGCACCCGCTTATTTCGTAGACCTAATGAGCAGGGTGTTCAGAGAATTCCTCAACAAATTTGTGGTTGTCTTCGTAGATGATATCTTAATCTTCTCAAAGAATGAGGAAGAGCATGCCTAGCTTTTGAAAGAAATCATGGAAACTCTTCGAGCTCATCAACTAAAAGCCAAATTCTCCAAGTGTCACTTCTAGAGAAAAGAAGTAAGATTTCTGGGGCGTATAGTGTCCAAAGAGGGGTTGGCTGTGGACCCCGCAAAAGTGGTGGCAGTACAAGATTGGAAGACACCAAGAAATGCAACTGAAGTTCGAAGCTTTCTTGGGCTAGCCGGTTTTTACCGAAAGTTTATTAGGGATTTCGCGAAAATCTCAGCCCCACTCACAAGGCTAACAAAGAAGAATCAGGCGTTCACTTGAGATTTGGATTGCGAGTTTGCTTTCCAACGATTAAAAAGGGCTCTCACAACAGCCCCAGTTCTGATTTTGCCAGATGGAAGCAAAATGTTCACGGTATACACGGATGCATATGGAACGGGACTAGGCGCTGTTCTAATGCAAGAAGGAAGGGTAGTAGCTTATGGTGGAAGACAATTAAAAGTTCATGAAAAGTACTACCCAACCCACGATCTTGAGTTAGCCGCCATCGTCTTTGCGCTTAAGTCTTGGCGCCATTATCTCCTAGGTGAGAAGTTCGAATTATACACTGACCATAAATCGTTGAAATATCTCTTCTCGCAGAAGGATCTTAACCTGAGGCAGCAAAGATGGATGAAGTTTCTTGCCTCGTATGACTTTGAAATATCCTATACTCCTGGCAAAGGCAACGTAGTAGCAGAGGCGTTGAGCCGTAAGAAACTGACCTTAAGCTCTCTCTTTGTGGAAAGGCAAAGCCTGGAGTATATAGCCAGTTTTAACTTTAGGCCCTCCTCAGATTTTGTACCGGGTTTGCTAGCATCTCTCGAAGTACGCCCTACTCTCTTGGACTCAATAGGGGCTGCACAACGTGAAGACCCTCATCTTGTTGATGTGATTGATAAACTTATTATGGGTGAGACTTCTAGTCACCACAGTAGGTACGCCATCGATGATAAGGGTTGGCTGAGGCGAGATGGAAGATTGTGCGTCCTACAAGCTAGGGAGTTGACAAAGAAGGTTCTCAAAGAAGCACATCATTCCAAGATGACCATACACCCCGGCGGTGATAAGATGTACAAGGATATAAAAAGGACTTTCTTTTGGAACGGCATGAAACAAGACGCGACAGATTTCGTTTCTAAGTGCATGACCTGCCAACGGGTCAAGGCGGAACAAAAGTAGCCTGGAGGACTACTTCATCCTTTAGAGGTCCCACAGTGGAAGTGGGATAGCATTTCAATGGACTTCATTGATTGACTACCTAGGTCGAGAAAAGGCAACACTAGCATTTGGGTAATAGTGGATAGGCTTACTAAGAGAACCCACTTCATACCTATCAAGAGTAGAAGGACTGCCGCATCTCTAGCATCTCTTTATCTCAAGGAAATAGTTCGACTCCATGGGATACCCTCCAGCATTATTAGTGATCGAGACCCTATCTTCACATGCGAGTTTTGGCGGAGTCTACAAGAAGCTGTAGGCACACAGTTATGTTTGAGCACGGCCTATCACCCCCAAACCGAAGGCCAGACGGAAAGTGTGAATTGAGTTTTAGAGGATCTTTTAAGACTTTGCGTTCTTCACTTTGGAGGGACTTGGGAGGATCACCTTCCTGTAGTGGAATTTGCCTATAACAACAGCTACCAAGCTACCATTGGTCTGGCACCCTTCGAAGCCTTGTATGGAAGACCGTGCAAATCACCAACTTGTTGGTACGAGTCTACAGATAAGCTTATACTTGGACCAGATATGATTCGAGAGACTTCGGAGAAAGTGGACTTGATACGTAGGAGAATGAAGACTGCCCAAGACAGACAGAAATCCTACGCCGACAAAAGAAGGACCGACCTTGAGTTTGAGGTTAGGGACAGGGTTTTCCTTAAGGAATCACCTTTAAGGAACGTCGTTCGTTTTGGATCCGCAGGAAAGCTAGTACCAAGATTTGTAGGACCGTTTCCTATCATCGAGAAGGTTGGAAAGATGGCCTATAGATTAGAGCTACCCGAGAGACTGGCCGGAGTTCACAACGTCTTTCATGTTTCTCACCTCCGGAAGTGTTTGCATGAGTCAGCGGAAGTGGTGGAACCTAGCATTCTAGAAGAAGCCAAAGTGGTACGTGAAGCAACTGTGAGGAGAGTTCCAACCCGCATCTTAGGAACGGAAGTGTAAAAGCTACGCAACCGCGAAGTCAAACTCCTTAAAGTTCAATGGAGCAATGCGGAGGAAGACGCGACTTGGGAAACTGAGGATAGAATACGCGCTGCCTACCCTCTTCTTTTTGAGGGTACATCTTTGATCTCTCTTTTTCCTTAAGTTATGCTTTATCTATCTTTTAGGTATATCTCCTCGGTCCTTTTCCTAACTCCTTAGGTAGAAAACAAATGGATGCAAACATGTATTTGAAAACATGTTATGGATGATGGCTGCAAATGGTTGCTAGTGGTTGCTCGTGAATGCATATACACACACACCCTAGGTTATAGATCGGCTCAGTCACTTCATATTGCATATGCATATATGTATTCTTATTGGTATATGGTTGAAACTTGATATGCTGTCATATGGTCGTTGCATTTGTATGAATGGTTGTGCACTCATGTAGAATTATGAGTAGGAAACATTTGCATACATAATGGATTCATGACACTTACATGATTCACATTAAGGAGGTCAACTGAATCAGTAGACCGCCTGATTTCTGCATTAGATAAGGACATGTACACACACTATGCATATGATCATGAAGCATTAGAAGTCTTCTAAGGACAGTGGATGCCGGTGTTTTTTGGTTGAGTAGATGGACTTTTGGATGATAGGATATACATTCTTCCTAACTTGAAGATTTCGGGGACGAAATCCTTTTAAGGGGGGAAAATGTAACACCCCGTGAATTCTATAACGCTAAGCTTCACAAATTAAAGTATAATTAATTCTAAATGAAAGAATTAAGGGAAATGGGTTATTCCATTGCATTCGTCTCGAAATTCTGCTTAAGATAGAGTCCGAGTTTACGTGAATCGGACTCCGTATGAAGGAGTTATGGCCTTCAGAAGTCTCAGAATCAAATTTAAATTCAAACAGCTCAGTTTAATTTCAAAATTTCGAATTTCGGGTTCAAACTGGGCTGGGCGGGAAAATTCCCGCCCAGAGACCAGGTCGTCCATAGGGTCGACCATGGTGTCGACCTGGTCACCCCAGGTCGACCACAGAGTCGACCTGGTCCCCCCCCTGGTCGACCATAGTGTCGACCTGGGTGTCGACCTGCCTAGTCAACCTGACTGGCCAGGTCTGACTCTGGCTCGAATTTCTGAGGCCCTATGTGTCACTAGGGCTGACGTATCACCTCTTAATTGGCTCTCTGAATTTTGAATGGCCTAGATTCCTCCTATCTTCATCTGACAGCTCAAAACAACTTAAATCTATAAATACACCCTAACTCTCAACTGAAAATTCACATAAAAATATGAGAAAGGAGTCGTCATGCTGCTAGGGAGGAATTGAACATAGCCGTCAAGAGAAAAGCCTAGAGACGAATCAAACTAAGAAGAAGATTTAAAGTTTAAATCAAAAGTTTTCAATGCAACGTTAGTCTACCCAAAGGAGCGCATTTCAATTTCAGAATTCAGAATCCAGAATTCAAGATTCTGCATTCGTTGTAAGTACAGTAACCTTTCAGAATATGAATAAGAATTGCGATGTGATTCGATGTGAATGAAAATAGAATTGTGTTATTGTATTGTATAAAATTCTATGTATTTTTATGATTCTATCATGACTTGTGTATTGACATTTGTGGCATAAATTGATTGATGCAAGCCTATTGTACAATCGTATATGAAAACAATGACACTTGCAAGTTTGTGGCAAAAGAATAGAACTGATCCCTTTATGTATATGTCGATGGCATGGACTATGTATATTCCCTTAGTTTAAATTGGAATTTATGTAAACATGATTTAGACTTGAAACCTTTTATGCCTACATGACCCAAAACCTATGATATCATTTTCATGTCTATTTGCAAGTAAAATTGATCTATGTTAAGTATCGTTTGGGTTTTATAAACTATGCAAATTCATGTTTATTTGCAAGTGTAATTGGATCTATGTTAAGTATCGTTTGGGTTTCAAAAACTATGCAAGTTCATGTTGAAATAGGCTATGTGATTAAATGTTATAATTGGACCTTTTGGTGAATATACGTCATGCTAGTTATGTGTTTGACATTATGCCAAGTTAAACATATTTAAACACAAGTTGTAAACTGTGCCATTTCATATGTCACCTACTTAGTTGTACTTTGATTTGAATGCAAGTTCACATGACCCATCATTTATGTTAGTATCGCTAAACTGCAAGTTCATGCGCCACACACCCTTATATGTTGCAAAATATTACATGTTCTTAGTTTCCCCTTTTCTTATGCTTATAAAGTTAGGCTGAATTGTGTCGAGCCAAACATTTGTTATAACGTTGCGAACGTATAAACGGGGGTAATAACGTTGGGTGTAAAACATGAAAATATATGTTGGCATGTTTGGCACATGCAAATGACAGTGACATTTAAGCGGTATAAATTGTTATGCCCAAGAATAAAAGATATGACATTTACATATATAATAATAAAATATGTAAATTTAGAAAACACGATATGTTAAACCCGAGGTTGGATTGAGTTGTGATGTAAACCTGCCCGGAACCGCCCGGCTGTCCAGTAGTCACAACAATACCTATCCAATGTGGGTGGTTAAGCATTGAGCCCAATAAAGACCCGAGGTTAGACTGAGCTACGTTGTAAACCTGCCCGGAACCGACCGACATATCCAGTAACCGTAGCAATACATGTCTAATGTGAGTGGTCTGGTGCTCCTAAGAGGCTAAGGACAGGTGGTAGGGTTAAGTCAACCATAACACTTAACCAAATTCAACATGTTAACAAGAATTGATGGGTGGGGGTTAGGTAAATACAGACACTTAACCACTTAACATATTTGACTAGAAAATCCTGTAACGAGGGACCCATTTCAGCAGTAACCCAATTTAGGTATCAACGGTACCCTGAAACTAGGCAGGTTGGGGCACGATTACTGGGCTGATTGTAAGCGGTCAGACGATGGATGTGGGTGCACAGTGCAGGTCTAACGGAGTGCGGGCGTGCACACACTTCGGAGCAAACAACCAGGGCACTGGGGAGACCAGTAGTATAACCTATGCCTCCTAGAATTTGTGTCGGGGCCGCCACCATGGGTCTTGATACACCCCATGGTGGGACCAGCATAGGTATCTACAATTCTTGGGGGCCGTATGACACATGTTAACGCGAGTAGGAGTCGATCTTTAAATAAAGTTGGGGTCACTTCTCCCTCACCATGGGGTGCCAGTTAGAGTAAACTCAAATAGATGCAGAGATATAGTATGGGTGCGATAGTACATTCGACACTCCCTTAGCTTGTGACACCATCCTATTTTTAGTATATATATATCATGCCCTTTTGTTATTCACATACTGAAGAGTTACTAGATTTACTCAAGCTTTATGTCTGACCCTATTTTCTTTTCGTCTTCTTTCTTTCGTTCCCCCCCCCCCCAAGGTCCCACAGGGAGGAAACAACTCATCTCAGTCAGGCTCTGTTCAAGCTCCAAGAATGTAGATGTATGATTGGGTCTCTTTTGCTCGGACTATGGCTTTAGATATCACTATGGGGATTTTTGTCACTTTATTTCTGTTTTATGTTTCTTTAATAATTAAGACAGTTATGACGTTGTAATGATGGAAGTATTTTGAGACAATTATGGAATGTTTTGTGTTGGAACACGTATTGATGAATAAAAGTCTATTGGTTTCCGCTGTTTAAAATATGTGTATTTATATCTGTCTTGGGTTTATCCGTGGCTTTTACTTATAAACCTCCACCAAAATTAAGGCATTCCCTTTGTGAGTGACCTTAACGGAGGTGGGGTGTTTCACCATGCATTTAAGGTGTATGCAACATTTTAGCTAATGCGTGCATCAAAAAAAGAAAATAACATGAGTGGGAACAATTAATGTGCATGCAATAATTTTTTTGTATATTATTATATACATACATATCCTACATTTTTTTTATATATGTGCATGTAGTTGTAAACTGAAGCTTGGGAATGATTCCTTTTTTAGGTGTTTCATAGAAAGGAAAGAGCATAAGTAAATAGTAACGTAGATATAAATGGATAAAAAAAAGGAAGAAAGAAAAACATGACATATTTGGAATGGAAGCTTTATATTTGAAGTGAAATGAAAGAAGACGAAAGCAAATAAACTTTCATCAAATGTGAATGAGCAAAGAAATTACGTGTATGATTTATTTGATTATTAATGTCAACATTAGATTTCGTCAACTATGTTAGTTATAACTTACATTGTATATCGTTGCTACCTCATTTCGTTACAATTTCTCCTATACAATTTAAACTAGAAACATTAATCAATTTGTTATCAATTATCATAAAACTTTTATATTAATGTTTTTAAACAAAATAATGTTTCAACTACTATTTTCTTTTATTATCAACAGTTTGTAGTTAATTATTAAAATATAACTTAATAATAATCTCAATTGTTATAAATCGCCATTTATCTAATTACAAATTGTTGTTTATTAGAAATTAATATGAAATCGTTCATAAATAACATCATAAAATCTATCTTAAAACCACTTTAAATTCAAAAATTAATTTTATTCAATGACGTAAATGCTTGAAATTTACGCGTTGTTACAATACAAACATGAACGTACATTAAACATATTATAAAACAATAGATCTAACATGATTTTGATTAAAACATATTCAAGAACATGATTAGTCTAACAATTTACATGATTAAATTAGATTATTCTAGAACGTCTAATTTGAGTTAAACATATATGATCAGATCTAAGGTGAATTTAACATGTATGATGTGAATCAATCCTATTATAACCCATATAATATGTAGTTTTTGTTTGAGAGATATCTATCATTCACCAATTTCAAGATCCAATGCAAATCCAATGAAATTAGATCTGGACAGCGATGAAAATCCCCAAAATCAATGCAAAATGATATGATCTAACCTTCCTAGATGTAGATCTAGCCTATAGATGCTATAGATAATGAAATAGAATGAATAGGATGGAGAAATTATGGTTTACGTTGAATTCGTAGAATCAGTGGCACAAGCCTAAATGCTTGAATAAAGAGAGAAACAATAACTCTTTCTCCAAACCCCTTTATTAACCACTGTAGTTCATGTTGCTAATGGGCATCACTAATCAACCCATTAGTAGCTAATTAGTCCGCCTAAAAGAAACTGGAACTTAAAACCGCGATTTCTCTCAAACCGTTGAACCAAATCTTTAATGTCACCTCTCTATGGAATTGTGGACTTCCATCCCAGTCTAATGAGATCGATATAACAGTAGAAGTTTACTATAATTAGTTCAGAATGTCCAACTTAAGTTTTACAAGGTTTCAAATGAAATTCATTCCAAAACAAGTTCTAAAGACTCATATTTTCTTTAATTTCCTTTTCAATATAAAGTTTTACTTGATTTCTTTTATTAAGTAAATTCCTTCATCAAAATCGACTCAATGGATCCAAATTCAACATTAAATTTAAATTTTATTACGAAATTAATAGAATTAGCTTGAACTCTATTAGTTAATAGATTAATTAACTAAAAACAAAACTAATTGTCTTAATTACACTTAGAAAAAAAGTTTTCCTCAAGTCTGAACTTTATTATTGAATAAATTAGTTAATTTCTAAATTACATATAAAGAGTAATTAATCAAGTCTAACAATAGTTATTAAAACAACTAAAAAAATAAATGCCTTATTAGAAATAGTTAATCAACTTAAATATCATAAATTACTATATTTATTAACTTAGAATAATCAATTATAAAAATAAATTCTATGTAATTACTTCAATTAAGATAATAATAATATAGCCAATTATTAATTAAATATTAATTAATATTAAGTAATAATTAAATAAATAATTATCTTTAAAATAAATAAATAAATATTTATTTAACCTTTAAATAAATAATTTAATAAATAATTAAAAACCAAATAATCATTATTTAAAAATTAATTAGTAATTTTAAACCTTTATAAGTAATTGAATTAATATTTAAAACTCTTTTTAAACAAATAATCATTATTTAATCTAGAACAAATGGTTTAAATAATAGTTTATCCTTTTTATAAATCGATAATTAAACTTTTAATAATTATGACAATTATAATTAACTTTTTAATTAGAAATAAATTATAAATACCACTTAAAACATTATTGCTAAGTAATTAGTAAATCAAAATGTCATTAATAAATAAATTCTTAATTTTGACCATCATCAATATTAGTAATTAACTTTCAAAATTAATTAATAAGATTAATGGGAGCGGCTATTTGAACAATATTTAACACAAATCAAGGGACACAAAATCTCAACCGTTGGATCAATTTATCTTTATGTAAGGGACGAAAATCAAGAGGTAATCCAATGACTGAGAATTTGTGTCCTCTAGTTTGTGTCAAATTTTTATGTTCAAGTAGACTTTCCCAAGATTATTATTAATAATTAAATCAATTTAAACCATTTTAATTAATACTTTATTCATTGTTCAAATCTTCGATAATAACTATTTTAAACATTCTTAGGTGTAATATTTAACTATTAAATCAATTCTATTTAGAAATTTAAACAACTGGTTTTTTTTCTTCAAATGTGAGACTTAGCAATCACAATGGTACTTAAATAAATTACCATAAATTTTCACATCCAATTGGGTCCATATATTAATGACAATGACAATTTGGCCAAGTTACAAAGGTTCTAACATTCAACATTTAAAAACCAATCATTAAATAACTATTTAAACCCATACCAATAAATATTGGTAACAATTTATTGCACAATTTAAACTATCACTATCCAAAATAACTTAACAACATTTTTATGGTTAAATAAATAACACAAGTTTAATGTGTGAGTTGAATGACGTTAATATTTAAAATGAAGTAATTTAATATTTGTTTGTTTCTAGATGTCAAAATCATCTCCTCAACCAAATTTGTCAATAAATTACACTACTATGTTGTGCTTGTGAATACGAACACAACAAAAAAATTGTTTATCGATAGGATCATAAACGAGTCTGATATGTATTTACGATCTTAACACACACACATAAATTAGTGAATTACCTTAGTTATATAAGTTAACTCGTCATCATGAAATAGGCTAGCCCACTAAGCCAAACCCAAGCTCAAACCCGCAACACTATAGTATCTAACCTGCACCTTCTTCCCTCTTCAAATTCCTATAGCCATTATCATGCATTACCATGCTCCTTACACCCCCCAATCTAGACGTCAAACAACACTCCTGAGACTAACTTCCACCTAACCATCACAACCTCATCAATCTCCACCCCATCGCCAAGCTCTCGCACCGCGGGATCAAAATTCAACCATCCCACTGAAAATCCTAAACACGGCATGACAAAAAAATGTAGTCGATCACCCTCAGAAACTAGCGCGTGTTGCATTTTTACACAAGAACTCGAATCCGACCTTACATTTGCCTCTCTTTCCTGTTATGGCTAGAAAAATCTAACCATAACCATTCTTTTATGTTATAGCTTTTGACCATGGCTGCTGAGTGCGCTCCAAACACAAATGATCCACTCAAAAATCATTCCCAAACAAGAACTCCACCAAGTGCAACGAACACATGCTAACACATGAATTTATAAATGAGTAAATAATGTTTTTAAGTTTACTGCAAAAATAAAATTTGATTTTCAATTATCGTATATTCTTGTTTCTAAACCACTTCCCAGGTTATTAACTTCAAACCATTTATATGCTTTCATTCTTTTTTTTTTTCTTGAATACTTACTTAATTTTAGTATTTCCATTTCATATAGATTTAGACTGCCCTTTTGTTTGAGAAGAAAGAATAAAGAAACAAATGAAAAATATGGCAATATGAGGAGCTCTATCATGAATGGAAAATAAAAATATCATAAATGTATAATCAATTCAATTAACAAAAGCCCATTTTCCCTTCTTATCACTTCAAGCATCCATTTAAAAAAAGTTAGTACAATGGTATTAAATTAGATGTTGAGTGTTTTAAAAAGTTAAGAGTACTTTTCATACAAAAAAAAAATTCCTTTTCTTATATCACATATTATATATATATATATATATATATATATATATATACACATATATATATATCATGCACATATATTACAATATATACATATTTAAATATACAGTTATTTATTAACATCAAATCACCTTATTTTATTTTTGTTTATTTAATTTGTTGAGCATTCCATCTTTTTTAATTTAAAATTTTAAAAGTTTTATTTTATCAAACATCAAACCATTTTCTTTACTTTTATAAAAATAAAATTTTATAAAATACTTTACCTATATTATAAGTAATCATCAAATCAAGATTTTATATAATACAAATTTTAATCTACATTAGCTTATTTTATCACTAAATATAAAATCATGATTTTTTATTTATTAAAATATTCATTATTATATTCATTTGCTTATTTTACTATTAAGCATCTAATCACAATATTTTTTCCTTATAAAATATACTTTATAAATCTTAATTTTTTTATTATAATATATACATTGAAATATATTTTAAAAATAGATTATTGCTATTTAAATTCATATTTATATTTGTAACAAAATTTAAAGCTGAATTTTCCATATTAAAATTATATGATTTTAAAAGGCTATTAAAAACCAGTATTTAGGAGATTAAAAATATTTTTTCTATCATAATCTAACATTGAAATGGAGTTTAATGATAAAAATACAAATCAAATATTTAAATAAATTAAATATTCATAAATTAAATTGATAAAATTCTAGGTTGTTATATTGAAAATAATTGAAGTAGAAACTTAGTGGTCAATTGTTTAAGACTAAACCGACAAATCTACCTATTTTTAGCTGCTCAATTTTTTTCATCTTTTCTTTATAGGATCGTACAGCCTTCTTTCAAGTTCATGTATTGCTACTCCATTCTTTCTTTCACAGTTTTCATCTTATTCATATTCGTCTACATTATAACCTAGCTTTTATACTAAAGTGGTCCTATCTTTATATTTAACCTAGTTAGCAAGATTTTTATTTTCAATTAACAACAAATATAAATAAAAAATTAATGTATTATCTTACATACTATTCTTATCGAAGATATCTAAGTTCAGATTTAGCAAGTTGACTTCTACTTATAGTTGCATTTGTAATTTAATATCTTTGAAAAAATTATGTTTGATCTCTTCAAATGACATAATATTTAACTGAGAAATGTTAATAGCCACATCAAAGTTCTTTTTTTTGTTACCTTGATAGTGAAACTTTGCTACACCTGTTCCTTACACATAATCCACCATGACTTACTAATTTCCAACTCTCCATAATTAATGGGTAATGCAGTGATAAAGAATTGGAATATTACCAAGAAAAGGCATATCATTTCATGAAAAACCCAAACTACGTTTATTAAATCTTCTTTTTATAAAACAAACCTCAGATTCCTCTTAAAGGCTTAAGCCTTAACTTTACATATAAGTTACTTTAAATACTAAACATTTTGATGTTTAACGGAGAAATGGATGTTGAATTTTTAACCTTAAGCGATCTGGAAACAAAAAATTAGAAGAAAGAAGAAATTTATCAAAATAAAGATGGTGAATGTACTAAAGTTTGTAGGGCATTCGTTAGAAACAAGAAATTGAGTTTTCCAACATATATGTTGTGACGATTACCCTATATCACTAGTGCTTATATAACCAATAGTGCATAGTACGAGCACTGATCAATGCAAAATGATTGCCAAAGGAAAGGAATAGAAAAAAGGAGATGAAAAGGAAAAGATGAAAGTAGTAAAGAGGATGAAGAAATAAACTATAACAACCCGGGTTTTCAGATACTCGAGCTAAATAAACTATAGTGTGTTTTGTTTATACTAAATTCTTTATTATATAGTTAATTTGGATGAAGAATTCTTAAATTACTTACTTATCCTAAACTATTTAATTTAAGAATTCTTCATCCGAACTCGTATAATATTTCAAAAGTAGGTAATAAAGAATTTGTAATTTCTGAATTGAGTGTTGAAATAAATTAAATACCCTTGTTAAGTAAGTAATTTATTCCATTCCGTCATTGAAAATTATAATTTGATGATTTGAGTGAATTTTGAAAATATGAAACATTGATATGTAATCAATATTTAAATAGAAATATATTTTCAAAATAGGTGTTAAGTTTTTTAAAATGAATAATTAATAAATTGTGGATTTGTTTTTTCAAATGCTAATTGTATTTCTTGACAAATAAATTGGGAATTTGTTTTAAATTGTGTTTTGAAATAGTTATGTAAATTTTAAAGTAATAAAATATAATTGTTGTGTTTTGAAATAGTTATGTAAATTTTAAAGTAATAAAATATAATTGTTGAATTTTAGTCAAGATGAAAATAAATTGTAGACTGTTGTTAAAGTAACTGGTGGTAATAACAATAATATTGGTAATTTAGTTGGACTGCTATCAAGATAGAAATTCGAATATTGATTGAGAATCAATATTTGAAGGTTAGTCGAAGTCCTCTCATGTCAGCTCTCCTACTCCCTCTACCACTTCGTCCTTTCCCGCTGAATCCAATCGTCGCTCCTGTCACATCCAACTCTACCTCGAGCCTCCCCCCAATCATCCTCCGCTACCACCTGATCCATCTCCAAACTGTTCTCCTCCTCCGACCTCCCCCAGATTTGACTACGAAAGCTACCACTGGTCAATAACCATGGACTTCTTATTTGTTCAACCGTAAACCCATTAATGCGAGGAAGTATGTTTTGTTGACTTACATCCTGTTATCACGGATGGAACGCCGAAGCTTATCAACGGAGTTCCCGAAGCTGACAGTGAAGTCTGGAAAAGTTACTTGGTTGGCTTCTTTTTGGGCAAAACTTTGTCATATACTACAGTTGTGGCAAAACTGAACTCCTTATGGAAGCTTAAAGGATCTGTTAGGGTTAGATCTGATGGTGTGCTCTTTATGTTTGACTTTACATGTGACGAAGATAGAATCAGAATTCTTCAAGCCGATCCAATTGTCATGAACAACAAGCTGTTCATCATCAAGCAGTACGACACCCTGTATTAGCAACATTTGTGGTAATGTTAGAACAGTTCTTGTTTGGGACAAGCTTTTTAACATCCCGATCTTTCCATGGTCTAACTATGGTATTAACTGGATTAGTAGTATGCTTGGAAAACTTTTGTGTTTAGATGCAATGACAGAAAGTAGGCAAAGAATTCAACATGCCAAGTTTTTGATAGAAGTGAAGCCTGATAAAGAGTTTGTTAATGATTTTTTAATTGAAACAGTTGAAGGTGGAATTCAAAGAATCTATGTGGAGTATTTGTGGAAACCAAATATATGTGGAATTTGCAATTCCTTTAGTCATGTGAGTAGACTCTGTGACAAAAGCAGAGAATTTCGTAGAGAGCAAAATAGCAATGTTGAAGGAGTTTTTAGACAATAAGCTATGAAAGATAATAGAAATAGAGAGTTGCAAAGAAATCAAGGAGTTTTACGTGAGCAAGTTAGATACAAGGAGTTTTACGTGAGCAAGCTAGATACAGGAACCCTGTCAATGATGTTAGAAACAATCAAAACTGGAAGGTGGTCGAGAATAGGAGAAGTAGAAACTTTGCAAACTTGAATGGAAATAGTGTAAGGCGGTATTCTCAGGGAACTTGGGTATCTAAAGGTAAAGAAGTAATACAAGGGATTGAGAAGATCTGAAACAACTTCGAAAGTTTAGAAGAGGGAGAAATAGATCAACAAGAGAATGTTAACAAGGAGAATGATATAGCACAAGTAGAAAATGCCAATGAAGAGAATGAAATAAGCCAAGAATTTGAGAATGTGGAAATGTCTGATATAGCTAATATACCAATTCCCATTGAAGAGGAACTGCTGCTAGTTGATCCAGCTAATGTCATAAATGTTGAAGGACAAATAGAACTTGAAGTTAATGAGTAGAGTACGGAAGATGCTGAGGAAGAAAAATTGTACTCTTTTGTTAAAAGTGCTATCATGCAGGGAAATAAGAATGGATTCAATGCTCATGAAGTAACATAATCAGTAAAGTCTATGGAAATAATAGAAGAAACAGCTGTTGAAAATGATGTAGTTACTAACAATGAAACATGTGCAAGTGACAAAGCAATAAATGTGGCAATTCCCGATTCTTTCAATGTGCATGCCCAAAATTTCAATTTGGCAGCAAATGCAAGTCACTACAAAAAAACTTTGAAATAAAGACTGAAAACTTCAAGCTGAAAAAAAAGCGGTTTTTAATATAGTAATGGTTCCAGACTGAGAAAATTCAGTCTTTGATTTTCAGATTTTGCCGGAAACAGTATTTAGTCGGTCTGTGAAATCCGATTGGATCTAAAGAGTACGCTGTAGTTTCTATGCCGTCTCTCTGAACAAACAAACGAACTTCAGATTCAAACAAACGAATTTCTGAATTAGAGTTGTGCTAGGGAGCCCGAACCAAAAAACGCCCGGACTCACCCGAAATATGCCCTTTCATTGAATTCAGGGGGGTATTTTTGTAAATCACCCCCCTACAGCATTAATTGCTGACTTAAGTGGCAAATGTAAACTTGCCACTTAAGCCGCAATTTCACCCGAAACAGAAGTTTCGGGCTTCCAGCATTTCTGAATTACTTATCTGGGTCTCTCTAAACAAACAAACAAACAAACTTCAGATCCAACAATTAAAATTACTTACCCAGGTCTCTTTGAACAAAAACATACTTCAAATCCAAGGATTGAAATTACTTATCCAAGTCATTATCCGTGCCATTAGTTTATAGCTATTAGCCCCACGTTCTCCCTCTATCCTTGAATTACGAACCCACTTCTGCACATTATTGTTTTATGTAAATAAATAATTATGTTCATTGTTTACATCTCCTCCTCAAATTCTTATCTCCGCCTTTAGCCTGAAAGTCACACGAAAGCAAGATCTATACTGGAGCTCGAAGAATTAAGATGGCATTAGAAAGATTAATCTCATGTGCCAATTTAGTCATCCCATCTACTCTTGTCTGGATTTGTTCTCACTTTTATCGCTCCTAATAGAGCTGATTCTGTGGCATTTCTAGTGCTCGTGAGGCATTGGAAATCTGAGCTAATCGATGGCGAAGTCAAGTGTTAATGTCTCCTGTTAAAACCCAAATTGCTATTCCCTTTACTTAAAGCTTAGACTGTTATGGTCTCGATTAAGTTGCCTCTACAAGATAATGCAGTCAAGTGCCCAGTTTTGGATAACTACACATGCTTATATGGTGCTTACAAGGTGAACCACCCATTTTCATGAAAAATGTTTCTTTCCATAGTGTTTAAAACGGTTCTATTTGCCATCTGCAGGTGCTTACAAGTGAACCAGCCAGTTGCATGTTGTTTCAATAGTGTTTAAAGTGGTTTTATTTGCCTATCTGGTGCTTACAAGTGAAACAACCAGTTGCATGAAACATATTTGTTTCAATAGTGTTTAAGCGGTTCTTTATATTTTTATTAAGAAACATGTATTTCTTATGCTGTAAAATATTATACATATCTTAACATTTATTGTAATATGTTGTTGAATATTATTTTGAAAGTTCATTACATTATAGACGAATTTGTTATCATAGATATTACATTAGATCATTGTGGCTAGTCGTTATAGTTATTGTTCTTTACATTTTTGTTATCGAGTCATGAAATGGGTGTGTACTTGTATGTTATATTTACACACAAGAGGCAAATAAAAACATCAAGGTGACATCTCTATAGTATATAAATAACTAAAAACTAACAATAAATATTTTCATGTGATTTTTGAAACTGACTAAAGACTGTATGTCAGTCTTTACAATATCAGTCATTAGTGATGCTTGAGACTGTATTTCGGTGATTAAGCTTAAAGACTGAAATGTCAGTCTTAAGTTGTTTTTAGGACTTTAGATTTAAATACTGAAACTTCAAGTTACTATCCTGTCTTTAAGATGTATTTAGAGACTGAATTGTTCTATTAAAGATTGGAATTCTCAGTCTTTATTTTGATGTTTTTTTGTAGTGAGTTGCGTGCACAATCTGCCAAAACCACCTGTAATTCTCGAGCCCAACATTCATATACAAATAAATCCCGTACAAGTCAACACAGTTGTGAAAGATATTGAGAAATCCAAATCACCTCTAACACCTTCCAAGGCAATTTTACAGGCACATCCTTCCTCCATCCCTCTGCCTTTTTAAAACCACCTGATGACTCATTTTCTCCAGTTTCTCAGAGTAATGCTATCTCAGAAAAGGGTTTCAACACTCCCTTTCCAGTCACTAGAGAGTATCTGTTAAGGAATATGCAATGCAAGGGATCTCTACACCCCTTAAGTTTAAATTATGGTGAAGACTATTGGTGTGTGGAACATGCAAGGGTGCCACAATGACACTAAATTTGATCAATGCAAAAACCTTATTTCTGAAAATAAATTGAATGTGTTAGCTATTGTGGAAACAAAACTTCGAAGTACTTTCTTACCTCTCATTCAATACTGCAAGAGGAATTCGAATTGCATCTCTTTTTGGAATGATACATGGGCCAAATTTAGTTTGATTCTTAATCAAATTATGAACTATAGCTTGAAGATGAATTCTAGTATTCCTAAGAAATCAGTTGTAAGTAGTTTTGTTCATGAAGGTAGGCTGGTATTACTATACTCAAGTTCTCAAGACTTAAGGAGGCTCTGGTGTGATATATTTATGCAGTGGAAGAAACCTAATGGTGATGGTGCTTTATGGAATGGTAAGAAACACAATGTCCATTTAGTATATAATTTACTTAAGGATGAGAGACAGATTTTTCCATGGGCCAAGCGAATCTGGAATACAGGGAGCTCAACAAAACACAATTTATTGATTTGGAAAGTTATGGCAAATGTTTTGAATACAAAGGATAAGCTTTATTCTTCAGGCATTATTCAAGATAATCAGTGTTTGTTTTGTAGAAGTGAGGCTGAAACGAATGTACATCTCTTCTTTGAATGTACATATGTGTTTCAAATATGGAGTAGGCTTATGGCTGCTGGTGGGTATCATAGAGCTTCTAATTCAAGCTTGATCGAATGGTTTAATGTTTCAAGGCAACTAGGTGGAAGACCATACGATCAAAAGTACTGCTTATCATTTTAAAGAAATTTATACAGTCAATTTGGATGGAGAGGAATAATAGAGCTTTTGGACATGGTATGCTTACTTCTAACCAGTTGTTTACAGTGATATTAAAAAAGTTGCAGAAGAGGATTATGGCCATGAGTTGATTTCTGTTAAGGCTCAATGTTGGTGGAGATGTTTCCACTTGTGATTCAGACAAGAAGTAATAAGGAATCTTGAAGTTTGATTCATTTTTTTTGATAGTTTTGTCATATATGTGTAAAGTGGAAGTTTGTAGCATTGAGTTTTTTCTTTGCTTAATGTAGTAATGTTTATAGTTTTTTTCTCAGTGTTGCAAACCAAATTTTTGTAAATTTGTATTGTATTTGAACCAACGTGAATAAAACTTAAAATACTGTGGTATTGTGAAAACAAAACTGAATCTTAAACTGACAAGTAGAGCTGCTAGATATATAAATCCAAGTTGGAGTCTTCTATGTAATTTGTTTGAAGCCCCTTATGGTCACATTATGATCCTTTTTAACCCCCATGATATCTTGCTTAAACCATTACATTCCTCTAACCAGATGATGCATTGCCATGCAATAAACTAGACTGACAACACTTCCTAGTTGCTCACCTTTATCTATGATTCTAACTCCTCAAACCGCGGACTATCCTTGTACAAAACCATCACTTCCCTTGGGCAATCCACTCACCATTGGTTAATTTTGGGAGATTTTAATAGTTGTTTCGAAGTTTTTCAAAGGATTTGAGGTAACCCATTATCTGTGAATGAAATCAGGCCTCTTAAAGAAACTATTGACGACTCTAACCTTATCAATATCAATTATATTGGTTTTCCTTTTTCCTAGAGCAATAAAAAAGACATGGCACGAGAACCTTTTCCTTTATAGACCACGCTTTTTGCAATTCTAATTCCCTTACCCTCTGGCCGTTTTTATTCTATGAACAACCCACCCTCCTATCCGATCACTCCCCTATTATACTACCCTCAGAGAGCTTGACATGAGAGGTTATCCAAGTTTTAAATTTTTAATAGTGGGTTGATGAACCAGACTTCTTTGAATTTGTTAAAGGAGTATGGTAGAGACATGCTTTCATTAATCCAATGGTTATTTTGCAGGCTAAACCGAAGAACATAAAGATGAAGCTTAAAGATTGGGCTAATGATAAGTTTGGACGTGGAAGCAAACAAAGCAATTACTGGAAACGGAAACTGAAAAAATTCAAACTATTATGACAGCATACCCAACTGATGCTTTCCTTTTGCACTTCTCGGAGTTTTTTAGTAAAAATATAATTTTATCCCTAATATTGATTTATCTAATCCTTATATCTTTCCAAAAATTTCTAGTATAGACTATGATTTGCTTTTTCGTGAAGTGACTGATGATAAAGTGAAGTAAGCTATGTTTGCATTAAACAGAAATTCTACGGGGGGGTCCAGACGGGCTTAATGCTCAATTTTACTACACTTGATGGAACTTTATTCAACCTGATGTTTGCAAAGCTATGATGTTTTTCTTCTTAAAGGCTAATATGTTCGTATCCTACAATACCACAAATATAGCCTTAATTCCTAAAGTGAAAAACGCGTCTAGAGTTTTTGACTATAGACCTATTGCTTGCTGCAATACCATTTAAAAATGCATTTCCATGATTATAGCTACCAGGCTGAAGAGGTTTCTTCCTACCATTATATCACCGAATCAAGTAGCTTTCTTACCGGGGAGAGATATCCTAGATAATGTTATTGTGTCCCATGAATTATTGAATGGTTAGGCAAGCAAAAATGCTACGCCTGGAGCTATGTTTAAATTGGACATCATGAAAGCTTTCGACATGTTGCAATGGGTTGCTATTGTCAGAATTTTGGGTTATATGAACTTTCCTGCACACTTCGTCTTTTGGATTTATTCATGTATCTCCACTGCGCACTTCTCAATTATTCTTAATGGTTCTGTTGTTGGTTTTCTTGGGAGTAAATAGGGAATTAGATAAGGCGATCCCATCTTTGCCTATCTATTCATCACTGTCATGGAGGTTCTAACGCAAATGCTAAATCAAAACATTGAAAGTAATATGTTTCAGTAGATCCCTTGTGCCAACAACCAAGACTCTCCTCAGTTATATTTGCGGACGATCTTATTATATTTAGTAACCCTGACTCTCAAACTGTTGAAACAATTTTTGAAACATTGGATGCCTTCTATGTTATGACAGTATTAAAGGTGAACCTGCTCAAACCCGACATGAGACTCGTTAAGCTCTCAGTTTGTCAAATTCAAGAACTGCAAATGTAAAACTGACTTGCTCAATAACACTAATTCTACTAATTATTTTGGCCTTCCTCTAACGTCTACTAAGGTTACCGTGTCTCAATGCCTGCCTCTTTTTAGCAATATCGCTGCTAGACTTTGCTACTGGTCTTCTGAACTTTTGAGTCAAGTGGGAAGGTTAACAGTAATTAAGTCAGCCATATTCTCTATGTAAGTGTACTGGTCTAGGACCTTCATTCTACCTACCAATTTAATCTCTATGATTTGAACAACCTTTGTGCGTTTTTATGGAAGGGTAAGGTTGAAGGGAGATATCTTTCTCCTACTACATTCGTTAACGTCGAAAAACCCTTGTGTAAAGGAGGGCTTGGTCTTGTCAATTTGAAGAACTGGAATAGAGCGGCCTTCGTTAAGCATATTAATGACTTCTTGATCAACAGAGATTGCTTATGGGTTGCATGGTCTAAACATAATGTGGGGAAACATAATAATTTATGGACCATGAGGCAACCGCAAAAGATTAGCTGGATTTGGAGAGGAATCTTCAAACTGCGACAACAAATCCTTCCCTTTCTTCAAGTTAATGTAAGTGCAACATCCAATGCAATGGTGTGGGATGATCCATGGTTGCAGAGGAGTTTGGTATTATGAGATGCTCTTACTCATCTTGACTTTTTGAGTTATGGCATCAATAGCTCAAGCAAAGTCAGAGAATATATCACGAATGATGCAATATATCTTCCACGAACTCCTTGTACTACTGTCAATGTTTTTTAGAGGCAAGTACGTAACATTAAAATCAAAAGTGGCATCATTGATAAAGTTGTTTGGGGGTAAGAATGAGAAGAGCTACAAGATTAAGATCATGTACAATTGTCTTAGTGGTATTAATGAGATGGTTAACTGCAAATGGAATAGGAAAGTGTGGATGAAGGATAACTTTGCAAGAGAGAATTTATTAATGTGGAAGGTTATAAACAAAGCTGTCTTCACTAAAGAGAAATTACATCAGAGAGGTATGCTTAATGATTAGACGTGTGTCTTTGGCAATGTTGAAACTGAAACAATGAAACATTTATTCTTTGAATGTTCGATTTTTTTTATTATCTGGAATGAGGTAACGGTTAATATTGTTTTTCTGAATAGTAGAGCTAATAGTGATGCTGAATGGTCGAAACCGTTGAAACGATCAAGCAAAAAGAGAGCTAAAGGCAGGATGTTGAATTATGTACTAAAGAAGTTTCTATATGCTATATGGAAAGAAAGGAATGCATGGACTTTTCAAGCGAATTATGATAAAAGCCTGGACAAAGTCAGGAAAGGGGTTAGTGTAACGACCCGGAAAATCTGAACCAATTTAAAATTTTTAAATTGGCTAAAATAGTGGATTTTAAATATTTTAAAATAAATATTTTAAATAATAACGATGAAAAGTAAGTTTGAATCGATATTTGAAAACGAATATAGTTAATTCTAATTATAAACAAGGCCTAAAATGGCGCGGTAGTTTCAAAAATTGAATTCAAACTTTGACTGACTGTACCGGGTGCAAAACAAAACGGATTTGAGTGAAACCAAAAATATTTAAATCTGTTACTGAATACCTTTCTAAAAAATTTGAAAAATCGAAGTTTCATAGTGGAAAGCAAAATTTATGGCCAAATGAATTTTCTGAAAGGTCGCTATGGAAATTATATAGCCCGTGAAAATGGCCGTTTTGCAAACGACATCGGAATACGACAAAACAACTTTTGTTGGATCCGGGATGTTAAACTATTGTTAGGTTTCAAATTTCATAATTTTTGAAGTCAATATGTGAGCGTGGCAAAGGAAAATGTGTTTTGGTCAATTACAGTTAAATTGGATCGACCAGAAATGGGCCATTTTTCAAAAGGTCTCAGAATTCGACGAAACTAGTTTTGTTGGGACCGTATCGTCAAAACATAGCTGGATTTATTTTTCTGGAATTTTTCGAATCAGTTTGTGGCCCTGGCAAATTGAAATGTACGTTCAAATTAAATATTTAATGTTTTATATTTTAATTTGAAGGAAAACTGACTGAAACAGTCAAATGGGCCTACGAAACATATCCCATTGTGTTCGGAATGGGGGTAAAACGCTAGGGACGACAGTCGTTGGGTTCGGATTGGAGGTCGTGTTGGAAAACCCCCTTTTAAAAGCTCCCGGCCAATTAGAATTTATAAAAAAAAATATTCTCAGAACCCCCCCCCCCCCCCCCGATCGACGACGGAAGCCATCTCTTCGCTTCCTGCCCATTTTCTGGCGAATCCACGCCGAATTAGCTCGAGCTCCAGTTGAAGTTTTTGAAGAGCTCCTCCTCTTCTCCAAATCCATACTTGATTCACCTCCCCTCGCCCTGTATTTCGTTCGAACGGAGGTCACGAAGTTTCGCCGTTCGATTTCTCCTCCCCCAGACCTCCAAGTTCGACGCCGTCAGCACCACAGGCGCGCCGCTCCTAGCCCTTCAAGGTGGTGAAGGTCGATCGTCATATAGCTGCACGGATTTCGCGGAAATCCTCGACCTAGTTTTGAACAAACGTGAGAGGTGTACAGCTTTGTTTATTTTCAACTGTTTTAACACCTTTAAACCGGGCAAACTTTGAAAAATCATATCTTTTTCGTTTCTTGACGAAATTCAGTGAAACAAGAGACAGTGGACTCGTGTGGACGTCTTCTACATTCTAGAAGAGACCGCATTTTTTTCTGAGCCTTCTGCTATTTTTGGTGGAGTGGAACCCAATGTGAGATTTCTAAATTATAAATGATATGGAAAACGACGATGTATAAATTATATAATCGATGTATGAGTTATATAAGTGTAGTACACCTATTGTATAAGCGTTGTATAAGTTGTACGTTCAATGTATAAGTTGTATATGCGTTGTAAAAATTATATATGTGTTGAAATGGAAGTGAAATGTTATATATATATATATATATATATATATATATATATACAAACGCCCCTCGTCCACAAACCAGGGACGATATTTAGTGGTTGTGATTGGTGTGAAAATTGATTGATAGCGAATGGTTGGTTGAAATTGATTGATTGCGGTTGAAAAATACCCGTTTGTGGTTGATAATTATTTGGTTAAAACCACATAGAATTAGTTTGTGGAAATGAAAAAAATATACATGCCGCCTGCGTGCGAACTAGATGCATGATTCCCCTTATCAAAAGCTGCGAGGCTTTAAGGTAGCGCGAGGAGCCGTACTAGGGACGGTCCCGGTTTTAACTACCCTGCCGTTATGCTGCCGAAATTTTGAATAATATTCATGTGTTAGAGTTATTTTCCTGTGTTGAAACTATATTCGTCTGTTGAATAAAAAACCTCCATGTGTTGAATTGAAATTCATTCGTTGAATAGAAATTCATGTGTTGAAATGGTATTCGTGTTTTAAATATAAAAATCACCTTTTTATCTATATATACAAACTATAGAAAACCTTCATGTGTGGAATCGAAATTCATTCGTTGAATAGAAATTCATGTGTTGAATGGTATTCGTGTTTTAAATATAAAAATCACCTTTTTATCTATATATATAAACTGTAGAAAACCTTCATGTGTTGAATCGAAATTCATTCGTTGAATAGAAATTCATGTGTTGAATGGAATTCGTGTTTTAAATATAAAAATCACCTTTTTATCTCTGTATATATATATATAAACTATAGAAAACCTTCGTGTGTTTAATTGAAATTCATTCGTTGAATAGAAATTCATGTGTTGAATGGTATTCGTGTTTTGAATAAATTGTTTTAACAATAAAAATCACCTTTTTATCTCTATATATATAAACTATAGAAAACCTTCATGTGTTGAATCGAAATTCATTCGTTGAATTGAAATTCATGTGTTGAATGATATTCATATTTTGAAATAAATTGTTTTATAATAAAAAACATATTTTTATCATCTATATGAACTATATAAAATAGTCGTGTGTTGAAAGAAATTGTTTTATAATAAAAATCATATTTTTATCATCTATATGAACTATATAAAATATTCGTGTGTTGAAAGAAATTGTTTCATAATAAAAATCATATTTTTATCATCTATATGAACTATATAAAATAGTCGTGTTTTGAAATAAATTGTTTTACATTAAAAATCACATTTTTATTATATACATGAATTGTTAAAAATAGTGAAGTGTTGAGATAGAAGACAGTTAGATAAAAATATCATTTTTATCAAATGTATGAAAATCATATAGTTTTGAAATCGAAGAATCGATATATATATATATATATATATAAATAGAATTGAAATATATCGAATAACGAAGCTGCAGTTCGTATTTTGAAACCGTGATTTCAAACGATTAGTGCGGGAGATTCGACCATCGGATTTTCCCGAAACTGCAACAGTTGGGTTCGCTTTGGAAATATCTTTCCAACAGCACCAACTTTGTAAAAATCCAATGGTTGGATTGTTTTGAATGTTTAATTCAAATCTGAAGAAAAACAGCGCCAGAATCGATTATATATATATATATATATATATATATATATATATATATATATATATATATATATATATATAAATACAATTATATTAAATCGAATCACGACGCTCCAGTTCGTATTTTGAAATCGAACTTCAAACGATTATACCGGGAGATCTGACCGTCGGATTTTCCCGAAACTGAAACCGTTGAATTTGTCTTGAAAAGTTCTTTCTAATGATGTAAATTTTGTGAAAATCCAATGGTTAGATTTTCAGATATGTGTAAATCAAATCTGAAGAAAAATAGCACCACAGCCGCGTTATGGCCCGAAGCGTCGTTTGAATAAATTGGCTATTTTAAAATAAATTAAAATAGCGATAAATCGTTATAAAATATTATAAATGATATGGATGTGAAATTTAGAAATTAACTGAAGGTTAGCTAAGTCGAATGGTTTCCTGGATTTTGATCTGATGTTGGTTTCAGCGTTCGAGGTTAATATTTGGGAAATCGTTCTCTTACTGATTGACGGTTAGTGACTAATGAATTGAAATGATGCATATGTAGTGTTTGTGTAGCACGTATTTATTATATACGCGAGTTGCTCAGAAAGACCGGGTTTATCCCATTCTGAATAATTGAATCGACGATAAGAAATCGAAGATGAAGACGGTGGTTGAAGACCGGAAATCTTCACCTCGTTTGGATGGTAACTGATGTCCTGATTGGGAGGCATCCTGAAATATGGATAATGAGTGGTGATCGTCCAGACGTACGTGGAGATCGATGGGTTTGCGAGGTATATAGTGCCTCCGGTTTCGTTCAGACCCAGAACGGACTTGTAAATGGACTGTGTGTCTGACATTGCAATTTATTCTATGTGATTGATAGCCATCAGTTGCATGGTGTGAATTGCCTGTGTGACATGCTAAGATGCAGTGATCAGGGCTTCTGTTGAAAAGCAAAGTCTTGTGATTGATGATCAAAGCACCGCCTGCGTGGCGTAGCTTTGTGTATAACATGAATTCGCGAGCCTCACACCCCGATATGAACCAGAAACGGGAGAGGAACCTCAGAGAGGGCATGCGTTTCCTTCTAGCTAGGGGTTGTGTCAGTGTTTTTACACGGCCTGACATTTTACTTATGTGGATGATGGATAGCGAGGCGTCTTGGATATATCGGTCGATCCGGGACCGATGGAGTAGTCGTTCGTTGGCTTACTCACTCCCCATAGGGTGGGGAAACGCAGTGTTCAGGAATTTTAATACACATCGGTGGACCGGCCCTGACGATCCAAAGGCTTGACTGAGTACTTGCCTGACAGGCGGGCTAGAGCGTCTCGAATTCTATAAGGACTAACTTTTGCCTTGGTTCATGATGGAAATCCAATTTCCAAATACGTAACTGTGCGGTGTTGATTGTATATATATATGGCGACATGATATATGGTACCCATGCTGTCTAGGATTGATAGTTATGATTCAAAATTGTTTTGAAACATGTAAACACTAGTAATAATATCAAATGCTTTTGTTTTATTTGTATCAAGCATATTTTGGCCATTATAAGGTAAAACTCTATCCTCCGGTTTGCGTTGCATTGTGTGATGGGAACTGAGTCTTATAATGGCTTCATTTTTATAAAAAGCATTGCGATGTTTAAAAGATTTATTTGTTTTGAAGCACTGGCAATCCGATGGAGTAAACCCGTTCCACGAAAGTGGCGTGGTCCTGAGATTGGCCATATTTTAAATGTGTTGAGTAGATTTCTCATACCAGTCCCATGATTGACTCGTAGTTTGTTTCACTTTCAAACTCGGGTGCCCCTTTTTCTACATGGGCAGCCTTGTATTCAGGTGTTAGCTGGCTTTCTCTGGATAGCTGGAGCTGAAGATGGATTCTATCATTTATCTCTTTTTATGTTGTTCAGCTCCTATTGTACATTATGTTTGTTTTCCGCGGTAGACATTTATGTATAGCTGAACTGTATTTGTACTAAGTATGATCCTATATACTGTATAACTCTGATGATTACGTTTATTCAGTGTATTATTTCTACATTGTCTGGTGTATCTACTCATTTCTGTTCTGTTGTTATATGTTTATGTGTTATATTCCAAAGGATTACCCTTGCCACCGTCAGTACGGGGTTTGGGGTTATCTCATTTGGTATCAGAGCTTTGGTTAAGCTTAGTGCTGGAATATAACATATGAACGAACTCGTCAGAAATAGAACCAGTAGTGTTCTAGGACTAGTAACTTAGTACAGATAAGATCAGCAATATCCTAGTATGAGTAAAGCAGAATGGAATACACCCCAGTAGACACATTTACATTCAAGTATTTGTCTCTATATTTTGAAATATCTTTTCTGTTGACCTGACACTTTGTCTGCTAATTGCAGACGCACTAGAAAATGAGTGACAGGAATAGAAGAAACAATCGTATGGCTCGACCAGCTAATGAGCCAGTTGTGCTCCCGCAGCCAGAATCAGATATAGAAGTCCTATTCAAGAGATTTCGAAATCTGGGTGGATCGCCATTCTTAGGCAAAGAGTCCATTATGGAAACACAAGCTTGGATTCGTTCTGCTGAGAAAATCTTTGAGGGTTTAAAGATGAGAGATGATCAGAAAAGATTATTGACGTCTTGGGCAATCAAAGAAGAAGCTTTGTTTTGGTGGGATTCAGTTATTAAAGATAATCCAGAAGGTGATATCACCTGGGATAGATTCAAAGTGATTTTCCTAGAAAGATTTACTCCTCCCGAAGCAACCGAGCGGTTATGTGATGAATTTTCTTATCTGATACAAGGAGATATGACCATTCCCGAATATCATAAGAAATTCAACGAATTTCTCACTTTGCTCCTCATCTGATTCAAAATCCAAAGAGAAAGAATCTGAGGTTTATTCATGGCCTTCAAAGAAAATATCAGAACAGTGTATTGAGGAATGTGAAGCTCCCTTTTTATGAAATGATATACATGGCTTACTAGTATGAGGATCTCGACAAGAAAGGTATGTTGCGGTACGAAGAAGAGGTCAGTTCTAGTAATAAAGGTGAGCCTGAAACTGATCGTCCTGCGGCTAGTACGATGTCTGAGGCCAGTAACAAGCCCAAAGTAAATCGAAAAAGGGCCAGATCTGGGAAGGGACCAGTAACGACCACCACATGCTCAAGCTGCAATAGGCAAGGACATCTCTCGATAAATTGCGGACCCTTAAAGAAACGAATCAGGAGTGGATCTAAATCAGAGAAGAATTTTCAAGAGAAAAGAGGTTGCAGTAAATGCCATCAGACTGGTCATCTTGCAAAGGATTGCTGGCTCTTAAAGAAGCCTGAAGTAGTTCAAGTGAATGAAGTAGCAGAAACTCCATCACCCTCAGCTAGTCAGGAAAGGCCATATGTTTTGGAAGGCACGCTAACTGTCAAAGATATTCCAGTTAAAGTACTGTTTGACACCGGTGCGTCACGAAGCTTTATTGCAAAGAATGCGGTTAAGAAACTGGATTTGAATTTGAAGAAGCTCAAAGAACCAATGACTGTCCAAAATCCGGTCGGGGGTTCCATCGATCTCAGTTGGGTTTGTGGGGTGCCGGTTTCTTTTTCTCGTTATCGGTTCCTTACCATCGCAGTCGTCATGAATTTTACAGAATTTGATCTTTTCTTGGGATTAGACTGGTTGACCAAATATGAAGCTGAGGTTAAATGCGCTGACAGAGTCGTTAGGGCGAAGATTAAATTAGGTGATTATATAACCATTCCCTGTGAAGGTCAGAATTCTAATAGAAAATACTTCTGGGCAGCTTTGGACATTTCTCCTGCTCAAATAAAAAATATCCCTGAAGTCACAGAGAATATTCCCGACCTCGTAAAAGATATTCCTGTCATCAAGAATTATGCGGATGTGTTCGAAGAATTTGTTCGCTTACCTCCACAGAGAGAAATTGATTTCAAAATTGCTTTAATTTCGAATGCAAGGCCGGTAGTTCACGCTATTCGAAGAATGTCGTTGAAGGAGAAAGAAGAACTTGACAATCAAACACGACAGCTAGTATGGAAGGGTCTGATCAGGCCTAGTTTCTCAGATTGGGGTGCAGCAGTGGTGTTTGTCCCCAAATCTGACGGTATTTTACGGCTATGTGTGGATTATCGTGATTTAAACAAGCAGACAATAAAGAATAAATATCCATTGCCGTGAATCGATGATTTATTGGATCGCCTGAATGGAGCACAAGTATTTTCAACGATGGACCTAGCTACAGGCTTCCATCAACTTCGAATTGCCGAAGAATGTGTTCCTATGACAGCATTCAGAGGTCCCGACTTATTCTATGAGTGGTTGTAATGTCGTTCGGCTTATGTAACGCTCCAGCATACTTCGTCAATTTGATGAATAGAGTGTTCATAGGAGTTTTGAATAAATTTGTTCTGGTTTTTATTGACGATATTCTAATCTTCTCTAAATCAAAGGCCGAACATGAAAAGCATTTGGAACAGGATCTGGAAATCCTCAGGAGGAATGTATTAATAGCCAAACTATCCAAATGTATATTCTGGCAAGGTGAAGTGAAATTTCTGGGCCACATCGTATCGAAAGAAGGAATTGCTGTGGATCCAAGTAAAATCACAGCTATTCAAAATTGGAAACAGCCCAGTACTCCTATAGAAGTCCGCAGTTTTCTCGGATTGGCTAGTTATTACCGGAAGTTCGTTAAAAACTTTTCAAAGATATCTGGTCACTTAACGAAGCTTACAAATAAGCATTCAAAATTCAAATGGACTCCAGAATGTGAGGAGGCTTTTGAAGAGCTAAAGTTAAGATTAACGACTGCTCCAGTGTTAACCATAATCGACGGTAATCAGGATTTAAAAGTCTGGACTGATGCTTCTAGAGAAGGCCTTGGCGCAGTGTTAATGCAAAGGGGTCAAGTGATTGCTTATGCTAGCCGTCAACTGAAGCCACACGAGAAAAACTATGTAACTCATGATCTTGAGTTATTGGCTATCGTATTCTCTTTGAAAATCTGGAGAAACTATCTTCTGGGTGAGAAATTCGAACTGTATACAGACCATCAGTCGTTAAAGTATCTGTTCACCCAGAAAGACCAGAATTTGAGGCAGCAACGTTGGCTAGAGTTCCTTGCAGCATACAATTTTGAGATTCTATACACTCCAGGGAAAGCCAATATCGTGACCGATGCGTTAAGCCAAAAGAATATAATGATCGCCAGCTTTATTATTACGACTTCCTTGATTGACAAAATATTTATTCTTCAGAAGGAGGATAACTTTATTAAGGATATGATCAAAAGGATTCAGAAAGGTGAACCCTCGTGTTTTCAAATAAATAACGACGGAATCCTGAGATTGAAAGGAAGGATTTGAGTTCCTGGCATCCCCGAGCTAAAAGGGAAGTGTTAAACGAGTGTCACAAGTCCAAGCTGAGTATCCATCCTGGTGTGGCCAAAATGTATAACGACCTCAAACGAGCATTCTGGTGGAAGGCTATGAAAAGGGACGTTTCAATATATGTTAGCCGATGCCCTACTTGCCAGCTAGTCAAAAGCGACCAACAGAAACTTGCTGGACTGTTGCAACCGCTGGACGTTCCAGGCTGGAAGTGGGAACATATTTCCATGGACTTCATTGATGGTTTGCCCAAAACCAGAAAAGGAAATGATAGTATTTGGGTGATCGTAGATCGCTTCACGAAGACCGCCCATTTCATAACTGTCAGATCAAACAGAACTGCTCAGAGTCTGGCGCAGATATACTTCATGGAAATAGTTAGACTACACGGAGTCCCGATCAGTATAGTTAGTGATAGATATCCAATATTCACTAGCAAATTCTGGGAGGCATTTCAAGTAGAGCTGGGAACAAAGCTGAACTTAAGCACTGCTTATCATCCTCATACAGATGGTCAAACTGAGAGGGTGAATCGTATTTTAGATGATCTATTACGGGCATGTGTTCTAGATTTTGGTGGATCATGGGAAGACCATCTGCATTTGGCTGAATTCTCATATAACAACAGCTACCAAGTGAGCCTGACAATGTCACCATTCGAAGCATTGTATGGTAGACCGTGCCGATCCCCTGCTTGTTGGGTCGAACCCGGTAATAGACTTGTGTTAGGACCTGATATGATCCGAGAAGCTGCCGAAAAAGTTGATTTCGTTAAGAAACGATTACTCGCCGCTCAAAGCCGACAAAAGAGCTATGCCGATAGGAGAAGAAGAGATATATCATTTGTTGTTGGCGACTATGTATATTTGAGAGTATCGCCGATGAGAGGAGTTATCCGGTTCGGTAAAACAGGGAAGTTAGCGCCCAAATTCATTGGTCCATTTCCTATTCTTGAACGGATCGGAACTCTCTCTTATAGGGTTAAATTGCCTGATTGGTTGCCTGGAGTGCATGATGTATTTCACATATCTCAACTTAGAAAGCACGTTCATGATCCAGACTTGATCGTGGAAGAAGCAGCTGAACAGGATATTGAAATTACTCCAGAATTGGCTGTGAGAAGAGAGCCGCTAAAGATTATCGGCAAAGAAACCAAAAAGCTGAGGAACAAGAAGGTTCACTTAGTCAAAGTGCAATGGAGTGGGGATCCGCGAGATTATACTTGGGAAACTGAGGAGGGCATTCAGAAAGCCTATCCTATGTGTCAAGTAGATATCTCTGATTGACTCCGGTGCAAGGTACATTTACCATGCTTTGCATTACCAATTAGTTCTCTACTTTGGTTTTATTTTCTTTCCATGGATGTGCACTTTTAATTCTATAGTCTGCTTAATTTTAAAAAAAGTATATGAATTGATTAGGACATTTTTGAAAAGTTAAAAACAAATTTCTTGTTGTTTGCATTGTATGATAGTAAATTGGATTAATTAAATTATTAAAACGATGGCTAATTTAATCAATACTAAAATGAATGGTAGAATTTATTCGATTAACTCACGCATTGAACTGATTTAGAAATAAATAGAAATATATATACATGTGCATTATATATGTTTGAACAGGTAAATTGATAGCTGTTGAATAAAGATTTTATTTGCGTGCCCGACAAATAGGTAAACCATAATGAGTTGGATACGAAATATTATTATATCAACTCCTGTGAATGCCATTGGATGCGGAGTGCTGGTTATTCTGTGTGTAATAATAAATGTTGCCATAGGATAGTAACAATTAATTTTGAACTACACTACATGGCATACTTCTCGAAGATAGGCATACTTCATCATATACCACATAAGCATTTGAAGCTTGTGTGACGAGGTGGAAGATTTACCATAAGAGCGAGAGGCTTGTATGGCGATGACTATATTTTATAGGTTGAACTGATGACTGATATGGACATATAAAATTGTAACGATAAATTGCTAGATTAATAAAAACCCCACACGGGTCTGGAGTTGACAATAATCACGTCTCTCTAGTCATTAGATACGACACATGGATTATTTATTTCCCACACGAGACGAGGTGACAAGGATTTATCCTCTGGAGCAATTAAAATACACACTCCCTCAGGCTTTGACAGGGTGACGAGAATTTATTCTCTGGAGTTATTATCTATACATGCTCCCCTGTAAACACCAGAATATATCACTATAAATATGTGTATGCTTATAAGGATTTATTGGGTACCTAATATGGCCCAATAAATTTCCAAACCCCTCCCCGAACAAAGGAGGTTATAGCGAATTTTTTCGAAAATTCCGGGTGTTAGCCAAATTTTTGAAGAATTTGAAAATTTCAGAAACTGAAAAGTTGGAGAATGGAAGCCAGATTGAACGTAGAGTTGATTAACCAAACCACTTTCGACTTTGTTCCTTTTCGGGGACGAAAAGTTTTAAGTGGGGAAGATTGTAACGACCCAGAAAATCTGAACCAATTTAAAAATTTTAAATTGGTTAAAATAGTGGATTTTAAATATGTTAAAATAAATATTTTAAATAATAGTGATGAAAAGTAAGTTTGAATCGACATATGAAAACAAATATAATTAATTCTAATTATAAACAAGGCCTGAAATGGCGCGGTAGTTTCAAAATTTGAATTCAAACTTTGACTGACTGTACCGGGTGCAAAACAAAACGGATTTGAGTGAAACCAAAAATATTTAAATTTGTTAGTGAATACCTTTCTAACGAATCTGAAAAATCGAAGTTTCATAGCGTAAAGCAAAAGTTATGGCCAAATGAATTTTCTGAAAGGTCGCTATGGAAATTATATAGCCTATGAAAATGGCCGTTTAGCAAACGACCTCGGAATTCGACGAAACCACTTTTGTTGGATCCGAGATGTTAAACTATTGCTAGGTTTCAAATTTCATAATTTTTGAAGTCAATATGCGAGCGTGGCGAAGGAAAATGTATTTTGGTCAATTACAGTTAAATTGGATCGACCAGAAATGGGCCATTTTTCAAACGGTCTCAGAATTCGACGAAACTAGTTTTGTTGGGACCGTATCGTCAAAACATACCTGGATTTATTTTTCTGGAATTTTTCGAATCAGTTTGTGGCCCTGGCAAATTGAAATGTACGTTCAAATTAAATATTGAATGTTTTATATTTTAATCTAAAGGAAAACTGACTGAAACAGTCGAATGGGCCTACGAAACATATCCCATTGTGTTCGGAATGGGGGTAAAACGCTAGGGACGTTAGTCGTTGGGTTCGGATTGGAGGTCGTGTTGGAAAACCCCCTTTTAAAAGCTCCCGGCCAATCAGAATTTATAAATAAAAAAATCTCAGAACCCCCCCCCCCGATCGACGACGGAAGCCATCTCATCGCTTCCTGCCCATTTTCTGGTGAATCCACGCCGAATTAGCTCGAGCTCCAGTTGAAGTTTTTGAAGAGCTCCTCCTCCTCTCCAAATCCATACTTGATTCACCTCCCCTCGCCCTGTATTTCGTTCGAACGGAGGTCACGAAGTTTCGCCGTTCGCCATTCGATTTCACCTCTCCTAGACCTCTAATTCGACGCCGTCAGCACCCCCGGTGCGCCGCTCTTAGCCCTTTAAGGTGGTGAAGGCCGATCGTCATATAGCTGGACGGATTTTGCGGAAATCCTCGACCTCGTTTTGAACGAACGTGAGAGGTATACGGCTTTGTTTATTTTCAACTTTTTTAACACCTTTAAACCGTTGCAAAATTTGAAAAATCATATCTTTTTCGTTTCTTGACGAAACTC
The DNA here is from genome assembly GCA_030737875.1 of Allium sativum. Lineage (NCBI taxonomy): Eukaryota > Viridiplantae > Streptophyta > Magnoliopsida > Asparagales > Amaryllidaceae > Allium > Allium sativum. Next base: position 400,353,876 of record CM060926.1, on the reverse strand, counting down.
AGTGAAACAAGAGACAGTGGACTCATGTGGACGTTTTCTACATTCTAGAAGAGACCGCATATTTTTTTAAGCCTTCTGCTATTTTTGGTGGAGTGGAACCCAATGTGAGATTTCTAAATTATAAACTATATGGGAAACGACGATGTATAAATTATATAATCGATGTATGAGTTATATAAGCGTTGTACGCCTCTTGTATGAGCATTGTATAAGTTGTACGTTCGATGTATTAGTTGTATATGCATTGTAAAAATTATATATGTGTTGAAATGGAAGTGAAATGCTATATATGAATATATATATACGCCCCTCGTCCAAAAACCATGGACGATATTTATTGGTTGTGATTGGTGTGAAAATTGATTGACAGCGAATGGTTGGTTGAAATTGATTGATTGCGGTTGAAAAATACCCGTTTGTGGTTGAGAAATATCTGGTTGAAACCACATAGGATTAGTTTGTGGAAATGAAAAAAATATACATGCCGCCTGCGTGCGAACTAGATGCATGATTCCCCATTGTCAAAAGCTGCGAGGCTTTAAGGTTGAGCGAGGAGCCGTACTAGGGACGGTCCCGGTTTTAACTACCCTGCCGTTATGCAGCCGAAATTTTGAATAATATTCATGTGTTAGAATTATTTTCCTGTGTTGAAACTATATTTGTCTGTTGAATAGAAAACCTTCATGTGTTGAATTGAAATTCATTCGTTGAATAGAAATTCATGTGTTGAATGGTATTCGTGTTTTAAATATAAAAATCACCTTTTTATCTATATATGCAAACTATAGAAAACCTTCATGTGTTGAATCGAAATTCATTCATTGAATAGAAATTCATGTGTTGAATGGTATTCTTGTTTTAAATATAAAAATCACCTTTTTATCTATATATATAAACTATAGAAAACCTTCATTTGTTGAGTCGAAATTCATTCGTTGAATAGAAATTCATGTGTTGAATGGTATTCGTGTTTTAAATATAAAAATCACATTTTTATCTATATATATAAACTATAGAAAACCTTCATGTGTTGAATTGAAATTCATTGTTGAATTGAAATTCATTTGTTGAATAGAAATTCATGTGTTGAATGGTATTCGTGTTTTGAATAAATTGTTTTAACAATAAAATCACCTTTTTATCTATATATATAAACTATAGAAAACCTTCATGTGTTGAATTGAAATTCATTCGTTGAATTGAAATTCATGTGTTGAATGGTATTCATATTTTGAAATAAATTGTTTTATAATAAAAATCATATTTTTATCATCTATATGAAATATATAAAATAGTCGTGTGTTGAAAGAAATTGTTTTATAATAAAAATCATATTTTTATCATCTATATGAACTATATAAAATAGTCGTGTGTTGAAAGAAATTGTTTTATAATAAAAATTATATATTTATCATCTATATGAACTATATAAAATAGTCGTGTTTTGAAATAAATTGTTTAACATTAAAAATCACATTTTTATTATATACATGAATTGTTAAAAATAGTGAAGTGTTGAGATAGAAGACAATTAGATAAAAATGTCATTTTTATCAAATGTATGAAAATCATATAGTTTTGAAATCGACGAATCGATATATATATATATATATATATATACACACACATGTATATACATATAAATAGAATTGATATATATCGAATAACGAAGCTACAGTTCGTATTTTGAAACTGTGATTTCAAACGATTAGTGCCGGAGATTCGACCATCGGATTTTCCCGAAACCGCAACCGTTGGGTTCGCTTTGGAAATATCTTTCCAACGGCACCAACTTTGTAAAAATCCAACGGTTGGATTGTCTTTATGTTTAATTCAAATCTGAAGAAAAATAGCGTCAGAATCGATTATATATATATATATATATATATATATAATTATATTAAATCGAATAACGACACTGCAGTTCGTATTTTGAAATTGAAACTTCAAACGATTATACCGGGAGATCCGGCCGTCGGATTTTCCTGAAACTGGAACCATTGGATTCGTTTTGAAAAGATCTTTCTAATGATGTAAATTTCGTGAAAATCCAACAGTTAGATTTTCAGATATGTGTAAATCAAATCTGAAGAAAAACAGCGCCACGGCCGTGTTATGGCCCGAAGCGTCGTTTGAATAAATTGGCTATTTTAAAATAAATAAAAATAGCGATAAATGGTTATAAAATATTATAAACGATATGGATGTGAAATTTAGAAATTAACTGAAGGTTAGCTAAGTCGAATGGTTTCCTGGATTTTGATCTGATGTTGGTTTTGGCCTTCGGGGTTAATATTTGGGAAATCGTTCTCTTACTGATTGACGGTTAGTGACTAATGAATTGAAATGATGCGTATGTAGTGTTTGTGTAGCACGTGTTTATTATATACGCGAGTTGCTCAGAAAGACCGGGTTTATCCCATTCTGAATAACTGAATCGACGATAAGAAATCGAAGATGAAGACGGTGGTTAAAGACCGGAAATCTTCACCTCGTTTGGATGGTAACTAATGTCCTGATTGGGAGGCATCCCGAAATATGGATAATGAGTGGTGATCGTCCAGGCGTACGTGGAGATCGATGGGTTTGCAAGGTATATAGTGCCTCCGGTTTCGTTCAGACCCAGAACGGACTTGTAAATGGACTGTGTGTCTGACATTGGAATTTATTCTATGTGATTGATAACCATCAGTTGCATGGTGTGAATTGCCTGTGTGACATGCTAAGATGCAGTGATCAGGGCTTCTGTTGAAAAGCAAAGTCTTGTGATTGATGATCAAAGCATCGCCTGTGTGGCGTAGCTTTATGTATAACGTGAATTCGCGAGCCTCACACCCCAATATGAACCAGAAACGGGAGAGGGACCTCAGGGAGGGCATGCGTTTCCTTCTAGCTAGGAGTTGTGTCAGTGTTTTTACACGGCCTTACATTTTACTTATGTGGATGATGGATAGCGAGGCGCCTTGGATATATCGGTCGATCCGGGACCGATGGAGTAGTCATTCGTTGGCTTACTCACGCCCCATTGGGCGGGGAAATGCAGTGTTCAAGAATTTTAATCCACATCGGTGGACCGGCCCTGACGATCCAAAGGCTTGACTGAGTACTTGCCTGAGGGGCGGGCTAGAGCGTCTCGAATTCGGTAAGGACTATCTTTTGCCTTGGTTCATGACGGAAATCCAATTTCCAAATATGTAACTATGCGGTTTTGATTGTATATATATATGGCGACATGATATATGGTACTCATGCGTCTAGGATTGATAGTTATGATTCAAAATTGTTTTGAAACATGTAAACACTAGTAATAATATCAAATGCTTTTGTTTTATTCGTATTAAGCATATTTTGGCCATTATAAGGTAAAACTCTATCCTCCGGTTTGCGTTGCATTGTGTGATGGGAATTGAGTCTTATAATGGCTTCATTTTTATAAAAAGCATTGCGATGTTTAAAAGATTTATTTGTTTTGAAGCACTGGCAATCCGATGGAGTAAACCCGTTCCACGAAAGTGGCGTGGTCCTGAGATTGGCCATATTTTAAATGTGTTGAGTAGATTTCTCATACCAGTCCCATGACTGACTCGTAGTTTGTTTCACTTTCAAACTCGGGTGCCCCTTTTTCTACACGGGCAGCCTTGTATTCAGGTTTTAGCTGGCTTTCTCTGGATAGCTGGAGCTGAAGATGGATTCTATCATTTATCTCTTTTTATGCTGTTCAGCTCCTATTGTACATTATGTTTGTTTTCCGCGGTAGACATTTATGTATAGCTGAACTGTATTTGTACTAAGTATGATCCTATATACTGTGTAACTCTGATGATTATGTTTATTCAGTGTATTATTTGTACATTATCTGGTGTATCTATTCATTTCTGTTCTGCTATTATCTGTTTATGTGTTATATTCCAAAGGATTACCCTTGCCACCGTTAGTACGGGGTTTGGGGTCGTCTCAGTTAGGATGCAAATCAGAGAAGGTATCAATTATTTGAACTTCACCTATGATCTTGGAATCTACGATGCTCTGATGTAACTTTGGTGAAGTTCCTGTGTTTTTTCTATGTTTTCTTTTCTTCTTTTCTAAACGTGTTCCTATGTTCTCTTGTTTTTGTTGTATTTTCTTCTTTTTACTCCGGAACTTCAATAAAAATGTTAGGGGTCCACTCAACCCCGTTAGCCTTGAAAAAAAAATATTTGAATGTTAGAAATATTTAAAACGGTTAATAGATTCAATTGTTTAATCAATGAAGTGTGAAAATTTTATTTGTAGAAAATAAATAAGTTTTAAGTGTGAAATAAGTGTTTTAACAAACATGTTTATATTAATGTGTTTATGTCAAAATTGATGTTTAAATGGTTTGAAAATAGTATAACTGTTTTGCGCAAAATTTTGTAAAGCTTAAATAATGTTAAAATGTGTCATGAATTGTTAGATTTGTGCTAATAATGTTGCTTGGCATTAAAACTTATGTTAATATTAAGGAGGGATAAATTTGTAACACTTTACATTTAGTAACACGGATTGATTGGGTATTGGATGGGCAATTTAAGCCCATACCCATTTGGGGATTTATATGGAGCGGGGAGAAAGTTTTATACGACACTTTTACTTTCATTATTTTCCTCCTCCTTTCCTTTTTCTTTTAATAGTAAAGAACCCATGGCCTCTCCTCTTAAAATCCTACCATTCAATCCTTTTTGGAGATTAAACAATACTAAAATGAAGAGGAAAACTAGTCTTACGCAAAATAAATCCATGCAATTCTTCATCATTACTATTTCTGATTTTAGAAGAAGGACTAGAACTACAAGAATTTAGTGGCATGCATGCAGCGCTGTGTGCTTCTTAGGTATGTTGAAGCTCAAATCTTCTTCTCAGGAAGCCAAAATCATTATATCCTTACTGGTACCAATCTTAGGTAAATTATTCGACTTATACTTCTAGTTTACATGGTTTTAGTTTTTATTTGTGTGAATCAAATTACTATCTGTAGAAAATCTAAATCTTACATAAAATTACTTCTGTTGTGTAAACATAGCCAAGTTGCTACTTTGAGATTTTGTAAATTGATTAGTACTTGATGGAATTAGTTAATTTCTATTGAAATCCATTTTTTAGTTTCTAATTTATATGCCTGCAAAGTTTTAGGTCGTTCTGACCATCATTGATATGTGAAATTTGTGCTCAACATTGCAAACAAGCACTGTTAGTGCCTGGAAAATTCCCTTAAGTTGGTCGACCCATGTGTCGACCCAGGAAATAGTTATATCGACCCATGGGTGACACACACTATTTATGGGTTGATGGGTCGACATGTGGGTCAATCCATGTTGTATATTGTGTGTAGACAACTTTCTTTTTTGCTGGGTGATAATAGTTCCGGGGTCCAACTTTAGGGCACTATTTCTCCCACGGTATTGGTCTAGTTTGCATGATTCTTTTGGCATTGTAAAATTTAAATGTTTTTCACTATGCTTGAAAATTTTAAGACCATTCCGAGGCCGTTTGGTCATTAAACCAGGTCTCAAATTTGGACCTGGAGGAGATTTTAGACCTAGTTAGAATTCAAAATGGTCGAGTCTAAGTTTATGGCTTCATATCTCTTTCATATCATGCCATAATTTAGTGATTCCTTTTTCACTTGAAAGACTTGTTATTCAAGTTTGTGCATATCCATTTTCAGATCAATCGATGCCCGTTTGCTCATTCAAAACTTATCTGAAAGTTGAAACCAAAGAAGGTTTCAGACCTGGGTTTGTAACTTTTCCCCTACGTATTTTGTTGTAATTTCAGATTTCTTTTTCGTACTAATCAATTTTTTTAATCCAACCGAGTTTTCCTTATTGCTTTGATGATTTTAAAGTGTATTTTATGGTCTTTGATCCTATTTGGACAAGCTAGTATTGTACGCAAATTCGGACCCTATATTTGCAATTTGTGTCGTTTATGGATGATGTTTTCATGTTGAAATTTGATGCATTTGTGACATGTGCACATTTTGTGAAACAGTTTCCAAGATATTATATATATTTTGTAGCTTTGAGACAAACTGGTTTTTCACAGTTTTGTTTTAACATAAAAATCGTCTTAAGTCAATATTAAATCTATATTTTCCAGTTATAAAAGATTTGGAGGAAATGATTCACATGGTTTCAGAAATTATTTTATAAACTTGTTTTATCAAGCTAAGTATTTTACGTATATTAAAATACAAATTTCTACACCCTTCGAGAAGGCGTAACCGTGATCAAACGGTATCGTTAACCTCATATACGGGACACGAAGGTATACCGGACCGGTTAACTCCCGACTTGACTATCGAAGTCATTACCTCTAGTGTTCTCTCATTTTTCATGGTTTCCTTGTTTGCGTGTTTTTCATTGTTCATGTAATTTCTAGTGTGGGACTGACTAACGGCTAGTGAACTAGTAGTGAGAACGTATAGTATGAGATGTACAGTTACCACTACTTTGATTACTGACTGTGATTATGTGACACGTTCCTATGTGATTTCTAGTACTAGACCTTCGGGTCAATCTTGTGTGGGCATTGTTGGACCTTCGAGTCAATTCCGTGTGAACTTTGTGGACCTTCGGGCCAATCCTATGTGAACTCTATGGACCTGCAGATCATTTAGGTACCCTTCTTATGTGATATTAGTAATTGCTATGGCTTCAAGCCATCCTGTGTGATAGCATGTGCAGACATAGCTTCGGCTTGCCAATCATGTTTTGGATCCAAAATCATGTTGTTTCTGTATTTTTGTGTTATTGATGATTTCACCATTTTCGTATGAGTAGTTTTATACTTTTATTCATCATTTTGAGCTATCGAATGATTTGTGTTTATATGATGATTTTAGTGACTCTTGTGATTCCAGTTATTCATGTGATCCTAGTGTAACGAACCAGTTTTGGGTTAAGCACGTGAACGATAACGGATAACGGATAAGTCTAAATGATTTAAAATCATTTAAAAACAAAGTTAATCTAAATAATTAAGATTTAAATTTATAGAAGTAGCAAGATGTTTCCAAAATTCAAATAAAATCTAAATTATTGCAAGTAAAAATCCATGGCAACAAATAAATAAAAATAATAAATTCTTAAATATTTGTTCTTGTAATATTTGTTCTTAACATATTGTTGTATTTTTTTGTAAGGTAGCTTGCAAAAAGGAAACAAAATCTAATAAAATGACAAGTCTTGTAATATTGGATTTATATTAAATTAAAAAGAATATAATCAATCCTTAAGTAAGAAACAATAATCCTTTAATCCAACTCATGTAAATAAGTTCATAACAGACAACATATAATCTAAAATCTTAGTAATTAGATTATGACATTTGACAAAATTAAATAGGGGTGCTAGTATACAAGCTAGAAAATAAAACCAAGTATTAGACAAGATAGTATATATATAAATTTTTTCATAAGTGATATTAAACAAATTACACTAACAATCAAAGCATAGTCGGTAAAATATGCAGTAAAAAGGAGCATGCAAAGAAAGTTATAGACAATTAAATGTAGGATATATTGTATGATCTGGAAATTTAATGCAAATCAATCAAGATGAGAAACATGGACATTCACAGTCATTTAACTGGAAAAGAAAGATTAAAACAACCTAGACATAGGCATTAAAGGAGCAAATCAGAGCAAAGATTCGAAAAGAAGCAATAAATGAATATATGCAATTTCATGTATCGTAGAATATTTGTTTAGTTAAAAATAATCTTTACCAATCTATTATATTATATGAAAGCTGAATCTTTCTTCGAAGACCTTTCAATTCTATTTCTCCCAAAAATTCAAGATGTTGCCACCTGTTCATTACTCAAAATCTACGACTGCCTTACGTCTATCTTTTCGCTTCCATGCGTTATAACGTTTCTCCCCAAAACTGCTGCCGCGTGGATAACACTCAAATCTAACGGTTGGCCTCTTTTCAGTCTTCCCCTTCCACGCGTTAACCCTTCCTTCGGTGTTTCCCATTCCATGCTCTAAATCTTACTTCCCCTTTTTCCACCACTATGCATTCAGAAAACAATGCGTTGCCCAGCCGCCATCTTCATCTCTACCAACCCTCTCTTCTCCATTATTTTTCTTTTGCTTCTCTTCCCAAATCTACCGCCTAATCGTAGTTATTCAATCCTATGGTTCTGCTTGAGAACCCTACAATGATAAATCTACGGTCGCCGCCAGCATCTTCTTACCCATTTGCCTTTACTTCTTCTTCCACTTCAATTCTATATTAGATGGATTTCGATGACAACAGCCATCAGGTGATTTCGATCCTGATTCCACACTTTTGCGACAAAACATCGACCATCTGTTTACGCTCCAATTGATTTTATGCCAACGTTAGGGTTCTGCACTGTTATTTCCAGTAGATTGCTATCTTCGGTTGTACAAATTAGCAATTACCTATATTTTCCCCTTTCATTTTCAGGTAACTTTATGCGCCTTTGGAGTTCGAATGCGCATGTAATGGAAGATTAAACAAGCTCAATTTTACATCCCTTTGTCTCCATGTTCTGAATGATGAATGTGCTCTTAAATAACATGGATCTGTGTGCAATTAGATTTACTTCCTCCTTAAAGCAATATGAAGTTTAGATTCATCTTAAATTGAAGATTAATTATGCATTAGTCACATAACCCATCTATACTTTTGTATTTGGTGTTTCGTTAATGACCTGCTTCACAACACGTTCTGACTATTTACGTGTTTCGAGTATGCAAACTGGTAATGATGTCATATTGGCATCTTCTATGCATAATTGACCATATGTAGCTATATAAAACAACCAATGTGCCAGCAAATAATATTTGCAATATGTTTAATAAAGTTATTTGTGCAACCAGTGTCATGAATATTCATTTTGCATTATTTTGCTGCTTTCAGTATCACTTAGTTTTAATTTTTTCTTTTATGTATTAGGAATCCATGGTGGCTACATACGAATTCTTTTTTAGTATCACAGGTAATAGTTTAATCGATAACCTAATGTTGCTTTATAAAGAGTTTCTTATTTTCTTTATTTTTATATGGTTTTCAAAATTGTTACATATATCTGAATATGTTAAACATCAATAATTTATGTACTGTTGGAATTATATTACTAACAATATATAGCTTTCCATTTTTTATATTTTATTTACAAAAAAAACATTTTAGATCTTACATATTTTAGTGGAGCTAAAAGGAGGAAGCCTTCAACAAAATAGTTCCATATTCTTGAATTTTAATTTTTTAGGAATTTATCCTTGATGAATATTTTGTAGTTTATATTTAAAAATGACTCACCAAGCCATTCACAACACAATCTTTAATTGAGTCATGTTCTAGTGTTTGTATATCCAAGTTTTGAATGAGCTTTAGGATGTATATTTAACAAGCCACTTTCCTGTAAACAAATATTCATTACTGAAGATTAAGACGCATCTAAAATAAAAATATGAAGTACTGAATATCACATCTTTGTAGGCGTGCAACAGGTAAAAAGAGGTTATTGGCACATAACTATGGCTATTATTCCTTAATTATTCAATACACAAAAGAATGAACGACACATTGTCTCACATCTAATTTTGCTTCAAAAATTGTCAAAAAATGAAAAAAAAACCATCGAAAGTCAAATAGTCTCATACATCCAAGTAGGCAATTGAACAAAATAAGATCTTAAGCCTGGAAGGGCGAGAACTCTTAGGCAACTAGGAAACCTTTTGGCTCCACTCAAACCTGTAAAATCCAAAATTGCTTTTTAAGCTTTTGACAGAAAATGGAAAACTATATATTTTCAAAAAAAGCAGTATACTAATGCCGCCATAGAAATCAAAAAAGGGAAATTATAATGGTAGCAGTAGTTTAAAATTATAGTTTTCAAAACATATATAATTTTTTTACAAGCAAGTAGTTATGCATGAGAGAGGGTACAAAGGAATTTGAAAATTAGATGAGTTCTTCCTCCTTACCTTTTCTTTAGGATAATTCTCTCTAATAATTTATGTTTCCTCCTGTGAGGAAGACTAGCTCACGATCTTTCGTCATCTTGATGTTTGATTTTGAATGCCTATTTAGGACCAGTATAGTACTGAAGTGGCTGACAAACTTTCATTATAATACTCTGTTTTGATTACCTCTCTTTATGGCGCAATAAAGTCCTCGATGACCCAAAAATTAACAATGCATTAAAATCATTTTATGGAGAGTTATGACTCACACCCATCAATTTATACCACTTCATGTCAGCAATACAGAAAAATAGAATTCAAAGGTTAAAACTACAAATATTGATTACCATATCTATAGCTATTACGAACATTTTCTAATATTGTTCGACATATAAAATAAAAACAATTCTTATGGTATTTTGAATATTTGATATATGCAAACGAAATAGGTGTCGTACATACAAAGATATTTTTCGTGGTTTGATAATCTCTATTACATTGTTTTTCCTTTATATGTTTGCTTTAATTTACATATTATTTTATACGTGCTAATTTAGGAAGTTAAATTTTGCATGTGACTTTGTGGAAGTACATACATATTAAGAGTATGTCTATGATGATATGGTATATCAGTTTACATTGCATTGTGTCTACAATGGCGGGAAACAAATGTGATTTAATTGCATTGTGGATCATGTTAATAGTGTTATAGGAGTGTGTCTTTTCCATTATATTTTTTGACCTTTATAATATAGTGCATTTAAAATTCTCATATATATTATTTTAACTAGGCAAGAAAGGTATGAATGATGAACATTCTAAGCTGGAGCTGGATGCATATTTAGTGTTGCACATTGTTTTATACTGGTGGATAAAAGGTAAGTTTATCTTCCTTGGCACAGTTGTTTATTTATACATACATATATACATATATACTTGTATGTATGTATGTATGTATGTACGTATACATGCATGCATGCATGTATGTGTGTGTGCATGCGTGTGTGTGTATGTACGTACGTACGAACGTATGTACATATGCAAATAATGATACCATAGAAATCGTTGACCACTTTAAAACTATTATGTTTATTATAAGCGTGTGTCTTTCTTAAAATTTAAAAATATGTTTGGTCAGGGTAACTTCTTTTTTATGTTTATACTTTAAAAAAATGCCATCATTAATTTTTGAACTATGAAAAAACTTACAGCTTTTTTAAGGCAATACAATTTTTGTTAAAATAGTTTATATGACTTTTTTTGAGGGTAGAGTAGAATAATATGCCGAATAATAATCTTGGCTTATAAGTTTTAAAGGTTAATGTTTCTCATAAAATTATTATTTACTCCGGTTTGATATACCTATCTCTGATTCTATTCTTAATTTTTCATTTTTTCCAATTATAGCTACTTTTTCGATTAATCATAGAATGATGCTTTGCCCGTAATCCTTATTATCTTTTGTTAAAACAAATCGCTATGGTTTTTCTAATATTTTTTTCTTTTTGGTTATCGTGTTTGATTATATGGAAAATTCATAATATATCATTTTTAGTTTTTAGGACTTCAAGGTTCTTCCTAAAATGTACTATTTTACTTCTTAATATATTTTATTTTGAGGTCCACATTATGTTATGTGTCTTGATCAATTTTTTTATGTGTCTTGATAATTGTTACACTTTAGTTATTGTTAAATAAATTAGGTTTCTAAAGTAATGTGTTTTGGTTTGGATTTTGTCGCAGCCATATCTATCTATTATATTATATGAAAGCACAATCTTTGTCCGAAGACCTTTCAGATCCAGATTCTCCAAAAAATTCATAGTCTGACACATGTACAGCATTTCAATCCTCGCCGTCCATTATAGAAAACCGTCACTATCTCTTCAATGACCCTATCTCTTCAGTGACCGGTTATACCCACAACCAACATTCGATGGCTTCTGTGATCCCCCATCGATGCCCTCTTCTTTCCTCCACCCTTTCCCATTTTCTTACCAGCCCGAAAGATTAACCTCTCTCCTTTTTTCTACCAGTACAAAAAAGGTACCCTATGTTCAGCCGCCATCCCTTTCCTCTTACCTAGCATTCGTGTATCTCTTTTTCTCTCCACATCCACTTCGGTTATAGGCTCGCGGCATGTTGACGTCGCAACCACCGATCGGTTGATTTTCGATTCCGTGCTTGTCCTGGCTCTGGATGCTCAGCTGGCAGCTCCACCTGATTTTAAACCTTCTTGCGTTGCGACAACCAATCGCTTAGGCTTTCGATTCCAAGCTTCTGCAAATTGCCGAGTGCCTGCTCCCACCTGAGTTTTGACACGGGGAGAATCCTAAAAACTGGGTTTCAATGCTGCCATCTGAATCGGCACAAATGCTAGTACGTATTATAACTACCTCCACCGATTTGATGCCTCGGTTAGTGCTTATGCAGTATGATTTTCAATTGCTCGCTGTCATTGACTTTAGTCCTTCACATGATTTAGTCCTACATATTGAATTTCCGATTTAAAAACTCACAATTTTATTCCTGTACAATCTTACATTTTGCCAAACTCTGCGTTCCCTAACCTATTAACAGCTCAACTTTATCATGCCTACCACGGATTCCATTTGCTTATAATCCTACCATGAATTCCTCGACTGTCAATTGGTTTTTCATAGCTAAGACTACATTCATTACCTAATTAACATGTAAACTATTAGGTTATGCTTTGAGTTTTTCTGTTCTTTTCTTTTTCTTTGCGCCCTCAATCTACTAAATTTTATTGCTATCATGTTTACACACTTATTGCAACAGTTTCGTATGTATGAATTTAGTTGTTCAGATAACACTACCCGTTTTCTTTAGTTACATTCACTAATGATGCTCATTTTCAGAGCCAACATCATATAAAATTGATTTATTCTTTTTTGACAAAATAAGATGACTACACGTGCACCAAGTAGATAAAACTGAGTCGTGCACTACCCTAACGGAAAGAAGTGAACATTGGAAATTTGTCTTACCACACTCCCTTCCTTATATCCTCTATCAGTGAATGTCATAAGTAGTGAGAATTTACGATTTTCCATGTATACATGAATGATTATCCTCGCTGTTAATGAAAAATGGAAGATTGACTACTGCATAAATTTTAAATCGATAATCACATGTGTACGTGATAAACACCAACTGTTTGCATTGCTTTACAGTGTTCGACCACAATCCATATTTCTTCGTTTTTCACAAATTTGATGTTGTCTACAATGTCTTATTTATTCTTTTACTGTCATGTGGTTTTTTCCATGGAAGACTGCATTCATCATATAATTAACAGATTAATTACGAGGTTCTGTTTTGAGTTCTTTGTTTGCGCGCTCGATCCATTGAATTTTATCGCTTTAATGTTTAGCACTTACAGAAACAGTTTCAAGTACACAAATTCAGTTGTTTACTGTCTACAAAACTTTTTTTCTTCACAAACTTGATTCGGTCTACTCTGTCATATTTATTCTTCGACTGTCAAGTGGTTCTTGATGGCTAAGACTGCATTCATTACCTAATTAACAGATAACTATTAGGTTCTTTTTTGAGTTTTTTTTTATTAAATTACACAATCGATCAATGGAATTTTATTGTTTTCATGTTTAGTCACTTATAGCAACAATTTCACGTACATGTATTTATTTGGTTAGATAACAAAGTCCTGTTTCTTTTACTTACATTCATTAATGATGCTCAAGTTTAGAGCCTCTGTAATATAATATTCATTTCTTCTTTTTTCATGTAAGGCTGAGTAGTCCAGGACTGTACTGGAAAGAAGTAAGCATGGAAAATTTATTATTTTCCACGCCTCCTTCCTTATATCCTCCACCATTGAATTTCTTAAGAAGAATTTACAGTTTATCGTGTACACAAGAATGATTATAAGCAACTGTGAATGAAAAAATGGAACATAGACTGCTGCATAAATTTCAAATTGATTATCACATGCATACATAATAAACAATGATAAGGTGTTTTATTCCAAATATTAAATACTACATTTAGTTCCCGAATTTTATCCTATTTTTTCTCATTTCCTCTTCATTGATTCCTCATTTAAGTCAAACTTTACTGCTTATTTTCAAAGGCAAAAATGGAAAATTTGCCTTCTTCATCCATATTATGTTACTTTGAATGGATTTGGTCATAACTCATAAGACAAGAATTTTATTTCATCGTCTTAATTTGAGTTTGTTTGTTGATAATAAAGATAATCGGGTGTATGTTAAAACGATAAGCAAAATCATGGAATTCTATCAACAATTTATGGAAGATTAATAATTCTGATTTTTTATTGTATTACATAATTTGCTAAAGCTAAGTATAATATTTGAGTATACTATTCAATGATCCTTATTAGTAATAATAACATGTCACAATTATATAGATTTTGAATATCGATTATTTTGGATTTGTACCTGTATTCAGTATTAGAGTTATTCATAAGTTTAAATGCCTGCATAGGAAATTAGTTGTTTTCTCTTTTTACATGATCGGTGACCTACATATGCTAGATAACAGAAACAAAAATAAGAACCTTTTACAAACTCGATCAATAGAATGAACTATACGCATCGTTAATTATACATATATTCCTGTTATGTGGTTTCAGGTCATCTTAACTTTAGTTAAACTACAAAGAGCTCTCTTTTACATATTGCTTAAAAATTAGTATCTTAAAGTGGTCTTGATATAAAAATTAACATTTATGTACTATAAAAGCTTATATGAAATAATTACTAAAATAATTACCTGTTGGTATTCAAACATGACAGAACAATTTGTTTTTTCTAAAAAGTAGAATAAATGGCCTAAGGCCCATAAAAAATATGACAAATAAATTATGTCATGTAAAAAAGATCCAACAGCAAACGACAGAACTTGATTGATCCTGGTAGGTGATAGATATGACTACTCTATTTAGCACAATACATGCTCTATTTAACACAAACTGCAGTTCCATCTGAAATTGATCCTGGCTTGATCGTGCTTGCCCACAAAACTCTTTGCTAACATCACAATTTGGCTAACATTCCTTTTTACTTGCTGAAGTTTGCAATTTTTACTGGTGGAATTTGCTGCAGTGTTTATTTGAGACCTATAAATTTGGATAGAATTTGGCGATATGTTTTCTTTAATAAATTTAATGCAATAGAATCTGCCTCGAATCAGTTATAATTGTACAACCCAAGTTAAAATTTTCTCCGTTCTATTATTAAATATATCCTAAATAACCTTGAATAGATTACGTTGAAGTTGGTAAATGAGGTACGCCATACTTATTGGTGCCTATATTTACTAAACCAATCTAATAGCACACTATTATGTTAGTAAGCTCTAACGTGGTTCAGAATAAGAATTTAAATCATACACGTAATTTGTAGTCAATAATTCATCAAAAATGGAACCATATTTTTTGAAGCTTTTCTGGGCATAGATAAACCATTTTCAATAGTGATGATAAACTATACAAACATGTGAGATTTTGTATTTGACTAGGGTTTGACAACATATATTCTTTCACCTGCTAGATATGTTTAGGAATTTATGGCTGGCTAATGAATATTCTGTAATCTCTGAGGATACAAGGAATGACCTACTAGGATGTGGATTAGAGAATCATCTACTTCTCTAGGAAGAAAACAAAATATCTTGAAGAATACAAGTTGAAGGTCAGTATGCTTAAATAAATTTTTTTGTCTGCAACAATCTTCGATTCATGTTAAAAGATTGAAGGTGCAATCATACCGATGCACACCCGATAAAGACCACAGGCTGTTGGTAAAACAACATATGCTTTCATAGTAATTACCTTTATTTCCAGTAACATGCTTACAAACATCAACAATAAGAGCACGAAAGTTGCCAATATGGAAAGGCAGGAAACCATTTTAAAGTATTTTATGACATGATTATATGCACTCATATGTAGCAGGAATATGCATAATATCATTTTAGAACCAATAAACAAAATGCTAGCCTAAAAAATTTTCATTTGTCTGAAAGCATGTTATCTACCTACAAATATTATACACAATGACAGCTTATAAATTTATATACAATAAGTAAAAACATAAAAAATCAGTTTGGGACCATCACAATAATTGATTTTGATTTAACCCAAAATTAGTCTCATTACGTTTCGACAGGTTTTAGATATAAATTACTTTAAAACCAAATTAACCTTTCTGTTTAATTTAAGAAACAGTTAACGATAAGAGATTAGCACAAATGACAGCAGTTGATCCAACAGGACAACAATCATCCCCTCCCATATGCATTATTCAAATTGAAAAGACAGAAGTTTTTTTTTGCATCTCTTGCCATTAACATCGAAAAGCTCCTTCATAAAATTATTGCTTCTAGCTTAAGAACAAATCTGGCATTTCATGTAGATCCAATTGAATACAGTTGAAGAGCACAGCTTCATTAAAAGTTGTATTGTATCATTGTATATGTTCAAACTTACATGGTATAGTATAGAGTTAAATGATATATTCATATCAATTTGTGTTAAATAAAGCTTATCTTGAAATTCTAATTTGTTGCATATGTCAATGTAACGACCCGAACTTCCCCGGTTAGGAAAGCCCAGATTGAGTCGAGAACAAGCCACATCAGGACGCAAACGGAAGAACATTTCATTGTATATTACAACAATTCATCAGAATACAAGAATATACAGAGTATAAACAAATAATATACATTCGATAAATATCAGAGATTACAATACATTACATAGCAGCGAAAAATAATACAAAATACAACTGAAGGAGATATACGGATACAAAGCTTTCCGGATATCGTTCCAACTGTAAACCAGGATCATGTGAATATAAATCTGCAAAACCAAAACTACTAGCTGCCCGTGTCAAAATAAGGCAACCCAGAGTTTAGGTTAAAACAATAAACTCCAGGTCAGTCATGGGACTGGTGTGAGAACTAAAACAGTTATTAATCTTTATTTTAATGTTAGGTAAATCAAGGGACCACGCCGCTAACGCGGAACGGGTTTCCTCCCAAGAACACCAGTGCATTAAACAACAGCGCAATGCTAAATAAAGAAAAATGAAGCTATTATAAGACCCAGTTACCATCACACAATGCAACGCAAGCCGGAGGATAGGGTTTTTACCTTATAATAGCCAAGAATGCTTGATATGTTTAAAACAAATCATTTAATACTATTATAAGTGCATAGTGTACAAAACAACTTCAAATCATAATTATCAA
Organism: Allium sativum; assembly: GCA_030737875.1. Classification (NCBI taxonomy): domain Eukaryota; kingdom Viridiplantae; phylum Streptophyta; class Magnoliopsida; order Asparagales; family Amaryllidaceae; genus Allium; species Allium sativum. The sequence continues at coordinate 400,336,652 of CM060926.1, read as the reverse complement.
TCATAGACGGCATAAGCGCCCCATCCCACTATGTCGCCATATATAGGATTACAACTAAAATTGAAACGTCACATATTGGAAGTTGGATTTTCGTCATGAACCAAGGCAAAAGATAGTCCTTACCGAATTCGAGACGCTCTAGCCCATGTCTCAGGCACAGCCGCAACCGTACCTTGGATCGTCAGGGCCGGTCCACACGGAGTGGATTATAATGCCTGAACAATGCGTTTCTTCGCCCTTTGGGGCGTCAATGAGCCAACGAATGACTCCATCGGTCCCGGATCGACCGATATAACCGAAGCGCCTCGCAATAGTAACAACCACATAAGTCAAACTCGTCAGGGCGTGTAAAACCACTGACGCCACTTCTAGCTAGAATGAAAATGCAGGCCCCCACTGAGGTCCTCTCCCATTTCTGGTTCATACCGGGGTGTGAGGTTCACGAATTCACGTTGTACAAAAAGCTACGCCACACAGGCGGTGCTTTGATCATCACCACAAAGACTTTGCTTTTCAACAGAAGCCTTGATCACTGCATCTTAGCATGCCAAACAGGCAATTCACACCGTGCAACTGATAGCTATCAATCACACAGAATAAATTCCAATGTCAGACACACTGTCCATTTGCAAGTCCGTTCTGGGTCTGAACGAAACCGGAGGCACTATATACCTCGCAAACCCATCGATCTCCACGTACGTCCGGAAGATCACCACTCATTATCCATATTTTGGGATGCCACCTAATCAGGACATCGGTTACCATCCAAACGTGGTGAAGATTTCCGGTCTTCAACCACCGTCTTCATCTTCGATTTCTTATCGTCAATTCAGTTATTCAGAATGGGATAAACTCGGTCTTTCTGAGCAACTCGCGTATATAATAAACACGTGCTACACAAACACTACATACGCATCATTTCAATTCATTAGTCGCTAACCGTAAATCAGTAAGAGAACGATTTCCCAAATATTAACCCCGAAGGCCGAAACCAACATCAGATCAACACCCAGGAAACCATTCGACTTAGCCAACCTTCAGTTAGTTTCTAAATTTCACATCCATATCGTTTATAATATTTTATAACGATTTATCGCTATTTTTATTTATTTTAAAATAGCCAATTTTTTCAAAACGATGCTTCAGGCCATAACGCGGTCGTGGCGCTGTTTTTCTTCAGATTTGATTTACACATATCTGAAAATCTAACCGTTGGATCTTCACAAAATTTACATCTTTAGAAAGATCTTTTCAAAACGAATCCAACGGTTCCAGTTTCGGGAAAATCCGACGGTCGGATCTCCCGTTATAATCGTTTGAAGTTTCGATTTCAAAATACGAACTGCAGCGTCGTTATTCGATTTAATATAATTATATGTATATATATATATATATAATCAATTCTGGCGCTGTTTTTCTTTAGATTTGAATTAAACATTCCAGACAATCCAACCGTTGGATTTTTACAAAGTTGGTGCCGTTGGAAAGATATTTCCAAAGCGAACCCAACGGTTGTGGTTTCGGGCAAATCCGATGGTCGGATCTCCCGCACTAATCGTTTGAAATCACGGTTTTAAAATACGAACTGCAACTTCATTATTCGATATATTTCTATTCTATTTATATATATATCGATTCTTCGATTTCAAAACTATATGATTTTCATACATTTGATAAAAATGATATTTTTATCCAACATACATTCACTTAGACACTTCACTATTTTTAACAATTCATGTATATAGTAAAAACAAATGATTTTTATTGTAAAACAATTTATTTCAAAACCCAACTATTTTATATAGTTAATATAGGTGATAAAAATAGGATTTTTATTATAAAATAATTTATTTCAAAACGAGATTATTTAATATAGTTCATATTGGTGATAAAAATAGGATTTTTATTATAAAACAATTTCTTTCAAAATACGAATGCCATTCAACACATGAATATGATTCAACGAATGAATTTCGATTCGACACATGAAGGTTTTCTATAGTTTGTATATTCAATTTAAACGCACATTTCAAATTACCGGGGTCACATACGGACTCGAAAAATTCCAGAAAAATATTTTCTAGCTTTGTATTGACGATATGGCCCTAACAAAACTAATTTCGTCAAATTCTGAGACCGTTTGAAAAATGGCCATTTTTCAGTCGATTAAAATCAACTAAAACTGGTCAAACGCATTTTCCTTTACCACGCTCACATATTGATTCGAAAAATGACGAAATTTGAAACCTAGCAATAACTTGACATCATGAACCCAACAAAAGAAGTTTCGTCGAAATCCGAGGTCGTTTGCAAAATTTCCATTTTTAAGGGCCAGAATTCCATAGCGACTATTCTGAATTTTCAACTGGGCATATCTTTTGATTCCCACTATGAAATTTCGATTTCCCGGATTCGTTGGAAAGATATTATCGATTAGATTCAAATATTTTTCGTTTCACTAAAATCCGGTTTATTTTGAATCCTGCACATTCATTTGAATTTTGAAATCGAATTATCGAACTACCGCGCCATTTTCAATTCCTTTTATAATTTAAAATAAATATTTATATTCTAACGACGATCTATATAATATATACGTTCGAATTCTATTCAAAATAAATTTCTCATCGTCATTATTTAAAATAATTCATTTTAAATAATCAAAATTCATTAAATTCGCCAAAATAAAAAATTTAAACTGACCCAGAATTTCCGGGTTGTTACAGTCAATCTGCATTTCCAGGTTTGGTAGTGACCTTATCCAAAGTAGAAGGTGGTTGGACAAATGGATATCAGGATCTGTGGTTCACCCCTTTTTACGACTCTACTCAGGTTTTCTTTTCTTTCATTGAAGATCTTGAAAATTTTGTACTCTAATTGTTTTTCCACTTCCTTGGTATATTTTTGTTCACATGATTTACCACGGCATAGCAGCCATTGTTTATATTCCTAATGCAACTGGTTTTCCTTTTTATGTATGGTCTCAAATTCAAACTGTGTACATGTTCGAATTTACACGGTGAGAGTTTTGGCAGGCATTTATTTGATGTCATAATTTTCAGATTCATCTTAGCAGTCAGAAAGATATGAATTAACTTCAACATGCTTGGATTTTCTTTGTTCAAAGATTTATTATTGCATTCAGATATGATGAAGTCCAAGATGTGAACATGCTGAATCTGGATCAGTTCCTCAGAACTTGGATAAATAATAGTTTGAGCTGAAAGAAGCTGGTGCAATCTGTCTTTGTATTACATAGAAATGCCATTCTTTGATGTCTTCCATGCAATACTATCAATCATTTATGTATTGCACTAACTTTTTTATTCTTTTTCTGTGAGTTTATTCAACTAAGCTTAACCGGCTATACAATATTTATTTCAAGATTTTGTGATAGAGCATCTTCCATCAAAAAACTGTGTGTATGCCATTTTGAGTGTTCAACTCAATGAGAAGTATGTTCACATACTAAAGTTCATTTCGTAGTAACAAATATTTGTTATAAAATTTGATCTATATGCTCTGTTATTACTCTGATTTAGAAATTTATATGGTTGATGAAACATTAACTGTAAATGATACGAGGGATATAAAATTGTATTATTTTTAGTTAGTCGAATATAAATGTGCATTTAACAATTTAATTCAAAATTTAATGACTGTACTTTACTAGACGTATAGCTTTTTGATTATGCGTCTTATGTGGTGATGTTTTAAAATTATGCGTTGTTGAGATGTCTATGCTTAATATTTTGACGAATGTTTCAATGATAATTTGACAACAATTATGTACAAAAGTTTACCAAAGATGTTTTACAATGAATGGTAAGTTGGCGCAAATATCATTGAGGATGTTTCGTACTACTTGATGTTCACACTGCTCAAATATTGTCCGCTTCCGCTACTTACACACAAATTAAAAATTATAATATTTAGATACCATCTATATCAACAAGTTTTAATATATGGAAAATATCATAAGGCGCCAAGAGCTTAAAGTTAACCATATATAATTTGTACACTTTGATATGTTGCAAATTTAATATACTTCAGTCCTGGGTCTTTTGTCCTATATTTCGCTTAAGCATTCCACCATTTTTCAACCTGCTTCTGGCTTATACTACATGATGACTTTGACTCATATCCCTACAGTATTTGATCTTATATCACATGGTTTTCGTTTTTCTCAAGATTGGAATCCATTTTTTCTGATATCAGGGAACTTTTATAATGTAAGAATTATATATTGTTAATTTTTTTCTTACGTTGCACAATGATGTTTTGCAGATTCTATACAGGAAAACATAAACCACTGACATTTCTGATCCTCCATCATAGCCTTGATTTGATCTATAGCTCCTTGATAAAGGAGATGATGTTCATGTTTTTCTCCACTTAAATTTACGATTACGTGATGTTTGTTAGTTATAGTTGTAGTACGGACGTGTTCAGATTCTGAATGTTTTTATATAGTTGTGTTTTTCTGTTTCAAGTAAGCTTCCTCCATGAACTATCTGCATATGCTCTATTATTCTTTATGTAAATTTATATAACTGCAATTTCATACAAAACAATGCTTTGAATGACTGATTTTAAATAGTGCAGTGGAAAGAAAGAGAAATAATTGATATTAAAATCGGCATGTGTGACTGAAAATCAAGGATAATTTCACGTGTAATATAAGAGGTGTAGCGGAACATTGCCCATATATATGCGTGGGTTTGAGGGGTTATATGGCACCCCATTTTCGTAGCATTCATTTTGGACCTCATTCCCAACCACTCATATTTAAATAATGCGTGAGCAAGAGAGAGTTAGTGAGAGGAGAGAGAAAGATGAATGTGTGGTGGAAATTAGGGGGTTAAGGAATGTTGTACTATTTGGGGTGCTATTTATTATATATATATATATATGTGTGTGTGTGTGTGTGTGTGTGTGTGTGTGTGTGTGTGTGTGTGTGGAAGCGTTCGGTTGCACCCAAAAAATGGAGCATCCCAAATGTCCCCTGATATCAGCCCCGTGTTTAAAATAAAGAAATTGAGTGAGAAGTGAGAGAGTTGGGAGAGTGAGTGGAAAGAGAGAGAAGGGGAAATACTTGATGGAAATAGGGGGCAAATGGGGTTCTGCATTGTTAGCCAGGGTGTCATTGAACCTGCCTCATGTATGTATATACACACACAAACTGAAACAGTGGAGCACCTTTTGACCTTCCGTATTTCCACCACATAATCACTTTCTCTCTCCCTCCATTACATTGTTCAATATAAACGAGAGGTGTAAATCATAGGGCAAATGAGGTGCTCCATCTTTGGGGTGCAACCGAACGTTTGCATATATATATATATATATATATATATATATATATATATATATATATATATATATATATATATATATATATATATATATATATGTATGAGGTGGGTTATATGACACCCCATTTTTTTAGCCTCCCTTTTGCCCCTCATTTATAACAAAGTATTTATAGCTAAATAAGTTAGTGGAGGGAGAGAGAATTAGTGGGAGGAGAGAGAAACGGGAATGTGTGGGAGAAATCAGGGAGGCTAAAGGGGTGCTGCACTATTTGGGGTGCTCTTGAACGCTCCTATATATATATATATATATATATATATAAACCATACCAATAAATAGTGGGATCAAAAATTTTAAAATATGGCTCAATGTATTGCTTTGCTAGACATACTGCATCGGCTTTTGCTGACATATAACACTAGACATGTGTGCACAACCGTCGATGGTGTGGTTTAAACAACAATTAGATATATTTTTTTTCTTCCAAATCTGTCTTTTGTCAGTAGAATTAGCAATCTAAATTTGGTGATTCGCTAATGCGTCCAGTGCATTAAGATTTCTTCAAAATCAGTGCATGGTGTTATTATTTTAAAGTAAACTTGGATTAATACTAATCACATAACTACCAACTGAAATATAAACAACTTTCAATAAAGGTGAACAGATTGTCTATAAAGGAAATGATAAATATATTCAACTACTGAGACAATATTCATAACGAACTTAGGTAGCAAAGTTAGTACTACAGCTAACTTAAAAAAAAATACAAGATTGTCGCAAAGATGTTATATTCTGCAACCTGTGTGCGAAGCACGGGCTAGTTAAAAATAAAATATAAATCTGAAATAATCAAAACAAAATCAAATAAAAACAAGGCAAGTAGTATTGTTGTATGTTGTAAAGATATACACACATATAAGATCATATAAGATAAGATAAATGATTTGATTTGTCTTTTTACATTACATGTAAAACAAAAATATAAAACCAAAAATATTAAGTGTGATAAGATAACAAATTAATGAACTTAGCATACTACAACCTGTAGACAGCAAGTAATTAAGATGAAAAAGGACAAAAATATCATGCATTTAAGAAGATAAGATTTTGTAGGCAGAAAAATATAAAAGAGAAGAATAAAAACAGAGCCTGTGATTGCATAAACGGAGTAAGATTTCAAGAAAACGTTATCAGATAAAATATCCACATAATAGAAAAACACAAATAAAACTGAAACATAAATATAATGCCTGCACAATGTTTAAATGAACATTAATATTGAAAGCAACAAGCTTTCCAATAAGAAGACTTGGAAGCTTGCATACATTAAACAAGATAGAAACATGCCACTAATCATATTAAGCTCCAAGACCACCTGTACAAGAATTAAACACGGCAAGATAGTTTATGCAAGTATGAAAAGGGTTAGCTGCAAAGATGGACTAAACAAATCCATATTTGACTACAGTAATTACATGTGCAATTACTCTTGATTAATTAATACATTCTCAGTATTAACACTAGTTATTGGATCAGCAAAACTTATCAAAACAGTAGCGAAATCTTGTGCATTTATTAACTTGTACAAATCAAGATATCCACTCTAATCACACTTAAATGTTTGTTTTTCTTTTACGTGCTTGCCAAGGGTCACTTGTATGCAAACTAACCTATATATATAACATCTTAAAGTATTGAGAAAATGTCTGTTGAAAGCTTTAACAAACCAAAGGCCTGAAGAAAGGAAAGCAGTAAAACACTGTGAGTAAACACCTAAAAATCTTTTGTTGCTTATATAAATCGCTTTGTGCTGACATGATCTATCTTATATAAATTCAAATAGTGAAGCTGTTTAAAAGTTTAACTTCCTCAAATAATTAGAAGGTGGCATGTTTGTTAGAACAACTTGAGGAAAAAAATTGAACTTAAAGTGAATACTGTAAATAATATATAACCTCTCTCGCTTAAAAATCCACTTTAGAATTGTATGCATATTTGATCCAAATATAGGTTCTCAGGTAGTAGCTATTGATTGTGTATACATGTTACGCATGTTAGTTTAAATTCCTGAAAACTGTTCTGAAAGGCTCTGTATGTTTAACAATAAGAATATTACTTATCACCAGAACTTCGAAAATCAATAGCATGGTTTGCAATTGATTATAGAAATTGAGTGCAACATGGGAGTTGTTTATTTTTGTCTGGTGTAAGCTCTAAGATTTGTTTCAGTTCATATAATAACATATTCTACTAGAAATTTGTCAATTAAAGTGAAGAGGAAAGAAAAGCTAGAAATTTAAAACCTCGTTGTTTTTAAATTCAGATACATGGATGAAATCGTATTGTAAAACCATGAATTTTGAATACAAAATTATGACTTATATTATTCTAGACTATTAGATTTTGGAGACGATCGAAAAAAGGGTCTTTGACCAAATTCCGACAACTTCGTCGACGGATGACCTTGGCGTTTGGTATGGACGAGTATGAGACACCCTAGAATTTTGGTAAAATGTCAACACAAATTCTGGTGTGCTAGATTTCAAAAACAAAATAAAAATCATATGAATGGGTTTGATATTTAAGCTTGGAATAACATCGAGTTGTATCGCCGACGACAATTTTGGACTGATTGCACCAGGGGGGTTCGAAAGAGGAAGTGTCAGCTATGACTAACCAAAGTTTGGAGATGACTGAACCTATGACATGGTGGTGCGAGGCGATTTTGTGAAGTCATTTTTTGGCAACTTTCGGGTGGGAGCTCTAATTTTCTATTTGAAGTGGAAATGCGGTTCTGGGAATGGGAAGAGCGTCAGTAGAGTTGAAGACGTTTGTGGCAACTGTCCAGAGGGTGAGATCGACAGTGATGCGGCAGTGCATGTGCATGGTGAATGTTGTGTGCTGTGGAGTTGAACAACAGTAAATAAGAAGAAAAGAAAAGCAAATAAAGGAGAAGAAGTAAGACCTAGCCGAGAGTTGTGATGCAACTGTTGAAACATTGTTGGTACAACAATGTCAACTGTACGTATGGTGGATATATTGATCGGGTGGGAAAAACTGTTCGGCCACAGTTCTTAGCATGCGTGCGCATGGGATAGCTTGGATAAGCAGTATACTGGACAACTAAGGTGAAGACCATAACATTTAGCAAGTTTTAGCTAAAGAGGAAATAAAGAAAACAATGTATGAAAAAAATTTAAAACCCATAGTAACTAAATGTTTCCTTGGGAAGTTTGCAACAGTGTATTGGAAGTATCTTGAGTATAGGCATCATTTAAATGTTTGAATGCATCGGGTTTGCATTGGGTTTATTGGGGTGTATAGTCTTGTGGTTATTTGAAGGCAAGGGGAAGTCTGCGCATGCGTATGACATGTTGGGTACATGTCGCATGAAAATGGGAGCATTTTGTTTCCAAAAGCAATGGACATTGGATGCCTTGTCCAAAAGTATGTATGTTCGCTGCTAATGTATTAAATAAAAAAAATAGAAAACAAATGCTGGTATTTAATGTTAAACCCTTTTCGACGAATGGTAAAGTGAGGAGCTGGAACAAAGCATTGATGTGCTTGGGCGTTGCTGTGTGGAAAGCGAGTTGTGTGGCTTGGGCCTGGTGACCAAGAATATGTATTAAATCAATTAACATAGAATTTTTTTTTTGAAGAGAGCCATGTTGCATGCATCAAGTAGATGCATGGTAAGGAGTAGTTGTTTGCACCAGGTAATTGAAGAGAATCATGCAAGTCTTGAAAGATTAGAATGCAAGGAGTAAATGAAGTAATAAAATAGCCTGGGAATAGTTGCGTGAGAAATGGGCTTAGTTTATTCCCATATATATATATATATATATATATATATATATATATATATATATATATAGGAAAAGTGTAACACCCCATGTCCGTTAATATCATTCACAAAGAGAATGCATTAACTTCCATGAAGCATTATAAATAAATAGAACAAAATATTACAAGACAGATACGTAAAGTAGTACTTGAAAATTTTATAACTTTATTACAGCAGAAACATAAACAAGTTTGGTTACATCCTTCAAAATTACAATACCAAAACCTAAGTACACAAGTATCAGTCTTATACCAAAATCCTTCAAAATGCATAATTTTAAAACCATAATCCCCGACATAAACTGCCATAAGAAGGTAGAGTCAAAGTCAAGCAATACTTCAAGTAGAGAGAATATGAATCAAGCTCCTATGTTTCCACCCTGAGCACCTGGGGGGGAAACAGGAAGAAAAAGAGGCGAAAACAAACGAGGTCAGACATAAAGTCTGGCGAGTCCAGTAACTTTCAGCATATAAACAGATAGTAGTATCATGACATGTAAATAAAACTGGATGAGAGATTACAACAACAGGAGTAGCAGGTATGCTTAAGTTAAATAGAAGAAACAGAATGATATAGACCAAGATATGCTTCTTACCTATATCTTACTTCCCTGCACTAATACTTAGTATAACAGGATTAGGTGTTACCATAATGTCTAAACTGAAACAAAAACGGAAACAGACTAATCTCTACAGAAATAGAATGCTAGTATGGGCCTTTACCACCCCAATTGAGACAGAAGGTACAGAAACAGAATGCTAATAATTGGCCTTTACCACCCTAACTAATGGGTCTTTACCACCCCAACAGAAACAGAAGGTACAAAAACAGAATGCTAATAATGGGCCTTTACCGCCCCCAACTAATGGGCCTTTACTACCCCAACTGAGATAGAAGGTACAGACACAGAATGCTAATAATGTGCCTTTACCACCCCAACTAATGGGCCTTTACCACCCAACGGAAACAGAAGGTACACCGACAGAAACAAACAGAACAAGGTGTACAATAAATCCTACCCCAAGCGATTGGCTCCCTAATACATAAATACCCTGTGTCGGCCCATAGAATGGTGTATCATTCCCTAAAGTGGCAAGCTATAGACACAGACCTATTTACAGATGTCACGTTGTCTTATATCCACAGAGCAGACCAGATCCATGCACGCACATGACCCGGTTGGAATGAGCCATCGACACCCCTCTCCATTATCAGAGTGAACCTCTTACAATTAGTTCAGTAAGCGTGCCCGGACCCCTCCTAGTGTTGGGTCATAGTTTTGATACCAAAAAAGGGTTACTGACTAATATAGGTTCGACACAACATATGACACAAGTAATTACCCCCTAACCTTGTGTCCCCAGACTAACAGATTTCAGATTAACTTGCTTAGAGATTTTAGATGTACAAATTTCAGATTAACTAGTTCTCAGATCAGACATATAGGTTAACAAGTTTTCAGACTAACAGATCAGATATACAGATTAACAGACTTACATATCGTATCACCTAGCCTTGTATTGGGCCTACAGATTTACGAAACGGGTTTATTAGATTCATCCGCCCAGTTGATTTAACCTTATCCACCCAACACGTTTTAAGCATCATATTTATCCTAGGTTTGCATTAATTAATCCATAATGCACAGACCTCTCACATTAGGTCGGTAGCTTGTGGCCGCTGGATTTGCCAGGCGGTTCCGGGTAGACTTCTTCCATAAGCCAGACCTAACCTCGTATCTAAGCATCTTTTAGCTATGCCTACGACCTCTCACATTAAACTGACAGTTTGCGATTGTTGGTTAAGCCGGTTGGGTCCGGGCAGGCTTCTCCGCAAACAGAGTCTAACCTCGTTTCTCAGCATTCTTATTTTTAGCTAGAGTATTCATTCACAGATTATGTCAATATCAGACTAATTATGCCAATTCAACAAATTAAACTTCTTTACAAGTTACAGCAGATTATTCAAAGTTCTATTAACTTGTTTTGCTTAATTTTAGATCAAGCCTACATATTCTCATACCCCAAATTTACCGTATTCAATTTCAACAGATTTAGCAGATTAGGCAATTTAACAGATTTAATCATAAAATTAAGCCTAATTTTACATGCCCAAATTATGGTCATAGTTTACAACATAAAATATGCCCCTAATTTTAGTTAAATTTACATAGTACAGAATATCCTCCAAAAACCCCAAATCATGATATACAATACGAACTATGCCAAATTATAGCTTTTGATTTCAGTGTATGCCTAATATCCAAAATCCCCATTTAGGAGTATTCACATTTAATAGTTATCCTATTATAATATAGATCTTTGCGCCTAAGTCATATGCACAATAATTCTCCTTCTTCCAAATCACAAACTATCATATATAGTATGCCCAGATCCAGATCTTAAATTACAACATATGCTATTTTCTCAAATTAATCACAAATCAATCATGTCTAATTATGCATCATTCATTATTTTCCCCAAATTTAGCGTTCGTTCGTCAATCTCTTATGAGATTTGGCTCAGGCTCGTGGTAGCCTGGCTATAGAACAGAAGGAAAAGATATAGGATAGTTACTATAATATTAATAAGATGGATCTACATGGGAAAACAGATCTGATAAATAAGAATATGCATAATCTCAAATTCAGATTTATAACCATGTCAAGATCATAATTAAATTTCATATCTAAAAATAACTGTACTCACCTTGGTTGGATTCTAAAAGAAAAATGGTTATAGTTGTTCTCTTTTAATCCTATTCAGAATGGAAGAAGAAGAAGAAGCACTAGTTCTAGCTTAGGTTTCAGCTGAGCAGAGATGCCATTGATTTATTTTAATTAGAATTGAGGCAGCAAGCGTTACAATGGTTTGGTGTGGAGAGAAAGTGGGTTTTGGGGGTGTTTAAATAGCATAGGGATCAACGAATCTGGTCAGAACGGGCGTCCAAATGCAGAAAAACGAACCAGTCCTCGTATATGGAAATAGGGGGGAGGTCGACCCCCAAGTGGACCCCTGGTCGACCTATGTGACCCAGGTCGACCCCCTGGTCGACCTGGGCCCTAGGCGGGAAATTTCCTGCCCAGCCCGGGTGTGTGATTTGAATTTCAAACTTAAATCTAAGCTGTTTTAATTTATTTAAATTCCTTAAACTTCTGTGGGCCATAACTTCTTCATACGGAGTCCGATTTACGCAAACTAGGACTCTATTCCAAGAAGAATTTCGAGACGAACGCAATGGCATGACCCGTTTCCCTTAATTTTTCTTTAAAAATTAAATATACTTTGTTTTGTTACTTTTATGTTCATAGAAAATATGGGGTGTTACATTCTCCCCTCCTTAAAGGATTTCGTCCCCGAAATCTTCAAGTTAAGAAGAATGTGTCCTACCATCCAATCACCCATTTACTCAACCATCATCCACAAGCATCCACTGTCCTTAGAAAACTTCTAATGTTGTATGAACATATGCAAAAGTGTGTGTATATGTCTCTTATCTAATGCAATGATCAGGCGGTCTACTGATTCAGTTGACCTCCTCAATGCAAATTTATGTTAGTGCCATGAGTCCAATTATGTATGCAAGAAATCCTATTTGATACACATCATTTCTATATGAGTGCATAACCATTCATCCAAATGCAACATCCATGTGATGAGTCAATCATTTTGCATCCACAAAAATTGAAAAATGCGCACACATCCATATGCAGTATGAGAGTGCTTTTGAGCCGATCTAGTGCCTAGTGTGCGTACATGCATCCATGAGCAACCACTTGCATCCACTTGCAACCATCAAACATAACATGTCTCAAACACATGTTTACCCCCATTAGTTTCTACCTAAAGGTCGAAGACTCGATCGATAGGATACTGCCGAGTGATAGAAGCAAGTACAATTAAAACAAAAGTTCTGTTCCCATTAGACATCGGTTAAAAGTAAAAATCTGTAAGTATCAACCTCGAAGACCGAAATCAACATCAGATTGACACTCAGAGAATTAATCCCATTAAAAAATGTCAAAACTGGAAATCTACTTCGCGTTTCGAGTAAAAAAAACTTATCCTTTTCAGAAATATTCAGATACTTATAGACTACTGGTACAGATCAGATTATCAAAACCCAGAATGTATGCATCATAGTCGACTTAATGCCCAACACAGATACCCCCAACTTATCAAAAACAGATGAGTCGTAACCCTTATGGGGTTTGAGACTATAGAGGGATCAGAAACAAGACTAGTATTAAAGTGCAGAGTCTCAATTACAAAATCAAAATGCCAGAATCAAAAAGAGTTTTAACTCAATAACCAGATAAGGAAATTTAAACCTTCTACAAAAAAATTTCATATCTCTGTCCTATCCACCAGCCACGAGAGCATTCACCTGCCCTTCAGTAGTAGGTCCTGTCCTCTGCCCTTGCCCTCGTTTCTTTGGGCAGTCCCCAGAGAAGTGTCCCATCTCACTACAGTTGAAGTAAGTGCCCTTCCTCTTTCTGCAATTTTTGTTCAGATGAGTCAATCTTCCACAAGTAAAGCACTTTTTCTCTTTCTTATCTTCAGACTTATCATCCTTCTTTTGTGTTTCCTTCTTGGGCCATGCTTTCTTGTTCTGTGGTCCTTCGAGCTTTTCCACTTTTTTCTCGCTTTTGGCTTCTTCTTCATGCATCAATACCATGTCAACCAATTTCTCGAAGATAGCCCCCATAGGAATGTGGGTCATAGCCAACCCGTGTAGCGGCTCATTCAAACCTTTACGAATCTCAGGGCCTTCTTTTTAGGTGTGTTCACCAAGTCTAAGCCAAATCTAGCCAATTGATTGAACTTGTTAACATACTCCTTTACTGATAAATTCCCCTGCTTCAACACCAAGAACTTCTCCATGTATAAATTCTCTTCTGCTCGTGAGAGAAATTTCATCTCGAACCTATGCCTGAAATCCATCCATGTCTCAACTGGATGCTCTCCATTTGTGACCTCCCTCCAAAACAAGGCTTCGTCCTTCATTAACCAAGCAGCTAATTGGACCTTCCTTCCATGTTCTATCTCGAAGATACCAAACAAATCTTCCACCTCCTTAAGCCAATTTTGAGCTTCAACAAACGTCTCTGACCCTTGGAAAGGTTTCCCGCCTATTGCCCGAAATTCTTTGCATATCTTCGAAAAAGTATCAACGCGGGGAGGGGGAGGAAGAGCGTCTGCAGCTGGGAGAGGAGGAACGTCTGCTGGACCTGCGGCGGTGGCCCTAGCCTCTAGATACCTTCGGAACCAAGTTGGTATCGGTTTGCCCTCGGGTATCTCGGGTACCCCAGACATGCTGAAAAGAAAAGGGAAGAGATTCAAAACGGAGAATCGAAAGACAGGTATACGGCTTTTAAGGATTATGTTTTTCAAAATAGACTTTATTTTTGAAAATACTTCCTTTTTAAAACCTTTTTGAAAATAGTTTTCAAAAACTTTTTATCAAATCTAGTAACCTTCAGCTCTGATACCAAGTGTAACACCCCATGTCCGTTAATGTCATTCACAAAGGGAATGCATTAACATCCATGAAGTATTATAAGTAAACAGAACAGAATATTACAAGATAGATACGTAAAGTAGTACTTGAAAATTTTATAACTTTATTACAGCAGAAATAGAAATAAGTTTGGTTACATCCTTCAAAATTACAATACCAAAACCCAAGTACACAAGTATCAGTCTTATACCAAAATCCTTCAGAATGCATAATTTTAAAACCATAATCCCGAACATAAGCTGCCATAAAAAGGTAGAGTCAAAGCCAAGCAATACTTCAAGCAAAGAGAATATGAATCAAGCTCCTATATTTCCACCCTGAGCACCTGGGGGGACGGAAAGAAAAAGAGGTGAAAACAAACGAGGTCAGACATAAAGTCTAGCGAGTCCAGTAACTTCAGCATACAAATAGATAGTAAAATCATGACATGTAAATAAAACTGGATGAGAGATTACAGCAACAGGAGTAGCAGGTATGCTTAAGTTAAACAGAAGAAACAGAATGATATAGACCAAGATATGCTTCTTACCTATATCTTACTTCTCTGCACTAATACTTAGTATAAAAGGATTATGTGTTACCCTAATGTCTAAACTAAAACAGAAACGGAAATAGAATAATCTCTACAGAAACAGAATGCTAGTAATGGGCCTTTACCACCCCAACTGAGACAGAAGGTACAGAAACAGAATGCTAATAATGGGCCTTTACAACCCCAACTAATGGGCCTTTACCACCCCAATAGAAACATAAGGTACAGAAACAGAATGCTAATAATGGGCCTTTACCACCCCAATGGAAACAGAAGGTACACTAACAGAAACAAACAGAACTAGGTGTACCCTAAATCCTACCCCAAGCGATCAGCTCCAAAATACATAAATACCCTGTGCCGGCCCCACAGAAGGGTGTATCATTCCCTAAAGTGGAAACCTATAGACACGGACCTATTTACAGATGGCACGGTGTCTTACGTCCTCAGAGCAGACCAGATCCATGCACGTACATGACCTGGTTGGAATGCGCCATCGACACCCCTCGCCATTATCAGAGTGAACCTCTTACAATTACTTCAGTAAGCATGCCCGGACCCCTCCTAGTGTTGGGTCATAGTTTTGATAAAAGGGTTACTGACTAATATGGGTTCCACACAACAGATGACACAAGTAATTACCCCCCTAAACTTGTGTCCCCAGACTAATAGATTTCAGAATAACTTGCTTACAGATTTCAGATGTACAAAGTTCAGATTAACTAGTTCTCAGATCAGACATAAAGGTTAACAAGTTTTCAGACTAACGAATCAGATATACAGATTAACAAACTCACAGATTGTTTCACCTAACCTTGTATTGGGCCAACAGATTTACGAAACGGGTTTATTAGATTCATCCGCCCAGTTGATTTAATCTTTTCCACCCAACACGTTTTAGGCATCATATTTATCCTAGATTTTCATTAATTAATCACTAATGCACAGACCTCTCACATTAGGTCGGTAGCTTGTGGCCGCTGGATGTTTCGGGCGGTTCCGGGAAGACTTCTGCCACAAGTCAAACCTAACGTCGTGTCTAAGTATCTTTTAGCTATTCCTACGACTTCTCACATTAGACTGACAGTTTGCGTTTGCTGGTTAAGCCGGTTGGGTCCGGGCAGGCTTCTACTGCAAATAGAGCCTTACCTCGTATCTCAGCATTCTTATTTTTAGCTAAAGTATACATTCACAAATTATGCCAATATCAGACTAATTATGCCAATTCAACAAATTAAACTTCTTTACAAGTTACAACAGATTATTCAAAGTTCTATTAACTTGTTTTGCTCAATTTTAGATCGAGCCTACAGATTCTCATACCCAAAATTTACCATATTCAGTTTCAACAGATTTAGCAGATTAGGCAATTTAACATATTTAATCATAAAATTAAGCCTAATTTTACATGCCCAAATTATGGTCATAATTCACAACATAACATATGCCCCTAATTTTAGTTTAGTTTACACAGTACAGAATATTCTCCAAAAACCCTAAATCATGATATACAATACGAATTATGCCAAATTATAGCTTTTGATTTTAGCTATGCCTAATATCCAAAATCCCTATTTAGGCGTATTCACATTTAATAGTTATCCTACTATAATATAGATCTCTGCGCCTAAGTCATATGCACAATAATTCCCTTTCTTCCAAATCACAGACTATCATATATAATATGCCCAGATCTAGATCTTAAATTACAACATATGTTCTTTTCTCAAATTAGTCACAAATCAGTCATGACTAATTATGCATCATTCACTGTTTTCCCCAAATTTAGCTTTCGTGCATCAATCTCTTATGAGATTTGGCTCAGGCTCGTGGTAGCTTGGCTATAGAACAGAAGGAAGGAAGAGATACAGAACAGTTACTATAATATTAATAAGATGGATCTACACAGAAAAACGGATCTGATAAATAAGAATATGCATAATCTCAAATTCAAATTTATAACCATATCAAGATCATAATTAAATTTCATATCTAAAAATAACCGTACTCACCTTGTTGGATTCTAAAAGAAAAAGGGTTGTAGTTGTTATCTTTTAATCCTATTCAGATTGGAAGAAGAAGAAGCACTAGTTCTAGCTTAGGTTTCAGCAGAGCAGAGACGCCATTGATTTATTTTAATTAAAATTAAGGCAGCATAGCGTTACAATGGTTTGGTGTGGAGAGAAAATGGGGTTTGGGAGTGCTTAAATAGCATTGGGATCAACGAATCTGGTCATAACGGGCGTCCAAATGCAGAAAAACGAACCAGTCCTCCGATCTGGAAATAGGGGGGAGGTCGACCCCCTGGTCGACCTATGTGACCAAGGTCGACCCCCAGGTCGACCAAGGGCTAGGCGGGAAATTTTCTGTCCTGCCCGGGTGTGTGATTTGAATTTCAAACTTAAATCTGAGCTGTTTTAATTTATTTAAATTCCTTAAACTTCTGAGGGCCATAACTTCTTCTTACGGAGTCCGATTTACGCAAACTCGGACTCTATTCCAAGTAGAATTTCGAGACGAACGCAATGGATTAACCCGTTTCCCTTAATTCTTCTTTTAAAAATTAAGTATACTTTGTTTTGTTACTTTTATGTTCACAGAAAATATGGGGTGTTACAGAAAGTCTATTTTGACACAATTTGGTGACACAATGAATTCTCACCATTGGATTGGCCTCTGAATTCCACCTTCCTATGTAAAGACAAAAAATCCAATGGTGCAGATCTTTTGTGTCACCATTTGTGTCACCGAATTTTGTCAAAATAAACGCTCTCATATGTATACATAAACACACATACATACTTGTTTTAGAGCAAGAATCTTGAACCAAAGCATCCAACTTCTGTATGGACAGAAGTAGATTGAAATTTGTGCCCAAATGGTCTGATGTGGACTAAAAGATGTTAATTACTAAACTTAACAAAATTTACATAGTCTTGACTTAGTAATTATTTATATGATTAGTAATTTAACACTATTAATTAATTTTCATTACACAGGATTAATAGTCGTTCATACACGTTTGTTATTTGATTTAATAACTAAATCAATTAATGAAATAAACGTTTCTCATTACCGTAATCCATTTTAAGTAACAAATCTTGGAGATTTTGGCGAGCCAAGATGAATCATTTAAAAACTATATAACAAATTTATATTGGATTTATAACTCGAATGATAAAGCATTGACAGTTTTATATTATCTTGTTTCGACTGACTGTTCTAAAATCAGAAGTTGATTTGAACAAGTTATGTAATTCGAATGGACAGGTCATGTTATTAAATTTCCAAATAAATAATTGTATTATGTTCAGAATACAACTTGATCCTGAATAATATTAACGTTCATCGACTCAAAGAGACCGGAATCGAAATCCAATATAAAAATCCGGATACCACTTTGGTTCAACTTAGGCGTTCGGCTAAATTAAAGTCAAGTTGAAAATTTTGAAGAGCAAGGGCTACTGCTACTAATCCTGAGGGTGATTCCAAATTGGATGTAGTAAAGTTAGTACCTTCGGTTTTGTTCAGTCCCAAAACGAACGTATATGGACAAATGCCTAACAGCGTATTTCCAAATAATCATGTACATTGATTTCCTCAAACGTACCAAGTTTGGTGGCAGAGAAGACACCTTCTCTTGCTTAACACTCAGTGTATTTTTGTTTATGTCAATTAGTGATTTGACGGATCTGACGATGTGGTATTCAAAGGAAATGATGAAGTGATATTCCAAAAAGAGATTGTAGCCTCAAGCCTCATCAACCGGGAAATGACTGAAATCGGGCAGGCAGTAGGGCTAAGTGGGTCACTCCCATCAGGGTATATCATCGCTGATCGAGAGAAATCAAAATATTCCATTTTTATACGCTTCGGAATGAACTCGGTTGACTAGCTACCAACCGTGGTGATGATATATTCGATACACTCAAGTAAAATGGGTGGTCGATTCTATGTGATCGGGTTGCAAGATGTTCTTGTTGAACCCCAGTGTTTCATATCTAGAGAACACTGATCAGAAGGTGGTCCCATACCTAGTCATGTTGGAAATCCACAATACAATACAAGCCATATGGTTTTTATTGTAAACCAACTATGTCGAAAAGTGAGATGCAAGCTTTTCGGCTATATTCCTATTTATTTGTGAATTGATAGACATTATTATAATATCACTGGATTTGATATAAAAATGATTTGGTTATCGTAAGGTAAAAACACGTACCATATTTATGGGCGGTCGTGTCTTACGAGAATTCTATTCTTTTCAAAATGGTATTTCTAAAGTTAAACAAGTCACCCTATTATGCAACATGGTTTATAAGACCCTCTTATCTTCTCAACTGTTTTTAACTAAAATTGTTTACTCACACCAGGCTTATGTCTGACACAAAGTTTATTTTTCTTGTTTTCCTAAACTCTTAGGTACTCATAATACTTATTATGAGTAGTCAAGTGATCCAGGTTCGTAATCACTATCTATGGAGAAGTTTCGCTGGATTCTAAAATAACAATCATGCTAGTATACTTATGTAACCCTATGTTATATAATGGTGTGTAACGGACAGGTCATGAGACCATATGTGTGTATTATCTATGTGTTGGAAAACTTTGATGTATAATTATCATGGTATCAATAAATTATTTTTTGTATTATATTTTATCCAGTTCCGCTGTGAGATTTTGATATATGTTTTAATTCTATCTTCTATCTCTATCTTTTTCTTAATAATGACTTGACTTCCAAAGTGTACGAATGTCGGGACGTTACACCTAGAGACCCTTGTGATTTTAGCGATTCATGTGTTTCCAGTGATTCTCCTGATTTTTGTTATTTTATTTAGGTTCAGTGTTGTCCCAGTCTTCCCTCTTGCGTTAAGCGATTTCTTGTGTTAATACCAAAAACGTAGAGTTTGGGAAACTCGTGCTATGAGTAATATCTAAGCATGTGTTTGTATTCTCTTGTGTGTCCCACTTAGTAATGTAGTGGACTTGTATAATGTAAGTTGATATTTTAAGTATATTGAATTCCTTTCTAATGGAAAGGAATTACCTCATCTCTATTTTCATGTAAATCTTCATTTTGAGATTCCTTTTCTTATAGAAAGGAAATGGTGTCTAGTTGACACTTCATTTCATCTATGTAAAGTAGACTGATCCATGTAATACTCAGGTCAGGCCGAGTTGTTTCAAGTTTTGGCATGTTGTTGATTCAGGGGTCGGATGATTCATCTTGGACTATATCTTTTGGAGTCATTTCCTAGCTTTGTATTTGTGTATTCCAGTTGTTGTATACTTATTCTTCGAGGCATGTTGTATTTGTATATGGTTATGTATAACCATTTGAGTCTGTAGCACATGTATATGCTGCATTCTGTTGTTGTACTTATATGTTATATGTTATTTGCATATCTGTACGTACTAGTCTGGGACCCGTGCAACGCAACGGGAAGATGAGTTTAAATATGGTATGCAAATGTTGTTAAAAATTATATTTTTATTGTTTTGGTTATCTCAATTTAGCAAGTAATATAAATTTTAACATGTTTTGAAATAACTTTATTTTATTTATTGTAAAGATGACAATTTGATGATTTAGACTAATGATTATAGTTTATATTTCTTATTTTGTATTTATCAAAGCAAACAATCATATAGTAGTGTAACAACCCGGAAATTCTGAGCCAATTTAAAAATTTTATTTTGGCAATTTTAATGAATTTTGAATATTTTAAATGAATTATTTTAAATAATGATGACGAGAAATTTATTTTGAATTGAATTAGAATGTATATATTTATTTGAATCGTTGTTAGAATATAAATATTTTATTTTAGTTATATAAGGAATTGAAAATGGAGCGGTAGTTTGAAAATTCGATTTCTAATTTCAAATGAATGTACAGGATTCAACATAAATTGGATTTCAGCTAAACGAAAAATATTAGAATCTATTTGAGAATATCTTTCCAACGAATCCAAAAAATTGAAATTTCATAGCGGGAATCGAAAGTTATGTCCAGTTGAAAATTCAGAATAGTCGCTATGGAATTTCTGGCCCTTAAAAATGGAAATTTTGCAAACGACCTCGGTTTTCGACGAAACTACTTTTGTTGGATCCGGGATGACAAATTATTGCTAGGTTTCAAAATTCGTAATTTTTCGAATCAATATGTGAGCGTGGCGAAGGAAAACGTGTTTTGACAGTTTTAGTTGATTTTAATCGACTGGAAAATGACCATTTTTCAAACAGTCTCAGAATTTGATGAAATTAGTTTTTAGGACCGCATCGTCAATACCAGGCTAGAAAATATTTTTTGGGAATTTTCAGAGTTCGTATGTGGCCCTAGTAAATTGAAATGCGCGTTCAAATTCAATATATAGATTTATATTTTGATTTTGATGGAAACTGATTGAAATGATTGAATCAGCTTACGATACATATCCAAGTATGTTCGGAATGGGGGTAGAAATTAAAAGTTGCATTTTGGAAATAATTAAATAAAATAATTAAATTTTATAACTAACTCCCTCCCTCTCTCTATTATATCGTTCAACCCCTCCTTCAACAATTCATTTCGAACGAAATTAAAAAAAGGAAGAAGGAACGGGGAGGAGCTGCCGTCGCTCCTCCCACCATCGTGCCACCGCGCCGTAGGCGCGGCCACCTCCCCACCTTCGCTTGAGATGGCGACGCCCCCTCCT
Organism: Allium sativum; assembly: GCA_030737875.1. Classification (NCBI taxonomy): domain Eukaryota; kingdom Viridiplantae; phylum Streptophyta; class Magnoliopsida; order Asparagales; family Amaryllidaceae; genus Allium; species Allium sativum. Next base: position 400,314,739 of record CM060926.1, on the reverse strand, counting down.
CCTCAGACCCCGTCGCAGCACCCCCCGTTTTTCCCAAAACCCGATACCTCCCCCATCCCTGAAATGCGACGCCAGTACCCGCCACCGCACCTCCTCCACCCCCTGCTGACCCTAACGCCGCCAACCCCGTGCCCTCGACGCGCTGACAACGCCCCCCCTTCCAATCCAACTGTAAGCTTTTATTTTGCTTAGTTTAATTAGTTAAAAATATGATTTTTAGTGTAATAAAAAGTTAGATTTTTAAAACCATAAAGAAGAGATTTTTATGTACATAAAGTTAGGATTTTTAGTCGGGTAAAAATAGAATTTTTGACGGTGCAAAGATTTGATTTTTATCGATATAGGAATAGATTTTCATTTGTATGAAGTATAGATTTTTAGTTAGGAAAAGTTTATATTTTTCATAATAAAAATGAGATTTTTATATATTAGAGATAATAAAATTTTGATTTTTATAGTATAGAAAGATTAAAAATATGATTTTTATATTGTATAACTAGTAAAAATTTGATCTTTATATATATAGCGAAATAAAAATCTGATTTTTATTATATATATGTTGAAGCAAAAATGTGATTTTTATATGAGTGGCGATATAAAAATATAATTACTATTACGAAGTTAGCATGATAAAAATATAATCTTTGTTGTGAAGAGAGGAAAATAGAATTTTTATCTGTATAGTAGCGGTGTAAAAATAGAATTTTTATCTATATAGTTGCGGTGTAAAAATAGAATTTTTATCTATATAGTAGCGGTGTAAAAATAGAATTTTTATCTATATAGTAGTGATATAAAAATGTGATTTTTATATACATAGCAACAATATAAAAATGTGATTTTTATATATGTAGTGGCTATGGGCAATGAAATTGACAAAAGGCGCGCACGACGAAGATTTCTACGTATGAAGAGTCGTGGTGTTTGGTTTTGCTAGTCGGTGAGAACTTCTCACTTTAAATCTTGTTTTCTAGCTAAAATATATACTAGGATGCAGACGGTGCTTAGCAGCACCCGACACCCGTCGTCCACAGACCATGGATGACTTGTATGCTTGTTTGATGTGTTGTGAAGTTTGTTTGTGATGTTGATGTGAAATGGGTGTGTTGAAATAAATTATTTATCGTTAAAAATATATTTTTTAACGTGAATGTGAATAAATGATTATTCATTTACAAACCATACGGTTTGTTTATGTACACCTATTTGAAGGATATTGATTGGGACGATAAATTTTACATATCGCCCAACTGCACAAATAATATTCAGTGTTTGTGGATTGAAACCCCACACGGGTGTTGGGATGATATTTGACGTACACTAATCCCGATTGTTTAGTGGTATGTCGATTGTTTGATTGATAGACTGTGTAAGCATTAATTATTTATATTTAATGCTTATGCAGTTGTGTGGTGCACTTTGGGTGATGGTTGATTATTTATCGTTGCTATTATATGCATGTGTTGTAAGGAATCCATATGATTAACATTATATGGTAATTGATTGGGCCTCATTCAAATTGGGAGAATAAAGAATTTAATAAAATATATATTCATGTGTTGAAAATATTCATGTGTTGAATAAAATATAGATTCATGTGTTGAAAATATTCATGGGTTGAATAAAATATAGATTCATGTGTTGAAAATATTCATGTGTTAAGCAAAATATTTTAAACAGTAAAATTCACATCTTTATTTTAATTTTATAAAATATATTAAATAACAAAAATAGTCATGTGTTGACGATACTCATGTGTTGAGAATATTCATGTGTTGAAAGAAATATATATTCATGTGTTGAATAGAAAATATTCATTTGTTGAATAGAATAACGAAGTTATTGAAATATATAAAGCCGTGTTGATTAGAGATGCGCCATTTTGACGCGAACGATATTTATATCGATTATATTCGTTTTTATAATGAATATAGAAAAAGGAAATGATTTGAAAATATAATGTTTTGAAAATATTATCATTTATATAGTAATGATATGAAATATTCAATTTTGATTTGAAATTGAATATGAAGGTGAAATTGTTTTGAAAACGAATTTAAAACGATTTATAAAATATGTTTTGAATTGAAATTGATGAAATGTATATAATATATTATATATATATATATATATATATATATATATATATATTAAATGGCCTGAGTAGAACGCGTCGCGCCGCAGCAGTTCGCGAATTTCAACCATTGACTTCGAATAGATGTTACGGGAGATCCGACCGTCAGATTCTCCAGAAACCAGAACCGTTGGGTTCGTATCGAAAAGATCTTTTCAATGAATATTAGAAATTTGAAATCTAATGGTTGGATTTGGAATTATGTCCAAATCAAATTTGGAAAAGGTCGATGTAAGTGCAGTTCAATGGCCGTTGATGGAAATCGACTGTACGGGCTTTGATAAAATTATTAAAAATAGTAATAATTTGTGTAAAATCATAGGAAATGATTTAGGAAGAATTGGGATGAAAAACTCCATATTTGAAATGATAAAAATAGATTTTTATCGAAATGAACTAGTTTTGGACTAGAATTAAATTCAATTTATTTTTGAAATAAATAAATTGAATTTGAAAGGGGTTTTAAAAGTAATCAGAATTTCCGATAATTGAATTGGAATGGATTTGAATCGAAATTGTCTTTGGAATATTTCGATGTTGGATTTCGTGATTATACAGAAACTGTTTTGGAAATTTGAAAGATATATTTATATCATTATTTCCAATACGATATTTGTTGGTCGTAGAATTTGATATTGAATATAAGCCGATATATTTTCTATTCAGAGCCTTGTATTTAATATCAAACGTGAATTGGGTTTGTCGGGAATGGTGTCTTCATTAACACTGTTCTTAGACCCAGTTGAGAAAAAGATTAAATCTTTCTACTTATATTTAATGAAGTGTACCAATTAAATAATATTAATTGGAATTGAATTTAAATTGGTTTTTGGGTTTATCGTGAGCGGTGTTTTGAATAACACCTGTTCTTTAACCCGATTAACAATGGGAAGTGATTTTGGGTTTATCGTGAACCGTGTTTTAGAAGACATTGGTTCTTTAATCCAGTTAAAGACATGATATTGATTTTTGGGAAGATTAAAACTAAGTGGAGTTTTAATGAATCTTTAATTAGATTAAAGTGATCGGGGATGGAGTATCACCAGTTTTGCTCCAAAGCGATAGTTAAATCTTCGATTAGATTTGAACGTGAAATGGTAATTAATATTTAGTGTAACACCCCGCCACCGCTAGAGTCACTCGCAAAGGAATGCACTAGCTTTAGAGGGGCATTATTGGTAAACATGCACAGAAATATCACAAGACAGAACATATAAAATAGCGGAAGTAAAATCAAATTTTCATAACATGAATAAATAAGGTCTAAAGCCTTTTACATCAGAGTACGTCAAAACCTGTCTTGCAATAATAAAGAAGCATAAAGACTTTTTCCTAAATTATTCCCCAAGTAAAAACAGTAAAGTAGCCATAGCCAAGAAAAGTCCAAGCCATCCATGATGACCTTCAAGCAGAAGAAGTCTGGACTAAACAACAGTATTTCCTCCATGTAACCTGGGGGGGGGGGGGGGGGAAACGGAAGAAAAGAGGCGAAACAAAACGGGTCAGTCAAAAAGACTGAGTAAGCCCTATCTACTATTAGCATAAAAACTAGTAAAGTTAACTGACATGAGAAACTGAGATGAACATAAGCATGATAACAAGATAGACAAGCTAAATCAAAATAACAGGATGAACTACTGAACTCAGATAAACTAAGGTGTCATGATAAATTACGATGTCAAGATAAAACAAGGTATCACATCGTCAGGTTTCTATCAAGTATAATATCCCAAGATATCTATCACGTATAACGCCCCATGGTATCTATCCTGTACCTCTGCCCTGCACCTACCGTACTAGTATCCCAACCGTGTCATGTGTTATCCATGAATGACCCTTACTCAAAAGTCGTATAATGGTCCATGTCAACCTAATATGTCGCATATATAGGTTACTCAACTCGTATATTCCTTTCCATGTAAATGTTCAGTCCCTTGCCGTAGACCATACGGGCTTTCCCATGAGATTCTATATTACTTTAACATAGTTCCGTGATCCTTAAGATCGGTTTGGACTGTTACCCTAAACCTAGCTAGGGTCTCCCAACCTGAATTATCGTTTGTACAACTAGGACTTATGCTACCTAGGGCTATTAGGGATTACGCTTACCTATTGCACGTTTTCGTATCTCGGTTTTGGTTCAACCACCCAGGGCCACTAGGATTTACGCTAACCGTCAACCGCGCCCTTTTTCCCACGCATTCATCGTGAATCGTTTTTCCATGACTGTATGCACATGTATCACATCGTGCCATCCGAGTCCTGTCACAGGGCAGACCAGGAAATACAGGACTCGGTCGGGAGCTTTCGATTTATCTGCCGATGCAGATGCTAAGGTCTGTTTTTCTATACGTGGCTATGGTCCCATGCGACCCCTCCCTCAACTAGCGAAAGACAAGACATGATAAATCCTGTATGAGAACACACTACTGGCCAACCCACAATCTAGCCCAACCGCAACCATAATTAGATAGCAATTATGGTCTTTTGGGTGTTCTCTGCCTTTCCGTACGTACACACTTGACCAAAGATGGTAGGTAGCCTGACGAAATGCTATCTAGGGTACGACTGTGTATCGTCGACTATCCCCTATCCATCCCCGTCTTTAGGTCGCTCGCATAGAAACCAAGGCATACTCTTGGCTCTTCTAACGCAGACCTTAACCTCTCATGAGCCTAGTATAATCACCTGGCAGCTCACAGAGGGATACCAAGAATATACTCACATTCCCCGAAGCCGCTGCTTCGACACCCAGTTCGCTGGAGCCTTTATCTAAATCAGATACTTGCTCCTACTCGTATACTTAAATGATGACCAACCGTATCAGGTTACTCATCTATCTATGAACTGGTCTAAATTTCCTTGACTAAGAATGATTACTTAGTTATCCCTCAACTAAGGTTTACCACTTAGCCTTATTCCCGTTATCCTTGTTAACTACGGTTATCCACCTAATCCTCAGAACTAGGGTTTACATAATGGATTAAGTGTCACTTAAGTTCATGACTTAACCTGTTTACAAACCATGTCAAAATTGGCTAAGTATCCAAGTCCAAGACTTAACCCTACAAACCATGTTCACGTTGGTTAAGTATATTAAGCAATTCACGACTTAACCCCGTCCAATTATCATTCCAGATTGGTTAAGTATATATTAACTTGACCCTATCAATTTTCTTAGTCAAATCGGTCAAGTGTATTCAAGCGATTCGTGACTTAGCCTTATCATGTTTTCACGTTAGATTGGTTGAGTATAGATTAACTTAATCTCAATAAATTCACGAGTTAGATTGGTTCAGTATAGGTCACTTAACCACCTCAATCATCATGTTAGATTAGTTAAGTGTTTAACTTAACTCTATTAAACTACCAAGTGGGATTAATTAAGTCTAGGCTAACTTAACCCCATCCGATTTCCATGCTTAGACTAGTGGAGTCTAATCTCATCCATTAACTGTATTTTTCGGTTAAGTGTCATTAAGAAAACTTATTTAACCTTCCCCAAATTATCGTGTTGGATTGGTTAAGTGTTGGTTAACTTAACCCCGTCCACTAATCGTATAAAAATGGTTAAGTATCATTAGGCAAATCAAATTACTTAACCTACCCAACCTTGTCATGTTTTGTTAAGTATCATTAGCCTAAACCATTTACTTAACCCATTTGTCCATGTCATATTTGGTTAAGCGTCATTAATCAAATTAACTTAACCCTATCATGTGGCATTAGTTACTTAATGCACCTCAACCTCTCACATTAGTCTTTGTTGCGGTTACTAGTTAAGCCGGTCGGTTCCAGGTAGCTTTACAACAAAACTTGGTCTAACCTCGGGTTCAAGCACAACATGACCAACTTCTCACATTGGGTCCTATTGTTTGCAACTACTAGTTAGGCCGGTCGGTTCCGGGTAGTTTTACGTTGCAAACTCAACCCAACCTCGAGTTGGCCACACTTATATTATCTAAGTGTCATGTACATCATGTTTCCAAAACATGTTACAAGTTTTCAAGCATTTGGGTAGACCTAACTTAATAGGTAAATTCCCAAAGGGTAGACCTAACTTAATAGGTAAATTCCCAAGCTTATGTTTTCAAGCATACTTACATGTCAACTTCCATGTTATATTTCAAGTCATATTTTCAAGTTGTATTTTCATGCCATTAGAAATTACCCATACATAACCCAACGCTTTTACACTCACATATACGTTCGCAACAACGTAATGGATTAAAAGAAAAGACTTGGCAAAGGTATGACAAAAATGGATATTAAGCCACAAGTTAATCATGGTGGCAAATGAGGCATAAATGTGTTCATTAACTTGCATGTTACATTCTTAAGCCTCAAAACATGCATAAACCCAAACTTGGCACATAAGCGAATCATGGTGACAAAAGACATGGAATGATGACTAGTAACTCGCATATATCATCATATAAGGGTTATGACTTCATATGCAAGTTGACATAAAGGTTATGAGGGTTCTCATGTTGCATAATGCAACATTTCAACATAAAGGTTGTAGCTTTTAGCCCACAAGATCAAGATAATGACTTCATAAACTTGCATGACATGATAGCATGTATCATACTCAATGATCAAACCCAAACTTGCAACATGAACATTTAACTTCATAGTTAATATCTAAGAGTAGGGAAAGGGCTTACATTGCTATGAAGGCACAAAAGATATGACAAAGCCCTTATGCAATCAAATAGACCCAAAATGCAAGCTCTAACATAAAAACCCTTGAGCCAAAATGATCAAAACCCTTGCTTTATGATGCAAAGATAGAAACTTGACTTGAATGCAAGCTAATGACACTCATACGAGCTTTAAAACACTTGTATGCATGGAAAATCTCTCATAGAAACCATTTAGAAATTTTATGAAGAGAGTGGAGGCCATGAGAGGTAAAATTTTGCCATAGTTTAGTTGCATGAATGAATAATGAGGATTTAGGATAGGTTAGAGTCTTATTTCTAGATTAGGCAAGTGTTTTAGGCCATAGGATTAAACCTAGATTCAATCCAAGCCATCAAAGCATGTCTTGGGGAAGAAGTCAAGTGTAGGAACCATCTAGGGCCTTTAGATTAAAGATGAACCATGAGAACCATCCAAATGCAAAATCTGCATTTGAGCGAATCGGCCCACGGGTTGACAGCCAAACACCCTGGATTAACCCCTAGTCGACCCAGCGAGCTCGGGTCGACCTCAAAAATCGGCCGGTTCGGTTATTCCCCTCTCCCAATTCGCTGTTTTGAACATTTTTGCATATTTATTTATTAAATTTTCAATTATATATATACATATATCAATATATATATATTTCTCTGCGCAACCCATTTCACTTAATTAAGTATACTTTAATTTGGGAATTTTTCGTGAAACATCGCGAGGCCATATCATGGTCATACGGACTCCGATTTTCGAAAACTCGGACTCTATTTCGCGTATTTTTCCGAGACGAACGCAATGGCATAGTCCGTTTCCCTTGATTCAGATTTTACAGTTTAATTCTGCCTTCATTTATGTTATAACAGGTTATTGAAAATACGGGTTGTTACATTCTCCCCACCTTTTAGGATTTCGTCCCCGAAATCTCCAAGTTAGGAAGAACATATCCTACCATCCATCATCCATCTACTCAAAACATCATCCACAAGCAAGCATTGTCCTTAGATGATTTCTAATGCTGTATGAATATATGCAAAACGTGTGTGTACATGTTCCTTAGCTAATGCTAATGATCAGGCCTGAATAATCTTTCTAATGCAAAATATGTATAGTGCCATGAATCCAACATGTATGCAAATAGTCCTAGTCATATAGATACTATATGCGTGCATAATCATTCATTCATATGCAACAACCGCATGATAATACATTCGATTTCATCCATAAACAAGTATAAATACTCGTGCATATGCAATATGAAATGTGACCGAGTCGAGCTAGTATCTAATGTGTATTCGCGCATCCACGAGCAACCACTTGCAACCACTTGCAACCATATCAATTATAACATGTTTCAAATACATGTTTACATCCCTAGGGTTCTACCTAGATTTCCCTGAAACAGGGTCGAGAAGATAAACAGGACAAACTCCTTACAGGGTTTGTAACGGAGAATAGGACCGAGAGGATGTCCACAAAAGATAGCCTACAAGTATGCTCTACAGAAAACAGGGATCAAGGATATACTCCCAAAAAGAGATATCATGCGCGTATCTAGTCTTTGACCATCAAAGTCGTCTTTTAACTTCGCGATTTTGTAGCTTCTTATTCCTGTTTCCATAACATGAGCTGGAACTCATTTCTTCGTCGCCTCTCGTTCCACTTGCACTTATCCTTTTCCTAGAATACTTGACGCAAACATGACTGCGTACTCATGATCTCATGCAAGCTTTCCAAAATTCACTAGTGAATCTTGGATCTCGTTTATATACTATAAGGCATTCCATGTAGAAGAACATTCTCTTGAAAGTAAACAGATGTCAATCAGGTTATCATGCGCACTTACTAGGGTGATCTCTATAACCCATGCATAAATGAAGTAAACCATCCGTCTTATTGGCGAACACCACTCGATCGGGCTTCAAATTTCCAATAAAGGCATCAAGGGATTCTAAGTAACTAGTCATGACAGAACCTCAAAAAGGTTACCCGATACTTCGAGGGCATTACCAAGGCTAGTCAAAAGGTCTAACTACCCTCCTATCAAAACCGAGAGTGGCACCCCCTACTGGATAACCACTTCATCCCTAGAATCCATCCATAGCTTATAAACATAAGCATTATTTCCAAACTCAACACTTGGCATAGACATTCCCAAATCCAAACAAGTCATGTATAAATGGACTGATTCTCCAATAGGACTTTGAGACAAAAATGGGATTCTCTATTACGCTAGTACTTAAGGTGCAGAGACTCAACTATCGAAGCAGACTTAAATGATACGAACAACGAAGTCCTAACGGGATGATAGAGAAGAAAAGCTAAACCTTTAACAAGATCGTTACCCTCCTTCCGAGGTACTCTAGAAATGAGAGCATACTACTGCCCTCCCGATGATCTTGTCCTTGTCCCATAATACTTAACTATCCGCCCCGTTTTACCATGCCAAAGGTACTCTCTCGTCACGGGTTTCATTGTTCATCTTTCTCCCTCCTTTGAGGACTAAGCCATACCAACAAGTTGCTCATCCTTAAGCTCGTATCCTTTATCCTTCTTTCTCACGATCCTTTCTTATAACGCGACCACTGGTCTCTCGAGAACCACCTCCATCGTATGGAAAGCACTTTCGTAGGTAGAAAAGACTAGTCGCAGTTAAAACTACTGTGACTACAGATGGAGGAAAGAAAGGAAAAGAGAATCGATTAAGGAAACAAGGATAGTGCTAATGGCCTTTGGGGAATAGCCTTTTCCTTTTAAAAGAAAATTTTCTTGAAAAATGCTTCTTTGTAAATGGTTTTTTTTTCAAATAGTTTTCAGAAGGTCTTTAAAAACTTTTGCCCAGTCTGGTAACCTTCTGCTCTGATACCACGTGTAACACCCCGCCTCCGCTAGAGTCACTCGCAAAGGAATGCACTAGCTTTAGAGGGGCATTATTCGTAAACATGCACAGAAATATCACAAGACAGAACATATAAAATAGCGGAAGTAAAATCAAATTTTCATAACATGAATAAATAAGGTCTAAAGCCTTTTACATCAGAGTACATCAAAACCTGTCTTGCAATAATAAAGAAGCATAAAGAGTTTTTCCTAAATTATTCCCCAAGTAAAAACAGTAAAGTAGCCATAGCCAAGAAAAGTCCAAGCCATCCATGATGACCTTCAAGCAGAAGAAGTCTGGACTAAACAATAGTATTTCCTCCCTGTAACCTGGGGGGGGAAACGGAAGAAAAGAGGCGAAACAAAATGGGTCAGTCAAAAAGACTGAGTAAGCCCTATCTACTATTAGCATAAAAACTAGTAAAGTTAACTGACATGAGAAACTGAGATGAACATAAGAATGATAACAAGATAGACAAGCTAAATCAAAATAACAGGATGAACTACTGAACTCAGATAAACTAAGGTGTCATGATAAATTACGATGTCAAGATAAAACAAGGTATCACATCGTCAGGTTTCTATCAAGTATAATATCCCAAGATATCTATCACGTATAACGCCCCATGGTATCTATCCTGTACCTCTGCCCTGCACCTACCGTACTAGTATCCCAACCGTGTCATGTGTTATCCATGAATGACCCTTACTCAAAAGTCGTATAATGGTCCATGTCAACCTAATATGTCGCATATATAGGTTACTCAACTCGTATATTCCTTTCCATGTAAATGTTCAGTCCCTTGCCGTAGACCATACGGGCTTTCCCATGAGATTCTATATTACTTTAACATAGTTCCGTGATCCTTAAGATCGGTTTGGACTGTTACCCTAAACCTAGCTAGGGTCTCCCAACCTGAATTATCGTTTGTACAACTAGGACTTATGCTACCTAGGGCTACTAGGGATTACGCTTACCTATTGCACGTTTTCGTATCTCGGTTTTGGTTCAACCACCCAGGGCCACTAGGATTTACGGTAACCGTCAACCGCGCCCTTTTTCCCACGCATTCATCGTGAATCGTTTTTCCATGACTGTATGCACATGTATCACATCGTGCCATCCGAGTCCTGTCACAGGGCAAACCAGGAAATACAGGACTCGGTCGGGAGCTTTCGATTTATCTGCCGATGCAGATGCTAAGGTCTGTTTTTCTATACGTGGCTATGGTCCCACGCGACCCCTCCCTCAACTAGCGAAAGACAAGACATGATAAATCCTGTATGAGAACACACTACTGGCCAACCCACAATCTAGCCCAACCGCAACCATAATTAGATAGCAATTATGGTCTTTTGGGTGTTCTCTTCCTTTCCGTACGTACACGCTTGACCAAAGATGGTAGGTAGCCTGACGAAATGCTATCTAGGGTACGACCGTGTATCGTCGACTATCCCCTATCCATCCCCGTCTTTAGGTCGCTCGCATAGCAACCAAGGCATACTCTTGGCTCTTCTAACGCAGACCTTAACCTCTCATGAGCCTAGTATAATCACCTGGCAGCTCACAGAGGGATACCAAGAATATCCTCATGTTCCCCGAAGCCGTTGCTTCGTCACCCAGTTCGCTGGAGCCTTTATCTAAATTAGATACTTGCTCCTACTCGTATACTTAAATGATGACCTACCGTATCAGGTTACTCATCTATCTATGAACTGGTCTAAATTTCCTTGACTAAGAATCATTACTTAGTTATCCCTCAACTAAGGTTTACCACTTAGCCTTATTCCCGTTATCCTTGTTAACTACGGTTATCCACCTAATCCTCAGAACTAGGGTTTACATAATGGATTAAGTGTCACTTAAGTTCATGACTTAACCCGTCTACAAACCATGTCAAAATTGGCTAAGTATCCAAGTCCAAGACTTAACCCTACAAACCATGTTCACGTTGGTTAAGTATATTAAGCAATTCACGACTTAACCCCGTCCAATTATCATTCCAGATTGGTTAAGTATATATTAACTTGACCCTATCAATTTTCTTAGTTAAATCGGTCAAGTGTATTCAAGCGATTCGTGACTTAGCCTTATCATGTTTTCACGTTAGATTGGTTGAGTATAGATTAACTTAACCTCAATAAATTCACGAGTTAGATTGGTTAAGTATATGTCACTTAACCACCTCAATCGTCATGTTAGATTAGTTAAGTGTTTAACTTAACTCTATTAAACTACCAAGTGGGATTAATTAAGTCTAGGCTAACTTAACCCCATCCGATTTCCATGCTTAGACTAGTGGAGTCTAATCTCATCCATTAACTGTATTTTTCGGTTAAGTGTCATTAAGAGAACTTACTTAACCTTCCCCAAATTATCGTGTTGGATTGGTTAAGTGTTGGTTAACTTAACCCCGTCCACTAATCGTATAAAAATGGTTAAGTATCATTAGGCAAATCAAATTACTTAACCTACCCAACCTTGTCATGTTTTGTTAAGTATCATTAGCATAAACCATTTACTTAACCCATTTGTCCATGTCATATTTGGTTAAGCGTCATTAATCAAATTAACTTAACCCTATCATGCGGCATTAATTACTTAATGCACCTCAACCTCTCACATTAGACTTTGTTGCGGTTACTAGTTAAGTCGGTCGGTTCCGGGTAGCTTTACACCACAACTTGGTCTAACCTCGGGTTCAAGCACAACATGACCAACTTCTCACATTGGGTCCTATTGTTTGCAACTACTAGTTAGGCCGGTCGGTTCCGGGTAGTTTTACGTTGCAAACTCAACCCAACCTCGAGTTGGCCACACTTATATTATCTAAGTGTCATGTCCATCATGTTTCCAAAACATGTTACAAGTTTTCAAGCATTTGGGTAGACCTAACTTAATAGGTAAATTCCCAAAGGGTAGACCTAAATTAATAGGTAAATTCCCAAGCTTATGTTTTCAAGCATACTTACATGTCAACTTCCATGTTATATTTCAAGTCATATTTTCAAGTTGTATTTTCATGCCGTTAGAAATTACCCATACATAACCCAACGCTTTTACAATCACATATACGTTCGCAACAACGTAATGGATTAAAAGAAAAGACTTGGCAAAGGCATGACAAAAATGGATATTAAGCCACAAGTTAATCATGGTGGCAAATGAGGCATAAATGTGTTCATTAACTTGCATGTTACATTCTTAAGCCTCAAAACATGCATAAACCCAAACTTGGCACATAAGCGAATCATGGTGACAAAAGACATGGAATGATGACTAGTAACTCGCATATATCATCATATAAGGGTTATGACTTCATATGCAAGTTGACATAAAGGTTATGAGGGTTCTCATGTTGCATAATGCAACATTTCAACATAAAGGTTGTAGCTTTTAGCCCACAAGATCAAGATAATGACTTCATAAACTTGCATGACATGATAGCATGTATCATACTCAATGATCAAACCCAAACTTGCAACATGAACATTTAACTTCATAGTTAATATCTAAGAGTAGGGAAAGGGCTTACATTGCTATGAAGGCACAAAAGATATGACAAAGCCCTTATGCAATCAAATAGACCCAAAATGCAAGCTCTAACATAAAAACCCTTGAGCCAAAATGATCAAAACCCTTGCTTTATGATGCAAAGATAGAAACTTGACTTGAATGCAAGCTAATGACACTCATACGAGCTTGAAAACACTTGTATGCATGGAAAATCTCTCATAGAAACCATTTAGAAATTTTATGAAGAGAGTGGAGGCCATGAGAGGTAAAATTTTGCCATAGTTTAGTTGCATGAATGAATAATGAGGATTTAGGATAGGTTAGGGTCTTATTTATAGATTAGGCAAGTGTTTTAGGCCATAGGATTAAACCTAGATTCAATCCAAGCCATCAAAGCATGTCTTGGGGAAGAAGTCAAGTGTAGGAACCATCTAGGGCCTTTAGATTAAAGATGAACCATGAGAACAATCCAAATGCAAAATCTGCATTTGAGCGAATCAGCCCACGGGTTGACAGCCAAACACCCTGGATTAACCCCTAGTCGACCCAGCGGGCTTGGGTCGACCTCAAAAATCGGCCGGTTCGGTTATTCCCCCCTCCCAATTCGCTATTTTGAACATTTTTGCATATTTATTTATTAAATTTTCAATTATATATATATATATATATATATATATATTTCAATATATATATATTTCTCTGCGCAACCCATTTCACTTAATTAAGTATACTTTAATTTGGGAATTTTTCGTGAAACTTCACGAGGTCATATCTTGGTCATACGGACTCCGATTTTCGAAAACTCGGACTCTATTTCGCGTATTTTTCCGAGACGAACGCAATGGCATAGCCCATTTCCCTTGATTCAGATTTTACAGTTTAATTCTGCCTTCATTTATGTTATAACAGGTTATTGAAAATACGGGTTGTTACATTCTCCCCACCTTTTAGGATTTCGTCCCCGAAATCTCCAAGTTAGGAAGAACATATCCTACCATCCATCATCCATCTACTCAAAACATCATCCACAAGCAAGCATTGTCCTTAGATGATTTCTAATGCTGTATGAATATATGCAAAACGTGTGTGTACATGTTCCTTAGCTAATGCTAATGATCAGGCCTGAATAATCTTTCTAATGCAAAATATGTATAGTGCCATGAATCCAACATGTATGCAAATAGTCCTAGTCATATAGATACTATATGCGTGCATAATCATTCATTCATATGCAACAACCGCATGATAATACATTCGATTTCATCCATAAACAAGTATAAATACTCGTGCATATGCAATATGAAATGTGACCGAGTCGAGCTAGTATCTAATGTGTATTCGCGCATCCACGAGCAACCACTTGCAACCATATCAATCATAACATGTTTCAAATACATGTTTACATCCCTAGGGTTCTACCTAGATTTCCCTGAAACAGGGTCGAGAAGATAAACAGGACAAACTCCTTACAGGGTTTGTAACGGAGAATAGGACCGAGAGGATGTCCACAAAAGATAGCCTACAAGTAAGCTCTATAGAAAACAGGGATCAAGGATATACTCCCAAAAAGAGATATCATGCGCGTATCTAGTCTTTGACCATCAAAGTCGTCTTTTAACTTCGCGATTTTGTAGCTTCTTATTCCTGTTTCCATAACATGAGCTGGAACTCATTTCTTCGTCGCCTCTCGTTCCACTTGCACTTATCCTTTTCCTAGAATACTTGACGCAAACATGACTGCGTACTCATGATCTCATGCAAGCTTTCCAAAATTCACTAGTGAATCTTGGATCTCGTTTATATACTATAAGGCATTCCATGTAGAAGAACTTTCTCTTGAAAGTAAACAGATGTCAATCAGGTTATCATGCGCACTTACTAGGGTGATCTCTATAACCCATGCATAAATGAAGTAAACCATCCGTCTTATTGGCGAACACCACTCGATCGGGCTTCAAATTTCCAATAAAGGCATCAAGGGATTCTAAGTAACTAGTCATGACAGAACCTCAAAAAGGTTACCCGATACTTCGAGGGCATTACCAAGGCTAGTCAAAAGGTCTAACTACCCTCCTATCAAAACCGAGAGTGGCACCCCCTACTGGATAACCACTTCATCCCTAGAATCCATCCATAGCTTATAAACATAAGCATTATTTCCAAACTCAACACTTGGCATAGACATTCCCAAATCCAAACAAGTCATGTATAAATGGACTGATTCTCCAATAGGACTTTGAGACAAAAATGGGATTCTCTATTACGCTAGTACTTAAGGTGCAGAGACTCAACTATCGAAGCAGACTTAAATGATACGAACAACGAAGTCCTAACGGGATGATAGAGAAGAAAAGCTAAACCTTTAACAAGATCGTTACCCTCCTTCCGAGGTACTCTAAAAATGAGAGCATACTACTGCCCTCCCGATGATCTTGTCCTTGTCCCATAATACTTAACTATCCGCCCCGTTTTACCATGTCAAAGGTACTCTCTCGTCACGGGTTTCATTGTTCATCTTTCTCCCTCCTTTGAGGACTAAGCCATACCAACAAGTTGCTCATCCTTAAGCTCGTATCCTTTATCCTTCTTTCTCACGATCCTTTCTTATAACGCGGCCACTGGTCTCTCGAGAACCACCTCCATCGTATGGAAAGCACTTTCGTAGGTAGAAAAGACTAGTCGCAGTTAAAACTATTGTGACTACAGATGGAGGAAAGAAAGGAAAAGAGACTCAATTAAGGAAACAAGGATAGTGCTAATGGCCTTTGGGGAATAGCCTTTTTCTTTTAAAAGAAAATTTCTTGAAAAATGCTTCTTTGTAAATGGTTTTTTTTTCAAATAGTTTTCAGAAGGACTTTAAAAACTTTTGCCCAGTCTGGTGACCTTCTGCTCTGATACCACGTGTAACACCCCGCCTCCGCTAGAGTCACTCGCAAAGGAATGCACTAGCTTTAGAGGGGCATTATTCGTAAACATGCACAGAAATATCACAAGACAGAACATATAAAATAGCGGAAGTAAAATCAAATTTTCATAACATGAATAAATAAGGTCTAAAGCCTTTTACATCAGAGTACATCAAAACCTGTCTTGCAATAATAAAGAAGCATAAAGACTTTTTCCTAAATTATTCCCCAAGTAAAAACAGTAAAGTAGCCATAGCCAAGAAAAGTCCAAGCCATCCATGATGACCTTCAAGCAGAAGAAGTCTGGACTAAACAACAGTATTTCCTCCCTGTAACCTAGGGGGGGAACGGAAGAAAAGAGGCGAAACAAAACGGGTCAGTCAAAAAGACTGAGTAAGCCCTATCTACTATTAGCATAAAAACTAGTAAAGTTAACTGACATGAGAAACTGAGATGAACATAAGCATGATAACAAGATAGACAAGCTAAATCAAAATAACAGGATGAACTACTGAACTCAGATAAACTAAGGTGTCATGATAAATTACGATGTCAAGATAAAACAAGGTATCACATCGTCAGGTTTCTATCAAGTATAATATCCCAAGATATCTATCACGTATAACGCCCCATGGTATCTATCCTGTACCTCTGCCCTGCACCTACCGTACTAGTATCCCAACCGTGTCATGTGTTATCCATGAATGACCCTTACTCAAAAGTCGTATAATGGTCCATGTCAACCTAATATGTCGCATATATAGGTTACACAACTCGTATATTCCTTTCCATGTAAATGTTCAGTCCCTTGCCGTAGACCATACGGGCTTTCCCATGAGATTCTATATTACTTTAACATAGTTCCGTGATCCTTAAGATCGGTTTGGACTGTTACCCTAAACCTAGCTAGGGTCTCCCAACCTGAATTATCGTTTGTACAACTAGGACTTATGCTACCTAGGGCTACTAGGGATTACGCTTACCTATTGCACGTTTTCGTATCTCGGTTTTGGTTCAACCACCCAGGGCCACTAGGATTTACGCTAACCGTCAACCGCGCCCTTTTTCCCACGCATTCATCGTGAATCGTTTTTCCATGACTGTATGCACATGTATCACATCGTGCCATCCGAGTCGTGTCACAGGGCAGACCAGGAAATACAGGACTCGGTCGGGAGCTTTCGATTTATCTGCCGATGCAGATGCTAAGGTCTGTTTTTCTATACGTGGCTATGGTCCCACGCGACCCCTCCCTCAACTAGCGAAAGACAAGACATGATAAATCCTGTATGAGAACACACTACTGGCCAACCCACAATCTAGCCCAACCGCAACCATAATTAGATAGCAATTATGGTCTTTTGGGTGTTCTCTTCCTTTCCGTACGTACACGCTTGACCAAAGATGGTAGGTAGCCTGACGAAATGCTATCTAGGGTACGACCGTGTATCGTCGACTATCCCCTATCCATCCCTGTCTTTAGGTCGCTCGCATAGCAACCAAGGCATACTCTTGGCTCTTCTAACGCAGACCTTAACCTCTCATGAGCCTAGTATAATCACCTGGCAGCTCACAGAGGGATACCAAGAATATCCTCACGTTCCCCGAAGTCGTTGCTTCGTCACCCAGTTCGCTGGAGCCTTTATCTAAATCAGATACTTGCTCCTACTCGTATACTTAAATGATGACCTAACGTATCAGGTTACTCATCTATCTATGAACTGGTCTAAATTTCCTTGACTAAGAATCATTACTTAGTTATCCCTCAACTAAGGTTTACCACTTAGCCTTATTCCCGTTATCCTTGTTAACTACGGTTATCCACCTAATCCTCAGAACTAGGGTTTACATAATAGATTAAGTGTCACTTAAGTTCATGAATTAACCCGTCTACAAACCATGTCAAAATTGGCTAAGTATCCAAGTCCAAGACTTAAGCCTACAAACCATGTTCACGTTGGTTAAGTATATTAAGCAATTCACGACTTAACCCCGTCCAATTATCATTCCAGACTGGTTAAGTATATATTAACTTGACCCTATCAATTTTCTTAGTTAAATCAGTCAAGTGTATTCAAGCGATTCGTGACTTAGCCTTATCATGTTTTCACGTTAGATTGGTTGAGTATAGATTAACTTAACCTCAATAAATTCACGAGTTAGATTGGTTAAGTATATGTCACTTAACCACCTCAATCATCATGTTAGATTAGTTAAGTGTTTAACTTAACTCTATTAAACTACCAAGTGGGATTAATTAAGTCTAGGCTAACTTAACCCCATCCGATTTCCATGCTTAGACTAGTGGAGTCTAATCTCATCCATTAACTGTATTTTTCGGTTAAGTGTCATTAAGAGAACTTACTTAACCTTCCCCAAATTATCGTGTTGGATTGGTTAAGTGTTGGTTAACTTAACCCCATCCACTAATCGTATAAAAATGGTTAAGTATCATTAGGCAAATCAAATTACTTAACCTACCCAACCTTGTCATGTTTTGTTAAGTATCATTAGCCTAAACCATTTACTTAACCCATTTGTCCATGTCATATTTGGTTAAGCGTCATTAATCAAATTAACTTAACCCTATCATGTGGCATTAATTACTTAATGCACCTCAACCTCTCACATTAGACTTTGTTGCGGTTACTAGTTAAGCCGGTCGGTTCCGGGTAGCTTTACACCACAACTTGGTCTAACCTCGGGTTCAAGCACAACATGACCAACTTCTCACATTGGGTCCTATTGTTTGCAACTACTAGTTAGGCCGGTCGGTTCCGGGTAGTTTTACGTTGCAAACTCAACCCAACCTCGAGTTGGCCACACTTATATTATCTAAGTGTCATGTCCATCATGTTTCCAAAACATGTTACAAGTTTTCAAGCATTTGGGTAGACCTAACTTAATAGGTAAATTCCCAAAGGGTAGACCTAACTTAATAGGTAAATTCCCAAGCTTATGTTTTCAAGCATACTTACATGTCAACTTCCATGTTATATTTCAAGTCATATTTTCAAGTTGTATTTTCATGCCATTAGAAATTACCCATACATAACCCAACGCTTTTACAATCACATATACGTTCGCAACAACGTAATGGATTAAAAGAAAAGACTTGGCAAAGGCATGACAAAAATGGATATTAAGCCACAAGTTAATCATGGTGGCAAATGAGGCATAAATGTGTTCATTAACTTGCATGTTACATTCTTAAGCCTCAAAACATGCATAAACCCAAACTTGGCACATAAGCGAATCATGGTGACAAAAGACATGGAATGATGACTAGTAACTCGCATATATCATCATATAAGGGTTATGACTTCATATGCAAGTTGACATAAAGGTTATGAGGGTTCTCATGTTGCATAATGCAACATTTCAACATAAAGGTTGTAGCTTTTAGCCCACAAGATCAAGATAATGACTTCATAAACTTGCATGACATGATAGCATGTACCATATTCAATGATCAAACCCAAACTTGCAACATGAACATTTAACTTCATAGTTAATATCTAAGAGTAGGGAAAGGGCTTACATTGCTATGAAGGCACAAAGGATATGACAAAGCCCTTATGCAATCAAATAGACCCAAAATGCAAGCTCTAACATAAAAACCCTTGAGCCAAAATGATCAAAACCCTTGCTTTATGATGCAAAGATAGAAACTTGACTTGAATGCAAGCTAATGACACTCATACGAGCTTGAAAACACTTGTATGCATGGAAAATCTCTCATAGAAACCATTTAGAAATTTTATGAAGAGAGTGGAGGCCATGAGAGGTAAAATTTTGCCATAGTTTAGTTGCATGAATGAATAATGAGGATTTAGGATAGGTTAGGGTCTTATTTATAGATTAGGCAAGTGTTTTAGGCCATAGGATTAAACTTAGATTCAATCCAAGCCATCAAAGCATGTCTTGGGGAAGAAGTCAAGTGTAGGAACCATCTAGGGCCTTTAGATTAAAGATGAACCATGAGAACCATCCAAATGCATAATCTGCATTTGAGCGAATCAGCCCACGGGTTGACAGCCAAACACCCTGGATTAACCCCTAGTCGACCCAGCGGGCTTGGGTCGACCTCAAAAATCGGCCGGTTCGGTTATTCCCCCCTCCCAATTCGCTGTTTTGAACATTTTTGCATATTTATTTATTAAATTTTCAATTATATATATATATATATCAATATACATATATTTCTCTGCGCAACCCATTTCACTTAATTAAGTATACTTTAATTTGGGAATTTTTCGTGAAACTTCGCGAGGTCATATCTTGGTCATACGGACTCCGATTTTCGAAAACTCGGACTCTATTTCGCGTATTTTTCCGAGACGAACGCAATGGCATAGCCCGTTTCCCTTGATTCAGATTTTACAGTTTAATTCTTCCTCCATTTATGTTATAACAGGTTATTGAAAATAAGGGTTGTTACATTTAGCGATAACACCGTGGTGTTAGATATGGAGTATTACCAGTTTTTCTCCATGGGATGAACAGGTTGGGATTGGGAAATAAAATTAATAATTACTTCGGTGTGGTTCGCTAACCCCGACTAGTTTGGAAAACCTTAACATGGTTTGAAAAGATATCCAAAGGAAGATTAAAGAATAAATTTAGAAGAATTTATCTTTGATAAAATTAATGGGAACCTTTCCCTAATAATGTGACTTTGTGAATAAAAGAATATTCTGAATTGGAATGAGGCGTATGTTGAGTTTGTGTAACATTTGTTTATTATATACACGGGTTATTCGGAAAGGCCGGGTTTATACCCATTCTGAATAACCGATTCGACGATATGTCGAAGATGAAAATGGAGATTGAAGACCGGAAGTCTTCACAACGTTTGGATGATTATTGATGATCTTGATTGGGCTGTACACCCAAGAGGAGGGAATCAGTCGGTGATCATCCAGACGTACTTAGAGATCGATGGATATGCGAGGAAAGTGCCTTCGGTTTCGTTCAGACCCAGAACGAACTTGTAAATGGACTGTGTGTCTGACATTGGATTTTATTCTGTGTTGATGGATCTCTATTAAATATACATTTGTTTGGCGGTGGATAATTTATTCTCTTGCTTAATGCCCTTCTCTGAGACGTACGAGCTTAGAGGTTGTATATCGATGGACATCTGTCGCATGGAGTGAATTGCCTGTGTGGCATGCCTAAGTGGCAAATGATCGAGGCTTCGGTTGAAAAGAAAAGTCTTGTGGTTGATGATCAAAGCACGGCCTGTGTGGCATAGCTTTGTGTATAGCGTTAATTCGCGAGCCTCACACCTCGGTATGAGGCAAAAACGGGATAACGACCCAAGGAGTGCACGACGTTTCTTTCTAGCTATGAGTGATGTTAGTGACCTACCAGCCCTGACATTTATATATTTTTTACCTGTGTGGTTGTTGGAATGCGAGGCGCCTCGAATATATGGTCGATAACTGGCACTATGCGAGCCGACGTATAGACCATTATATAGGTCCTATAGGACAGGGAAACATGTGTTCAGGAATTGCCAATCCTCAAAAGTAAGAGGGGACCGACCTTGGTTCCAAGGGATCGCTGTGTGTGGTCCTGAGACATTTGCTACAGTGTCTCGAATCGGAGAGGAGCTTGCCCCTTGCCTCGACTCATGATGGAATCCAATTTTCAATACGTGACTTTTGGTTTTATTTGTAGAGCCTAGTATGGCGACATAGTTGTATGGGACACTTATGTCGTCTATGATTGATACTTATGATTGAAATTGTTTTCTTCACTTATAGTAATAATGAAAGATGAAATTTAGCGTATCAATCATTCTTTGGCTATTATAAGGTAAAAACCCTATCCTCCGGCTTGCATTGCATTGTGTGATGGGACCTGGGTCATATAATAGCTTCATTTTTCTTTATTTAGCATTGCACTGTTTGTTTTATGCACTGGTATTCTTGGGAGGGAACCCGTTATGTGTTATACGGCGTGGTCCCTTGATTTATCTAACATTAAAAATAAAGATTAATAACTGTTTTAGTTCTCACACCAGTCACATGACTGACCTGGAGTTTATTGTTTTAACCTAAACTCTGGGTGCCCCTATTTTCCACACGGGCAACTAGTAGTTTTGGTTTTGCAGATTTATATTCACAGGATCCTGGTTTACAGCTGGAACGATACTCGGAAAGCTCTGTATCCATGTATTACTTTCAGTTGTGTGTTGTATTATTTTTCCGCTGCTATGTATTTAAATGTAATTTAAATCTCTGATATTTGTCAAATGTGTAATATGTATTCATACTCTATATATTCTTGTATTCTGATGGAATTGTTGTAATAAACAATGAAATCACTACAACAGAATTGGTATTTTATAGCGGCCTATAGCCGCTATGAATAAGAACTATAGCGGTTCCATAACTGCTGTATATGAACATGTTTTTAAAAACTGCTAAATATCTATAACGCTTTATTTACCACTATAAAAGAGCATGGTTTTATAGCACATATTTTCCGTTATGTTACTTAAAGACGATAGCTCATGCTCACCGCTATTAAACATCTGAATCTCAATGAAAGTGAGAATCTTTTATAACACATTTTAGCCGCTATAACATATTTATTTAATAGCGGCTATATGATGCTATTAAATTATCATGTTACAGTATTGCTAAAACCTTTTACAGCTCATATATGCCACTATAAAATTCGTAGAGCTATGCATACATTTTAATAATATCAATCGAAATAAATCTTCATAACAATTTAAAGAGCAATGTAAGAACGAAAAATATATAATAATCAACAAATATAACACATATTCATGATAACAAAATAAAATATCAACTAACAAAAAATAATTTCAATCCATGAGTTACCAAAATCAATACATATGTTTTCAATCCATGAGTTACCATGTTCATGATAAAAAAATAAATTATCAACTAACAAAAAATAACTTCTGGCACCATCTCTTCAAGTATTCACATTCTACTTCTGTTTGCTTCTGTTTTGTCCTGTTATTAGATGATTATTGTTAAGATTGCTAAACATGAAAGTATACTTGTATTATGCAACTTCTCCAAATGTTAAAAGGTTTATACCTTGCTCTTCTATTTTGAAACCAGACTTCGACTTGCTTGGGAGTTAAGTTCAGCTGCTTTGGTAGTGCTGCCTCCTCTTTCTGCACATACACATCATTCTCAAAACTAATCCGACGGCGCAACTTACAGCAATTTATTTGCAATTGTAGTTCAGTTGAATGGACAACATAATAAGCTATAAAGATCAGCTAGAAGACCTACAAACAAATTCAATTACACAATGAAAACAAGAAACATAGATATATTTATTTCCATTTACTCTTAAAATAAGATATGATGTCCAGCGTCACTATCGTAGTGGTTAGGAGGACCTTTGGTTATGGTCCATGATACATAAAAGTTACAGTACCATCTAACCACCTCAAGATTTCAATCAAAAATGAAAAAGAAAAAAATGTTTTATTGATACATATATTAACAATTTAGAGGGAAAAAGATGACAGAAAATGCTATATAATACCATGCCCTTCTCGATTGTGTTAGCCAAAATCTGCAAGACATGATGGCTGATTCATCAGTTTAGCTGGCCATAGAGCCAAGCCACTTCCTTGGCCTTTGTGGTTTTCTAGTAAAATAACCACAAGTTAACATAACAATTTAGCAGAATGCACATACCCAAAATAACATGTTATTTAAAGATGAGAACTAAGCAAATACACGAGGTTCGAAGTTTCCACTTACCATAGCAGGATGAACTATGTAGTCAGGGCGAGCTTGAGGTCGTCAAAAATCAGATTGCTTCAACCAATAATAGTCAACTTCAAGTTTTAAATAATAACTAACGGATGTCAACTGAACACATAAGAGATTAGGTCAATGTTATTTGACGCAACTACAATTTTATTAATACATCAGCATTAGAAATTTAAGCACACGACTGAAATAAACATAGGAGTCTAACTCCAAAATCTTAAAGGTAACTCATAGTGAAATCACTTCTCAAATTCCTACATAGTCTTTAACAATCGGTGTGTCCATTCAAAATACATGTGCATTATGTATTCAGGAAATCAATACATGTAGAAAGCAACCTACTATGAAATTTCACGCTGCTAAAATCCATTTGTGAAACTCAGGACATATGTATGAAATTGTACATGTTTGAATTCAACGATACTTAAAGCCTTGTACCCTGAATATCTCTAATTCAAACAGGTTGTAGCTTACTTGAGATTCGGGCTAACAAGTTAAATACAAATGGACACACATGGAAAGTCCTGTGAGCTTAGATGTCTTCTTTTTTAATATCACTTACTCAATGGTTTATATGTATATATACACAAAAATTGAGAGTTTAAAAATATATACACATGGAAAAAAGATCGTTGGATTTGGTATTCTTTTATTTTTGATGTTTTTGCAATGCTTAATCTTAACTTCTCGGGCATGTTTCCCCAAAAATGCACCATGAACGAGTTATTGCAATTACTATTTGCATAGAAAAGGCAATGAAATTAAGAGATAGCTACAATTACAAGAACAATCTAAATGGATTATTCTCAAAGATTGAAAGGTATCTTCATTTCATTTGTATTTCCTAGGTGAATGTGTATTGTGCCTTTGAAAATGCAGATATGTGATATGCCAAAAAAATGCAAATGAAACATACCAGCCAATTGACAAACACTTGGGTTTTTTGGTCAAGGAACAAACTAGATTAACCTGAGGGAAAACATGTTATAATTATGACCGATAATTTTAATTACCTGAAGAAGAAATAAAATATTGAATCTAAAATTAAAAACAATCATACCACCCATATTTTCCAGGAACAAACAGTTTAGCTTTTATCTTTAGTGATCCTAGGTCAGTTTTATCTTTTTCCTACACAAGAAAAAAAAATCACTAAAAAATGAGTAACTATGATAGAGAAAAGCAATGAATATTCTACCTAACCGGTAAGCATACCTGTTTTTGCTCAGTATGTTCAGTTCATGCATACCATTATCCATGTGACAACATGTTCCAGCTCATTTTGATGTGTCCCAACTTGTCCATGTCAGTTCACCATGTTTAAATTGTCTGTGTCCATGTGTCAACTAGTTTCAGCCCGTCCCAGCAAGTTTCAGCATGTTTACTTTGTGCATGTTTTTCTTGCCGACCTCCAAGCAATAGACGTCATGTTTTATCTGTTTTAGTATGCTTTTGCATGTTCTGCTTTTCCATGTCCATGTTTTAACATATTGTAGAATTTAGCATGCCTAACATATTGATGTTTTGTAGGCACCTATATTAAGTTTCAAAATAATATAATCCATACCAAACAAATTTTCACACGGTGCACATGTAAATGATATTTTGTGAGCATCGATAATCATTCAATAATAACTCTGCTACTTGCATATTAAATATAACACGAGAAACATTTAGGATATACCATCACATAATTAATAAAAGAGTACATTGTGCTAACATATAATGTTTCCATATGTGAACCACCAGAGCAATGAGAGCTGTTGCACAGTCAAATTATAATATGCTCTAACGTCGATAGGTAATTCCTGTTCAAAAAAATACTACAAAGATTTCCAACCTTAATTTTTCACGTAGAAGGCATTTTACTCCCACCTTTGCTTCCTACTTTCCATACAAATTCAACGCAAGGTATAGGTGTTGTATGGTGAGTTAAATTAATTTTTTATTATGCTATAGATTTTGCAATTTATTTAATATATCTACTTTTATTTTCATATCAATGAGTTCATACAAATAGGGGTTGGGCATCTTTGATGAAAATGAGTCCAAAAAGCATGGATTTTATAACTTCTGCCTAGAACATTTAAATATTCAATGCTAATTTTATGTTCCTAGTATGTAACTTTCTTTTTTTTCTTTTTTTTTTTTTTTTTTTTTGCAAAACATACCAATGCAGCCAATTCATTAATAACAATTATATGAAGTAAAACAAATGTTAGCGCCAACTCCGTTTAGTCTAGGAGTATAAGGTTATGTTGACATCAAAATTTAGAATTCAAACTATCAAGTATATAAATGATGATGCACACTAACCATTGATAGTTATTCCTTCTCTTTTGGTTTGATTTGCTTTCAATTTAGATAAGGTTGATAATAATTGATATTTTGATGTGGCTTTACTTCATCTTGCGTTTGGTGATTTTGATGCGGATTGTGTTAGTGAATGGCAGTTAATGATGTCAGTGAATAGTGTATTTGGTTTGGCTTTGTGGGTTTTTGATGCCGATTTTCCACTTGATCTTCAGCGGTTCCATAGCTACAGTTCAGTTTTGAATTCAAAATCACATAGTTACAGTTCAGCTTTCTTTGGTGTTTTTCTTAAATCATTAAGTATAAATTATCTTAGTAATGTTAGGGAATGAATTTTAAATTTGATCAAAGTTGTAAATTATAAAATAATTTTTATGACAGTTTAGGCACTCTCATGTTCATTAACAAATAGTTGTCATTTGCATCAAGCAACTACTTTATGTTGTTCTCTCTCCTATTCGTGGTCATCTTAGTAAAGCACACTTTATGGTGCATTGAATTTTGCTTTGTTATGGCATATGAAAACTTGCCACGCTGATGCATGCCAGGCTAATGTTGTGTCAGCTAATTGTGTTATTAATATTAATGTAACATGCCATGTTATCAATATTAATAACATGCCAGGCTAATGTAATTAAATGGTACTTTAATACATCCTTGCTATGCGCTATGTAACAGTAGAAAATTAAATGGTTGTCATATGTTTTGTGACAAACTTGAATGTTATATGTTATATTCTAGATATTGTTGACTATAACATTAGATATAGCTGCTCATTTCAATATAATATTGGGTATGTGCCTGGTAGACACAGTTAGATACCACTGATTAAACTAAATTGAATATTTTAATTAAAATCAAACTTAATTCCCCCTTGTTTCCCCGTATTGTTTTGCAGTGCCACTTAAAAATAAAAATGGTCAATGATTGTACTTTGATTTGCATATGAATTTATATTTCATATGGAACATGATATCTGATGTATCATGAAGCAACTGGAGCATGCGAGGAATGTCAGGAATAAAAATAAAAATGTAGAGACATAGTTCTAAGTTTGGATCTAATTTGAACCTGACGTTGTTTTAAGTTCATCGCTGACTTTACACTGTGTCTTTATATAATTGTGTTATGTGATATTTTCTACTGTAAAAACTTTTGACGATATAATATTTGAAATTTTATATTCAGGTTACCTTCAAAAATGGACATCAAATCTAAGAGTTGTTTTTTTTTCTCAGGAAGAGCCTCAGTAAAAAAACTTCAGATATTTACCGCTCATAAGTCGGAGATCTTGGTTTACAGGTATTCCTTTCTTTTTATTTATAAAAAAGCCGATTCTTAGCCCTTTGACTATTGACTTGTTTGCTTACTGTTTAAATTTTGCATAATAACAGTATTATCGCTCAAATATTTTGGAAATCTTTAAAGTTTATAGGACATTATTATATGGTTATTTTCGGAATGGCTGTGCACATTAAGCTGAATCAAGTTGTATTTGTAGATGAGTTAGTGGATGAATTGATCAAAAATAATTCAATCAACTTAATGGGTATTCACAAATTTCAGTAACATTGATTCAAATTAAGTTTATATATTTGAGTAATATCGAGTTAATGGATGAGCTGATATAACTTAATGGATGGGTTGATTAAACTTGATCCACAAATTTAAGTAACACTGATTCAAATTTCAATAAATTTAACTTGAATCAAGTTATATTAGTTAAATAAATATAACTTTAATTAAATGTTTTTTTCAACAAGGCAATAAGTGACTAGAAAGAATTAATCTTATAGGAGTTAACTGCATATAATCATATAGGATTGGTTGTCTTCATGTCTACTAGAGACTTCTTTTATTACACACATTCTTTTGGAGCCATATATAGTTAACTTGTTACTAATAGATTGCATATAAGAGAACAACTTGCAGATAAGAGAACAGTCGTGTTTGCATACAGTTTCATAAGGCTTATTTTAAATTATGTAAAGACTTTCCATGTCACCCCTTTCCCTTGTATCCGGAAGGATGGGATACGCATACATCTTTATGCAGCTTGTTAGAGAACATAATTGATGTCAAGCTAATACAAGTGCTATCTTTGGACAATAGAAACAACTAAGTGGCAACTAAGAGTAATATCTTGTAACAGGTACAGATATATCATAATATCATAAGCTTTCAACTTGTACAATGTTTATTGTTTGACTGAATAGGTACTTCCATAAATTTGGATTGTTATGTTCTCTGGTGATAGGTACTAAGAGTTGGCCTGTTATATTAAAAAATGTGTCGATTTTGAAATGGAATTTAACACATGCAAAACACAAAATAATTTTTCTTTCATGTTTTGTAAATTAGACGGTAAACGCAGGCCTACGTTAGCGAATCTTTTGATATACTAGTTGTTGTGCATTTCTATTTATTGAATTTTACACCATATGTTCAAAATGACACCATAGTTATTAATAATTGTTTTGTTGCATAAACACTGTGTATTCAAAATAAACACTGTATATTTGACTAAGTTTGCAGTTGATTCTAAGTTATTCATGGAGGCAAAAAAAAAAAAAAAAATTAAACTATATGTTCATATAAGTATCATATGAAGGAAAAATATATCTACTACTTTGTATGTATAGTTAACTTGTTACTAATAGATTTCATGTTCACAGTACTACCAATTATTGATTACTACACCCAATATGAATTACATACCAAAACTTAAACAGCCGTAATCATTGTCCTATGCACAGTCCAATTTGCTCCTGTCATATAACTGCATATTAATATGATGTTGTGTTGCCATATGAATTATTGATTTCATGTTCATTTTTATCATGAGTTTTCTTGTTGTTTAACAGCATGTATCATAGTGTTGTGAAGATGCAACGTGAAAGTCATGGGGTGTTCTTGGATTTATCTTTGGATAAAACATAATAACCAAGGCATCTGTTTGTATTTGTTGTCTTAGATTCATCTTTGGTAACAGAAATAGTATACATAATTGAGCGGTGTATTGGAGTTTTAAAAGGCAAGATTACCCATTTTGAAGTTGATGACAAATTATCCGCTTTCGAAGACTGATTCCAATTGCATGTTGCACAATACACAACTTCATTCGGGAGGAACACGCATTGGATGCTCTATTTTCCAGTTTTCATTTTTTAAAATGTGTTTTCAAAATACTCCATACCAAACGCATTTTCTAAAATAATGAAATTTTTCAAAACTCAAAATTGAAAATGGCTTAAAAATCACAAAACTGAAAATTGAAAACACAAACCAAACGCACCCTACATTTTTAAATCTCCACTTGATCATTTTACTTAGTTTATATATAAAATAAGGAGAGATGTAAGATTTAAAACGTACATGATATTTAGTGGCAATAACAGCTTCGTTATCTTTCCCTTTTGTAATTTCACATAATGACAGCAGATCCCTTATGACCATTACAATAAATCTATTTTCCTACAAAAGATGAAATTTCCAAATTACAAAATAATGTTATTTCTGATAATACTAAAATTTAGAAGCCATAAACACACGAGTGCATGCAGAAGCATTAGTAGAAAGTTGTGAGATTTAAAAGTGACCACAGTAGAAGTATATGCTAATAGAAGATAAATTTGCACGGACTACTATCATGGCTACGACAGATATTTTAATTTTTAGTATTTATTGGAATTTATGGTTAGTATTTTTTATTTTTATTTTTTGAAAAAAATCCTGAATAGTTTAAAATGCATAACATTTGAAGTTCAGTTCAAAATAAAATTATCGCTCTAGCTTAATTTCATTCCACGGCAAGTTCTAACCAAAAACTAAAATAACAGTGATAACATATAATGTTTGCACTGGCTGTCATTATGCAAAATAAATGGTTAGTAGTCACTAGTTTGAAATTCAATTCAAGCATCAACTCGAAACAAATTATCACACTGGCTTAAATTCACTACAGAGGCAGTTCTGAAAACAAATAAAGAACCAAATGTCCTTATCAACTTAGAACAGTGTTTGTATTTTATTTATAATCGTGTCCCTATTAGGTCAAAATAAGAAGCTCTAAAACTATATATTGTAGTTTATAACTAGTTGATCGCCCACAAAACGTTCGGGAATCAAAGCTGAAAGTTGGCAGCAACCAGAAAGTGTTGTTTTACTGTTACGAAGAAAACAACAGATAAAGAATGAAAAAATGGAAGATAATTTATAGTTACAGGACCTTTGACATTTGAGAAGTTTTACGAAATCGATGTATTCTGAATACATGTAATTGTCAAATACGGTTCAGCATCTAAAGAAGAGTAAACACGATGTAGGTTTTCCTGCAAAGGTGTATTATTAGCATGATAAATTTTCGTCAACAAAGATTACTGAAAGGTGCCAATTTGCAAATTGTAATTCGCGAAACTTCATTGCAAATTTTAGAAGAAATCGGCTTTCTTCAAGATGATAGGTAGGAGTTGAAAACCGTGAAGAGAGAACTGACAAACTTATGTAGCGAGAGTGTAAGAGAGAGCGAGAGAAAGATAATGGATAGAAACCAGGTCTTCCATCATAGATGTCGAGAGGGATCCAATCGTCCAACATAGATGTTCAAGTTGTTCCATGTCCAGTCTTCACCTTTTAACTATTTGCTTGATTTCTTCAACATCTAAAATAAAAAAGGGCAGCATGCAATGTTTAAACTTGTTTTTCCTCGAGAAAAAAATAAATATTAACTTAAATGACTGTAATACGTGGAAAACCTCTTAACAATATGAATGCAAAAGTATGAACTCAAATTTATAGGTCCAAAATAATAATATGCTCAAGATTAAGACGTAAATACCCTATGCATAATGAAATTAGCATATTTTGCAAAGAAGCAAAACTTAGTATTGTTACAATACTCAGTTTACTCGAGCAACAGAACGATTGAGCACAGAAGCATATGGAATTAATCATTGTATTTTGCAAAAGTTTGCTGTGCGAATCGTAGAACATCCATCCATTAGGAAATGTATTTAAGATGTAAATAGCACATCTAAATTTATGATTTTCGGGGATTACACATGCATTTTGATAGTGATAGACCAGTTAAAATATACACAAATGCATAATTATGAACAAGGTTTTAGACAATGAAAACATAATAAGCATTGTAGTTCAGTTGAATGGACAGCATAAAAAACACATCAACTGTTCAAGGATGTACCTCTTTCAAAATGGGAGTGGCACAAGATTCCACCAATGCTTCTGCATCTGAGTAGATAATACAAGGAACAGGTTTCTACTCGGAATACTGCAAATGATAAGAAAAAGTAAATTATTAAATTATAAGGTCAATATCTTTGTAGCAGTGGCGGTAGGATTGTGTGAGACTGTAACCTCTTAAAAGTTCAAACAACGCCATTATTCTGTTGAGGACGTAAGAGTAGTTATCACGCAACTTGCAAGATTTACTGGAGGAAAATTATGAAGATCAAAATTAAAATTATTGTATAAATAGGAAAATTACAGTATATATTCAGTATACATTCAATTTTTTTACAGCAATTCCAATTAAGTCTAATACACCTGAATTAAAATATAAGCTACGATAAAGATTAATACCTGTAGTGGAGCGACAAACTATCTGACGGTGCTAGCAAAAAAGTGGCGGAGCACGCAGTAGCGGTGGCGGTGGCAGTCTGGCAGATGACTGCATCGATTTGGTTAATTGCTGATTAGGGTTTCTGCGGTTTTTGAAAGATCGGTGGTTCTGGAGGGAGAGAGACAGCTGTCGGTTGAGGAGATTGAAGGCAGATCAACGGTTTTCGACAGATCGGTGGTAGTTTTCGACAGATCGTGCTTTTTCTGTGAGGCGTTGTTTCGGAGGAAGAAGAATGATTTTGGAGGGGAGATAGAATATTTCGTGAAAAGATGGAGGGAATTGTGAATAGAGCGTTACACCTAATATGACTAAAACAAAATCATGCGCCAAAACAAGAATTAAGTGTAATTAATAACATTTCAGAAAATTATGTTATTAAAAAACGTTATCAATATCATATTTTGTTATAGTGAATGTTCTTCTGTTTGTGTTCTGATTGGTCTTGTCCTCAAAGTAATTCATTCTTTCTCTTCTCTTCGGAGACCGGGGAAGTTCGGGTCGCTTCATTTTGGTATCGGAGCTTTGGTTTACAGAGCTCGAGAACAAGATACATTAGAACCAAATGAAAGAATTCATCAGAGATTGGATTAGAAATATCCAATAAGAATAACTCGTTAGAGATGGGATCGGCAGTATCCTAGAACAAGTGCGAAGAGTATATTTTTCAAATAAAAATGAAAACAAATTTAATTTTGGAAATTAAATCTTGTTATACATATTTGATTATTAATTTATATTGAATTTAGACAATCGAGTATATGAAGATTTTACATATACGCGTCATGAACGTATATTCGAAGTTTTTATATACTGGATAGATATTGGATCACACTCTAATCGCTCGGACATGATTCTGATGATGGCGCGCCATCATCAGTATTTATATTCGAGTTTCGAAAGTGTGATATCTATATATTTCCATTAGACTGGTGTGAGAACCAAAACTAGATAGGTTTATTGTTGTGATTTGGCATCAAAAACATGATTTCCTGTATATGTATCAAAATTATGAATTTGAAAAGCTAATCAACTAATTGACTGATGGTTGTGTTATTTGTTTATTTGTTTGATAATTTTGAATCATTATGCCTAATTGAACTGAACATTGAACTGTATTGAAAAATGATTACAATTGCATGCATATGCATGTATATACATTGAACAGGTCATAGAAAGGAGGCTAGAGAAGAGGAATAAAATTGTTTGCTCGACAAATAGGTACATGTTTATTGTATTTCTTGGGTTTTTGATGATTTTATGAGCCGATTGGCTAGCCGCTTGGCTATTTCTTTTTCTTTTTGGATTGGTGAGGGCCATGGGAGGCTATTTGAAATATCCCGAAGTCCCCGGTGCAGGGGGGGTTATGGCGAAATTTTTCGAAAATTTAGGGTGTTAGCCAAATTTTTGAAAAATTTGAAAAGTTCTTAGAAACAGAAAATTCGAAGAACTTAAGCCGTAATGGAAATAATGGAAGTTGAGTTGATTAGTTAAACAACTTTCAGCTTCGTTCCTTTTCGGGGACGAAATTTTAAGTGGGGGAGATTATAACAACCAGGAAATTCTGAGCCAATTTAAAAATTTTATTTTGGCAATTTTAATGAATTTTGAATATTTAAAATGAATTATTTTAAATAATGACGACGAGAAATTTATTTTGAATTGAATTAGAACATATATATTTATTTGAATCATCGTTAGAATATAAATATTTTATTTTAATTATATAAGGAATTGAAAATGGCGCGGTAGTTTGAAAATTCGATTTCTAATTTCAAATGAGTGTACAGGATTCAAAATAAATCGGATTTCAGCAAAACCAAAAATATTAGATTGTATTTGAGAATATCTTTCCAACGAATCTGAAAAATTGAAATTTCATAGCGGGAGTCGAAGTTTATGTCCATTTGAAAATTCAGAATAGTCGTTATGGAATTTCTAGCCCTTAAAAATGGAAATTTTGCAAACTACCCTAGTTTTCGACGAAACCACTTTAGTTGGATCCGGGATGTTAAATTATTGCTAGGTTTCAAATTTCGTAATTTTTCGAATCAATATGTGAGCGTGGCGAAGGAAAACGTGTTTTGACAGTTTCAGTTGATTTTAATCGACTGGAAAATGGCCATTTTTCAAACGGTCTCAGAATTTGATGAAATTAGTTTGTTAGGACCGCATTGTCAATACGAGGCTAGAAAATATTTTTCGGGAATTTTCAGAGTTCGTATGTGGCCCCAGTAAATTGAAATGCGCGTTCAAATTCAATATATAGATTTATATTTTGATTTTGATGGAAACTGATTGAAACGATCGAATCAGCTTACGATACATATCCCAGTATGTTCCGAATGGGAGTAATTAGCTAGGGACGACAGGCGGTGGGTCTCGTTTAGAGGTAGAAATTAAAAGTTGCTTTTTGGAAATAATTAAATAAAATAATTAAATTTTATAACTAACCACCTCCCTCTCTCTATTATTTCGGTCAACCCCTCCCTCAACAATTCATTTCGAACGAAATAAAAAAAAGGAAGAAGGAAGAGGGAGGAGCTGCCATCACTCCTCCCACCATCGTGCCACCGCACCACAGGCGCGACCACCTCCCCACCTTCGCCTAAGATGGCGACGCCCCCTCCTCCTCAGACCCCGTCGCAGCACTCCCCATTTTTCCCCCAAAACCCGATGCCTCCCCCATCCCTGAAACGCGACGCTAGTACCCGCCACCGCACCTCCTCCACCCCCTACTGACCCTGACGCCGCCAACCCCATGCCCCCGACGCGCTGACAACGCGCCCCTCTTCCAATCCAACTGTAAGCTTTTATTTTGCTTAGTTTAATTAGTTAAAAATTTGATTTTAGTGTAATAAAAAGTTAGATTTTTAAAACCATAAAGAAGAGATTTTTATGTACATAAAGTTAGGAATTTTAGTCGGGTAAAAATAGAATTTTTGACGGTGTAAAGATTTGATTTTTATCGATGTATGAATAGATTTTCATTTGTATGAAGTATAGATTTTTAATTAGGAAAAGTTTATAGCTTTAATAATAAAAATGAGATTTTTATATAGTAGAGATAATAAAATTTTGATTTTTATAGTATAGAAAGATTAAAAATATGATATTTATATTATATAACTAGTAAAAATTTGATCTTTATATATGTAGCGAAATAAAAATCTGATTTATATATGTTGAAGCAAAAATGTGATTTTTATATGAGTGGCGATATAAAAATATAATTTCTATTATGAAGTAGCGTGATAAAAATATAATCTTTGTTATGAAGAGAGGAAAATAGAATTTTTATCTATATAGTTGCGGTGTAAAAATAGAATTTTTATCTATATAGTAGCGGTGTAAAAATAGAATTTTTATCTATATACTAGCAATATAAAAATATGATTTTTATATACATAGCAACAATATAAAAATGTGACTTTTATATATGTAGTGGCTACGGGCAATGAAATTGACAAAAGGCGAGCACGACGAAGATTTCTACATATGAATAGTCGTGGTGTTTGGTTTAGCTAGTCGATGAGAACTTCTCACTTTAAATCTTGTTTTCTAGTTAAAATATATACTAGGATGCAGACGGTGCTTAGCAGCACCTGACACCGCCGTCCACAGACCATGGACGACTTGTATGCTTGTTTAATGTGTTGTGAAGTTCGTTTGTGATGTTGATGTGAAATGGGTGTGTTGAAATAAATTATTTATCGTTAAAAATATAATTTTTAACGTGAATGTGAATAAATAAATATTCATTTACAAACCGTACGTTTGTTTATGTACACCTATTTGAAGGATATTGATTGGGACGATAAATTTTACACATCGCCCAACTGCACAAATAATATTCAGTGTTTGTGGATTGAAACCCCACACGGGTGTTGGGATGATATTTGACGTACACTAATCCCGATTGTTTAGTGGTATGTCGATTGTTTGATTGACAGACTATGTAAGCGTTAATTATTTATATTTAATGCTTATGCAGTTGTGTGGTGCACTTTGGATGATGGTTGATTATTTATCGTTGCTATTGTATGCATGTGTTGTATGGAATCCATATGATTAACATTATATGGTAATTGATTGGGCCTCATTCCAATTGGGAGAATAAAGAATATAATAAAATATAGATTCATGTGTTGAAAATATTCATGTGTTGAATAAAATATAGATTCATGTGTTGAAAATATTCATGTGTTGAATAAAATATAGATTCATGTGTCGAGTAAAATATTTTAAACAATAAAATTTACATCTTTATTATAATTTTATAAAATATATTAAATAACAAAAATAGTCATGTGTTGAGAATATTCATGTGTTGAAAGAAATGTATATTCATGTGTTGAATAGAAAATATTCATTTGTTGAACAGAATAACGAAGTTATTGAAATATATAAAGCCGTGTTGATTAGAGATGCGCCATTTTGATGCGAACGATATTTATATCGATTATATTCGTTTTTATAATGAATATAGAAAACGGAAGTTATTTCAAAATATAACGTTTTGAAAATATTATCATTTATATAGTAATGATAAGAAATATTCAACTTTGATTTGAAATTGAATATGAAGGTGAAATTGTTTTGAAAACGAATTTAAAACGATTTATAAAATGCGTTTTGAATTGAAATCAACAAAATATATATAATATTATATATATATATATATATATATATATTAAATGGCCTAAATAGAACACGCCGTGCTGTGGTAGTTCGCGAATTTCGACCATTGAGTCGGATTCTCCTGAAACCGGAACCGTTGGGTTCGTATCGAAAAAGAGATTTCCAATGAATATTAGAAATTTGAAATCTAACGGTTGGATTTGGAATTATGTCCAAATCAAATTTGGAAAAGGGCGTTGTAAGTGCAGTTCGATGGCCATTGATGGAAATCGACTGTAAGGGCTTTGATAAAATTATTAAAAATAGTAATAATTTGTGTAAAATCATAAGAAATGATTTGGGAAGACATGGGATGAAAAACTCCGTATTTGAAAAGATTAAAATAGATTTTTATTGAAATGAAATAGTTTTGGACTAGAATTAAAATCAATTTATTTTTGAAATAAATAAATTGAATTTGAAAGGGGTTTTAAAAGTAACCAGAATTTCCAATAATTGAATTGGAATGGATTTGAATCGAAATTGTCTTTGGAATATTTCGATGTTGGATTTCGTGATTATACAGATACTGTTTTGGAAATTTGAAAGATATATTTATATCGTTATTTCCAATACGATATTTGTTGGTCGTAGAATTTGATATTGAATATAAGCCGATATATTTTCTATTCAGAGCCTTTTATTTAATATCAAACATGATTTGGGTTTGTCGTGAATGGTGTCTTCATTAACACTGTTCTTAAACCCAGTTGAGAAAAATATTAAATCTTTCTACTTATATTTAATGAAGTGTACCAATTAAATAATATTAATTGGAATTGAATTTAAATTGTTTTTTGGGTTTATCTTGAGCGGTGTTTTGAATAACACATGTTCTTTAACCCAATTAACAATGGGAAGTGATTTTGGGTTTATCGTGAACCGTGTTTTAGAAGACATTGGTTCTTTAACCCAGTTAAAGACAGGATATTATTTTTGGGAAGATTAAAACTAAGTGGAGTTTTAATGGATCTTTAATTAGATTAAAGTGATCGGGGATGGAGTATAACCAGTTTTTCTCCAAAGCGATAGTTAAATCTTCGATTAGATTTGAACGTGAAATGGTAATTAATATTTATCGATAACACCGTGGTTTTAGATATGGAGTATTACCAGTTTTGCTCCATGGGATGAATAGGTTGGGACTGGGAAATAAAATTAATAATTTCTTCGTGTGGTTCGCTAATCCCGACTAGTTTGGAAAACCTTAACATGGTTTGAAAAGATATCCAAAGGAAGATGAAAGAATAAATTTAGAAGAATTTATCTTTGATAAAATTAATGGGAACCTTTCTCTAAGAATGTGACTTTGTGAATAAAAGAATATTCTGAATTGGAATGAGGCGTATGTAGAGTTTGTGTAACATTTGTTTATTATATACGCAGGTTATTCGGAAAGGCCGGGTTTATACCCATTCTGAATAACCGATTCGACGATATGTCGAAGATGAAGACGGTGGTTAAAGACCGAAAGTCTTCACATTGTTTGCATGATTATTGATGATCTTGATTGGGCTGTACACCCAAGAGGACGGAATCAGACGGTGATCGTCCAGACGTACTTGGAGATCGATGGATAAGCGAGGAAAGTGCCTCTGGTTTCATTCAGACCCAGAACGAACTTGTAAATGGACTGTGTGTCTGACATTGGATTTTATTCTGTGTTGATGGATCTCTATTAAATATACATCTGTTTGGCGGCACAGAATTTATTCTCTTGCTTAACGCCCTTCTCTGAGATGTACGAGCTTAGAGGTTGTATATCGATGGACATCAGTCGCATGGAGTGAATTGCCTGTGTGGCATGCCTAAGTGGCAAATGATCAAGGCTTCTATTGAAAAGCAAAGTCTTGTGGTTGATGATCAAAGCACGGCCTATGTGGCATAGCTTTGTGTATAACGTTAATTCGCGAGCCTCACACCTCGGTATGAGTCAAAAACGGGATAAGGACCCAAGGAGTGCACGGCGTTTCTTTCTAGCTTTGGGTGATGTCTGTGACCTACCAGCCCTGACATTTATAACTTTTTACCGGTGTGGTTGTTGGAATGCGAGGCGCCTCAAATATATGGTCGATAACTGGCACTATGTGAGCCAACGTACAGACCATTATATAGGTCCTATAGGACCGGGAAACGTGTGTTCAGGAATTGCCAATCCTCAAAAGTAAGAGAGGACCGGCCTTGGAGGTTCCAAGGGATCACTGTGTGTGGTCCTGAGACATTTGCTAGAGTGTCTCGAATCGGAGAGGAGCTTGCCCTTTGTCTCGACTCATGATGGAATCCAATTTCCAATACGTGACTTTCAGTTTTATTTGTAGAGCCTAGTATGGCGACATAGTGGTATGGGACACTTATGCGTCTATGATTGATACTTATGATTGAAATTGTTTTCTTCACTTATAGTAATAATAAAAGATGAAATTTAGCGTATCAAGAATTCTTTGGATATTATAAGGTAAAAACCCTATTCTCCAGCTTGCGTTGCATTGTGTGATGGGACCTGGGTCATATAATAGCTTCATTTTTCTTTATTTGGCATTGCGCTGTTTGTTTTATGCACTGGTATTCTTGGGAGGAAACCCATTCCGTGTTATACGGCATGGTCCCTTGATTTATCTAACTTTAAAAATAAAGATTAATAACTGTTTTAGTTCTCACCCCTGTCACATGACTGACCTGGAATTTATTATTTTAACCTAAACTCTAGGTGCCCCTATTTTCCACACGGGCAGCTAGTAGTTTTGGTTTTGCATATTTATATTCACAGGATCCTGGTTTATAGCTGGAACGATACTCTGAAAGCTCTGTATCCGTGTATTACTTTCAGTTGTGTGTTGTATTATTTTTCTGCTGCTATGTATTTAAATGTAATTTAAATCTCTGATATTTGTCATATGTGTAATATTTATTCATACTCTGTATATTCTTGTATTCTGATGGAATTGTTGTAATAAACAATGAAATGTTCTTCTGTTTGTGTTATGATTGGTCTTGTCCTCAAAGTAATTCGTTCTTTCTCTTCTCTTCAGGAAATCGGGGAAATTTGGGTCGCTTCAAGTAGTTTACAGATTAAATACAATCCATAAATATTAAAGAATATCACATCCTTTTGTGCATAAAATTAAAAAACGACAATGATTTGAGTATGACATAGTATTGATTGAGTCATAGGCTCTGTCATATTCATCATAAACTATAAATATATCATGTTAGGGTCACTTGGATTTTGTTTTCCAAAACCTTGAAAAGATTCATGATCCACAGGTTTATTAATACCACTTCTTTTGGAAATGGCTGATGTGTAAATGTAAAAAATTAAAATGTTTGATAAAACATATAACAATCAATCTTAAAGATTTTATCGAAGGGTATATTTGATTTGAAAATGGATATATTATTGCTTTGCATAGTAGATATATTGCATGGCATAGTGTAATATCTAAGTAAATAGTGTAGGAAGAAAATAAAATGGAAGCCGATGTATAGGAAATATGGAAAAATAAAAATCTACCGCAAATGTAGAAACGAAGATGTTAGGACTTGTAAAGCTTCTTGAAACCTTATTCATACCCATTTAATAATGTCATCCAAAATAGAAGATTAGCCTTTATGCCTTCTAAGGATGTAGGATCTTCAACATTTAATTTTGGTTAAGTTTTGATTTGTAAACATGAAGGTTATGTAAATGACTCCATCCATTAATCAAATCCTATAAAATTAAGCAAACTCACTTTTGAAATGTGCCTACTACTGTTTTAGTTGAATTATTACCATATTATTTTCGCTATTCTTTCGCTAATATAACAGAATTTGGAATTACGTTTAGAACAGTTATACAAATCTTGTTTGTGGTGGAATTACACTTCAGTACCGTTAGGTGCGTCCTGTGGACATGACAATATATTGAAAACCAAAATCATGAAAGATAAGGATACACACATGAAATGCTTTGATTTATAAAGAATAATTATCATAGTATAAGATTCATTACATCAAATATTATCATTTGTTTTTTAAAATTTTAAAACGCACTCTTTGTCATTTTATTCTCACAATTAGCCATAGTTCAAGTGATTAGATTTGGAAAGCTCGGAGCTTCATTCTTGTGTCTGATTCTGACTTTGTTAACCAGTAGCCATATCCATCTTCGAACTGGTTCTGTGAGAGGCCAGCTGAAGCTGGTGATGGTTTTGTTTGCTGTAGAGAAGATAAAGGCTGAGTTTCACTGTTACGGTGTCTATGGTTTTTCATTTCGCTGTATTTTTTAGTTTGGTGTCACCATTTTGAATTTTCTTGTATTAAGATGTAAATTAGGAATGGGGGAGACAGACTGTAGTCTCCATTTCTAGGTTGATTACTATTGCATTTCTCAAGTAGTCGAAGATGTAAGGTAGGCTGTGTTTGGACCTTTTGATTTCTTATTTGATTTCATTTTTTTGTTGATTGAATACTGAATAGGCAAAATGTAATGGTTTGTGCACATGCCTTGTGAACATGCACTTGTTTGGTAATAAAGGTCGGAATCATTTCAGAAAAAAGCAATCATCATAATGTCATGCTTTTCATTCACTAACATTGTTCTAAATCTCGCAAAAATCGCTCGAGATCTCCTCCGAAATCTCGTTTTGGGCTCCTTCTGAAACGTAATAGTAAATATCACTCTAAATCTCCTTTCGAATATATCGCCCGAGATATTGCAATATCAAATGATATATCGACCGAGACGAAATACCAGAATATCGTCCGAGATCTTAGTTTTTTTGGTTAAAATTTAAATTTGTGCCTGAACTAGAACTATAATTAAAAAACTCAAATCTAGCCATATCAATTTTTCGTTATTTTACATTCTGCATGTTAAATTACTATATTGTATGTTCGTATATGTTTTACAATGCTTATGATTTTCATATTCGTCTTTTTACATACATGTTACTTATGAAATTATGTATTTTATGGTCTATTTATGCTGAATATTTTAATGTTTTGGATCCTTTTAATGTTTCCTCTCTAACAATATTCCTGTTTGAAGCATATTACGATTTAGTGTATGAATGATCTTTCGCAAAATAGAGAATAATAAAGTTATTTTGCATTTTAAGTTGCTATTTTTTTTGTAACATTCATAAAAATAATTTTGTTAAAATATCATTTTTAACATATCATGTACCTCGAGTTTGTTCCGATATGAACTTTCAGACCCGAGATGAAAATCCGAGACAAACTCCCAGTTAGACTCATCTCATCTGAGATCTCCCCCGATACGAGGCCGAGTTTATAAATCCCCGAGACGAAACGTGACCGATATCCAAGATATAAAACCTTGCTCACTAAGAAATGTAAGTTGACGATCTTTTCCCACTTTTAATTCATCAAATCATACATTTATTATTTTATTTTGATAATATTATTGCTCTATATTTTCATTTTTTTTATACTACTGTCGTGATGAAATGCTAATGCCAAAGGGATGAAATGTTAGCAACAAAGCATCAGTCTTAACTTGCAATTATTTATCAATATTCATATTCAAATATGCAAAAATCACGTTTAAAACAAATGAATGACCCAACTTTTTTCTCTATTTTAGACCCAGGACTTCCAAGAGAAGAGAATGATATTAATTTACACTTTTGCATCTAATATTAAAAATATTTATTTAACCAACCACATTGTAAATCTTCTGAACATGGTTTCTACAATAGAGCAAAAATTGCATCTCCTTCTGTAGTGAACCATTTTCAGCACCTGGTCTTTAAGTTTCCTTTAGCATCTTTTAAATTTGATGGTGCTAGTTGTAGCCTTGGATGATCTCATTTCAAGAGTATACAAACAAACATGTTCTGGGATTAGAAATCGCAAATAATCAAATATAGACTGCCAATATTCATTCCTTGCCGATTTGACAACCATAAATTAATTAGAGATGTGAACAAAAGGGGATTGTTAAAGGGACTCCAAATTTGGTTAAGGGGGGGATAAATTAAAGGGGACTCCAACTTAAAAACAAATTTTTAAGGGGGGTCTAGAATATTTTAAAAGAAAAAGGAAATGAGACCTAAATGCCCTTAGCTCGTCACTTGTGTTAAACCAAACATATTAAATTCAACGCCAAATATAAACATGTGCTTACAGAAACAAAAAAGCAATTGAAAAAAAAATCATTGACAAAATAAACAACAACATAAAATACACAGCATGTTGGATCAAAAAATTCTTTTCTGCATTTAATTTAAATGAACATATCAATTTCCAATATGAAATTACAATTAATTACCCGATTCGATGCCTTTCGATCTTCCATGAAACTTTATTGTGTCTCCATTACTTTAATTATATCCATTTTTTTGTTTTACGTATAGCGTTGAAGTGTAAGTATTAATTAAGATTTAGATTTCTATGGTTTTTATTAATGAGGATTATTGGGGGTTAATATCGGAATTTTTATTTATATGTTTAAGGGGAGGCTAACTTATTTTTTACTCCCCATAACAATTATATACTAAATTATAATTGATCCTCCCCTTAACCAAATATGGAGTCCCTTTAACAATCCCCGAACAAAAATCATAGTCATTTTTCAGAAACATTATAAATATAGTTGACAATGATCCAACTATTACAGGAAAGTGTAAATGTAGTTCCCAAATGTCATTATGTCTCTGATTATACATAACAACATTCATCAAATTTAAAATAAAAGTAGAAACAATGCTGTTTTTTGGTTGTTCTCTTTAGCACTCAAATATGTGGCTATTTGTCACTGATTATAAATAAGTCATATATGCACATTCGCCTATGAATATAAAGTGCATGTAAATGTGTACTATATACCAAAATTATTGAATAATCATTTATAACATAAGTAAAACGACATGACATGGTTATGCTTTTTTGCAATGCGTAAAATACCCATATCACTAATATTAAATGCAGTTTAATATGAGGATACATTCATATTCAGTATTAAATCAAGCAACTTACTTCGTTTTCTTATCCAAATTTCATTGATCTTCATCCATGATTAGATCCATAACGCAAAAATATTTAGTAAAGAAATCACACTTTTATTTTCAATAATATAAAAAAGGTTACCTCTACACAAAATATTATAGTAATATAAATATAAATTGCTTCTAACAAATGTAAAAGGAATGTATCATTTCAAACATGTAATAGATGGAAATAGTGACATACCGTTTTCGCTTTTTTTGAATAACAGTCAGAAGACTTTTCCATTTTAAAGAATTCATAGATTATTTCATTCACATGGTGCAGCAGAAACCTAAAAAGGATGGAACACATAAATTTTAACTAAAAAG
The DNA here is from genome assembly GCA_030737875.1 of Allium sativum. Lineage (NCBI taxonomy): Eukaryota > Viridiplantae > Streptophyta > Magnoliopsida > Asparagales > Amaryllidaceae > Allium > Allium sativum. The sequence goes on along the minus strand of CM060926.1, from coordinate 400,270,897 downwards.
TCAGATCAATGATATACAAATTAAAAAAACATAGTTAAAATGTTATGGGTTTTTTAAATTCATGCTTCCAAGTGGTTGTTCTCTTACTTTTCTATAATGCCTTTGGATATAAATATGCATCTGACAACATCCCTCATCCCTGCTAATTACTAATGTGAAACTCACACCTTTTAGCAATTCAGAATGAAGAATAAATGTAACAATAGTAATTGCACATTTCACCAACATGACAAATAAAATGACAAAGCCTTCACAAACTAATGTGTAACATGTTTGTCACTATATAACGAAAATGTCCTAATAACCATTTTTAACTAAAGTATATAAAACAATGAGTTAAGTTGCAAATAGTTTTGTACCCAACAACCATCTAAAAAAGAAAAATAGTTCTCAAGAAAGGTCGAAAGTGTAGGAAAATAACACAATTAAGAGACAATGGATAATTAATGCTTCCTAACATTTTGAAATATTAATATACAGTTAGAACATCTACAGACGACATGAACAATATGCTTCAGCTTACTTGCAACATTTAGCTATTTTTTTTTCAAAGGAAGGTATGTAGATCTATAATTGTGTTTTTTATAAATCAAGCCCAACTGATATGAAAATTACCCTTCAAAATGTTAAACAAAGAATTGAAATTTCATTCAATGTATTCCCAACTGCATAGCTCCTTATTAAGAAGAATTCATGCTGTAATTTATTGCAAAAATATATCATTTGATGTTCCATGTAAATATTTGGATGATATTAAACGATTCAGAGTGATAAGTATATAAAACAAAAACAAATCAACTAAATGCTTGAGTAGTACATGCGAACGTGATCTAATAAAAGAAAACATCAATAGTCAAATAGGTATAATAGATCCACTTTATGACCAAAATCTATTTTGATGTACATAATTTACAACACATATATAAATATATGTAACAAAACGTCCATTTCTCTATCCAAGAGAAAATAGTTATCATATAAATTAGTACATAATATATCGTGATAATTACAACACGTGGCATAATTAATCCATTCATTAAGAGGGAAATATTTTTCTTCTTTTAAAACAGAACTATACATATATTATTATTGCAACGATGCCCTTATCAAGAAGTTACTATAATTAAATGCATGAAATGTGATAAATATTACACCTTCTATTCGTTAAATATAAGTCTCATAAATTGTACAAAAAAACAACTGGTATTCACTGCTACCATGAATTTAAAAAACTGTGGAACTACAAAAGGGTAAAACAGTATAGATCAAAGTACAAAAAACCAAAAAATGACAGATCAAATAGGACATGCAAAAAAATAACTAAATAATATACATAAGGAAATTAACCGTTGATGGCAAATCTTTGGTAATGAAATAGTTAATATTCATTTCTAAATTGCGAATGTCAAAATCTTAGTTTCTTAGTAACAGAGGACATTGTATATGTGTTAATCCAAGGGATAATGTGATACTAAATTTTGAAACAATGTAATCTTGAAACTATGTAATAGTAAAATGAGTAACATAGTATATTTAATAATACTGAAAGCAGAATAATGTAACCATATTTTATTTTATAATAAGCACATTCGAATGAATGAATCTAGAGTAGAAACTAAGAATTTTCTTATTTGAAATAAGTTTGTCCAGAATCAATTCCGATAATTGAAAAAAAAGATCAAACAAACAAAACAATTATGAGACTATGCTTTTTAAGAAAAAATTAGCATTTAAATGTTGACCCACTGAACTTATTTAGTAAAATTCATTTATTTAAACTGTTAGCCCACCAGAATACTTAGAATAACCATCATTTCATGTAAATTCCGATCAATCAAACTCCCCTAGAGATCAAGTAAAATTTATTAAGCAGTAAGCATTTGTCTATAGTCAATAAATGATATATACCAATCAAGCAGTAAGCATTTGTCTAAAGTAATAAATAATATATACTGATTAAGTTGTAAGCAATTATATATAAATAGAATTATTTCTGAATTGACAGCGTACATAAACGATATTTCCGGATACCCCGTGCGCTTGTTTCTGTAGGAAGTTTGAGTTGACCACACTTCCATGTTATGTTTTAAAAAATTGAACAAATATGTTTAAGACCCATATTTGTTAGTATGAGAAAATGGGAATACTCTATCTGAAGATTTAAGAGTCTGTTTTGTTAAGAATAAGTGATTGTGTGTATGCATAAATGAAAGGAGGTTAATAATTTATTTACTGATGTGCTTTGTAAGTTCTATTCAAAAATTTAAAATATTAGGTTCATGATTCAGCTATGAAATTAAAGAAATACAGATGGGTATTTTATGTTAAAATCAAAATGAAAATGGTTTATTTGTAATCATGAATAATTGAGAAAGCTAATATATAAAAATTAATTAAAAGTTATTGGAATGAGGAAAAAATCGTCAAAACCAAGAACATGTTCTTTAATAAGATGAGCAGTAGTGAAGATGATTTATAATCTAGAATCAATATATATCCAATTCCTGAAGAATAAATGTGTATATCAAATATTTAACGACACTTATATTATCTGTAATGTCTCCTTTAACATCCAAAGTAACATTTGCGTCTACTCTCTGAAAACCTTTTCTTGGTAAAAATTGATATGAATTTTCTATTTCCCAAACAATAAGTCATTTCACCTCGACGACGAAGAAAACTATTTCAAATTAATTTTATTATTTAGCGCAAAAATCCTATGCTAATTGAATTTTATTTTTATCGTTCATTTCATTTTATTATCTATATTTGTTCCCGTATCACTTGTCAAAGTGCACGGACAAATAAAAATGTTAAAAAAACATTCCTACCTTAAAACTTTTTAGCACAGGAACTGTAGAATTCAAATTTTAAATACACAAATGAGATACAAAATAATTGTTAAATTACATGTTCAACCCAAATGACAGTTAAAATATGCAGACTAATGAGTGTATTAGCATAGTTATATAACATGTTCAACCCAAAGGATGGTTAAAATATCCAGACTAATGTGCTTATTAGCACAGTTATATCACTATCAAGTAATTGGAACCAAAACAAAACTTGGAAGGGTATGTTTGGTTAAGAAAAGAGAAAGCTACATTAGTTTTCCTTTTTACTCAAGTATACTTTTATGAACACGGTAAATGATATTTGTTTGGTAAATTTTATTCTAATACACGCTTACAATAAGTTAATCCACGATTTTACTTTAATAAGTTAATCCACAACTATTTTGTAAGTTAATCCACAAGTGGATTAACTTAAAGATGTCATGTTTTACCTTTTTTAAATTGGAAATAAAGATGTATATATGTATCAATCTGCATTCCTACAAGATGAAGATCTAAAGCCATACAACACCATACTGCCCAAAAGAACACAAAAGGTAACAAAATACAACAAATGTTTATTTCTTGTCCTTTCTGGCTCATTAAGCGTCAATTCTTTTGGTGGAAATGTTTGTTTCTTTGGTCGGTAAGGTTTGGAAACTTGACTACGAAGCTCTGCGTTTTCGCTCTCAATGGCATGCGCTTTGTCGGAGGAGTTCAATTTCGCAACCACGATTTCATTTGCTCACTCCTGTTCCATTTGGCGTAGAATAATTTCCTCAAGGAAGTGGCAACAGTACTTGCTTCTTTCCAAGCACTTCGCTGGCATTTGTGTCGCCTTTAACCTTGATCTCGACGACAAGGCATTCCCCCTTTGTTAAGAGCTTCAATTCTCTTAGCATCAGGTCCATGTTTGGACCTGTTCATCTTTGGAACAAAGATAATTGAAGAACTAGCCACTGAAGATGTGTCCAAGCATCCTATATAACGTAAAGAATGGAAATTTAAAGACCGCAAGGGCAACATGAAATCGGAATACCTTTGACAAACTTGCATCAACCTCCAAGGGGGGAATGATGGAAGTCGACTACATTTTAGTAGTTGGAGACAAGTAATTCCCTGAAAGAGCAGTCACGAAAGGTAGGGATGTATGGCTCAGGGGACATCGGATGAAGCGTCCAAAATCTAAAGAGGAAATGCTGACTCAAACAACTGAGTAGAAGAAAAATATTTGATTTTTTTTTAGTGGATAAACTAATTAGAATTTAAATATTACTAAAAGTCAATGATCCTATTTTATATGGTGGATTAACTTATTAAAACCGTGGATTAGAATAAAAATTACCTATTTGTTTTTATGGAATTGAACCCAGATCTATAACTACACAACCAAATGATTACCACGGTTCAGTGGCACTCTAATTGTTCCATTCTATGATTAAGAATATGTTGAAAAATGAAGTCCTTCCAAAGATCATAGTTTAATCATCTTGTTTTAGAGAACTCTAGTTCTGTCCACTGAAATTCATTTGTAAAGTAATTCACCCTAAATATACATGCAAGTAATGATAATGAGTATAGAATCAAGCCTTACAATTTCATATAATATCCTACCTGCACTAAATTTAAATGGAGGACGAATCAAATGTCAAAAGTTGTAATTTGGACAGAAAGGTAACAACTTATCAGAGCATTATTGAATAACTCTCCTAGCTTGCACAAAATATAATAACATATGTTACCTGCAAACAACAAAGAAATTTATACCAAAATGTAAGCAATCAAAATATTATATGTTAAAAAAGGTGAAATTTGATGGGAAGAATTTATGATAATTGGAGATTAAAAAAACATGTTTTTACACGAATTATGGAGGTATTTATTTGTAAGGTATTGCTAAATGATTTTTGTTAAAGTCACATAGATTTGTATGTAAAAGCTATCGTGGAAAGTAGAATAACCATATTCTCAAACATTATTTAAGTACTTATAACCTATAATATGGTCATGATATAAGTAAAAAAATTGGATGACTTCTTACATAAACAAATAATTTTTGTGTAAAATCTGAAGAGATGTGATTGAGATGAATAAGAGTAATAAATTTGAACTGGTTGATATTTTCAAAAAAGTTGAATTTGATTTATAAACAAACATTAATAACCGGTACAACATATTTATAGCCCAAACTCGGTAAACTTGTTAGCTTTACTTGGATTTACGTACACATATGCTGACTCGTCTAGTAGAACTACAACTATTTGGACCTAGAAACCAATCATAAAAATTAAATCTGACAAAGACATTTCCATGTATTTTTAACAAACTAAATGATGGAATGAAAAATGCATAGTTGTAAGAAAACAAGCACTGTAGATATAAGTTACTCAGACAGTGTATACTAAGTTAAAACTCCTCATTCAAGAAGAATAATGCAAATGAGTTCCATCCGCTTAAAGCATAAAGTACATAATAAATTGGAGGTTTCAAGAAAGGAAATAGATCCTTATGTTAAATCACTGATTTGTGAAGAGAATGATGGTGACAGTGAAAAGAAAAAACTGGGGATGGCCAAATCATTTATGCATAAGTAAACAATAAACACAATCAATTATTATCTAATGAAAATTTATATTTTGAATTGAACCTGAAAAAACCTTGTAATAACCCGGAAAATGTGAACCAATTTAAAATTTTTAAAATTGGTTATTACCAAAGAATTTGAATAATTGAAATAGCATATTTCAATAAAATAATGAATTGGGGCTAGAATGGCAGTTTGAAATTTTGAATACAAACTTTGTCTGACTGTACCGGGTGGAAAATATAACGGATTTTAGCGAAACTGAAAATATTTAAATCTGTTTATGAATACCTTTCTAATGAATCTGAAAAATCGAAGTTTCATAACGGGAATCAAATGTTATGGCCAAATAAATTTTCAGAAAGGTCGCTATATAGCATATATAGCCCTTGAAAATAGATATTTTGTATACGACCTCGGAATTCGACGAAACCACTTTTGTTGGGTCAGGGATGTCAAATTATTACTAGGTTTCAAATTTCATAATTTTTGAAGCTAGTATGTAAGCGGGGCAAAAGAAATTGTGATTGGTCAATTTCTGCTAAAATGGATCGACCTGAAAATGGACATTTTGCATATGAGCTCAGAATTCGACGAAACTGGTTTTGTTGGGACCGTATCGTCAAAACAAAGCTAGATTTATTTTTCTGGAATTTTTCGATTCAGTTTGTGGCCCTGGCAAATTGAAATGTACGTTCAAATTAAATATTGAATATTTTATATTTTAATTTAAAAAATAACTGACTGTAACAGTCGAAATGGCTAACGAAACATATCCCATTGTGTCCGGAATGGGGTATTTAGCTAGGGGCGACAGTCGTTGGGTTTGGTTTCGAGTTCGTTTGTAAAAACACTATTTAAAATTTCCTATAAATCCTCGGCCAATAGGATTTTTTCTTTCAAAAAATAAAATAAAAATAAAAATCATGGAAAACCCTAGCCGCCACCCTCCCATCGACGATTCACGTCGTTCAAACCTTCCCTCCCCTTTTCCGGCCGCCACCTACAGCCGACGCCACCACCACTCGACTCGCCTTCGCCCCCTCTTCACATCCGACCCCAACACGACCTCCACCATCACATCCTCCGCCTGAATCGAGCCCCCAAACTTCGAGACTTCCCAGCGCCGACGCCGACGCCACAGGCCACCGGGGAGGACCGCACCACCGTCGATAGGAAGCCCCCACCCCCCTCTTTCACGTCAGCAGCACCGATCATCCCAATACTCCACCGATTTCGCGAAAATCCCAAACCTAGTTCTGAATGAAATATTAAGGTTCGACCTTTATTATTCTGAATTGAAAATAACACTTTTAAGTGTTGCAAAACTTTGAAAAATAATATATTTTTCGTTCGTTAACGAAATTTGATGAAACAGGAGACACCGTGACCGCAATGAGGCTCTCTACCATCTAGCAGAAGCCGCGGATTTTTCTGATCTTCCTACGATTTTTAGCACTGCAAAAACCAAAGTGAGGAATCTAAACTAAATTGTGTGAATGGGATCGTGTTGTATAAATTATATAAGCGAAGTGTAAATTATATACGCATTGTATACCTCATGTACATGTGTTGTATAAGTTATATTAGCGATGTATAAATTATACAAGCGTTGAATGAAACATAAATGCTTTGAATTGTGATGAAATGCAAGTGAATTATAGAAATAATATATATATATATACTCCCCTCGTCCACAGACCATGGACGATATTTATTGCTTGTGATTGACGTCATATTATATGGTATGACGAATGGTTGGAAATAATTGTTTGTGGTGGATATTGTGGTTGAAAAATACCCTCTTATGGTTGAAACAAATTAGAGTAGGATTGTGGAATTGAAAATAAAACATGCCGCCTGCGTGCGAACTAGATGCATGATCCCCATTGTCGAAAACCACGAGGTTTTAAGGTAGAGCGAGGAGCCGTACTAGGGACGGTCCCGGTTTTAACTACCCTGCCGTTATGCTACCGAAATTTTCTGAAATATTCATGTGTTAGAATAATCTTCATTCATTGAAATAAATTACATATGTTGAAACAAATATTCATGTGTTGAGTTGAAATTCATTCTTTGAATTGAAATTGATGTGTTGAATATTATTTGAATTTAAACAAATAGCTTTAGTGATAAAAATCACATTTTTATATATATATATATATATATATATATATATATATACAAACTATAGAATATTCATGTGTTGAGTTGAAATTCATTCGTTGAGTTGAAATTCATGTGCTGAATATTATTTGAATTTAAACAAATAGCTTTAGCGATAAAAATCACATTTATATATATATACAAACTATAGAGAATATTCATGTGTTGAATTGAAATTCGTTCGTTGAATTGAAATTCATGTGTTGAATGCTATCGTATTTTAAAATAAAATGAATAGACAATAAAAACTACATCCTTATTGTGAATATGAAGTGTTAAAAACATTCACGTGTTGAATAAATATTTTTTGATGATAAAAATATTTCTTTTATCATGTATACGCGTTGATAAAAATACACACGTGTTGAAATAAATAATAGTTTGCTAGAAATATTATTATTAGCTTTTATCTGCATATATATACATGTGTTGAACAGGGAAAATGGATTAGCTGTAGAGTAAAGAAATTATTTGCGTGCCCGACAAATAGGTAAGCCTTGATGAGTTGGCTGCGAAATTTTATTTTTATATCAACTCCTGTGAATGCCATTGGATGCGGAGTGCTTGTTATTCTGTGTGAAATAATAAATATCGCCATAGGATAGTAACAATTAATTTTGAACTACACCACATGGCATACTTCTTGACGATAGGCATACTTCATCATATTCCACATAAGCAATTGGAGCTTGTGTGACGAGGTGGAAGATTTACCATACAAGCGAGAGGCTTGTATGGCGATGATTATATACTACAGGTTGAACTGATGACTGATATGGACTATATAAAATATAACGATAAATTGCCAGATTAATAAAAACCCCACATGGGTCTGGAGTTGACAATAATCACGTCTCTCTAGTTATTAGATACGGCACATGGACTATTTATTTCCACACGGAGCGGGGTGACGAGAATTTATTCTCTGGAGTTATTATCTATACACGCTCCCCCATAAACACCAGAATATATCACTATAAATATGTGGATGCTTTATAGGATTTATTGGGTACCTAACACGACCCAATAAATTTCCAAACCCCTCCCCGTACAAAGGAGGTTATGGAGAATTTTTTTCGAAATATTAAGGCGTTAGTGAAATATTTGAAGTGAAAACGAAGTTGATTAATGAATGAACTATATTTGAAATTATAGAATGAACTATATTTATATATATATAAATATAAATATAATTAAAAGGAATCGAAGCCGTGCAGTTCATGTTTTGGAATCGTAATTCGAAACGATTAGTACGAGAAATCCGACAATCGGATTTTCCCGAAACCGCAATCGCTGGGTTCGCCTTGGAAATATCTTCCCAACGGCACCAACCTTGTAAAAATCCAACGGTTGGATTGTCTGGAATGTTTAATTCAAATCTGAAGAAAAACAGCGTCAGAATCGTTTATATTTATATATAAATATAAATATAATTAAATTAAATCAAATAACGACGCTGTAGTTCGAATTTTGAAACTGTAACTTCAAATGACTAGTGTGGAAGATCCGACCGTCGGATTTTCACGAAACTGGAACCGTTGGGTTCGCTTTGGGAATATCTTCCCACTAATATAGACTTTGTAGAAATCCAACGGTTAGATTTTCCGATATGTGTAAAATAAATTAGGGGAAAAATAGCGCCAATGCCACGGCACGACCTGAAACGTCGTTTAATTAAATATGGCCATTTTTAAATAAATAAAAATGGCAAAAAATCGTTATAAAATATTATAAGCAACATAGATTGCAAATAAACCAATTGGGCTTGAATTGTTTGATATTTGATGGTTGTATGTGTTTGACACGAAAATAACACTAAAGAACTGAAATATGGATGTCGAATAATATAACCATGGAAAGAATTGATTTAAATTCTAATTACGTGAATTATTTGAAAAGGCCGAGCTAACCCTCATTTCAAATAATTGATCGAGCGATTCGAATTGGAAAATGCACAGACGATTCAAGACTGACGATCTTCGTATCGGTTGGATGGGCGCTGCTGAGGTTCCTGACCGGAGTAGCTACCGTGAAGGAACGGAAGTAGTAGCCGTCTGAACGTATGTGTTGATTGTATGGATATACGAGGAATTTGACGCCTCCGGTTTCGTTCAGACCCAGAACGGACTTGTAAATGGACTGTGTGTCCGACATTGGATTTTGTTCTATCCTGATTGATCTCTGTTAAATATATATCTGTTTGGCGGCGGAGAATTTATTCTTTTGCTTAACGCCCTTCTCTGAGATGTATGAGCTCAGAGGTTATATATAGATGGAAATCATTCTTATGGATTGGATTGCCTATGTGGCATGCCAAGATGCAGTGATCAAGGCTTCTGTTGCAAAGCAAAGTCTTGTGGTTGATGATCAAAGCACGGTCTACGTGGCCTGGCTTTGTGTATAGCGTGGATTCGCGAGCCTCACACCTCGGTATGAGTTAAAAACGGGATAAGGACTGCAGGGAGAGCACGACGTTTCTTTCTAGCTATGGTGGTGTCAGTGACTTACCAGCCCTGACATTTATATCTATTTTTCACCTATGTGGTTGTTGGAATGCGAGGCGCCTCGATTATAGGTCTGTAAGGACCGGGAAACGTGTGTTCAGGAATAACTAATCCTCAAACGTAAGAGAGGTCCGGCCCTGAAGATCCAGGGGTTACCCAGAGTGTGTAGTCCTGAGGCATTTGCTAGAATGTCTCGAAGCGGAGAGGAGCTTGCCCCTTGCCTCGACTCATGTCGGGAATCCAATTCCAATACGAAATAAAGGATTCGATTGTAGAACTAGTATGGCGACATAGTATGTGGTAGCTATGCCGTCTATGATTGATATTTATGATGTTATTCGCTTTTGAAACATATATGCACTAGTAATAATATCAAATGATTTTGCTTTACACGTATTAAGCATGTTTGGCCATTATAAGGTAAAACTCTATCCTCCGGCTTGCGTTGCATTGTATGATGGGACTTGAGTCTTATAATGGTTTCATTCTTTTTAAAAGCATTGCGTTGTTTTAAAGAATTTACTTTGTTTTAAATGCACTAGCAATCACTGGAGTAAACCCGTTCCGCGAAAGTGGCGTGGTCCTATGATCTGCTTATTACTGTTGTTTAAACTGTTAAATAGATTCCTCATACTAGTCCCCATGACTGACTCGTTGTTTGTTTCACTTTGCAAACGCGGGTGCCCTGATTTCCACATGGGCAGCCTAGTTCACAGGTGACAGGTTGTTTTTGGCTCTGCACTGTTATAGAGTGCATTTTGGCTCATGGCGAGGCTGACTTCACAGAGATGACTTTGACATTTTCCGCCATTATTGTACTTATATTATGATTCCGCCACAGGTAATGCAGACTGCTTTACTTTCATTATTTATTATCGTATGTATATGTTCCGCCTTCGGCGATGTAGACTGATACCCTTATTATGTCTCACTGCATGTATGTATTCCGCCTCTGGTGATGATGACTGATCACTCCCCTTTTATTTACTAAGTTATATCCTACGCTGTGCTATTCTGATGTTGTTACATGTTATGATTCCGCTGTCATATCCATGTAAAATTATTCTACTTATTGTTTTTGCTATTATCTGTACTCTGCTATGATGATTGATGTGTTATATTCCAACGATTATCCTTAATACCGCACCTCGAATTTTGGGATCGTCACAGTTGGTATTAGAGCTTTGGTTAACCTTAGTTACGGGATCTAACACATTAAACACCTCGTCAAAATAGAATCAGTAGTCTTCTAAGGCGAGTAGCTCATTAGAGATAGGATTAGCAATGTCCTAGAATGAGCTAAGCAGATTAGCAAAAAAATTTGATCAGTACATCATTACCTTTCCTTATGTTCCCCTGCTTTATCATATATGAAAATTATCAAATCTGCGAGCTTGACTCTTTTTTTGCTTATACAGTACTCTCTCTGATGGCTACACGAGCAGCAACAGCTAGAGGAGGCCGTGGAGGCCGAGCAGGAGTAGCAGGAGGATGGGGGAATATCCCCGTAGTTGAGGAGGGCCCTATTATTCAGCCACCAGCACCCCAGGACTTTGAGCTAGAAAGAGTAGCGAAGAGGTATAGGAACCTGGGGGGAAAACTCTTTTCTGGCCTTGGTACAGTGACAGAGGCTATTGCTTGGTTGAAGACCTGTGAAAAGATCTTTGAAGGCATGGGATTGGGGACCAACAACAAAGCACGACTAGGTATTTGGCTCCTACAGGAGGAAGCAGAGTAGTGGTGGGATGCCATCACCTCAGAAGATGCAGCAGGTACTATCAGGACCTGGGAGCAATTCAAGACCATGTTCAACGAGAAGTTTGTACTTGAGCAGGCCTTAGAGAGGATGCGAGAGCAGTTTGCTAATCTCCAGCAGGGAGATCTCTCTATCCAAGATTACCTCAATAAATTCACTCAGATGTCGCGCTACGCTCCAGAGCTTATTATGACTAACAAAGCTAAGAACAAGAGGTTTATATTTGGGCTAAGGCGCAAGTACCATGACAGAGCCATGAGCAATATCAAACTCTCCTTCTCAGAATTAGTGGAAATGACTTGCAATTATGAAGATATGGATGAAAGACATGCCAACCAAGACCGCGCCAAAAGCCAAGCTGGAAATAAGCGCAAAGCTTCAGCAGATCAACTAGAGTCTAGCATTACAGCGGCCGCTACTCAGAAACCTGGAAAAATACCGAAGGGGAATTGCTACAACTGCGGGAAGCCAGGAAATTTTTCTAATGTGTGCAAACCCCGAAGAAGCCAAAGGCAAATCCAGACCACAGCTCAGCCGAATGCTACAACTGCCATAAGAAAGGGCACTATAGCAGGAACTATCCTCTGAAGCAGAATGCACAAGTAGCTCATGTGTATGACGAGGAGACCCCGCCAGCTACCACCGATGGATCAGGTAAACCCGACGTCTTGGGAGGTACCCTTACCATTAAAAATATTCCAGTTTCTGTACTTTTTGATACTGGTGCATCACGTAGCTTCATTTCTAGTAACATTGTTCACAAGTTAAAATTGAAACAAAGAAAGTTTAAAGAACCAATTAAAGTTCAAAACCCGATAGGAGGTTCGGTTAGTCTCGGTTCGTATTGTAGAATGCATGTCTCTTATTCTTGCTACAAGTTCTCTTTTAAAGTGATTGTCATGGAGCTTTCCGAATTTGATATTATACTGGGGCTGGACTGGTTGATAAAATATAAGGTTGAAGTTAGATGTGCCGAAAGAATCGTGAAAGTTAAAACAAAATTTGGGCATATCACTATACCATGCCTCGGTTCAGAAATTAATAGAACAGAATTTTGGTCTTCTTTAGAAGTTACTCCCCCTTCATTAGAAAAGATACCGGTCGTTAAAAACTACGCGGATGTGTTTGAAGAAGTAGAAAACTTACCGCCGCGAAGATAAATTGAATTTAGAATAGATCTAATTCCTAACGCCCGACCAGTAGTACATCCAATTAGAAGAATGGCCCCGAAAGAAAAAGAAGAGTTAGGTAGTCAAACCCGAGATTTGCTTTGGAAAGGTCTGATCCGACCGAGCTTTTCAGCTTGGGGAGCAGCAGTAGTATTTGTCCCGAAATCAGACGGTACTCTAAGACTTTGTGTTGATTACCGAGATCTCAATAAGCAGACACTGAAGAACAAATATCCCTTGCCACGTATAGACGATCTGTTTGATCAATTAAATGGAGCAACAGTATTCTCCAAAATGGACCTAGCTACAGGTTTCCACCAATTACGTATAGTCGAAGACTGTATTCCTTTGACAACCTTCAGGGGTCCCGATTTATTCTACGAATGGTTAGTAATGTCGTTCGGCTTGTGTAACGCTCCGGCATACTTCGTCGATCTTATGAACAGAGTGTTCCGTGATGTATTGAATAAATTTGTTCTAGTCTTCATTGATGACATTTTAATCTACTCCAAGTAGGAAGGAGAGCATGCAAAACATTTAGAACAAGTGTTGAAAATTCTAAGGAGGAATGTCTTGAAAGCTAAATTTTCTAAATGTGTCTTCTGGCAGGACGAAGTTAAGTTCCTAGGCCATGTCATATCAAAAGAAGGGATTGCTGTAGATCCAAGCAAAATTACAGCGATTCAGAACTGGAAACAACCTACTACCCCCACAGAAGTTCGAAGTTTCCTGGGATTGGCTAGTTACTATCGGAAATTCGTTCAGGATTTTTCAAAGATATCTGGGGTATTGACAAAGCTTACAAAGAAGCATGAGAAATTCAAATGGACTCCCGAATGTGAAGAAGCTTTCCAGGAGCTGAAACTGTAGTTGAAAACTGCTCCAGTATTGACAATTATAGAAGGCAACCAAGACTTGACTGTATGGACAGACGCTTCTATTAGAGGGCTAGGCGCAGTATTAATGCAAAAAGGCCAAGTGGTCGCTTATGCCAGCCGTCAGCTGAAGCCGCATGAAAGAAACTATGCAACTCATGATCTTGAGTTATTAGCTATCGTGTTTGCTTTGAGAATCTGGAGGCATTATTTATTGGGCGAGAAGTTCGAACTATTTACCGATCATCAATCCTTGAAATATCTATTCACTCAGAAAGATCTAAACTTGAGACAACAGCTTTGGTTAGAATTCCTGGGGGCATACGATTTTGAGATTCTATACACTCAAGGGAAAGCCAATGTTGTAGCAGATGCGCTCAGCAGAAAGAATGAAATCATCGCCAGTTTTGTCATCACGTCCTCATTAATTGACAGGATCTCGACCCTTCAGAAAGACGATGAATTTATTCAAAGAATCAGTCAGAGAGTCAAGGGAGGTGAATCCACAAGTTTCCGACTCGATGACAAAGGAGTTCTTAGATTAAAGGGTAGAATTTGCATCCCAAATCTTCCAGAGCTTCGAAGAGAAATACTTGATGAGTGCCACAAGTCCAAACTAAGTATCCATCCCGGTGTGAGCAAAATGTATAACAATATCAAACGCACATTCTGGTGGAGGTCAATGAAAAGAGATATTTCAATATATGTTAGCAGATGCTCCACTTGTCAGCTAGTTAAAAGCGATCAGCAGAAATTGGCTGGATTATTACAACCATTAGAAATTCCAGGATGGAAGTGGGAGAAAATTTCGATGGACTTCATTGATGGCTTGCCTCGAACTAAGAAAGGAAATGACAGTATATGGGTAATCGTAGATCGCTTCACGAAGACTGCCCATTTTATATCTGTCCGATCCAACAGAACGGCTCAAAGTTTAGCACAGATTTACTTCAAAGAAATAGTTAAACTACATGGAGTGCCGCTTAATATAGTCAGTGATAGAGACCCCCTATTTACTAGCAAATTTTGGGAAGCATTCCTGACAGAATTGGGAACTAAATTGAATCTAAGCACCGCATATCACCCTCAGACAGACGGCCAAACTGAGCGGGTGAATAGAATTCTAGAAGATTTACTGCGGGCTTGCGTTATCGATTTTGGGGGCTCATGGGAAGATCACTTACATTTAGCCGAATTCTCTTATAACAATAGCTATCAAGCAAGTTTAGGAATGTCTCCATTTGAAGCATTATACGGTAAACCGTGCAGATCTCCCGCATGTTGGGTAGAACGTGGCAACAGACTTGTGTTAGGGCCCGATATGATTCGAGAAGCATCGGATAAAGTCGATTTCATTAAGAAGCGATTGAAAACCGCACAAAACCGACAGAAGAGTTATGCTGATGCGAGAAGGAGAGATTTATCATTTGTCGTTGGCGATTATGTTTATTTAAAAGTTTCTCCAATGCGGGGAGTAATCAGATTTGGCAAGACTGGGAAGTTGGCACCGAAATTTATTGGTCCCTTTCCCATACTTGAACGGATTGGAACTCTTGCATATAGGGTTTCATTACCTGATTGGTTGCCTGGTGTACATGACGTGTTCCACGTGTCTCAATTCAGAAAACATGTTCATGATCCGGATCTTGTTGTAGAAGAAGCAGCGCAACAGGATATAGACATAACTCCAGAATTAGCGCTCAGAAGAGAGCCATTAAAGATTGTTGGCAAAGAAACTAGAGAGCTAAGGAGCAAAAAGATTCATTTAGTCAAAGTGCAGTGGAGTAGTGATCCTAGAGACTGTACTTGGGAGACTGAGGAAAGCATTAAACAAGCCTACCCCAAATGCGGAGTGGACATCTCTGACTAACTCCGGTGCAAGGTACCTTTACAATACTTTGCATTTACATTTTGTTTCCTACTTTACCGTTATTTCCTTTTTGAGGACGAAAAGATTTAAGTGGGGGAGATTGTAATAACCCGAAAAATGTGAACCAATTTAAAATTTTTAAAATTGGTTATTACCAAAGAATTTGAATAATTGAAATAGCATATTTCAATAAAATAATGAATTGGGGGGGGGGGGCTAGAATGGCAATTTGAAATTTTGAATACAAACTTTGTCTGACTGTACCGGGTGGAAAATATAACGGATTTTAGCGAAACTACAAATATTTAAATCTGTTTATGAATACCTTTCTAACAAATCTGAAAAATCGAAGTTTCATAACGGGAATCAAAAGTTATGGCCAAATGAATTTTCAGAAAGGTCGCTATATAGCATATATAGCCCTTGAAAATAAATATTTTGCATACGACCTCGGAATTCGACGAAACCACTTTTGTTGGGTCCGGGATGTTAAATTATTGTTAGGTTTCAAATTTCATAATTTTTGAAGCTAGTATGTAAGCGGGGCAAAAGAAAATGTGATTGGTCAATTTCTACTAAAATGGATCGACCTGAAAATGGACATTTTGCATATAAGCTCAGAATTCAACGAAACTGGGTTTGTTGGGACCGTATCGTCAAAACAAAGCAAGATTTATTTTTCTGGAATTTTTCGATTCAGTTTGTGGCCCTGGCAAATTGAAATGTACGTTCAAATTAAATATTGAATATTTTATATTTTAATTTGAAAAATAACTGACTGTAACAGTCGAAATGGCTAACGAAACATATCCCATTGTGTCCGGAATGGGGGTATTTAGCTAGGGGCGACAGTCGTTGGGTTTGATTTCGAGTTCGTTTGTAAAAACACTATTTAAAATTTCCGATAAATCCTCGGCCAATAGGATTTTTTCTTTCAAAAACAAAAATCACGGAAAACCCTAGCCGCCACCCTCCCATCGACGATTCACGTCGTTCAAACCTTCCCTCCCCTTTTCCAGCCACCACCGCCACCTACAGCCGACGCCACCACCACCACTCGACTCGCATTCGCCCCCTCTTCACATCCGGCCCCAACACGACCTCCACCATCACCTCCTCCGCCTGAATCGAGCCGCCAAACTTCGAGACTTCCCAGCGCCACCGCCGACGCCATAGGCCACCGGAGAGGACCGCACCACCGTCGACAGGAAGCCCCCACCCCCTTCTTTCACGTCAGCACCACCGATCATCCCAATACTCCACCGATTTCGCGAAAATCCCAAACCTAGTTCTGAACGAAATATAAAGGTTCGACCTTTATTATTCTGAATTGAAAATAACACTTTTAAGTGTTGCAAAACTTTGAAAAATAATATATTTTTCGTTCGTTAACGAAATTTGATGAAACAGGAGACACGGTGACTGCAAGGAGGCTCTCTACCATCTAGCAGAAGCCGCGGATTTTTCTGATCTTCCTATGATTTTTAGCACTGCAAAAACCAAAGTGAGGAATCTAAACTAAATTGTGTGAATGGAATCGTGTTGTATAAATTATATAAGCGAAGTGTAAATTATATACGCATTGTATACCTCATGTACATGTGTTGTATAAGTTATATTAGCGATGTATAAATTATACAGGCGTTGAATGAAACATAAATGCTTTGAATTGTGATGTAATGCAAGTGAATTATAGAAATAATATATATATATATATATACTCCCCTCGTCCACAGACCATGGACGATATTTATTTCTTGTGATTGACGTGATATTATATGGTATGATGAATGGTTGGAAATAATTGTTTGTGGTTGATATTGTGGTTGAAAATTACCTTTGTGGTTGAAAAATACCCTCTTGTGGTTGAAACAAATTAGAATAGGATTGTGGATTTGAAAATAAAACATGCCGCCTGCGTGCGAACTAGATGCATGATCCCCATTATCAAAAACCGCGAGGTTTTAAGGTAGAGCGAGGAGTCGTACTAGGGACGGTCCCGGTTTTAACTACCCTGCCGTTATGCTACCGAAATTTTCTGAAATATTCATGTGTTAGAATAATCTTCATTCATTGAAATAAATTACATATGTTGAAACAAATATTCATGTGTTGAGTTGAAATTCATTCTTTGAGTTGAAATTCATGTGTTGAATATTATTTGAATTTAAACAGATAGCTTTAGCGATAAAAATCACATTTATATATATATATATATATATATATATATATATATATATATATATATATATAGAAACTATAGAATATTCTTGTGTTGAGTTGAAATTCATTCGTTGAGTTGAAATTCATGTGTTGAATATTATTTAAATTTAAACAAATAGCTTTAGCGATAAAAATCACATTTTTATATATATACAAACTGTAGAGAATATTCATGTGTTGAATTGAAATTCTTTCGTTGAATTGAAATTCATGTGTTGAATGTTATCGTATTTTAAAATAAAATGAATAGACAATAAAAACTACATCCTTATTGTGAATATGAAGTGTTAAAAACATTCACGTGTTGAATAAATATTTTTGATGATAAAAATACACACGTGTTGAAATAAATAATAGTTTGCTAGAAATATTATTATTAGCTTTGTTCTGCATATATATACATGTGTTGAACAGGGAAAATGGATTAGCTGTAGAGTAAAGAAATTATTTGCGTGCCCGACAAATAGGTAAGCCTTGATGAGTTGGCTGCGCAATTTTATTTTTATATCAACTCCTGTGAATGCCATTGGATGCGGAGTGCTGGTTATTCTGTGTGAAATAATAAATATCGCCATAGGATAGTAACAATTAATTTTGAACTAAACCACATGGCATACTTCTTGACGATAGGCATACTTCATCATATTCCACATAAGCAATTGGAGCTTGTGTGACGAGGTGGAAAATTTACCATACAAGCGAGAGGCTTGTATGGCGATGATTATATACTACAGGTTGAACTGATGACTGATATGGACTATATAAAATATAACGATAAATTGCCAGATTAATAAAAACCCCACACGGGTCTGGAGTTGACAATAATCACGTCTCTCTAGTTATTAGATACGGCACATGGACTATTTATTTCCACACGGAGCGGGGTAACGAGAATTTATTCTCTGGAGTTATTATCTATACACGCTCCCCCGTAAATACCAGAATATGTCACTATAAATATGTGGATGCTTTATAGGATTTATTGGGAACCTAACATGGCCCAATAAATTTCCAAACCCCTCCCCGTACAAAGGAGGTTATAGCGAATTTTTTTCGAAATATTAAGGCGTTAGTGAAATATTTGAAGTGAAAACGAAGTTGAAATTAATGAATGAACTATATTTGAAATTATAGGATGAACTATATTTATATATATAAATATAAATATAATTAAAAGGAATCGAAGCCGTGCAGTTCATGTTTTGGAATCGTAATTCGAAACGATTAGTACGAGAAATCCGACCATCGGATTTTCCCGAAACCGCAACCGCTGGGTTCGCCTTGGAAATATCTTCCCAACGGCACCAACCTTGTAAAAATCCAACGGTTGGATTGTCTGGAATGTTTAATTCAAATCTGAAGAAAAACATCGCTAGAATCGTTTATATTTATATATAAATATAAATATAATTAAATTAAATCGAATAACGACGCTGCAGTTCGAATTTTGAAACCGTAACTTCAAATGACTAGTGTAGAAGATCCGACCGTCGGATTTTCACGAAACTGTAACCGTTGGGTTCGCTTTGGGAATATCTTCCCACTGATATAGACTATGTAGAAATCCAATGGTTAGATTTTCCGATATGTGTAAAACAAATTAGAGGAAAAATAGCGCCAGTGCCACGGCACGACCTGAAACGTCGTTTAATTAAATATGGCCATTTTTAAATAAATAAAAATGGCGAAAAATCGTTATAAAATATTATAAGCAACATAGATTGCAAATAAACCAATTGGGCTTGAATTGTTTGATATTTGATGGTTGTATGTGTTTGACACGAAAATAACACTAAAGAACTGAAATATGGATGTCGAATAATATAACCATGGAAATAATTGATTTAAATTCTAATTACGTGAATTATTTGAAAAGGCCGAGCTAACCCTCATTTCAAATAATTGATCGAGCGATTCGAATTGGAAAATGCACAGACGATTCAAGACCGACGATCTTCGTATCGGTTGGATGGGCGCTGCTGAGGTTCCTGACCGGAGTAGCTACTGTGAAGGAACGGAAGTAGTAGCCGTCTGAACATATGTGTTGATTGTATGAATATACGAGGAATTTGACGCCTCCGGTTTCGTTCAGACCCAGAACGGACTTGTAAATGGACTGTGTGTCTGACATTGGATTTTGTTCTATCCTGATTGATCTCTGTTAAATATATATCTGTTTGGCGGCGGAAAATTTATTCTTTTGCTTAACGCCCTTCTCTGAGACGTATGAGCTCAGAGGTTATATATAGATAGAAATCAGTCGTATGGAGTGGATTGCCTATGTGGCATGCCAAGATGCTGTGATCAAGGCTTCTGTTGCAAAGCAAAGTCTTGTGGTTGATGATCAAAGCACGGTCTACGTGGCTTGGCTTTGTGTATAGCATGGATTCGCGAGCCTCACACCTCGGTATGAGTTAAAAACGGGATAAGGACTGCAGGGAGAGCACGACGTTTCTTTCTAGCTATGGTGGTGTCAGTGACTTACCAGTCCTGACATTTATATCTATTTTTCACCTATGTGGTTGTTGGAATGCGAGGCGCCTCGATTATAGGTCTACAAGGACCGGGAAACGTGTGTTCAGGAATAACTAATCCTCAAACGTAAGAGAGGACTGGCCTTGAAGATCTAGGGGTTACCCAGAGTGTGTAGTCCTGAGGCATTTGCTAGAATGTCTCGAAGCGGAGAGGAGCTTGCCCCTTGCCTCGACTCATGACGGAAATCCAATTTCCAATACGAAATAACGGATTCGATTGTAGAACTAGTATGGCGACATAGTATATGGTAGCTATGCCGTCTATGATTGATATTTATGATGCTATTCGCTTTTGAAACATATATGCACTAGTAATAATATCAAATGATTTTGCTTTACACGTATTAAGTATATTTGGCCATTATAAGGTAAAACTCTATCCTCCGGCTTGTGTTGCATTGTATAATGGGACTTGAGTCTTATAATGGTTTCATTCTTTTTAAAAGCATTGCGTTGTTTTAAAGAATTTACTTTGTTTTAAATGCACTAGCAATCACTGGAGTAAACCCGTTCCGCGAAAGTGGCGTGGTCCTATGATCTGCTTATTACTGTTGTTTAAACTGTTAAATAGATTCCTTATACCTGTCCCCATGACTGACTCGTTGTTTGTTTCACTTTGCAAACGCGGATGCCCTTATCTCCACACGGGCAGCCTAGTTCACAGGTGACAGGTTGTTTTTGGCTCTGCACTGTTATAGAGTGCATTTTGGCTCATGGCGAGGCTGACTTCACAGAGATGACTTTGACATTTTCCGCCATTATTGTACTTATATTATGATTCCGCCACAGGCGATGCAGACTGCTTTACTTTCAGTATTTATTATCGTATGTATATGTTCCGCCTTCGGCAATGTAGACTGATACCCTTATTATGTCTCACTGCATGTATGTATTCTGCCTCTGGCGATGATGACTGATCACTCCCCTTTTATTTACTAAGTTATATCCTACGCTGTGCTATTCTGATGTTGTTACATGTTATAATTCCGTTGTCATATCCATGTAAAATTATTCTACTTATTGTTTTTGCTATTATCTGTACTCTGCTATGATGATTGATGTGTTATATTCCAATGATTATCCTTAATACCTCACCTCGGATTTTGGGATTGTCACAAACCTAGAGTCGGAGAAAGAGAGGAGTTAGATTAAAAATGAATGGGTTAGTGCTGAGTTTTGTTTAATTGTTGAAGTATAACATGCAAGATGGTTGGGACACGGGTCAGTATATATGCGTAAAAAAGTTAGCCTAATTTCAGTAGTAAAAGATACAAGGTTTACACAGACATCAAAAATGCATATAATTTTTAAATAAAGAATTCTTCAACCATGAATCTATTTTCAAGTAAACAAATCATCCTCAATATCTATTTGCCTTTCCAGATGGCAACTTGTGAAAATAAATCAGTTCAAACAGCTGAATAACCATTATAGATGAAGGATAATTCTTTTTTCATTTAGAAAGCATTCGCATGTAGGAACATTATCTAATCTAATTAACAATGAATTGAATTACATTGTAGGACTAAAAAGAAAATTTAGAAATTAATACTAAAAAAAATAGTGCAGCTAGTAATCCTGCAAGATATATAATAAATCATAGACAAAATGAAACAGCTAAAGATATATGACTCCTTTCCTTAGAAAATAATGATATTAAATACCATATATTACTCATTGATTTAACTCAGTTAGTGTAAACAAATAAGCACCATGTTTTGCATAATTCATTTTTCGTACTTAACCAATTTCATACCAAAAAAATTTGATTAATAGATTCCAAAATATGAGACCTAGTAGAAGTAATATGGAGACTTAAAAAAATTGCAAAATTACGGGGGCTTTTGGAAATAAGACAAAAGGTAATAATAACTTCCAATTTAGAACATAAAGGAATTGATGTTAAATTTGAAACTGAAGCAAAATTAGAGAATGACAAAGTTTTCTAGTATCAAAAAGACATCGGCCATACTGATATTAAGAATCAACCGTAAAGATAAACTCATGGACGGAGCCAGAATTTTTTTTTTTCACACGGGTTACGTAAAAGAGAGAAAAGAAACAAAAGGAGTAATTTTGATTACAACACTATTCAACATCAATTCAAATAGGATTACATGCAAATAATTTGTAGGCAGCTGAAATGAATTTAGGGAGAAGATTGCTTATCTATAGAACTAAAGATGGAAGATCAAAAAGAGCAACAATTTATAGCTCGAAAGACATGCTTTACGTTGCTTCTCACAAAGCATTTCAGAGAAGCTTTGGGATAGCCAGATTTTTGCGCCAAGGAAGAAGATTAAAACAGGTCTTCTATTTTGATATGAGGAACATTATTACCAACTTCGTCCCAGTTTTTATGTGTAATAATAGAATGATGGGTTATAACTTTTGAAGTACAGGTTCTGATTTATTGGGCTACTGAATAGAATGGTAAACTAGTGTTTGTTTTAAGAAAACAAACTCGGGCTGTAGCCCAGGTATCAATTAATGTAGATTTGTCCCTGGGTAAACTCTATGGTTTAACAGTGAAACCATTACCACTTTAAACTTGAAATGTAGAACTGTTAACAAATATATGCAATAAAATGTGTTTTATCCATAAATATGTAAAATATTTAGGATGAAATAACCAAATTAAAACTGTATCAAGATAGTAGGTGAGCAAACCACTGTAGTTCAACTAATATATCATCAACTAAATACGTTACCATCAGATCTGAATTTCAAAACAATGGTCTGTATACGCTATCTTAAAAAAACAAAGAAAGAACCATTTATAGAAAACCAACATAAGAAGTGAGTAAATAATGGTTACCTCGATCAAAATAGCACTGTGTATAATGAATCGTTCATTTTCAATTCCTTTTGATGTTTGTCGTGATTGATTGCGAGTTTGGAAATTTGTATTTGTGGATTTGATCACGATCATTCAGGTAAGCATCTTCCAAGTCTATCACATACCAAAATGTGTTACAATAATATAGTAAGAGTGGAGAATCGAACTTCATTATGGATCTAAATAGTTGGATGCAAAAGGAAGTCAAAGAAGAATTGATTTTTGCGAAAAAGATTCATACGGAATGTTATTTGATAAAGAAAGGTCGATGAATTGGGAAAGATTATGGTTGTGAAACTGAAAATTAGCGATACAGTTAGAAACATAACGGGGATTCCATCTCGTTTGCCCACCGTTAACACGTGTCATTCAAACAAATATATGGTTTCTGATTTCCAGTATAAGTAACTAGTATTATCGTACAACGATGAAAAAACAGACCATTAAGGAGTTTAACATAAAATGCGAAATTATTTTTTAAAGTTTATATTAAGTTAGATTTTAGTGAAAAAATTATAGTGTGATTTAAGAGAAAATGGAAATGATTGAAAAAATGTAATCCGGTTACACTGAATTGTACATGCAAACCAACTTAAGGCTAAGAATATACTATCAATGTATTGAGTTGAATCCATCACATACGCATACATATATTTTTATTATATATCAAGCAGATATCAATATACTCTTGATGATTTGCTATTTTGCAGCTCTAAATAATTGGAATAAAAGGAGAAACGAAAGGAATATAAGTTCAAAATATATAATCGTCACTGTGAATATTTAATTAAAATAAAATAAAAACAAGAGTAGATGTAATAAATATAAATAACAAAATATAAAAACAATTTATTTTAGTATCAAAATATTCTATCTTAGTATTAAAATTTAAAATATCCAAGTAAGTGGGAATGAGAATACAGGGTGAAAATTGAATGAAGGAAAATGGGCATAACTTTTTTCATTAAAAGGTAAGAATAAAATCAAAAAGAAATACCTTTGATCCAATGCAATGGATAAATGTAACTTGTCAGTGAGAGTAAATTCTTATGGCATGAGCTGAAGTTTAAATAGATATAACCACTAAGAAAAAGCACAATATATAATGGCACCCTGTTGACCAAGTCTTAGATGATAGCTGTTGTTTTATTTAGTACGTTTTGGTTTACACGGTCAAACGAGAGGGTAATTTATCGGTTATCACTAGATGACAGCTATTTGTTTAATTTATCCGGTCAATGTGAAAAGAAATTTTGTTGTTTTAAACATTTGTATATGTTTAAACGTATTATCCTTAAATGACAGTTTTCCCTTGGTTAGCCTGTTAAATTTATGAAAATGGCCAAACTTACTCTTTAACAATTAACGCATCAACGTAAGTATAAATGAGATTAACACGTTGAAAATAGCACATGAATATGTCATTGTTTTATCCAAGAACAGAGAAAACATATCATTGCTTTACATATGGACACAATACAAAGCATACATGTCAAATAATCAATATAGAACAGGAAATAAGAAGTAAACTAAATCAACTGCACCATATGTGAAGGATTACTCAACAACTTATGAACAAATTTATTGGCTATATTAGCAGATAAAGTATACAAAAAGCAACCGAATATGCAGAATTATATACATGGATCTTAGTAACTACCAAACATTATTAACATTTTTCAGTATGCAACTACTAACAGGATGCTCTTCTTTCCTTACAGTACAGGATTTAGCTAGCATCGACTTTTTTTTTCCATATCTTGTTTCTCAGAAATTTTACCCTAATAGGAAAGTAATATGCCATAAGTTAGTCCAAACTTCATCTTACTTCTATTACAATTTCTCTTAACAAGCTTCCACACACTTTATCAGGAAAACTCATTGATCACTAGCTCCAGTAAAAAGGCTTTTGCTTTGAGTTGTTGAAATACCAATTTTTTGTATTTAAATAGCTAAATGTACTTAGATTTAGCATTTCGGTACAACCTTCATTTCTCCTACTGCATAGTATTTTTTCTCTTACCATGAACATGTATTCCATCATGCCAAAGTTCACTTGCACAAAAAAGCATTCGAATGTTCCGTTCTTGATGCTGAATTTTGTAGCCTGTATACATAGAGATTTGAAATACATTGGCATTATTGAAACATAAATACATTGGCATTATTGGGACACAAAATTTAGACACAATTGGTGACACATTTAATCTCCACCATTGGATCACCCTATGAATTACACCTCCCCACATAAAGACAAAAAATCCAACGGTTGAGGCTTTGTGTCTCCAAGTTTGTCTCCAAGTAAGGTTGATAATTAAAGGAGGGTTTGTTAATGGCGACAGGCGATCCTGCCTGCTTTCGCCATGCGTAAATCCTCTCTCCATCTCGTTTCATATCCTTTTTTCTATCTGATTTCCTACTGCATCAATTCGAACTTCGATTATCAACCTTCAACGATCCTCCAATCGTTGATAAGACATCGTTTTACTTCACCTTCTAACCCTAATCCCCCTTTCAAAATTCCAGATCTATTAACCCTCGAGATCAATTTCGAATTCTATTTACCTAATAGCCTCGGATATGTGTAGTTTGAATATGGATCTTCAAGACATCGCTAACTTGGGTTTCGGCATGGCCGGCGCAACTGAGATCCAGTTCCAAGTTTTCCAACCGAATTTCCATAGATAAGCTAGATTGATTTCAATTCTATTGGACTTATTTTGGATTTAAATTTGCCACTCGTGAACCTAGATTCGTTCTAAACCGAGAGTTGCCGATTTTTGAGGTATGAATCAGCTCACTCATGCTTGATTGAAGATAATAGAGATCTGGGTTTTTGTGGTCATTTTAGCAGCAGATTGCTTCTTCTTCATTATAATTTTGCCAGTCTGATTACTATTTTCCAGTAATCTTCTATATGTTGAGCAGTAAATAGACCCATTTTTTGGATCTGTAAGTGCATTTTGATTTGTTATTATAGATGGTTATTGGAAAACGATTAAGGGAACTCTACAGTTCATGTTGCAGTTGTTACTGAATGGGTTTATATTGGCTTGTTATGACTGAAGCAAATCTTTTAGCTCTGAAATTCATTTATTAGTAAGACGATTCTAGCAATAGGATTGGGTCATAGAGGTCTACGATTCATCAACCAGACCTATACGATTAGAATTATATTTGTTTGGGATTTCATTAGCAAGGAATTTAAGCTGTTTCCAGTCTTGACTAATTGCCAACGGGTGGAAGGGGAGTGAATAGGAGTTTGCATGTAGGAGAGATGGTTACTTCAATGCAAACTGCAACATTAGGTAATGTTATCAGAAAGTTATAAAGGGGAAGAAGTATTTTCGGATTTCATATCAACTGCGGTCTTGATTGTAATACAATGACCAGAAACTTAGTGATGATTTTAGTTTGGAGAGGTGGTTATGATTCATGAATGTGTGAGGAGTAAGGTGCAGCTTGCACGTGATAGCGGGACGAAGGCCTCTTTGTGGGCCGAAGTTATCTTAGATAGGTTTTATATTTGTATGTTTATTTTACATTTCCTTTTTCTTTTCTGTTTGTAAAGGTTAGTATGTTAACCTGTCTTCTGTATTGCTTTTAGTAGATAATAAAGTGAACCAATTTTCAATATATATATCAAAATACAGTGGTGTGTTGGAAAATGAGACAACAAACCAAATGATGCAAAAAGATACAATTATGTGCAAGATACAACCAATACAATTCAGCATATTAACAAAAAGCATCAAACAAACAAGTAGTTACGAATAAATGTACAATAGCTCCCACTTATTACCAAAAACATTGAACAAACAGCTACATGAAGCCTACCATACTCTACTCAATGTAGAGATATGCAATCAAAACCATGCCAAACACATTCATAAGGTTACAGCAGTAGCAAAATATTATAACATGAACTCAGATATAAAAGATGCATGATTCCACTTTAACCTCTGAATAGAAATATGCTTTATGTACTTTATGTGCTCAAAAAGCAAAATTTCACAAACTCTGGATTCTTGAAAAAGAAAAAAAGGAAAAACTTCGGGCATGCTTGATTTATAATTTTCAATTTTGGATTTCCATATGATAAAATGCATTGAATTTCATTTAAAAAAACAAGTAATCCGAAAATATTCCGTTGTTTTCCTCGTCTTTTCTTCCCATGCCATCCTCCTAATCCACACCTTCTTAAATGCATATTGCAAATGCAACACTCAAAATTCCCCTTTTAAACCAAATAGATCCTTCATTTTTTCAGGCGTTGTACGTATTAATTAATTTAATAAGAAAAACTATTTGAAACCCAACATATACAAGAGATTTGGTTCAACTATAATTATTTTCACCCTGTTGACGTTGAAGGTTTGTTTGGATGAACTTGCTACCATTTTTTCAAAAAAGCCAAAACCAACTTGATTAGGCTTCCAAAAAGCAATAAATACCTTAACCAGTCTATCCAATTCAGCCATAATATTGCTAAATTATAAGCATGCTTTATCAATGAACATTGCTATAACGGGAGTCATCAGTAATTAGATAAACCCTCCAACTTAATACACACAATATATTTGGATGATCATCACAAGTTGCACACAAATATAATTTTAGGCTTAACCATACACACATACATAATTAAAACTAATAATTGGTTACTTTTGCAGCTTAAAGAAATAAAGAGTAAGAAGAAAGAAAGACAGACCTTAACACCAGTTTCATTGCATACATTACATGCAAGGATTCCATTCGCATGAAACCAACTCCTAAGGTCAAGAAAAGATCTAACACCAAGACCTATTTTATCTTTTGATGTAAGGCACAACCATTTATCATGCATGAGATCATTCACAGACAATCATATGCATACGTTGCACCAGTTTCCTTGCATGCGTTGTAATTTAGCCATACTCTAGCAACACAGTAATCTTCGTTATAGCCAAAATGCACTAACCACCAAAATTAAATATATATTTTTAGTAGTAAACTAAAAAACAATGACATACACAGACAATCATATGCACTAAAATTAATCATAAGGAAAGACTTACCACTTGCAGATTTTTCAGAATTCTCTCCATTTGATGCAACTCTTTATAGCTTTGTTTTGACATTAGAAGAGTCGTCATCATGTGTGGAATGTTTATAATTATTGCTGCCTCGGGAACAGCCCATCTCCGGTGTTAAAACATGGGTCAATAAAACCCTAATTCGAGAATTGATAATCTGGGAAATTAAACGTGGCCAGAGTTGGTAAATTAGGGTTTATTGCCCAATTTCCAACGGTGACAACGATCTAGTTCAATTATGTATGGACGATTTGTTGTTCCATGCCCTTTAGAATACAATGGGTTTCGAAAAAGAAAAAAAAGAGGAAATGACAGTCAACTACAAGGAATTATTTCGTTGTTCATTCATCGATTGAGGATCCAGAAGTGTCGGATGACAATCAACTACAAGGAATATGAGATTGGCAATGCTAATTTGGGAATTTATGCCGTAAGTTTGTAAGGGATTGGAAAGAGGAACTCGGAGACTTCTTGGGAGAGGACCATGGAAGCGGAACTAAAAAGAGGAAATTATTTTGAGAAATTTACTAAGAGACGAACACGGAAGCGGGGAAGAGGAAGAAAATAGAAATGCGATAGAACACGGAGGCATGTTTTTTGGCTTCAGAGAAATCCATTTTGGCTAGTTACAGTAAGCAAACCTCCCTAACGGTCGGTTTGATAAATAGATTGTGTCTTGAATATGATCCTTAACCATCGTAGCTTTTTATTGGATGAACTGAGTACGTCGTTTCACTTGAGGTAAGAAAGAAAAATTTATATTTCTATTCGACGTATTTGATACTCGTCTAATGTAGAATTACAGATGGTCGCTCCTAACCGGCCATATTCTTCACTCTAATATAAAACATTACTTGTTAATGTTCTTTATTCGGATGGCTCTCGGGGTGGAGAGTTACAGAAACACATAGTGCATCAGATAACCTATAATGTTAACCACATAGAGAAATGAAAAATAAAAGAAGAAAGAAGGAAAAAAGAAACACAAAACAAAATTATAGAATCCATCGTGTGTCTTATAGATTATCAAATAACCTAAAATATAGATCATATAAATAAAATATGCAAGACAGTAATAGCTATATGGATTCTTAGCTAATTCATATCCATCCTTAAAGTTTTCTAGAAGTAAATTACATCTTACTACACCATTTAACTTTAAGTCGCCGAAGAACCCATTGGAAGAAACCAAAAAACAATATCTCTAAGTAGTAAGTCCCTTTTTTATTATAACCACTCCACGAAAGGAGAAATCATCACCTGGACTAATAGAAGTGGTTCGGATCCAAACTCCTTTCCAATCAAAAGTTTGAATGAAACAAAATTCATAGAGGGTTAAATGGTCATAGAAAAATTTGAAATAACTCATGCAGATGAGAAATGACCCTAGTAGCCATTGCCCAAAATTATTATGACCTCATGCGATGTGAAAATAACATAAATATTATATGATCCTCCAGCGCATAGAACATAGGTTGTTACAAATGTATTTTTAATGTATCGTGAATAACACATAGGTAGTAGACTTTGTGATTCGATTTTTAATCTTCAATGCTAAAGTAGTTAAAATGTGCAATACGATATCATACACACTTTTTTAGACATCATGGAGCAAAATGTGTACTTTTGGATATTGTAATGCACAATGTTAAGTGGTAACTATCAAAATGAAGACGTTTGCATTGAGTAAAATAAAATTAATTTATTGTGATGTAAAATCACATCAAACTACTTTTGTTAAATTTTCTATGTCACGTAGATATCTAATGAAATAACATTGTTAAGGATTGGATATGCTTTATGTAATAGACTTTCAGTTTTTATATTGATATAGCAGGAAAATTTTGTGCGTGATGTAATGGAGCTTAATTGAAGGAAATCGGTGGTTTTTAAATGCATTTAATAATATGTATTCACCTCAAAAGGATTATAAGGATCATGACATGGATTATCAAAAATTACCATTGAGTCATTAATTATATAAAATGAAATTAAATCTGTGTATACTATGTTTTATAAATATTAGTTAGTAATTATACTAAAATTTATTTTGTAAGCAGTCTTGATTATCATGTACTCACCAAAGACTGAATTTGGGAGTTTCTTCCATTAATGAGTTTTCAAGTGAGCTCTAATATAACAAAGTACAATACTACTTGTTCTAATTTTCTTACGTGACAGAGGGTCCTCAATGCTTTAGGTTTGTCTTGTGGTTATAGCCAGTACGTCATGACACTATTAATGGGGAGCCTTCTCCTTGGATTAATGAAACAATATATTTATAGCAAAATTAATGTAATATACCCCAAACTTGGTTCCAACATAAAGCTGTCTTTCAAGACAATGATCCTTATGATCCTGGAGAACATATCTAATAAGATATCTACAATTCCATAAGCAGTTCCATTTACTGGGCAAGCCTAGTAGTTTGTTGTCTCTACTCTATGGGAGTCTATGTTTGCCTTTATACAACGATTTGAAGAAGCACATCGAGGCTTTTAATGATCAAACTTCGAGAACTTGAAACTGAGGGTGATCAAACTATCGAAGTTACAGTAGTTTGCCCTCCAGGCCATGCCAGAGGTAGAGGCTTTGTTGCTGTATGACTTCCTATTTCTTAGGGAACAACCATTATCCTATTCGGTTAAATTTGGTCATAATGTTAATTTTTCAAATCTAAACTTTTTCTGAACCTACATTTCTTGGAAGCTTTCATTTAATATTAATGCCAAAAGACTATTCAAATTTGTGTTTTAGCATTAATACAATAAGTTATTTAACAAAATATCAAATTTTTTACTATAGAAAAAACACACATATTTTCTACTGTAATTCGCTGACATTAGTTTAAAATTTTAATCTATTTGCAGTCTCTATGAATATATTTGTGATGACCTGCCATAATACATCATCGGTGCTCTAAAAATTTGCACTGTACAAGCACCTGGTCGATGTAAAGCGACTGTCAAGAAAAAGAAACAGTAGAAAGGATGAGAAAAGGGAAAGAAAAAAAGGGAAATAGAAGAGAAGAGAAAGGAAAGAATATAAATATCAATCACAGAACCTGACGTATATCTCACAGCACATCAGATAACATATAATAGTAACAGTCATATATATATATATATATATATATATATATATATATATATATAATAGACGAAACAATAATAATTATATAAACCATAAAATCAAAGTATACATACTCATAAAAATTTATAGAACATTAATAGAGTTTATACAAGTGAGAAATAAACTCAAACTGGTAAACCGTCTCTATTAAGAATACATAACACCGTCAAGGCTCCATAATGCTATACAACGAAATAAACAATTAGGATACAAGTATAATTAGGTAAAATGTCACCTTCTGTAAAGCAGCTCCAAATAATGCTTGTACCTATCATCTGGTCTTCTCATCAGCATCGTCTATGAGCACCCAAAATAATACGAGGGAAATAAAACCTTGGGTCAAAGAAAAGTCAAGTGTGAGCGATAATAAATCTCAAAGTACCGTAAAAGTCATAATGGTATATATTGCATGGAGGGTATGACGAATCATACATGTCCTACCCCGCATCCAAAAAGTCAGCACATATAATAATAATAATAATAATAATAATAATAATATATACCACTATATGATAATAAGTATAGTTATATCTGAATACCTAAATCGATGATATATGTATCACATGACGCCCTAAATGTGATAAATGATTAAGCAAACATAACATACATCATCCATGCTCGCATTCACTCACTCAATGTGTAAAGTACATGATACTCAATCCTTTGGTCACCAAATCCGTCAGGGCCATGGCGGGTCCAACTACACTAGTCTCTGCCCAACTATCGCTATAACCAACCGCGCTGGCCTATAGCCAATAACCCGACCTAGTCCACACTATCCTGGCTCTAGGGTCCGGTCCAATCGGTCCATACTGCGCTAGCTCTGATTGGTCTACATGCTCGTCTACAATGGTGTACCAAAATTGTAAGTATCGATAACTCCTTTGCATACGTTTTCCATAACAGAATCCATCTCTAGACTGTCAATAAAACTCCCGTCAAGTCATCCAGTAAGCGGGATATCCCCGACAAACTGCACTGCCGTGAGACCTCATCGACTTCCCTCCAAGTCATAACAACTGCGTGTCATCCTATCCTCATATGATAGTCATATCAGTACGATTTAATTTTGTTTTTTAACATCTCGGAGAAAATGATCCATCGCAACCAACTTGCTCCCCATTTTGGAATCGTCGTCATTAGATGATGAATCGTTGCATAGAATCACCACACACCCGTCTCAAACCAAAGCAGTTGATCGAAGAGCCATAATGTCGAAATCTCTATCGAACGAACCGTCATACCCTGCTCTACGAAATTGCACCATCTTCCATGTCAAATTGGACAAAATGGCCAATAATATCAGTAAACGATATCGACCACTTCATAATGATCGATAACGACTACTCGGATCATCTATTTAACCAAAATTGGTTAAATACACATCCAGGGAAAACGTTCAACGTTCATTACAAAATCTAGCTCATCGCCAAGTCCATCATCCATTTTCAGATCGACCACCAAGCTCCTATTTCGCTCCGTCTTCAAATCAATCGTCAATCTTCAATGTTGCTTTGTCGTTGACTCCATCCATGCGCTCTGAAGCTCCTTCAAGAATTTATCTCATCTTTTTGAGTTTATAATCCTTGTGCACTCTATCAGTGTACACCGACGTGTGCATTTGATTAATAAGCACCCCCAAACTCTAATGAGCGAAATATTTCATAATACTAGGTCGCCATGAATGTCGTTTTAATCTAAACTAAGCAAACAATACAACTGTGCAACCAATAGTCATCCAAATTCCTAAACTAACATACAAGCATCCATAATAGCAATAATAAATCAAATATAACCCATCTATAGCAATCAAAGTGAAATGCTCAAATAACCTATATCTGACAATGTAGTCAAAATAGCGCGTAAATGGGTAAATAGTGTGTAATAGCACACAAAAAGGTAAAATGTGATAATCATGGTTAAAACTACTTAAATTACTTATATTTTAATTAGTTATTGAATAGGAAAAACTATCCTAAATATTATGTTTATAATTAGAAATCATTTAAAACGTCAAATTTATACTATATAAACAAATGCAAAACAAAAGAAGATAATATCACTCACCTCAACAAACTCATCCCAAACAAGCTCTAATTATAGAGCCCATCCATATGAGTCCAATGGAAGAAACGGCTTCCAAATCCAACCATGTATGCAAAACTTACACATGTTATAAGTTCATGGCTTAAACAGATAATTAACAAACTTGATTAATTACAATATTAATCACCTTCCACTAATTAATTCTTCTTTCCCAATATACAATTGTTGTTACCTGCAAGAAGAAAACCAACTCCATTCCATACTTTCTCTCCTCCCTATCTCATAATTCATTCATCTCTTAACGAAATCTAAATCTTCTTTCACCAACGCGCTTCCCTTTGAATGACCTTCACGAGCATCATCCATTTTCCAAACGCACACTCCCCCACAAAAATACAACCTACGTGCCTCCTTCCGACTCAGTGTGTCTCTTCCCACCACTATAGATTGAATGGCCCCAAAAACTAAGGAATGATGCCTCTTCGCGTAGTGGTTCCAATGCAATTCACCATGTATCGATCCTTAAATAATAAGATAACAGGAACCCTATCTTGAATGTCATGCATGAATATGGAAGGAATAGTGCACGCAATCCCCAAAAATGATACAGGATCGAAGAGAAGTATGATCCATGAATTTAGGGATTTGTTTCATGATTTTAGGTGGCCTAAAACTCAAGATATTGAATTTTGAATCATAAGAAGAGGGGCGACCATTTCCTTCTAGCAAATGAATGTAATAATAAATGGGATGGAGGGTGGTGAATAATAACGGGTGAACCAACATTTGGGCTTGTGAATAATTCATTTATTATTTTGTTCTCTTTCAATTTCAAAATAAATCCCAAATACCCACTATCTCTAATCAACATGTGTCGCCTACCACCATCTATGTAAAAATGTCTTATAAAAAAACAATGGGACTAGCCTCGGCACCTAAATCGATCATATGCGAAAGTTAGCTTTTAAAACTCGAATTATTATGTCAGTTTCTTATAGAAATTGACACACGTTTAATTTACGCATAGTCAAATGGTATGTCCATTCGCTATAAAACTTGATGGCGTGCAACAACTTATTATGGAAATTCCAAAAACATAAATTTCGTCGCAATCAGACGTTGTGGTCTCAGAACGACTATTTATGTGTATTCTGAGATTTATATGACCACCGACTGATTCGAACTCAAAATATTGCGATCCCTATACTTATCAATCACGAACAGACAATCCAAACTCAATTGAATTGGTCCTAGCCCTGGTTCGATCATTTGTGGAAACCCAATTTTGGAAATGTCAATCGAGTAATTAACGATCAATATTAAAATAAAATGTATAAATATCCAGTCGTTAAAATACAGGACATTACATTCTTCTCCATTTAAAGGATATTATCCCTGAAATCCTCAATGACAAACAACATAGCCCAACACTCTTGAACAAATGACGACACAAGGCAAATCGTCACCTAACGCTCTCAGGACCAACCATTGAAAGCGATCACAACAAAAGAAATAGACTCATAATTTTTGGCATGGGGCAACATTCTCATTACTAAATACAACCACAGTTAAAATTGGGGTCAATCAAGCCAAGCCAAACACCTAAGTTGTGCACTTATTTTCCGAACAATTGGATTATGGAAAATCAAAGTGATAACTTACAAATTAGAGGACAATCCAATTTAGCATCGCATATTGGATTTCTTTCCAAATTTGGTAAAATTCACTGAAAATTTTGTTAGTACCATCTTTGTATGGCTTGATCTAACAAAAGCAAATCTCCATTCAAGGCTCATCCCAACAAAAGAAAACAGAAGTCCAAAAGTGGCAACCTATACTTAAGGCAAAAATCACCAAAATGCACCAAATAGAAAAAATCACAACTCACATCTACTACATACCTCTTTTTTCTTAAGCAAGGTTAGCATTTAGATGCAAATAAAAATAAATTAGCATCCAAACAAATGAAATCTTGCTTCTTTGTACCTGAGCATGTATTCAACAAAGAGGGTTTAACACAATTGTAGAAATAAAACAAGTGAACAAACATGTTAAATAAATAGAATCTATCTAACATAGGCATGTCAAGTTATGTATGGAATTTATTTAAAATAAATAAATAGTACAACAATATTGTTATCCTGCATGCTTAACAATCATATGAGCATATATAGTCATACAAACATCATCAATCAAACATGCATAAGCCAAACAATATCAATTATTGAAAATAACATCCATACCTATCCTAGACTAATATAACTAATAAGATACATCAAATATTAATTTTAATCCATATATGACTAAACGAATGGTCTTCCATTTTAAAAATCAAGAATATTAATGTAGCGCCTCTCGTCAACAAATTGGGTATGACTCGAGTGCTATCATAACATTTCCCATTTGTATAGCACCCATCGATGGAAACCAACAACAACTATTCCCGCATCCATTTAAAAATCTTAAATAGTTATAGAAAACTATTCAATCCATCTCATTCAGTTATAGATAGCTGACATCGCATTCATCATGAAGTGATTGCATGTCAACCAACCCCTTCTAATGATGCTAGGAACAAAACGATACCACTACCATTCAGAATCGACCTCCACGGCCAAGTCCATACTACCTTGTCTCGAGTTATATGATCATAACCGGTAATAAACACAAGTGACATTAAGAGGATATCGCTTTCGGGTTGGTACAGCTCCAACTCGACACACCAAAACAACTACATTTCCTATACGTACCCATAGAAAACTCATACTCGTAAGAGATCAATAATCTTAACCGTTGTTGCTAGCAAAGATAGAGATACCTCTCGAGGAAGAGAAACTCGGCGATGTGGTATCACCAATGATTGTAGCCCCCTTGCTAATAAATAGTGCCTCCAACTCATCAAAACAAGCTCTATCGCCATCGACTCTGAATCATGAGTCTACCAATCCTTCTCACACAATTTTGGTTATCAACTAAAATGAAACAACCTTCTATTCAGAAATGAGAAATCAACACATTCATGGGTCAACTCCATCTTCCAAACCATCAAAACTATCTTAGGACTTATAAAGACATCCTACTCGAAACGATGTGACCTAAGCACTCCACTTTTCCCAATAAAAAGTGAAACTCCAATAAATAAACAATAAAATAGACCTACTTATTTTTTGGCCTAAATGACATAACCAACCAATTACGACCAATGCAGTGTACAAAACATCGTAATTGGAAAACACTAACCAATACTCACAGTAGGTAAAATCCCCTTAGGATTCCTAATTGAAAGATCATTTATATCTAATCGATATTTAACTCGACACAGAAATGGTGGCAATCTAGTCATCTCATCGAACGTGTCCAGATACTCTTAAGCTACAAGCTCAGGTAATGACTCACAACTAGAGATCTGTCTCAGACCACTGTCATCCGATCATAAGTTACTCGCCACTGAAGATCTAAGTTCAACCCACTTTCATTAAATCGAAGATGACTGGCTACTAAAGAGCATGTCCTTGCCCACTATCGTCACCAACAAGCTCTTACTACCACCTATATTCAGTATCCTCCTAGTTGTTGGACTGCTAGATTTAAATACCAAGTCTAGTTAAGTGAAAGAATCAACAACCAACAACCAAATTAGCAGACATGAAACCATGACTCGATGAAATTTAAGTTTTGACGAACCATGTATACAGCTAAGTACAGACCATCTATGTTGTAACACTCCCCCACCTCGAGACTCGAAATTAGTCTCTATGGATGTTGCAGTCATCTATAGTATTAAGATCTGGCGACCAAACACGAGAAGTTACTCACATATATAATCCAATTAAGCCCTCGACATAGTAAGACACAAATAAACTAATTCACGAGTCTTGGTCTCATTCCATCCATCGAGTCGCAAGATCAAATGGAACAATGGAATCTTGACGCCAAACTAAAACACATACGAAAACACCATTAATGGAAACATATGTCAAGCGATGGCATCGTTCGCTTCTCTTTCATCGAGGGAGTACACAACAGAACATAAACGATAATCAATACATATGTCTTCACGATTTGTCCCGACAAAGTAAGACAAACTGCTATACTGGGAACAAGCTATAAAATCGCGAGCTTACTCGATCTACTCTTCCAAACCATCATTCTCGTGGAATGAAATCAACTACTTTTCAAGTCGATCACCCAACTGAATAACAAACTCTGAACTTCACAGTGACAAATGAGAGAATTAGCCTTATTTGATATCACTTTGAATTTAACCATACTGTTCAACACAGTCTTATTGCCCTAATCAGCGAACTCCTTACCGAGTTCTAAGAAGTCAATGCAAAACCTCTTCGAAGTGAACTGGTCTCCAGCGAATCAATTTCGAGAACCCAAAAAGATAACGATTCTCGGCCAATTCAAACTCAACTTTGAAGTCCATACGGAGTAACTCCTATTTCATTCAACATCTGACTCCATACCATTAAAGAAAACCCTTGCAAGAACCAAAATGTCCCTAGAACCATAATAGTTGATTCCGTTCCAAGTAACAGTATGCCACATGGACACATGAGCATCCACACTATGCGACATAGTTGACTTGCCGCACTTGAGCGCCATAACTAACTAGAGACAAAAGGGAATCCCATACAATGGACCATACCATTACTGAAAAAAGAAGTGTAAATCAAGGTTAGTAGTCCTCAACTATTCTTGACTCTCAAATCCAAAGATGGAGTAATTAGAAGCATTTCTTTTTTGCCAGGTCGACCCTGGTAAGTGTTCAGGATGATCAATCATTAACAAAGAAAACTATTCCTATGGCATGCATGTGCAAACAACCTATACTGTATATACTACTAATATATTGATTTAAAATTAGAAATATACACAAATATGTACTATCTATTATATATTAACTCTTGAATTTTGTAATAACTGCGGGATTTGAACCCTGGACCTCCTGAAAAGCAACATCATGCACTAACCATTATGCTAAAAGATATATGTGTTAGCTTTTCAGGAGGCATGCTATAGACTACCCCCTTAAAGAGTTTAACGTCCTCGTTGGCTCATATTACTCACCACTCAGGCGTTGTGCACGTAAACCACATCAGTACCAAACTAATTGACATCTGGAGCATTACACATACAATTCCAGCCAGGTATAGGCTCTGTTAACCAAATGAAACAACTACGAGATTCGAACCCCCGACCTCCCGGAAAGCAACACCACACACTAACCACCGTGCAAAAAGATATTTGTGTTAGATTTCAGAAGGGATGTTACAAATGCTTAAGTTAAACAACACAAACTAAGCTCTAATACCAAATGTGACGACCTTCCATACATCACTAGTTCTTAGAATTTAAAATGTGTGATGTACAAGCACCCGATTAATGTAAAGCAATCATTAAGTGAAAGAAATAGTATAATGGAAGAGAAAAGAGAAAGAAAAGAAGGAAATAGAAGAGAAGATGTAAAACCCCATAATTTTATAACACACTATAATGATAAATTAAAGAATACTTAAATAAATATTCAAAATTAAGTGAAATGGACTATGCCATTTCGTTCGTCTCAGAATTCTGCTTAAGATAGACACCTAGTTTGACTAAAACGGACATCTTATGAAGAAGTTATTAAGGTTTGAAGTTTATATATATAAGCCACATATATATGAACAAAATTAATCCAAAATTCAAACCAATTCAAAACACGAAGCAGGAAACCAGATCGGGAAAATGGCCCGTTGGGGGCAGATCCACCAATAAAGGGGTCGACCCCATCGTAGATCTGGGCAGATTCTTCTGCGTGATCGTGGAATGTTTTATGGTCTGAACTTGTTGCTGAACACCTATAAATAAGACCCCATTTCTATTGTTTTTACACACCAAAAACAATGGAGAACTAGATGCTACCTCTGCCCAATTTAGATTAGCCTTTTCTTCTTCAACAAATAAGTTATTCAAGTTTAGAGATCCGTGATTCAACATCTGAAACTATTCTTCTGTCTCTTAGAATCCGTCTCTGTGAGTCTACGTTATTTTTAGGTATAAACACTTAAAAGTTATTTTTGACATGTCTATGAATTGGATCTAAGCATATGCCTATTTATCATGTCGTATCTTCCATTGTTTGTATATCTAATTCACTGATCAGATCTCATCATGCCTGTTTATGATCATGACACAATGCCTAATCAGTCCTGTTATTACACATTCATCAGATCTGTTCTTATATGCCTATTTCTGTTCATCAGATCTGTTCTTATATGACTATTTCTGTTCATTAGATCTATTCTTATATGCTTATTTCTTCTATCATATGCCCATTTTTGTTACTTTTGGTTTTATGCCTATTCTGTTCTTCTCTCTCATTCCCTTTTATTTTTATGGCTAGGCTACCTTCGAACCCAGGACGATATCGCTGAAATATGCATACGAATTAAATTGAGTTAAATTGGGAATGATTGGAAATGGAAATTTAGGGGCATAACCTGTACTTTGAATCACGATTGGAATCTGAGGGCACAAACTATATTGTGAAATTGGACTAAAAATTGAGGCATGATTTATATGGTAAATTATGACTTGTGGTTTGGGACATATAAATCTGTAGGCTTAATTTAAGATTAAGCGAAACATGTTAATGGAACTGTAAAGATTCTGTGAAGCCTGTTTAATCCGTTAAAATTGGGGTACAACTTGTATTCGGAAATTGGGGGCGTAACTTGAATTGAAAACATGAACATGGATTTGGAGCATAAATCAAATTGTGATTTACATCTTAATTTGGGGCATATGGTACATGATGATTATGACTTGGAGAAGGGGCATGAAAACCTATAATGAAATAGGGATTATTGTTAAATAATGAAATGCCTAGAATTACGGTAATTAGAAACTGTAACCGCGCTTGTACACGAGGTTGGATTACACTTGTGGTAGAAGTCTACCTGGACATGCCCGGTGTATTCAGCGACCACAAGTGGTGAATCTAATGTGAGGGGTCAAAGTGCATAAACACATGACGGTGCTAAGATACGAGGTTAAGCCCGACTTGTGGAAGAAGTTTACCTGGACCCAACCGGCATATCCAGCATCCACAAGTGGTAGACAATATGGGAGTTCTAGCGGATTATAACCATAAACGAATATATGATAATGAATTTGTAAAACTTAACCTGTTTAAATCCATAAGGATTGTATGCGCCTGTTAAATCTGTGGGGTTAAGTAAGCATGTTGAGTATGTGGAGTTAAGTAAGCCTGTTAAATCAATGGGGTTAAGTAAACCTGTTATATCTGTGGGGGTTATACGAACCTGTTAATCCAGAAAACTTAACCTGCTAATCAGTAGGGGTAATATGGACCGTTAGCTTGTAAGGTTTAAACCGTAAATTTATTGGAGGTTGTGTGAATCTGTTAAATATGTTAGGCAAAACCTGTAAAAATCCTAGTTAATTGGGGACACAAGATCTATAAGGGTTGGCTTGTGTCATCTGTTGTGTGGGATCCATATTAGTCGGTAACCCATTCTGTTATTAAAAGGGGACCCCCAACCAGGTAGGGGTCAGGGCACGTTTACTGAGCTGATTGTAAGAGGTTCATCCGGGAGGAGATTTGTACTGGTGTGTTCCAACAGACTCATGTGCATGCATGAATATGGCCTGCTTTGGGAAAATAAGCCGTTGTAGCACCAGTAAATAGGTCTGTGTCATTCTGTAGGTTGTGTAACACCCCGCATTTTTATATTTTAAGAAATAAGAAATTCATGATATATATACGTTCCGAGATATTAAGTGTAATGGTGATACGCGAAGCAAATTAATTAAGAGCGATGGGAAATAAAGAATACTTGATATTAAGTTAAAAGGAGTCCATCATTACGTTTGTCTCGGAATTCTGCATGGAATTGAGTCCGAGTTTTCGAAAATCGGAGTCCGTACGAGTAAGTTATGACATTTCAAAGTTTCAAAATTTAATTTAATAACTAAACAGCTAAAAAATTGGCCAAATTCGAATTTCAAACACACAAGCAGGCTGGGCGGGAGAATTCCCGCCCAGGCAAGGTCGACCCTAGGGTCGACTATGTAGTCGACCCCCCTACCAGGTCGACACTGTAGTCGACCTAGGTGTCGACCTGGTCACTTTTCCCAGAATCGGTTATGGGTTCATCTTAATGTATCTGGACTAGTTCTTGGGCGAGATTCGTAGTTTGGTTCCTATATAAACGACCCTAGGCTCCTTGAAAACTTCGCAGCAATTTGTGGCGAAGCCATGGCACTCTTCTCCCTCATTTTTCTCATTCTTCTCCAAATAGATCTTGGATCTACTCTTCACTCTTTTCTCTACAACCTCTATTCTTAAAACTAAAAAGAATAAGACCTAGAATTACTACAACGTGAACGAAAAAGAAAAGAGATTTAGATCCAAAAGGCTGCACAAAGAAAAGAGAAGAAATTCAGATCCGCAACCCACACCGCATATGAAATCAAGGATAGATCAAGTTGGACACGAAATCAATTCAAGATTAATCTAGTCCTTATTTTGAAGACACCAAGCAATGTGAGTGGAGTTATAATACACTTTTTGTGTAAAATTATGATTTATCGTTCAAACATTCCCTATGTAAACGCAAAATGAAATTGTTGTGGAAATTGGATCTGTAATGTTTAACATTGTCATGTGTTCACCATTAATTATTATGCCTACGATTATGTGCTCTTTTATTCTCCCTCTTTTATCTTTTTATGACTAGGCTATCACGAGCCTAGCTTTATTATGAAAAAATACGACAGAGTGATTATTGCGAACTAAAAAGGGGAACGCTTGATTTTGGGTCATGACGTGAAATGGAAGGCTTAGTAATAAATTACAATGGGTTTTGAGTATAACATAATCTTAGTAAGATTTGAATGGGTGGACCAAGTTGAAAGGCTTTAAGCATGAACATGATTTAGGATATGTCATATATTTGACACCACTGAAACGACTTAAACATGAATTTTCTTAAAGAAATTGTTCATGGGTACGTGACACTTGAATAAGACATGAATTGTAACTTGGACATGAATAAGAGCATGGGATTTACAACTAGAACTTGACATGAAACTTGGCACCCAAAACTTGAACATGGACATGACGCGTAAATAAACTTAACATGGCCAACTCGAGGTTGGGTTGAGTTTGTAGTATAAACCTGCCCGGAACCGCCCGGCGAATCCAGTAACTGCAAACAATAGGACCCAATGTGGGTAGTTGGTCATATCGCACTTGAAACCCAAGGTTAGACTAGGTTGTGGTGTAAATCTGCCCGGACCCGCCCGACTTGTCCAGTAACCACAACAAAGACTAATATGAGAGGTTGTGGTGCATTAATAATTAATTAATGACACATGGTTCGTAGGGTTAAGTCGTGAATTCAAAGACCACACTTAACAAAATTTGTTAATGAACGTTGTAAGGAGATGGGGTTAAGTGGACACGAACATATGAACAAAACTTAACCAAAAACGGAAATAGGGAATGTTAACTACCTATTATAAATCAAAGTTGAAATAGTCGAAGGGTTAATTAGGGGGTAAACCTGTCCTAGGGACAGAGACAGACTATGACTTAAGATGTAATGTAAGACCTGAAAGGTGCGATAACCTATAATATGGGGTAAGCTAAGCAAGAACTGTGGGAAAACACCCATGCGCTATCACTGAATAAAAGAGAACTTAAGTTATACTTGAATTCATGGGAAAACCTTAGTCAACAAGTTGAATTATAAAGCGAGAATATGTGGTCTGATGTCTAAGGTAACGAGAATTGACTAAGTAAAACAACGAGAATGATAACTAAGTAACAAGCCTTAGTTAATAGGAACTAAGCAATAAACCATAGTTAAGAAAACGGTCGAGAACGGGAACTAAGTTGTAATCCTTAGTTAAGGGGACTAAGTGGTAAACCTTAGTTAACAAGAGTAACGGGAAAG
Source organism: Allium sativum (assembly GCA_030737875.1). NCBI lineage: Eukaryota > Viridiplantae > Streptophyta > Magnoliopsida > Asparagales > Amaryllidaceae > Allium > Allium sativum. The sequence continues at coordinate 400,227,316 of CM060926.1, read as the reverse complement.
GAAACTAAGTGGAAAACCTTAGTTAAGAACAACTGAGTAATAATTCTTAGTCAAGGAAAGTGAGCCAGTCCATAAATCGATGAATAACCCGATACGGTAGATCATCGCTTAACAAACACACGAGGAGGAGCGAACGTTTATCTGATTTTGAAAAAGGCTCCAGCGGACTGGGTTACAAAGCATGTAGCTTCGGGGAACGTGAGGGTACTCTTGGTATCCCTCTGCGAGGTTGCAGATGATCCGGCTGGGCTCGCAGAGGTTAAGGTCTGCAGTAGGAGAACCAAGAGTATGCCTTGGTTGCAATATAAGGCAACCTTAAGACTAGGATGGACCAGCGTGAGGCGGCGATATCTTGTTTAGCCCTGTGATAGCACTCATCGTCTACCTACCATCTTTAGTCAATCGTAGTACGTATACGGAAAGGCAGAGAACTCCCAACAGACCATATACTTGCTATCTAGTTATGGGTGAGGCTGGCCAATAGGAAAGTGGGGGCATAGGTGGCAGGAGTACAGGTCTCGTGCTTGATTTTCTTGGATTGCCTTTCATTAGTTGAGGGAGGGGTCACGTGGGACCATAACCACTGGTAGAAAAACAGACCTTAGCATCTGCATCGGCAGATAACTTAAAGCTCCCAACCGAGTTCCGTATTTCTTGACTTAGCCCTGTCACGGGAATCGGGCCGCACATATAGTGTACATGTGCACCTAGACATCGGAAACGATTCGCGATACATACGTGGGAAAAGGGCGCTATCCGACAGGTAGCATAATCCCTAGTAGTCCTAGGTGGCATAAACCCTAATCGAATCAAGAAAACGTTCAATAGGTAGCATAATCCCTAGTGGTCCTAGGTGGCATAAATCCTAGTTGAACACTCGATAGTTCATGATAAGGAAACCTAGCCAGGTCAAGGGTGGCAGTCCAAGCGATTTCAAGAATGGTGGCACTACGTTGAAGTAGTATAGAATTACGTGATAAAGCCCGTACGATATATGGCAAGGGACTGTACGTATACATGGAAAGGATTATACGAGTTGGGGAAAAATTACATATACGATGTATTAGGTTAAGTCTACTAGTAATTGGACGAGAATGACATAGGTTTGGCCTTGGGTGCTAATATTGTGAATAACCTAATAAACAAGATATTATAACTGAACGGTATATGTAGGGTTATACAAGAGTTTATTATAGTCCAGTCACACAGAACTTATGTTCTGACCCCCTCCTCAGAACATGCGCAGGTTAGGTTCATGACAGAGATAGTATTGCTTGACTACTGGCTTGACAGTATTATTATTAAGGTAATGCTATTTTCGAATAAATTATATTTTAATCCTTCCGCTGTGAGCTGCTTTTTGAACTCTGACATGTTTCTTTCTCTCTGTCTTTTCTGCAGGATACCATAACACCCAACTCGGAGTCCGATAGATTGAATTTTGAAAAATTCGGTTTGTCGAAACCCGGGTTGTTACATCTGGTATCAGAGCCTAGGTTTAGTTTTCCTTGGGAAAATTATGAGTGAGCGTATTTGTATTTTTGAAAAATATAAATATTATATATAAATAGATCTAGATTAGTATAGAGCTCGCTCGAGATATAAGCTGGGAGAAGAATGGAAATTTTACCCCGTACACTGAAGTGGAGTTTAAGGAAAAAAAATTTAACTTTTAAGTGAAATTAGAAAGTGTACATAAATGTGGATATTTAATATTGCGTGTTCCATATAAGTTTATATTTCATGGAATCGGAACCGACATGTAGAAAGGATGAACAGTCACTAGTGTGCACATCAGGTTTTGAATCGACAGTATGACATAGGAATGGAGGTGGACCATTGTAAAGGAAGATGAAGGATCGTCGCCTGAAACCGTACGAGAAAATTCAAAAGAAAACAAAAAAAAATCTGCAAGGGGCAGGTCGACACTATAGTCGACCTCCCCAAGGCAGGTTGACCACAGTGTCGACCCCCTCTGTAGCAGAAAAAAAACGCTCGGAAGGACGAAGGCCTTCAGCTCCAAAGCACTTTCGTGCGTCCTCTCTTCCACCCAGCACCCAAAGAACCCAACCCCTCCACCTCTTCCACCTCCCACTGCTTCGTTTCTCCGCTATTTTCTATAAAATTGGTCTCAAATCGAAGCTAGAGTCATCCTATATCCAGATCTATAATCCTCCTCTCTCAATTTGTGCTCAAATCTCCATGGCAAACCAACCTTCCCTTCTTGAGCTTTACCCTCAACTTACACCGCAAGAGATCGAGTGGTGCAACACGCAAGAGGAGATAGTCAAGGAATACGTGAAGACCGCAAAATTAAAGTTAATATTGGGATGCCCGGTGAGATTTGTTGATTTTGCTGCAACCCCCGTGGAAGATATATTTACGGATGCGGGTTTGATTTCTATTTTGGATGCGAATACCGCTGAGAGAAGGGGCTTCAATTGTTTGGTAAGACTCTTTGACGCTAATTTAGATATTGGTATGGATGATGAAGGTTTGGTAACCTATAATTCATTTGTTAAGGGTACTCATATATATTTTAATAAGGTCCAATTTGGAGAAATGTTAAATATCCGTGGTACAGGACTTGATGTAACGGATCTTGAGATGGATAATGAAGCCGTATGGCGTAGGATTTTTTAGAGTGAATTTGAGAAGCATTGGGATAATGTCCATTTGCGCCCACTTGCTAGATTTTTCATTAGGATTTAGCAGTATAATCTTGTTGGGCAGAACGGTGGTTTCGATAGGGTTTCGCACATCGTGAAGCGTGCCACTTATGCTATTTTTGGGGGTATACAGATGAACTGGGCACGCATCATTTTACAGCATTATAGCTCCACTAGGGAGATGAGACAGTCAAATATTTGCTTTGGAAATTTATGGACTGTAGTTTTTGTATGGAGCGGTGTTGATCTACGTAGCGAGAGTCATATAACGCCTTCTCCTCATCCCTCTAGTATTATCGATTTGGCTTCACTGACAAGGATGGGTATCCACTTACATGATTTATTAGAGCCGCAGCCTATGGATCATGATGGAGAGTATGAGGAGGAAGAAGAGGGACAGGAAGATGAGCCACACGATGGACATGATTATCAGCCCGTACACGACGAAGAACCCCAGTATATGCCGCACAGAGGGTTTGATCCATCACAGATAGAGCAGACTTGGGGAGGTGCTGGGACTTCCCAGGCTCCGGGATGGGGGACTTCCGATACCTCTGGATGGGATCCCTGGGAGTCCCGCGACTTAGATTGGAGGGCTGAGTTGAGGACCATCTCTGAGCGACAAGCTCATCTATTTAGAGATCAGCAAGATATCCTTAAGACCCAACAGGAGATGCTCCAGACACAGGTCGAGTTAGGGCAGACTCAGCAACAGATGTTACAGGATATGGGCACCTCTTATGATCAGTTGGGAGCTGGGTTACAGGAACTGCAGTTAGAGGTTAGGCAGGGGAATCGATAGCATGGAGAAAAGCTTGATAGCATAGAGGAGCTCATTCGTAGCTACTTCCATTAGAATTGGCCTCTACTATTGTACCTGTAGCGTAGTATTTTTATTTCGTAATGTTTAACTGTTTTCTTTGTTTCTCTGGTTGTAATGATGTACTGAAATTATCTAGACGTAATACCACGAGTTGTTTGTTTAGTTAAATCTGTCGTGATTGTATAACCATAAAAAATATTACGTCGTAATAAGAATTGTAATAAATGGACACAGAAAAACAAGGAAGAAATAAGAACGGGAAAATGCAGATTTTTCCGTTATATAAAATTTAGAAAAAATTAGATTTTTTTCTAAATTTAAAAATGGATGTTAGGATATTGGATGCGACAATTGGATGGACTACACTCTTATTCTATGAGGGTATGGGAAATTTGGATGAAAAAAAATATATACGTATTTTTTAAAAAAAATTCAAAAATACTGCATTCATGTAAAACTGCAAGTATATTTAGGATACAAACATCATATTTTGAAAGATTTGCAAAATATTTGCATCCATATAGGTGGTACCAAAAAAATTAGGCATACATACTTTACTGCAATGTAATTCACTTTGCACATGTGCACATGGTTGCAACAGTTGGTTGAACACTTTTTGGACGGTTGAAGAGGGTTATTAATTTAACTCTTATTGAATTTCGGGGACGAAATTCTTTAAGGGTGGGAGAATGTAACACCCCGCATTTTTATATTTTAAGAAATAAGAAATTCATGATATATATACGTTCCGAGATATTAAGATGTAATGGTGATACGCGAAGCAAATTAATTAAGAGCGATGGGAAATAAAGAATACTTGATATTAAGTTAAAAGAAGTCCACCATTACGTTTGTCTCAGAATTCTGCATGGAATCGTGTCCGATTTTTCGAAAATCGGAGTCCGTACGAGTAAGTTATGACATTTCAAAGTTTCAGAATTTAATTTAATAACTAAACAGCTCAAAACAGGGCCAAATTCGAATTTCAAACAGACAGGCAGGCTGGGCGGGAGAATTCCCGCCCAGGCAAGGTTGACCCTATGGTCGACTATGTAGTCGACCCCCCTACCAGGTCGACACTATAGTCGACATGGGTGTCGACTTGGTCACTTTTCCCAGAATCGGTTCTGGGTTCAGCTTAATGTATCTGGACTAGTTCTTAGGCGAGATTCGTAGTTTGGTTCCTATATAAACGACCCTAGGCTCCTTGAAAACTCCACAGCAATTCGTGGTGAAGCCATGGCTCTCTTCTCCCTCATTTTTCTTATTCTTCTCCAAATAGATTTGGATCTATTCTTCACTCTTTTCTCTACAACCTCTATTCTTAAAACTAAAAAGAATAAGACCTAGAATTACTACAATTGTGAACGAAAAAGAAAAGAGATTTAGATCCAAAAGGCTGCGCAAAGAAAAGAGAAGAAATTCAGATCCGCAACCCACACTGCATATGAAATCAAGGATAGATCAAGTTGGACACGAAATCAATTCAAGATTAATCTAGTCCTTATTTTGAAGACACCAAGCAATGTGAGTGGAGTTATAATACAATTTTTGTGTAAAATTATGATTTATCGTTCAAACATTCCCTATGTAAACGCAAAATGAAATTGTTGTGGAAATTGGATCTGTAATGTTTAACATTGTCATGTGTTCACCATTAATTATTATGCCTACGATTATGTCCTCCTTTATTCTCCCTCTTTTATCTTTTTATGACTAGGCTATCACGAGCCTAGCTTTATTATGAAATAAATACGACGGAGTGATTATTGCGAACTAAAAAGGGGAACGCTTGATTTTGGGTCATGACGTGAAATGGAAGGCTTAGTAATAAATTACAATGGTTTTTGAGTATAATATAATCTTAGTAAGATTTGAATGGGTGGACCAAGTTGAAAGGCTTAAGCATGAACATGATTTAGGATATGACATATATTTGACACCACTGAAACGGCTTAAACATGAATATGCTTAAATAAATTGTTCATGGGTACGTGACACATGAATAAGACATGAACTGTAACTTGGACATGAATAAGAGAATGGGATTTACATCTAGAACTTGACATGAAACTTGGCACCCAAAACTTGAACATGGACATGACATGCAGATAAACTTAACATGGCCAACTCGAGGTTGGGTTGAGTGGCAGTATAAACCTGCCCGGAACCGCCGACGAATCCAGTAACTGCAAACAATAGGACCCAATGTGAGTAGTTGGTCATATCGCACTTGAAACCCGAGGTTAGACTAGGTTGTGGTGTAAATCTTCACGGACCCGCCCAGCTTGTCCAGTAACCACAACAAAGTCTAATGTGAGAGGTTGTGGTGCATTAATAATTAATTAATGGCACATGGTTCGTAGGGTTAAGTCGTGAATTCAAAGACCACACTTAAGAAAATTTGTTAATGAACCTTGTAAGGAGATGGGGTTAAGTCGACACGAACATATGAATAAAACATAACCAAAAACGGAAATAGGGAATGTTAACTACCTATTATAAATCAAAGTTGAAATAGTCGAAGGGTTAATTAGGGGTAAACCTGTCCTAGGGACAGAGAAAGACTATGACTTAAGATGTAATGTAAGACCTGAAAGGTGCGATAACCTATAATATGAGGTAAGCTAAGCAAGAACTGTGGGAAAACACCCATGCGCTATCACCGAAAAAAAGAGAACTTAAGTTATGCTTGAATTCATGGGAAAATCTTTGTCAACAAGTTTAATTATAAAGCGAGAATATGTGGTCTGATGTCTAAGGTAACGAGAATGGACTAAGTAAAACAACGAGAATGATAACTAAGTAACAAGCCTTAGTTAATAGGAACTAAGCAATAAACCTTAGTTAAGAAAACGGTCGAGAACGGGAACTAAGTTGTAATCCTTAGTTAAGGGGACTAAGTTGTAAACCTTAGTTAACAAGAGTAACGGGAAAGGAAACTAAGTGGAAAACCTTAGTTAAGAACAACTAAGTAATAATTCTTAGTCAAGGAAAGTGAGCCAGTCCATAAATAGATGAATAACCCGATACGGTAGATCATCGCTTAACAAACACACGAGGAGGAGCGAAAGTTTATCTGATTTCAAAAAAGGCTCCAGCGGATTGGGTTACGAAGCATGTAGCTTCGAGGAACGTGAGGGTACTCTTGGTATCCCTCTGTGAGGTTGCAGATGATCCGCCTGGGCTCACAGAGGTTAACGTCTGCGGTAGGAGAACCAAGAGTATGCCTTGGTTGCAATATAAGGCAACCTAAAGACTAGGATGGACCAGTGTGAGGCGACGATATTTGTTTAGCCCTGTGATAACACTCGTCATCTACCTACCATCTTAAGCCAATCGTAGTACGTATACGGAAAGGCAGAGAACTCCCAACAGACCATATACTTGCTATCTAGTTATGGGTGAGGCTGGCCAATAGGAAAGTGGGGCATATGTGGCAGGAGTACAGTTCTCGTGCTTGATTTTCTTGGATTGCCTTTCATTAGTTGAGGGAGGGGTCACGTGGGACCATAACCACTGGTAGAAAAACAGACCTTAGCATCTGCATCGGCAGATAACTTAAAGCTCCCAACCGAGTTCCGTATTTCTTGACTTAGCCCTGTCACGGGACTCGGGCCGCACATATAGTGTACATGTGCACCTAGACATCGGAAACGATTCGCGATACATACGTGGGAAAAGGGCATTATCCGACAGGTAGCATAATCCCTAGTAGTCCTAGGTGGCATAAACCCTAATCGAATCTAGAAAACGTTCAATAGGTAGCATAATCCCTAGTGGTCCTAGGTGGCATAAATCCTAGTTGAACACTCGATAGTTCAAGATAAGGAAACCTAGCCAGGTCAAGGGTGGCAGTCCAAACGATTTCAAGAATGGTGGTTCTACGTTGAAGTAGTATAGAATTACGTGATAAAGCCCGTACAATATATGGCAAGGGACTGTACGTATACATGGAAAGGATTATACGAGTTGGGGAAAAATTACATGCACGATGTATTAGGTTAAGTCTACTAGTAATTGGACGAGAATGACATAGGTTTGGCCTTGGGTGCTAATATTGTGAATAACCTAATAAACAAGAGATTATAACTGAACGGTATATGTAGGGTTACACAAGAGTTTATTATAGTCTAGTGACACAGAACTTATGTTCTGACCCCCTCCTCACATCATGCGCAGGTTAGGTTCATGACAGAGATAGTATTGCTTGACTACTGGCTTGGCAGTATTATTATTAAGGTAATGCTGTTTTCGAATAAATTATATTTTAATCCTTCCGTTGTGAGCTGCTTTTTGAACTCTGACATGTTTCTTTATCTCTGTCTTTTCTGCAGGATACCAGAAACCCAACTCGGGGTCCGATGGATTGGGTTTTGAAAAATTTGGTCTGTCGAAACCCGGGTTGTTACAGGTTGCCACTTTAGGAAGTAATACACCGTACTGTGGGGCCAACTCAGGGCATTTATATGACAGAAAGCGGATCGATTGGGGGTGGTAATTAGGGTACATCTAGTCATGTCTGTTTCTGTAGGGTACCTGTATTTCTGTTTGGGTTAACACCAGTTATTTCTATTTAGGTACCGGTTAATTCTGTTTGGGGTAAAACCCGCTACTAGAGTACACCTAAAACTACCGTTATATTTCTATAGGGATCATCTTGTTTCTGTTAAGTAATTAGGGAGGGTGCAATCCTGTTACATATTTATTATACTAGTATTGGTACAGAGAAAAGTACTTGAGTAGCGCAATATATTCTGTCATGTTTATTATGATTATCCTGCTCAGTCTGTTACACTTGCCTTATGATTTTGTTATCTCTCTCATCCAGTTTATATGCGCTTTTACTTATTTATATGCTAAAAGTAACTGGACTTGCCAGAATTTATGTCTGACCCATTTTGTTTCCTCTTCTCTCTCTTCCGTTTCCCCGTAGGTTCTCATGGTGGGAATACCTAGGTTTGACCTGGATTCTCTCTTTCATTATGCTTGGAGTTGCTTATATATACCGCGTTGATTTCTTGTCTTCTTTGATATGGCTATATTTTTATGGAACTATGCTTCTTTTATTTCTATACTCTGGTGATTTTAGTACAAGACAGAAGTTTTAAGTTGATGTAATGGTTTTCTGTATTTTAGACTTATGATGTAACTATGTTTTGGACCACGATGTTTTCTGTTAAATAATGTTTTAAATTTCGCTGTTATTTTATATCTGTCTTGTAATGTTTCTGTTTCTATTTATCTATAACGCTTCACAAAACTTAATGCATTCTCTTAATGAGTGACATTAACGGACGTGGGGTGTCACACTTGGTATCAGAGCTGAAGGTTACCGGATCGGATTAAAGATTTTGAAAATTGTTTTCAAAATGGTTTTAATAGAAAGTATATTCCAAAGAAAAGTCTGTTTTGAAAAACATATTTCACCAAAGCCATATGTAATCTCTTTCGATTCTTGGTTTGAATCCCTTTTTCTTTTCTTTTCAGCATGCCTGGGGAACCTAATATTCCTGAGGGAATTACGATACCAAGCTGGTTCCATAGGTATCTAGAGGCCACGGTGCATACCGATGGTCCAGCAGACGTTCCTCCCTAAGCTGCACCCGCTGTTCCTCATCCTTCTCCTCCGCGAGCAGATAATTTGTCTAAGATCTACAAAGATTTCTGTGCTATGGGTGGAAAGCCATTCTGAGGAACTGAGACTTTTGTAGAGGCAAGGAATTGGCTCAAAGAGATGGAGGATTGGAATTTTCGAAGTGGACGATGGTAGGAAGATTCAGTTAGCCGCTTGGATGCTGAAAGATGAGGCTTTATTCTGGTGGGAAGTGACGCAAGCAAGGCATCCAGTGGGGACTTGGGATGATTTTCAGCAAAAGTTTGAAATGAAGTTTCTTTCTCAAGCTGAGAAAAGCATGCAAATGGAAAGGTTTCTGGCACTTTAGCAAGGAGGCATGACTGTCAAAGAGTATGTTAACAAGTTCAACCAACTAGCGAGGTTTGGTTTGGAACTAATAGATACCCCGCACAAGAAAGCTTTAAGGTTTGCTAGAGGATTTAATGAACCCCTTCATGGGTTGGCTATGTCTCATATTCCAATAGGAGCAACTTTTCAGAAGCTCGTTGATATGGCGTTAGTGCACGAGGAAGATAAAGGTGAAAAGAAAGAGGCTAAGGTTGAGGAAACACAAAACAAGAAAGTGTGGCCCAAGAAAGAACAACAACAAGAGGAAAGAAGGAACGACAAAGCTCAAGGCAAAAAGAAATGTCATAGTTGCGAGAACGTGGGTCATTTGGTCAAAGACTGTAGAAAAATGAAAAATGCTTGCTTCAACTGTAGTGAAGTAGGACACTATACTAGGGAGTACCCAAACAAGCAAGGATAGATCCAAAGGGAAGGACCTTCTGGAGGGCACGTGCATGCTCTCGTGGCAGGTGCACCAGATAGAGGTAGGAAAGTTTCCGTGGAAGGTTTGATTTCTCTTTCCAATCATCCTGTTAGAACTCTTTTTGATTCAGGCGCTTCACATTCTTTTATATTTGATTTTGTGGTTGAGTCTCTGCACCTTATTACTAGTATGGTTTTGGATCCCGTTGTCGTGTCAAACCCCATTGGGGGTACGACTCATCTGTCTATGATTTGTTGGGGTTTGATAATATCTGTGTTAGGCATCGAATTTGAACACAACGCATATGTACTTGGTTTTATGGGATACTGTCTGATTCTAGGGACGGATTGGCTAGCCATGTATGGTGCCATTCTGGATTGTTAGAGGAGGGTCGTTAGATTTCTGACTTGTCGTGGAAGGACTCTCGATATTTCTAGTAATCCAAGAGGGTCAAGCATGCTTAGTTTCCTAGAATCACTTGATGCTTCTGACTATGATTTGCGATATGTACTTGTTGTTTGTGAGTATCTAGATGTTTTTGAGGAGGTAAGGAGCTTACCTTTGAGGTGCGAGATTAATTTCTGGATATACCTGGTAGATAATGCGAAGCCAGTCGCATTACTTGTGCGCCACATGACTCTTAGGGAAAGGAGGGAGCTCAGCAAGCAAGTAGGGGAGCTACATGAAAGGGTGTTGGTTAGGCGAAGCATATCTGAATGGGGTGCTCTAGTGGTATTCGCAACTAAGATGGATGGTTTGCTTCACTTATGTATGGATATTCATAATGTTTTTTCTTATTTCTTATTTACAGAAAAGTCTGCATGATATAGCAGAGGTAGTTGAGTCGAGTATGATTGAGGAAGTAGAGGTAGAATGGGAGGCGACAATTAGACGAGTTCCTACCCGTATACATGGATCAGGGATTAAGAAAACTGCGCAATAGGGAGGTTAAGTTAATAAAAGTGCAATGGGGAGAAGACAGCGACTTGGGAGACTGAAGACAAGAATTGCACTTCATACCCTTTCCTTTTCGGGATTATGTTATTAACTTCTTTTCCAAAGCTTTTATCCATGCTTGCTTCTGTCATTCGTGTGTATCCTATTGATCGACTCATGGTTGTAAACATGTGTTTGAGACATTTTATGTTTGATGGATGCAAGTGTTTGCTAGTGGTTGCTCGTGGATGCATATATACACACATTAGGCATTGGATCGACTCAATCACTCTCATACTGCACATGGATGTGTGTGCATTTTTCTTCTTTTAATGGATGAAAGTGGGTATATCGTCATACGGATGTTGCATTTGGACGAATGATTGTGCACACATATAGAACTTACATGTTACAATAGGATTATTTGCATACATGTTGGATTCATGGCACTAACATACATTGCATTAAGGAGGTCGACTGAATCAGTAGACCGCCTTATCTTTCGCATTAGTGTAGGGATGTAATGACCCGTATTTTAGCGAGATAATAATTAGTGATTTAGAGAAGTTAATGATCGTTTAATTAAATAATATTGAATATTTAATTAATAATTATAATATAATAATATATTATAATGTCGAAATAGTCGGAAATAGTGAAATTCACAATACACTGTGAATTGGATAGTATCAGAGGATTGGTTGAGTTTATATTCGAAATATAATAACGAATATATTCAATCGACGATAGTTGAACGTATAATTTATAATATAATTATAATAGAGCTTGAAATGGCGCGGCAGTTCGCTATTTGGCGATTCGAACTTCAACTGAATATACAGGGTCCGTTTTAAGTCGGATCTCTATGAAACAAGAACCGTCAGGACCGATTTGATAATAGTTTTCTAGTGGAAGAGAAAGATTGGGATTTCGTCATGTAGATTTTGAGTTACGTCCAAATCAAATTCTTAGAAATGCAGCGCCCTGACCATAACTATTTAATTATATTTTTATATATGGATTTAAATAGAAATCGAACATCGATATAACTCTGACGATGTAATATCGAGTTGTAAATACATACAGGAATATACTGGAGTTGTATGGTATTCCACTGTGAATATATATACGATAATATTAATTTATTAATATTTAATTTTATTTTATTTAAATATATTTATATATTTAAATAGGCTATTTAGAGCGTTAAAAATAGCCGGTTTTACAAACGAAGTCGGAATTCGACGAAACCAGTTTTGTTGGATCCGCAATATCAAATAGTTGTTAGATTTCCAGTTTCGTGATTTTTAGAGTCATTGTGTGGCAGTACAGATTTTTAGAGTGAAAAACAGTCAGTATTTTGACAGTTAAAAATACGCTGGTGAGCATACGGAGTCAGAATTCGACGAAACCAGTTTTGTTGGGACCGTAATGTCGAACTCTAGTTGCATGTCAGTTTTCGTGATTTTTGGGTATCGTGTGTGATCACACGAATTTTTAGAAGACTATAACGAATATATATATGAGAACATACTGGGAATATTCCTTTTCTAAAATATCTAAAATATCTAAACACCCTATAAATACTCCTTATACCCTTCTAAACCTAATTACAATCTCATATTTCTTGCGCCGTCAGTTCTCTTTCTAAAAGAACCAAAAACGCAGCAATGAAATCAAAGGAAAAAAATCCAAACAAATCAAAAGAAAAGCCATAAATCAAAGTACAACTGTATTTGAGTTCGTATCAATGTGTTCTTCGTTTCTGTGGCGATCTCGTGTGGTGTGATGCAGTGGTTGGGTTCGGCTTTTTTAAGGCAGTAAACTAGGGTTGGATTTCGATCCGAATACAATGGGTTTAAGCTCATTTCAAGTGGAGATTTGGGTTTGTAATCGGAAACCGCACTTGCTGCGGAAATCCTGTGCAGTTCGGTTTCAAAGTTTGACGCAGCGTTACTGGATGGTTTCGATGTCGCGACCGAGAATTTGAGGTCGAGTTGAAAGATTTTGGGTCGATGATGGAGAGCTCGGCAAGAGAAGGTTGACGGTATGGTTGGTTTGATCTGTAGTGAAGTGTAAAGGGAAAGAGGATGGGAGCAAGTTTCGTTAATGGTAAAGAGGCTACAGGAGGTCACGGCCGTTTGTTGAGGGAGAAGGAGTACAGAGCGGGTTCGGGTATGGTTAGGTTATGGGCCGAAAAGTTTAAAAGGGTGAGGGCCCGTTTAGTTATTTAATTGTTTAGTTTAAATTCAATTTAAATATCGTATCAACTTATAAATGCTGTATCTTATCCATATGAAATCAGATTGACGAACCGTAAGTTACGTTGGGATCGTATGGACGAGCACTACACAATGGAACTGACCGCGAGTCAATTGGAGTCCGTCAAAATTTATAGCAAAATAAATTGTCTGAATCAAGCGATGGTTATCGTCATTGACGATGATCGTCCAAATGTGAGTAAAACTCACCAACTCTGAACAGTTATATTTTTATAATGTATTCTTATAACTGTTAATCATCTGTTGATTGTTGTGTGTTAGTTGATTGATTGAACTGCTAGTCAGTTAGTTGGATTTCTATATTGATTCTGTTTAACAGAAAATATACCATATAGAACTGAAAGTAATGTTGATTTTATTGTTTAACATCTGTGATACAGGGAAATAGGTTAGAGGGACCCAACTGGGTTCCTCAATATTTATAATACTGTTTTGATTCATATATTCTGTTATATGATGTGATATATAATCTGTTGTCGATTATATGTGGTTGGACGTCATTGGACATCGTGATTTGATATGATTGAATACCACAACATATGGGATGTTGATAAGTAGATTTTCAAGTGATATTGAAATAAAAATATTTATAAATTGGAATATTTATAAATAAGAAATATTTATAAATAGAAATATTTATAAATAAGAAATATTTATAAATTGGAATATTTATAAATAGGAGATATTTAGAAAGGAAATAATTTCAAACATTTTCTTTTTTGAATGGAAATGACTGTGTGGCTGGTTTGGGGATTTTCCCGATGCTTCCGGTACAAAGGAGGTTATGGCGAATTTTCCCGGAAATTTAAGGAGTTAGAATATTTTTAAGAATAAATTAAAAAGGGAATATTTGCAAACTATTTGCAAATAGAAATAGAAAGGTTTGTAAACCTTTTTTTCAAACCAAATAGAAAGAGAAATATTTGTAAACCATTTACAAATGAAATCGAATAAGGAATATTTGTACACTATTTACAAATGAAATTGAAAGGAGATATTTGTAAAACCATTTACAAATAGAATTTGAAAAGGAAATATTTAGAAAATAAATAGAGTTAATAAAAAGGAAATTGGTTTATAACGGAATAAGATGCTATAAAAAGGAAACCGTTATAAAAAGGAAAACGTTATTAAAAACACATTTATAAAGTGAAGAACCGTTACTAAAAAAGTGAACCTTTATAAATGAATAAACGTTGTAAAAAGGGAATCTTTTTAAATGGATAAACGTTTTCAAAAAGGAGAAATCGAATATGGTATTCGAAGTTGGTTAATCGAATATGGTATTCGAAGTTAGTTAATCGAATATGTTATTCGAAAGAGGTTAGTCGAGTCGAGTTAGTCAAATAGAGTTAATCCATTTGAGTTAACCAGTTAGAGTTAATCAGTTAGAGTTAATCAGTTAGAGTTAACCAGTTAGAGAAATCAGTTAGAGTTAACCAGTAGAGTTAATCAGTTAGAGTTAAACCGATAGAGTTAATCAGTTAGAGTTAAACCGTTAGAGTTAAACCGATAGAGTTAAACAGTTAGAATTGAACAATTTGAGTTAATCCAAATGAGGTGCCATTTAGCACGACTGCTAGCGAAATTCGCAGGGCTATAAATAGCTTAAGGCGGTCGGATGTTTCTTGAGGGAATCAGGCGTAACCATTGTGATCGCTGCGATCTAGGGTCAAGCGAATGGAAGTAAATCGAATATTAGTTATTCAATAGGAGTTAATCCAGTTGAGTTAAATAAGGTTAAGTAAGTCAAGTTAACCAGTTGAGTTAAGTAAGTCAAGTAAACCAGTAGGGTTAAGTAAGTAGAGTTGATCGAGTGGAGTTATCGAATATCACTTATTCGAAGTAGAGTTATCGAATATAGTGTATTCGAAGAGAAGAGTAATCGAATATAGTTTATTCGAGAAGAGAAATCGAATATAGTTCATTCGAGAAGAATTATTGAATATTGGTTATTCGAAGTAAGGTAATCGAATATTGGTTATTCGAGAAGAAGTTATCGAATCTAGTTATTCGAAAAGAGTTATCGAATCTATTTATTCGAAAGGAGTTATCAAATCTTGATATTTGAAGGGAGTTAATCGAATATAGTTTATTCGAATAGAGTAAGGGAGTTAATCGAATATAGTTTGTTCGAATAGAGTAAGGGAGTTAATAGAATATAGTTTATTCGAATAGAGTAAAGGAATTAATCGAATATAGTTTATTCGAATAGAGTTAGAGGAGTTATCGAATATAGTTTATTCGACAGAAGTTAAGTGAATAGAGTAAATCAAATAGAGTTAATCCAATAGGGTCAGTCCAATTGAGTTAAATTGAAAAGAGTTAACCGAATATAGTTATTCAAAAGAAAGGTTAAGTAAGGAAGTTAGTTAAAGAAATATAAAGTGAACTTGCCTATTTCAAGGTTAGAAGTGTTGTTCAGTTAAGGTCTGAGAGGTAGTTCTACCCCAACTTGATTGGCTTCGTTTTTAACTAAGAAATGGTTAAGGTTCGGCGGTAAAGGATGGTAAAGTGGATTTAGAAATTTAAGGAAAGGGTTGAGTTGGCATAGCGATGTTTTGTCTAAACATCTGCTTAATCCAAACGTAGAAGTTTGGAAATGTTTTCCAAACAAGAATCAGAATTTGTTTTCTAATATAGAAAACAAGGGATGGAAATGCTTTCCAGTGTTAATAACATATATTTTCAAAATTTAGAAAATAAGAAAATGTTGAATATAGGGAAACAGGAATTGACAAATATGATAAATAAATAAAAAGGATAAAAGCTGTTTGATGATTGATCGATATAATTTCCATCTGGAAATAATATCGTTGTTTGCACACTTGTTTTTCTTTGATAGTTAACTCACAGACTATCGAAGTTTTGACCATTTTAACGTTGTTAATGTGGAGAGACCGGTTGGATTATTATCCAAAGAACCACTCTGTATTGGCATAAGCGTTGCGAATCATATATGCCAAAGATAATTGAAGATGGAGAAAAATGCAAGGGCTATTGTATAAGTCCTAGATAACAGTGACTAAGATGGATATACTGAATAGTTCCTTCGGTTTGTCCAGTCCCAGGACAACTTGTATGGACGAAGGTCTGACAGAGTATATCTAGTAGATCACGTGAGTTGATCGTTTCAAACGTATCTACGTTGGTGGCGGAGGAATTCGTTTCTCTTAGCTCATACCCGTGGTATTTTTGGCGAAATCAATTTGTGATTTAACGGGTATGACGATGTGACATTCTAAGTGAATGAAGTTGTGGCATGTGAAAAGATAAGCGTAGCTTCTAGCCTCACATCCGGTAAATGACAGAAATCGGGCAGGCAGCATGGCTAAGTCGGTCGCACCGAAGTAGGGTGTATTATCACCTATCTAGAGAATATTCATTTGCTTCTTTAATCTATCAATGCTGTCCCATATATATATACGGGAACGGTTGCTGATCCCAACCGTTGGTGATGTACATTCGATACACTCAAGCGAAATGAGTGGTCGGTCATGTGTGGCTGAGTTGCAAGATGTTCTTGTTGAACTCCAGTGTATCGTTCCTAGAGTACACTGATCGGAAGGTGGTTCCATACCTTGTCATAGTTGGAAATCCAATTACCCAATACGTGCTTGCGGTTTTGATTGTATACTATATATGTAGAACGTGAGATGAAAGCGTTTCTGCTAGATTGATATCTATTTGTACTTAGACATTATTATAATATCAGAATGATATTGTTTACAAAGTTGTTTGGATTCTCATAAGGGAAAAACCCGTTCCGTTTTCACGGCGTGGTCTTATGAGATATCATATACCTGTTCAAACTATTTTAAACTGTTTTACTCATACCAGTCCCATGACTGACCCGGAGTTTACTTTGTTGTTTTCCCTAAACTCTTTGGTGCCTAAATTTGAACGGGCAGTCAAGTAGTCGGGATTTTACAGATACACTTGGAGAGCTTGGAGCAGGAGGCTTCAGGATTCTATAGCTATTATTATTTCCGCTGTTGTTGTTAGTGTTGTACTCTGATAAGTGCTATTGTATATATAACTGTTTGTATTTCAAAAGTTATGTTATATTTTATTCGTTCCGCTGTGAGATTCGTGTTTACTTTGATGATGATGTTCTTCTTCTTCTTCTATTCTATTAGTTCTACCTTATCTTTCCTCACCCTCTAATTTCTTTCATTAATTACCGGGATTTTAGATGTTTGGTTATCGACGTCGAGCTTACGTCGATAACCAAAGTCGCTCAAAAATCCGGGTCGTTACAATTGGTATTAGAGCTTAAGTTATGAATTACCTTGGCTCTGTGGCGTGACTCGGCAGAGATAGGGTTAGTAATACCCTAGATTGAGTTTGAGTGTATATATACGAGTGAACGTATTTGTTATTTGATATAAAAATAAATTTTTATTGTGGAGATTCATGGGTTGAGTTGTTTATGAGTTCTAGTCGATCAGTTTGATCCACTGTATCAGTAGGATTTACTAAACACTTGAATACGATGGGTCATCACGATATGTTTTGAAAAGAGGGTAAATTAAAATAAGTTTACCCAAGGTATATCTTGATATAGAGAAGATATATATATATATATCAAAATTATAATATATTGGATATATTGGTTGTTATTATAATCGAGTAAGATTATAAAGTGAAATGGTTATAAATAACTAATCTGAATTCATATAAGTAAATTATATGAAATAAGATGAATTAAATATGAATTTAAATCAGATTTGGAATTAAAATAAGGAAATTTTAAGTTCCTGGGAGATTTTGAAATGTTTTCAAAATGGAAGTATTCAGTAATGGTTTTGAAATGATATAGTATTGAAATCACTTGGGTCGCTGGAAAATAATACCGATGATGACTGCGCAGTATCATCGGTGTGATTTTCGAGTTTCTAAGTTGTGAATTACTACCAAAGATTTTGATTTGAATTGTTTTGAGAAAACCAGTTGTTAGAAATTCAAAGGTTTTGAATTGGAAGTATGATTTCAAATTGATTTGAAATTTACCCAGGAATTTAAGTTCTGGAATTTAAATTTAACTTATGAAGTTAAATAAAATGAGATGGTAAAAATAAATTGAAATTTAACTTGAACTGAGTTAAATAGAATTGAATGGATAAGTCAAGAATTTGAAATTTAAATGGACTTAGAATTTGAAAATCAAGAATGAAACTTGAGATTGACAATGGGATTCGACTTGAGTATAAGCAAATGATTTGGACTGACGATATAAAAGTAATTGAGTTTGATTGGGAGGACATTGGTATATGTGGAATGGTAACAGATGGAAGGGATATAATGATATGCCCAACAAAAAGGTACAAGTTTATATTTTATATGAGTTTGGAAATTATGAGCCGAATTGGCAAGCCGCTTGGCTGTTTGATTTTCTTTTGGGTTGGAGATGGCCCAAAGAGGCGAGTTGTGGTTTTACCGATAGGGCTGTACAAAGGAAGTTATGGCGAAATTTTCCGAAAATTTAAAGTGTTAGAAAATTTTCAAAATTTTTGAAAATTTTAGTTAGTCGGAATGAATTAATATTTTAGTGATATAAATAGGTTCAGTGAAACTGAAGTTGAGAGGTAAACAAATCTTAGGAGTTCCAATAGATAGGGTCGTCCTCTAACTTAGCAATTTCGAGGACGAAATTATATTAAGTGGGGAAGAATGTAATGACCCGTATTTTAGCGAGATAATAATTAGTGATTTAGAGAAGTTAATGATCGTTTAATTAAATAATATTGAATATTTAATTAATAATTATAATATAATAATATATTATAATGTCGAAATAGTCGGAAATAGTGAAATTCACAATACACTGTGAATTGGATAGTATCAGAGGATTGGTTGAGTTTATATTCGAAATATAATAACGAATATATTCAATCGACGATAGTTGAACGTATAATTTATAATATAATTATAATAGAGCTTGAAATGGCGCGGCAGTTCGCTATTTGGTGATTCGAACTTCAACTGAATATACAGGGTCCGTTTTAAGTCGGATCTCTATGAAACAAGAACCGTCAGCACCGATTTGATAATAGTTTTCTAGTGGAAGAGAAAGATTGGGATTTCGTCGTGTAGATTTTGACTTACGTCCAAATCAAATTCTTAGAAATGCAGCGCCTTGACCATAACTATTTAATTATATTTTTATATAAGGATTTAAATAGAAATCGAACATCGATATAACTCTGACGATGTAATATCGAGTTGTAAATACATACAGGAATATACTTGTTAGATCGAAATTTGGACCTAACACCCAAATTGTTATGAACTGTAGAGAATTCTAAGTGACGAACAAGGAAAAAGAAAATAACACTCAGAATTTATAGTGGTTCGGCGTTAACGAGCCTACGTCCACTTTATATTTTATTGATTATGCTTTAAAAGCTAGTACAACAGTGATTTCTCTCAATATTTCAGTGGTTTGACAACAATGGCGGACTCAGCCTTCACTATTGCCAAAAAGATCCCGAAAAATGCCAAGCTCTGGGCTATTTATAGCTGATTTTGTCGGACGGATCGCGGACACGTGGCACGAATCCCGAGATTTTCGGATCGCATCGCCACCATTGAAGAAACAGTCAAACTAGCCGTTGTGAACAGGTGTCGTTAGATCCATGCGACTTGGATCGCTGAAGACCAGCTCGTGGTTGAACGGGTCAGTGGGTTCGGTTCGTTACAAGGGATCGGATCGCCTGGAGGTGGCGTTCGTCGACGAGATGAGAGCGATCCGTCCCCGGGCGAGTCGATAGAGTGCGATCCAAGCGGGGCGAGACGATGGCGTGTGATCCATTCGGGGCGAGACGATGGCGTGCGATCCAAGCGGGGCGAGACGATGGCGTGTGATCCATTCTTCCACTTTCCTGGAGGACTTGGTTTCCTGATTTCCTTTCACGAATGATCCTGGATGGCTTGGTCAAAAAGCGAGCCAACATTTTGCCCCCTCGAAGTATGTTTTATTGATGATGAAACATGCTTCGAAGATACTTATTGACTCTCTCCTGAAAGGATGCAAGTTTACAGTCGCATTGGTTCAAATTGACACATGGATGGATCGGATCGCCATAGGACGACACGGTCCGATTTGGTCATCTGCTCGCCGCGTGCTGAGTTCCTAGGGTCTTGTGCGATACGGGGCGCATCTTCCTTCGAGTCGTATCGGGCTCTGAGTTTTGTGGGCCATCATTTCAAAGCGGTCCGTGGGCTTTTTTGCGATTCCGTCTTCGGATCGTGGCTCGGGGGGCGTTTCGTGGACCGAATAAGACAAAGGAGGGGAGGCAAACGGTCACCTTCTTTGCCTATATAAGCCGATGCTCCCCTCTTCATTTTCCTTCTTTCTCCTCTCTGCTGAATCGTCTCACGCGAGCTGTCGAACAACGAATCCAACCCTTTAAAACTTTCGAAAATCCAAGAACTCTCTCAGTTTTTAGAAAGGTAACTTTATAGGAAGCACCCTCATACTATTTTCCTAAATTTCTACGGTTGATTCCAGAGAGAAACAATATAAATCCGCTACTTTTCGAAGTTATCACCAAACCGCCATGGCCATTGAACGTGGAGCTCAGAACTTGAGGATGGGAAGGAGATGAGGAAGAAGAAGGATGGAGAAGGAGAAAGAAGGCTGACTCGGATCGTGGTCAGTGATTGAGGACGGAAGCAAGTGGCGAGACGAATACAGATTGAGAGGGAAACCAAGGGTCGTACCACGGTAGTCGCAACGGTTCGTGAGGGAGCCTTTCCTTCGCCCGGCGATTCGATGAGGGGCAAACTCTCTGCTCTGCGATCGGGAAAGGGTGCGATCCCTCTGCCATGCGAGTCGAAGGGGGGGCGATCCCCCTGCTGTGCGAGTCGGGGGGGGCGATCCCTCTGCTATGCGATCCGTCTCACGGCTGGTGGTACGAAGAAATTTCAGTCTTTAATCAGCGCCCTGCCGCTACAAAACTCTGGACAGTTAGGATAGAGCCCTGACGTTGATCTCTCTGGACTAAATGACTTCATGATTTGACTGCATATGACGACTAATGACTTTTAATAACCTCGACTGCTTTCATGTTTTATTATCGTTTTTAATAATGCGCACACACAAGCACACACAGTAGCACTTGCACACACGGGGGACGGGTAGTGTTAATCTTATCGTTCATATTTTCTCGTCCTAGCAGCAATGTCGAACGACCACTCTTCCTCAAGATCTGTAGCCGAAACGGAATCTGAGACTCCTGAACAGCATAATCCTCAAATTCCTCCAATCAATCCAGAAGGTGAAGATTCTGGGTCCGAATATGAAGCCACAGAATCGGATCCGACAGAAAGCACTTCATCCAGCAACAACTCCGATTCTGATGAGCGAGCTCCGGACGAAATTCCAGGCGCAGTCGGGATAGATAAATTCTCTGACTCTTTAGCGTCCAAGCTCGACGAGATAAAACTCAAGAGAATCTGCTTAAGACATGGCATTCCTTGGGACGATGTCTTAACACCTGGAAGCGAAGACAGACCTCATTTAGCACCGGAAGGGTATATGTCGATCAGTCGGACAATGTGTCTAGTAGGAGCTATCCCTCCGTTCCCTCCAATTGTCATTGAAACTCTGAGACGATTAGGCATTGCCCCGATGCAGCTTCATCCAAACGCCTACGCGTCTCTATATTCTTTATATGTTGCTTACGCGGAAATCTTGCACGCCGAACTCAAATTCAGAGACCTGGTGTTCTTCTTTCTCTTCAAGCACCGTTCTTCTGCAACTCCCAACTTTTCCTTTTTTGAATCAGTTGCGAACAGGAAAGTTCTGTATGACGGGTACAGCAACATCGGGGATCCTAAGTCTGACTGGTTTTACATAAGAAGACAGGCTGGATGCTCACGGAGATGGCTCAAATCAAGTAAATTTTGATCGCCTAGTTGAATATCTTGCTTGGGGGAGTCTAAGTAATAACATTCTTCCGCTTTTTCCTTTGTCTTAAACAGATCATGTCTTCCCGAAAACAGAGGGCGCATTGTACAACAACCGGTTATCCATTCTTTTGCAAAGCAGATCCGACTTTTTAAGGATTAAAAAATGCATTACGGATGACAACCTTCACAAGCATCGCCTCTTGGATAGGAAATTTGGACTTGGAACCGGCGGCAAACCCTATAAATATGTGCCCCCGACGGAAGGAGAGGGAACTTCACAAGCGGTGGAGACAACCAAATTTCACAAAAGTCCTTCTCCGATAGTCATCCAGGACGACGAAGACTTGAATGTATACAGGGGAGATGAATCCCGTGGCGATGCGTCGAAAGAAACCCCTACTTCTGCTCCAATGGAAACTGTCGGTGATGACGAATTGACAGAAGAACAATTATTCGATGAGCTGAATAAAATCCCTTTGCCCGACATCGAATACACGGAAAAGGACTTCGGCGAGGAGCCTTTCTTTTCTGCTCCCGAAGAGGCGGCTGACTCAACAAGGGGACGTGAAACGGGCCAGACGAGCCTGTCTCCAGGCCCGGGTCTGTTAGGGGGAATTATATGGGATCCACACCTCACACACACTGCCTGATCGTGCACTACTATGTCGTGGATATTCAATGTGATAATATGCTCTTCTTTTCTTTTTTGCAGGAGCGATGTCACGCAGGAAATCTTATTCGTTCCGTTCTCTTCGCGAAGGCACCCCCAGCCTTCGTTCGGGTACCGAGCGCCCTCGCGGTCCTTCTCACAAGTCGAGCTCTTCGCAACCTCGATCTCCACCCAAATCAACCTCTACCAGGCCTTCGAGTCATCCAATAATTTCGACCGGGGGGAAGACACTTCCAAAAGAGTTGACTCCTCCAAAGAGTGCGCCTTCCCACAGTCGGTCGTCCAAAAGGCGCCACGAATCCAAGGATGGGGACAGGGATTCATCCAAAGATACTGAGCAAACGAGAAGCAACATAGTCCTCATCAGCCAAATAGAATTAGCTGCCTCCGGTTCACGGGACTACGTTCACGGTCCTGAAATCCAAGGCAGGCTGGAAAAGCTACGGGAATAATTTCCAGGAATGTTCTTCGATAGGATGGTCTTTGTTCCTGCCTTGGAACCAGTTCCTAAGAACTGGGATAAAGAAGTTATTGGGCATATCCGTCACGTGGCCAAGCAGTACGAGGCGATGAAAAAGCATGCACTTAATCTTTCGGAGGTCATCCGGACACTCGAAATAGAAGCTCATAGGTCTAAAGCGAAACTCGAAAATAATGAAAGGGCTAGGACAAAATTAGAGAAGGATCTGGAAGACGCTCAAGCCCAACTCGCTCTGGCACAGAGAGATGCCGCAAACTATAAAACTGAATTAGAAAATGCCAAGCAGCGCTTTCATTTAGAACTGGATTCCAATAGCCAGGAAAAAATGGCCTTAAAAAAGAAAGTTGAAGACCTCAGAATGGCCAACATCGACCTGGCAACGGCACAAGGCCATTTTTTGACGGAGAAGGCTGCTTGGGAGGCGGAAAGAGCAAGCTTAAAAGAAAAGTTGGCCTTGGCAGAGGCGGAAAAAGTGATTTTGAATGATCAGGTGGCCGATGCGGAGAGACGGGCAGCTCTTGCCGAAAAGAACGTTGATAGCGCCATTGAAATGGCCACTGCCTCCAACCACAAACTCCTTGAAAGAGAGAAAGAAATCGAGGGGTTTGAGGAGATGATCTTTGACTTCCTCGGCCAGGTTCTCAAAACTCGCAATATCTCATGGATCCCGGATTATCATGTTACTTTGGCCAACCTGTGGGATGCCATCGTGGAAGGCAAAAAACATAAACTAGGGGTCGAAGAGATCGACGAAGATGAATTGATGAAAAGCATCCTAAGGGACAACGAGCCTGAGGATCTGGCAGAGGGCCGTCGCTTAATCTTGGCGGAGATGGAGAAGGAGAAAACCATGGCTAAAGGCAAAAGCAAAATTGACGAAGGTTCCAGCTCTGCCGCCAAGTCCAAAACTTCCGAAGTCGAGGAGTATCATCCTGACGATCCGCTGATCCCCTTAGGCTTAACTCCCGTGGCTGTTGGAGCATCCGGATCTACTCAAGAGGGAGTATTTGCTGAAGGTACCTTTCTCTATTCCCAACGATTTGCTAAAGCGATTGCGAATTGTCGCCGTCTAACAGGGCAACCCATTGAATTAGTAATGTGTGTCTTTCATAATGCAGGTGGCGAGCCCGCCGACAAGGGTGTTGGAAAAGGGAGAGAGGTGGAGGAGGGGATCGTCCTGCCGGGTGCTGAAATCGATGTTTCAGAGCGAGTCGAGGCCGCAACAGCTGAAGGAAGAGTCTCGGTGCCTAGCGCCGACGTACCCAAAGATGCTGAGACTATCGAGGCTTTAAAAGACTTGGATGATCGGCATGTGGATGATGAAGAGGATATCACCGGCACCAAGAAGGCCGACGATGATGATGATGATGAGGAACCCCTGGCCAGCCGACAAGCCAGACAAGAAAAAGGGTTGGCTTTGAAGAAGGCGGGGGATGAGGCTTTGGATGTGGTCCCTCTCGCAGAGTTCGATCCCAAAACTGGGATGATTATGAAAATCCAGTCCAAGTCCATCAGCCGGCAACTTCATTTTGCAAACCCTGATGACTTCCCTGCTTCCCTCTCCGGCAGAAG
Organism: Allium sativum; assembly: GCA_030737875.1. Taxonomy (NCBI): domain Eukaryota; kingdom Viridiplantae; phylum Streptophyta; class Magnoliopsida; order Asparagales; family Amaryllidaceae; genus Allium; species Allium sativum. The sequence goes on along the minus strand of CM060926.1, from coordinate 400,202,578 downwards.
CAAGGGAAAAGATGGGGGAGAGGAAGCCTCAGAGGAGTCAGACGCTCCCCTCGTGGACAAGCGAAAAAGGAAAAAGGGGGATCCATCCGAAGCCGACAAGGAGAGGCTGGAGAGGCAGAAGCGAGAGAAGATATCAAAGCACAAATAGGACGTTTACTGATATTTTGCCTTTTAAGCTTTCCACTGGCCAGGGAGTGTAATTGTGAGACTGGCCCTCACTTTTGTTTCTAACTTGTTTTCACTTTGCTGATTTGCAGTACATAAACAAGGATTTGTTTCTTCTTACATCATCGTGTACCTGTATTCATAGAAACTTTCCACCTTTAGTCGTTAGCCAGCTATTAATAATTATAAGTCAGTCAATCAACAGGAAGAAGAATGTTCATGCTATGTTACACTTGTTATATCAAAGTTTAGTGTTCTCATAGGAGTGCGTGATGCCCCCTAATCAATTGTTAGAGTTTTATGCTTGGCGATTCGTTCGTTCCCCGATCCTTCAGCGGGGAAGGGGCTATTTCTCAGCGCTCAATCGGAGACGCTTTTATACTCTCTCTCTCTCTCTGGAGAGTTAGAGTTCGAGCTCAGCGATTCATTCGCTCCCCGATCCTTCAGCGGGAAAGGAACTCTTTCCCAGTGCTCAATCGGAGGCGCTTTTATACTCTCTCTCTCTCTGGAGAGTTAGAGTTCGAGCTCAGCGATTCATTCGCTCCCCGATCCTTCAGCGGGAAAGGAGCTCTTTCTCAGCGCTCAATCGGAGACGCTTTTATACTCTCTCTCTGGAGAGTTAGAGTTCGAGCTCAGCGATTCATTCGCTCCCCGATCCTTCAGCGGGAAAGGAACTCTTTCCCAGCACTCAATCGGAGACGCTTTTATACTCTCTCTCTCTCTCTCTCTGGAGAGTTAGAGTTCGAGCTCAGCCGTCTGCGACCATGCATGCTCCTCAAACTCGTCTCAGGTTTACATTGTAATCCAAGCTCCGAGGATTAAAACCAGTCGGACAAGCAGCTAGAGCATTTACTAAGGCTTTGGGTTCCTCTGATTAGTTTACGATAGGAACGGTCGGCACTGGATTTCGGGTACCTGCAATATTCACACTGATTTTTCATAGGCAAATAAATAAAGACGCAGTAAAGGTAAATGACACACAGTATTTTTATAGTGGTTCGGTCGAATCATGACCTACGTCCACTTTATAATCTCTTGCTCTAAGAAATCAGATTGTTCTAGGCAAGTCATGCCCGGTACACATTTTTTTTTTTTTTTTTTTTTTTTACGAAACAAAAGAATAGATTTGAAACTTCTCATGTTAGGTATGGCCGTAGATGTTGGGCATTCCACACTCTGGGGATCTCCTTTCCATCTACAGTTGCCAGCTTGAAGGTTCCGTTATCAAGCTTGCTGAGAATAGAATACGGTCCTTCCCACTTCGCTCCCATATGAGTTGGGGGTGGAAAGACACGCTTCAGAACCAAGTCTCCAGGTTCCAAGGTTCGGGCTCGGACCTTTTTGTTGTAGTATCGGGCGACCTGTTGTTTGCATCTCAGAGCACGCAGGTCGGCTTCATCCCTCTTTTCTTCGATCATATCCAGGGACTCAAGGAGCAATTCGTTATTGGACATTGGATCATAATAGGTCACCCGATGAGAAGGTACCTTTATCTCAATCGGGATGACTGCTTCCGTTCCAAAAGCAAGGGAGAACGGGGTATGTCCTGTTGCCGATTTATATGTCGTCTTGTAGGCCCAGAGTGCCAAGGGCAATTCGTCAGCCCACATGGCCCTAGCCCGCTTCATTCTCCTTTTCAGAATGGACTTAATTACTTTATTTACAGCTTCAACTTGCCCGTTCGATTGTGGGTGTGCCACAGACGTGTATCGATTCTCGATGTGGTATTTTTGGCAGAAGTTTCTGAATTCTGCACTATCAAATTGAGTTCCGTTGTCTGTTATCACAATTTTTGGAATCCCGAATCGACAGATGATGTTTCTCACGATGAAGTTGATTACCCGTTTAGTTGTGATTGTAGTTAGTGGTTCTGCCTCGACCCACTTAGTGAAATAATCTACCGCCACAATGGCGAACTTGGCTCCACCCCTTGCTATGGGGAGACTTCCAATGATATCAATCCCCCACATAGCAAATGGCCACGGGCTCATCATTGTTTTTAACTGGCTCGGAGGTGCTCTGGGTATCTTTGAAAATCTCTGGCATGCATCACATCGTCGTGCATATCTTACTGCGTCCTTGTTTATGGTAGGCCAGAAGTAACCATGTCGTAATATCTTTTTTGCCAAAGTTTGTCCCCCGATATGGTCGCCACATTCACCTTCGTGGACTTCTTACAGCACACGTTTGACGTCATCGTGGGCTATACACCGAAGGAGGGGCATTGAGTACCCTTGTCTATAAAGGACTCCGCCTTGCAGTACGTATCGGGCGGCTTTACGAATCACTTTTCGCCTCTCGCTTTTCCTGGTCGGAAGCGCTCCATCCATTAGGAAATTCTTTATAGGGGTCATCCACGACTCCTTTTCTGGTTCCGTCTCTAGTACTAGGTCGATTTCCATCTGATCAATGCTGGGAGACCGAAGTACTTCAACGGGGGCTAGCCCTATCACTTCAGGATCGTTAGAACTAGCCATCTTTGCCAACTTGTCTGCCTGCTGATTTTCTGACCGCGGAATATGAGATATGCTGTAGTGATCAAACTCATTCAGCAGTTCTCTCACTTTCTTTAAGTATAGAATCAATCTTGCACTTTTAGCTTGGAATCTCCCAGTAACTTGGTTCACAACTAACTTGGAATCGCAGAAGATGTTCAGTTTCGTGACTTCTAGCACCTTTGCAATCTTTAATCCGGCTATCAGGGCTTCATATTCAGAATCGTTGTTAGTGGCCTGAAACTCCATTCGGATGGCATAAGTTATCAATCGTTTCTCGGGGGTTTCAAGCACTATTCCGGCGCCAGGTCTTTCGTTATTTTTAGCACCATCAGTATATAATCTCCAGACATCAGGGTCGAAAAGTAATTTTGAGGGTTCCACTTCTTCGTTTGCTATGTCTTCTTCATGAACCGTGAATTCTGCTATGAAGTCAGCTATCGCTTGCCCCCGAATTGATCGTTTGGGCTGAAAGTTCAAGTCAAATTGACTTAACTCAATATTCCATTTGAGTAATCTTCCAGACGCCTCTGGTCTCTGTAGAACTTGCTTGAGTGGGTGATCAGTATATATGATAATAGGATGTGCTTGAAAATAGTGCCGAAGTTTTCTAGAGGCAATCAGTAAACTATACGCCAGTTTTTCTATCCGTGGATAATTACGTTCTGCCGCAGTTAATTTTTTACTCACGTAATACACAGGTCTTTGGACCTTCTCCTCTTCCCTTACCAATGCTGAGCTGACTGCATGAAATGATACTGCCAAATACACGAATAAATCCTCGTGGTCTATTGGTTTAGATAGAATTGGAGGTTTCTCCAAGTGTTTGAGCAAGTTCTGAAACGCTTCCACGCAGTCAGGTGTCCATTTAAAGTGGCGTTTTCCCCGCTTTATTAATTCGAAGAATGGGATGCACTTATCCGTAGCCCTGGAGATAAATCTGCTTAGCGCGGCCACTTTTCCAGCAAGGCTTTGCACGTCCTTAATTTGCCTAGGTTCCTGAATGTTCCTGATTGCTGTGATCTGGTCCGGATTAATCTCGATACCGCGCGAACTGACAATGAATCCTAAGAATTTTCCAGAGGCAACACCGAATGAACATTTGGTGGGATTGAGTTTCATCCCATACTTTCGAAGAATGCCGAACATCTCTGCCAAGTCAGTAGTGTGTTGAAAGGATTGCTTGGATTTAACCAACATATCGTCGACGTATACTTCCATCGTTTTCCCGATTTGGTTATAAAACATTCTGTTGACCAAACGTTGGTACGTAGCGCCTGCATTTTTCAAGCCAAAGGGCATCACTACGTAACAATATAATCCCAGATCAGTGATAAAGCTAGTATGCTCTTGGTCCGGAACATGCATTGGAATCTGATTGTATCCTGAATAAGCATCCATGAATGAGAGAAGCTCGTGACCTGCCGTCGAATCTACCAACTGGTCAATTCGAGGTAATTGAAAACTATCTTTGGGACAAGCTTTGTTTAAATCCGAGAAGTCGATACACGTTCGCCACTTCCCGTTGGCTTTATTTACCAGGACTGGGTTCGAAATCCAATCTGGGTAAGTTGAATCTCTGATAAATCCATTACTCTTCAGCTTCCCAACCTCTTCTTTCAAGGCAGCGGACCTCTCTGGGCCCAACACTCGCCTTTTTTGCTTCACTGGAGGATGTTTGGGGTTAATGCTTAAAGAATGGCTCATGATTGATGGGGATATCCCGCACATGTCCGCATGGGTCCAAGCGAATACATCCAAGTTGTTCTTTAAGAAAGCCGTCAATTCTTCGGCAAGAGTCGGACTTAACTGGGATCCAATCTTAAGGACCTTCTCCGGATCACTGTCATCGATTGGCACATCCACAGTTGCTTCGTTGGGAGTTGCCGTTCTGCCCCCGGGTTCTTGATCCTCTCTGGGATCTATATCCTCGGGCATCACTCTAGGCAACTCTCCAACAATTATCCTCTTTGATTGCTATAAGGTTTCCGCCCCCAAAGGGGGAGGAGTGCATTTAGTTTCGATATCCCCGCCGTTGCGAAGCAACTTTAATTCGGCAACATAGCATGCTCGCGCAGCAACTTGATCCCCTCTGACGATACCAATGCCGGCTTCTGTGGGGAACTTCAATAGCAAGCACCAGGGGGCTATATAGGCTCTGAATTTTGCGAGGGCCGGCCGGCCCAAGAAGGCATTGTATGGCGATTCGACATCCAAAACCACAAAAGGAAGGATTCTCACTCTCTGGCGTTCTCCTTCCCCAAGTGTAACTGGCAATTCTACGTAACCCATAGGTGCGGTGGATGCTCCGTTGAATCCACGAATCCATCCTTGGCAGGGCTTCAAGTCTTTTATCTCAAGATTCATCTGGTCAAAGGCTTTTTTGAAAAGGATATTAACGGAACTCCCGTTGTCCACCAGTACCTTATGAACAGTGGCTGGCCCAATGGGTATTGTGATTACAAGTGGATCTTCAGTGGGAGCATGGACCCCAATGCTTTCTCGCTCTCGGAAAACAACATCATCAGTCATCATCTTTTGCTGCTTCACCGGAACACTGTCCTCGGGGTTGCTACATTCCCCCACTTCGAGGTGTTGTTTGGCTGCGTTGACATATTGATCTAAATCTTTGGAACTGTGCCCAGCGAGGTAGAGTCCACCGATCACGGTGTTGATTACAATATTCTTTCCCTTTTGCTGAGCAGTTGGCCTAGCAGCAAGTTGATTTTGATTCTGATTCGGGGCCTGTACTGCTTGCCCCCTGTCCCTAGGTGCTACTCTGTATTCGTCTAGCTTCCCTTCTCGAAGCAACCTTTCGACTACGTCCCTCAGGTGTCGGCATTCATTCGTCGAATGGCCGTGAATTTGATGAAAGAGGCAAAACTTCCCTGTCTCACGCTCTTTTTCCGTCGACTCTCTAGGAGGCGGCCTCTTATTCTGGAGGACTTCATACGCATCCATGAAGATATTTTCCAGAGTATCATTTATGGGTGTATAACTCTCAAAGGCCCTGGGACGAGTCCTTCTCTGGGAATCGTTTCCTCGGCCCCTCTTCCGGCTGTTGCCATTAGCATTGTTACTGTTGTTACCCAGTCGGCGACCACCCTGGTTCTGATTTCCGACGTTACCTTCAACTTTCCCCAAGTTGTCTCCAGTCTGTTTGATGGCGACATTGCTCTGAACTTCTTCCTTATCATTTGTTTTAAGCTTTCGGTTCGCGTACACCTCTTCCCGGCGTAGACGTACATTGGCTTTCTCATAGAATAATTCTCTGGTGTGGGGTGGTTTGCCTGCCAAGTACCTCCCGAACTCAGTATCCTTATCCACTCCATCAATTAGTGCTGCGACAATGGTCGGCTCATGAGGATCTTTGACCTCAGTGGCTGCCAAATTGAAACGATCCAGGTACATCTTTAGACTTTCGCCCGGTCGCTGTTTGACAAGAAATAGATCGATCACGCTTTTCGTCTTCTGTGCATAGATACGGAATTGCTCTACGAACTTCTCGCTTAGTTCCCTGAAGCTGGAAATCGATCTTGCCGGCAGGCGAGTAAACCATAGCAAAGCCACGTCTTCCAGGAATATGGGAAACGCTTTACACTTAACTGCATCAGAAGCGGCGGCAGCAGTCATCGACCAAGAGTATCTCATCAGGTGTTGAACAAGATCAGATCTTCCTGCATATCGGTTCATCTGCGGCATGTTGAAACGCCTTGGAAAAGTTGCATCCAAAATATCGTCAGTAAAAGGAGTATGACTACGGTCAATCCCCCAATCCTCGTTCCGCTGTCCACGGCTGTCGGCCAAAATCTGGTGAACCATGGCTGCAACGTTTGCACTAGTCAAAGGAGGTTCAGGATCAGTGCCTCTGGCCCGACGAGGCTCTCTGATCTCTCTTCGTGGAGCAGCCACAAAATCTGGGGCTTGGATGGGGCCTCGCTGCCCCCTGTTATCATGAGTATGTGTACGGCGACGAGGCTGAGGTGGTCTGTCATGCACAGGACTGTTCATGCCTCGAGTCCTGAGGGTCGTTGCTTGACCATCCATATTACGGTTTGTGGGTCTTGCCCCTAGTTCTTCTTCTTCTTGTGAGGGCAGGGTCCCGAACCGAAGCTGTTCTATGTTTTCGGCTCTTTCATACGGTCGTCGCGGAGGTCTCGGCGATTCTTCAGATGAAGAGGAATATGCTGGAGTGAGTGGACGAACTGGCGATGTTCTTTGCCTTGTTAACTCATCAAGTCTTCTATCCATAGCCGTCAGGTTTTGCCGTAGGATCGAACTTTCCTGTCTTTGGGCGGCTAACTCATCAAATAACCTATCCCACATTTCGACAAAACGGGAAAGATCCCCCTCAGTAACAGGAGCAGCAGGATCATAATGGTCGTCATCACCCTCTCTTATGGGCATGGTGCTCGGACCGGGTCGAACAGAGGTTCCAGGACGATAGGAGTGGGTCATGGGTTCTTTTCCAGGTCGAGTTGTGTTCTGACCATCAGTCTGGGTAGCTGCGGTTCGTGGAGGGCGGTTCGCTGCGCCCCCCTGGGATCGACTCGTGGTCATGGTGCGTGGAGGCTGCGAGGCGTTGCCTCGGGATCGAGTAACAACCCCTTCAGTAGCGCGGATCGTATCATCTTCATCGACTCGGAACGAGGTGTTTTCATCGGATCGGATCGCCCCTTGCGCTCCGCGATCCAGAACCTCTTCGTTGCCCAGTTCGTGCACACTCTCCTCGATCGTCTCGTTGGTCTGCGAAACTTTAGATCTTTTTCCAGCCATGATATCCGAATCGCTGGAATCTTCAAGAAAATGAATGACGAAACTTTAAGGCTGAGTTTCTCAGTGAAAGCACCAAAAATGTTAGATCGAAATTTGGACCTAACACCCAAATTGTTATGAACTGTAGAGAATTCTAAGTGAAGAACAAGGAAAAAGAAAATAACACTCATAATTTATAGTGGTTCGGCGTTAACGAGCCTACGTCCACTTTATATTTTATTGATTATGCTTTAAAAGCTAGTACAACAGTGATTTCTCTCAATATTTCAGTGGTTTGACAACAATGGCGGACTCAGCCTTCACTATTGCCAAAAAGATCCCGAAAAATGCCAAGCTCTGGGCTATTTATAGCTGATTTTGTCGGACGGATCGCGGACACGTGGCACGAATCCCGAGATTTTCGGATCGCATCGCCACCATTGAAGAAACAGTCAAACTAGCCGTTGTGAACAGGTGTCGTTAGATCCATGCGACTTGGATCGCTGAAGACCAGCTCGTGGTTGAACGGGTCAGTGGGTTCGGTTCGTTACAAGGGATCGGATCGCCTGGAGGTGGCGTTCGTCGACGAGATGAGAGCGATCCGTCACCGGGCGAGTCGATAGAGTGCGATCCAAGCGGGGCGAGACGATGGCGTGTGATCCATTCGGGGCGAGACGATGGCGTGCGATCCAAGCGGGGCGAGACGATGGCGTGTGATCCATTCTTCCACTTTCCTGGAGGACTTGGTTTCCTGATTTCCTTTCACGAATGATCCTGGATGGCTTGGTCAAAAAGCAAGCCAACAATACTGGAGCTGTATGGTATTCCACTGTGAATATATATACGATAATATTAATTTATTAATATTTAATTTTATTTTATTTAAATATATTTATATATTTAAATAGGCTATTTAGAGCGTTAAAAATAGTCGGTTTTGCAAACGAAGTCGGAATTCGACGAAGCCAGTTTTGTTGGATCCGCAATATCAAATAGTTGTTAGATTTCCAGTTTCGTGATTTTTAGAGTCACTATGTGGCCGTACGGATTTTTAGAGTGAAAAACAGTCAGTATTTTGAAGTTAAAAATACGCTGGATGAGCATACGGAGTCGGAATTCGACGAAACCAGTTTTGTTGGGACCGTAATGTCCAACTCTAGCTGCATGTCAGTTTTCGTGATTTTTGGGTATCGTGTGTGATCACACGAATTTTTAGAAGACTAGAACGAATATATATATGAGAATATACTGGGAATATTCCTTTTCTAAAATATCTAAAATATCTAAACACCCTATAAATACTCCTCATACCCTTCTAAACCTAATTACAATCTCATATTTCTTGCGCCGTCAGTTCTCTTTCTAAAAGAACCAAAAACACAGCAATGAAATCAAAGGAAAAAAATCCAAACAAATCAAAAGAAAAGCCATAAATCAAAGTACAACTGTATTTGAGTTCGTATCAATGTGTTCTTCGTTTCTGTGGCGATCTCGTGTGGTGCGATGTAGTGGTTGGGTTCGGCATTTTTAGGGCAGTAAACTAGGGTTGGATTTCGATCCGAATACAATGGGTTTAAGCTCATTTCAAGTGGAGATTTGGGTTTGTAATCGGAAACCGCACTTGCTGCGGAAATCCTGTGTAGTTCGGTTTCAAAGTTTGATGCAGCGTTACTGGATGGTTTCGATGTCGTGACCGAGAATTTGAGGTCGAGTTGAAAGATTTTGGGTCGATGATGGAGAGCTCGGCAAGAGAAGGTTGACGGTATGGTTGGTTTGATCTGTAGTGAAGTGTAAAGGGAAAGAGGATGGGAGCAAGTTTCGTTAATGGTAAAGAGGCTACAGGAGGTCACGGCCGTTTGTTGAGGGAGAAGGAGTACAGAGCGGGTTCGGGTATGGTTAGGTTATGGGCCGAAAAGTTTAAAAGGGTGAGGGCCCGTTTAGTTATTTAATTGTTTAGTTTAAATTCAATTTAAATATCATATCAACTTATAAACGCTGTATCTTATCCATATGAAATCAGATTGACGAACCGTAAGTTACGTTGGGATCGTATGGACGAGCACTACACAATGGAACTGACCGCGAGTCAATTGGAGTCCGTCAAAATTTATAGCAAAATAAATTGTCTGAATCAAGCGATGGTTATCGTCATTGACGATGATCGTCCAAATGTGAGTAAAACTCACCAACTCTGAACAGTTATATTTTTATAATGTATTCTTAGAACTGTTAATCATCTGTTGATTGTTGTGTGTTAGTTGATTGATTGAACTGCTAGTCAGTTAGTTGGATTTCTATATTGATTTTGTTTAACAGAAAATATACCATATAGAACTGAAAGTAATGTTGATTTTATTGTTTAACATCTGTGATACAGGGAAATAGGTTGGAGGGACCCAACTGGGTTCCTCAATATTTATAATACTGTTTTGATTCATATATTCTGTTATATGATGTGATATATAATATGTTGTCGATTATATGTGGTTGGACGTCATTGGACATCGTGATTTGATATGATTGAATACCACAACATATGGGATGTTGATAAGTAAATTTTCAAGTGATATTGAAATAAAAATATTTATAAATTGGAATATTTATAAATAAGAAATATTTATAAATAGAAATATTTATAAATAAGAAATATTTATAAATTGGAATATTTATAAATAGGAGATATTTAGAAAGGAAATAATTTCAAACATTTTCTTTTTTGAATGGAAAGGCCTGTGTGGCTGGTTTGGGGATTTTCCCGATGCTACCGGTACAAAGGAGGTTATGGCGAATTTTCCCGGAAATTTAAGGAGTTAGAATATTTTTAAGAATAAATTTAAAAAGGGAATATTTGCAAACTATTTGCAAATAGAAATAGAAAGGTTTGTAAACCTTTTTTTCAAACCAAATAGAAAGAGAAATATTTGTAAACCATTTACAAATGAAATCGAATAAGGAATATTTGTACACTATTTACAAATGAAATTGAAAGGAGATATTTGTAAAACCATTTACAAATAGAATTTGAAAAGGAAATATTTAGAAAATAAATAGAGTTAATAAAAAGGAAATTGGTTTATAACGGAATAAGATGTTATAAAAAGGAAACCGTTATAAAAAGGAAAACGTTATTAAAAACACATTTATAAAGTGAAGAACTGTTACTAAAAAAGTGAACCTTTATAAATGAATAAACGTTGTAAAAAGGGAATCTTTTTAAATGGATAAACGTTTTCAAAAAGGAGAAATCGAATATGGTATTCAAAGTTGGTTAATCGAATATGGTATTCGAAGTTAGTTAATCGAATATGTTATTCGAAAGGGGTTAGTCGAGTTAGTCAAATAGAGTTAATCCATTTGAGTTAACCAGTTAGAGTTAATCAGTTAGAGTTAATCAGTTAGAGTTAACCAGTTAGAGAAATCAGTTAGAGTTAACCAGTAGAGTTAATCAGTTAGAGTTAAACCGATAGAGTTAATCAGTTAGAGTTAAACCATTAGAGTTAAACCGATAGAGTTAAACAGTTAGAATTGAACAATTTGAGTTAATCCAAATGAGGTGCCATTTAGCACGACTGCTAGCGAAATTCGCAGGGCTGTAAGTAGCTTAAGGCGGTCGGATGTTTCCTGAGGGAATCAGGCGTAACCATTGTGATCGCTGCGACCTAGGGTCAAGCGAATGGAAGTAAATCGAATATTGGTTATTCAATAGGAGTTAATCCAGTTGAGTTAAATAGGGTTAAGTAAGTCAAGTTAACCAGTTGAGTTAAGTAAGTCAAGTAAACCAGTAGGGTTAAGTAAGTAGAGTTGATCGAGTGGAGTTATCGAATATCACTTATTCGAAGTAGAGTTATCGAATATAGTGTATTCGAAGAGAAGAGTAATCGAATATAGTTTATTCGAGAAGAGAAATCGAATATAGTTCATTCGAGAAGAATTATCGAATATTGGTTATTCGAAGTAAGGTAATCGAATATTGGTTATTCGAGAAGAAGTTATCGAATCTAGTTATTCGAAAAGAGTTATCGAATCTATTTATTCGAAAGGAGTTATCAAATCTTGACATTTGAAGGGAGTTAATCGAATATAGTTTATTCGAATAGAGTAAGGGAGTTAATCGAATATAGTTTGTTCGAATAGAGTAAGGGAGTTAATCGAATATAGTTTATTCGAATAGAGTAAAGGAGTTAATCGAATATAGTTTATTCGAATAGAGTTAGAGGAGTTATCGAATATAGTTTATTCGACAGAAGTTAAGTGAATAGAGTAAATCAAATAGAGTTAATCCAATAGGGTCAGTCCAATTGAGTTAAATTGAAAAGAGTTAACCGAATATAGTTATTCAAAAGAAAGGTTAAGTAAGGAAGTTAGTTAAAGAAATATAAAGTGAACTTGCCTATTTCAAGGTTAGAAGTGTTGTTCAGTTAAGGTCTGAGAGGTAGTTCTACCCCAACTTGATTGGCTTCGTTTTTAACTAAGAAATGGTTAAGGTTCGGCAGTAAAGGATGGTAAAGTGGATTTAGAAATTTAAGGAAAGGGTTGAGTTGGCATAGCGATGTTTTATCTAAACATCCGCTTAATCCAAACGTAGAAGTTTGGAAATGTTTTCCAAACAAGAATCAGAATTTGTTTTCTAATATAGAAAACAAGGGATGGAAATGCTTTCCAGTGTTAATAACATATATTTTCAAAATTTAGAAAATAAGAAAATGTTGAATATAGGGAAACAGGAATTGACAAATATGATAAATAAATAAAAAGGATAAAAGCTGTTTGATGATTGATCGATATAATTTCCATCTGTAAATAATATCGTTGTTTGCACACTTCTTTTTCTTTGATAGTTAACTCACAGACTATCGAAGTTTTGACCATTTTAACGTTGTTAATGTGGAGAGACCAGTTGGATTATTATCCAAAGAACCACTCTGTATTGGCATAAGCGTTGCGAATCATATATGCCAAAGATAATTGAAGATGGAGAAAAATGCAAGGGCTATTGTATAAGTCCTAGATAACAGTGACTAAGATGGATATACTGAATAGTTCCTTCGGTTTGTCCAGTCCCAGGACAACTTGTATGGACGATGGTCTGACAGAGTATATCTAGTAGATCACGTGAGTTGATCGTTTCAAACGTATCTACGTTGGTGGCGGAGGAATTCGTTTCTCTTAGCTTATACCCGTGGTATTTTTGGGGAAATCAATTTGTGATTTAACGGGTATGACGATGTGACATTCTAAGTGAATGAAGTTGTGGCATGTGAAAAGATAAGCGTAGCTTCTAGCCTCACATCCGGTAAATGACAGAAATCGGGCAGGCAACATGGCTAAGTCAGTCGCACCGAAGTAGGGTGTATTATCACCTATCTAGAGAATATTCAATTGCTTCTTTAATCTATCAATGCTGTCCCATATATATATACGGGAACGGTTGCTGATCCCAACCGTTGGTGATGTACATTTGATACACTCAAGCGAAATGAGTGGTCGGTCATGTGTGGCTGAGTTGCAAGATGTTCTTGTTGAACTCCAGTGTATCGTTCCTAGAGTACACTGATCGAAAGGTGGTTCCATACCTTGTCATAGTTGGAAATCCAATTACCCAATACGTGCTTGCGGTTTTGATTGTATACTATATATGTAGAACTTGAGATGAAAGCGTTTCTGCTAGATTGATATCTATTTGTACTTAGACATTATTATAATATCAGAATGATATTGTTTACAAAGTTGTTTGGATTCTCATAAGGGAAAAACCCGTTCCGTTTTCACGGCGTGGTCTTATGAGATATCATATACCTGTTCAAACTATTTTAAACTGTTTTACTCATACCAGTCCAATGACTGACCCGGAGTTTACTTTGTTGTTTTCCCTAAACTCTTGGGTGCCTAAATTTGTACGGGCAGTCAAGTAGTCGGGATTTTACAGATACACTTGGAGAGCTTGGAGCAGGAGGCTTCAGGATTCTATAGCTATTATTATTTCCGCTGTTGTTGTAAGTGCTATACTCTGGTAAGTGCTATTGTATATATAACTGTTTGTATTTCAAAAGTTATGTTATATTTTATTCGTTCCGCTGTGAGATTCGTGTTTACTCTGATGATGATGTTCTTCTTCTTCTTCTATTCTATTAGTTCTACCTTATCTTTCCTCACCCTCTAATTTCTTTCATTAATTACCGGGATTTTAGATGTTTGGTTATCGACGTCGAGCTTACGTCGATAACCAAAGTCGCTCAAAAATCCGGGTCGTTACAGTTGGTATCAGAGCTTAAGTTATGAATTACCTTGGCTCTGTGGCGTGACTCGGTAGAGATAGGGTTAGTAATACCCTAGATTGAGTTTGAGTGTATATATACGAGTGAACGTATTTGTTATTTGATATAAAAATAAATTTTTATTGTGGAGATTCATGGGTTGAGTTGTTTATGAGTTCTAGTCGATCAGTTTGATCCACTATATCAGTAGGAGTTACTAAACACTTGAATACGATGGGTCGTCACGATATGTTTTGAAAAGAGGGTAAATTAAATTAAGTTTACCCAAGGTATATCTTGATATAGAGAAGATATATATATATATATATCAAAATTATAATATATTGGATATATTGGTTGTTATTATAATCGAGTAAGATTATAAAGTGAAATGGTTATAAATAACTAATCAGAATTCATATAAGTAAAGTATATGAAATAAGATGAATTAAATATGAATTTAAATCAGATTTGGAATTAAAATAAGGAAATTTTAAGTTCCTGGGAGATTTTGAAATGTTTTCAAAATGGAAGTATTCAGTAATGGTTTTGAAATGATATAGTATTGAAATCACTTGGGTCGCTGGAAAATAATACCGATGATGACTGCGCAGTATCATCGGTGTGATTTTCGAGTTTCTAAGTGGTGGATTACTACCAAAGATTTTGATTTGAATTGTTTTGAGAAAACCAGTTGTCAGAAATTCAAAGGTTTTGAATTGGAAGTATGATTTCAAATTGATTTGAAATTTACCCAGGAATTTAAGTTCTGGAATTTAAATTTAACTTATGAAGTTAAATAAAATGAGATGGTAAAAATAAATTGAAATTTAACTTGAACTGAGTTAAATAGAATTGAATGGATAAGTCAAGAATTTGAAATTTAGCTAGACTTAGAATTTGAAAATCAAGAATGAAACTTGAGATTGACAATGGGATTCGACTTGAGTATAAGCAAATGATTTGGACTGACGATATAAAAGTAATTGAGTTTGATTGGGAGGACATTGATATATGTGGAATGGTAACAGATGGAAGGGATATAATGATATGCCCAACAAAAAGGTACAAGTTTATATTTTATATGAGTTTGGAAATTATGAGCCGAATTGGCAAGCCGCTTGGCTGTTTGATTTTCTTTTGGGTTGGAGATGGCCCAGAGAGGCGAGTTGTGGTTTTACCGATAGGGCTGTACAAAGGAAGTTATGGCGAAATTTTCCGAAAATTTAAAGTGTTAGAAAATTTTCAAAATTTTTGAAAATTTTAGTTAGTCGGAATGAATTAATATTTTAGTGATATAAATAGGTTCAGTGAAACTGAAGTTGAGAGGTAAACAAATCTTAGGAGTTCCAATAGATAGGGTCGTCCTCTAACTTAGCAATTTCGAGGACGAAATTATATTAAGTGGGGAAGAATGTAATGACCCGTATTTTAGCGAGATAATAATTAGTGATTTAGAGAAGTTAATGATCGTTTAATTAAATAATATTGAATATTTAATTAATAATTATAATATAATAATATATTATAATGTCGAAATAGTCGGAAATAGTGAAATTCACAATACACTGTGAATTGGATAGTATCAGAGGATTGGTTGAGTTTATATTCGAAATATAATAACGAATAACAATCGACGATAGTTGAACGTATAATTTATAATATAATTATAATAGAGCTTGAAATGGCGCGGCAGTTCGCTATTTGGCGATTCGAACTTCAACTGAATATACAGGGTCCGTTTTAAGTCGGATCTCTATGAAACAAGAACCGTCAGCACCGATTTGATAATAGTTTTCTAGTGGAAGAGAAAGATTGGGATTTCGTCGTGCAGATTTTGAGTTACGTCCAAATCAAATTCTTAGAAATGCAGCGCCCTGACCATAACTATTTAATTATATTTTTATATAAGGATTTAAATAGAAATCGAACATCGATATAACTCTGACGATGTAATATCGAGTTGTAAATACATACAGGAATATACTGGAGCTGTATGGTATTCCACTGTGAATATATATACGATAATATTAATTTATTAATATTTAATTTTATTTTATTTAAATATATTTATATATTTAAATAGGCTATTTAGAGCGTTAAAAATAGCCGGTTTTGCAAACGAAGTCGGAATTCGACGAAACCAGTTTTGTTGGATCCGCAATATCTAATAGTTGTTAGATTTCCAGTTTCGTGATTTTTAGAGTCACTTTGTGGCCGTACGGATTTTTAGAGTGAAAAACAGTCAGTATTTTGACAGTTAAAAATACGCTGGGTGAGCATACGGAGTCGGAATTCGACGAAACCAGTTTTGTTGGGACCGTAATGTCGAACTCTAGCTGCATGTCAGTTTTCGTGATTTTTGGGTATCGTGTGTGATCACACGAATTTTTAGAAGACTAGAACGAATATATATATGAGAATATACTGGGAATATTCCTTTTCTAAAATATCTAAAATATCTAAACACCCTATAAATACTCCTCATACCCTTCTAAACCTAATTACAATCTCATATTTCTTGCGCCGTCAGTTCTCTTTCTAAAAGAACCAAAAACGCAGCAATGAAATCAAAGGAAAAAAAATCCAAACAAATCAAAAGAAAAGCCATAAATCAAAGTACAACTGTATTTGAGTTCGTATCAATAGTTCTTCGTTTCTGTGGCGATCTCGTGTGGTGCGATGCAGTGGTTGGGTTCGGCATTTTTAGGGCAGTAAACTAGGGTTGGATTTCGATCCGAATACAATGGGTTTAAGCTCATTTCAAGTGGAGATTTGGGTTTGTAATCGGAAACCGCACTTGCTGCGGAAATCCTGTGCAGTTCGGTTTCAAAGTTTGACGCAGCGTTACTGGATGGTTTCGATGTCGCGACCGAGAATTTGAGGTCAAGTTGAAAGATTTTGGGTCGATGATGGAGAGCTCGGCAAGAGAAGGTTGACGGTATGGTTGGTTTGATCTGTAGTGAAGTGTAAAGGGAAAGAGGATGGGAGC
Source organism: Allium sativum (assembly GCA_030737875.1). Classification (NCBI taxonomy): domain Eukaryota; kingdom Viridiplantae; phylum Streptophyta; class Magnoliopsida; order Asparagales; family Amaryllidaceae; genus Allium; species Allium sativum. Next base: position 400,185,917 of record CM060926.1, on the reverse strand, counting down.
AAGTTTCGTTAATGGTAAAGAGGCTACAGGAGGTCACGGCCGTTTGTTGAGGGAGAAGGAGTACAGAGCGGGTTCGGGTATGGTTAGGTTATGGGCCGAAAAGTTTAAAAGGGTGAGGGCCCGTTTAGTTATTTAATTGTTTAGTTTAAATTCAATTTAAATATCGTATCAACTTATAAACGCTGTATCTTATCCATATGAAATCAGATTAACGAACCGTAAGTTACGTTGGGATCGTATGGACGAGCACTACACAATGGAACTGACCGCGAGTCAATTGGAGTCCGTCAAAATTTATAGCAAAATAAATTGTCTGAATCAAGCGATGGTTATCGTCATTAACGATGATCGTCCAAATGTGAGTAAAACTCACCAACTCTGAACAGTTATATTTTTATAATGTATTCTTAGAACTGTTAATCATCTGTTGATTGTTGTGTGTTAGTTGATTGATTGAACTACTAGTCAGTTAGTTGGATTTCTATATTGATTCTGTTTAACAGAAAATATACCATATAGAACTGAAAGTAATGTTGATTTTATTGTTTAACATCTGTGATACAGGGAAATAGGTTGGAGGGACCCAACTGGGTTCCTCAATATTTATAATACTGTTTTGATTCATATATTCTGTTATATGATGTGATATATAATCTGTTGTCGATTATATGTGGTTGGACGTCATTGGACATCGTGATTTGATATGATTGAATACCACAACATACGGGATGTTGATAAGTAGATTTTCAAGTGATATTGAAATAAAAATATTTATAAATTGGAATATTTATAAATAAGAAATATTTATAAATAGAAATATTTATAAATAAGAAATATTTATAAATTGGAATATTTATAAATAGGAGATATTTAGAAAGGAAATAATTTCAAACATTTTCTTTTTTGAATGGAAAGGCCTGTGTGGCTGGTTTGGGGATTTTCCCGATGCTTCCGGTACAAAGGAGGTTATGGCGAATTTTCCCGGAAATTTAAGGAGTTAGAATATTTTTAAGAATAAATTAAAAAAGGGAATATTTGCAAATAGAAATAGAAAGGTTTGTAAACCTTTTTTTCAAACCAAATAGAAAGAGAAATATTTGTAAACCATTTACAAATGAAATCGAATAAGGAATATTTGTACTCTATTTACAAATGAAATTGAAAGGAGATATTTGTAAAACCATTTACAAATAGAATTTGAAAAGGAAATATTTAGAAAATAAATAGAGTTAATAAAAAGGAAATATGTTTATAACGGAATAAGATGTTATAAAAAGGAAACCATTATAAAAAGGAAAACGTTATTAAAAACACATTTATAAAGTGAAGAACCGTTACTAAAAAAGTGAATCTTTATAAATGAATAAACGTTGTAAAAAGGGAATCTTTTTAAATGGATAAACGTTTTCAAAAAGGAGAAATCGAATATGGTATTCGAAGTTGGTTAATCGAATATGGTATTCGAAGTTAGTTAATCGAATATGTTATTCGAAAGGGGTTAGTCGAGTCGAGTTAGTCAAATAGAGTTAATCCATTTGAGTTAACCAGTTAGAGTTAATCAGTTAGAGTTAATCAGTTGGAGTTAACCAGTTAGAGAAATCAGTTAGAGTTAACCAGTAGAGTTAATCAGTTAGAGTTAAACCGATAGAGTTAATCAGTTAGAGTTAAATCGTTAGAGTTAAACCGATAGAGTTAAACAGTTAGAATTGAACAATTTGAGTTAATCCAAATGAGGTGCCATTTAGCACGACTGCTAGCGAAATTCGCAGGGCTGTAAATAGCCTAAGGCGGTCGGATGTTTCCGAGGGAATCAGGCGTAACCATTGTGATCGCTGCGATCTAGGGTCAAGCGAATGGAAGTAAATCGAATATTAGTTATTCAATAGGAGTTAATCCAGTTGAGTTAAATAGGGTTAAGTAAGTCAAGTTAACCAGTTGAGTTAAGTAAGTCAAGTAAACCAGTAGGGTTAAGTAAGTAGAGTTGATCGAGTGGAGTTATCGAATATCACTTATTCGAAGTAGAGTTATCGAATATAGTGTATTTGAAGAGAAGAGTAATCGAATATAGTTTATTCGAGAAGAGAAATCGAATATAGTTCATTCGAGAAGAATTATCGAATATTGGTTATTCGAAGTAAGGTAATCGAATATTGGTTATTCGAAGTAAGGTAATCGAATATTGGTTATTCGAGAAGAAGTTATCGAATCTAGTTTTTCGAAAAGAGTTATCGAATCTAGTTATTCGAAAGGAGTTATCAAATCTTGATATTTGAAGGGAGTTAATCGAATATAGTTTATTCGAATAGAGTAAGGGAGTTAATCGAATATAGTTTATTCGAATAGAGTAAGGGAGTTAATCGAATATAGTTTATTCGAATAGAGTAAAGGAGTTAATCGAATATAGTTTATTCGAATAGAGTTAGAGGAGTTATGGAATATAGTTTATTCGACAGAATTTAAGTGAATAGAGTAAATCAAATAGAGTTAATCCAATAGGGTCAGTCCAATTGAGTTAAATTGAAAAGAGTTAACCAAATATAGTTATTCAAAAGAAAGGTTAAGTAATAAAGTTAGTTAAAGAAATATAAAGTGAACTTGCCTATTTCAAGGTTAGAAGTGTTGTTCAGTTAAGGTCTGAGAGGTAGTTCTACCCCAACTTGATTGGCTTCGTTTTTAACTAAGAAATGGTTAAGGTTCGGCAGTAAAGGATGGTAAAGTGGATTTAGAAATTTAAGGAAAGGGTTGAGTTGGCATAGCGATGTTTTATCTAAACATCTGCTTAATCCAAACGTAGAAGTTTCGAAATGTTTTCCAAACAAGAATCAGAATTTGTTTTCTAATATAGAAAACAAGGGATGGAAATGCTTTCCAGTGTTAATAACATATATTTTCTAAATTTAGAAAATAAGAAAATGTTGAATATAGGGAAATAGGAATTGACAAATATGATAAATAAATAGAAAGGATAAAAGCTGTTTGATGATTGATCGATATAATTTCCATCTGGAAATAATATCGTTGTTTGCACACTTGTTTTTCTTTGATAGTTAACTCACAGACTATCGAAGTTTTGACCATTTTAACGTTGTTAATGTGGAGAGACCGGTTGGATTATTATCCAAAGAACCACTCTGTATTGGCATAAGCGTTGCGAATCATATATGCCAAAGATAATTGAAGATGGAGAAAAATGCAAGGGCTATTGTATAAGTCTTAGATAACAGTGACTAAGATGGATATACTGAATAGTTCCTTCGGTTTGTCCAGTCCCAGGACAACTTGTATGGACGAAGGTCTGACAGAGTATATCTAGTAGATCACGTGAGTTGATCATTTCAAACGTATCTACGTTGGTGGCGGAGGAATTCGTTTCTCTTAGCTTATACCCGTGGTATTTTTGGGGAAATCAATTTGTGATTTAACGGGTATGACGATTTGACATTCTAAGTGAATGAAGTTGTGGCATGTGAAAAGATAAGCGTAGCTTCTAGCCTCACATCCGGTAAATGACATAAATCGGGCAGGTAGCATGGCTAAGTCGGTCGCACCGAAGTAGGGTGTATTATCACCTATCTAGAGAATATTCATTTGCTTCTTTAATCTATCAATGTTGTCCCATATATATATACGGGAACGGTTGCTGATCCCAACCGTTGGTGATGTACATTCGATACACTCAAGCGAAATGAGTGGTCGGTCATGTGTGGCTGAGTTGCAAGATGTTCTTGTTGAACTCCAGTGTATCGTTCCTAGAGTACACTGATCGGAAGGTGGTTCCATACCTTATCATAGTTGGAAATCCAATTACCCAATACGTGCTTGCGGTTTTGATTGTATACTATATATGTAGAACGTGAGATGAAAGCGTTTCTGCTAGATTGATATCTATTTGTACTTAGACATTATTATAATATCAGAATGATATTGTTTACAAAGTTGTTTGGATTCTCATAAGGTAAAAACCCGTTCCGTTTTCACGGCGTGGTCTTATGAGATATCATATACCTGTTCAAACTATTTTAAACTGTTTTACTCATACCAGTCCCATGACTGGCCCGGAGTTTACTTTGTTGTTTTCCCTAAACTCTTGGGTGCCTAAATTTGTACGGGCAGTCAAGTAGTCGGGATTTTACAGATACACTTGGAGAGCTTGGAGCAGGAGGCTTCAGCATTCTATAGCTATTATTATTTCCGCTGTTGTTGTAAGTGTTGTACTCTGATAAGTGCTATTGTATATATAACTGTTTGTATTTCAAAAGTTATGTTATATTTTATTCGTTCCGCTGTGAGATTCGTGTTTACTCTGATGATGATGTTCTTCTTCTTCTTCTTCTATTCTATTAGTTCTACCTTATCTTTCCTCACCCTCTAATTTCTTTCATTAATTACCGGGATTTTAGATGTTTGGTTATCGACGTCGAGCTTACGTCGATAACCAAAGTCGCTCAAAAATCTGGGTCGTTACAGTTGGTATCAGAGCTTAAGTTATGAATTACCTTGGCTCTGTGGCGTGACTCGGTAGAGATAGGGTTAGTAATACCCTAGATTGAGTTTGAGTGTATATATACGAGTGAACGTATTTGTTATTTGATATAAAAATAAATTTTTATTGTGGAGATTCATGGGTTGAGTTGTTTATGAGTTCTGGTCGATCAGTTTGATCCACTGTATCAGTAGGAGTTACTAAACACTTGAATACGATGGGTCGTCACGATATGTTTTGAAAAGAGGGTAAATTAAAATAAATTTACCCAAGGTATATCTTGATATAGAGAAGATATATATATCAAAATTATAATATATTGGATATATTGGTTGTTATTACAATCGAGTAAGATTATAAAGTGAAATGGTTATAAATAACTAATCAGAATTCATATAAGTAAAGTATATGAAATAAGATGAATTAAATATGAATTTAAATCAGATTTGGAATTAAAATAAGGAAATTTTAAGTTCCTGGGAGATTTTGAAATGTTTTCAAAATGGAAGTATTCAGTAATGGTTTTGAAATGATATAGTATTGAAATCACTTGGGTCGCTGGAAAATAATACCGATGATGACTGCGCAGTATCATCGGTGTGATTTTCGAGTTTCTAAGTGGTGGATTACTACCAAAGATTTTGATTTGAATTGTTTTGAGAAAACCAGTTGTTAGAAATTCAAAGGTTTTGAATTGGAAGTATGATTTCAAATTGATTTGAAATTTACCCAGGAATTTAAGTTCTGGAATTTAAATTTAACTTATGAAGTTAAATAAAATGAGATGGTAAAAATAAATTGAAATTTAACTTGAACTGAGTTAAATAGAATTGAATGGATAAGTCCAGAATTTGAAATTTAGCTGGACTTAGAATTTGAAAATCAAGAATGAAACTTGAGATTGACAATGGGATTCGACTTGAGTATAAGCGAATGATTTGGACTGACGGTATAAAAGTAATTGAGTTTGATTGGGAGGACATTGGTATATGTGGAATGGTAACAGATGGAAGGGATATAATGATATGAACAACAAAAAGGTACAAGTTTATATTTTATATGAGTTTGGAAATTATGAGCCGAATTGGCAAGCCGCTTGGCTGTTTGATTTTCTTTTGGGTTGGAGATGGCCCAGAGAGGCGAGTTGTGGTTTTACCGATAGGGCTGTACAAAGGAAGTTATGGCGAAATTTTCCGAAAATTTAAAGTGTTAGAAAATTTTCAAATTTTTTGAAAATTTTAGTTAGTCGGAATGAATTAATATTTAAGTGATATAAATAGGTTCAGTGAAACTGAAGTTGAGAGGTAAACAAATCTTAGGAGTTCCAATAGATAGGGTCGTCCTCTAACTTAGCAATTTCGAGGACGGAATTATATTAAGTGGGGAAGAATGTAATGACCCGTATTTTAGCGAGATAATAATTAGTGATTTAGAGAAGTTAATGATCGTTTAATTAAATAATATTGAATATTTAATTAATAATTATAATATAATAATATATTATAATGTCGAAATAGTCGGAAATAGTGAAATTCACAATACACTGTGAATTGGATAGTATCAGAGGATTGGTTGAGTTTATATTCGAAATATAATAACGAATATATTCAATCGACGATAGTTGAACGTATAATTTATAATATAATTATAATAGAGCTTGAAATGGCGCGGCAGTTCGCTATTTGGCGACTTGAACTTCAACTGAATATACAGGGTCCGTTTTAAGTCGGATCTCTATGAAACAAGAACCGTCAGGACCGATTTGATAATAGTTCTCTAGTGGAAGAGAAAGATTGGGATTTCGTCGTGTAGATTTTGAGTTACGTCCAAATCAAATTCTTAGAAATGCAGCGCCTTGACCATAACTATTTAATTATATTTTTATATAAGGATTTAAATAGAAATCGAATATCGATATAACTCTAACGATGTAATATCGAGTTGTAAATACATACAGGAATATACTGGAGCTGTATGGTATTCCACTGTGAATATATATACGATAATATTAATTTATTAATATTTAATTTTATTTTATTTAAAAATATTTATATATTTAAATAGGCTATTTAGAGCGTTAAAAATAGCCGGTTTTGCAAACGAAGTTGGAATTCGACGAAACCAGTTTTGTTGGATCCGCAATATCAAATAGTTGTTAGATTTCCAGTTTCGTGATTTTTAGAGTCACTGTGTGGTAGTACGGATTTTTAGAGTGAAAAACAGTCAGTATTTTGACAGTTAAAAATACGCTGGGTGAGCATACAGAGTCGGAATTCGACGAAACCAGTTTTGTTGGGACCGTAATGTCGAACTCTAGCTGCATGTCAGTTTTCGTGATTTTTGGGTATCGTGTGTGATCACACGAATTTTTAGAAGACTAGAACGAATATATATATATGAGAATATACTAGGAATATTCCTTTTCTAAAATATCTAAAATATCTAAACACCCTATAAATACTCCTCATACCCTTCTAAACCTAATTACAATCTCATATTTCTTGCGCCGTCAATAAACAAGTTATTCAAGTTTAGAGAACTGTGATTCAACATCTGCTTCTATTCTTCTGTCTCTTAGATCCATACTCTGTGAGTCTATGTTATTTTTAGATATAAACACTTAAAAGTTATTTTTGACATGTCTATGAATTGGATCTAAGCCTATGCCTATTTATCATGTCGGATCTGCCATTATTTGTATATCTAATTCACTTATCAGATCTCATCATGCCTGTTTATGATCATGACGCTATGCCTAATCAGTCCTGTTATTACATGTTCATCAGATCTGTTCTTATATTCCTATTTTTGTTCATCAGATCTGTTCTAATATGCATATTTCTGTTCATCAGGTCTGTTCTTATATGACTATTTATGTTCATCGGATCTATTCTTATATGCCTATTTCTGCTATCATATGCCCATTTCTATTACTTTTGGTTTTATGCCTATTCTGTTCTTCTCTCCCTCGTTCCCTTTTATTTTTATAGCTAGGCTACCTTCGAACCCATGCCGATATCGCTGAAATATGGATAAAAATGAAATTGTCTTAAATTGGGAATGATTGGAAATGGTAATTTAGGGGCATAACCAGTACTTTGAATCATGATTGGAATCTGGGGGCACAAACTATATTGTGAAATTGGACTAAAAATTGAGGCATGATTTATACGTTAAATTATGGCTTGTGGTTTGGGACATATAAATCTGTAGGCTTAATTTAAGATTAAGCAAAACATGTTAATGGAACTGTAAAGAATCTGTGAAACCTGTTTAATCCGTTAAAATTAGGGCATAACTTGTATTGGGAAATTTGGGGTGTAACTTGAATTGAAAACATGAATATGGATTTGGAGCATAAATCAAATTGTGATTTAGATCTTAATTTTGGGCATATGGTACATGATGATTATGACTTGGCAAAGGGGCATGAAAACCTATAATGAAATAAGGATTATTGTTAAATAATGAAATGCCTAGAATTACGGTAATCATAAACTGTAACCGCGCTTAGACACGAGGTTGGATTACACTTGTGGTATAAGTCTGCCTGGACATGCCCGGCATAACCAGCGACTACAAGTGGTGAATCTAATGTGAGGGGTTTAAGTGCATAAACACGCGACGGTGCTAAGACACGAGGTTAAGTCCGACTTGTGGAAGAAGTCTGCCCGGACCGAACCGGCATATCCATATCCACAAGTGGTAGACTTAATGTGGGAGTTCTAGCACATTATAACCATAAATGAATATATGGTAATGAATTTGTAAAACTTAACCTGCTTAAATCCATAAGGATTATATGAGCCTGTTAAATCTGTGGGGTTAACTAAGCTTGTTAAGTATGTAGGGTCAAGTAAACCAGTTAAATCGGTGGGGTTAAGTAAACCTGTTAAATCTATGGGGGTTATACGAACCTGTTAATCTAGAAAACTTAACCTGCTTAATCTGTACTGGTTATATGGACCCATTAACTTGTAAGTTTTAACCCGTAAATCAGTAGGGGGTTGTGCGAATCTGTTAAATCTGTTAAGCATAACCTGTCAAAATCCTAGCTAATTGGGGACACAAAATCTTTTAGAGTTGGCTTGTGTCATCTATTGTGTGGGACCCATATTAGTCAGTAACACATTCTGGTATTAAAAGGGGACCCTGCACTAGGTACAAGTCAGGGCACGCTTACTGAGCTGATTGTAAGAGGTTCATCTAGGTGGAAGTGTGTACTGGAGCGTTCCAACGGACTCATGTGCGTGCATGAGTATGGCCTGATCTGGGAAAATAAGCCGTTGTAGCACCAGTAAATAGGTCTGTGTCCTTCTGTATGTTGCCACTTTAGGAAGTACTACACCCTACTGTGGTGCCGACATAAGGTATTTACAGGATAGGGAGCCAATCGATTGGGGGGGTTGTAATTAGGGTACATATAGTCTTGTCTATTTCTGTGGGGTACCTGTATTTCTATTTGGGTTAACACCCATTATTTCTATTTAGGTACAGGTAATTCTGTTTGGGGTAAAAACCGCTACTAGAGTACACCTAAAACTACCATTATATTTCTATAGGGATCATCCTGTTTATGTTAAGTAATTAGGGAGTGCGCAATCATGTTACATATCTGTTATACTAGTATTGGTACAGAGAAAAGTACTTGGGAAGCGCAATATATTATATCTTGTTTATTATGATTATCCTGCTCGGTCTATTATACCTGCCTTATGATATTGTTATCTCTCTCATCCAATTTATATGCGATTTTACTTATTTATAAGCTAAAAGTAACTGGATTTGCCATACTTTATGTCTGACCCATTTGTTTCCTCTTCTCTCTCTTCTGTTTTCCCCTAATTTCTCAGGGTGGGAATACCCAGGCTTGACTTAGACTCTCTCTTTCATTCTGCTTGGATCTACTTAGATGTACCGCTTTGATTTCCTGTCTTCTCTGATATGGCTATATTTATGGAGAACTATGGTTCTTTTATTTATGTACTCTGATGATTTTAGTACAAGACAGAAGTTTTAAGTTGATGTAATGGGTTTTCTGTATTTCAGACTTATGGTGTAACTATGTTTTAGACCATGATGTTTACTATTGAATAAAGTTTTAAATTCCGCTGTTATTTTATATATGTCTTGTAATAATCATGTTTCTGCATGTTCCTGTTTACCTATAACGCTACATGAAACTTAGTGCATTCTCTTAATGAGTGACATTAGCGGACGTGGGGTGTCACAGAAGAGAAAGGAAAGAATATAAATCTCATTCATAGAACTTGTTGTATATCACGCAGTGCATCAAATACTATATAATAATAACATTCACAGATATATAAAAAGGCGAGGCAGTAATAACTATGTAATCCATATAATCATAGTATACAGGCTCATACAGTTATACAAAACGTTAATAGAGTTTACATAAGTTATAAATATACTCAAACTGGTAAACTATCTCTACTAAGAATAGATAACACTGCCAAGGCTCCCCAGTGCTACACAGTGGAATAAACAACAAGGTTACAAGTACAAATAGGTAAAATATCACTTCCTTTTAATCCATATATGTAGCTCCAAATAATGCTCGTATCTGTCACCTGGCCTTCTCATCAACATCGTCTATAAGCACGCAAGGTTATAAGAGAGAAATGAAACCTTGGGTGAGACAAAAGTCTGGTATGAGCAATAACAAATCTCAGTAATGTCGTAATTTTGTATATGGCACAGAGGGTATGGAGATTCATATTTGTCCTTCCCTTGCATCTACAGTGTCGGTAGATATAATAATAATATATACCACACTTTGGTAATAAGTATGGGTGTATCCTACATCAGAATTATGGGGATGTCCAGATATCCAAAACGATAAAATCCATCATCCATCCTCACGTTCACTCACCAATGTGTAAAGTATACGATACTCAATACTTTGTACACCAATTCTATTGAGGCCATGGCGGGTCCAACTGCTCTGGTGTCTGCCCAATTATCGCTATGACCAACTGCCCAAGTCTATAGCCAATAACCTACCCATTCCACATTGCCCTGACTCTGGGGTTTGGGTCAACCAGTCCACATAGCGGTGGCTTTGATTGGTCTACATGCCCCTTCTCAAAAGTGTACCAAAATCGAAAGTATCGATGATCCCTTTGCACATGTTCTCCGCAACAGAATCCATCCTTAGACTGTCAGTAAAACTCCCATCTGAAGTCATCCAGTAAGTGGGCTATCCCCGGTAAACTACACTACCGTGAGACTTCATTGATTGCCCTCCAAATTGTAACAACTGCGAGTCATTCTAACCTCATATGACAATTATCTCAGTGTGATGTAATGTCGTTTTTCTGCATTTCGGAGAAAAGCAACCCATCGCAGTAGCCTTGATCTCCATCCTGGAATCATTGTCATCGGATGATGTTTCACTGCATAGAAACACCACATGCCCATTTTAACCAAAATCACTGGTCGAAGAGCCATCGTGTTGAAATCTCTATCGAACGAACCATCATGCCTTGCTTCTCGAAGTCTTACTATCGTCTATGTCAAATTGGCCAAAATGATCAATAACAAAAGTAATCGATATCAACCACTTCATAATAGTTGATAACGACTACTTGGGTCACCTATTTAACCAAAATTGGTTAAATGCACATCCACGGAAAACTTTCGACATTCGTTGTGAAATCTAGCTCATCGCCAAGTCTGTCATCCATCCTCAGATCGACCACCAAAATCCAATGTCGCTTCGCCTTGAAATCTATCGCCAAGCTCCAATGTTGCTCCGTCGTTGAATTCATCCATGTGTTCTGAAGCTCCTCCGAGAATTTATCTTGCCCGTTCGAATCCACCATCCTTGTGCACTCAATCAATTTACACCAACGTGTGCATTTCATCGATAACACTACAAGAAAAATACCCTATTGCAACTAGTTATTTGCAACTGGCGACACACGACAGTTGTAGTAAATGATATTTAGCTACATGCCTTTTGTAGCAGTTGTAATAGGTGCGTTTTAACAAGAGGCCTATTCATCCTGTAGCGAAAAGTATATTTTTAGCAACTACGCTTCCCTTTCAGTTGCAAAAACATACTTTTATCAACTTCGCTTCCATAACAATTGCAACAAACATATTATTTACAACTGCGCTTACAAGCTTGTTGCAAAAAAATATCTTTAGAAAATGGTTTCTCCACTTGCGATAATTGTATTTTTTACAACTGGTAAAGCCGGTTTCGAAAAACATACTTTCAAAAAAAAAATATCCCTAACCTTTGGTGAACATAATTACTATTGAATACAAAAGTACAAAGTAATAAGTTATATTTAGCCATAATATAATAAGTACTAAGTAATAATAATTAATTAATATGAACTAGTACTTTAATAATTTATCATGGTTTGCTATTAGTAGTGTGTAAATTATATTTAACAATTATTAATTACATTTAATGATTAATAAATCTAATTCACAACAAATATTTAATAATTAATAAAATATTTAATAATTAATAAAATATTAAATATTAAATAATTAATAATTAATAAAATATCCATGATAATTACTAAATAATTAACTATTAGTAATTAATAATAATTATATTGCAATTTAGTATAATTATTAATTGACAACTAAATTTAATTATTATAAAGTGATATTTATAGTTAATAATTATGTAATTAAATAATAATTAACATTTAACAAATAATTAAAAAGTAATGTTTACTAATTAATATGTACTTAATTAAATATGTAAATGATTGTTAAATAATTTATACTGATTATCTAATAATTAATAATAATCATTACATAATTAAAATTAATAATTAATAGTTAAGACAAATATTTAATAATTTTATTTGATAATTAGTATTGGTATGTATTTTTGTTACTTCATATTTAATAATTATAATTGATAATTATATTAAATATTCAATAATTTAAATAATTTTAAACTTATAACTAAAATATTCATAAAATTCAGAAACAAAAAATCCAAAATAAATAATAGTTAATAATTAGAATTATTTTTCAGCACCCCATTCCATTTACCTATGTAATAATCAAGGTTAGTGCAAATTCAATTACCTACTAAGTGTTTCTCGATAATTAATATGTGGGAACTAAAATTTCACGCTAACCCGCTAATTCATCATCTAAATTTTACTTTCGGTGTCTCTAAACTGCCTGCCTCCCCATTCCACCTCCCTTCATTCATGGATCGAGATCCCTTATAATCCCTAACCCTAAATCCTGAATCTGTCGATCAAATTCTCAAAATATAAAACAAGATCTTAATTTCTCAAAGTTGGTTTCGTCTTCTCTACTTCGCCTTAAGTTTTAGAACTTTTTTCGCTTCCTATTGCTATACATTTTTTTTTCGTTTCATCTTGTCCTCATGGATCTCTATCAGCTTCTTCTTTTTGGTTTGAGTACATTTCCTTTCATTAAAAGCAGAAGCTGCAACAAGAAAATATGGAGTGTGAAAGAACCACTACTAAGAAATAAGCAGGCGGCAATGGGAAAATAGGCTATTGAGATTTCGACCCTTTGAAAGGAATTAGAGTTTGTCTAGGCATGTTCGTCACCATCAAGGAAGCAACATGCATGTAAGACAGGGAATCCCAATGTATCAGAGGTTGAATTCGGGAATATAAAAATGATGATGACGTGCTTGGTAGAACAGTTAATAGAAATTGGATTAGGGAATGTGTATGCAATCAATTACTGACTTTTATTTTGTTTTTTGTTGGTTTCTTTGTTTGTTGTTAACATTTCCAATTCTGATGCATTGTTGTTAGACTTGATAGTTTTCGATTACGAGTCTAATGTCTAACAACCCGGAAAATCAGAACCAATTTAAAAAATTTATTTTTAGAAATTTTAACAGAAATTGAGTCAGAATTTAAAATTTTTATTTTTAAATTATAACAAAGCCCTTAAAAATAGCCATTTTGCAAACGACCTCCATTTTCGATGAAACTACTTTTGTCGGATCTGGTATGTTAAATTATTGCTAGGTTTAAATTTCCATAATTTTTGGAATTAATATGTGAGCGTGGTAAATTAAAATGTGTTTGTCAATTTCAATCAAATTGGATTGACCATTAAAAAGACCATTTAAATGGTATCCAAATTCCACGAAATTAATTTTGTTAGGACCGTATCATCAAAACATAGCCAGATTTATTTTTTGGGAATTTTTGGAGTCAGTATGTGGCCCCGATAAACTAAAAATGAATTCAATATTGACTGTTATATTAATTTATATTTTAATTTTGATAAAAAATGATCAAAACAGTAGAATTGGCTTTCGAAACATATCTCATTGTGTCCGGAATGGGGGTATTTGATTAGGAACAACAATCGTTGGAGTTCGCTTGCAGTTCAGACGCAAAATTTCACTTTTTGGAAATAATGGAATTAAATAATAACATAAAATAGGGTATAAATAGCCCATCTTCTGTCCAAACCCTTATTATCAAAACCCTAGCCACCAGTTTCATTTCATGGCTGAAATAATTCGAATTTCTTTCCCTCTTTTCTCTCAATCCATCAAGAATTAGAAGATGATTTCTGCATGAAAGTTGTAGAGATTCACACGCTCTACAAATTCATACGGTTAAGATCATATTTTAGGTAGTATTTTTTGCGACTCTCAGGCCTCAAGGGCTGCGGTTTGACTGCAAATTCATAGCCATGGGGGAGCTCAAATTCAAAACTATTCATAGTGAAGATGGAGAAGAAGAAGAAGGCCTTCGATGTGGTGTATTAAGATAAGGTACAGAGAGGTTCTTGTGATGTGTGACTTAGAGAGATGGACGGAGCTTTTGGGGGGAGCTCAAATTCAAAACTATTCATAGTGAAGATGGAGAAGAAGAAGGCCTTCGATGTGGTGTATTAAGATAGGGTACCGAGAGGTTCTTGTGATGTGCGATTTGGAGAGATGGACGGAGCTTTTGGGTTCGATGGTTACAGTAAAACAAATGATGGAAAGAAAGGGTTAAGCCCTGATCATGTAATTAAGTTTGATTAATTATAGTTAATTAATAAATTATGTAATCAAAATGTTTAATTAATAATATCTTGTTCATACGGAAATGGAACAAACGATTTCGAATCCGTTGGAATCGTAGAAAAGAGATCTACAACATGGAACTGACTGGAACAAAAAATGAGCTAGCTACAAATTCAGAAGGAGTAAAATCAAAGTGAGATTTCTTTTTCAAATTAAAATTAATTATTACTGCGTTGATAAATTTATTTATGTATACGCCATTAAAAATTCAGTCAAAGTGAGATTTCTTTTTAAAATTAAAATTAATTATTATTGCATTGATAAATATATTTATGTATACGCCGTTAAAAATTCAGTTGTATGTGGTATGAGATTTGAATTGATTTATTCTGTTTGTGGTGATGATGAAGTAAGTTGTTTAACAAATCAAAATACATTTTTGTGTAATATTAAAAGATTTCATTTTTCTATGTAATATTAAAAGATCTAATTTTTCTATGTAACGTAAAATGGATTACATGTTTAATGTAATATAAAGATTACATTTTTATACAATGCAATAAGGATTACATTTTTAATGTAATATAAAGATTACATTTTTATACAATGTAAAAAGGATTTCATTTTTATGTAATATAAAAAGATTAAATTTTATTGTAATGAGTCAACATTAGAATTCACATTTTTAATCACTACAACAAAATATAATATTTATAACGCTTTTTTATAGCATACTATTCTAAACTATTATTGATTAGACTTAATTATTTCTTTCAATCTGAATTTGCTTTGTAATTAGAGCGTAACGCTGGCTTATTTTCACGTAACTAGAGGGTAACGCTGGTTTCTTTTCACGGCCGCTACTTCGAAAATAATTTTTCAGTCTTCCCCGATTATCCATTCTAGATCAGCTTCCTCCAAAAACTTACACCGTACCTCACAAATCATCAACCGATTGCGAAAACATCATCCATCTCCAATCCCGTCAACTCTTATACACGGTGTGCTGTAGATCTGAATTTACGATTATGCGTTTACGATTATGGATTTACGATATTGTTTTAGGGTGAACACCTTGAATAATTTTAGGGTCAGCTAGGTTTAAATTTTAGGGTTGCTGTTTGGTAAGCTAGGGTTGCTGTTTGGTAAGCTAGAGTTTCTGTTTTAGGGTAAAAAAAATGTTATTTTTAATTTTTAGGGTTGGTGTTAGTAAAGAAAATGTTAAATGAAAGATACTCCATCAAAAAATTAGGTTTTTCTACATAATTTATAATTTAATAATTTCTATTTTAACTAAGGATAATTTTGTTTTCATCCACCATTTTTATTAGTTGATCCACACTCGAGTTCATCCACACCTAATTTGTAGTTTATCCATATGGACATAGAAAACCATCACTTAGAAAGTATAATATTACCCCAGTATTTCACAGCATAGGTGGCAAGCTCCTTGAACTCATGAACACCTTGAATAGAATCACTGCTATTGAAATCAGGATTCTTCATTGCCTTCGACATTTGTTGGGGCTGAGCCAAATTTGCTTCTCATAACAATGAAGGTGGTTCATGGAGTTTTCTAATACTTAATTAGAACATGAGTGGCATTTATAAATGTCTTTACTGCATTTATTTTTAGTAGTGAACAGTTAGCTAGAATGCTTGGATTTACGTTTTTACAAATTATCTTTAATAAAACAGGCCAACCAATTTTTTTTTTATTAAATTCATAATTAAGACAAATAATTAACAAATTAGTTTTCTATTACTATATAATTTAAAGGTTGGTTTTCTCCATCGCTGTACGATAATATTAGTAGCTTTGTTATAAGTGCGGACAAATGCATTAAGTTGTTGATCTTTGACTCACATATAAACTGCATAAAAATTCAAATATGGCGGGGTATGCTGTGACGCATGAACCATTTATAAACCAGAATATGGTATTCAGTCCCCTACTTCCCATTCATTCCGTTTTCAACTGTCCATTCATTGCAACTGTTCTACGGTAAACCTCACAAAAATCACTTATGACCACTCAGTTATACGATATCACTATCACCACACGAACTTAATTAAATGCCTTTACCGACATCACATATTATACAAGTCCTGACATTTCCGCAAAACAAATTACATCACTTACATTACATCGTTATAAACTACTTACTGACACATGTACATAATGTTGACTTGTCCACAGATATTATTATGGAAAAAGCTACAACACATAGGATTGTCGACGGATATTCTCCACCTACAATGACAAAATGCATCTACACATATATATTGGAAAATGTCTATATATATTTGCCTAGATATGTCTGATAGGATCATACAGTAATATATGTGTACTTTTGATCCTATATGCTACTGTTATTTGTTTTGATACATATAACATATATATATTTGCTTTTATTGAGTTGTTTAACAAACTGACTCGATAAAACATGGGTCAATATGGACAAAGTTATATACATTTTATTGCAAAACTTGTTTTGTAATTTTGAAACAAAAAGATACTTTTCAATTTGCAATTTTTGGTAATCTGAACTGTTTGTATTAAGGTGTATAGTATTCCTGAGACACTTAGTCTAAATGGTTAGATATATATGTCTATATGCCATGTACATCTCGAAATATATATAAGATATTTGTTTTTAGAATGCATGTTTCATTATGCCCATATATGTATATAATGATGTTTCTTAGGTTAATAATAATTAAAGTCATTAAATAGATGAATACAACACATAAAACCTGCTATGTGCATAAGACGTAATGTATGTTTTATATAAAGTTTGTGATACAGTGCCATTATAATGCAAATATGATTTGGTGAAGCTTCTTGCACCATTTCAAAAGATAAGATTCTTCTGCTCATATATTTGAATTATATTCATGGTCACTAGGCAATGGATATAAGACATTTGTTTTAAACTATTGAAATAATATGTCTGTTGCCTTGCTATAACTGATAGATTATAACATAAATTTTATTTACATTTGATAACATGTTATGTGTTTAATTGAAATGGTAAGCCAGTGGTGTTCATAATAATAAATGTTCTAATATGTCCTATTATTTAAAAACAAGTATGACTTTATTATTTTCATGAACACACTGATTTATAGACTGCTTGGACATACATATATGCACCAAGACAAGAATTGGGTTTAAAAGACCAATTTTCATCTTATATCTGCATCATATACTTGATAGATCATGTTTAATAGATTAGGATATTAATGAGTTGTTTGTATATTTATGTTGATAAATATACATGATCCAAATTAGATTTAAAAGTTCAGCGAATATAACATGATATTTGCCTTTATACTACATGTATAAACAAATATGTCAAAATTGAATTGGTTTTAGATTAATTCATAAACTTCTAATTTGGTCCATATATTAACATTAATGAATGATTTTCATGTTTATATATATGCATCTCCATTACCATATCTTTTAATACATATTTCATTAACATAGCAATTATTCGTATACTTTTATATTTACAAGAATCAGTTTTGAACTGAAATTTTTTTGTCTGTAACATCATAGTATATAGATAATAAATTCTGATCAGCCATCATAATTAACGATATGCATACATACATACATATATATATATATAGTTATGTTTGAACACTGATGCAACAAAATGCACTGTACTTTTATAACATGGGAAAGGGCTCTTGCACACTGATGCACCAAATTTTTTATAACATGCTGGCATTTTTACAACAAAATAAAATAAATGTGTACTTTTTATAACATGCAACAAAATCCTTTGTCATTGTACATATATAATTAGAAATATGCTGGCATTTTTTTAACCATTTTTTTTACCTAATTCTTAATTTTATTTATGTGGTAGATCTACCCACTGCTTGCTGCTGTTGGCTCAGTTGTGGGTATCTGTGTAATGACCCGTATTCTACACATCATAGGATAGTAGAATATTTATTTCTTTCCCGTATGAAGTTTTATGGTCATGTAACTTTGGGAAACATCTATTAGAGTCATTTCCCATGTTCATGATTTTTGTTGATTTTTAAATGACCATTTTGCCCTTAGTTGGTACTGTTATGGCCATAACTTTTGATTGGAAAGGAATTTTGACCTGAAACCACTTCCATTAGATTTGTTTGATGGTTTCTCTTTCCATAGAGTGGTCACATTAGCCAAACGGACTTACCGTTTGGGGGATATGGCTGAAACAAGGTTTGGAGGGTGAAAAACTGCTTAACCGGGCCAAATCGGGTGATTAGTGAGTAGGCCCATAACCCATTTCGGGATTAGGGTTATGGGAGTGCTGAAATGAGATGGAGAATCATTCCATTTCAGTTTTCTAGCCTCCACTTATCACCAAGGATCCCTAAAAATGGCCTCCAACCTCTAAATCACCTCTAAATCACCTTTAGGTTAAGGATTTGGCTTAGCAACCCCTAATCGAGGAAGATCTTCACCAAATCAACAAGGGAGCTGCTGTTTGGCATTGAGATTCACATCAAATCAGAGAATTAATTCAGATCTTAGTTTATTTTGTGGCTAAGGTGAGTGATTTGCATAGTTTTACGCTAATTATGGCTAATTAGGGGTGATTAGTGCTAATTAGCGAATTTAAGCATGATAAAATTCGGGAAAAATGTTCATAAATTCCTAAATGATGTTTTAGATCTTTGATATGAATTTGGGTTAATTTGGTTAAGTTTTGCTGATCCTATCATTAGTTTCACCTAAACATGCTTAAGGGGAAATATGGGATTTTGGGTATGTTTGATCCATTTTAACCTATGATATTGATGTGAATGATGTTTGTGGTTGATTATACATGTTGCTATGGCTGTATGAAATGCTTTGTGATTGGTTTCAATAGTTAGAATGGTCGAAAACGTCGTCGAATGGCGAAAACACTTGCTGGAACAGTTTCAAAAAACAGTGCAGGGTTCGGATCGGATCGGATAAGGGGGCTCGGATCGGATATGTTGAACTGAGCAAAGAATCCGATCGGATCAGAACCCAACACTTGGGAAAAAGTGGCAAAAAGGAAGGCCACGCTAGCTGAACTGGGATCGGATCGGATCGAGGAGGACGGATCGGATCGAGGAGGACGGATCGGATTGAGGAGGACGGATCGAATCAAGAAGGACGGATCGGAGCGAAGGCATGAGGATGGATCGGATAGGAGCATGTGAAGGGCGAGGACACGGATCGGAACGGAGGCACGAGCTGGAGGGGAGATGACACCCGACCCGACCCGAGGGGAAGCACCAAAACCGAACCGATGAAGGACAACCGACCCGAACCGCACCAGGAGAAGACCCGACCCGAACCGCACCAAGAGAGGACCCGACCCGAACCAATGAAGGATACCCGACCCGAACCGATGGCTTGAAGAGGACCCGATCCGACCAGTATTGACCAACAACCCGAGATGCAAAGGTAGTCCAATATGGGAAGTTAGAGCTCAGGATCCAGTTGGGAACCAATGAGTTCATTTCATGGTTGGACTTTGCTGCGGGACGTGTGCTAAGGAGCTGACGACGTTTATAACTTCGATTCACCACTAAAAATGAAGGATGGCTACTTATCAGTGCAGTAGGGTCATTATGACCTGAGGGGCAAGGTGATGGTAGCAAGACTACGTTATCAGTGCAGTAGGGTCGTTATGACCTGAGGGGCAAGGTGATGCGTAGTAAGACTATGAGCCAGCGCAGATGGGGTGAATAACTCCATGGGGCAAGTGGACATAGTAAGGATTGGTAAGGCTATGAGCCAGCGCAGATAGGGTGAATAACTCCATGGGAAAAGTGGACATAGCGAGGAATTAGTGGCTACGTTATCAGTGCAGTGAAGCCATTTATGACTTCATGGGGCAAAGTGATCGTAGCAAGGTATGTTGGGTGATCGAAGTGGTGAATATCGTATGCTTTACGCACTGAGTGAGAGACGTGAGGATGGATGCTATGTTTGATTGTTTTCCATCATTATGACATGCACACCTCCCCCACCTCCGTATTTTTATACCGTTTGATATGGTGACTTAGAGTGTTGTACAGTATGTAGTGCTAACTCTTTGGTTGCAGGTCCCGGTTCAGGTATGTTTAATCTACCTGTTATTGTTCACTTTAGATGCTTATCGCTCATACCAGGCTTTATGTCTGACCCAGAGTTTTATGTCTCCTCTTATTACTCTGGATGCTCACACGAGCAGACTAGAGACAGGTTAGCTGGTGATGCGCGAGTAGCTGATTCGGAGGCGGGCAGGAGGCTTCCACGTATGATATATATATACACATTCTCCCTGTGTCGTTGATGGTCGCTACTTGGGCATTAGTAGTGTACCTCGCTTATCTTACTTTGCTTTGAGACAGTTTGAAAGTTGTAATAAGCTGTATTCTGAATTTTCGCTGCTAAGATGTTTTAGTTCTGATTTTCAGCTTATGCACTGTCTCTCCTGTTTTATGTCAAGTATATTGTTATTATATTTTATTCTATGCGCTGTGAGACATTCTACAGGTTCTTTGTATGTTCATTTCCTTCTTCCTTTTTCCCTTCTGGCAACCCGTTCCGTGCTAACTGGACATGTGTACAACGCACTTTTGGAGTAAATGTCGGTTGGTGCGGGGCGGGCCGTCACACTTGGTATCAGAGCTCTAGGTTGCGTAGTTAACCTAGGGAAAGACACTAGGGAGAGATAGTACGTATATGAGAGCGCGTATTTGTGATTACTTTGGTTTTTCAAAATCTATGTATGTATATACTATTAATAGTATAAAGATGAAGTCGCACTGCACTAGCACCACTATGGGGTCGTTAATCGTTTCCTTTTTACAGGTTAACGATGAGCCGAGAAACGAGGGGTGCTGGTAGAGGGACCAACCAAGGGAATGCCGCTGACATGAGGGATATGTTTACTAACCTCATGAGAGACATGCTTAGAGAAGTGCAAGGGGCAATTCCCAATCCCGTAGTTGGTGTTGGCCCAGTAGTGCAGGCGCCTAGGGTCGATTTCGCCAAGTTGTGCAAAGATTACACTAATCTTGGTGGAAAGCCGTTCCACGGGACGGAGTCGGCCACGGATGTTCGAGACTGGATGGATAGCTGTGACCGTATCTTTGATGACTTGGGTCTCGAGGATGCGATGAAGAGAAGGCTAGCGTCTCGTCAGCTGCAAGGGCGAGCGATGAATTGGTGGAATGCTATCAGAACAGCTATTCCTGAGGATCAAGTTACATGGGATCAGTTCAAGGCTCGCTTTAGCGAGAAGTTCATTCCAGCTGCCCAGAAGTCAGTGTTGTTTAAGAGGTTCTTGGAACTCAAGCAGAACGGAAGGGCAGTTTCTGACTATATTGCTGAGTTCGACACTTTGTCAAAGTCTGGACTGTCTCTTATCGATACTCCTGAAAAGAAGAATGAGAAGTTCATTACTGGTCTGGATGGGTACTTGGGGGAGAGGCTCATTAACCACATCGATGAGACTTTTGAATCGATCGTGGGGAAAGCTTTGAGATCAGAGAGCCTTTACCCTAAGTCAAAGACTGAGGCTGCATCTACAGAAGGGCCAAAGCCGCAAGCAGGCGGTGGAGGCAAGAATAATTCTCAGAATAAGAGGAAGCAGGACCAATCTAAGGGTGGCCAGAAAAAGAGCAAGAAGGATGTTGAGTGCTTCAGCTATGGAAAGAAGGGCCATTATGCTAAAGATTGTTGGGCCAAGCCAGCGGATAAGAAGTGCTTCAACTGTGGTCAAGTGGGACATTTCAAGGACAAGTGTCCGCAACCTCTTAAGGAGAAGCAGATTGTGAAAGCATATGCTATTGATGCTGTTCCTTCTTCGTCGAATGCCCCAACTGCGGCGGAGAAAGGAAAGAATGTTGTTATTCAAGGTATGCTTTCTATTTATGATATACCAGTTCGAGTTTTGTTTGATACTGGGGCTTCCCGTTCCTTCATATCTAGTGACTTGGTAGATAGGTTGGGACTGGAACCCGAGATAGTCGATAGACCATTGGTTGTGACGAACCCGATTGGTGGTTCGACTAGCCTTAGTATGATTTGCAGGAATTTGGTCTTATCGAGTCATGGATGTATGTTTGTATGTGATTGCTTTGTTTTGGGCTTTACTGGGTATGGCAATATATTGGGAGTCGATTGGCTCCAAAGATACGGGGTGGTGGTAGACTGTGAGGGCTTTTTGGTGACAGTGAGGGCGGATGATGGGCGGAGGGTAGTGTTTGGTAGCCTACCTAGTGATTGGGTTATGGCTAGTTTTGTAAATTCCCTCGACATCCCGCAGAATGAGTTGTCAGATGTGCCCGTGGTTAGCCAGTATCCGGACGTCTTCGAGGAGGTGACCGGGCTTCCACCACACCGAGAGATTGAGTTCCGTATTGATTTAGTGAAAGATGCCAGACCTATAGTGTTGCCACTTCGTCGTATGGCACCAAGGGAGCAGCGAGAGCTCGGGGTGCAAGTCAGCAATCTTTTGAAGAAGGGATTTATTAGAAGGAGTGTCTCCGAGTGGGGAGCACCAGTTGTGTTTGCCACTAAGGCAGATGGTTCCCTTCGGTTGTGTGTGGACTATCGTAAGTTGAATAAGGTGACGAGGAAGAATAAGTATCCTCTACTGCGGATAGATGATTTGTTTGATCAGCTGGAAGGAGCTAGAGTGTTCTCCCAGTTGGAC
The DNA here is from genome assembly GCA_030737875.1 of Allium sativum. Lineage (NCBI taxonomy): Eukaryota > Viridiplantae > Streptophyta > Magnoliopsida > Asparagales > Amaryllidaceae > Allium > Allium sativum. The sequence continues at coordinate 400,162,729 of CM060926.1, read as the reverse complement.
CTCGCGACAGGATTTCATCAGCTTCGAGTAGCAGATGAGAGTGTTCCGAAAACGGCATTTAGGACGCCGTCTGGATTTTATGAGTGGTTGGTCATGCTATTTGGGTTGACCAATGCACCAGCCTATTTTGTGGATCTTATGAATCGAGTATTCAGAGATCAGTTGAATAAGTTTGTTCTTGTGTTCGTGGATGATATCCTTGTTTACTCAAGGACAGAGGAGGAACACAAGGGACACTTGAGGATAGTGATGGAGGTGTTAAGGAAACACCAATTGAAAGCGAAATTCTCTAAGTGTCATTTTTGGAGAAGGGAAGTAAGATTCTTGGGTCATGTTGTTTCCGAGAGTGGTATTGCCGTGGACCCTGCGAAGGTGACTACGGTACAGGATTGGCCTACACCCAAGAATGCAACAGATGTAAGAAATTTCTTGGGATTAGCTGGATATTATCGTAAGTTTATCCAGGACTTCTCCAAGATAGCAGCACCGTTGACTCAGTTGACTAAGAAGAATCAGTCCTTCGTCTGGGACGGAGTGTGTGAGGATGCCTTCAAAAGTCTAAAGGAGAGGTTGACGTGTGCGCCAGTGTTAGTCATTCCTAAAGGGAATGAAGAGATGACGGTATACACGGATGCTTGTGGTACCGGACTGGGTGCAGTATTGATGCAAGGAGGTAGGGTTGTAGCTTATGCTAGTCGACAGCTTAAGCCGCATAGAAGAGGTATCCTACCCATGATTTGGAATTGGCAGCGATTGTATTTGCGCTGAAGATGTGGAGACATTATCTCTTGGGAGAAAGATTTGAGTTGTTTACCGATCATAAATCGTTAAAGTATCGCTTCTCTCAGAAAGATCTGAATCTCCGTCAGCAGAGATGGTTAGAGTTCTTGGCTTCGTATGATTTTGATATCGCATATACACCTGGGAAAGGTAATGCGGTAGCCGATGCCTTGAGTAGGAGACATGCCAGCTTAGGGGCAATGTTTCTTGAATGGAAGCAACTGGAGTATATCGCGGGGTTTGATTTCAGACCAAGGTGCGAATTGGATCCAGTTATGCTAGCTATTTTGACGATCAGACCCACTATGATAGAGCGGATTGGTTCCAGTTAGAGGGACGATCCTAACCTATTAGAAGTCATCTCCAAGTTAGAGATGGGTGTCGATGAGGAGATGAGTGTGTATGGGCTTGATCGAGATGGATGGCTTCGGAAGAATGGAAGATTAATTGTACCCAACGTGAATGGTTTGAGAGATGAAGTGCTTAGAGAATGTCATCACTAAAAACTAACTATACATCCCGGTGGTAATAAGATGTATCGAGATATGAAGCAGACCTACTACTGGGAAGGGATGAAAAGAGACGTTGGGAAGTTTATATCCAAATGCATGAATTGCCAGCTAGTTAAAGCCGAACAAAAGAAGCCTAGTGGGTTGTTGCAACCATTAGAAATTCCCGAATGGAAATGGGAGCAAGTCTCGATGGATTTCATCGATGGCCTGCCAAGGACTAGATCGGGATATGATAGCATTTGAGTAATTGTGGATCGATTGACTAAGAGCGCAAGATTTATACCAGTCAAATCGACCAGGACGGCAGCCAAGTTGGCAGAATTGTATATGAAGTGGGTAGTGAGATTTCATGGAGTACCCAAAAGCATTGTGAGTGACCGAGACCCGTTGTTCACTAGTGGGTTTTGGAAGAGCTTACAAGAGGCTCTAGGGTCAAGATTACATCTCAGTACCGCATATCATCCTCAGACCGACGGTCAGACGGAGAGGGTGAATCGTATATTGGAAAATCTCTTGAGAGCTTGTATATTGGATTTTGGTGGATTATGGGATGACCATTTGCATCTAGTAGAGTTTGCATATAATAATAGCTACCAATCCAGTATCGGTATGGCTCCCTATGAAGCTTTGTACGGAAGACCGTGTAACTCACCATCATGTTGGATAGAGACTGGCGAGAAGTTTGTGCTTGGACCAGATGTGGTGAGAGAAACGTCGGATAAGATTAAGATCATTCAGCAACGAATGAAAGCTGCTCAAGATAGGCAGAAAAGCTATGCCGATAAGAGAAGAGACTTGAAATTCTCCGTTGGTGACTTGGTGTTTGTCAAGATTTCTCCGTTGAAGAGCGTGATTCGATTGGCAGGAGAGGCAAGTTGGCACCAAGATTTGTTGGCCCTTTCCCTGTTCTTGAACTAGTCGGGAATTTGGCGTATAGAGTTGGCTTACCAGAAAAGATGGCGGGAGTTCACAATGTATTTCATGTTTCCCAGCTGAGGAAGTTCGTTCACGACTCAGATGTGACTGTTTCACCTGATCAGTTAGAGGACTTCGAAGTAGAACCCGAGGCGGTTGGGAACCGCAAGCCGATTCGTATTGTGGGGCATGATACGAAGCAACTTCGAAGGAAGGCGGTGAAGCTAGTCAAGGTTCAGTGGGGCGAGAACGAGAATGATTGTACTTGGGAGATAGAGGAGAGCATTAGGAAGATGCATCCAGAACTCTTTACCTGGTAAGACTTACTTCGTAATTTAGTTTTCCGCATGCTAGGATAGACTTATTTTTCTTGTTTGCATGTTTGATTGTTGTTTTATGATTGATAGGCATGCGGGAACCTTCGTGTGTGTTTTGATTGGGGAATTTCGGGGGCGAAATTTCTTAAGGGGGGAAGAGTGTAATGACCCGTATTCTACACATCATAGGATAGTAGAATATTTATTTCTTTCCCGTATGAAGTTTTATGGTCATGTAACTTTGGGAAACATCTATTAGAGTCATTTCCCATGTTCATGATTTTTGTTGATTTTTAAATGACCATTTTGCCCCTAGTTGGTACTGTTTTGGCCATAACTTTTGATTGGAAAGGAATTTTGACCTGAAACCACTTCCATTAGATTTGTTTGATGGTTTCTCTTTCCATAGAGTGGTCACATTAGCCAAACGGACTTACCGTTTGGGAGATATGGCTGAAACAATGTTTGGAGGGTGAAAAACTGCTTAACCGGGCCAAATCGGGTGATTAGTGAGTAGGCCCATAACCCATTTCGGGATTAGGGTTATGGGAGTGCTGAAATGAGATGGAGAATCATTCCATTTCAGTTTTCTAGCCTCCACTTATCACCAAGGATCCCTAAAAATGGCCTCCAACCTCTAAATCACCTCCAAATCACCTTTAGGTTAAGGATTTGGCTTAGCAACCCCTAATCGAGGAAGATCTTCACCAAATCAACAAGGGAGCTGCTGTTTGGCATTGAGATTCACATCAAATCAGAGAATTAATTCAGATCTTAGTTTATTTTGTGGCTAAGGTGAGTGATTTGCATAGTTTTACACTAATTATGGCTAATTAGGGGTGATTAGTGCTAATTAACGAATTTAAGCATGATAAAATTCGGGAAAAATGTTCATAAATTCCTAAATGATGTTTTAGATCTCTGATATGAATTTGGGTTAATTTGGTTAAGTTTTGCTAATCCTATCATTAGTTTCACCTAAACATGCTTAAGGGGAAATATGGGATTTTGGGTATGTTTGATCCATTTTAACCTATGATATTGATGTGAATGATGTTTGTGGTTGATTATACATGTTGCTATGATTGTATGAAATGCTTTGTGACTGGTTTCAATAGTTAGAATGGTCGAAAACGTCGTCGAATGGCGAAAACACTTGCTGGAACAGTTTCAGAAAACAGTGCAGGGTTCGGATCGGATCGGATAAGGGGGCTCGGATCGGATATGTTGAATTGAGCAAAGAATCCGATCGGATCAGAACCCAACGCTTGGGAAAAAGTGGCAAAAAGGAAGGCCACGCTAGCTGAACTGGGATCGGATCGGATCGAGGAGGACGGATCGGATCGAGGAGGACGGATCGAATCAAGAAGGACGGATCGGAGCGAAGGCATGAGGATGGATCGGATAGGAGCATGTGAAGGGCGAGGACACGGATCGGAACGGAGGCACGAGCTGGAGGGGAGATGACACCCGACCCGACCCGAGGGGAAGCACCCGAACCGAACCGATGAAGGACAACCGACCCGAACCGCACCAGGAGAAGACCCGACCCGAACCGCACCAGGAGAGGACCCGACCCGAACCAATGAAGGATACCCGACCAAGAACCGATGGCTTGAAGAGGACCCGATCCGACCAGTATTGACCAACAACCCGAGATGCAAAGGTAGTCCAATATGGGAAGTTAGAGCTCAGGATCCAGTTGGGAACCAATGAGTTCATTTCATGGTTGGACTTTGCTGTGGGACGTGTGCTAAGGAGCTGACGACGTTTATAACTTCGATTCACCACTAAAAATGAAGGATGGCTACTTATCAGTGCAGTAGGGTCATTATGACCTGAGGGGCAAGGTGATGGTAGCAAGACTACGTTATCAGTGCAGTAGGGTCATTATGACCTGAGGGGCAAGGTGATGCGTAGTAAGACTATGAGCCAGCGCAGATGGGGTGAATAACTCCATGGTGCAAGTGGACATAGTAAGGATTGGTAAGGCTATGAGCCAGCGCAGATGGGGTGAATAACTCCATGGGGCAAGTGGACATAGCGAGGAATTAGTGGCTACGTTATCAGTGCAGTGAAGCCATTTATGACTTCATGGGGCAAAGTGATCGTAGCAAGGTATGTTGGGTGATCGAAGTGGTGAATATCGTATGCTTTACGCACTGAGTGAGAGACATGAGGATGGATGCTATGTTTGATTGTTTGCCATCATTATGACATGCACACCTCCCCCACCTCCGTATCTTTATACCGTTTGATATGGTGCCTTAGAGTGTTGTACAGTATGTAGTGCTAACTCTTTGGTTGCAGGTCCAGGTTCAGGTATGTTTTAGTCTACCTGTTATTGTTCACTTTAGATGCTTATCGCTCATACCAGGCTTTATGTCTGACCCAGAGTTTTATGTCTCCTCTTATTACTCTGGGTGCTCACATGAGCAGACTAGAGACAGGTTAGCTGGTGATGCGCGAGGAGCTGATTCGGAGGAGGGCAGGAGGCTTCCACGTATGATATATATACACATTCTCCCTGTGTCGTTGATGGTCGCTACTTGGGCATTAGTAGTGTACCTCGCTTATCTTACTTTGCTTTGAGACAGTTTGAAAGTTGTAATAAGCTGTATTCTGAATTTCCGCTGCTAAGATGTTTTAGTTCTGATTTTCAGCTTATGCACTGTCTCTCCTGTTTTATGTCAAGTATATTGTTATTATATTTTATTCTATGCGCAGTGAGACATTCTACAGGTTCTTTGTATGTTCATTTCCTTCTTCCTTTTTCCCTTCTGGCGACCCGTTCCGTGCTAACTGGACATGTGTACAGTGCACTTTTGGAGTAAATGTCGGTTGGTGCGGGGCGGGCCGTCACAATCTGCGTGTATTCTCTTTAAATTAACATTACCATCAATCCTGAAGTCAGGTAATTTTATGCTGTCATTATTTTTGCTTTATTGGTTAGATTAATGTTTTGGTTAGTTGGTTTTGAATATTTTGTGAGTAGAACGATATTTTTTTCCAACTAATGACCTGTAGAACCTTGTTTTTAGAACATTATACCACTTGTATTTTCACTTTTATATTTTAGTACAAATAATTTCTTTATAGAAAAGAAATCCATACCTGTTTTCGCTGAATTATATATATTTTGGTGCATACGCACTGTTAGCTCTAAAATCCTCCTTGACATAAATGTTTGTATGCCTATGCATGTATGTATCATTGTTGTTGCAGTGTGATATCTATTGAAATTGTCAATGTTGATGATCCATAAAGAAAGATGCCATTGGTTTGAACTTTGATACAAATTTTAAATAGGTTATCTAATTGATATATCGTTATAGTTTCAGGAGTCGCGTACTAAAGTCTCTTTTTTTAAGACATTTTGCTGCCATATCGAAATCGTGCAAAGTGGTTAGTAGTGTTTCATAGTTTATAGGATAAAACTGCCTTGTAGGCCAATATCAATGGTCTCTTGAACAAAGATTGGGGATGAATAATATGCATGAAAACTTGTTTAGAAAACTGATGATATTTACTGTGTCAATAGCTCGGTTTACATAGGGAAAAATCCGAGAGAGAAACATGGTTGAGTCATGAGAGAATGTATCCTTTGAGCTTACTGGATGTTATTACCACAACAAAATCAGTTTGAAAAATATAGATTCGGAATTACAAAGTAATTAGAAATTAATAATTATACTTAGTTAACTTAGTTAACAAAATCAGTTTGAAAACATGGTATGTCCAATAGAAATCTTTAGTATTCCTTTCTAGAGTTCTCCAAGTGTAGGAATTAATGTAAACCTTTTTTATATGGAATAATACTGATGCTTTTATTCAAATATAACACTCATTTTGTAGTCTTGACCACTTGAACCCATAACCTCTAGAACTCAAGAATTCGGTCTAGAGCTTCATATCACTTGCCACTTGATCTAGTGGTGCTTTGACAATAAAGCATTAATTTTATTTCTAAAATTTTCTTTGCAAAGCAAGTATACAGTGAACTCTCCTCCTCCATGTTCACAATCAAGCCTTCATCCAAGGACCCAAACAAGAAAGAAAGTAAGCTATATATTGAAAAGTGAAAGACAATGAATAGTAAAAATTAGTGTAAGAGAGAATTATTGTAAATATATATATATATATATATATATATGTATATGTATAACTTTCCTAAATCTCTCTATTATTTCTTTACAAAACCTTATGCCTTAAACACCTCGAAGTTTACGTCTCGCCTGGTGGGAATAAAAAAGTCTCAAATAAGCTTTTAATTTTAAAACTTCTATTGTAGTCACTATGAAACAGGATTTCAGTACTGGGCCAGATTTGTCATCAATGCTTTCAGGTTGCATGATTCTTACTGCACTATCATTCTCTTCTTTGCTAACTCCTTGGAGGAGTGTCTTTTTACCTTGGGTCAATACTGGAATTTCCTCCTTATTTTGGATTCGATCTCTATTGTTGTCGTTATTTGGGCCATGTCCATCAATTGTAGTAGCAAACGTATGTGCTTACAAACCGATGGGTTGACCGATATCTTAATCTAATCCAACAATCATTAGCACATGGGTTTTGTTCCTTTTCAATTGCAAATTGCAACGAGGCTACATTGATCAACTCGACTTTGTTGTGCTCTAGGTATTGCTTGATTCAAACAAATCTCATCACATTTTGATAAATTCATAACATGCATTAGACTCTAATGACATCTTAGGTAAATAAAAAAAAAGTTGTAACTAATGTTTTTTGTTCGCTCGATTAGTACCAGCAAGAAAAACTTGAATGACAATCATCATTGAATTAACATTTAAACATGGAAATTCTATTAAACAAAATCACTTCAATAGCAAAAGCAATTTCTACTGCCTAGGAATGAGATCTCACCACGGTTGAATTAATGAGGTTTATTATCAACATATCATTCGCTTAAAGTTATGATAATATATATAGTAAAAAAATAAGCGTACACAAGAGAGTATATAAGCTTTTCTATTGCCTAGGAATGAGATCTCACCAAGGTTGTTACCATTTGGTCTGAGATTAATAACAATAATTGAAGAGTGCAGGAATAGCAAATGAGCAGCTGAGGTTGATGACGTTGATATGAATTTAATGTACTTTATGCTGTAGCAATCTTTTTTCTATGTAGTTTTGGAGCTTGAGCACTCTTTCTTCCCGTGTGTATCCTAAATTATATGTCAATGGAAAAAGGTTGGGTTTATTTACACAGGTAAATAGATAATTCAATATTCTCAACTGTGTTTAATTTCAGAAAAGAAAATTATTTGACGTTAAAACTCAACTATTTTGTTGATTTTTTTTCATTATAGAACTTCCAAAGAGTACTCACAAGGGGCAAGAAGCTTCGTAGATGCTGCAAAGAGAAATATAAGAAATGTAGAGAAATGTCAAGTTGAATACTACCATACCATTCTTATTTTAGGCTGTGAGTGAGAAGAACAGAGCAATTAGACAGAAGCACTTGCCACACACGTCTAGTCGTAAAGGAATGGCACGACTAGCTGAAGATTTGGTAAAAAAAATTGTAGTTATAATTACTGCAATATTTATGAAACTGTTAATTTAATTTCTTTTTTTATTTGGTGATTTTGAATGTAGAAAAGAGAAAGTAGCGATCGCTCTGCCGTCTCTAGAAGTGTAGTCTGGATCAAATCTCGCACTCAGAAAAATGGTGAACCGGTGAATATGATTGCTGCAGATGCTATAGTAATTTCATACTTTTCAAATACGTATGATAGACATATAAATACTTTGTTTTAATGAGTTATGAAAAAAAATATAAGATGTCATATATGTGGTATTTTAATTTGCAAGCTTCTGAGTGTGTTTGTAACAACCCGAATTTTTATAACATGTTAAAGTCATAAATCAAGGTAGAATTAATTTTTAAAACAAGAATCAAGGGAAACGATTTGCGCCATTGCGTTCTTATCGAAATTTTACATGAAACAGAGTCCGAGTTTTCAAAAATCGGAGTCCGTATGAGGGAGATATGAAACCCCCGAAGTTTCAGGAATTTTCAGAATAAAAAACAGCTCGAAATTCTAATTCGAAATTCGAATTCAAACCCCGGGAGGGGCTGGGCGGGAAAATTCCCGCCCAGGGACCAGGTCGACCTGGGGGTCGACCATAGTGTCGACCTTCCAGGGACCGAGTCAACCATAGTGTCGAACTGGGGGTCGACCTGCCTCCCGAACCACTTTTCTGAACCAAATGCATTCTGATGTATTTAGGCTCGTTTTCTGACCAGATTCGTCTGCCTAACACTATATAAACATCCCCCTAGCTTCATTTTCTCCACACCATTTCTTTCTGTCCTTATGCTGCTTCTAAGATAATCAAAATACTAAGATAAAAAGGAAGAAAAAGGACTGCTCCTTCTCCATCATGACTACGCTTAGGGATTTGCAAATTGGGGGATTTCAATTGGAAATAGAGATTCAACAATCAAATTCTGCTTTCTAATTCTCAATCCATGCACTGTAAGTTCAAGTTACTTCTAGATAAAAGCTGTAAATGTAATATCCATGTTGTAAATTGGAATTGGATCTATGTATGGTAATTAATTCGTATCTATTCTTGTTCGTCTTGGATCTTGACTTTCGTGAATATTGCTTTGGACCTATTCATGTTGTAAATCAAACTCTCTTGTTTCTATAACCTTAACATGCCTATGATGTTGAAACTATTGTTAATGGACAAGGACTATGACTGAGAACATAAGACCGCCTATGACTAATATGACTATGCCAATGATTATGACGGTGAACATAAGACTGCCTATGACTAATAAGACTAAGCCTATGCCTATGACGGTGAACGTAAGACTGTTGCCTATGACTATGACAAGGACAATTGTGGCTAATCAGCTATGACTCTTGACTATGAGAATTATTCCCTATGATTATGAACATAAGGCCATTATCTATGACCATTACTGTTAGTTGCCTATGACTATTGCCTATAACTATTTTGGATAATTAACCATGACTATTGTAATTAATCGCTTAGGGTTCTTAATTATGAGATTTTTACCTATGACTATGACCATGACTATTGGGGTTAATTACCTGGGACTATTATATTTGATTGAAACCCATGTTGTATACCGAATTTGCAGTTTTTTGGATCTCATACCGAGGGTGTAACTTGCTTAGTTTATTCACTATTATGTACATCAAAACCATTGGATCCATTTTTCTTGTATTTGGCTTGCCTTTGCATGCCTATTCTTTTATGTCAGCGTTTACCATGACTATCACCTTATCTTGCTGGATTTGAAATCCTATATGCCAGTGATGTTGTAACCAATTATCTCAAGTTATGTCATGCTAGTCTTGTAACCCCTTTTATTGCTTTTTGCTAGTCCTTTTTTCCTATCATAGTTTTGTTGCTATTCCCTCTATTTCGAGATTTGGATTTATTTGTAGTAGAGATCGATTCATGTTCACGTGCGAAGGGAATACGATTTGGGTAGATTAGGCAAAACATGAATTGGTTATGAACATGAATTATGAACTCGATAATAGGCAAAACTAGAAACATGAACGCTGTTATAACTTGAACCTGGATATGGACACGAACCTGACATCGACTTGATATGAAACTTGCATTGAAAACTTGACACGATTTGACATGAAACATTACATGAAAACTCGACATGAATTTTGACAAGAAAACTTGAATGTGGGCATGACAATTAGATAAACTTGAAAATGGCCAACTCGAGGTTGGGTTGAGTTTGCAGTGTAAATCTGCCCGGAACCGCCCGGCAAATCCAGTGGCTGCAAACAATAGGATCCAATGTGGGTAGTTGGTCATATCACACGTAAAACCCGAGGTTAGACTATGTTGTGGTGTAAATCTGCCCGGAACCGCCTGGCAAATCCAGTAACCACAACAGTTAGTCTAATGTGAGAGGTTAAAGTGCATTAATGAATTAATGCCACTTGATAGGGTTAAGTCATGAACCACTTGAATATATTTAACCAATTTGACACGATGACTTGATAGGGTTAAGTCCTGAACCGCTTGAATATACTTGACCAATTTGACACGACGACTTGATAGGGTTAAGTCCTGAACTGCTTTAATATACTTAACCAATTTGACACGATGACTTGATAGGGTTAAGTCCTGAACCATTTGAATATACTTAACCAATTTGACACGATGACTTGATATGGTTAAGTCCTGAACCACTTGAATATGCTTAACCAATTTAACATGATGACTTGATAGGGTTAAGTCCTGAACCGCTTGAATATACTTAACCAATTTGACACGATGATTTGATAGTGTTAAGTCATGAACCACTTGAATATACTTAACCAACTTGATACATGATTCGTAGGGCTGTCATGAATTTAAACGACAACACTTAGCCAATTTGACATGACATGTAGACGGGTTAAGTCACAAACTTGAATGACTACACTTAACCAACCTGACATGCTAGACCGATGGGGTTAAGTCTCGAATTTAAATGACAACACTTAACCTACTAGACGGAAACCCTAGTTACGCAGTCCGTTTCAGAAGTAACCCACTAGCTGGAACTAGGCAGGGTGGGGCACGATTACTGGGCTGATTGTAAGCGACCAGAACGACGGCTGTGTGCATGCGCCAGTATAGGTTCTAACGAAGTGCGGGCGTGCACACACTCCGGAGAAGAAAAAGCAGGCATTGGGCATCAGTAGGTTTATCTGTGCATGCTTGATTCGTGTTAATGGTTGGCACTATAGGGCTTGATACACCCTATGGTGGACCTAGCATAGGTGACTACATTTCGTGATTGGGCCGTATGACACAGACACATGAACGAGCTAGGACTTGTAGGGAGCCGATCGATATATAGGTCGTTACGTGGAATTCGTTAGGTAGCATAATCCCTAGTGGTCCTAGGTGGCATAAACCCTAAACGAATCTAGAAAACATTCAATAGGTAGCATAATCCCTAGTGGTCCTAGGTGGCATAAATCCTAGTTGAACACGCGATAGTTCATGATAAGAAAACCTAGCTGGAACAAGAGTGGCATCCCAAATGATTTCAAGAATGGTGGCACCACGTTAAAGTAGTATAGAAATATGTGATGAAACCCGTACGATATACGGCAAGGGACTGTACATATACATGGAGAGGATGATACGGGTTGGGGTACTAGTGCAGTTGGTGCAGAGAATGTTAAACATGTGATGCTATACGTAGCTTATCTTTTTACCTTAGTTTTCTTGTGACCTTAGTTTATCTTGTTACCATAGTTTATCTTGTTATCTTAGTTTAACTTGCCTATCTTGTCATCATCCTTATGTTTACTTTCAGTTTATACATGTCATGTTACTTTTACTTGTTTCTATGCTGAAAGTCACTAGGACTTACTCAGTCTTTATGACTGACCCGTTTTGTTTTGCCTCTTTTTCTTCCGTTCCCCCCCTCCCCCCCCCCCCCCCCCAGGTTCGCAGGGTGGGAATACAGCTTAGTTCGGATCTTACCAAGCTCCAAGGCTCTTTCATGTACTGCTTGGATTTCTCTTGGCTATGGCTTGCTTTGCTTCTTTATTGGGGAATGATTTATGACTATGGTTTTATGCTTCTTTACTATTGCAAGACAAATTTTTATATAATGGGTTTAATAGCATTTTGATGTAAAAGGCTTTAGACCTTTCTAGATTTTAAAGAAATGAAATTTGGTTTTTTCTTCCGCTGTTTTATATGTGTTCTGTCTTGTAATATTTCTGTGTATGTTTACCTAGATAATGCTCCACAAAGCTAGTGCATTCCCTTTGTGAGTGACCCTAGCGGAGGTGGGGTGTTACATTTGGTATCAGAGCGAAAGGTTACCAGACTGGGCAAAAGTTTTTAAAACTTTTTGAAATTATTTTCAAAACCGTTTACAAAGAAGCTTTTTTCAAGAAAAATCTTGTTTTATTTAAAAGGCTATTCCCCAAAGCCATATGCATTATCTTTTGATTCTCTCCTTGAGTCTCTTCTCCCTTTCTTTTTCAGCCATAGTTTGTAGGCATGCAACGCATGTCGGAGGGCAAAGTAGTGTCCAACCTCCATCCGTAGTCGCAGTAGTTTTACCTGTGACTAATCTTATCTCAAGCTTTGTAGGGTTGTCGTGCGATGGAAGTAGCTTTCGACAAACTTTACAAGGATAGTAAGAACGAGGATAAAGAACACAAGCCTAAGGATGAGAAACTTGTTAATAAGGCGTAATCCACGAAGGAGGAAAAAGTGAAAGGGAAGAGGTCCAAGTAAAATAATGACAAGAAAGGACATCGTTGGTATGGTAAAAAGGGACATGTAGTTAAGTATCATAGGACAAGGACAAGGGCAAAGAACAAGATCGTCGAGAGGGCAAATTGTATGCTCTCACTACTAGCATACCTAAGAAAGGTGGTAACGTTTCTGTTAAAGGTTTAGCTTTTCTTTTCTATCATACCGTGGGAACTTTGTTTTTATACATCGCATCCTTTTAATTCTGCCTCGATAGTTGAGTCTCTGCACCTTAGTACTAGCATAGTAGAGGAACCCATTTTTGTCTCAAATCCTGTTGGGGAATCGGCTCATTTATTCATGACTTGTTTGGATATGAGAATGTCTATGCTAAGTGTTGAGTTTAGAAGTAAAACTTATGTTTTTGGGCTATGGGGTGATTCTAGGGATGGAGTGGTTGTCCAGAAATGGTACCATTCTCGAGTATGAAAAGAGAGTAGTTAGATTCTTGACTTGCCTTGGTAATGCCCTCGAAGTCTCGTGTAACCCTTAGGGTTCTGCCATGTTTAGTTACCTAGAATATCCTGATACATTTATCGATTCGCTCAAGTAGTATTCGCCACTAAGGCGGATGGTTCATTTCTCTTATGCATGAATTATAGAAAATCACCTTAGTAAGTACACTTGGCAACATGGTTGGCATTTGTTTATTTTCAAGAGATAATTCATTTATGTGGAATACTTTCTAGTAAGTGAATGAGATCCAAGATTCACTAGTGAATTTTGGAGAGCTTGCACGAAACCATGAGTACACAGTTATGTTTGAATCGGGTATACTAGAAAGAGAATAAGCGAAAGTGGAACGAGAGGCGACAGAGGAATGAGTTCCAACTCATATTCTGGGAACAAGAATTAAGGAACTATGAAATTGTGTAGATAAAGACGGTCAAAGCACAATGGAGTTAAGCTCAAGGAAATACGACTTAGAAGATTGAAGACTAGATACGCGCATCATATCTCTTTTTTAAGAGTATATCCTTGATCCCTCTTTTCCTGTAGAGCTTACTTGCATGCTATCTTTTATGTATATCCTCTCGGTCCTATTCTCAATCTTGTCTCTGTTGCAAACCCCATAAGGAGTATGATTCATCTAGTTGTAATACATGTTGGGGGCTTGAGGGTGTCCGTTGGGTTGACTAAACTTTTTGGGTTTTATAGGATATGGGCTGGTGCTTAGGGAGTTCTTCTCCTATTCAGTATATATGTGACGTAGATTTCCAGCTTTGACATTGCCTAATGGGCACAAAGTTTTTACTTGCTTCTATCGTTCGACTATACCTTTAGGTAGGAACAATTGGGTGTAAACATGTGTTTGAGACATGTTATGATTGATGGTTGCAAGTGGTTGCAAGTGGCTGCTAGTGGTTGCTCGTGGTTGCATAACACACATTAGGAACTAGATCGACTCAGACACATTTTCATATTGCATATGCATGAGTGTTTATACTTGTTTATGGATGAAATTGAATGTGTTATCATGTGAATGTTGCATATGGATGGATGTTTGAGCACACATATAGTGTTTATGTGATTAAGGCTATTTGCATACATGTTGGACTCATGGCACTAAACATATTTTGCATTAAGAAGATCAATTAGGCCTGATCATTTACATTAGATAAGGAGCATACACACACACTTCCTGCATATGTTCATACAGCATTAGAAATCTCTTAAGGACAATGGATGCCTGTGATTGATGATTGAGTAGATGGATTATTGGATGGTAGGACACATTCTTCCTAACTTGAAGATTTCGGGGACGAAATCCATTAAGGAGGGGAGAATGTAACAACCCGAATTTTTATAACATGTTAAAGTCATAAATCAAGGCAGAATTAATTTTTAAAACAAGAATCAAGGGAAACGGGTTACGCCATTGCGTTCGTCTCGAAATTTTACATGAAATAGAGTCCGAGTTTTCGAAAATCGGAGTCCTTATGAGGGAGATATGACCCTCCGAAGTTTCAGGAATTTTCAGAATCAAAAACATCTCGAAATTCGAATTCAAAATTCGAATTCAAACCCCGGCACAGGCTGGGCAGGAAAATTCCTGCCCAGGAACCAGGTCGACCTGCGGGTCAACCATAGTGTCGACCTCCCAGGGACCAGGTCGACCATAGTGTCGACCTGGGGGTCGACCTTCCTCCCGAACCACTTTTCTGACCCAGATGCATTCTGATGTATTTAGGCTCGTTTTCTGACCAGATTCGTCTGCCTAACCCTATATAAACAGCCCCTTAGCTTCATTTTCTCCACACCATTTCTTTTTGTCCTTATGCTGCTTCTAAGATAATCAAAATAATAAGATAAAAAGGAAGAAAAAGGACTGCTCCTTCTCCATCAAGACTACGCTTAGGGATTTGCAAATTGGGGGATTTCAATTGGAACACAATCGATCAAATAGAGATTCAACAATCAAATTCTGCTTTCTAATTCTCGATCCACGCACTGTAAGTTCAAGTTACTTTTAGATAAAAGCTGTAAATGTAATATCCTTGTTGTAAATTGGAATTGGATCTATATATGGTAATTGATTCGTATCTATTCTTGTTCGTCTTGGATCTTGACTTTCGTGAATATTGCTTTGGACCTATTCATGTTGTAAATCAAACTCTATTGTGTCTATAACCTTAACATGCCTATGACGTTGAATCTATTGTTAATGGACAAGGACTATGACTGAGAACATAAGACCGCCTATGACTAATATGACTATGCCAATGATTATGACGGTGAACATAAGACTGCCTATGACTAATAAGACTAAGCCTATGCCTATGACGGTGAACGTAAGAATGTTGCCTATGACTATGACAAGGACAATTGTGGCTAACCAACTATGACACTTAACTATGAGAATTATTCCCTATGATTATGAACATAAGGCCATTATCTATGACCATTACTGTTAGTTGCCTATGACTATTGCCTATAACTATTTTGGATAATTAACCATGACTATTGTAATTAATCGCTTAGGGTTCTTAATTATGAGATTTTTACCTATGACTATGACCATGACTATTGGGGTTAATTACCTGGGACTATTATATTTGATTGAAACCCATGTTGTATACCGAATTTGCAGTTTTTTGGATCTCATACCGAGGGTGTAACTTGCTTAGTTTATTCACTATTATGTACATCAAAACCATTGGATCCATTTTTCTTGTATTTGGCTTGCCTTTGCATGCCTATTCTTTTATGTCAGCGTTTACCATGACTATCACCTTATCTTGCTGGATTTGAAATCCTATATGCCAGTGATGTTGTAACCAATTATCTCAAGTTATGTCATGCTAGTCTTGTAACCCCTTTTATTGCTTTTTGCTAGTCCTTTTTTCCTATCATAGTTTTGTTGCTATTCCCTCTATTTCGAGATTTGGATTTATTTGTAGTAGAGATCGATTCACGTTCACGTGCGAAGGGAATACGATTTGGGTAGATTAGGCAAAACATGAATTGGTTATGAACATGAATTATGAACTCGATAATAGGCAAAACTAGAAACATGAACGCTGTTATAACTTGAACCTGGATATGGACACGAACCTGACATCGACTTGATATGAAACTTGCATTGAAAACTTGACACGATTTGACATGAAACATTACATGAAAACTCGACATGAATTTTGACAAGAAAACTTGAATGTGGGCATGACAATTAGATAAACTTGAAAATGGCCAACTCGAGGTTGGGTTGAGTTTGCAGTGTAAATCTGCCCGGAACCGCCCGGCAAATCCAGTGGCTGCAAACAATAGGATCCAATGTGGGTAGTTGGTCATATCGCACGTAAAACCCGAGGTTAGACTATGTTGTGGTGTAAATCTGCCTAGAACCGCCCGGCAAATCCAGTAACCACAACAGTTAGTCTAATGTGAGAGGTTAAAGTGCATTAATGAATTAATGCCACTTGATAGGGTTAAGTCATGAACCACTTGAATATACTTAACCAATTTGACACGACGACTTGATAGGGTTAAGTCCTGAACCGCTTGAATATAGTTAACCAATTTGACACGATGACTTGATAGGGTTAAGTCCTGAACCGCTTGAATATACTTAACCAATTTGACACGATGACTTGATATGGTTAAGTCCTGAACCGCTTGAATATACTTAACCAATTTGACACGATGACTTGATAGGGTTAAGTCCTGAACCACTTGAATATGCTTGACCAATTTAACATGATGACTTGATAGGGTTAAGTCCTGAACCGCTTGAATATACTTAACCAGTTTGACACGATGATTTGATAGGGTTAAGTCATGTTCCGCTTGAATATACTTAACCAACTTGACACATGATTCGTAGGGCTAAGTCATGAATTTAAACGACAACACTTAGCCAATTTGACATGACACGTAGACGGGTTAAGTAACGAACTTGAATGACAACACTTAACCAACTTGACATGCTAGACCGATGGGGTTAAGTCTCGAATTTAAATGACAACACTTAACCTACTAGACGGAAAACCTAGTTACGGGGTCCGTTTCAGCAGTAACCCACTAGATGTATCATGGTACCCTAGAACTAGGCAGGGTGGGGCACGATTACTGGGCTGATTGTAAGCAACCAGAACGACGACTGTGTGGGTGCGCCAGTGTAGGTTCCGATGGAGTGCCGGCATGCACACACTCCAGAGCAGAAAAAGCAGGCATTGGGCATCAGTAGGTTTATCTATGCGTGCTTGATTCGTGTCGATGGTTGGCACCATAGGGCTTGATACACCCTATGGTGGACCTAGCACAGGTGACTACATTTCGTGATTGGGCCGTATGACACAGACACATGAACGAGCTAGGACTTGTAAGGAGCCGATCGATTAATAGGTCGTTACGTGGAATTCGTTAGGTAGCATAATCCCTAGTGGTCCTAGGTGGCATAAACCCTAAACGAATCTGGAAAACGTTCAATAGGTAGCATAATCTCTAGTGGTCCTAGGTGGCATAAATCCTAGTTGAACACTCTATAGTTCATGATAAGAAAACCTAGCTAGAACAAGAGTGGTAGCCCGAACGTTTTCAAGAATGGTGGCACCACGTTAGAGTAGTATAGAAATATGTGATGAAACCCGTACGATATACGGCAAGGGACTGTACATATACATGGAGAGGATGATACGGGTTGGGGTACTAGTACAGTTGGTGCAGAGAATGTTAAACATGCGATGCTATACGTAGCTTATCTTGTTACCTTAGTATTCTTGTGACCTTAGTTTACCTTGTTACCGTAGTTTATCTTGTTATCTTAGTTTAACTTGCCTATCTTGTCATCATCCTTATGTTAACTTTCAGTTTATACATGTCATGTTACTTTTACTTGTTTCTATGCTGAAAGTCACTAGGACTTACTCAGTCTTTATGACTGACTTGTTTTGTTTCGCCTCTTTTTCTTCCGTTCCCCCCCCCCCCCCCCCAGGTTCACAGGGTGGGAATACAGCTTAGTTTAGATCTTACCAAGCTCCAAGGCTCTTTCATGTACTGCTTGGATTTCTCTTGGCTATGGCTTGGTTTGCTGCTTTATTGGGGAATGATTTATGACTATGGTTTTATGCTTCTTTACTATTGCAAGACAAATTTTGATGTAATGGGTTTAATAGCATTTTGATGTAAAAGGCTTTAGACCTTTCTAGATTTTAAAGAAATGAAATTTGGGTTTTTCTTCCGCTGTTTTATATGTGTTCTGTCTTGTAATATTTCTGTGTATGTTTACCTAGATAATGCTCCACCAAAGCTAGTGCATTCCCTTTGTGAGTGACCCTAGCGGAGGTGGGGTGTTACAGTGTTTCCTTCTGAGTTCCCTACAGTGAAAGTCGGTCACACTGTTAAACAAATATCAACTTTTATTGATCAGCAGTGACTACAGCTCAATCTTTTGTCTACACATTTATGTTTCAGAGTGTGACATTTATTTTAATCTTTTTTTTCTTTTCTTTTTTGTATTTTTTTAATGGTTGATGATCACTATGAATTTATAATGCCGGCTAAATATTTTTGATAGAACTGCAATTCAAATGTTGGATATTACGGTGATTGCTAGGGTCATTAAAGCGATTTTGACGTGCAATAATGAGCTCAAAATTAGGTTGGCAAAGCAATTTCCTACAGTACACTGACATTGCTTCATATCACTGGTTCAATCAATGTTTTTGCCTGTGCATTATTTGATATCTGTACCTATGATACACAGACCTTGTTTTATTTGATACCTGTAATCGGATCTTTATATATCGATTGTACAGTTTCCAGTCTATTGAACTTTATTGCTTTTAATATCATGAACATATAAACGATAAATTAATTGCTGCACAATATAGTATTGATTTGTACTACAAAAAGATCCGTGAATTTCCTCAAAGTTCTAACAAGTAGGATTAGGCTGTAAATCAACATTAAAACCTGCAAGGCATCTACAAATTGCAATCTTACAAGTACAAAAGCCCTTGATTGGCTTTGAAGGAAAGTGTCATGGAGTTTCTTTTGAAAGAGAATTGTACCCCTTGGAAGTTTAGAACATGATAGCTCAAATAGCAGTGCTCCACAAGGCACGCTATATTCATTGCCTTATTTATTTGCCTTTTGCACTGTGGTATTTAAACTGCAATAATATGAAATTAATCATGTTTTGTAGGAAAAGATTAAACAAATTGAAAGTGGTTCACAATCGAGATCGCCAACTAACTACAGAGAAGATGTACTTGCACAAGTGTTAGGGCAAGAAAGACCGGGTCGACTTAGAGCGATGGCAAGAGGAATGAGTCTCAGTAGAGTGGCTTTATCGCAAGTTAAGGATAAGCATACACTGCTACTTGAAAGCAAAGTGTCGAACTTAGAGAAGAGATTTCTACAACTAGAGAAAAATCAGGTGCAAATTATCACTACATATTGCATTGCTAAAATAATAAAGGCATCAGTTTCTCTGAAATGTTTCTTTCAGGCAAGCTATCTCAAATAATTGAACGATCGGTTTTTCATCGTTATACGGTTATACCAGTAAATCCAGGTTATGGTATCAAAATTTATTCAGAGAACCGGGCAAATACTATGCTAAAACCACTATGTTTCGTTAAGCAGACCAAGTTACTATTATTTGCTGAGACCATTTGTACTACTGTCTGCCATGCTCGGCCATTAAAGTCTATCAAAAAAAAATCTGAAAATCATAGGTTAACAATAAAATTATAAACTGCTGAGAGCACCACCAGTTGATTATCAAAACTACTCAAACTAATCTCATATTGTACGAACTTATTTTTTATACAACTACGTCTATAATTAGTTATGGGATAAAACTAAAGAAATTATATATTTTCCGAACTTTTTGGTGTAAAATTGGTCGTCCGACTTTACGTAAAATTGATGCCATTTTAACCATACCAGACCTTTGCACTCCTTAAGCATCCCAACATTGTATACATTTGGTGTATGTTATCTAAACATTTGTACTAATGCAATCTTTATTTATATAGGAGGCTTCCAAGTTGAAAATATATAACTAACTATATAAATTAGAATATATTTAAGCTAAACAGAACACAAATATCTAATACATTTCTAATATCAGCCAAGTCCATTCTGGGTTCCTATACCTAATTTTGACATATACTACATAGCTTATACCTTTATTTTAGGATGTTGTCATATCAATGCACTTCTGCCCATATTTACATAGGTTGAGATAATGTGTGTGTGCAGCCATACTTGATCACATGTTTGTTGTATAGAGTCCCATCAGTGCCAGTATTTATATATTCGTATAAATCAATTTTAAACTTGAATTATTACCTTCTTGTATATCTTAAATATTACATTTGTATATAATTCTAACTAACTTTATATTTTCTAAGATTTTGCAGAGTAGACGCAGCGGGACAGAATTAAACAAACCTCAAGTAAATTTTTTTAGTTGGTTTCGCATCGTTCTAATTTTAACTTTTTATTCAATTAGTATCATTATTTTCCTATGTTTAAATGTAGTGTAACTTTGACGAAAATACGAAGAAGTGTGATTTACTGGATTGGCGAGGGAATGAAGAGATCATTGCTGAAGGAAGATTTGTGTCAGATGATCTGAACCAGCTTGTCAATGATGTTCCTTTAGGGCCGGATGCGATGATTATTTTTGTTGAAAATCCAATCAAGCTAGATGCTTTTGTATGGAAGCCTACAACTTCTTTCTCACTTATTTGGGAGGCAAAGGATAATATTGTGGCATGGCCGAAGAATAGTGTTGTTCTACATTCAACCGATCACGATGGAGGAAGAGAAGATAAGGAAAATATTTTAATTCACAATGAACATGCACTTTTGTTATACACATTTTTTACTAAATAAATATTTTTACATCTAATAGAGTAGAAGTAGCATCTTGGAATGCAAATTTTTAGATTGGGGAGGGGCAAGGAATTAGTGACTTTAGGACGATTTTCGAGCATCTCGGAGGAAATTGTTAACGATGCTCCTCTTGGACCAGCAGCTATGATTATTTGGATGGATGAACCCTTAAATCCAAAATCTTTTTTGTGGAGGCCATCCCCTGGTTTGTTCCGAATTGGAGATGCTGCTGGTAAGAAGTTGCATGGCCTGAATCGCAAGTAGTTGTTGAGACAAGTGATAATACAGTTACTACTACGACTAAGGATGTCGTGAAATCATTTATGGTACTTGATTTTTATGTTGTCTTTTTATTTTTTCAAGGATTAACAACTTCATTTTTTTTTCTTTTTTCAACTTGCAAACTGCAAATTCAAAAACAAACAATAAATGCAAGATAATGAGTTTATCGGGAAATGGGAAAGTAGTAGCTTTAGGACGGGTGGAGTCAACCGATCCAAATGCAAGGGTACATTTCAAACCTCTAGGAAACAATGCAGTTAAAGTTTGGATAGATACCGTAAAAGAGCCGGAAGTAGAGATATGGACACAAACATCCGAATTTCAGTACATGGAAGATGCGCTCTCTTCTACTATAGCTTGGCCTGTTGAGCACGTTATAATGGAATGAATTTTAAGTAAGTCTTTACCGTTTAATTTTTATGTTAATCTTGGCAAGCATGTAACTGCTGAATTTTTATGATTACAGTATTATGAATTCATTTGTTTGTCAAAACCACTCATGGTTGTCCCTGTTATATGTAAAACCACTAATCTCAACTGAATACATACACTGAAAATAACTGCATATGAATTCATCTGTTTGTCATGCATCTAGCCAGCTACTTGAAAATGTCACTCGTTTCCATGTCAGTAATGTTACACAAAAGAATAATGTATACGAAAACTGCACACAAACATGACATATTAGTTGATGTACACAATCCTTTTTAGCTGTTTCCAGATTCACGATACAAATATGAGCAATGTATGAGTTTGGTGGATGATAGAATCATTTGGTTCTATTAAGCTTATTGCCTAAATATAGTTGGACAACTCAATTATGTGGTGTCATGATTTTTGTTTGTAAGCGCATTTATATCTAATCATGCGTATATATGAAAATTTTGAGTTTTCATGCATGTCAAAACCACTCATCGCTGTCCCTATTATATGTAAAAACATCTTGATCCTTATCCTTTTGGACTGTTTTATCATACTACTTAAAGTGTGCAAAGCGGAGAGGCCGACCTATATTCGCTGTAAATTTTCATGTTGTGATCATACTCGCTGTAAATGGCAGTTAGGTTGTAATTGGAAGTTAGGATGTTATTATATGCTGTTGTGATCATACTCGCTGTAATTGGCAATAGGTTATTATATGCAAAGCGGACGGTTTTTATAGAGTTGTCGAAGGTTGGTTGTAATAGTATGGTTTTGCTTTTCGTGTATTGCTTTCGCTGGACAAAGCTAGCATACACACTGTTAAAGTTTTATGTACTATTTCACATTTATTTATAGTTTCAAAAATAAATAGCATAATGAAGTAACTTAGAATATTTGCAATTTATCTGTTATTTGCATGGAATTTCATTGGAATAACATAATGAAGTAACGTAGATTGTATATAGCATCAATATTTGCATTTTAAGCTAAGAGCAATAAACAGTACATGAATTTAATTTCAACTACAAACAATAATCTGGGTCATTTTTCCGCAGTATTAGCCCAATGTCGGTTAATGAGGTAAATTCAAAACTCAAAAGACATGCTAAGATTTTACCATGTGCATACGTTAAAGTTAACCATTCATATGATGTTCGCGGACCGAGTTATATTCGATAGAGGGTTTTACGACTCCTGTTGGATTCTCCAGATTTTCCCATTAAATTCAAAAATAATAATTTGGATCATTTTTCGTTCACATACCATGAAAGCTAAAATTCAACATTTTAATAGTGTAGTATTATATTATGATATAGGAAGGATTCGATGGAAAGGAAGGGAAACTGGGGGAGTTTGATGTCAGGTGTCGTTGTCTATTTGTCTGGTTGTTAACATTCTTTTCTGTTTTTTATAATCATGCCTGTTCCAAAAAAGAACAAACAACTTTTATTTTTATGTTTATTTTAAGTTAAAAGGCTCAAACGTAGTACAAGATAGTTTGTGCATTTCACCATGACGGCATCGTACTTTCAGGCCGACGTTGGTTATGTTGACCCGCTGACCATGGTTTGATTTGTGCTGGGCCCTACTTTTCATGTGCCAGACCAAGTCGTCTTGTCCTGTCCTATCTTTTTAAGTCCTCATGAAACATTTATGAATTTTGCAAATATAACATTTATTGAAAGAGTGAGAATATTTTACTTGCAGTTGAGTAGAAACGACATAATATATTGACTACGATTCCATATTTTATAGGCTGGAAAATGTATTTAATTAGGTCATGTATAATCAATTAAATAATATTATGATTAATTAAAATACATGCATAACAGTTCCCTCCATGTGAACGGCTTCTGCAAAAGAATCAATGAAAGAAAGTACTGTTATAGCTAATAACACACTTACATAACCATCTTAACCCACATATAACAATAGTGTTTTTTGTAATTTGCTGGCTACACACATAAAAAATCATCAGTTTTAGATTAATTAGCTTGAACAATAATCATATAAACCAATTTATTGTTCATGTCAACACAAATTTTGCTTATGTGACACATTGATATGTCAACACAGATTTTGCTTATAATCACACAGACATGATATATATGTGGACATAAATAAGATGATGGTTGTGTTGATTTTCAAATTTTCCATATTACGAGAAAACGCAAAATTTAAACTATTTGACCATGGGGGATTTGAAAAGGTTTTTAAACAATCTTTTTGCACTTGGCTGTGTATAAAAATTTCGAACACGCGAAATATTTTTATGTCGCAAGTCCAAAAAATAAGCTTGTTGTACACCATTGAATATTTGGTCACTGATTGGATTCATGCTAGTATTGTTTGTATAAATGGTGCCAGGACCACGACTGTGAACGCAAATAAAAGCCATTGTATATTTTAGATGTGTTCCCCATGAAAGCAAAATAGCAATATATCTTACACACACATATAGTAGTTTATCACAGGGTCAACAAATCATATAGTAGCGATTTTTAGCATCCATACCCATTTATAACACTTGCACACAACATACACTGAGAATCGAAAGAGATCGTACTGATTTTTAGCATATAGTAGTTTATCACAGGGTCAACAAATCATATAGTTTGTAATTGTTAAATAAAACAATATCCAATAAAGTACATTAGTAGCCAGACAAATAATCTGTGAGTATATATATGAATTCAAAGTAGCATGAGAAAAATTAATGAACTAAAAAAAGATTAAATTAAGTAACATGCCTAATGTAGGTTGCAATGAAGAAAACTGAGTATGGACCGATTCTGCTTAGAGGAAGATCTAAATTATGCAGCTGTTCTTCATTTTAATTAGTAGTTACACGCGTAGTTTCGAAGACCGAACCGTGAATCAAATCGTGTTCGTGAAAGGTTAAAGTTTTTAGTGGTTGAACATGTTAAAAAAATGATTAATTTGGTAAGTGTAGCAGTAGTACTTTTAGGTCAAAGATCCGAGCTTATTTCAGGGTTCTGCAAAATCACTATTAATGAATGAAATATGCATATCAGCATGTGCATATCTTTGATCAGGATCCGAAAATAGTAGGAATTTCATTTCTTTGCAGGGAAGAACCATGGTATAAGTTGCTGCTACAATTTTTGCATACTGTTGCAGTGAACTTACTGCCAATTTTTGTTTTTATTTGGGTATTTGGATATCATATTAGAAATGATAGAGCCAAAATTTTGTATACTCTGTACTCTGCAATGTTTGTGCAACTTTTTAACATGTCCTGCACTTGGTATTCTTTATGGCTGATTGTTTTAACATTTCTATATTTGCAGGTGAGGAAATAAGACATGACTTTGGTGATGGTGCTGCGATTACCAATGGAGGGGTGTCTTTTGTGTGTTAACTGAACAGTTGTAAACTATGTTTTGTATTTTGTGTACTCAAGTTGACATTAGTGGGAATTGAGAACATATGTATTGAATTAGGTGTTAACTCATGTATTGAATTTTTTTGGTTAGTTGATACTTTATTTGCTATTAGTATAATTTCTGTGTTCATCTTTTAACTTGTTATGAATATTCATTTTGATTATTGTTATTAAAATGCATGATCTATTATAACAGTAAACCTGCGCTATGAATAATCTCATATGTATTGAGATTTAGATGTATAATAGCGGCAAAAATGAGTTATTGTATCGATCGAGCATAGCGGCAAAAATGAGTTATTGTATTGATCGAGCATAGCGGCATAAATGAGCTGTCAAAGGGGTTAGTAAAACTATAGCACGCTTATTAATAACGCTGAATATCTGTTATCGAACGTTTATTTTATAACGGCAAAATTGTGTTATAAATATTTTCTCTTTGAATGAGATTTAGATGTATTATAGCGGTCACCAGGAGCTACTGTAATAAAATAACATAACGGCAAAATACCGCTGTCAAAAGTGATCTTTAATAACGGTATTGAAAGCAGTATAAAAGATCAGCAGTTTTTTATAACATGTTCATATACAGCAATTATGAAACCGCTATCTTTCTTAATCATAACGGTTTTGGGCCGCTATAAAACAACAGTTTTGTTGTAGTGAATGTAAATGAATCATTAGAAAAGATTCATTGTCTTTGTTAACATGAGAACTTACATTTTTATTGTATACGAAAATGATTCATTGTTGCATTAAAATGTTTAACAATAAAAAGTTCACATTTTTATTGTAAAAAGAGATTATATGAAAATGATTCATTGTTGCATTAAAATGTTCAACAATAAAAAGTTCATATTTTTATTGCAAAAAGAGATTATATGAAAATGATTCATTAGTTGAATTAAAAAGTTAAACAATAAAATGTTTACATTTTTATTGTAAATGAGAAAATATGTAAAAAATGATTCATTTGTTGAATTAAAAAGTTAAACAATAAAAAGTTTACTTTTTTATTGTATATGAGAAAATATGAAAAATGATTCATTTGTCCAATTAAAAAGTTGAACAATAAAAAGTTTACATTTTTATTGTAAAGGAGAAAATATGAAAAATGAACATTTGTTTGAATAGAAAAGTTAATAAAGTTGTGTTTACATTAAAATTTACATTGTAATGTATATCTCGATCATATTAAAAGATACATTGTAGGAAATTTGTATGTAACATAAAAATTTACATTTTTATGTAATAATGATTCATTAAAATGATTCATAGCTTGTTTAAAAATGATGTAACATAAAAATTTACATTTCTATGTGATAATGATTCATTGAAATAATTCATAGCTTGTTTAAAAATGATGTAACATAAAAATTTACATTTTTATGTAATGATGATTCATAGCTTGTTTAAAATGACGTAACAAAAAAATTTACATTTTTATGTAATAATGATTCATTAAAAATGTTCATAGCTTGTTAAAATTGTTTTAACATAAAAGATTACATTTTTATGTAACAGTGAATCATTAAAAAGATTCAAAAGTGATAAAAATGTTTTAATATAAAAGATTACATTTTTATGTAATAGTGAATCATTAAAAAGATTCAAAAGTGATAAAATGTTTAACATAAAAGATTACATTTTTATGTAATAGTGAATCATCAAAAAGGTTCAAAAGTGATAAAAGATGCTTGTTTGATAAAATTGTGTTAACATAGAAATTGTTATGCAAATAAAATATTCTTTTATTTGTCATTAGAATACATAGAAAAATGTATGCAAATAAATTATTCTTTTGTTTGTCATTAGAATACATTGAAAGAAAAATGTATGCAAATAAATTATTCTTTTATTTGTCATTAGAATACATAGAAAAGTTTAACAATAAAATTTACATTTTCATTGTATGTAAGAAGTAATGAGAAATGATTATTGTTTGAAATAGAAAAGTTCAACATTGAAAATTTACATTTTTATTGAATGTAAAGAATGATTCATTAAAAAGATGTATCATTTGATAAAATATGTCAACATAAGAAATTACATTTGTTAATGTAAAATGAATCATTAAAAGATGTATCGTTTGATAAAATATGTTAACATAGGAAATAACATTTGTTAATGTAAAAATGTATGAACAATAATATATTCTTTTATTGTATGCATATGAAATGTAGAAATTGAATAGAAAATAAATTATCTTTTTTATTGTATATATAGTAAATGTAGAAAATGTGTAGACAATAAAATACTCTTTTATTGTAACATGAAATGTGATTGAACCAAACACACTTGGCCAGTGATATTGATTGTGATGGATTGACTGTTTAGATTGTGCTCGACCAGTTTATGAGCAAAATATGCTTTTATATTTAGCATTGGGTTGGGTAAAAATGTCTATGTGCTAACACCTTGTGAAACACTTCACGATTTGACTATAAGGTGTTTAGCGATGTTGTTTGTTTTCAAATTTAGTAAATGATTTTGAAATGAGATTTCTTAAGTAAAAAGAAATGTTATTCCCGATTTTGGACGGGGAATGTTTTATAAAAATGTTTTATAAAACAGAAAGGATTTCGAGGACTACACCCGATGATTTCGAAATGATTTGAAAGTAGAAATCAATATAGATTTGATTATACTTGTGATTATTATGTTGTGAAATGATTTTCCCTACTTCGGGATATAAAATGATGTAGCAAATATTGGCTGAAGATGCAGGTGACCCGAAATTGACTAACAGTGCAAGGGCTTGCATGTCATCACCAGTTGGTGGGATGGTGCATTGTCAGTGTAGTCGTTTGGTGCACATATATTTATATTGGTTCGGTTAGGGTGCGTACAGCCCGGTCCTGAGGGAACATGACCGATATTTGGTTCGCATACTTGTTTGTATACGTTATTACTTTTTGGAATTCATATTTCCAAATGTTTTGCTTTGAAATCCCGAAGTGAAATCTACTTTATTATAAAAGCTAGATATGTATTTCAAATGATTTGAAATAAAAGAAATCGGGAAATAAAGTCCAAAGAAATAATTTCTGTAAAGTGAATTGGATTTTGAAATCTAAGTTTAGGAATCAAACCTAAATGGGTAGATTAAGGAATTACATGTTGATTTATGCATTGTAGATCCATATCTTTATTTATGGTAGTAGTATATGCACTGGAAATACAATGGAGTAAACTCGTTCCGCGTTAGTGGCGTGGCCCTATGGTTAGTCTTATTATTAAATAGGTTAAGTAAGATTTCTCATACCAGTCCCATAACTAACTCGTAGTTTGTTTCACTTTGCGAACTCGGGTGCCCTCTTTTCCACACGGGCATTCGAGTAGCTTATTTTGCAGATATATTGAGCAGGATTCTGGATCGAAGCTTAAAGTTGTGTCCAGAGCATTGATAGCCTTCCGCTGTGATTAGTTATTTGTTCCGCTGCATTGTAATAAAATTATTGTAAATTATCTTCCGTTGTATTTTATTCGATGTACTCTAATATATTATGTACTCTGATGTAACATTATTATAATGTTTATAAAAGTCTTATGCTATTTGTTCTGATGTATTGTATGCCCAAAGTTAGTGTATTCGGATTTTTTAACGGTCTTAGTCGATTTTGCGATCGATTAGGTCCGGGCAAAATCCGAATCATTGCTGTTGGTATCAGCGCTCTAGTTAGCTCAAATCTTTGGGGTACAACTCGTTAGAACTGAACAAAAGACTCATTAAAGGTAGGATTAGTAATATCCTATAAAAGAATACTCATTAGAGATAGGATCAGTAGTATCCTAGAATGATAAAACTCATTAGAGATGGGGTTAGTAATGCCCTAGAATGAGTTGAGAGTGACAGGTCTATAATTAACATATTTTTGATTACATATGTAATCCGATGTTAGAAAATATGTCTTTAGAATATATAAAAGTTATATATATTTGAAAAGTTAATCAACTAATAAAATTATTGAAACCAATAAAAGAATGAAAATTGAATTGGTTAGTTAAACAACTTTCAGCTCCGTTCCTTTTCGAGGACGAAAAGATATTAAGTGGGGGATATTATAACAACCCGGAAAATCGTAACCAATTTAAAATTTTTATTTTTAGAAATTTTAACAGAAATTGAGTTAGAATTTAAAATTTTGATTTTTAAATTATAACAAATCCCTTAAAATAGCCATTTTGCAAACGACCTCCTTTTTCAACGAAACCAGTTTTGTTGGATCTGGAATGTCAAATTATTTCTAGGTTTAAATTTCAATAATTTTTGGAATTAATATGTGAGCATGGTAAATTAAAATGCATTTGTCAATTTCAGTCAAATTGGATCGACCATTTAAAAGACCATTTTTCAAATGGTCTCCAAATTCGATGAAATTAATTTTATTAGGACTGTATCGTCAAAACATAACTAGATTTATTTTTCGAGAATTTTTAGAGTCAGTATGCGGCCCCATAAATTAAAAATGTACGTTCAAATTCAATATTGACTGTTATATTAATTTATATTTTATTTTTGATAAAATATGATCAAAACAGTAGAATTGGTTTCCGAAATATATCTCATTGTGTCTGGAATGGGGGTATTTGGTTAGGAACGATAGTCGTTGGAGTTCGGATGCAAAATTTCACTTTTTGGAGATAATGGAATTAAATAATAATATAAAATAGGATATAAATAGCCCATCTTCAGCCCAAACCCTCATTATCAAAACCCTAGCCGCCAGTTTCATTTCATGGCTGAAATAATTCGAATTTCTTTCCCTCTTTTCTCTCAATGCATCAAGAATTAGAAGATGATTTCTGCATGAAAGTTGTAGAGATTCACAAGCTCTACAAATTTATACGGTTAAGATCATGTTTTGGGTAGTATTTTTCGCGACTCTTAGGCCTCAAGTGCTGCACTTGGGCTGCAAATTCATGACCATGGGGGAGCTCAAATTCAAAGCTATTCATGGTGAAGATGGAGAAGAAGAAGGCCTTCGATGTGGTGTGTTCAGATCGGGTAACGAGAGGTTCTGGTGATGTGCGATTTGGAGAGATGGACGGAGCTTTTGGGTTCGATGGTTACAGTAAAACAAACGATGGAAAGAAAGGGTTAAGCCCTAATCATGTAATTAAGTTTGATTAATTATAGTTAATTAATAAATTATGTAATCAAAATGTTTAATTAACGATATCTTGTTTATACGGAAACGGAATCGAACGATTTCGAATCCGTTGGAATCGCAGAAAAGAGATCTACAACATGGAACTGACTGGAACAAAAACGGAGCTAGCTACAAATTCAGAAGGAGTAAAATCAAAGTGAGATTTCTTTTCAAAATTAATTATTACAGCAATGATAAATTTATTTACGTATACACCGTTAAAAATTCAGTTGTATGTGGTACGAGATTTGAATTGATTTATTCTGTTTGTGGTGATTCATTGGATGAAGTAAGTTGTTTAACAAATAAAAATACTCTTTTGTATAGTATTAAAAGATTTCATTTTTCTACGTAATATTAAAAGATCTCATTTTTCTATGTAATGTAAAATGGATTACTTGTTTAATGTAATATAAAGATTACATTTTTATACAATGCAAAAAGGATTACATTTTTAATGTAATATAAAAATTACATTTTTATACAATGTAAAAAGGATTTCATTTTTATGTAATATAAAAAGATTACATTTTATTGTAATTGAGTCAGCATTAGAATTCACATTTTTAATGTAAATAATTCATTAAAAAGATTCATTGTTTTTGATAAGTTATGTTAACATGAGAACTTACATTTTTACTGTATATGAAAATGATTCATTGTTGCACTAAAATGTTTAACGATAAAAAGTTCACATTTTTATTGTAAAAAGAGATTATATGAAAATGATTCATTGTCGCATTAAAATATTTAACAATAAAAAGTTCACATTTTTATTGTAAAAAGAGATTATATGAAAATGATTCATTTGTTGAATTAAAAAGTTAAAAAATTTACATTTTTACTATAAATGAGAAAATATGAAAAAAATGACTCATTTGTTGAATTAAAAAGTTAAATAATAAAAAGTTTACATTTTTATTGTAAATGAGAAAATATGAAAAATGATTTATCTGTCCAATTAAAAAGTTAAACAATAAAAAGTTTACATTTTTATTTAAAGGAGAAAATATGAAAAATGACATTTATTTGAATAGAAAAATTAATAAAGTTGTGTTTACATTAAAGTTTACATTTTAATGTATGTATGGATCATATTAAAAGATACATTGTAGGAAATTTGTATGTAACATAAAAATTTACGTTTTTATGTAATAATGATTCATTAAAATGATTTATATCTTGTTTAAATATGATGTAACATAAAAATTTACATTTTATGTAATAATGATTCATAGCTTGTTTAAAAATGATGTAACATAAAAATTTACATTTTTATGTAATAATGATTCATAGCTTGTTTAAAATGATGTAACATAAAAATTTACATTTTTATGTAATAATGATTCATTAAAAATGTTCATAGCTTGTTAAAAATGTTTTAACATAAAAGATTACATTTTATGTAACAGTGAATCATTAAAAAGATTCAAAAGTGATAAAAATGTTTTAACATAAAAGATAACATTTTTATGTAACGGTGGATCATTAAAAAGATTCAAAAGTGATAAAATATTTAACATAAGAGATTACATTTTTATGTAATAGTGAATCATTAAAAAGATTCAAAAGTGATAAAAGATGCTTGTTTAATAAAACTGTGTTAACATAGAAATTGTTATGCAAATAAAATATTCTTTTATTTGTCATTAGAATACATAGAAAAATGTATGCAAATAAATTATTCTTTTGTTTGTCATTAGAATACATTGAAAGAAAAATGTATGCAAATAAATTATTCTTTTATTTGTCATAAGATGTAACGACCCGCATTCTACGCATCGGAGGATTGTAGAATATTTATTTCTTTCTCGTAAGGAGT
Source organism: Allium sativum (assembly GCA_030737875.1). Lineage (NCBI taxonomy): Eukaryota > Viridiplantae > Streptophyta > Magnoliopsida > Asparagales > Amaryllidaceae > Allium > Allium sativum. Next base: position 400,130,471 of record CM060926.1, on the reverse strand, counting down.
CGTATGGTCGTTTGACATTAGGGGACGACTATTGGGGTCATTTCCCATGTTCATGATTTTTGCCGATTTTTAAATGAGCATTTTGCCCCTAGCTGATCTTGTTTCGACCATAACTTTTGATTGGAAAGGATTTTTGACCTGTTACCACTTCCATTAGATTCGACTGATGGTTTACCTTTCCGTAGAGTGGTCACATTAGCCAAACCGACTTACTGTTTGGGAGATATGGCTGAAACAAGGTTTAGAAGGTGTAAAACAGCTAAACCGGGCTTATTTGGGTAATTAACAGCTAGAACCATTGGGGGATTTCGGGATTTGGAGTATTTAAGGGTTGTTAGGGTTTAGAGAATACCCTTTTCTAATTTTTCAGCTGCCACTTATCATTCCTCTCAACCTAGCAATGGCCTTCAACATCTAAAACACCACCAAATCACCGTTTAATCAAGTATTGGCTTGATCTACATCAAATCAAAGGGAAACAGCACCAAATCAAGATCGAAACTGCTGTATAGCCTTGGGGATAGCGCCAAACAGAAGATAATTTCATATTTGATATTTTGTTTGTGGCTAAGGTGAGTGATTTGCATAGTTCCCCACTAATTATGGTAAATTAAGGGAAATTATTGTTAATTAGCGAATTTAAACATGATTAAATTCTAGAAAAATATTCATAAATTTTGAAATATTGTTTCAGGCCTCTGTTATAAAATTTGGTTAAATTTTACTAATCCTATCATTAATTTTTCTTAAACATGCTTAAGGGAAAATATGGGATTTTGGCTATGTTTGATCTGTTTTAACCTATCAAATTGTCGTTTTGGTGTTAGTGGTCAATTTTATATGTTGTTATGACTGTATGGTATGTTTTGTGATTGATTAGAAAAGTTATTTGGTCGAAAACGCCGTCGAATGGCATAAAATAGTCGTTGGAAAGAAGTGCAGGAAATTAGCCGAACCGGATCGGATCGAAGAAGGGGAGCACGAACCGAACCGTGGAGCACCACGACCCGACCCGTTCTTCTGGAGTGCACCACGAAGTCACGATCCAAGGCTAAAGAGGGAGACTGTATCGATAGGGATACCGACCCGAACCACTTCAGAAGTCCACGAGCTGATGGCAAAGGAGATCACGAATCGGAGCACCCCACTCGAACCAATCCGATGCTTTGGAGCCAGGATCCCGAACCAAAATAGTGTGGCACCATGACGCAGTTTGAAGCACCATGAACCGAACCGACCCAGAGAGGGTGCTACAAACGGACCCGCTTGGTGGCTACGAGGTGGAGAATCCCGACCCGATCCGTATGGCGCGATCCGAACCGAACCCGAGTGGTGATTGCGAACCGAACCAAGGAGCTTGGACGCGTGGCATGAGCTATGAACCAAATGAAGACCGATCCGGTGATGACCAAAACCCGAGATGCAAAGGTTGTCCAAGTAGGAAGTTTGCACTCAGGATCCAGTTGGGAGCCAACAAGTTGACTTCGTGATTGGACTTTGCTGCGGGACGTGTGCAAAGGGGTTGTCGACGTCCATAGCTTTGATTCACCACTAAGAGACGATTGTTAGGCTACGGATCAGTGCAGTGAAGTTGTCATGACTTCATGGAGAAGAGTGATTGTAGTAAGGCTATGAGCCAGTGCAGTGGAGCCATCATGACTCCATGGGGCTGAGTGGACATAGCAAGGACTAGTGGTTATGGATCAGTGCAGTGGAGTCTCCATGACTCCATGCGGCAGAGTGATCATAGCAAGGATTTGGGTGATCAAAGCGGTGGATATCGTATGCTTTACGCACTGAGCGAGAGATGTGAGGATGGTTTCTATGCTTGATTGCTTTCCATCACTATGACATGCACACCCCCACCCCCGTATTCTTTATACCATATGTTAGTGGCACCTTAGAGTATTGTACGGTATGTTGTGCTAACTCTTTGGTTGCAGGTCCGGGTTCCGCTATGGTTTAGTATACCTTTTATTGTTCTGTTTTACTGCTTATCGCTAATACCAGACTTTTGTTTGATCCAGAGTTTTATGTCTCTTTTTATTACTCTGGGTGCTCCTAAACGAGCAGACTAGAGACAGGTTAGCTGGTTATGCACGAGTAGCTGTCCGGAGACGAGCAGGAGGCTTACACGTACTATTCTATATATATTCTCCCTGTGTCGCTGCTGGTCACTACATTGGGCATTAGTAGTGTACCTTTCCTGTTTTTGCTTTAGAGACATTTTTAAAGCTGTAATAATGATGAAGTGGAACATAAGCCGTATTTGGATTTCCACTGCTATGATGATTATGGTTTAGTTTTCAGCTTATGCACTGTCTCGCCTGTTTTATGTCAAGTATGTTATTACTATATTTTATTCCATGCGTTGTGAGACATTCTACAGGTTCCTTATTAGTTCAAATTCCTTTCCTTTCCTTTCTTTGGCGACCGTCCCGTGTTGGTTGGACATCGGCACAGCGCATTTTCATTGGAAATGTCGGCTGGTGCAGGGCGGACCGTCATATAAGAATACATAGAAAAGTTTAACAATAAAAATCTACATTTTTATTGTATGTAAGAAGTAATGAGAAATAATCATTATTTGAAATAGAAAAGTTCAATATTGAAAATTTACATTTTTATTGAATGTAAAGAATGATTCATTAAAAAGATGTATCGTTTGATAAAATATGTTAACATAAGAAATTACATTTGTTAATGTAAAATGAATCATTAAAAGATGTATCGTTTTATAAAATATGTTAACATAAGAAATAACATTTGTTAATGTAAAAATGTGTGAACAATAAAATATTCTTTTATTGTTTGCATATGAAATGTATAAATTGTATAGAAATAAAATATCTTTTTATTATGTACGTAGGAAATGTAGAAAATGTGTTGACAATAAAATACTATTTTATTGTAACATGAAATGTGATTGAACTAAATACACTTGGTTGCTGATATTGATTGTGATGGATTGACTGTTCGGATTGTGCTCGACCAGTTTACGAGCAAAATTTGCTTTTATATTTAGCATTAGGTTGGGTAAAAATGTCTATGTGCTAACACCTTGTGAAACACTTCACGATTTGACTATAAGGTGTTTAGCGATGTTGTTTGTTTTCAAATTTAATAAATGATTTTGAAATGAGATTTCTTAAGTAAAAAGAAATGTTATTCCCGATTTTGGACAGGGAATGTTTTATAAAACAGAAAGGATTTCGAGGACTACACCCGATGATTTTGAAATGATTTGAAAGTAGAAATTAATATAGATTTGATTATACTTGTGATTATTATGTTGTGAAATGATTTTCCCTACTTTGGAATATAAAACGATTTAGCAAGTATGTGGCTGAAGATGCGGGTGACCCGAAATTGACTAACAGTGCAAGGGCGTGCATGTCTTCCCCAATTGGTGGGATGGTGCATTGTCAATGTAGTTGTTAGGTGCACATATATCTATATTGGTTCGGTTAGGGTGCGTACTGCTTGGTCTTGAGGGAACATGACCATTATTTGGTTCGCATACTTGTTTGTATACATTGTTAAGTTTTGGAATTCATATTTCCAAATGTTTTGTTCTGAAATCCCGAAGTGAAATCTATTCTATTATAAAAGCTAGATATGTATTTTAAATGATTTGAAATAAAAGAAATCGGGAAATAAAGTCCAAAGAAATAATTTCTGTAAAGTGAATTGGATTTCGAAATCTAAGTTTAGGGATCAAACCTAAATGGGTGGATAAAGGAATTACATGTTGATTTATGCATTGTAGATCCATATATGAAACACCCCACCTCCATTAAGGTTACTCACAAAGGGAATGCCTTAACTTCGGTGGAGGTTTATAAGTAAAAATCACAGATAAAACACAAGACAGATATAAACATATATATATACACACACGCATAAGCAGCGGAAAACGAACAAACTTTCATTTCATAAATGCGTGTTCATACAAAACATTTCCATAATTGCCTCAGAACAAACTTCCAATTATTGCAACTATAATATTGTCTTGATTTAAAACTTAAAGAAGCATGAAACAAAATTAAAACTGCATAAATCCCCATAGAATGTCTAAAGCCATAGCGCAAAATGAAAGAGATCCAAGCAATACATTCTCTCTCTTCAAGCTGGATGAAAAATCTGACTAAGCTGAGTTGTTTCCTCCCTGTGGACCTGAGGGGAGGGGAACGGAAGAAAAGAAAGTGAAAGTAAAATGGGTCAGACATAAGTCTTGTAAGTCTAGATATAATTCTAGCATGAGAACAATAAAAAGATCTTGACTTGTATAAACTGAGAACAGGACAACACCAGAATATAAGATAAGATATGGCAGGAAATACTAACTATACTAAACGCACTCACTATTACTTCTCTGCACGTACTTGCACTGTCTCAACTGGCACCCCCTGATTAGGGTGAAGTGATCCCCTTTCTAAAGATCGGCTCCTACTCGCATAAACATGTGTCATACGGCCCCACTTGATTGTAGATTCTTATGCTGGTCCCACCATGGGGTGTATCAAGTCCCATGGTGGCGACCCAACACAATTCTAGAATGCATAGGTTATAGTACTGGTGCTCAGTGCCCTGTTTGTCTGCGCCGAAGTGTGTGCGCGCCCGCACTCCATTAGAACCCACACTGCTACACCAACCGCCGTCACTTTTGACCGCTTGCAATCAGCCCAGTAATCGTGCTCCACCCTGCCTAGTTTCAGGGTACCATGATACCTAATTGGGTTACTACTGAAATGGGTCCCCGTTACTAGGGTTTTCTAGTCAAACATGTTAAGTGGTTAAGTGTCTGTATTAACCTAACCCCACCCATCAGTTTAATTAACATGTTGAATTGGTTAAGTGTTTTAGTTAACTTAACCCTACCATCCTGATTTGTCTGTCCTTAGCTTTAAATCAGTTAAAGCACCAACCACTCACATTAGACAGGTATTGTTACGGTTACTGGATGTGCCGGTCGATTCCGGGTAGGTTTACACCGTAACCCAGTCTAACCTCAGGTCCTTATTGGGCTCAATGCCTTAACCTTCCACATTGGATTGGTATGGTTGTGATTACTGGACAGTCGGGCGGGTCCGGGCAGGTTTATATCACAACTCAATCCAACCTCGGATTAAGCATACTCATATTTTCTAAATTTACATATTTGTTCTTTTATTCTTATATGTAAATTTGTTAACAATTAAATGTTATGGCCTACTTTCCAAATTCATTATTTTTAAGTATATAATTTATACTGTTTCATGCCATAAATTATCTGTGTGATTTTTCACCCATTTATGTCAAGTTTCCTATAATTACCAATTTTTCCCAACGTTACCCCGTCTAAATATTAGGCTAACAATCTTAGCCTAATTTTCCGCTCGCATGATTTTTGACATATAATATTAGGCTAAAAACTTAGCCTAATTTAGCGTACATAAAATTTGCATAAAGAAATCCATTAACATAAACATGACATAGGTGTAAACTTGGCATTTTTTTGGTATAGTCAATATGAACACAATATGGGTCAACTTGCAAAATAGTCATCATGAATGTCATGGGTGTGAACTTGCAAAGTAGACTAAGTCACATACATATATGTGAATTTGCATCATAGACATATGTGTGAATTTGCAACATAGACTAAATCAACATACATATATGTGAATTTACAACACAGACTAAATCATCATACATATATGTGAACTTGCAAATCAATCACAAACATATGAATAAGTGTGAACTTGAATTATGGCATAGGTTTAACATATACACATTAACATGTAGAACTAACATTTGGTCACATATGTGATAGGATTTTACAACCTAAAACTTGCATAACATGATAAACTACACAACTTGTCATAACAGGTTATACTCCAAGTTCATATACATATGAATAGACTTATCCATTAATTCACAATTCAACATGATAACAAAATAGAACCGCAGACATAGATCAATATCATTCAATTCCACATATAACATAATAAACATCGTTCTATTTTCAATTTATTTCCAAGGCATGATATTGATTTTGATTCGCATCCCAAAACATAACTAAACTTACAACGAACGACGAACTTGAGTTCTGGTTTCTGAGTTCTGAATTTTCAATGCATTCCTTTGGGTAGATAAATGTTGTTTGAATCTTGTTTTTACTTTAGTTTTGCTCGTCTCTAAGCTTTCTCCAACTGACGGCTACTCTTAGTTTCTTCCTAGCAGCATGACGGCTCTAGTTCTATTTTATTTGTGTGAATTTAGGTTGAGTGTTGGGTTATATTTATAGAATTTCAGATTGATTTGAGCTGCCAGATGATCATAGAGTGAATCCAGACCATACACACCAAGAGGAGCCAATCAGAAAGTGACAAATCAGCCCTAGTGACACCAGAGCTCAAGAATTCAACCAGAACCCGACCAGGCCAGCCAGGGCCTGACCAGGTCAACTGGGCAGGTCGACCCCCTGGTCGACCTGGGTACCAAGGTCGACCCTCTGGTCGACCTGGTTCCTGGGCGGGAATTTTCCCGCCCAGCCCAGTTTGGGTCTGTTTTTCGAATTTTGAACTGGATTAGAACTGTTTGAATTTTAAATTTAATTCTGAAACTTTGGACGGGCATAACTCCTTCATACTGAGTCCTATTTACGCAAACTCAGACTGTCTCAAGCAGAATTCCGAGACGAACACAATGGCGTAACCCGTTTCCCTTAATTCTTTCATTTTGAATTAAGTATACTCTAATTTGTTAATTTAATGTTAATAGAAAATTCGGTGTGTTACATTCTCCCCTCCTTATTGGATTTCGTCCCCGAAATCTTCAAGTCTGGTAGAACGTATATCCTAACATCCAATCGTCCATCTACTCAACCAACAAACACAGGCATCCATTGTCCTTTAAAGACTTCTAATGCTTCATGATCATATGCGTAGTGTGTGTACATGTCCTTATCTAATGCAAAATCAGGCGGTCTACTGATTCATTTGACCTCCTTAATGCAAATCATGTAAGTGTCATGAATCCATTATGTATGCAAAATTTTCCTTACTCATAATTCTACATGAGTGCACAACCATTCATACAAATGCGACATCCATATGACAACATATCAAGTTTCAACCACATACAAGTATGAATACGTATATGCGTATGAAATATGGAAGTGACTGAGCCGATCTAATACCTAGGGTGTATGTATATGCATCCACGAGCAACCACTAGCAACCACTTACAACCACTTGTAGCCATCAACCATAACATGTTTCAAATACGTGTTTACATCCAGTAGTTTCTACCTAAGGAGTTAGGAGAAAAAGGACTGAGAAGATACACTAAAAGGTAGATACAAGCATAAACTCATGGAAAAAGAGAGGTCAAAGATGTACCCTCAAAAAGAAAAGGGTAGGCAATACGTATTCTGTCCTCAGTTTCCCAAGTCGTATCTTCCTCGGCATCGCTTCATTGAACTTTAACAAGCCTGACTTCGCGGTTGCGTAGCTTTTTGACTTCAGTTCCTAAGATTCGAGTTGGAACTCTCCTCACGGTTGCTTCTCGTTCTATTTCAACTTATTCTCGAATGCTTGGCTCCACCACTTCCGCAGACTCATGTAAACATTTCCGGAGATGAGAAACGTGAAAGACGTTGTGAATTCCAGCCAACCTTCCAGGCAGCTCTATTCTATAAGCCATCTTCCCAATCTTCTCGATGATAAGGAACGGTCCTACAAATCTTGGTGCTAGCTTTCCTGCGGATCCAAAGCGAACGACGTTCCTTAAAGGAGATACCTTAAGGAAAACCCTGTCCCCAACCTCAAACTCAAGGTCGGTCCTTCTTTTGTCTACGTAGGATTTCTATCTATCTTGGGCAGTCTTCATTCTCCTTCGTATCAAGTCCAATTTTTCTGAAGTCTCTCTAATCATGTCTAGCCCAAGTATGAGCTTATCTGTAGACTCCCACCAACAAGTTGGTGATCGGCACGGTCTTCCATACAAAGCTTCGAATGGCGCCATGCCGATGGTAGATTGGTAGCTGTTGTTGTAGGCGAATTCCACTAAAGGAAGATGATCCTCCCACGTCCCTCCAAAGTCAAGAACGCACAATCTCAAAAGATCTTTTAATACTTTGTTCACCCTTTCCGTCTGACCATCAGTTTGGGGGTGATAGGCCGTGCTCAAGCATAACTGTGTGCCTACAGCTTCTTGTAGACTCCGCCAAAACTCGCATGCAAAGATAGGATCTCGGTCACTCACTACGATGGAGGGTATTCCATGGAGTCGAACTATTTCGTTGAGATAAAGAGATGCTAGAGATGAGGCAATCCTTCTACTCTTGACAGGTATAAAGTGGGCGTTTTTTGTGAGCCTGTCCACTATTACCCAAATGCTAGCATTGCCCCTTCTTGAGCTAGGCAACCCATCAATGAAGTCCATTGAAATGCTATCCCACTTCCATTGTGGGGCTTCTAGTGGATGAAGCAGTCCTCTAGGCTTCTTTTGTTCCGCCTTGACCTGTTGGCATATCATGCACCTAGAAACGAAACCTGCTACGTACTTCTTCATGTCGTTCCAAAAGAAAACTCTCTTTACGTCTTTGTACATCTTGTCTCCACCTGGATGTATTGTCATCTTGGTATGGTGTGCTTCCTCGAGAACCATCTTTACCAAATCCCTTGCTTGTGGGACGCATAGTCTTCCATCTCGCCTCAGCCAACCCTTATCATCGATGGAGTACCTACTGAGGTGACTGGAAGTTTCACCCCTAATTAGCTTATCAATCACATCAACAAGTTGAGGGTCTTCACGTTGTGTGGCCCTATTGGGTCTAAAAGAGTGGTTCGTACTTCTAGTGATGCCAACAAACTGGGTACAAAATCAGAGGAAGGCCTAAAGTCAAAACTGGCTATATACTCCAAGCTTTGCCTTTCTACAAAGAGAGGGCTTAAGGTTAGCTTCTTTCTACTTAAGGCGTCTGCTACTACATTGGCCTTGTCCGGAGTATAGGAAATCTCAAAATCATACGAGGCAAGAAACTCCATCCACCTTTGATGTCTTAAGTTAAGATCTTTCTACGAGAAAAGATACTTCAGCGATTTATGGTCAGTATATAATTCGAACTTCTCACCTAGGAGATAATGGCGCCAAGACTTAAGCGCAAAGACGATGGCGGCCAACTCAAGATCGTGGGTTAGGTAGTTCTTTTCATGAACTTTCAATTGTCTTCCACCATAAGCTACTTCCTTCCCTTCTTGCATCAGGACAACGCCTAGTCCCGTACCACAAGCATCCGTGTATACTGTGAACATCTTGCTTCCGTCAGGCAAAGTCAGAACCGGGGCTGTTGTAAGAGCCCTTTTCAAGCGTTGCAAAGCAATATCACAATCCAAATCCCAATCGAACCTATATTCTTCTTTGTTAGCCTTGTGAGTGGAGCTGAGATTTTCGCGAAATCCCTAATGAACTTTCGGTAAAAACCTTGTAGCCCAAGAAAGCTTCGGACTTCGGTTGCATTTCTTGATGCCTTCCAATCTTGCACCGCCACCACCTTTGCGGGGTCCACAGCTAAGCCCTCTTTGGACACTACATGTCCAAGAAACCTTACTTCTTCTCTCCAAAAGTGGCACTTGGAGAATTTGGCTTTCAGCTGATGAACTTGAAGAGTTTCCATGATCTCCTTCAGATGCTGAGCATGTTCTTCCTCATTCTTTGAGAAGATCAAAATATCTTCTACGAAGATCACCACGAACTTATTGAGGAATTCTCTGAACACCCTGCTCATTAGGTCTACGAAATAAGCGGGTGCGTTTGTCAAGCCAAAAGGCATGACAAGCCACTCGAAGAAACCGTCTGGGGTTCTGAATGTCGTCTTATCAATGTTATCCTCAGCTACCCTTAGCTGATGGAACCCAGTAGCCAGATCAAGTTGGGAGAAGACCGAGGCTCCTACAAGTTGATCAAACAGATCGTCCATTCTGGGAAGCGGGTGTCTATTCTTCTTAGTCAGCTTATTTAGCTCTCTATAGTCCACAAAAAGGCGTAGTGAGCCATCTACTTTGGTGGAAAACACCACTGGGGCACCCCATTCTGAGATACTCCGCCTTATAAACCCCTTATCGAGAAGCTCCTTAACTTGCTTACTGGGCTCCTTTCTCTCTTTTGGAGCCACGTGTCTAACAGGTAAAGCTACAGGCTTTGCATTATCAACAAGATATATGCGGAAGTCTATTTCCCGCCTCGGAGGTAAGCCCTTCACCTCTTCAAAGACATCCGAATATTCACGGACCACTCTAACCGACTGCAAATTTTCAACAGGAGCATCAAGCGACTCTAGATAACTAAGCATAACAGCATTCAAGGGATTACAAGAAATTTCTAGAGTGTTACCGAGCCGATTCAAGAGTCTAACCACTCTCTTCTCACAATCAAGAATGGCACCATTACTGGATAACCAGTCCATGCCTAAGATCAATCCATATCCCAAGAAACCCAAAACAAAGGCACTACATCTAAACTCAACACTTAGAATAGTGATTTTCAAATCCAAACAAACCATTGACAAATAAGCTGAGCCCCCAATTGGATTTGAAACAACCAAGGGATCTTCTACCATACTAGTGTCTAGGTGCAGAGATTCTACTAAAGCAGATGAATTAAAGGAGTGTGATGCGCCAGAATCAAAGAGAGTGCGAACTAGATGATCATAGAGATAAACTAAGCTTTCTACAGAAATATTTCTACCTCGTTCCTGCGGGGGTGCCACCAGCGCATGAACCTGTCCCCCTGAAGTGGATCCAGTCTTCTGTCCCTGCCCACGCTTCTTTGGGCAGTCCTTAGCCATGTGTCTAGTCTCACTGCAATGGAAACAACCACCATTCATCTTTGCCTTCTTCTTTCTACAGTCTTTCACTATATGTCCAACAATGCCACAGAAATTACACTTTCTCTTTTCATGGGATTTGTTGCTCTTCCCGCCCTTCTTGAAGTCTGTTTTATTAGCCTGTAAACCCTCTCTCTTTTCTTGAGGCACTTCCATCTTTGCCTCTTTCTTGCCTTTATCTTCCTCGTGTAGCAGCTCCATGTCCACCAAGCTTTCATAAGTCGCTCCCATGGGTTTATAGGTCATAGCAAGGCTGTGTAGAGGCTCATTCAAACCTTTGATGAAGCGAAGGGCCTTCTTGTGTTGGGTGTTTACTAAATCCAGCCCAAATCTGGCCAGCTGATTAAATTGATTGACGTACTCCTTGATCGTCATACTTCCTTGTTTAAGAGTTAGGAACTTCTCCATTTGCAGGCTTCTTTCAGCTTGGGAGAGGAATTTCATCTCAAACCTCGTCCTGAAATCTTCCCAAGTTTCCACTGGCCTCTCAGCATGGGTAACTTCCCACCAATAAGAAGCTTCGTCTTTAAGCAACCACACTGCTAGCTGTATCTTTTGCCTGTCGTCAACTTCGAAGATGACGAACAAATCTTCGGTCTCCTTCAGCCAGTTCCTTGCTACCACAAAAGATTCCATTCCATAAAAGTCCTTTCCACCCATAGCCTTGAAGTCTCTACACATCTTAGCGAAAGCATTTCCAGGAGGAGGAGGAGGAGGAGAAGGAACCGCTGCCACTGTGGGAGGAGGAATGTCTGCTGGGCCCGCATCATTGGCCCTAGCCTCTAGGTACCTTCGGAACCAGCTAGGTATCGTTACTCCTTCTAGAAGGTTAAGATCTCCAGGCATGCTGAAACAAAAAGGAAAGATTCAAGACAAAAGGATAGAGAGATAGTGCGTATGGCTTTGGGGGATTATGCCTTTTAAAAACAACGCTTTTCTTGGGGAAAAAATGCTTCTTTAAACTTCTGTTTAAAAATAGTTTCAAAAACCTTTAACTAATCTGGTAAACCTGTGCTCTGACAACAAGTGAAACATCCCACCTCCATTAAGGTCACTCACAAAGGGAATGCCTTAACTTCGGTGGAGGTTTATAAGTAAAAGTCACAGATAAAACACAAGACAGATATAAACACATATATATAACCAGCGGAAAACGAACAGGCTTTCATTTCATAAATAAAACATTTCCATAATTGCCTCAAAACAAACTTCCAATTATTACAACCATAATACTGTCTTGATTTAAAACTTAAAGAAGCATGAAACAAAATTAAAACTGCATAAATCCCCATAGAATGTCCAAAGCCATATCCCAAAACGAAAGAGATCCAAGCAATACATTCTCTCTCTCTTCAAGCTAGATGAAAATCTGACTAAGCTGAGGTGTTTCCTCCCTATGGACCTGAGGATGGGAAACGGAAGAAAAGAAAGCGAAAGGAAAATGGGTCAGACATAAGTCTGGTATGTCTCGTTATAATTCTAGCATGACAACAATAAAAAGATCATGACTTGTATAAACTGAGAACAGGACAATACCAGAATATAAGATAAGATATAGCAGGAAATACTAACTATACTAAACGCACTCATTATTACTTCTCTGCACCTACTTGCACTGTCTCAACTGGCACCCCTTGATCAGGGTGAAGTGATCCCCTTTCTAAAGATCGGCTCCTATTCGCATAAACATATGTGTCATACGGCCCCACTTAATTGTAGATTCATATGCTGGTCCGACCATGGGGTGTATCAAGTCCCATGGTGGTGACCCGACACAATTCTAGAATGCATAGGTTATACTATTGGTGCTCAGTGCCCTGTTTGTCTGCTCCGAAGTGTGTGAACGCCCGCACTCCGTTAGAACCCACACTGCTACACCAACCACCATCGCTTTTGACCGCTTACAATCAGCCCAGTAATCGTGCCCCACCCTGCCTAGTTTCAGCGTACCATGATACCTAATAGGGTTACTGCTGAAATGGGTCCCCATTAGTAGGGTTTTCTAGTCAAACATGTTAAGTGGTTAAGTGTCTGTATTAACCTAACCCCACCCATCAGTTTAATTAACATGTTGAATTGGTTAACTGTTTTAGTTAACTTAACCCTACCATCCTGACTTGTCTGTCCTTAGCTTTAAATCAGTTAAAGCACCAACCACTCACATTAGTTAGGTATTGTTATGGTTACTGGATGTGCCGGTCGGTTCCGGGCAAGTTTACACCGTAACTCAGTCTAACCTCAGGTCCTTATTGTGCTCAATGCCTTAACCTCCTACATTGGATAGGTAATATTGTGATTACTGGACAGCCGGGCGGATCCGGGCAGGTTTACATCACAACTCAATCCAACCTCGGGTTAAGCATACTCATATTTTCTAAATTTACATATTTGTTCTTTTATTCTTATATGTAAATTTGTTAACAATTAAATGTTATGGCCCACTTTCCAAATTCATTATTTTTAGGTATATAATTTATACCGTTTCATGCTATAAATTATCTGTGTGATTTTTCACCCATTTATGTCAAGTTTCCTATAATTACCAATTTTTCCCAACGTTACCCCGTCTAAATATTAGGCTAACAATATTAGCCTAATTTTCCGCTCGCATGATTTTTGACATATAATATTAGGCTAAAAACTTAGCCTAATTTAGTGTACACAAAATTTGCATAAAGAAATCTATTAACATAAACATGACATAGGTGTAAACTTGGCATTTTTTTGGCATAGTCAATATGAACACAATAGGGGTGAATTTGCAAAATAGTCATCATGAATGTCATGGGTGTGAACTTGCAACGTAGACTAAGTCACATACATATATGTGAATTTGCATCATAGACATATATGTGAATTTGCAACATAGACTAAATCAACTTACATATATGTGAATTTACAACACAGACTAAATCATCTTACATATATGTGAACTTGCAAATCAATCACAAACATATGAATAAGTGTGAACTTGAATTATGGCATAGGTTTAACATATACACATAAACATGTAGAACTAACATTTGGTCACTTATGTGATAGAATTTTACAACCTAAAACTTGCATAACATGATAAACTACACAACTTGTCATAACAGGTTATACTCCAAGTTTATATACATATGAATAGACTTATCCATTAATTCCCAATTGAACATGATAACAAAATAGAACCACAGACATAGATCAATATCATTCAACTCCACATATAACATAATAAACATTGTTCTATTTTCAATTTATTTCCAAGGCATGACATTGATTTTGATTCGCATCCCAAAACATAACTAAACTTACAATGAACGACGAACTTGAGTTCTGGTTTCTAATTTCTGAATTTGCAATGCTTTCCTTTGGGTAGATAAACGTTGTTTGATTCCGGTTTTTACTTTAGTTTTGCTCGTCTCTAAGCTTTCTCCAACTGATGGCTACTCTTAGTTTCTTCCCAGCAGCATGACGGCTCTAGTTCTATTTTATTTGTGTGAATTTAGGTTGAGTGTTGGGTTATATTTATAGAATTTCAGATTGATTTGAGCCGTCAGATGATCATAGAGTGAATCCAGACCATACACACCAAGAGGAGCCAATCAAAAAGTGACAAATCAGCCCTAGTGACACACCAGAGCGCCGGAATTCGACCAGAACCCGACCAGGCCAGCCAGGGCCTGAACAGGTCGACTGGGCAGGTCGACCCCCAAGTCGACCCCCTGGTCGACCTGGTTCCCAGGCGGGAATTTTCCCGACCAGCCCAGTTTGGGTCTGTTTTTCGAATTTTGAACTGGATTAGAACTGTTTGAATTTTAAATTGAATTCTGAAACTTCGGACGGTCATAACTCCTTCATATGGAGTCCGATTTACGCAAACTCGGACTCTATCTCAAGCAGAATTCCGAGACGAACGCAATTATGTAACCCGTTTCCCTTAATTCTTTCATTTTGAATTAAGTATACTTTAATTTGTTAATTTAATGTTAACGGAAAATTCGGGGTGTTACAATATATTTATGGTAGTAGTATATGCACTGGAAATACACTGGAGTAAACCCGTTCCGCGTTAGCAGCGTGGTCCTGTGATTAGCCTTATTATTAAATAGATTAAGATTTCCCATACTAGTCCCATGACTGACTCGTAATTTGTTTCACTTTGCGAACTCAGGTGCCCTCTTTTCCACACGGGAAGTTGAGTAGCTTATTTTGCAGATATATTGAGCAGCATTCTGGATCGAAGCTTAAAGATGTGTCCAGGAGCATTGATAGCCTTCGCTATGATTAGTTATTTGTTCCGCTGCATTGTAATAAAATTATTGTAAATTATCTTCTGCTGTATTTTATTCGATGTACTCTGATATATTCTGTACTCTGATGTAACATTATTATAATGTTTATAAAACTCTTCTGTTATTTGTTCTGATGTGTTGTATGCCCAATGTTAGCATATTCGGGTTTTTGAGCGGTCTTAGTCGATTTTGCGATCGATTAGGTCCGGGCAAAATCCGAATCGTTACAGTCGGTATCAGAGCTCTGGTTAGCTCAAATCTTTGGGGTACAACTCGTTAGAACTGAACAAAAGACTCATCAGAGGTAGGATTAGTAATATCCTATAAAATAATACTCATTAGAGTTAGGATCAGTAGTATCCTAGAATGAGAAAACTCATTAGAGATGGGCTTAGTAATGCCCCTAGAATGAGTTGAGAGTGACAAGTCTATAATTAACGTATTTGTGATTACATATATAATCTGATCTTAGAAATATGATTGTTGAATATATAAAAGTTATATATATTTGAAAAGTTAATCAACTAATAAAATTATTGAAACCAATAAAAGAATGAAAATTGAATTGGTTAGTTAAACAACTTTCAGCTCCGATTCTTTTCGAGGACGAAAAGATTTTAAGTGGGGGAGATTGTAACAACCCAAAATCGGAACCAATTTTAAAAAATTATTTTTAGAAATTTTAACAGAAATTGAGTCAGAATTTAAAATTTTGATTTTTAAATTATAACAAAGCCCTTAGAATTAGCCATTTGGCAAACGACCTCCATTTTCGACGAAACCACCTTTGTTGGATCTGGAATATCAAATTATTGCTAGGTTTAAATTTCAATAATTTTTGGAATTAATATGTGAGCATGGTAAATTAAAATGCGTTTGTCAATTTCAGTCAAATTGGATGGACCATTAAAAACCATTTTTCAAACGGTCTTCAAATTCGATGAAATTAATTTTGCTAGGACCGTATCATCAAAACATAGCTATATTTATTTTTCGGGAATTTTTGGAGTCAGTATGTGGCCTCGATAAATTAAAAATGTACGTTTAAAGTCAATATTGACTGTTATATTAAATTATATTTTATTTTTGATAAAAAATGATCAAAACAGTAGAATTGGCTTCCGAAACATATCTCATTGTGTTCGGAATGGGGGTATTTGGTTAAGAACAACAGTCGTTGGAGTACGTTTGGAGTTCAGACGCAACATTTCACTTTTTGGAGATAATGGAATTAAATAATAATATAAAATAAGGTATAAATAGCCCAATGCCTCATTATCAAAACCCTAGTCGTCGGTTTCATTTCATGGCTAAAATTATTCGAATTTCTTTCCCTCTTTTCTCTCAATCCATCAAGAATTAGAAGATGATTTCTACATGAAAGTGGTAGAGATTCACATGCTCTACAAATTCATATGGTTAAGATCATGTTTTGGGTAGTATTTTTCGCGAGTCTCAGGCCTCAAGGGCTGTGGTTTGGCTGTTCATGGCCATGGGGGAGCTCAAAGCTATTCATGGTGAAGATGGAGAAGAAGAAGGCCTTCGATGTGGTTTATTCAGATCGAGTACCGAGAGGTTCTAGTGATGTGCGATTTGGAGAGATGGACGGAGTTTTTGGGTTCGATGATTACAGTAAAACGAACGATGGAAAGAAAGGGTTAAGCCCTAATCATATAATTAAGTTTGATTAATTATAGTTAGTTAATAAATTATGTAATCAAAATGTTTAATTAACGATATCGGAAATGGAATCGAATGATTTCAAATCCGTTGGAATCGCAGAAAAGAGATCTACAACATGGAACTAACTGGAACAAAAACGGAGCTAGCTACAAATTCAGAAGCAGTAAAATCAAAGCGAGATTTATTTTTAAAATTAAAATTAATTATTACTGCGTTGATAAATTTATATATGTATACGCCGTTAAAAATCCAGTTTTATGTGGTATGAGATTTGAATTGTTTGTGGTGATTCATTGGATGAAGTAAGTTGTTTAACAAATAAAAATACATTTTTGGGTAATATTAAAAGATTTCATTGTTCTATGTAATATTAAAAGATCTCATTTTTTATGTAATGTAAAATGGATTACATGTTTAATGTAATATAAAGATTACATTTTTATACAATGCAAAAAGGATTACATTTTTAATGTAATATAAAGATTACATTTTTATACAATGTAAAAAGGACTTCATTTTTATGTAATATAAAAATATTACATTTTATTGTAAATGAGTCAACATTAGAATTCACATTTTTAATGTAAATGAATCATTAGAAAAGATTCATTGTTTTTGATAAATTATGTTAACATGAGAACTTACATTTTTGTTGCATATGAAAATGATTCTTTATTGCATTAAAATGTTTAACGATAAAAAGTTCACATTTTTATTGTAAAAAGAGATAATATGAAAGTGATTCATTGTTGCATTAAAATGTTTAACAATAAAAAGTTCACATTTTTATTGTAAAAAGAGATTATATGAAAATGATTCATTTGTTGAATTAAAAAGTTAACAATAAAAAGTTTACATTTTTATTGTAAATGGGAAAATACGAAAAAAATGATTCATTCGTTGAATTAAAAAGTTAAACAATAAAAAGTTCACATTTTTATTGTAAATGAGAAAATATGAAAAATGATTCATTTGTCCAATTAAAAAGTTAAACAATAAAAAGTTTACATTTTTATTATAAAGAAGAAAATATGAAAAATGAACATTGTTTGAATATAAAAGTTAATAAAGTTGTGTTTGCAATAAAATTTACATTTTAATGTATGTATGGATCATATTGAAAGATACATTGTAGGAAATTTGTATGTAACATAAATATTTACATTTTTATGTAATAATGATTCATTAAAATGATTCATAGCTTGTTTAAAAATGATGTAACATAAAAATTTACATTTTTGTGTAATAATGATTCATAGCTTGTTTAAAAATGATGTAACATAAAAATTTACATTTTTACGTAACAATGATTCATAGCTTGTTTAAAATGATGTAACATAAAAATTTACATTTTTATGTAATAATTATTCATTAAAATGTTCATAGCTTGTTAAAAATGTTTTAACATAAAAGATTACATTTTTATGTAACAATGAATCATTAAAAAGATTCAAAAGTGATAAAAAAATATTTTAACATAAAAGATTATATTTTTATGTAACAGTGAATCATTAAAAAGATTCAAAAGTGATAGAATGTTTAACATAAAAGATTACATTTTATGTAATAGTGAATCATTAAAAACGTTCAAAAGTGATAAAAGATGCTTGTTTGATAAAACTATGTTAACATAGAAATTGTTATGCAAATAAAATATTCTTTTTTTGTCATTAGAATACATAGAAAAATGTATGCAAATAAATTATTCTTTTATTTGTCACTAGAATACATAGAAAAATGTATGCAAATAAATTATTCTTTTATTTGTCATTAGAATACATAGAAAAGTTTAACAATAAAAATTTACATTTTTATTTTATGTAAGAAGTAATGAGAAATGATCATTATTTGAAATAGAAAAGTTTAACATTGAAAATTTACATTTTTATTGAATGTAAAGAATGATTCATTAAAAAGATGTATCGTTTGACAAAATATGTTAACATAAGAAATTACATTTGTTATTGTTAAATGAATCATTAAAAGATGTATCGTTTGATAAAATATGTTAACATAAGAAATAACATTTGTTAATGTAAAAATGTGTGAACAATAAAATATTCTTTTATTGTGTAATTATGAAATGTAAAAATTGTATAGAAAATAAAATATCTTTTTATTGTATACATAGGAAATGTAGAAAATGTGTAGACAATAAAATACTCTTTTATTGTAACATGAAATGTGATTGAACCAAATACACTTGGTTGTTGATATTGATTGTTATGGATTGAATGCTTGGATTGTTCTCAACCAGTTTATGAGCAAAATATGTTTTTATATTTAGCATTGGGATGGGTAAAAATGTCAATTTGCTAACACCTTGTGAAACACTTCACGATTTGTCTATAAGGTGTTCAGCGATGTTGTTTGTTTCAAAATTTAATAAATGATTTTGAAATGAGATTTCTTAAGTAAAAAAGAAATGTTATACCCGATTTTGGATAGGGAATGTTTTTCGAAAATGTTTTATAAAACAAAAAGGATTTCGAGGACTACACCAGATGATTTCAAAATGATTTGAAAGTAGAAATCAATATAGATTTGATTACACTTGTGATTATTATGTTGTGAAATGATTTTCCCTACTTTGGGATATAAAATGATTTAGCAAGTATGTGGCTGAAGATGCAGGTGACCCGAAATTGACTAACAATGCAAGGGCGTGCATGTTTTCCCCAATTGGTGGGATGGTGCATTGTCAGTGTAGCAGTTTGGTGCACATATATCTATATTTGTTTGGTTAGGGTGCGTACTGCCCGGTCCTGAGGGAACATGACCGATATTTGGTTCACATACTTGTTTGTATACATTGTTACATTTTGGAGTTCATATTTCCAAATGTTTTGTTTTGAAATCCCGAAGTGAAATCTACTTTATTATAAAAGCTAGATATGTATTTTAAATGATTTGAAATAAAAGAAATCGAGAAATAAAGTCCAAAGAAATAATTTCTGTAAAGTGAATTGGATTTTGAAATCTAAGTTTAGGGATCAAAGCTAAATGGGTAGATTCAGGAATTGCATGTTGATTTATGCATTATAGATCCATATCTTTAATTATGGTAATAGTATATGCACCGGCAATACAATGTGGTAAACCCGTTCCGCGTTAGCGGCGTGGTCCTCTGAATAGCCTTATTATTAAATAGGTTAAGTAAGATTTCTCATACCTGTAACACCTCACATCCATTAGTGTCACTCACAAAGGGAATGCACTAAGTTCTGTGGAGCATTTAGGGTAAAAGATGCAGATAAATTACAAGACAGACAGAAATTAAACAGCGGAAAATAAAACTTTGCTTTATTGATAAAATAGTTTGTACAATGGTTTCTTTACAATATCAGAGTATCATCTGTCTTACAAAATAAAGAAGCAGAAAAAACAACATTTATATTCCCCGATTTTAGCAAGAGCCAGCCATAGCATCTGAAAAGAGAATCTAGGCAAACTTCGACAAATCTTTAAGCTGGGAAAGAGTGGCAGTCCAACTTAACCTGATCTAAACTATTCTCTCCTTTACTACCTGGGAGGGGGGGAACGGAAGAAAAGAAGATGAAAGAAAAACAGAGTCAGACATAAAGCATGAGTAAGTTCAGTAACTTCTAGCATGTGAACATGGAAAAACAAAACGACATGAATTAACTGAATACAAGATTACACCATGACGATAGGGTCAACAAGATTAGACAAGGTAGTCACAAGATATGCTAAGATAAGATAAACTGTATATCTAATACTTTCGCCGCTTCGCTATTTCCTTGTTATACTGGTTTCTATATCTCTGCACCGCCTATCTAGTGTCCGAACTAGTAACGATAATGTGATCCCAATCCCTGTATTTTCCATTGCCTTCTGGCATACATTCATTATTTATTACCTAGATCAAATCTAGGGTTTTCTATCAAGTGCTTTCTAGATTTAACTAGAGTTTACGCTATCTGCTGAACGCTTCTCAGGATTTATGCCACCTAGACCAACTTGGGATTATGCTACCTGTCGAACGATGCCCCCAAGCCTAGGACACACTACCTAGAGTGGTATATGTTCCTATACTTCCCTACGCATGTATCGCGAATCGTTATCGCTTGTCTAGATGCGCATGTCCTGTAATGTGCGGTCTGAGTCCTGTGACAGGGCAAATCAAGGAATACAGAACTCGGTCGGGAGCTTTCAGATATCTACCGATGCAGATGCTAAGGTCTGTTTTTATTCCAGTGGCTATGGTCCCACTTGACCCCTCCCTCAACTAATGAAAGGCACACCTTGTAAAATGAGAACTATACGCCGACCCCCGGTGCCCCTCTATACTATGGCCATCCTCACCCATAACTAGATAGCAAGTATATGGTCTTTTGGAGTTCTCCGCCTTTCCGCTTCACGTATCTCGATTGACTCAAGATGGATGGCAGACGACGAGTTGCTATCACAGGGCTACCGTTTTCTCGCCGAATCACGCCGGTCCATCCTGGTCTTTAGGTTGCCATGTATTGCAACCAAGGCATACCCCTAGTTCTTCTACGCAGACCTTAACCTCTGTGAGCCCAGGAGGATCATCTGCAGCCTCACAGAGGGATACCAAGAGTACCCTCACATCCCCTCGAAGCCTCGGGCTTCGTAACCCAATTCGTTGGAGCCTCCTTTTTACTCAGACGGACATTCGCTCCTTCCCGTGTTAAACTAAGAATTACTACTTAGTTTTCTAACTAAGATTTACCACTTAGTTTCCAGAATCGTTTTTTTCTTAACTAAGGTTTACTACTTAGTTCTCTTTCCCGTCAATTTGGATTGGTTAAGTGTCATTAGTCGATTCAAGCCAACTTAACTTTCTTCATTCATCCTATTAAACTGGTTAAGTGTTATCAGTAATTCATGATGACTTAACCCTACCACAAACCAAGTTATATTGGTTAAGTATTTATTACTTAACCCTACCCATTCACCCTGTATTGGTTAAGTGTTCCTTTTTAACTTACCCTTGCCATAATACGTGTTTCCAATTTGCATTCTTATGAACATTCTTATGAACATGCCATAATACGTGTTTCCAATTTATGCCAATTTCCAAGTTTTAAAACTACGTTTCTAGTAAATTTCATATTTTCCCCAAATCGTATTCCCACCGTTCGTATAATCGTGATTCAATCTAGATTATAGATAAATCTAGATTCGTAGAAAATAGGGAATGAACCAAAGATGAAAAGGATAGACATACCAACTGGCATAAAATGGGTAGACCTAACTTAATAGGTAAATTCCCAAGGTCTAAAACCAAGAATAGACAGAATAGAGACGTAGGTTCAAGAACATGGGTAAACCTAACTTAATAGGTAAATTCCCAAGGTCTAAAACCAAGAATAGACAGAGTAGATAATCGGGTTTAGACCCAATTTCATAGTCACAAAACTTAAGCAACACTTTCCTAGTCATGAATCACAGTTGTTCTTGTTATGTCATAGGCAATAGTTTATTTTTCCTAATCAAAGGCATAGGCTTGTGTTCATGGTCAAGGGAATGATTCTCATAGTCACAGTCACAGTCATAGGCAATGTTCATAGTCATAGGCAATGTCCATAGTCATAGGCAATGTTCATAGTCAAAGAGGCATATAGTTTTAAGGTCCATAGTTTCATAGTCACAGTCTTATTTGTCCTTGAATCATGACAGTTCTTAATTAGGTCCAAGAGTATAGGCACTGATTCGAATAGAGAGAGAGAGAGATTTGGCACATTCTTTTATTCCTTTATTTTCATTTCACGAATAGAGAAAAACGTTCAAATCTAAAAAGTAACCGACTTACAGAGATTCAGATTAGAAAAGAAAGAAGGCGTTGTTATGATTCGTGCGACGTTAGCCTTTAATCCTTATCTTGAAGCTTTGATCTTGATTTGAATCTCTTCTGGACAATTTGAGCAGCATAACCTTGTCTTGGATTTTCGTAGTATTATCTTATTTTTATTTATTTATATATTTTCTCAGAGGCAACATAAGGATAGAAAAGAATTGTGAATAGAGAATGAGACTAGGGCTGTTTATATAGTGTTAGGCGGACGAATCGGGTCAGAATGGCGTCTAGATACAGAAGAACGAACTAGGTGCAGAAAACTGGATTTCGGGACCCAGGTCGACTACCCAGTCGACCTGGTCAGGGGGTCGACCCCTAGGTCGACTACCCAGTCGACCTGGGTGACCCAGGTCGACTACCCAGTCAACCTGGGTGCCTTGGGCGGGAAAATTCCTGCCCAGCTCAACCTAGGTCTGTTTTCGAATTTGAACTCCTTTTCTGCCCTGTTTTGAAATTTGAACTTCGTTGAATCTTCTGGAGGCCATATCTTCCTCATACGGACAACGATTTACGCAAACTCGGACTCGTTTTCATGTAGAATTCCGAGATGAACGCAATGGCGTAGACCGTTTCCCTTGATTTTGAATTTAACTTTTAATTCTTCCTTGATTTGTGAATCTTAGCTTTACAGAATTACGGGGTGTTACAATACCAGTCCCATGACAGACTCGTAGTTTGTTTCACTTTACGAACTCGGGTGCCCTCTTTTCCACACGGGCAGTCGAGTAGCTTATATTGCAGATATATTGAGCGAGATTATGGATCGAAGCTTAAAGCTGTGCCCAGAGCATTGATAGCCTTCCGCTGTGATTAGTTATTTTTTCCGCTGCATTGTAATAAAATTATTGTAAATTATCTTCCGCTGTATTTTATTTGATGTACTCTAATATATTATGTACTCTGATGTAACATTATTATAATGTTTATAAAAGTCTTCTGTTATTTGTTCGAATGTGTTGTATGCCCAAAGTTAGCGTATTTGGGTTTTTCAATGGTCTTAGTCAATTTTGCGATCGATTAGGTCTGGGCAAAATCGGAATCGTTATAGTTGGTATCAGAGCTCTAGTTAGCTCAAATCTTTGGGGTACATCTCGTTAGAACTAAACAAAAGACTCATCAGAGGTAGGATTAGTAATATCCTATAAAACAATACTCATTAGAGATAGGATCAGTAGTATCCTAGAATGGGAAAACTCATTGGAGATGGGGTTAGTAATGGCCTAGAATGAGTTGAGAGTGACAAGTCTATAATTTACGTATTTGTGATTATATATATATATATATAATCCGATCTTAGAAAATATGATTTTTGAATATATAAAAGTTATATATATTTGAAAAATTAATCAACTAATAAAATTATTGAAACCGATAAAAGAATGAAAATTGAATTAGTTAGTTAAACAACTTTCTGCTCAGTTCCTTTTCGAGAACGAAAAGATTTTAAGTGGGGGAGATTGTAACAACCCGGAAAATCGAACCAATTTAAAAAAATTATTTTTAGAAATTTTAACAGAAATTGAGTCAGAATTTAAAATTTTGATTTTTAAATTATAATAAAGCCCTTAAAAATAGCCATTTTGTAAATGCCATTTTCGATGAAACCACTTTTGTTGGATCCAGAATATCAAATTATTGCTAGATTTAAATTTCCATAATTTCTGTAATTAATATGTGAGCGTGGTAAATTAAAACGCATTTGCCAATTTCAGTCAAATTGGATCGACCATTAAAAAGACCAATTTTCAAACAGTCACCAAATTCGATGAAATTGATTTTTTTAGGACTGTATCGTCAAAACATAGCTAGATTTATTTTTTGGGAATTTTTGGAGTCGGTATGTGGCCCCGATAAATTAAAAATGTACGTTCAAATTCAATATTGACTGTTATATTAATTTATATTTTAATTTTGATAAAAAAAATGATCAAAATAGTAGAATTGGCCTCCGAAACATATCTCACTGTGTCCGGAATGGGGGTATTTGGTTGGAAATGATAGTCGTTGGAGTTCATTTGGAGTTCTGACGCAAAATTTCACTTTTTGGAGATAATGGAATTAAATAATAATATAAAATAGGGTATAAATAGCCCATCTTCAGCCCAAACCCTCATTATCAAAACCCTAGCCGCCGGTTTCATTTCATGGCTGAAATAATTCGAATTTCTTTCCCTCTTTTCTCTCAATCCCTCAAGAATTAGAAGATGATTTCTACATGAAAGTTGTAGAGATTCACATGCTCTACAAATTCATACGGTTAAAATCATGTTTTGGGTAGTATTTTTCGCGACTCTCAGGCCTCAAGAGCTGCAGTTTGGCTGCAAATTCATGGCCATGGGGGAGCTCAAATTCAAAGCTATTCATGGTGAAGATGGAGAAGAAGAAGAAGAAGAAGGCCTTCGATAAGGTGTATTCAGATCGGGTACCGAGAGGTTCTGGTGATGTGCGATTTGGAGATATGGGCGGAGCTTTTGGGTTCGATGGTTATAGTAAAACGAACAATTAAAAGAAAGGGTTAAGCCCTAATCATGTAATTAAGTTTGATTAATTATAGTTAATTAATAAATTATTTAATCAAAATGTTTAATTAACGATATCTTGTTCATATGGAAATGGAATCGAACGATTTCGAATCCGTTGGAAGAGATCTACTACATGGAACTGACTGGAACGAAAACGGAGCTAGCTACAAATTCAGAATGATAAAATCAAAGTGAGATTTCTTTTTAAAATTAAAATTAATTATTACTGCATTGATAAATTTATTTATGTATACGCAGTTAAAAATTCAATTATATGTGGTACGAGATTTGAATTGATTTATTCTGTTTATGGTGATTCATTGGATGAAGTGAGTTGTATAACAAATAAAAATACATCTATGTGTAATATTAAAAGATTACATTTTTTATGAAATATTAAAAGATCTCATTTTTCTATGTAATGTAAAATGGATTACTTGTTTAATGTAATATAAAAATTACATATTTATACAATGCAAAAAGGAATACATTTTTAATGTAATATAAAGATTACATTTTTATACAATGTAAAGAGGACTTCATTTTAATGGAATATAAAAATATTACATTTTATTGTAAATGAGTCAACATTAGAATTCACATTTTTAATGTAAATGAATCATTAGAAAAGATTCATTGTTTTTGATAAATTATGTTAACATGAGAACTTACATTTTTATTGTATATGAAAAAGATTCATTGTTGCATTAAAATGTTTAACAATAAAAAGTTCACATTTTTATTGTAAAAATAGATTATATGAAAATGATTCATTATTGCATTAAAGTGTTTAACAATAAAAAGATGACATTTTTATTGTAAAAAGAGTGTAACAACCCGAAATTTTGGAACCAATTTTAATATATATGTATTTATATTATTATTTTTTAGGGAAATGCGTCAGAATTTAAAATTTTCTTTTTTTAAATTAAATTATTAAATTTAACGGGGTTTTCTTAAAATAAATTTTATGATGTTATTTGTGGAGGAAACTTGTAATTAGATAAACGTTGATTTATAACAATGGAAATTATTGTATATTTGTAATAATTAACTTTTGACTATTGATGTTGATCAAGCAAGCGTGATTTACATTATTAACTAAGATGGAATGTTGTAATCCTTTTGTTGTGTTGATATGAATGTTATAGAAACCAGGGTTACTACTGCTGTTAATTAATTGAATTTCTTCGAAAAGTATATATTGATATATATTTACAAATTTAAAGAAGCTAACTTATTTTAAAGTTTGTTTAAAAGCAAAGTGTTAAGAGATTTGTTTCGCAATGTAATTTATTTTGAATACTATTTCAAGTTGTTTACAATTAAAGAAGCTAATTTATTTTAATATGGATTTGATATTAATTTGGTAAATATAAATTTAAGATTTCAATATATGGTCGGTTGACAAAACAAAGAGATTAAATTATTTCATTGTTAATAAATTTTGGAATTCATGACATGTTCAAGACAAGTAAACAATGTGTCCAATATCATCATGTGCCGTTCACTAGTGACAATTTCACAAATTTAGTAAAATTTAAAATTTTTAAATAAAAATTTTCTTTAATTAAATTTCTGAATTTATCGTCCAATATTTTGCATTACTCTATTTAGCGTTGCATAAACGTAGCGCGCGTAGTTAAAATGTGCGTAAAACGAATTAGCGTTTGCACGTTCGCTGCGTTGTCTGTTCATACGAATAAATAATCAAAAATAATAAATGAAAAAGAATTAATTTTTATTCCTTTAACCGTGTTAGCCAAATAAGGAAGAAAATAAATAATTAACGCAAATTTGAACCATGAAGTAACGGTAGAAAATTTACAGTGTGAACACCAATTTAGACCGTATAATAATAAACAAAAGAAATAAATAAATAAACAAATAAGAAGAAATTTAACTTTTGTTCCCTTAACCGTGTGAGCAAACAAGGAATATAATTGTGTGGGTTAATTGCCCACTAATTAACATGGTTTTCAAATTCTAGGTATATATGCATATATATATGTATGATAGGTATATATGTGTGTGTGCGCGCGCGTGTGTGTATTAATTATGCATTGACGATATGTCTTTTTGACAAAATACAATTAATGTTCAAATTCTATATTTAAAGTTTTGATTTATTAGACATTTAAAGGTTTCTATATTTTTTTTTATATATATAGTAAGCACATTCTAGTAATTAATTAACATGATTTTGAATTTCCCTAACTATGTGCATATAAAGAGAAGTCTTCAGGTTAATATACCATTAATTATGCACGTTTAGAATTTAGTTAGCCATTGATTGACAAATCAGCCAATCAATATATTAAAAAAAAAAATCTCTAAAATTTAAAGGCATAAATTGCTCTTCCTCCCTTATGAATAAACTTTCTATCCAACACCAAATCTCACAACTCCATTCCCTATTCTCCGCCTCCATTATGTAAAACTTCTAAAAAAAAAAAAAAAAAAAAATTCAAGGAAAAATCTATAAATTGCAAAGCTGAGTTCTTTGAACTCATATGAGTATGAGCTTCGATTGGTATGAGTTTGAAGCGATTCGGAGCTGAAAAGTGTCGGGAGGAAGAAGAGGAGACATTGGACTCATGGCATCATACACGGCATTCTAGAAGCGAGCAGGGTAATTTAGATCGATCGATAATTTCTAAGGAATTCCAAATCACGATGAGATTTCTATTCTTATTAAATAATTAAAATTTAATTATTCTCTAGTTATTTGAAATTGATGTATGTACATAATCAAATCAGATCTGTGATTCGCGATTGAAATTTGTTGATTGTTGTTGTGGTTGAATATGATGCTCTTGTTTGTTTATCTAAATCCGTGATGAATATTTATTCGCTAGGATCTATAGTTTGTCTAGACTTTGATTTGAAATAGAAATCATATTTTTATCATTGGGTCTAGGAATATATGTTTTTATAATAAAGTTGGTATCTTTTATGTAGATTCATGTTTATGGTTCGTGTTTATAAGAAAGATAAAAACCTTTATTTTAATACGTGAACTATTGAATTAAATGGTGTGTATTCATGTCTTGTCAAAATTTGTGTATACAATAAAAAAAGCATATTTTTATTGCATACATAAAAATTAAATATTCATGATTGTCAAAATTTATTCGTACAATAAAAACATGTTCATATTGTATATATATGAGAATAAGAAAAATGTTAAGGTTTTCGAAAGGAGTGTTTATACAACAAAAATCACATTTATGTTGCATTAAAAATTGACAAAATAGATATGTCATTTATGTTGTATTAAAATTGACAAATTAATCATGTCATTTTAATTGAAATTAGAATTGACAAAATAATCATGTCATTTTTGTTGTTCTTAGAATTGACATAACAAGATTATCACTTTATATGTTTTGTAGAATTAAAATTATCATCTTAGTTAGTAATGTCACATTTGAAATAAAATTATCATCTTTGTTAGAAATGTTGCATTATTATAAAATTAACATTTTAGTTAAAAAATATGCATTGGTATAAAATGGACATTTTAATTAAAAGTTTTGCATCAAAATTAAGTTGTCATTTTGATATAAAAAGTTATTATAGATAAAAAGATCATTTATGTTAAAAAGACATTTATGTTAAAAGTGTTACATAAGAATAGAAACCTCATTTATGTTAGAAATGTATATTAGAATAAAAATATCATTTTTATTATAGAATGTAATGTTAGGTAAAAATATCATTCTATTAGAAATGTTATGATTAGAATAGAAATGCCCTTTTAGTAGAAATGATTTAGTAGACTAATAAAAATATCACCTTGATTAGAAATGATGATTAAATCAAATTGACAATTTTGGTTAAGAAATTTGTTAGACAAACAAACAACATTTTTATATAAACGTCACATTAGTGAAAAAGAACAACATTCTTGTCAAGACTTGATTAGTGAATTTAAATACTCATTTTGGGTTAATATGTTAGTGAGTTAGAAATGAACCTTTTTATTCATTGAAAGGGATTAATTGGAAAATGAACATTTTGATTTATTTAAAAATTGATAAACAAAAATCACTATTTTTATTTGCATTAAAAGTTAATAAACAAAATCACTATTTTTGTTTGAATCAAAAGTTAACAAACAAATTTTCATTTTTGTTTGTGTATTGAAAGTCAACATACAAGATTATCATTTTTATTCATATTAAAAGAATGAAATGAAAGAATATATTTTGTCATTTGAAAATAAAAGACAATTTTTTTTGTTTACAAAATAAAACACCAATTTTTACCTTTATTTTGTTTATAAAATAAAATGAAAGTTTTAATCTTTTATTTTGTTTACAAAATAAAATGCTAATTTTAATCTTTAATTCTGTTTACAAAATAAAATACGAGCTTTACCTTTATTTTTGCGAACATAATAAAATGCATATTTGAAATGTCATTTATGACAATTGACCTATTAGAATCACCACTTATGATAAAGCTCAAAAGGTCATTTATGTTGAGTTATAATCACCATTTATGTTAGTATTCAAAATGACATTTATGTTGAGTTAAAAATACCACTTATGCTAGGATTCAAAATGTCAACTTTTATGTTTGTTCATATTCAAAATACCCTTTTTGTTTGAACAAAGTATAAAAAAAAATGTCAAAATCTAAATTAACATTTGTCAATTTAATAAAAAGTTAATCTTTTGTTTACAATTTTTATGTAAACAAAAATGTCTAAATCGAAATTTACGTTTGTTAATTATATAAAAGTTTATCTTTTGTTTACGTTTTACGATGTAAACATAAATGATTAAATTGATTTTATATTAAATAGGAAGATGTAAAAATAAGATTTTACATTAAAATAGAAAATTGTGAAAATAGGAAAATGTACAAAAACATTAAAAATAGAATTTATGTAAAATAAAAAGGTTATGTTTTGTTTGCATTTTACAATGCGAACAAAGATGTTAAAAATAGAATTTATGCA
Source organism: Allium sativum (assembly GCA_030737875.1). Classification (NCBI taxonomy): domain Eukaryota; kingdom Viridiplantae; phylum Streptophyta; class Magnoliopsida; order Asparagales; family Amaryllidaceae; genus Allium; species Allium sativum. The sequence continues at coordinate 400,100,302 of CM060926.1, read as the reverse complement.
AAATAAAAAGATTATGTTTTGTTTGCATTTTACAATGCAAAAAAAAAAATGTTAACAATAGAATTTACAAAAATAAAAGAGTTTATATTTTGTTTGCATTCTCGATGCGAACAAAAGCGTCAAATTAGGATGTTACATTTAATAATAGGTTTTGTTTGTTTGCATTTTTCAATGCGAACAAAATAATAAATAGAAAGAAAAGAAATTAAAGACATTTATTTACACTTAGGTAAATAAATAAATAAATAAATAAAGAATGCTTAACCCGAGGTTGGATTGAGTTGTGATGTAAACCTGCCCGGACCCGCCCGGCTGTCCGGTAATCACAACAATACCTATCCAATGTGGGAGGTTAAAGCATATTCATATTTTCTAAATTTACATTTTATATGTAAATTACTACAAATATTTAGGGTAAATAAAACGTAAAAAAAGGAAATACATTTATTTACCTTAGATAAATAAAAGATTAAATAAAATTGCATTTTATATATAATTAAAGCATATGTTTTTACATTGTAAATAAAATTACATTTCTATGTAATAAAGATTATTTACATCTTCTTATGTAAATAAAAAGGATTAAAAGAATAATTATGTGAATAGTATTTATTTACATTTTCTTATGTAAATAAAAAGGATTAAAAGAATAATTATGTGAATAGGATTTATCTACATTTTCTTATGTAAATAAATAAGATAAAAATAAAAGATACATTTATTTATAATTAGTGTAAATAAATATAGATTAGGTAAAGGTAAATATTTATTTACAAATAGTGTAAATAAATAAGAATAAGAAATTAAAAACATTTATTTACATTTATGTAAATAAATAAGAAAAAGAGAATTAAATACATTTATTTACATTTAGGTAAATAAATAAGAAAAAGATAAGAATATATTTATTTACATTTAGGTAAATGAATAGGATGAGAAAAAGAGTTTAATTTATTTACATTTAGTGTAAATAAATTAAAATATAGAAATAGTATAATTTATTTACATTTAGGTAAGTAAAGCAAAATATAGAAATAGTATAATTTATTTACATTTAGGTAAATAAAGCAAATCATAGAAAAAGGATAATTTTTACATTTAGTGTAAATAAAACCAAAAGATAGAATCGTTGCATTTATTTACATTTAGAGTAAATAAAACAAATGTTAGAAAAGAATAATTTATTTACATTAAGTGTGAATAAAACAGTGACATTAAAGGTGATATTTTTATCATTATTTTATATGCAATAAAAAGAATAAATTTTTTTTATAATTAAAATCGCCAAATGATTTATATTTATATATATATATATAAATATAAATTATAAACTTAATGACACACGCACGACAGTTCGCGTATCGACAATCGTAACTTTAAATAGTTATACCGAAAGATCCGACTATCGGATTTTCCCAAAACTGGAACCGTTAGGACCACTTTGGGAAGATCTTTCCAACGATATAAACTTCATCAAAATCCAACGGTTAGTTTTCGAGATAAGTGTAAATCAAATTTGGTTGAAAACAGCGCCAGGGTCGCCCATTGACCCGAAGCGTCGTTTAATTAATTTAAGCTATTTTTATATAAATAAAATAGCGATAAATCGTTATTAAATATTAATAACGATATGAAATGATTTTAAATTATATATATGCTCGAGAATCATTTGAAAAGTCCGAGTTCAATCTCATTTTAAATGATTATACGACGATCTAAGTCGAAGAGTTGAAGACGGTGATTGAAGACCGACGATCTTCACATCGAATGGATGTGTTGCTACTGAGACCCATGAAAGGAGTAGCTACCTTGAAAGGGTTTCAGTGGTGGCCGTTCAGACGTAGTGTTGATTTGTACGGATTTGACTTTCGCTCAGACCCAGAGCATAAGTTTATAAATGGAATGTATGTCTGACGTTGTAGTCCTTTATACTACATTCGTTGATCTCTATTAATATATATCTGTTTGGTGGTTAACACCCTTCTCTGAGACATACGAGCTTAGAGGTTATATATTGGTAGAAATCAATGATATGGTTGGACTGACAAGGTGGCATGCCAAGATGCATGGATCAAGGCTTTTGTTGAAAAGCAGGCCTTGTGGTTGATGATCAAAGCACGGCCTATTTAGGCGTAGCTTTGTGTATAGCGTGACTTCGCGAGCCTCACACCTCGGTATGAGTCAAAAACGGGATACGGACTGCAGGGAGTGCACACGTTTCTTTCTAGCTAGAGTGATGTCAGGGACCTACCAGCGCTGACATTTTACTTATGTGGATGATGGATTTTGAGGTACCTCGTGTTTTATAGGCCATTGGTGGTCATACTATAGGTCCAAAGGGACCGGGAAGCGTGTGTTCAGGCATAACTAATCCACTGCCCATAGGCGGGGACCGGCCCTGAAGATCCAAGGGTTTCACTGCGGGGGATCCTGAGGCATTTGCTAGAGTGTCTCGAATCGGAGAGGAGCTTGCCCCTAGCCTCGACTCATGATGGAAACCAATTCTCCAATACGACATTACGATTTTAATTGTAAACTTATATACGGCGACATAGTAGGATGGGATTCTAGGATTAATACATTTATATTGAAATGTTTTTATTTAAAACATATACACATTAATATCAAATCCGTTTTATACGTATCAAGCATATTTTGACCATTATAAGGTAAAACCCTATCCTCTGGTGTGCGTTGCATTGTGTGATGGGACCTGGGTCTTATAATGGTTTCATTTTTCCAAAAAGACATTGCGTTATTTCTCAATTTACTTTAGTTTATGCACCGACAATCCATTGGAATAAAATCCGTTCCGCATTAGCGGCGTGGTCCTTGGATTTGTCTTATTAGTTAAATTAGTTTAGAATTCTCACACCAGTCCTATGACTGACTCGTAGTTTGTTTCACTTTGCAAACTCGGGTGCCCTCTTTTCCACATGGGCAGTCGAGTAGCTTTTTGAAGATATCTCTCTCTTTAGCAGGATCCTGGATCGAAGCCTAAAGCTGTGTCCAGAGCTTAGAAGTCTTCCGCTGTTTAATGTATTAAATCTGTTGTAATTTATCTTCCGCTGTAGTTTACTTTATTTGTACTCTGATATTCTGTACTCTGATGTTATATTATTGTAATGTAATAAAAGTCTGCTGTTATTGTTCTAATGTTTTGTATTCCCAAAGTTAACGTATGTGAGTTTTGAACGGTCTTGGTCGATTTGGCGATCGATTAAGGTTGGGCAAAATCCGTGTCGTTACAGTTGGTATCAGAGCTGGTTAGAAAATGTGATAGGGGGTTCTCGCTTGGTTGTTTGGTGGCGAGCAGGAGACTCTTACCCCTACACATCCCAATGGGAAGATTGGGTTGGTTGTTGCAGTCGAGAGGCTGGCCGTAAAATCAGTTCTGAGGTATCACTGTATGTCACGGTGGGAGGTTAGCCCACTGCCTGATGGTTGCAAAGCCTAGGGCCGTTACAGTTGGTATCAGAGCTCTGGTTAGCTCAAAATCTTTGGGGTACAACTCGTTAGAACTAAACAAAAGACTCATCAGAGATTGGATTAGTAATATCCAACAAGAATACTCATTAGAGATAGGATCAGTTGTATCCTAGAATGAGAAAACTCGTTAGAGATGGGGTTAGCAATGCCCTAGAATGAGTTAAGAGTAATAAGTTCATAATTAACGTATTTTGATTATATATACAATCCGATCTTAGAAAAAAATAGTTCTTGAATATGTAAAGATTATATATTTTTAAAAGTTAGTCAACTAATAAAATTATTGAAACTAAGAAAGATTTTGAGACCAATTTAATTGAGTTAGTTAATTAAACAACTTTTAGCTACGTTCCTTTTCGAGGACGAAAAGATTTTAAGTGGGGGAGATTGTAGCAACCCGAAATTTTGGAACCAATTTTAATATATATGTATTTATATTATTATTTTTTTAGGGAAATGCGTCAGAATTTAAAATTTTCTTTTTTTAAATTAAATTATTAAATTTAACGGGGTTTTCTTAAAATAAATTTTATGATGTTATTTGTGGAGGAAACTTGTAATTAGATAAACGTTGATTTATAACAATGGAAATTATTGTATATTTGTAATAATTAACTTTTGACTATTGATGTTGATCAAGCAAGCGTGATTTACATTATTAACTAAGATGGAATGTTGTAATCCTTTTGTTGTGTTGATATGAATGTTATAGAGACCAGCGTTACTACTGCTGTTAATTAATTGAATTTCTTCGAAAAGTATATATTGATATATATTTACAAATTTAAAGAAGCTAACTTATTTTAAAGTTTGTTTGAAAGCAAAGTGTTAAGAGATTTGTTTCGCAATGTAATTTATTTTGAATACTATTTCAAGTTGTTTACAATTAAAGAAGCTAATTTATTTTAATATGGATTTGATATTAATTTGGTAAATATAAATTTAAGATTTCAATATATGGTCGGTTGACAAAACAAAGAGATTAAATTATTTCATTGTTAATAAATTTTGGAATTCATGACATGTTCAAGACAAGTAAACAATGTGTCCAATATCATCATGTGCCGTTCACTAGTGACAATTTCACAAATTTAGTAAAATTTAAAATTTTTAAATAAAAATTTTCTTTAATTAAATTTCTGAATTTATCGTCCAATATTTTGCATTACTCTATTTAGCGTTGCGTAAACGTAGCGCGCGTAGTTAAAATGTGCGTAAAACGAATTAGCGTTCGCACGTTCGCTGCGTTGTCTGTTCATACGAATAAATAATCAAAAATAATAAATGAAAAAGAATTAATTTTTATTCCTTTAACCGTGTTAGCCAAATAAGGAAGAAAATAAATAATTAACGCAAATTTGAACCATGAAGTAACGGTAGAAAATTTACAGTGTGAACACCAATTTAGACCGTATAATAATAAACAAAAGAAATAAATAAATAAACAAATATGAAGAAATTTAACTTTTGTTCCCTTAACCGTGTGAGCAAACAAGGAATATAATTGCGCGGGTTAATTGCCCACTAATTAACATGGTTTTCAAATTCTAGATATATATGCATATATATATATGTATGATAGGTATATATGTGTGTGTGCGCGCGCATGTGTGTATTAATTATGCATTGACGATATGTCTTTTTGACAAAATACAATTAATGTTCAAATTCTATATTTAAAGTTTTGATTTATTAGACATTTAAAGGTTTCTATATTTTTTTATATATATATAGTAAGCACATTCTAGTAATTAATTAACATGATTTTGAATTTCCCTAACTATGTGCATATAAAGAGAAGTCTTCAGGTTAATATACCATTAATTACGCACATTTAGAAATTAGTTAGGCATTGATTGACACATCAGCCAATCAATATATTTAAAAAAAAATCTCTAAAATTTAAGGGCATAAATTACTCTGCCTCCCTTATGAATACACTTTCTATCCAACACCAAATCTCACAACTCCATTCCCTATTCTCCGCCTCCATTATGTAAAACTTCTAAAAAAAAAATAAAAAAAATTCAAGGAAAAATCTATAAATTGCAAAGCTGAGTTCTTTGAACTCATATGAGTATGAGCTTCGATTGGTATGAGTTTGAAGCGATTCGGAGCTGAAAAGTGTCGGGAGGAAGAAGAGGAGACATTGGACTCATGGCATCATACACGGCATTCTAGAAGCGAGCAGGGTAATTTAGATCGATCGATAATTTCTGAGGGATTCCAAATCACGGTGAGATTTCTATTCTTATTAAATAATTAAAATTTAATTATTCTCTAGTTATTTGAAATTGATGTATGTACATAATCAAATCAGATCTGTGATTCGCGATTGAAATTTGTTGATTGTTGTTGTGGTTGAATATGATGCTCTTGTTTGTTTATCTAAATCTGTGATGAATATTTATTCGCTAGGATCTATAGTTTGTCTAGACTTTGATTTGAAATAGAAATCATATTTTTATGATTGGGTCTAGGAATATATGTTTTTATAATAAAGTTGGTATCTTTTATGTAGATTCATGTTTATGGTTCGTGTTTATAAGAAAGATAAAAACCTTTATTTTAATACGTGAACTATTGAATTAAATGGTGTGTATTCATGTCTTGTCAAAATTTGTGTATACAATAAAAAAAACATATTTTTATTGCATACATAAAAATTAAATATTCATGATTGTCAAAATCTATTCGTACAATAAAAACATGTTCATATTGTATATATATGAGAATAAGAAAAATGTTAAGGTTTTCGAAAGGAGTGTTTATACAACAAAAATCACATTTATGTTGCATTAAAAATTGACAAAATAGATATGTCATTTATGTTGTATTAAAATTGACAAATTAATCATGTCATTTTTATTGAAATTAGAATTGACAAAATAATCATGTCATTTTTGTTGTTCTTAGAATTGACATAACAAGATTATCACTTTATATGTTTTGTAGAATTAAAATTATCATCTTAGTTAGTAATGTCACATTAGAAATAAAATTATCATCTTTGTTAGAAATGTTGCATTATTATAAAATTAACATTTTAGTTAAAAAATTTGCATTGGTATAAAATGGACATTTTAATTAAAAGTTTTGCATCAAAATTAAGTTGTCATTTTGATATAAAAAGTTATTATAGATAAAAAGATCATTTATGTTAAAAAGACATTTATGTTAAAAGTGTTACATAAGAATAGAAACCTCATTTATGTTAGAAATGTATATTAGAATAAAAATATCATTTTTATTATAGAATGTAATGTTAGGTAAAAATATCATTCTATTAGAAATTTATGATTAGAATAGAAATGCCCTTTTAGTAGAAATGATTTATTAGACTAATAAAAATATCACCTTGATTAGAAATGATGATTAAATCAAATTGACAATTTTGGTTAAGAAATTGGTTAGACAAACAAACAACATTTTTATATAAACGTCACATTAGTGAAAAAGAACAACATTCTTGTCAAGACTTGATTAGTGAATTTAAATACTCATTTTGGGTTAATATGTTAGTGAGTTAGAAATGAACCTTTTTATTCATTGAAAGGGATTAATTGGAAAATGAACATTTTGATTTATTTAAAAATTGATAAACAAAAATCACTATTTTTATTTGCATTAAAAGTTAATAAACAAAATCACTATTTTTGTTTGAATCAAATGTTAACAAACAAATTTTCATTTTTGTTTGTGTATTGAAAGTCAACATACAAGATTATCATTTTTATTCATATTAAAAGAATGAAATGAAAGAATATATTTTGTCATTTGAAATAAAAGACAAGTTTTTTTGTTTACAAAATAAAACACCAATTTTTACCTTTATTTTGTTTATAAAATAAAAAGAAAGTTTTAATCTTTTATTTTGTTTACAAAATAAAATGCTAATTTTAATCTTTAATTCTGTTTACAAAATAAAATACGAGCTTTACCTTTATTTTTGCGACCATATTAAAATGCATATTTGAAATGTCATTTATGACAATTGACCAATTAGAATCACCACTTATGATAAAGCTCAAAAGGTCATTTATGTTGAGTTATAATCACCATTTATGTTAGTATTCAAAATGACATTTATGTTGAGTTAAAAATACCACTTATGCTAGGATTCAAAATGTCAACTTTTATGTTTGTTCATATTCAAAATACCCTTTTTGTTTGAACAAAGTATAAAAAAAATGTCAAAATCTAAATTAACATTTGTCAATTTAATAAAAAGTTAATCTTTTGTTTACAATTTTTATGTAAACAAAAATGTCTAAATCGAAATTTACATTTGTTAATTATATAAAAGTTTATCTTTTGTTTACGTTTTACGATGTAAACATAAATGATTAAATAGATTTTATATTAAATAGGAAGATGTAAAAATAAGATTTTACATTAAAATAGAAAATTGTGAAAATTGGAAAATGTACAAAAACATTAAAAATAGAATTTATGTAAAATAAAAAGGTTATGTTTTGTTTGCATTTTACAATGCGAACAAAGATGTTAAAAAAAGAATTTATGCAAAATAAAAAGATTATGTTTTGTTTGCATTTTACAATGCAAAAAAAAAAATGTTAACAATAGAATTTACAAAAATAAAAGAGTTTATATTTTGTTTGCATTCTCGATGCGAACAAAAGCGTCAAATTAGGATGTTACATTTAATAATAGGTTTTGTTTGTTTGCATTTTTCAATGTGAACAAAATAATAAATAGAAAGAAAAGAAATTAAAGACATTTATTAACACTTAGGTAAATAAATAAATAAATAAATAATGCTTAACCCGAGGTTGGATTGAGTTGTGATGTAAACCTGCCCGGACCCGCCCGGCTGTCCAGTAATCACAACAATACCAATCCAATGTGGGAGGTTAAAGCATATTCATATTTTATAAATTTACATTTTATATGTAAATTACTACAAATATTTAGGGTAAATAAAACGTAAAAAAAGGAAGTACATTTATTTACCTTAGATAAATAAAAGATTAAATAAAATTGCATTTTATATGTAATTAAAGCATATGTTTTTACATTGTAAATAAAATTACATTTCTATGTAATAAAGATTATTTACATCTTCTTATGTAAATAAAAAGGATTAAAAGAATAATTATGTGAATAGTATTTATTTACATTTTCTTATGTAAATAAAAAGGATTAAAAGAATAATTATGTGAATAGGATTTATCTACATTTTCTTATGTAAATAAATAAGATAAAAATAAAAGATACATTTATTTATAATTAGTGTAAATAAATATAGATTAGGTAAAGGTAAATATTTATTTACAAATAGTGTAAATAAATAAGAATAAGAAATTAAAAACATTTATTTACATTTATGTAAATAAATAAGAAAAAGAGAATTAAATACATTTATTTACATTTAGGTAAATAAATAAGAAAAAGATAAGAATATATTCATTTACATTTAGGTAAATGAATAGGATGAGAAAAAGAGTTTAATTTATTTACATTTAGTGTAAATAAATTAAAATATAGAAATAGTATAATTTATTTACATTTAGGTAAGTAAAGCAAAATATAGAAATAGTATAATTTATTTACATTTAGGTAAATAAAGCAAATCATAGAAAAAGGATAATTTTTACATTTAGTGTAAATAAAACCAAAAGATAGAATCGTTGCATTTATTTACATTTAGAGTAAATAAAACAAATGTTAGAAAAGAATAATTTATTTACATTAAGTGTGAATAAAACAGTGACATTAAAGGTGATATTTTTATCATCATTTTATATGCGATAAAAAGAATAAATTTTTTTTTATAATTAAAATCGTCAAATGATTTATATTTATATATATAAATATAAATTATAAACTAAATGACACACGCGCGACAGTTCGCGTATCGACAATCGTAACTTTAAATAGTTATACCGAAAGATCCGACTATCGGATTTTCCCAAAACTGGAACCGTTAGGACCACTTTGGGAAGATCTTTCCAACGATATAAACTTCATCAAAATCCAACGGTTAGTTTTCGAGTTAAGTGTAAATCAAATTTGGTTGAAAACAGCGCCAGGGTCGCCCATTGACCCGAAGCGTCGTTTAATTAATTTAAGCTATTTTTATATAAATAAAATAGCGATAAATCGTTATTAAATATTAATAACGATATGAAATGATTTTAAATTAAATATATGCTCGAGAATCATTTGAAAAGTCCGAGTTCAATCTCATTTTAAATGATTATACGACAATCTAAGTCGAAGAGTTGAAGACGGTGATTGAAGACCGACGATCTTCACATCGAATGGATGTGTTGCTACTGAGACCCATGAAAGGAGTAGCTACCTTGAAAGGGTTTCAGTGGTGGCCGTTCAGACGTAGTGTTGATTTGTACGGATTTGACTTTCGCTCAGACCCAGAGCATAAGTTTATAAATGGAATGTATGTCTGACGTTGTAGTCCTTTATACTACATTCGTTGATCTCTATTAATATATATCTGTTTGGTGGTTAACACCCTTCTCTGAGACATACGAGCTTAGAGGTTATATATTGGTAGAAATCAATGATATGGTTGGACTGACAATGTGGCATGCCAAGATGCATGGATCAAGGCTTTTGTTGAAAAGCAGGCCTTGTGTTTGATGATCAAAGCACGGCCTATTTAGGCGTAACTTTGTGTACAGCGTGACTTCGCGAGCCTCACACCCCGGTATGAGTCAAAAACGGGATACAGACTGCAGGGAGTGCACACGTTTCTTTCTAGTTAGAGTGATGTCAGGGACCTACCAGCGCTGACATTTTACTTATGTGGATGATGGATTTTGAGGTACCTCGTGTTTTATAGGCCGTTGGTGGTCATACTATAGGTCCAAAGGGACCGGGAAGCGTGTGTTCAGGCATAACTAATCCACTGCCCATAGGCGGGGACCGGCCCTGAAGATCCAAGGGTTCACTACGGGGGATCCTGAGGCATTTGCTAGAGTGTCTCGAATCGGAGAGGAGCTTGCCCCTAGCCTCGACTCATGATGGAAACCAATTCTCCAATACGACATTACGATTTTAATTGTAAACTTATATACGGCGACATAGTAGGATGGGGTACTATGCCGTCTAGGATTAATACATTTATATTGAAATGTTTTTATTTAAAACATATACACATTAATATCAAATCCGTTTTATACGTATCAAGCATCTTTTGACCATTATAAGGTAAAACCCTATCCTCTGGTGTGCGTTGCATTGTGTGATGGGACCTGGGTCTTATAATGGTTTCATTTTTCCAAAAAGACATTGCGTTATTTCTCGATTTACTTTAGTTTATGCACCGACAATCCATTGGAATAAAACCCGTTCCGCATTAGCGGCGTGGTCCTTGGATTTGTCTTATTAGTTAAATTAGTTTAGAATTCTCACACCAGTCCCATGACTGACTCGTAGTTTGTTTCACTTTGCAAACTCGGGTGCCCTCTTTTCCACACGGGCAGTCGAGTAGCTTTTTGCAGATATCTCTCTCTTTAGCAAGATCCTGGATCGAAGCCTAAAGCTGTGTCCAGAGCTTAGAAGTCTTCCGCTGTTTAATGTATTAAATCTGTTGTAATTTATCTTCCGCTGTAGTTTACTTTATTTGTACTCTGATATTCTGTACTCTGATGTTATATTATTGTAATGTAATAAAAGTCTGCTGTTATTGTTCTAATGTTTTGTATTCCCAAAGTTAACGTATGTGAGTTTTGAACGGTCTTGGTCGATTTTGCGATCGATTAAGGTTGGGCAAAATCCGTGTCGTTACAGTTGGTATCAGAGCTGGTTAGAAAATGTGATAGGGGGTTCTCGCTTGGCTGTATGGTGGCGAGCAGGAGAATCTTACCCCTACACATCCCAATGGGAAGATTGGGTTGGTTGTTGCAGTCGAGAGGATGGCCGTAAAATCAGTTCTGAGGTATCACTGTATGTCACGGTGGGAGGTTAGCCCACTGCCTGATGGTTGCAAAGCCTAGGGCCGTTACAGTTGGTATCAGAGCTCTGGTTAGCTCAAAATCTTTGGGGTACAACTCGTTAGAACTAAACAAAAGACTCATCAGAGATTGGATTAGTAATATCCAACAAGAATACTCATTAGAGATAGGATCAGTTATATCCTAGAATGAGAAAACTCGTTAGAGATGGGGTTAGCAATGCCCTAGAATGAGTTAAGAGTAATAAGTTCATAATTAACGTATTTTGATTATATATACAATCCGATCTTAGAAAAAAATAGTTTTTGAATATGTAAAGATTATATATTTTTAAAAGTTAGTCAACTAATAAAATTATTGAAACTAAGAAAGATATTGAGACCAATTTAATTGAGTTAGTTAATTAAACAACTTTTAGCTACGTTCCTTTTCGAGGACGAAAAGATTTTAAGTGGGGGAGATTGTAACAACCCGAAATTTTGGAACCAATTTTAATATATATGTATTTAAATTATTATTTTTTTAGGGAAATGCGTCAGAATTTAAAATTTTCTTTTTTTAAATTAAATTATTAAATTTAACGGGGTTTTCTTAAAATAAATTTTATGATGTTATTTGTGGAGGAAACTTGTAATTAGATAAACGTTGATTTATAACAATGGAAATTATTGTATATTTGTAATAATTAACTTTTGACTATTGATGTTGATCAAGCAAGCGTGATTTACATTATTAACTAAGATGGAATGTTGTAATCCTTTTGTTGTGTTGATATGAATGTTATAGAAACCAGCGTTACTACTGCTGTTAATTAATTGAATTTCTTCGAAAAGTATATATTGATATATATTTACAAATTTAAAGAAGCTAACTTATTTTAAAGTTTGTTTGAAAGCAAAGTGTTAAGAGATTTGTTTCGCAATGTAATTTATTTTGAATACTATTTCAAGTTGTTTACAATTAAAGAAGCTAATTTATTTTAATATGGATTTGATATTAATTTGGTAAATATAAATTTAAGATTTCAATATATGGTCGGTTGACAAAACAAAGAGATTAAATTATTTCATTGTTAATAAATTTTGGAATTCATGACATGTTCAAGACAAGTAAACAATGTGTCCAATATCATCATGTGCCGTTCACTAGTGACAATTTCACAAATTTAGTAAAATTTAAAATTTTTAAATAAAAATTTTCTTTAATTAAATTTCTGAATTTATCGTCCAATATTTTGCATTACTCTATTTAGCGTTGCGCGCGTAGTTAAAATGTGCGTAAAACGAATTAGCGTTCGCATGTTCGCTGCGTTGTCTGTTCATACGAATAAATAATCAAAAATAATAAATGAAAAAGAATTAATTTTTATTCCTTTAACCGTGTTAGCCAAATAAGGAAGAAAATAAATAATTAACGCAAATTTGAACCATGAAGTAACGGTAGAAAATTTACAGTGTGAACACCAATTTAGACCGTATAATAATAAACAAAAGAAATAAATAAATAAACAAATAAGAAGAAATTTAACTTTTGTTCCCTTAATCGTGTGAGCAAACAAGGAATATAATTGCGCGGGTTAATTGCCCACTAATTAACATGGTTTTAAAATTCTAGATATATATGCATATATATATATATATATATATATATATGTATGATAGGTATATATGTGTGTGTGTGTGCGCGCGTGTGTGTATTAATTATGCATTGACGATATGTCTTTTTGACAAAATACAATTAATGTTCAAATTCTATATTTAAAGTTTTGATTTATTAGACATTTAAAGGTTTCTATATTTTTTTATATATATATAGTGAGCACATTCTAGTAATTAATTAACATGATTTTGAATTTCCCTAACTATGTGCATATAAAGAGAAGTCTTCAGGTTAATATACCATTAATTACGCACGTTTAGAAATTAGTTAGGCATTGATTGACACATCAGCCAATCAATATATTTAAAAAAAAAAATCTCTAAAATTTAAGGGCATAAATTACTCTGCCTCCCTTATGAATACACTTTCTATCCAACACCAAATCTCACAACTCCATTCCCTATTCTCCGCCTCCATTATGTAAAACTTCTAAAAAAAAAAATTCAAGGAAAAATCTATAAATTGCAAAGCTGAGTTCTTTGAACTCATATGAGTATGAGCTTCGATTGGTATGAGTTTGAAGCGATTCGGAGCTGAAAAGTGTCGGGAGGAAGAAGAGGAGACATTGGACTCATGGCATCATACACGGCATTCTAGAAGCGAGCAGGGTAATTTAGATCGATCGATAATTTCTAAGGAATTCCAAATCACGGTGAGATTTCTATTCTTATTAAATAATTAAAATTTAATTATTCTCTAGTTATTTGAAATTGATGTATGTACATAATCAAATCAGATCTGTGATTCGCGATTGAAATTTGTTGATTGTTGTTGTGGTTGAATATGATGCTCTTGTTTGTTTATCTAAATCTGTGATGAATATTTATTCGCTAGGATCTATAGTTTGTCTAGACTTTGATTTGAAATAGAAATCATATTTTTATGATTGGGTCTAGGAATATATGTTTTTATAATAAAGTTGGTATCTTTTATGTAGATTCATGTTTATGGTTCGTGTTTATAAGAAAGATAAAAACCTTTATTTTAATACGTGAACTATTGAATTAAATGGTGTGTATTCATGTCTTGTCAAAATTTGTGTATACAATAAAAAAAACATATTTTTATTGCATACATAAAAATTAAATATTCATGATTGTCAAAATCTATTCGTACAATAAAAACATGTTCATATTGTATATATATGAGAATAAGAAAAATGTTAAGGTTTTCGAAAGGAGTGTTTATACAACAAAAATCACATTTATGTTGCATTAAAAATTGACAAAATAGATATGTCATTTATGTTGTATTAAAATTGACAAATTAATCATGTCATTTTTATTGAAATTAGAATTGACAAAATAATCATGTCATTTTTGTTGTTCTTAGAATTGACATAACAAGATTATCACTTTATATGTTTTGTAGAATTAAAATTATCATCTTAGTTAGTAATGTCACATTAGAAATAAAATTATCATCTTTGTTAGAAATGTTGCATTATTATAAAATTAACATTTTAGTTAAAAAATTTGCATTGGTATAAAATGGACATTTTAATTAAAAGTTTTGCATCAAAATTAAGTTGTCATTTTGATATAAAAAGTTATTATAGATAAAAAGATCATTTATGTTAAAAAGACATTTATGTTAAAAGTGTTACATAAGAATAGAAACCTCATTTATGTTAGAAATGTGTATTAGAATAAAAATATCATTTTTATTATAGAATGTAATGTTAGGTAAAAATATCATTATATTAGAAATGTTATGATTAGAATAGAAATGCCCTTTTAGTAGAAATGATTTATTAGACTAATAAAAATATCACCTTGATTAGAAATGATGATTAAATCAAATTGACAATTTTGGTTAAGAAATTGGTTAGACAAACAAACAACATTTTTATATAAACGTCACATTAGTGAAAAAGAATAACATTCTTGTCAAGACTTGATTAGTGAATTTAAATACTCATTTTGGGTTAATATGTTAGTGAGTTAGAAATGAACCTTTTTATTCATTGAAAGGGATTAATTGGAAAATGAACATTTTGATTTATTTAAAAATTGATAAACAAAAATCACTATTTTTATTTGCATTAAAAGTTAATAAACAAAATCACTATTTTTGTTTGAATCAAAAGTTAACAAACAAATTTTTGTTTGTGTATTGAAAGTCAACATACAAGATTATCATTTTTATTCATATTAAAAGAATGAAATGAAAGAATATATTTTGTCATTTGAAAATAAAAGACAAGTTTTTTTGTTTACAAAATAAAACACCAATTTTTACCTTTATTTTGTTTATAAAATAAAAAGAAAGTTTTAATCTTTTATTTTGTTTACAAAATAAAATGCTAATTTTAATCTTTAATTCTGTTTACAAAATAAAATACGAGCTTTACCTTTATTTTTGCGAACATAATAAAATGCATATTTGAAATGTCATTTATGACAATTGACCTATTAGAATCACCACTTATGATAAAGCTCAAAAGGTCATTTATGTTGAGTTATAATCACCATTTATGTTAGTATTCAAAATGACATTTATGTTGAGTTAAAAATACCACTTATGCTAGGATTCAAAATGTCAACTTTTATGTTTGTTTATATTCAAAATACACTTTTTGTTTGAACAAAGTATAAAAAAAAAGGTTAAAATCTAAATTAACATTTGTCAATTTAATAAAAAGTTAATCTTTTGTTTACAATTTTTATGTAAACAAAAATGTCTAAATCGAAATTTACATTTGTTAATTATATAAAAGTTTATCTTTTGTTTACGTTTTACGATGTAAACATAAATGATTAAATAGATTTTATATTAAATAGGAAGATGTAAAAATAAGATTTTACATTAAAATAGAAAATTGTGAAAATAGGAAAATGTACAAAAACATTAAAAATAGAATTTATTTAAAATAAAAAGGTTATGTTTTGTTTGCATTTTACAATGCGAACAAAGATGTTAAAAAAAGAATTTATGCAAAATAAAAAGATTATGTTTTGTTTGCATTTTACAATGCAAAAAAAAAATGTTAACAATAGAATTTACAAAAATAAAAGAGTTTATATTTTGTTTGCATTCTCGATGCGAACAAAAGCGTCAAATTAGGATGTTACATCTAATAATAGGTTTTGTTTGTTTGCATTTTTCAATGCGAACAAAATAATAAATAGAAAGAAAAGAAATTAAAGACATTTATTTACACTTAGGTAAATTAATAAATAAATAAATAAATAAAGAATGCTTAACCCGAGGTTGGATTGAGTTGTGATGTAAACCTGCCCGGACCCGCCCGGCTGCCCAGTAATCACAACAATACCTATCCAATGTGGGAGGTTAAAGCATATTCATATTTTATAAATTTACATTTTATATGTAAATTACTACAAATATTTAGGGTAAATAAAACGTAAAAAAAGGAAATACATTTATTTACCTTAGATAAATAAAAGATTAAATAAAATTGCATTTTATATGTAATTAAAGCATATGTTTTTACATTGTAAATAAAATTACATTTCTATGTAATAAAGATTATTTACATCTTCTTATGTAAATAAAAAGGATTAAAAGAATAATTATGTGAATAGTATTTATTTACATTTTCTTATGTAAATAAAAAGGATTAAAAGAATAATTATGTGAATAGGATTTATCTACATTTTCTTATGTAAATAAATAAGATAAAAATAAAAGATACATTTATTTATAATTAGTGTAAATAAATATAGATTAGGTAAAGGTAAATATTTATTTACAAATAGTGTAAATAAATAAGAATAAGAAATTAAAAACATTTATTTACATTTATGTAAATAAATAAGAAAAAGAGAATTAAATACATTTATTTACATTTAGGTAAATAAATAAGAAAAAGATAAGAATATATTTATTTACATTTAGGTAAATGAATAGGATGAGAAAAAGAGTTTAATTTATTTACATTTAGTGTAAATAAATTAAAATATAGAAATAGTATAATTTATTTACATTTAGGTAAGTAAAGAAAAATATAGAAATAGTATAATTTATTTACATTTAGGTAAATAAAGCAAATCATAGAAAAAGGATAATTTTTACATTTAGTGTAAATAAAACCAAAAGATAGAATCGTTGCATTTATTTACATTTAGAGTAAATAAAACAAATGTTAGAAAAGAATAATTTATTTACATTAAGTGTGAATAAAACAGGGACATTAAAGGTGATATTTTTATCATCATTTTATATGCGATAAAAAGAATAAATTTTTTTTATAATTAAAATCGCCAAATGATTTATATTTATATATATAAATATAAATTATAAACTTAATGACACACGCGCGACAGTTCGCGTATCAACAATCGTAACTTTAAATAGTTATACCGAAAGATCCGACTATCGGATTTTCCCAAAACTGGAACCGTTAGGACCACTTTGGGAAGATCTTTCCAACGATATAAACTTCATCAAAATCCAACGGTTAGTTTTCGAGTTAAGTGTAAATCAAATTTGGTTGAAAACAGCGCCAGGGTCGCCCATTGACCCGAAGTGTCGTTTAATTAATTTAAGCTATTTTTATATAAATAAAATAGCGATAAATCGTTATTAAATATTAATAACGATATGAAATGATTTTAAATTATATATATGCTCGAGAATCATTTGAAAAGTCCGAGTTCAATCTCATTTTAAATGATTATACGACGATATAAGTCGAAGAGTTGAAGACGGTGATTGAAGACCGACGATCTTCACATCGAATGGATGTGTTGCTACTGAGACCCATGAAAGGAGTAGCTACCTTGAAAGGGTTTCAGTGGTGGCCGTTCAGACGTAGTGTTGATTTGTACGGATTTGACTTTCGCTCAGACCCAGAGCATAAGTTTATAAATGGAATGTATGTCTGACGTTGTAGTCCTTTATACTACATTCGTTGATCTCTATTAATATATATCTGTTTGGTGGTTAACACCCTTCTCTGAGACATACGAGCTTAGAGGTTATATATTGGTAGAAATCAATGATATGGTTGGACTGACAATGTGGCATGCTAAGATGCATGGATCAAGGCTTTTGTTGAAAAGCAGGCCTTGTGGTTGATGATCAAAGCACGGCCTATTTAGGCGTAGCTTTGTGTATAGCGTGACTTCGCGAGCCTCACACCCCGGTATGAGTCAAAAACGGGATACGGACTGCAGGGAGTGCACACGTTTCTTTCTAGCTAGAGTGATGTCAGGGACCTACCAGCGCTGACATTTTACTTATGTGGATGATGGATTTTGAGGTACCTCGTGTTTTATAGGCCGTTGGTGGTCATACTATAGGTCCAAAGGGACTGGGAAGCGTGTGTTCAGGCATAACTAATCCACTGCCCATAGGCGGGGACCGGCCCTGAAGATCCAAGGGTTCACTGCGGGGGATCCTGAGGCATTTTCTAGAGTGTCTTGAATCGGAGAGGAGCTTGCCCCTAGCCTCGACTCATGATGAAAACCAGTTCTCCAATACGACATTACGATTTTAATTGTAAACTTATATACGGCGACATAGTAGGATGGGGTACTATGCCGTCTAGGATTAATACATTTATATTGAAATGTTTTTATTTAAAACATATACACATTAATATCAAATCCGTTTTATACGTATCAAGCATCTTTTGACCATTATAAGGTAAAACCCTATCCTCTTGTGTGCGTTGCATTGTGTGATGGGACCTGGGTCTTATAATGGTTTCATTTTTCCAAAAAGACATTGCGTTATTTCTCGATTTACTTTAGTTTATGCACCGACAATCCATTGGAATAAAACCCGTTCCGCATTAGCGGCGTGGTCCTTGGATTTGTCTTATTAGTTAAATTAGTTTAGAATTCTCACACCAGTCCCATGACTGACTCGTAGTTTGTTTCACTTTGCAAACTCGGGTGCCCTCTTTTCCACACGGGCAGTCGAGTAGCTTTTTGCAGATATCTCTCTCTTTAGCAGGATCCTGGATCGAAGCCTAAAGCTGTGTCCAGAGCTTAGAAGTCTTCCGCTGTTTAATGTATTAAATTTGTTGTAATTTATCTTCCGCTGTAGTTTACTTTATTTGTACTCTGATATTCTGTACTCTGATGTTATATTATTGTAATGTAATAAAAGTCTGATGTTATTGTTCTAATGTTTTATATTCCCAAAGTTAACGTATGTGAGTTTTGAACGGTCTTGGTCGATTTTGCAATCGATTAAGGTCGGGCAAAATCCGTGTCGTTACAAAGAGATTATATGAAAATGATTCATTTGTTGAATTAAAAAGTTTACATTTTTATTTTAAATGAGAAAATATGAAAAATTTGATTCATTTGTTGAATTAAAAAGTTAAACAATAAAAAGTTTACATTTTTATTGTAAATGAGAAAATATTAAAATGATTCATTTGTCCAATTATAAATTTAAACAATAAAAAGTTTACATTTTTATTGTAAAGGAGAAAACATGAAAAATGAACATTTGTTTGAATAGAAAAGTTAATAAAGTTGTGTTTACATTAAAATTTACATTTTAATGTATGTATGGATCATATTAAAAGATACATTGTGGGAAATTTGTATGTAACATAAAAATTTATGTTTTTATGTAATAATGATTCATTAAAATGATTCATAGCTTGTTTAAAAATGATGCAACATAAAAATTTACATTTTTGTGTAATAATGATTCATAACTTGTTTAAAAATGCTGTAATATAAAAATTTACATTTTTATGTAATAATGATTCATAGCTTGTTTAAAATGATGTAACATAAAAATATACATTTTTATGTAATAATGATTCATTAAATAATTTCATAGCTTGTTAAAAATGTTTTAACATAAAAGATTACATTTTTATGTAACAGTGAATCATTAAAAAGATTCAAAAGTGATAAAAATGTTTTAACATAAAAGATTACATTTTTATGTAACAGTGAATCATTAAAAAGATCCAAAAGTGATAAAATGTTTAACATAAAAGATTAAATTTTTATGTAATAGTGAATCATTAAAAAGGTTCAAAAGTGATAAAAGATGCTTGTTAGATAAAACTGTTAACATAGAAATTGTTATGCAAGTAAAATATTCTTTTATTTGTCATTAGAATACATAGAAAAATATATGCAAATAAATTATTCTTTTATTTGTCATTAGAATACATAGAAAAATATATGCAAAAAAATTATTCTTTTATTTGTCATTAGAATACATAGAAAAGTTTAACAATAAAAATTTACATTTTTATTGTATGTAAGAAGTAATGAGAAATGATCATTATTTGAAATAGAAAAGTTCAACATTGAAAATTTACATTTTTATTGAATGTAAAGAATGATTCATTAAAAAGATGTATCATTTGATAAAATATGTTAACATAAGAAATTACATTTGTAAATGTAAAATGAATCATTAAAAGAGTATCGTTTGATAAAATATGTTAACATAAGAAATAACATTTGTTAATGTAAAAATGTGTGAACAATAAAATATTCTTTTATTGTATGCATATGAAATGTAGAAATTGTATAGAAAATAAAATATCTTTTTATTGTATACATAGGAAACGTAGAAAATGTGTAAACAATAAGATACTCTTTTATTGTAACATGAAATGTGATTGAACCAAATACACTTGGTTACCAATATTGATTGTGATGGATTGACTGTTTGGATTGTGCTCGACCAGTTTATGAGCAAAATATGCTTTTATATTTAGCATTGGGTTGGGTCAAAATGTCTATGTTCTAACACCTTGTGAAACACTTCACGATTTGACTATTAGGTGTTTAGCAATGTTGTTTATTTCAAAATTTAATAAATGATTTTAAAATGAGATTTCTTAAGTAAAAAGAAATGTTATTCCCGATTTTGGACAGGGAATGTTTTACAAAAATGTTCTATAAAACAGAAAGGATTTAGAGGACTATACCTGATGATTTTGAAATGATTTGAAAGTAGAAATCAATATAGATTTGATTATACTTGTGATTATTATGTTGTGAAATGATTTTCCCTACTTTGGGATATAAAATGATTTAGCAAGTATGTGGATGAAGATGCGGGTGACCCAAAATTGACTGACAGTGGAAGGGCGTGCATGTCTTCCCCAATTGGTGGGATGGCGCATTGTCAGTGTAGCCATTTGGTGCACATATATCTATACTAGTTCGATTAGGGTGCCTACTGCCCGGTCCTGAGGGAACATGACCGATATTTGGTTCGCATACTTGTTTGTATACATTGTTACGTTTTGGAATTCATATTTCCAAATGTTTTGTTTTGAAATCCCGAAGTGAAATTTACTTTATTATAAAAGCTAGGTATGTATTTCAAATGATTTGAAATAATAGAAATTGGGAAATAAAGTCCAAAGAAATAATTTCTGTAAAGTGAATTGGATTTTGAAATCTAAGTTTAGGGATCAAACCTAAATGGGTAGATTAAAGAATTGCTTGTTGGTTTATGCATTGTAGATCCATATCTTTATTTATGGTAGTAGTATATGCACTGGCAATACAATGGAGTAAACCCGTTCCGCGTTAGTGGCGTGGTCCCATGATTAGCCTTATTATTAAATAGGTTAAGTTTTCTCATACCAGTCCCATGACTGATACGTGGTTTGTTTCACTTTGCGAACTCGGGTGCCCTCTTTTCCACACGGATAGTCGAGTAGATTATTTTGCAGATATATTGAGCATGATTCTAGGTCGAAGCTTAAAGCTGTGTCCAGAGCATTGATAATCTTCCGCTGTGATTAGTTATTTGTTCCGCTGCATTGTAATAAAATTATTGTAAATTATCTTCCGCTGTATTTTATTCGATGTACTCTGATATATTCTGTACTCTGATGTAACATTATTATAATGTTTATAAAAGTCTTCTGTTATTTGTTCTGATGTGTTGTATGCCCAAAGTTAGCGTATTTGTGTTTTTGAACGGTCTTAGTCGATTTTGCGATCAATTAGGCCCGAACAAAATCCGAATCGTTACATAAAGAGTGTATAATACAATCAACTTGAGTTATTTTATACACAAGTGTATAGGATATGCAAAGAAATATAATAGAAGTGTTGGAATCTAGTGTTAAATCTTGATTATCAGTGAAAAACAGGTAAATAAAACTTCACGTAGTGTGGTAGGTTAGCTGTCATAGGATAACGAAGGCAAAGTCACACTATCTAAACATTCTGCAGTCCGTATTAATGGATAATGATTCGAAACTCGTTTAAATTCATCTTTAAACAAGAACTATTCGAAAAACAAGTATTAGATATCCTCGGTACACAATCTTAACTTAATCTTGTCATTTTGGTTGTATATATGCAAAGGTAGAGCTTCTTAATTTGTTATTATGCAAAATACTATCTAAACTTAGTTTGATATTTAAATGAATTGGACTGCACTAAACCTTGTTGACCACGAATTGAAGATGAAACTTGTCTAACCTTATAAATGTAAGCACTATGTGCATTGTTTACCCTTTTAAAATCGTAATCACCTAAAATTTAATAGGTATATGTTTCATTTTTACACCTTGCATAAGTATATTTCATTCAAAATACATTTTAAACAAAAATTTGCCTATTTTTATTTGCTTAGGTAACCTAATGTGCTGATTAGTGATTAGCTGATAATTGCAGCTTGTCAACCTTTTCTAATTAAAATACTGAATAATTAAGCCAATGATTTTACATTTTTCTTGTTATTTTGTTGTGTGTGTTTAGTGAAACTTACGATACATAAATCCAACAAGAACATTTTTATATTATCAAGTACCATTTTGTAAAGTTGAAGAGCACAATGATAGAGACTGATTTGGAAGACACAATGCTAGAGACAATCTGTAAACCAATGGAAGTAATGGACCTATGGATCATGTTATGTTTTTAGGACGAGAAATAGAAAAACGACCATGAATTCTCTTTTTCATTTCTTTGCACCTCTTCCTTTCACCTGTCCTTTTCTTCTTTTTCTTTCCTAAATTCGATGCAAGATAGAACTACTGGTCATTAATTTTTACATATAAATCCATTTATGAGTATGACTGGTTATTATAGATTGTCTTTAACTGTGACATAGCAGAAAATTGAATTATAATACCCAATTCATCAATAAATTTTATGTTTTTATTGCTATCATCATTCTATGGTAAAATATGAGCTTAATGTTGATGTTGTATGTGTGTTGTTGATATAAAATTCAAACCTAGATCAGCTATTACACTATTCCCTAGATCACACTCTTTCAACATCCTTATCTTTGATTTTTGTTGCATGACAATATAGTCTTTCCCGTGTTAATAAATTATCTTTGTCATGCGGCACTATTACACTATTCCCTGGATCAGCTAATGACTTCATATAGGCAGTACTACTTGATTTCCTTACTTGGTCAATTAGCTCATGTAAACTTGGTCTTCGTTTCTACCATTCTTTTAAATATCTTTTGACATACATCATTTCGCGTATAACTTAAATAGACTGTTATCTGTTGATGAAGTGTTCCGAGCATTCCAAATAACATTGTCATAACTATTATAATCCTACCAAATATTGTTACATCTGAAAGGGACTTTTACAGTGTCATTATTATGTTTGTAAAGATTAATTAAAAGAGGACATTAGTCACTCATTGAGTGTTTCAAAATTTTAGTATGAGCCGTTGAAAATATACTCTAGAAGAGGGAATTATATAATACCGCATCGATCTTGTTGTGAGTAGCGCAGTCTTTACCTCCCTTCAAGAAAAATCATTACCTAGATACCTGATTTCAATCAGCCTTACAGACAAAGTGCGCAGTTAAATATTCATTCTCGACGTTGGATGATGAGCAGTTAGGGCCCCTTCTTTCTAAATTATATAAACACAATTAAAGTTCCCATCGACGATCCATGGAATACTAACAGCTTGCCCCATATTTGTAATGCGATGCCGTAGGATTTTCCTATTTATTACAATCCATTTACAGTGATAAACACTGGTTCAAAACCATACCATTGTTTTGGAACAGGCATGTAAAAACTGCTCTCGATAGGAATGTTTTTGGAATCTAAATATTTGGATTTAAGATTAGCATATTGTCATTTGCATATGAGAAGTATTCCCAATCAGGATTTAAAAATATTACATACTGCTCATTATTTTCATATACATATGTTGAGATGTTTGCTTTGAACTCAAAAGGAGATTCTTAAGAAAGTGTTCTTCTAGTGATACAGCTGAATGAACTACTAAAAGGTTGTTTCCAATCTGAAATTGTTTTCTGAACGTTACCAAAGCTTTGTATGCTTCCAAACTACTGAGTTTTATTCATTATTCCATAACTTTTTTGTATTACTTTCTTAGTGTTGTTTTGTTTAGGTTCAGAGTGCATCATTGTTTCTGGAACATATGCGGCCATATTATTAACAATGTCTGCAGAGCAGCGAATTGTGAGATTCAAGTCACTGCTTGTCATTTCCTTGCTTACAGTCAATTACATAGATGTAGTTAGTTCCTATAGTATTTTGCTATAGTGTTTGTATTGTAAAATATGTTGAAACTGTCACTTGGATATATGTTATGTCTATGTATTATGTGTATTAATATGTTAGAAGAAGTTCAAATGTAACTTTGTCAAGTATTTTGAAATATGTTACAAATTTGTATATATCGTTTAGCCTTTCAGAACAGGTTTTTGGTTGCTTTATTGTGATATTTGTTTTTAATAGTGAATTATTATATACATATATATATATATATATATTGGTAATGATGACTTATGACATAACAATTAATTGTGTTGTAACGTATTGTGTTTTTTTTTATGTTTTGCAACTGTCAATAGCAGTTGCAAAATGATTTATTGCAACTGCTTTTGACACTTGTAAAAAGCCTCTATCACAACTTTCTCTTGCAACTACCGAAAACAGTTGCAAAATGAAATCAGTCTATTGCAACTTGGGATATCCTGACTAGAGCTTACCATTTTCAATAGGTCTATTGCAACTGGCATTACCAGTTGCGAAATAGTTATTTTTTGTAGTGAAAGCACCCCAAACTCTAACAAACGAAATATTTCCTAATACTATATCGCCTTTGAATGGCCTTTTAATCTAAGCTATGTAAATAATACAGCTATGCAACCAATAGTCATCAACATTTCTAAATTAACATTCAAGCATAGATAATAGTAATAATAAATTAAATTAAACCTATGTATAACAATCAAAGTGAAATATGTAACGACCTAGAAATTTTGTGTAATGACCCAAAAATCCGGTCCAATTTGAGCTGACCAAAAACACAAGTCCAACCCCAAATTAAACTGAAAATCTTGAAATTAATAGAAAGAAAACAGAGGGTGAGGAAAGATAAGATAGAAACTTAAAATTAAACTGAAAATCAGGAAATTAATAGAAAGAAAACAGAGGGTGAGGAAAGATAAGATAGAAACTTAGAATAGAAGAAGAAGAACAACACAACATCAGAGTAACACGAATCTCACAGCGGAATGAATAACATATAATATATAACATGACTTTGAAATATAACTTTGTACTTGAATATACATATCATCATTAAGTACAGCACTTACAACACAGTGGAAATAAACTATAGCTATAAGATCCTGAAGCCTCCTGCTCCAGCTCTTCAAGTATCTGTAAATCCCGACTACTTGATTGCCCGTACAAAATTGGGCACCCAAGAGTTTACGGAAAACAAAACAAAATAAACTCCGGGTCAGTTATGGGACTGGTATGAGTAAAACAATTTAAAACAGTTTGAACAAGTAAACGATATCTCATAAGACCACGCCGTATAACGGAACTAGTTTTTCCCTTATGAGAATCCAAATTATCTTTATATCAAAAACCCTTTTGATATTATAATAATGTCTATCAACCACAATATAATAATCATCTAGCAGAAACGCTTTCATCTTATGTTCTACATATATAGTATACAATCAAAACCGCAAGCACGTATTGGGTAATGGATTTCCAACTATGACAAGGTATGGAACCACCTTTCGCTAGTGTACCGCTAGAGAGGAATACACTGGGTTCAACAAGAACATCTTGCAACCCGGCCACACATGACCGACCACTCATTTTGCTTGAGTGTATCGAATGTATATCACCAACGGTTGGGATCAGCAACCATTTCCCGAATGGGACAGCATCGACAACAGATTTTTAGAAGTAAATGAAACTCTAGATCAGGTGATTATACACCCTACTTCGGAGCGACCGACTTAGCCATGCTTCCTGCCCGATTTTTGTCATTTACCGGTTGATGAGGATTGAGGTTACGCTTCATCATCACATCAGATTCACTTCGAATGTCACATTGTCAGATCCATCGAAAATCACTAATTTGACGTCTATAACCATACATTACATGTCAGCTAAAATAAGTTTCCTTCTCCGCTTCCACTCTTGGTACGGTTGAAGAAATCAATGTACGTGACCTTTCTGGAAATACGCTGTCAGACATTCATCCATACAAGTCACCCAGGAACAGGATGAACGAAGGTACTATTCAATACATCCATCTTAGGCACTGTTATCTAAGATTTATACAATAGCCCTTGCACTTTACTCCGTCTTCAATTATCTTTGGCATATATGATTCACAACGCTTATGCCAATACAGAGTGGTTCTTTGGATAATAATCCAACCGGTCTCTCCATATTAACAACGTTAAAATGGTCAAAACTTCGATAGTCTGTGATTTAACCATCAAAGAAAAACAGATGTGCAAACAACGATATTATTTCCAAATGGAAATTCTATCAATCAATCATCAATCATATATATATATATATATATATCTACATATATATATTTCCTTATTTTCTATGTTTAGAAAATATACGTTATTAACACTGGAAAACATTTCCATTGTTATTTACATATCACTATCATTTCACAACTATCAGTCCCTGATTGTAAACTAGTAGGAGAACAATTCTCTAAGTATAAACCCCGAAGGCCGAAACCAACATCAGATCGACACTTTGAAAACCATTCAGTTTACTAATCTCTGGTCAGTTTCTAATTTTGCTTAACTATATTTCTTTTCTTCTATTCGATTAACTCTATTTGATTAACTCTAATTGAATAACTCTAATTGAATAACTCTATTCTGTTTTAACTTTATTTCGAATAAATATATTTGATTTAACTCCTTCGAATATAAACTATATTCGATTAACTACTTCGAATATAAACTATATTGGATTAACTACTTCGATATACTCTAATCAAATAACTTTATTTGATTAACACTGTTCCCTTTTTATAATTCTATTTGTTTTCTAAATATTCTCCTTTATAATATCCTATTTATTTTCTAATAATATTCCTTTATTTTATTCTATTCGTTTTATCAACATTTTTCCCTTTTATAAAACTCTATTCGTTTTATAAACATTTTCCCTTTTATTTACTTTCGAAATATTTCCTTTTATAAAATCTGTTGATTTTATAAAATCCCTTTATTTCAATATACATTGAAATAATTCTTTTTACATCCCAGGGTCTTTTATGATATTTAAAATATCGAATAACAAGGATTGATATCATTCTAACACACATAATCCATAACAGATTATATAACACATCATATATCACAATATATGAAAAACAGTAATATAAATGTTGAGGAATCCAGTCGGATTCCTCCAACCTGTTTCCCTACATCCACAGATGTTACACAATAAAATCAACATTTCTTTCAATTCCATATGATATATTCTGTTAAACAGAATCAATATAGAAATTCAACTAACTGACTAGCAGTTCAATCAAATAGTCAACACATAGTCAATCAGCCAATATTTAACAGTTCTAAAAATACAACATGCAATTATAAACTGTTCAGAGTTAGTGAGATTTACTCACATTGGCAGTTCATCGTTAAAGAACGATAAACTGTTTGTTTGATTTGAATCAAACAATTTATTTCGCCATAAATTCAAATAAGCTCCAATGGACTTCCAGTCAGTTTCATTGTGGTGTGCTCGTCCATACGATCCTAACGGATCTTGGTTTGTGAAATTCTGATGTCGTATGATCAAGATATTGCATTAACAAGTTTGAACCTTATTTAACTTAAAAATAAATAAAAATTAAAACTTCAATTGGGCTTTCACCTTTCTCGGCCCACTACCAATTCAAAAGCCCACCCCCACATCTTCTTCCTCCACAAACAGAAATGCGGATCCTCCAGTAATTCCCCCAAACCAACTTCGATCCATTCTCCACTCATCTCTTCCCTTAAAATCAAACAAAAATCATCATAAATCTCCTTTCCACCTTCTCTTCATTTTGCACTCAAAAGTACCCAACTCGACATCATCTTGTTGAATGCGTCGAAGACCAGTTCACGCCGTCCCCAAGGAGACCGCGACATCTTCCTGAGTGGAACTCCATCAAAATTCGTACCCGAGTGCGATTTCTCACCTCCATTCCAAAATAAATAACCGTTTTGCACATAAATGCTCCAATTAACAAATATCTGTAACCCTAGCTTCAATGTGGACTTTCGAGCATGACAGAAACTGGATCGCACTTAGTAAAACTAGCATGGGATCGAAGAGCAGCTGATAAGGAATTCGGATATATATGTAAAATAATTTATAGAAATTTATATGGTTTGTTCATGATTTTATTTTCTTCATTTTTTTATGCGGTTTGTTTGTGAATGAGAATTTGTGTTCTGCATTTATAAACACTGAAGAAGTGGCAGAGAATACAGAGGACGTGGCCTTAGTTTTAACCAGACATGGATTAGGATATTTTTAATTTTGATTATTATATTTATTTATGATATAATGCTGTGAATATTTGTCCTTAAAAATTCCTGTGACCACATACGATACCCAAAAATCACCAACTGGACATACAACTAGAGTTTGACATTACGGTCCCAACGAAACTGGTTTCATCAAATTCCGACTCCGTTTGCTCACACAGCGTATTTCTAACTATCAAAATACTAAATGTTTTTCACTTTAAAATCCTGTACGGCCACATACTGACTTCAAAAATCACGGAAATTGAAATCTAGCAATAATTAAATATTGCGGATCCAACAAAATTAGTTTCGTCTAATTTTGAGGTCGTTTGCAAAACTGGCTATTTCTAAAGCTTTGAATGACCCATTTAAATATATAAATATATTTAAATATAATAAAATTAAATATAAATAAATTTATATTATCGTATATACTCACAGTGGAATACCATACAACTCTAGAATATTCCTATATGAATTTCTAACTCGATATTCACTTCTAGGTCAACCCGATATTCAATTTATATTGAAATTCCTTTTTAAAATATAAATAATTCCTTTATAAATTATAAAGGAATTCCACAGCGACTTTTCTAAAATTTTATTTGGACATATATCAAAATCTACATGACGAAATCCCGATTTTTCTCTTTCACTAGAAAGATATACTCCACCAGCTCCACACGTTTCTTGTTTCACAGAAATCCGACTTAAAACGAATCCTGTACATTCAGTTGAAGTTCGAATCGCCAATTTACGAACTGCAGCGCCATTTCAAGCTCGATTTTAATTATAATAAAATTATACGTTCAAACTGTCGTTCAAATAATATATTCGTTATTCCAATTCAATTCTGAACTGAATTAAATATCACGGATGATCCGGTTCACACCATATCGCCATTTCAGCCAATTCTGATTATTTCAGAGTTAAATATATTATTTAATTTATTATTTTAATTAAATATTCACCATTATTTATTTCCACGACCATTAAATTCTCTAAACCACCATTTCAATAATTAAATAAATTAATTATTATACCGCTGAAGATGCGGGTCATTACATTTTGAGATTTAAAATATAAATTAAATTAAGATTCAATGTAAAATAAATATTTATATTTGAGATTTTGTCAATTCTTGAACAATAGGTGCGAACCATTTCATAAATTTATAAACAAACGTGATTTGCATTACTAACCGAATTGAATATTTAGTGTTAAAATTCCTTAGTTGTTTAAAAATGAATATTATGGAAAGAGTTGTACCGTCATAAATTTAGTTTGCAATTTCAGTAAGAAATGAATTTAATACTTATCATGCAACTTGATAAGAAGAAAATATAAGCTTGAAATTCAATTTAGACTGTTATTTAATGTAATATTCATTCTAAAAATAAAGGCGCAATGTGAATATGGTGTCAATATAAAAATTTATCAAAATTTATTATACCAAAAAATAGTGAGCCGTTTGGAATATTTAAGACTTGACATTTGAACCAAAATCAAGTTTGGAATAAATTTCGTTTGAGAAATGATTTGTTTTGAATAAAGAATTTATTTGCATAATAGAATATCGTTAAGATTAATCTACTCTCAATCAAACTGATAAGTATGAATGGCACAATGAAAATTAACTTTGAAATAAATTCAAAATCTAATTGAAGAAGCAAATTTATTGAAGAGAGAATTTTGTTGCAAAGAAAAATATCATTGGGATAAATATATTTCCAATTTAAACCGTTAAGTAAATAGGGTAATAAAATGCTTAAATCAATTTTTAATTTACAAGTTGAAATTTTTAATATAAATAGTAATAAATTTTGTTTTGAATAAACCATTAAAATCTAAATTTATTACGGTATTAATTGTGATAAAGTTAATGAAATTTTGATGTACAAATGGTGTAACTAAACTAAAAATATAACGCATATTTTTATAAGCAATGCATAATAAAAGGAAACGAATAAATTCGTTACCAATTGAATTTGATTTTCGGCATATGATGGTGAAGCTTATAACGTTCAGATAATGACATAAACAACGTTGTTAGCCTAACATATCGTTCAAAGGAAATAAATCAAATTTTCCTTCTTTAAAGGAGATATGGTAGAAAACCAAATCTGGGAAAATCTAATATTAAATCTTTCCATATCAGTGCAAGATTTTTGAAATAGTGACCAAAGATTGTGAACAGTTCGTATTCACAGAACCCAATACCATGCGATATTCTCTGTCCCCTCTTCTCTACATTATAAATGTGTGTCTCCTGCTTCTATGCACAAACCAAACTTCTTTTCTTCTTGGAAACAATCTTATTTCTTCTTGCGAATAGTCCTCCCCAACAAGCTCCACTCCAATAGTCCACCGTCCAGTGTAGAAGTTACGGCCTTTTCTTGTGCCAAGAGGTTAACACAAACATAGAGTAGTGTAGATAATGTATATATCTATATACGCGTTAGTGGCCGAGGAGCAGTGCGCGACGCATGTGTAAGAGATAATAGATCATCCGAGGCTGATGGAGATGATTTGGAACTTGACGGTGAAAGTTTGGAAAGCAAATATAGGTGAGAACACTCGAATATAATTTTATTATGTAATATGATTTAAAGTTATGATATACTGAGTAATTGATGGATGGTAATTAGTTGCATGAATGTTCAATAACTGATTAGTGGATGATATTGTCATTTGAATATGGTATGTGATGTGTCATGGTTGCCAATAAATACATATCAGGGCGCGTTAGTGGTATAACGCGCATTCATAAATTGTATGTGGCATGCTTTTAATAATAGATGTATAAATGATTGTTGAATGTGTAATTACGCATATTGTAACAATACGGAAATTCTGAACCTATTTAAAAATTTTATTTTAGCAATTTAATTGGATTTTGAAAATTTAAAATGATTTATTTTAAATAATAATGGCTAAAAAATTATTTTAATTGAAGATAGAACGTATAAATTTATTTTAATTATATAACAAGTCTGAAATGGCGCGGTTGTTTGAAAATTCGATTTCAAATTTTAATTGAATGTACAGGATTCAAAATAAATCGGATTTCGGTAAAACCAAAAATATTTAAATCTGTTTAATTATGTCTTTCTAACGGATCTGAAAAATTGAAATTTCATAGCAGGAATAAAAAGTTATGGCCATTTAAAAATTTAAAGTAGTCATTATGGAATTTATATATATTTTAATATAATAAATAATCAATTTTCAAACAACCTCCGTTTTCGACGAAACTACTTTTGTTGGATCCGGAATGTCAAATTATTGTTAGACTCCAAATTTCATAATTTTTGAATTTAATATGTAAGCGCAGTAAATTTAAAAGTGTTTGGTAATTTAAATTTAAATTGGATCAACTAGAAAAGGCCATTTTTCAAACGGTCTCCAAATTTGATGAAATTAATTTTGTTAGGACCGTGTCGTCAAAACATAGTTAGATTTATTTTTCAGGCATTTTTGGAGTCTGTATGTGGCCCCGGTAAATTTAAAATGTACGATCAAATTAAATAAATAAAATGTTTTATATTTTGATTTAAAGAAAAACTGATCGTAACAGCCGAATTGGGTTACAAAACATATTCCATTTTGTCCAGAATGGGGGTATTTAGCTAGGGGCGACAGTCGTTGGGTTCGGTTTGGAGTCAATAGCAACGAACAAATATTTTTCAAGTTAAAAGAATTAAAATTAATAAAATATTATTATATTATAAATAGCCCTAATATCCTAAACCCTATTCTCTAATGCTTCAGCGCCACCGACTGTCATATTAATGGCCAAAAACATCTGATTTTAAAACCTTAACAAATTCTGATCCATACAATTTCGTTCAAGGGTTCTAAAGCAAATATTGAAGAGATTTTCAAGCTCTCTAAATCCATACGGATGTGATCTCCTCTGACTCGACGTGGTGCTCGGAATTTAGGTTGAAACCTGCGCCGTTCGTGGTTGGATTGAGAGGCGCAGGGGCCATCGCACGAGACATAGTTCAAGGCGGAGGTGCGCGAGGTGGAGGTCTTCGAGGTAGGGGTGGCCGATCCTGGTCTGGTGGTAGAAGATGGTGTCGACGGCGATTTCTAGAAGTTGATGTCGGGTTACAGTTTTCTAAAGAGAAGGATTACAAAAACAAGAGGTTAAGGGAATTAAAATATATATTAATTAAAGTTAATTATATATTAAATATTCAAATGTTTATAAAAACGATATCTTGTTCATACAGATACGGAATCAAACGATTTCAGATCCGTTGGAATCATAGAAAAGAGATCTACAACATGGAACTGATTGGGACAGAAATGAAAGCACCAAGGATTGTTGAAAAGATTAAACAGCAGTTTGATTTTATTAAAACAATCGTTTTAATAACGATTTCGAAACCAGTCAAGGTGAGAAATCCTCACTAAAAACTATGCACAGTTATTTATTTATTTACATATCTGAATATATATATATATATATATAGAATTGCCTGTGAGAATTATTTTTTAAATAATTATAATTAATTAATTATTATCATGTTTAGAAATTCTTAACGCTGTTAAAATCAGTTTGTTGTTGTACGCGATTTGATTTGGATTGGTTGATGCTGTTGTGGTAATCTTTTGATTTAATAGAAAGTGTAAACAAATAAAAATGCCATTTTTATTTGTTATGTTGAAATTAGAATTGTATACAAAATAAAAATATTCTTTTTATTTTTCATGTTTAAAAATAAAAATGTACACAATTAAAAATTCTTTTTTATTTGTCATGTTAATGTAGGAATTTTATACAATTAAAAATTCATTTTTATTTGTCATGCCAAATATTGAAATTGTATACAATTAAAAATATACACTTTTATTTGTCTTATTAAAAATAGGAACTTGTATACAAATAGAAGTTCACCTTTATTTGTCATGTAAAATATTCATTTTTGTTTGTCATGTTAGATATTGAAATTTGTATACAATTAAAAATTCATTTTAATCATTTTTATTTGTCATGTTAAACATTGAATTTGTATACAAGTAAAAATCTCTTTTTATTTGTCATTAGAAAATATATAAATTTGTATACAAATAAAAATTATCTTTTTATTTGTCATTAGCGACATAGAAATGTTATGAAAATAAAAATCATCTTTTTATTTGTCATACGTGAGTATAGAAACATGTTATGCAAAATAAATACCTCTTTTTAGTTGACATTAGAAATGTAGAAACATGTTATGCAAAATAAATACTTCTTTTTGTTTGTCATTAGAAATGTAGAACATTAAAATTGTTATGTAAGATAAAAATGTCAACTTTATCATGTTAAATTAGAGAAAAATAATCATTTATCATTTTATGTTTTGTTTATTCAAAACATTATTTACGTGTTGTAGAAAAATAATCATTTATCATTTTATATTTTGTTTATTCGTATCATTATTTACATGTAGTAGAAAAATAATCATTTATCATTTTATGTTTTGTTTATTCAAAACATTATTTACGTGTAGTAGAAAATAATCGTTTATCATTTTATTTTTTGTTTATTCAAAACATTATTTACATGTAGTAGAAAAATAATCATTTGTCATTTTATGTTTTGTTTATTCAAAACATTATTAGTTACATGTAGTAGAAAAAGAATCATTTGTCGTTATATGTTTTGTCTACTGGAAAACATTATCATTATTATGTTAGCGATGTTAGTAAATTGATTATATGTTAATAATATGATTTTTGCTAGATTAAAACATTATCATTATTACGTTAGTGATGTTAGAAAATTGATTATATGTTAATAATATGATTTTTGCTAGATTAAAACATTATCATTATTATGTTAGCGATATTAGAAAATTGATCATATGTTAAAAATATGATTTTGGTTAGATTTAATACATTATCATTATTATGTTAGTGAAGTTAGAACAATAATCATATGTTGAAAACATGTTTTGTGAAATTAAAATGTCATTTATTTAGAATAATGTTTTGTGAAATAAAATGTCATCTTTTTAGAATAGGTTTTGTTAAATAAAAGGATTACATGTTAAAATATATGTTACGTTAGACAAAATGTCACCTTTATCATGTTGGACAAGAGTTAAAATAATTACTTGTTAAAATATATGTTTTGTTGAAATTAAATTATAAATATTTATTTATAATTTAAATAGTGAAAATTTGTTAAATAGAAAGTAATTCAAACTGAATTATAATTGGTTAAATTTATTAACCAATAACGTATTTAAATAAATTGTTGTTGTCTGGAAACTCCACACGGGTATTGGGATGATATTTGACATACACTAGTCCTAATTTTTATTTATATGTCAATCGATGGATTGACAGTTTGTGATAAATGTTATTTGTTTATTTTAATGCTCACACAGTTGTAAAACTTCATTTTGGATGTAAATGGACTGTTGAATGATTATTTATCATTATTGTTAAATACATGTGATTTATGAAAATCCATATAACTGAAATTATATGGTAATTGATCGAGTCGCATTCCGATTCAGAATGTTTAAAAAAAAGGGAATATTCAAAAATAAAGAATATTTTAAAATCAAGAGTATTTTAAAATAAATTTAGTGAAGAATAAAACTATAATTTCTTATGTCCATCTTCGGATGGACACAAAAATATAAAAATATGAAGCCGGGTTAAGATAGGAATGTCATTTTTAACCCGAACGGGTTTATCGATCGATTTTATTCATTTTATAATGAAAATCGAAAAGAAGTGATTTCAAAGTTTAACATTTTGGAAATATTATCATTTTAATATGATAAAGATATAGAATATTCAATTTTGATTTAAAATGGAAAACAAAGTTGAAATCGTTTTAAAATGAATTTATAAATGATTTATAAAATATGTTTTAAAATGGAAATCGACGAAATATATATGTTATATATATATATATATAATGGCCTGAATAGAACGCGCCGCGCAGCGACCGTTCGCGAATTTCGACAATTAACTTCAAATTGATGTAACGGGAGATCCGACGGTCGGATTCTCCTAAAACCAAAACTGTTGGGTTCGTATCAAAAAGATCTTTCCAATGAATATAAGAGATTTGAAATCTAATGGTTAGATTTGTAATTATGTCCAAATCAATTTCAAAAAAGGTCGCTATGGATGCAGTTCGATAGCCGTTATTGGAAACCACTGTACGGGCCTTAATAAAATTATTAAAAATATGGAAAAATTATGTAAAATCATAATTAATAATTTGGAAAGATTTTGGATGAAAAATTTCATATTTGAAAAGATAAAAATATATTATTATCGATATGAACTAGTTATTAAAAAGAATAAATCTTTTAATTAAGATTATTAGAGTTTCCAATTATACTTGGTAATTGGAATAAAATTAAATGTGATTTGGGTTTATTGTGGACCGTGTTTCAAACGACATTTGTTCTTTAACCCAATTAACAGTGAAGATGTGATTTGGAATTTTCAAATCTATTTATTTATACTTAATGAAAATTTTCCAAAATAAAGTTTTCCAATTTAATAGAATAAACTGGTATTGAAGGGAATTCGATTTAATAATAATCAAGATGAGCTTCTGTAAAAGAAGATCGTTACTATTTATGGAATTTAAAAGGCTTTGTCGTTATTCCATCTATATTATTAGTTTGATACGGAAATTTAAATCGATTATATATTGATATGATTTATGTGAAGATTCCATATTTAATGGAAGAAGAATTTGGGTTTATCGTGAACAATGTTTTTAAATAACATTTGTTTTTTAACCCAATTAAAGACAAGAATAATTTCTTAAAGTTAAATAATCATTAAATAATGATTTTTGAGATTAAAAATAAACTAGAGTTTTAATGAATCTTTAATAAGATTAAAAATGAAAATGAGACAATTAAATGATTAAAAGAATAAATTTAAAAGAATTTATCTTTGATAAAATTAATGGGAACCTTTCCCTAATAATGTGAATATTTTATTAAAAGAATATTCTGAATTGGAATGAGGCGTATGATGTGTTTTTATAGTACTTGATTATTGATTATAAAATACGCGAGTTATTCGGAAAGACCGGGTTTAACAAATTCTGAATAATTACTACGACGATTAAAAGTCGAAGATGAAGATGGCTGCTAAAGACCGGAGATCTTCACATCATTTGGATGATTACTGATGTCTTGATTGGGAGGCATCCCAAGGCAAGGTAATAAGTGGTGATCGTCCAGACGTACTAGGAGATCGACAGATATGCGAGGACCTCTCTCCTGTATTGGACATATGGGACAAGGAATAAGGTGTCTGGTTTCGTTCAGACCCAAAATGGACTTGTAAATGGATTATATGGCTGACATTGGATTTTATTCTGTATTAATTAATTTCTATTAAATATATATTTGTTTGATGGTGGAGAATTTATTCTCATGCTTAACATCCTTCTTTGAGACGTACGAGCTCAAAGGTTATATATTGGTAGACATCAGTTGAATGGCGTGAATTGTCAGTGTGGCATGTTAAGATGCTAATGATCAAGGCTTATTGTTGAAAAGCAGAGCCTTATGGTTGATGATCAAAGCATAACTTTAATTAGCTTAGCTTTGTGTATAGCGTTGATTCGCGAGCCTCACACCCCAATATGAACCAGAAATGGGAGAAGGATCCAGGGAGAACATGTGTTTCTTTTTTGCTAGGAGTGGTGTCATGGTATGGAGCCTAGACATTTTTACTTATGTGGATGATGGAAAGCGAGGTACCTCGGATTGGAGTCCCTATTGGCTCTTTATTTACGCCCCATAGGGAGGGGAAACGTATTGTTCAGATCCACTAACGTTAGTTATGGACCGGCCATGTGGCTCCTAAGGACTCACCTACGTCTAAGTCCTGAGGCACGGGATAGAGTGTCTCGAATTCGGTAAGGACGATCCCTTGCCTTGGTTCATGATGGAAATCCAACTTCCAATATGACACCATGCGGTTTTGATTGTAGAACTAATATGGCGACATAGTATATGGTAGTTATGTCATCTATGATTGATACATTATGATTGAAATTGTTTTTGAAGACATATATGCTTTAATAATAATATCAAATCTGTTTTATATGTATCAAGTATATTTTTGCCATTATAAGGTAAAACTCTATCCTCCGGTTTGTTCTACATTGTGTGATGGTACTTGAGTCTTATTATGGCTTCATTTCTCTAAAAAGCATTGCGTTGTTTAAATGATTTACTTTATTTATGCACTGGAAATCCAATGGAGTAAACCCGTTCTGCGTTAGCAGCGTGGTCCTGTGATTAGCCTTATTATTAGATAAGTTATGTAAGATTTCTCATACCAGACCCATGATTGACTCGTAGTTTGTTTCACTTGTAAACTCGGGTGCCCTTATTTTCATACGGGCAGTTGAGTGGCTTGTTTTGCAGATATCTATTTATTGAGCAGGATTCTGGATCGAAGCTTAAAGCTGTGTCCAGAGCATTGATAGTCTTTCGCTGTTTATTTTATTGGTTCCGCTGCATTGTATTAAGTATATTGTAAATTAATCTTCCACTGTATTTTTTTTTTGATGTACTCTGATATTCTGTACTCTGATGTAACATTATTAAAATGTTTATAAAAGTCTTCTGTTATTTGTTTTGATGTGTTGTATGCCCAGAGTTAGCGTATGCGGGATACGAATGGTCTTGTTCGATTTAGCAGTCGATTAGGTGCAGGCGAAATCCATATCGTTACCGTTGGTATCAGAGCTTTGGTTAACTAAAATCTTTGGGGTACAACTCGTTAGAACTGAACAAAAGACTCATCAAAGGTAGGATTAGAAATATCCTATAAAAGAATACTCGTTAGAGATAGGATCAGTAATATCCTAGAATGAGATACTCATTAGAGATGGGGTTAAAAATGCCCTAGAATGAGTTAAGAGTGACAAGTTTATAATTAACGTATTTGTGATTATATATAATCCGATCTTGGAAAATATGATTTTTGAATATATAAAAGTTATACATATTTGAAAAGCAAATCAACTAATTGATTGATGATTGTGTTGTGTGATTATTAGTTCAACTAATAAAATTATTGAAACCAATAAAAGAATGAAAGTTGAGTTGGTTAGTTAACAATTTTCAGCTCCGTTCATTTTCGAGACTAAAAGATTTTAAGTGGGGGAGATTGTAACAACATGGAAATTCTGAACCAATTTAAAAAATTTATTTTAGAAATTTTAATGGATTTTGAAAATTTTAAATGATTTATTTTAAATAATAATGACTTAAAATTTATTTTAATTGAAGGTAGAACGTATAAATTTATTTTAATTATATAACGAGCCTGAAATAGCGCGGTAGTTTGAAAATTCGATTTCAAATTTTAATTGAATGTACAGGATTCAAAATAAATTGCATTTTAGTAAATCCAAAAATATTTTAATCTATTTAATTATATATTTCTAACAGATCTGAAAAATTAAAATTTTATAATGGGAATAAAAAGTTATGGCCAGTTAAAAATTTAAAATAGTCGCTATGGAATATATATATATATATATATAATAAATAATCAATTCTCAAACGACCTCCATTTTCGATGAAACCGCTTTTGTTGGATCCGGAATGTCAAATTATTGTTAGATTCCAAATTTCATAATTTTTGGATTTAATATTTGAGCGCAGTAAATTTAAATGTGGTTGGTAATTTAAATTTAAAATTGATCGACCAAAAAAGGCCATTTTTCAAACGGTCTCCAAATTCAACGAAATTAATTTTGTTAGGACCGTATCGTCAAAACATAGCTAGATTTATTTTTCGAGAATTTTTGGAGTCTGTATGTGGCCCTAGTAAATTTAAAATATACGATCAAATTAAATAAATAAAATGTTTTATATTTTAATTTAAAGAAAAACTGATCGTAACAGCCGAATTAGGTTACGAAACATATTCCTTTATGCCCGGAATGGTGTTATTTAGCTAGGGCCGACAGTCGTTGGGTTCGATTTGGAGTTGATAGCAACGAACAAATATTTTTCAGTTAAAAGAATTAAAGCAAATAAAATATTATTATATTATAAATAGCCCTAATATCCAAAACCCTATTCTCTAATGCTTCAGTGCTGCCGACTATCGTATTAATGGCAATAAACATCCGATTTTAAAACCTTAATAAATTCCAATATATAAAATTTCGTTCAAGGGTTCTAAAGCAAATATTGAAGAAATTTTCAAGCTCTCTAAATCTATACGGATGTGATCGCCTTTTGCTCGACACGGTGCTCGGAATTTGGGTTGAAATCTGCGCCGTTCGTGGTTGGATTGAGAGGCGCAGGAGCCATCGCATGAGACATGGTTCAAGGCGGAGGTGCGCGAGGTGAAGGTCTTCGAGGTGGGGGTGGCCGATCCTGGTCTGGTTGTCAGAGATGGTGTCGACGGTGGTTTCTGGAAGTCGATATAGGGTTACAGTTTTCTGAAGAGAAGGATTAGCAAAAACAAGAGGTTAAGGGAATTAATATATATATTAATTAAAATTAATTATATATTAAATATTCAAATGTTTAAAATAACGATATCTTGTTCATACGGATACGGAATCAAATGATTTCGGATCTGTTGGAATCGCAGAAAAGAGATCTACAACATGGAACTGATTGGGACAGAAACAGAAGCACCAAGGATTGTTGACAAAACTAAACATCAGTTTGATTCTATTAAAACAATCGTTTTACTAACGATTTCGAAACCAGTCAAGGTGAGAAATCCTCACTAAAAACTCTACACGGTTATTTATTTATTTATTTACGTAACTGAGAAAATATATATAGAATTGCCTGTGAGGTTTCTTTTTTTAAATAATTATAATTAATTATTATCGTGTTTAGAAATTCTTAACGCTGTTAAAATTAGTTTGTTGTTGTATGTGATTTGATTTGGATTGGTTGATGCTGTTGTGGTGATCTGTTGATTTAATAGAAATTGTAAACAAATAAAAATGCCATTTTTATTCGTTATGTTGAAATTAGAATTGTATACAAAATAAAAATATTCTTTTTATTTGTCATGTTTAAAAATAGAATTGTACACAATTAAAAATTCATTTTTATTTGTCATGTTAATGTAGGAATTTTATGCAATTAAAAATTCATTTTTATTTGTCATGCCAAATATTGAAGTTGTATACAAATAAAAATATACACTTTTATTTGTCATATTAAAAATAGGAATTTGTATACAAATAGATGTTCACTTTTATTTGTCATGTAAAATATTCATTTTTATTTGTCATGTTAGATATTGAAATTTGTATACAATTAAAAATTCATTTTTATTTGTCTTGTTAATGTAGGAATTTTATACAATTAAAAATTCATTTTTATTTGTCATGCTAATGTATGAATTTTATACAAATAAAAATAAATTTTATTTGTCATGTTAAACATTGAATTTGTATGCAAGTAAAAATCTCTTTTTATTTGTCATTAAAAAATATAGAAATTTGTATACAAATAAAAATTATCTTTTTATTTGTCTTTAGCAACATAGAAATGTTATGAAAATAAAAATCATCTTTTTATTTGTCATATGTGAGTATAGAAACATGTTATGAAAATAAATACCACTTTTTATTTGACCTTAGAAATGTAGAAACAGGTTATGCAAAATAAATACTTCTTTTTGTTTGTCATTAGAAATGTAGAACATTAAAATTGTTATGTAAGATAAAAATGTCAACTTTATCATATTAAATTAGAGAAAAATAATCATTTATCATTTTATGTTTTGTTTATTCAAAACATTATTTACGTGTAGTAGAAAAATAATCATTTACCATTTTATGTTTTGTTTATTCAAAACATTATTTACGTGTAGTAGAAAATAATCATTTATCATTTTATTTTTTGTTTATTCAAAACATTATTTATGTGTAGTAGAAAAATAATCATTTGACATTTTACGTTTTGTTTATTTAAAACATTATTAGTTACATGTAGTGGAAAAAGAATCATTTGTCGTTATATGTTTTGTCTACTGAAAAACATTATCATTATTATGTTAGCAATGTTAGAAAATTGATTATATGTTTATAATATGATTTTTGCTAGATTAAAACATTATCATTATTATGTTAGCGATGTTAGAAAATTGATTATATGTTAATAATATGATTTTTGCTAGATTAAAACATTATCATTATTATGTTAGCGATATTAGAAAATTGATCATATGTTAAAAATATGATTTTTGTTAGATTTAAAACATTATCATTATTATGTTAGTGAAGTTAGAACAATAATCATTTGTTGAAAACATTGAAATTAAAATGTTATTTATTTAGAATAATGTTTTGTGAAATAAAATGTCATCTTTTTAGAATACGTTTTGTTAAATAAAAGGATTACATGTTAAAATATATGTTTCGTAAAACAAAATGTCACCGTAATCATGTTAGACAAGAGTAAAAATATTTACTTGTTAAAATATATGTTTTGTTGAAATTAAATTATAAATATTTATTTATAATTTAAACAGTGAAAATTTGTTAAATAGAAAGTAATTCAGACCGAATTATAATTGGTTAAATTTATTAACCAATGATGTATTTAAATAAACTGTTGTTGTCTGGAAACCCCACATGGGTATTGGGATGATAATTGATATACACTAGTCCCAACATTTATTTATATGTCAATCGATGGATTGACAGTCTGTGATGAGCGTTATTTATTTATTTTAATGCTCACACAGTTGTAACACTTCACTTTGGATGTAAATGGACTGTTGAATGATTATTTATCATTATTGTTAAATACATGCGATGTATGAAAATTCATATAACAAAAATTATATGGTAATTGATCGAGTCGCATTCCGATACAGAATCTTAAAAAAAATGAATATTGAAAAATAAAAAATCTTTTAAAATAAAGAATATTTTAAAATCAAGAGTATTTTAAAATAAATTTAGTGAAGAATAAAACTATGATTTTTTATATCCATCTTTGGATGGACACAAAAAATATGAAGCCAAGTTAAGATAGGAACGCCATTTTTAACCCGAACGGATTTATCGATCGATTTTATTCATTTTACAATGAATATCGAAAAGAAGTGATTTCAAAGTTTAATATTTTGGAAATATTGTCATTTTAATGTAATAAAGATATAGAATATTCAATTTTGGTTTAAAATGGAAAATGGAGTTGAAATCGTTTTAAAACGAATTTATAAACGATTTATAAAATACGTTTTAAAATGCAAATCGACGATATATATATATATATCTAATGGCCTGAATAGAACGCGCCGCGTAGCGACCGTTCGCGAATTTCAACCATTAACTTCAAATTGATGTAACGGGAGATCCGACCGTCGGATTCTCCTAAAACCGAAACCATTGGGTTCGTATCGAAAAGAGATTTCCAATGAATATAAGAGATTTGAAATCTAACGGTTATATTTGGAATTATGTCCAAATCAATTTCAAAAAAGGTCGCTATGGATGTAGTTCGGAGGCCTTTAATGGAAACCGACTGTACAGGCCTTAATAAAATTATTAAAAATATGGAAATTTTATGTAAAATCATAATTAATAATATGGAAAAAATTTGGATGAAAAATTCCATATTTGAATAGATAACAATATATTTTTATCGAAATGAACTAGTTATTAAAAAGAATAAATCTTTTAATTAAGAATATTAGAGTTTCCAATTATATTTAATAATTGGAATAAAATGAAATGTGAATTGGGTTTATTGTGGACTGTGTTTTAAACGACGTTTGTTCTTACCCAATTAACAGTGAATTATGATTTGGAATTTTCAAATCTTTTTATTTTGATTTAATGAAAATTTTCCAAAATAAGGTTTTCCAAATTAATAGAGTAAATTGGAATTGAAGGGAATTCGATTTAATAATAATCGAGATGAGCTTCTGTAAAAGAATACCGTTACTACATATGGAATTTAAAAGGCTTTGTCGTTATTCCATTTATATTATTAGTCTGATACGGAAATTTATATTGATTATATATTGATCTGATTTCTGGGAAGATTCCATATTTAATGGAAGATGAATTTGGGTTTATCATGAACAATGCTTTTAAATAACTGTTGTACTTTAACCCAGTTAAAGACAAGATTAATTTCTTAAAGTTGAATAATAATTAAATAATGATTTTTGAGATTAAAACTTAGTTAGAGTTTTAATGAATCTTTAGTAAGATTAAAAATGAGAATGAGACAATTAAATGATTAAAAGAATAAATTTAAAAGAATTTATCTTTAATAAAATTAATGGGAACCTTTCCTTAATAATGTGAATATTTTATTAAAAGAATATTCTGAATTGGAATGAGGCATATGATGTGTTTTTATAGTACTTGATTGTTGATTATAAAACACGCGAGTTATTCGGAAAGACTAGGTTTAACCCATTCCGAATAAATACTGCGATGATTAAAAGCCGAAGATGAAGACGGTGGTTGAAGACCGGAGATCTTCACATCGTTTGGATCATTACTGATGTCTTCATTGAGAGGCATCCCAA
Organism: Allium sativum; assembly: GCA_030737875.1. Taxonomy (NCBI): domain Eukaryota; kingdom Viridiplantae; phylum Streptophyta; class Magnoliopsida; order Asparagales; family Amaryllidaceae; genus Allium; species Allium sativum. The sequence goes on along the minus strand of CM060926.1, from coordinate 400,055,944 downwards.
GGCAAGGTAATAAGTGGTGATCGTCCAGACGTACTTGGAGATCGACGGATATGCGAGGACCTCTCTCCTGTACTGGACATATCAAATAAGGAATAAGGTGTCTTCGGTTTCGTTCAGACCCAGAACCGACTTGTAAATGGATTATATGTCTGATATTGGATTTTATTCTGTTCTGATTGATTTCTATTATATATATATATATATATATATCTATTTGGTGGCGGAGAATGTATTCTCTTGCTTAACACCCTTCTCTAAGACGTACGAGCTCAGAGGTTTTATATTGGTAGACATCAGTCGCATGGCATGAATTGTCAGTATGGCATGCCAAGATGCAAATGATCAAGGCTTATTGTTGAAAAGAAGAGCCTTGTGGTTGATAATCAAAGCACAACTTTAATTAGCATAACTTTGTGTATAGCATTGATTCGCGAGCCTCACACCCCGGTATGAACCAGAAACGGGAGAAGGATCCAGGGAGAACATGCGTTTCTTTCTATCTAGGAGTAGTGTCATGGTATGGAGCCCAAACATTTTCACATATGTGGATGATGGAAAGCGAGGTACCTCAGATTGGAGTCCCTAGTGGCTCTTTATTTACGCCCCATAAGGCGGGGAAATGTATTATTCAGGAATTATATATAATCTACTAACGCTTGTTGTGGACCGGCCCTGTAGCTCCTAAGGGCTCACCTGAGTCTGAGTCCTGAGGCACGGGCTAGAGTGTCTCGAATTAGGTAAGGACGATCCCTTGCCTTGGTTCATGATGGAAATTCAACTTTCAATACGACACCATGTGGTTTTAATTGTAGAACTAGTATGACGACATAGTATATGGTAGCTATGTCGTCTATGATTGATACATTATGATTGAAATTGTTTTTGAAAACATAAATACACTAATAATAATATCAAATCTGTTTTATACGTATCAAGCATATTTTGGCCATTATAAGGTAAAACTCTATCCACTGGTTTACGCTGCATTGTGTGATGGGACTTGAGTCTTATAATGGCTTCATTTTTCTAAAAAACATTGTGTTGTTTAAATGATTTACTTTATTTATGCACTGGCAATCCAATGGAGTAAACCCGTTCTGCGTTGGCGGCGTGGTCCTATGATTAGCCTTATTATTAGACAAGTTAAGTAAGATTTCTCGTACCAGTCCCATGACTGACTCGTAGTTTGTTTCATTTGCAAACTCGGGTGCCCTTATTTTCACACGGGAAGTCGAGTGGCTTGTTTTGCAAATATTTATTTATTGAGCAGGATTCTGGATCGAAGCTTAAAGCTATGTCCAGAGCATTGATAGTCTTCCGCTGTTTAGTTTAATGGTTCCGCTGAATTGTATTAAGTTTATTATAAATTATTCTTCCGTTGTATTATTTTTTTGATGTACTCTGATATTCTGTACTCTGATGTAACATTATTAAAATGTTTATAAAAGTCTTTTGTTATTTTTTTCTGATGTGTTTTATGCCCAGAGTTAGCGTATGCGGGATACGGACAGTCTTGGTCGATTTAGCAGTCGATTAGGTCCGGGTGAAATCCGTATCGTTACACATATGTACTGATTTTCAGTAGTAAATTTAGTAATCTCGTAAATTAAATTAAAGAGGGAGTTATAGATTAAATGAAAATTAAAGGATTATGTGGTATTTTTATTAACTTAATATTATCGATTTGTTAATGTTTATTGATTTAACAATGTTATTAAGATTCTTTGATTCGATAATAAATTGTTAGTTAAGAAATATTTGACTATTTAAATAATTTTTCTATTAACACTTTATAAAAGATATTCAATTGATAATGTTGATTTAATTGTATAATGTTATTTAAAATGGTTGATTAACTAAGTTTTGTTAAGAATATTCTAAATATTGAATTAAATAATTGTTTGAGTAGTACTTGGGGAAGCTGGTATTTTGATTTTAATGGCATAATAAATTGAATTTAAAAAAAACTAATTAAAATGTTATGTTCAATATGAATTGATATCATAACTTATTTTAAAAGGGACATTAAATTAAAATTGTTGATTTTGAACTTAATTACCGCTTTGATTAATGAATTGTTGTATAAATTAGGCAAACTCGAACTTTTTGATTTTCAAATCTAATATGACTTTAGATAATAATTTAAAATGATATTATAAAAATAAAAATTGGTTGAAAAGATATTTAAACATGCATTATTTAATATGAAATTTGATATATGTTTAGATAAATTTTATAATGATATATTATAAATTGCTTCAGATAATAATTTGAATTTGAAGTTAAATAATGAATGTAACTTAAGTTTCCGGTTCACTAATAGGTTTGTTCTGTTATCAATTCTGGAATGGTAAATAGGGTGTGTACCTAAAGCAAGGGATGCAGCAACCAGTGCGCTAAATTTACCTGACCAACGTTTACTTATCTAGCCTGGTAATAGAGCAAATTAAAAGTGAATCTTGAATATTGTGAAACAACAACTATAATAAATAGTTTTCCAATATAAAATTAGGTTAATTTGGTTGGAGGTGATCTTCAGATATTTAATATAAGTTCTATAGATGATGCCTAATACTATTTGAGGAATTAAATGGTGGAAATATCGTAATTTCGCTTATAGTATCACTTTAATACGGAAACATATATTAGATATAAAAAGTTTCGATTTCTAACCAGATGTATATTAATATAAATCGTTTGGATTTAACTTGAATGTTATGATGATAATATTGTTTACTCGAATAAGGTTTAGGTTAATTATGGAAGTTAATATGGAACTAAGTGAACGAAAGTAAATAAGTTGAATGTCTTTGAGATCGATTGAATGAACTCAAGATTATCAAAACTAGTTATACTTTTCGAATATGAATTTAAATTCAAGTCATCGTCATGGAAAGGAAACAATTCCAGTTTAAAGTAATTGTATATTTATATAGGTTTTCAACTGTATAGAACATCGTATGTTAATTTCAAATATTTTAATAAGACTTATTTGATTTAAAGGATATGTATATGTTTAAATCATTCTATTTATTTCTTCAAACTTTAATATTTAGTAGGTAATTGTTTTAATCATTTTTATTTTAAGGTTTTCTAAATATATACATATATATAAAAATTAGTTTATAACAAATTTATTATTTCAAATATTTTATTTAATTAAAGTGGGAATTGTTCCAGTCCTGAAACCTTTGATTCGAATATAACTAATCCTTGATTGAATAAACTCAATGAGCTCGAAATAAAGAAATAATGTAAATCTTGATCCTTGATTTATAAATTATTTTTGATGATCATTCTAAATGTAGAATGAATTAAGTTATGCATATATATGATGGAAAGAAATTAATTTGAAAATTTATAGTCTATAGAATGCGTTAGTTAATTGGAAAGACCGGGATCAGATGTAAGTCCGAAAACCATTCCAAGTAATAATACGACGCTATGAAGGAAATTGAAGAATTTGAAATGACAAATGAAGACTGGGAATCTTTGGACTTATTTGGATTGATTGCTGAGGTCTCAAATTGGGCCGTACACCCGATACGAGGTTATAAGTGGCATGAGGTCTTAATGTATATGAGGATTCTTGGATTTTGTTCCGTTCAGACCCATAATGGACTTGTGTCAATCGTGTATCTAACATTGTGATTGACTGCATAGCACTGATTTTTGTTGGTATATATATCAGACTGTGACAATTAATTATTTCTGTCCCCAAGTTTTATGTGCTTAGAGGTTATGTATTGATAGAAATAAGTGACATGTTGTAAATTGACAATGTGGCATACTCAAGTTATGGAATGAGCTAATGATGATCAAAGCATGGCTTATTGAAGCGTAGCTTTGTGTATATCGCAACATCGACGAAGCTCACACCCCGGATTGATGGTAAACTGACGGTTAGGTTGTATACATTTTATTGAAACTTGAAAGCTTCGGCGGTAGATCTACTTTGAAACTTGCGGAAAAAAGGTACTTTCGGTGCCCGTGTCTGGATGTTAACCGGTGATTTACTTGGTGTTTGGTGAAGCGACCCGAACTTCCCCGGTCTCCGAAGAGAAGATAAAGAACGAATTACTGTGAGGACAAGACAGATCAGAACGCAGACGAAAGAACATTTCATTGTATATTACAACAATTCCATCAGAATACAAGAATATACAGATTAGGAATAATATTACACATTATAAAATATCAGAGATTACAATACATTACATAGCAGCGGAAAATAATACAATACACAACTGAAGGAGATATACGGATACAAAGCTTTCCGGATATCATTCCAGTTGTAAACCAGGATCCTGTGAATATGAATCTGCAAAACCAAAACTACTAGCTACCCGTGTCAAAATAAGGGCACCTAGAGTTTAGGTTAAAACAACAAACTCCAGGTCAGTCATGGGACTGGTGTGAGAAATAAAACATTTATTAATCTTTATTTTAAAGTTAGGTAAATCAATGGACCACGACGTATAACACGGAACGGGTTTCCTCCCAAGAATACCAGTGCATATAACAACAGCGCAATGCTAAGTAAAGAAAAATGAAGCTATTATAAGACCCAGGGCCTATCACACAATGCAACGCAAGCCGGGGGATAGGGTTTTCCCTTATAATAGCCAAAAATGCTTAGTACGTTTAAAACAAATCATTTGATACTAATAAGTGCATAGTGTATAAAACACTTCAAATCATAAGTATCAATCATAGACGGCATGGGTACCATATATCATGTCGCCCTACTAGGCTCTATAATCAAAACCGCAAAGTCACGTATTTGGAAATTGGATTTCCATCTGCGAACTGAGGCTAGGGATCGTCCTCAACCGATTAGAGACAATCTAGCCCATGTCTCAAGACCCAGACTCAGGTGGGCCCTTGGAGCGACAGGGCCGGTCCACCGATGTGGATTAAAATGTCTGAACACTGCGTTTCCCCGCCCTTTGGATCGTAAATGAGCCAACGAATAGCTCCATCGGACCCGGATCATCCGATCTAACCGAGGCGCCTCGCAACAGCAACAACCACATAAGTCAAACTCGTCAGGGCATGTAAAACCACTGACGCCACTTCTAACTAGAAGGAAACGCATGCCCTCCCTGAGGTCCTCTCCCGTTTCTGGTTCACAACCGGGGTGTGAGGCTCACGAATTCACGTTACACGAAGCTATACCACACAGGCGGTGCTTTGATCATCAACCACAAGACTTTGCTTTTCAACAGAAGCCTCGATCAATTGCCACTTAGGCATGCCACACAGGCAATTCATTCCGTGCGATGGATATCCATCAATATATAACCCCTGAGCTCGTACGTCTCAGAGAAGGGCGTTAAGCAAGAGAATAAATTCTCCGTCGCCAAACAGATATATATTTAATAGAAATCAATCACACAGACTGAAATCCATTGTCAGACACACAGTCCATTTACAAGTTCGTTCTGGGTCTGAACGAAACCGGAGGCACCTAGTACCCCGCATATCCATCGATCTCCAAGTACGTCTGGACGATCACCAACTGTTTCCATCTTCTTGGGTGTACGGCCCAATCAAGATCATCAGTAACTATCCAAACGACGTGAAGACCTCCGATCTTCAACCACCGTCTTCACCTTCGACTTATCGTCGTATCAGTTATTCAGAATGGGATAAACCCGGTCTTCCCGAATAACTCGCGTATATGATAAACAAGTGTTACACAAACACAACATACGCCTCATTCCAATTCATCAGTCACTAACCGTAAATTAATCAAGAGAATAATTCCCCAAATATTAACCCTGAAGGCCGAAACCAACATCAGATCAATACCCAGAAAATCACTCTGCTTAGCCAACCTACATCTGGTTTCTAAATTTCACATTCTTAGGGAAAGGTTCCCATTAATTTTATCAAAGATAAATCCTTTAAATTTATTCTTTAATCTATTTTTGAATATCAATTCAAACATGTCGGGATTAGCGAATCTTACTGAAGTAATCATTTATTTTATTTCCCAATCCCAACCTATTCATCCCATGAAGTAAAACTGGTAATACTTCATATCTAACACCACGGTGTTATCGGTAAATTCAATTACCATTTCATGTTCAAATCTAATTAAAGATTTAACTATCGCCTGGAGCAAAATTGGTGATACTCCATTCTCGATCTTTTCAATCTAATTAAAATTCATTAAAACTCCACTTAGTTTTAATCTTTAACTGGGTTAAAGAATCAATGTCATTTAAAACACGGTTCACGATAAACCCCAAAATCACATCACATTTCAATCAGTCCCTAACCGTAAATTAGCAAGTGAGCAATTCCCTAAGTATTAACCCCGAAGGCCGAAACCAACATCAGATCAATACCCCAGAAACCATTCAACTTAACTAATCTCCAGTTAGTTTCTGATTTTCTTAACTCCTTTGGGTCTAAGAACAGTATTATTGAAGATACCATTCACGACAACCCAAAATCCCATTCCATTAATTATCGGGTTAAAGAACAAGTGTTATTTAAAACACTGTTCACGATAAACCCAAAAATCAATATCAATTCAATTCCAATTAAATATTATTTAATTGGTACACTTCATTAATTCTAAATAAAAAGATTTAATCTTTTCTCAACTGGGTTCAAGAACAGTGTTAATGAAGACACCACTCACGACAAACCCAAATCACATTTGATATTAAATACAAGGCTCTGAATAGAAAATATATCGGCTTATATTCAACATCAAATTCTACGACCAACAAATATCGTATTGGAAATAACGATATAAATATATCTTTCAAATTTCCATAACAATATCTGTGTAATCACGAAATCCAACATCGAAATAATCCAAAGACAATTTCAATTCAAATCCATTCCAATTCAATTATTGGAAATTATGGTTACTTTTAAAACCCTTTTCAAATTCAATTTATTTATTTAAAAATAAATAGAATTATAATTCTAGTTCAAAACTAGTTCATTTCGATAAAAATCTATTTTTATCTTTTCAAATATGGAGTTTTTCATCCCGATTCTTTCTAAATCATTTCTTATGATTTTACACAAATTATTACTATTTTTAATAATTTTATCAAGGCCCGTACAGTCGATTTCCATCAACGGCCATCGAACTACACTTACAGCGACCTTTTCCAAATTTGATTTGAGCATAATTCAAAATCCAACCGTTAGATTTCTAATTTCTAATATTCGTTAGAAAGATCTTTTCGATACGAACCCAATGGTTTCTGTTTTAGGTGAATCCGACGGTCGGATCTCCCGCAATATTCATTTGAAGTCAATGGTCGAAATTCACGAACTACCGCAGCGCGGCGCGTTCTATTCAGGCCATTATATTATAAATATAATATATAATATATACTTCGTCGATTTCCTTTTAAAACGTATTTTATAAATCGTTTAAAATTCGTTTTCAAAACGATTTCAAATTCAAATCAAAATTGAATTTTCCAATATAAATTCGTTTTAAATTCATTTCAATACTATTTCAATCTAATTCGAATTTCAATTCTATTCAGTTTAATTCGAATTTCAATTCAATTTAATTCGAATTTCAATTCCTTTCAAAATATCAGATTTTGAAATCACTTTCGATATTCATTGTAAAATGAATAAAATCGATATAAATACCGTTCACGTCAAAATGGCGTCAATCTAATCAACACGGCTTCATATATTTCTATTTTCAAATATTCTATTTCAAATATTTCTTTTTCAAATATTCAAATATTCTATTTCAAAACTGGAATGAGTCCCAATCAATTACCATATAATGTTAATTATATGGATTTTCTACCACACATATATAACAGCAACGATAAATCATCAACCATCATCAAAAGTGCGTTCTACACTGTATAAGCATCAAATATAAATATTCAACGCTTATGACAGTCTGTCAATCAATCGATCGACATACAACTAAACAATCGGGATTAGTGTACGTCAAATATCATCCCAATACCCATTTGGGGTTTCAAACAATCAAACACATATTTTATTTGTGCAGTTGGGCGATGTGTAAAATTTATCGTCCCAATCAATATCAGTCAAATGTGTGTATATAAATAAATCGTCCGATTTGTTTATTTTTATTTCCTTTCATATACACGTTAAAAATTCTATTTTTAACTATAAAATATTTTTAACCATATAAATATTTTATTTCGTTTCACATCACACAATCAACTACACATCAAAATCATACAAACAAGCATACAAGCCGTCCATGGTCTGTGGACGACGGGTGTCGGGTGCTACTAAACACCGTCTACATCCTAGTATATATTTTAACTAGAAATAAATTAAAAGTGAGAAGTTCTCACCGAGGGTTCCACTCCTCCATTCTTTATTTCTGAACGGACTGGGTTCCGTTCTGCTTTAGTCAGTTCCATCACACTCTTTTTCTATCTGTTCATAATAAAAATCACATTTTTGTTACGAAGCTTATATTATGAAAAATTTCATTTTTATATCAACGCTTTATATATAAAAATCGCATTTTTTTATCGCTACTCAAACAAAAAAAATTATATTTTTATCGCTACTTCATAAGATTAAAGATCGAATTTTTATCTTCGCTACAACATATATAAAATCGTATTTTTTTTATCTTCACTTCATATATATAAAAATCGAATTATTTTTATCTTCACTTCATCATATATATAATGATTATATCTTTAAAACGCTACTATACAGATAAAGATTAGATTTTTATATAATAAAAAAAATCATTTCTTTATACAATGAAAATTTACCTCTTTATACAATGAAAAACCACTTCTTTCTACAATGAAAAACCACCTCTTTCTACAATGAAAAATCACTTCTTTCTATATTTAAAAATCTCTACTTTCTATATTTTAAAATCTCTACTTTCTTTATTTTAAAATCTCTACTTTCTTTATATTAAAATCTCTACTTTCTTTATATTTAATACATAGAAAAAAAACTGATTTTAAATCGTAATTTAGAAATTAGTTATATTAAATTAAATAAATAAAACTCACCAGAATTGTTTTCAGCAAAGAAAGGGATTGCAGTTGCGCATTGCTGGTGGTCGTGAGGGTGTTCGCCGGAGCAGTGGGGGCACGCGCCTGCGCTGGCGACGTCGGAGGCAGCAGTGGCGGGTAGCGGCTCATCTTCGTGGCCTTCGCAGTTCCATGGGTCGCGTCGTCAAAGAATCAGAGGGGGGGAAGGAATCGATGGTCTGGAGAGAGGTTGGTCGCCGAAGTTGGGGGACGTCGGCGGAAGCTCCGCTGACGCGGCGGTGAGGTCTGGGGGAGATCGCGATTTCCCCCTTTTCCCTTTTTTTTTATTTTCGGTTTTCTGATTGAATATGAAAAGGAAAGTGGGGAGGGTGTCGTTAACTAAGGGAGAGGAGGGAGAAAATGTTTTATATATATTTTAATTATTTAATTTTGAATTCCATAAAGTTTCCTTTTCATTCAAACTCCAATTCGAACCCACCTACTGTCGTCCCTAGCTCAATACCCCCATTCCGAACACAATGGGATATGTATCGAAGGCTGATTCGATCGTTTCGATTAGTTTCCGCCAACATCAACGTATAACTCTATATATTGAATTTGAACGCACATTTCAATTTACTGGGGTCACATACAAACTCGAAAAATTCCCGAAAAATATTTTCTGGGTTCGTATTGACGATACAGTCCTAACGAAACTAGTTTCGTCAAATTCTGAGACTGTTTGAAAAATGGCCATTTTCCAGTCGATCAAAATCAACTGAAACTGGTCAAACGCGTTTTCCTTTGCCACGCTCACATATTAATTCGAAAAATTATGAAATTTGAAACCTAGCAATAATTTGCCATCCCGGATCCAACAAAAGTGGTTTCGTCGAAAACCGAGGTCGTTTGCAAAATTTCCAATTTTAAGGGCCTGAATTCCATAGCGACTATTCAAATTTTCAACTGGGCGTATCTTTTGATCCCCGCTATGAAATTTCTATTTTTCGGATTCGTTGGGAAGATATTCTCAAATAGATTCTATTATTTTTGGTTTCACTAAAATCCGGTTTATTTTGAATCCGGTACAGTCATTTGAATTTTGAAATCGAATTATCGAACTATCACGCCATTTTCAATTCCTTTTATATATATAAATAAATATTTATATTCTAACGACGATCTATATAAATATATACGCTTGAATTCTATTCAAAATAAATTTCTCGTCGTTTTTATTTAAAATATTAATTTTAAATATTCAAAATTCGCTAAAATTGCCAAAATAAAATTTTTAAATTGGCCCAGATTTCCGGGTTATTACAATCTCCCCCACTTAAAACTTTTCGTCCCCGAAAAGAAACGAAGCCGAAAGTTGTTTAACTAATCAACTCAACTTTCATTATTTTGACTACGGCTTAAGTTCTTCAACATTTCAGTTTCTAAGAAATTTTCAAATTTTTCAAAAATTTGGCTAACACCCTAAATTTCCGAAAAATTTCGCCATAACCTCCCCTGCACCGGAGCACCGGGAAAATCCCGAAATTGCCATACAGGCCCTCTGATCTCAAAAAGAAAAAGAAAAAGCCAAGCGGCTAGCCAATCGGCTCGTAAAATCATTATCACCCAAACAAAACAGTAAATTATGGTAAACATGTACCTATTTGTCGGGCAAACAATTTTATTCTTCTGCTCTAGCCTCTTTGCTATGACCTGTTCAATGTAAGTACATGTATATGCATGCAAATGCGACAAATTCCAATACAATTCACTTTTTGGTCAATTTGGCTAAATGGTTAAAATTATAATTAATCAAGCCATAATCAAACAACACAACCATCAATCAATTAGTTTATTATCATATCAAATTCATAACTTTGATACATAGTCAAAAAATCACATTTTTGATGCCAAATCACTACAATAGGCCCTATCTAATTTTGGTTCTCACACCAGTCAATAGGAAATATATAGAAACTCCACCTTCAAAACTCGAACATAAATACTGTTGATGTCATGACAATCATCAGTACCATCTCCGGGCGACTAGAGTGTAATTCTATATCTATCCAGTATATTAAAACTTCAAATATACGTGGATCAGACGTATACGCAAAGTCTATATATACTGGACTGTCCAAATCAATACAAATAAATATTCAAATACGTATAATTGATTTAAATTCTCAAAACAAAAATTGTTTTCACTTCTATTTATCAAAAACACTACTCTTCACACTCGTTCTAGGATACTACTGATCCTATCTCTAACGAGTCATTCTCGTTGGATATTACTAATCCAATTTCTGATGAATTCTTTCGTATGGTTCTAATGTGTCTTTTCTCTGAGCTTTGTAAACCAAAGCTCTGATACCAAATGAAGCGACCCGAACTTCCCCGTTCTCCGAAGAGAAGAGAAAGAATGAATTACTGTGAGGACAAGACAGATCAGAACGCAGACGGAAGAACATTTCATTGTATATTACAACAATTCCATCAGAATACAAGAATATACAGAGTAGGAATAATATTACACATTATAAAATATCAGATATTACAATACATTACATAGCAGTGGAAAATAATACAATACACAACTGAAGGAGATATACGGATACAAAGCTTTCCGGATATCATTCCAGCTGTAAACCAGGATCCTGTGAATATAAATCCGAAAAACCAAAACTACTAGCTGATCGTGTCAAAATAAGGGCACCCAGAGTTTAGGTTAAAACAACAAACTCCAGATCAGTCATGAAGACTGGTGTGAGAACTAAAACATTTATTAATCTTTATTTTAAAGTTAGGTAAATCAAGGGACCACGCCATATAACACGGAACAGGTTTCCTCCCAAGAATACCAGTGCATATAACAACAACGCAATGCTAAATAAAGAAAAATGAAGCTATTATAAGACCCAGGTCCTATCACACAATGCAACGCAAGCTGGGGGATAGGGTTTTCCCTTATAATAGCCAAAAATGCTTAGTACGTTTAAAACAAATCATTTGATACTAATAAGTGCATAGTGTATAAAACACTTCAAATCATAAGTATCAATCATAGACGGCATGGGTACCATATATCATGTCGCCATACTAGGATCTACAATCAAACCCGCAAAGTCGCGTATTTGGAAATTGGATTTCCATCTGCGAACTGAGGCTAGGGATCGTCCTCAATCGATTCGAGACAATCTAGCCCATGTCTCAGGACCCAGACTCAGGTGGGCCCTTGGAGCGACAGGGTCGGTCCACCGATGTGGATTAAAATGCCTGAACACTGCGTTTCCCCGCCCTTTGGGGCGTAAATGAGCCAACGAATGGCTCCATCGGACCCAGATCGTCCGATCTAACCGAGGCGCCTCGCAACAGCAACAACCACATAAGTCAAACTCGTCAGGGCGTGTAAAACCACTGACGCCACTTCTAACTAGAAGGAAACGCATGCCCTCCCTGAGGTCCTCTCCCGTTTCTAGTTCACAACCGGGGTGTGAGGCTCGCGAATTCACGTTACACAAAGCTATGCCACACAGGCGATGCTTTGATCATCAACCACAAGACTTTGCTTTTCAATAGAAGCCTCGATCAATTGCCACTTAGGCATGCCACACAGGCAATTCATTCCATGCGATGGATATCCATCAATATATAACCCCTAAGCTTGTACGTCTCAGAGAAGGGCATTAAGAAAGAGAATAAATTCTCCGCCGCCAAACAGATATATATTTAATAGAAATCAATCACACAGACTGAAATCCAATGTCAGACACACGGTCCATTTACAAGTTCGTTCTGGGTCTGAACGAAACCGGAGGCACCTAGTACCCCGCATATCCATCGATCTCCAAGTACGTCTGGACGATCACCAACTGTTTCCATCTTCTTGGGTGTACGGCCCAATCAAGATCATCAGTAACTATCCAAACGACGTGAAGACCTCCGGTCTTCAACCACCGTCTTCACCTTCGACTTATCGTCGTATCAGTTATTCAAAATGGGATAAACCCGGTCTTCCCGAATAACTCGCGTATATGATAAACAAGTGTTACACAAACACAACATACGCCTCATTCCAATTCATCAGTCACAAACCGTAAATTAATCAAGAGAATAATTCCCCAAATATTAACCCCGAAGGCCGAAACCAACATCAGATCAATACCCAGGAAATCACTTTGCTTAGCCAACCTACAGCTAGTTTCTAAATTTCACATTCTTAGGGAAAGGTTCCCATTAATTATATCAAAGATAAATCCTTTAAATTTATTTTTTAATCTACTTTTGAATATCAATTCAAACTAGTCGGGATTAGCGAACCTTACCGAAGTAATCATTTATTTTATTTCCCAATCCTAACCTATTCATCCCATGAAGTAAAACTGGTAATACTTCATATCTAACACCATGGTGTTATCGGTAAATTCAATTACCATTTCACGTTCAAATCTAATTAATGATTTAACTATCGCCTGGAGCAAAAATGGTGATACTCCATTCTCGGTCTTTTCAATCTAATTAAAGATTCATTAAAACTCCACTTAGTTTTAATCTTTAACTGGGTTAAAGAATCAATGTCGTTTAAAACACGGTTCACGATAAACCCCAAAATCACATCACATTTCAATCTGTCCCTAACCGTAAATTAGCAAGTGAGCAATTCCCTAAGTATTAACCCCGAAGGCCGAAACCAACATCAGATCAATACCCCAGAAACCATTCTACTTAACTAATCTCCAGTTAGTTTCTGATTTTCTTAACTCCTTTGGGTCTAAGAACAGTATTATTGAAGATACCGTTAACGACAACCCAAAATCCCATTCCATTAATTATCGGGTTAAAGAACAAGTGTTATTTAAAACACTGTTCATGATAAACCCAAAAATCAATATCAAGTCAATTCCAATTAAATATTATTTAATTGGTACACTTCATTAAATCTAAATAAAAAGATTTAATCTTTTCTCAACTGGGTTCAAGAACAGTGTTAATGAAGACACCATTCACGACAAACCCAAATCACATTTGATATTAAATACAAGGCTCTAAATAGAAAATATATCGGCTTATATTCAATCAAATTCTACGACCAACAAATATCGTATTGGAAATAACGATATAAATATATCTTTCAAATTTCCATAACAATATCTGTGTAATCACGAAATCCAACATCGAAATAATCCAAAGACAATTTCGATTCAAATCCATTCCAATTCAATTATTGGAAATTCTGGTTACTTTTAAAACCCTTTTCAAATTCAATTTATTTATTTAAAAATAAATAGAATTATAATTCTAGTTCATTTCGATAAAAAACTATTTTTATCTTTTCAAATATGGAGTTTTTCATCCCAATTCTTTCTAAATCATTTCTTATGATTTTACACAAATTATTACTATTTTTAATAGTTTTATCAAGGCCCGTACAGTCGATTTCCATCAATGGCCATCGAACTGCACTTACAGCGACCTTTTCCAAATTTTATTTGGACATAATTCCAAATACAACCGTTAGATTTCTAATATCTAATATTCGTTAGAAAGATCTTTTCGATACGAACCCAACGGTTCCGGTTTTAGGAGAATCCGATGGTCGGATCTCCCGCAATATTCATTTGAAGTCAATGATCGAAATTCACGAACTACGCAGCGCGGCGCGTTCTATTCAGGCCATTATATTATATATATATATAATATATACTTCGTTGATTTCCTTTTTAGACGTATTTTATAAATCGTTTTAAATTCATTTTCAAAACGATTTCAAATTCAAATCAAAATTGAATTTTCCAATATAAATTCGTTTTAAATTCATTTCAATTCTATTTCAATCTAATTCGAATTTCAATTCTATTCAGTTTAATTCGAATTTCATTTCAATTCAATTTAATTCGAATTTCAATTCCTTTCAAAATATCAGATTTTGAAATCACTTTCGATATTCATTGTAAAATGAATAAAATCGATATAAATATCGTTCACGTCAAAATGGCGTCAATCTAATCAATACGGCTTCATATATTTCTATTTTCAAATATTCTATTTCAAATATTTCTTTTTCAAATATTCAAATATTCTATTTCAAAACTGGAATGAGTCCCAATCAATTACCATATAATGTTAATTATATGGATTTTCTACCACACGTATATAACAGCAACGATAAATCATCAACCATCATCCAAAGTGCGTTCTACACTGTATAAGCATCAAATATAA
Organism: Allium sativum; assembly: GCA_030737875.1. NCBI lineage: Eukaryota > Viridiplantae > Streptophyta > Magnoliopsida > Asparagales > Amaryllidaceae > Allium > Allium sativum. The sequence continues at coordinate 400,040,741 of CM060926.1, read as the reverse complement.
ATATTCAACGCTTATAACTGTCTGTCAATCAATCGTTCGACATACAACTAAACAATTGGGATTAGTGTACGTCAAATATAATCCCTATACACATGTGGGGTTTCAAACAATCAAACACAGATTTTATTTATGCAGTTGGGCGATGTGTAAAATTTATCGTCCCAATCAATATCAGTCAAATGTGTGTATATAAACAAATCGTCCGATTTGTTTATTTTTATTTACTTTCATATACACATTAAAAATTCTATTTTTAACTATAAAATATTTTTAACTATATAAATATTTTATTTCATTTCACATCACACAATCAACTACACATCAACATCATACAAACTAGCATGCAAGCCGTCCATGGACTGTAGACGACGGGTGTCGGGTGCTACTAAACACCGTCTACATCCTAGTATATATTTTAACTAGAAATAAATTAAATGTGAGAAGTTCCCACCGAGGGTTCCACTCCTCCATTCTTTATTTCTGAACGGACTGGGTTCCGTTCTGCTTTCAGCCGTTCCATCACACTCTTTTTCTCTCTGTTCATAATAAAAATCACATTTTTGTTATGACGCTTATATTGTGAAAATTTTCATTTTTATCTCAATGCTTTATAAATAAAAATCGCATTTATATATTGCTACTCAAACAATAAAAATTATATTTTTATCGCTACTTCATAAGAATAAAGATCAAATTTTTATCTTCGCTACAACATATATAAAATCGTATTTTTTTATCTTCACTTCATATATATATAAATCAAATTATTTTTATCTTCACTTCATCATATATATAATGATTATATCCTTAAAACGCTACTATACAGATAAAGATTATATTTTTATATAATAAAAAAGAAATCACTTCTTTATACAATGAAAATTTACCTCTTTATACAATGAAAATTCACCTCTTTCTACAATGAAAAACCACCTCTTTATTCAATGAAAAATCACTTCTTTCTATATTTAAAAATCTCTACTTTCTATATTTTAAAATCTCTACTTTCTTTATATTAAAATCTCTACTTTCTTTATTTTAAAATCTCTACTTTCTTTATTTTAAAATCTCTACTTTCTTTATATTAAAATCTCTACTTTCTTTATATTTAATACATAGAAAAAAAACTGATTTTAAATCGTAATTTATAAATTAGTTAAATTAAATTAAATAAATAAAACTCACCAGAATTGTTTTCAGCGAAGAAAGGGATTGCAGTTGCGCATTGCTGGTGGTCATGAGGGAGTTCGCCGGAGCAGTGGGGGCACGCGCCTGCGCTGGCGACGTCGGAGGCAGCAGTGGCGGGTAGCGGCTCATCTTCGTGGCCTTCGCAGTTCCATGGGTCGTGTCGTCATCGAATCAGAGGGGGGGAAGGAATCGATGGTCTAGGGAGAGGGGGGGTCGCCGGAGTTGGGGGACGTCGGCGGAAGCTCCGCTGACGCAGCGGTGAGGTCTGGGGGAGATCGCGATTTCCCCCTTTTCCCTTTTTTTATTTTTATTTTCGGTTTTCTGATTGAATGTGAAAAGGAAAGTGGGGAGGGTGTCGTTTACTAAGGGAGAGGAGGGAGAAAATGTTTTATATATATTTTAATTATTTAATTTTGAATTCCATAAAGTTTCCTTTTCATTCAAACTCCAATTCGAACCCACCGACTGTCGTCCCTAGCTCAATACCCCCATTCCGAACACAATAGGATATGTATCGAAGGCTGATTCGATCGTTTCGATCAGTTTCTACCAACATCAACGTATAACTCTATATATTGAATTTGAATGCACATTTCAATTTACTGGGGTCTCATACTAACTCGAAAAATTCCCGAAAAATATTTTCTAGCTTCGTATTGACGATACGGTCCTAACGAAACTAGTTTCGTCAAATTCTGAGACCGTTTGAAAAATGGCCATTTTCCAGTCGATCAAAATCAACTGAAACAGGTCAAACGCGTTTTCCTTTACCACGCTCACATATTGATTTGAAACCTAGCAATAATTTTCCATCCCGGATCCAACAAAAGTGGTTTCGTCGAAAACCGAGGTCGTTTGCAAAATTTCCAATTTTAAGGGCCTGAATTCCATAGCGACTATTCAAAATTTTCAACTGGGTGTATCTTTTGATTCCCGCTATGAAATTTCAATTTTTCGGATTCGTTGGGAAGATATTCTCAAATAGATTCTATTAATTTTGGTTTCACTAAAATCCGGTTTATTTTGAATCCGGTACAGTCATTTGAATTTTGAAATCGAATTATCGAACTACCACGCCATTTTCAATTCCTTTTATATATATAAATAAATATTTATATTCTAACGACGATCTATATAAATATATACGCTCGAATTATATTCAAAATAAATTTCTCGTCGTTTTTATTTAAAATATTCATTTTAAATATTCAAAATTCGCTAAAATTGCGAAAATAAAAATTTTAAATTGGCCCAGATTTCTGGGTTATTACAATTGGTATATGAGCCTGGATGAAAACCATGAACCGTGAGGTTGCACCTAGTTCTGGATTGATCTTTCGTGTCAGGAACCATCATATTGGAACCTAACAACTAATATGAGCCTTTCGTTTTGTTTGTAAACTATGTATGTGGGCATAGTCACTATGCTTGCTAAGATTAATATATTTATTTGCGAAATGGTTTTCAACACTATGCACTAATAATAGTATTAAAAGAAGATTTTCACGTATGAAAGCATGTTTGGATATCATAAGACAAAACTCCCCCATCTAGTGTGCGCTTGCATTGTGTGATGTGGGACGAGCTTATGATAGCTTCATTTTCCAAAAGTCAAGACTGATTTATATGCACGAGCATTCACATGGAGTAAACCCGTTCCACATTAGCGGCATGGTCCTGTGAATCTCCTAACTTTAAATTAAATTCTAAAAATAACTGTTTTATGTTCTCACACCAGTCCAATGACTGACGTTGAGTTTATTGTTCCTTCCTAAACTTTGGGTGCCCATTAATTTCCACACGGCCAGCTAGAGGTTTAGTTTTACAGTTATAGACCCTTGGAGCAAGAGTTGGAGCACTTTCTGAGTTGGAGCATCGAGCTAAAGTTAGAGTTTCCGCTATATCACATCACTTCTTCCGCTGAGAGTATATTTATGTTTCCGCTGCTATAAGAAAGTACCTTTGATATTCTATGTAACTCTGATGAAATATTTTATCATGATATAAAAAGTTCTGTTATTTTGTTGAATATATGTTAGTATCCAGAACAATCCACCTTTGTGAACGGTTTAAGTTGGTTTAATTACTGGCGAAAACCGCGAAGAAAGACAGTATGTTACAGTTGGTATCAGAGCTTTGGTTAAACAAAACTACAGGGTACGACATATGTTGAACAAAAGATGTAACTCATCAGAGTTATAGTATCTCATTAGAGATAAGGTTAGAAATGCCCTAAAATGATATTCTGGAATATTTTGTTGAGAGGGCGTATTTTGAAACCCCAAAAATTTATTTTTGAAACTAAGCAAATGGTTTTGGAAAACATAACTATTTTGAAATACAACTTTTAATAAGAATTTTCGAATATTTTACTCGACGTTGCGATTGGACTAGTGGTATATATGAAGATTTCGAATATATGCATGGTCGGGTTATATACGAAAATCTTATATGTACTAGATAAATATAGAATCAAACTCTAGTCGCTTGGAGATGATTCTGTTGATGACTGCAGCATCATCAATATTTGTTTTCGAGTTTCGGAAGTGGGATGACTATATAATTCTGGTCGAAACGTCGAAGAATACTTAAAATCATCTAGCTCGGTATTTTAATAAATAAATCCTAATAAAATGATTTGATATTTTAAGTGAGTAACATTTTGTTACAAAAAAAAGGAATTTAAAACAAAGCCAAGATAAAATTTTACAACTCCCCTTTCGAGGACGAAAATCTTTAAGTGGGGGAGGCTGTAACGACCTAGAAATTTTGAGATTTAAAATAAAAATTAAATTAAGATTCAATGTAAAATAAATATTTATATTTGATATTTTGTCAATTCTTGAACAATAGGTGCAAACCATTTCATAAATTTATAAACAAACGTGATTTGCATTACTAACCGATTTGAATATTTAGCGTTAAAATTCCTTCGTTATTTAAAAATGAATATTATGGAAAGAGTTGTACCATCATAAATTTAATTGCAATTTAATTAAGAAATGAATTTAATACTTATCATGTAACTTGATAAGAAGAAAATATATGTTTGAAATTCAATTTGGATTGTTATTTAATGTAGTGTTCATTCTAAAAATAAAAGCTCATTGTGAATATAGTGTCAATATAAACATTTGTCAAAATTTATTATACCAATAAATAGTGAGCCGTTTGGAATATTTAAGACTTGACATTTGAACCAAAATCAAGTTTGGAATAAATTTCGTTTGAGAAACGATTTTATTTGAATAAAGAATCTATTTGCATAATAGAATATCGTTAAGATTAATCTATTCCCAATTAAACTGATAAGTATAAATGGCACAATGAAAATTAACTTTGAAATAAATTCAAAATCTAATTGAAGGAGCAAATTTATTGAAGAGAGAATTTTGTTGCAAAGAAAGATATCGTTGGGATAAATTTATTTCCAATTTAAATGTTAGGTAAATAGTGTAATAAAATGCTTAAATCAATTTTTAATTTACAAGTTGAGATTTTTAATATAAATAGTAATAAATTTTGTTTTGAATAAACCGTTAAAATCTAAATTTATTACGGTATTAATTATGATAAAGTTAATGAAATTTTGATGTACAAACGGTGTAATTAAACTAAAAATATAACGCATATTTATATAAGCAATGCATAATAAAAGGAGACGAATAAATTCGTTACCAATTGAATTTAATTTTTGGTGTTTGATGGTTAAACTTATAACGTTCAGATAATGACATAAACAATGTCGTTAGCCTAACATATCGCTCATAGGAAACAAATCAAACTTTCCTTCTTTAAAGGAGATATGGTAGACAGCCAAATCTGGGAAAAATCTAATTTTAAATCTTACCATATCGGTGCAAGAATTTTGAAATAGTGGCCAAAGATTGTGAACGGTTCGTATTCACAGAACCCAGTACCATATTCTCTGTCCCCTCTTCTCTACATTATAAATGTGTTCCTCCTACTTCTATGCACAAACCAAACTTCTTTTCTTCTCAGAAACAATCCTATTTCTTCTTTCTTCTTGTGAATAGTCCTCCCCAACAAGCTCCACTCCAACAGTCCACCATCCAGTATAGAAGTCGCGGCCTTTTCTTGTGCCAAGAGGTTAAACAAACTGTAACAACTCCGAAAATTGGAACCAATTTAAAAATTTTGTTTGGGCAATTTTAATGAATTCTGGATATTTAAAATGATTTATTTTAAATACTACACCATATATGCTATTACGTTGTGTTTTTAGCCGTATCTAAAGCTGTTGGGCACGGTAAATAGCCGTATGAAAAAGTGGTGTCTTAAATTATTAGATACGTCTTTAACCCGTATCTCAATGGATTAACATACGGCTATTAGCCGTATCTAAAGTGTATGTAAATATGGCTAAAAACCGTATCTTATATATACACACACACACACACACACACACATATATATATATATATATATATATATATATATATAAGCAGAAACTGCAGCACATATTATTTGTAACACAAAGCATATATAACACGGGATACACTAGTTCACAATTGTAACAGTAAACGAAACATTTGTATGAAATATTTCATTACATTACAATATATAATGATACATGCTATTTGATTAATTACAATAAATAAGTACACGCTGTTTCATTACACTAAAGAAGATACACAATGTTACATTACAATAAGCCGTGATAAATACCCGAACCAGCGTCGTGAGCTTGTTGAATCAATGCTTCCTTCAAGATGAACATCCACCAAAACATTGCATTCTATCCAAGACATGAAGGAACCCTTCAGGAAGATCAACACACTATTCTACCCAAGGCCTGGTAATAAGTTAGCTTGGATAGCATATAGCATGTACACTACAAAGACCTGTTAAAAAGTGCAAACTGCATAGTCTAGGATAGGATATATGTCCACATTATTATTTTCATTAGTAGCTGAATATTGCAAGTCTATAACATTTTTACTTGTTCAGTCGAGACTGAGTCTCGGTTAAAGACAGTTTTTATAGCCTAATTAAAGAGCAATATAGAGGATATGTCCACATTATTATAACTCTCATTATTGTCACTTGGCTGCAATGTAAATATAACATTGCATTAGCAAGTTCTACGAGTGGTCGCCCTTAACCAGCCCATAACTAGCCCTATTCAGAGCTTCAAACATGGACTCATACTCTAGTTTTGACCTGATCTAAAATCGCTTCTGGTTATGACTTTGAGGCTAAAAGAATTAATGAATTCCGACTTGATATGAAAGAGTTATGGACACTCAAAAATGGACTCAGGCCATGTTTGCAGCAACAAAACGTGCACTTGCAAAATCTTGTGGCCGAACTGATCTCACCACAAATGTTATAGATATCAAACGAAGTATTTTTGCACATAAATTTTCATGTATCTACACCATAACACATAAATTTTCATAGAAAAAGCGAGATATTACCTGAAGTTTAGATTAACAAACTCACATCCATGCTTATTAGCTTCATCCAAATGACGGAGGCTACATGCTGCACACACATGTTATATTAATAGACAGCTTCTATTTTTGCACATAAGTTGACTAACAAAAATGATTTGTTACATGAGCACAAAGCAACTTGGTTCAATGCAGCAAGTCATAAATGGAAAAGCAGTTTTACGCCTTTACTCACACGCAGTGTAACACACACGACACACCAAACAAATTGACTAAATCTCAACCTATAAATGTCATTCTATTTTCATTCATGCATCCATCATCGGCTTTTCTACTCAATCACACAAATTTCCCAATATCGATTACCAGATACATGCAGCTCAGTCAATAGAACTAGTATGCTTTAATTCTCAAATCAAATCATATACATGCACTTCAGGTCAGTTATAAGGATCAGTGTACATGGTGCAATAATACACACAAATGAGCAGGGCAGAACAATCAAAAGTGTCTGAATTCAAGGTAGACAAAACAGCACAAGTAAATGATAGCAAATACACTGCCGCACTATAATACTGGGGTTAATACCCAATTTAAACACAATAGCAGCATATTAAACCCAAATTAAACCCAATTCGAATTCAAATTAAACCCAAATCCCAATTCATATTTAAATTTAACGGTGATCTAGTACTCACCTCTAGAGGCGACGAGAAGGATGGACAACGGTGGACTGAGGCTTCGCCGGTCAGCTGAAGGCATCGCAAGATGATGATAACTCATGGACTGTGGTGGATCGATTATTGACAAAGGAAGTCGGTCGAGTACCAAAATCCTAATTTGGGTATTCGGTGGTCGCCGTTGCAAAATAAAAAAAGGATTATTCGGCCGAAAGTTTTGATAAGGCAAAACTCAATCGTGCCTATGTACAGGTACGAAGGGGGATTTGATACAAATTTCATACGGTTCAAAGCCTCATCAAATGAACTAATTCGGGACTTCGTTGATGGACGGTCATATTAAAGGTGTTTAGGGTGGTGCGGATCGCAAAATTTAGTTTGATACGAATTTGAGCACTGTCAAATTTGATACGGCTTATAGCCCAATTTTACGCCCGCATCCTGGTGTGCCAAATTGGCTGATATGGTGTAGTGAATAAAAACGACTAAAAATTTATTTAAAGCGAAATTAGAACGAATAAATTTGTTTTAATTATATAACGAGTCTGAAATGGCGCGACAGTTTGAAAATTCGATTTCAAAATTAAAATGAATGTACAGGATTCAAAATAAATCGGAATTCAGTAAAACAAGAAATATTTGAATCTGTTTGAAAATATATTTCCAACGAATGTGAAAAATCCAGATTTCCTAACGGAAATAAAAAGTTAGGTCCAGTTGAAAATTCAGAATAGTCGCTATGGAATTTAATATAATATATTGCCCTTAAAAATAGCGATTTAGCAAACGACCTCCGTTTTCGATGAAACAATTTTTGTTGGATCCGGAATGTAAAATTATTGCCAGATTCCAATTTTCATAATTTTTGGAATCAATATGTGAGCGTGGTGAATTTAAACGTGTTTGGTAATTTCAGTTTGAATTTAATCGACTGGAAAATGACCGCTTTTCAAATGGTCTCCAAATTCAACGAAATTAGTTTTTTTAGGACCGTATCGTCAAAACATAGCTAGTTTTTTTAATGGAATTTTTGGAGTCAGTATGTGGCCCCAGTAAATTAAAATGTACGTTGAAATCAATTTTGAACCTTATATTAATTTTAATAAAAACTGATCGAAACAGTCGAATCGGCTTGCGTGACATATCCCATTGTGTACGGAATGGGGGGATTTAGCTTGGGGCGACAGTCGTTGGGTTCGATTTGGAGTTCGAATAAAAAAGTAACTTTTAGGAAATAAATTAAATTAAATATATATTTATATACTTAAGTCAACCCTCACCATTCAAACCCATCGTGAAAAAAAGAGAGAAGGAAATCGTCGCTGCCTGCTGCTCCACCGCGCCCCCTACCTAGCACCGGCGCCCCTCCTCCTTCTTCCCTTCTCCTCCTCCTCTTCCTCTCTCTCCTCCTCTTTCTCTCTTCAAATTTGCAAACCCTAAGCCCCAAATTGCAAACCACAACCACCATGGGCTCCTCCAGCGCTACCACCCGCACCCTTCCGCCACCCAATCAGGCCTGCACCGCCACCCCCTCATCCCAGCTCCGGCCGTGGGCCCCATTTCACCCAAAAACCCATTTTCTCCGAAATTCCCGTTTTGCAAATAACACCCTGTCACTATTTCGCCGATAACTCCCAAACCATGCATTTCTAGCCAAAACTCCACAGTACCAAAGTCGAAGAGCATGATTTTCTCTTCGATTTGGGTATATGAAAGTCCTACTTTGGATTACGGAGCTGTACGAAAAACGCGTCCGAAGATCATGGATCTACTGTTGTTTTTCGCGATTTTCGGCGAATTGGTGCAGTTTTGGAAGAAAGTACACTAGGCAAAAATTGTCTGAAATGGCGCGTTTAGGCTAGTGACAAAGATTGGTGAAGATTGGAGGCCGTATGAAGAATTTAGAACAAAAGAGGCGAAAACGGATGACGGAAATGACAAAACGGAGACCGCACGACCAAATTCTACAGTAGAAATGTCGAGGCGATTGGTATAGCTTGGGTGAGAACTTCTCACTCTAACTTTATTTTCTAGTTAAACATATATGTTAGGATGCAGGCGGTGCTTAGTAGCACCCGACACCTTTGTTTGAAACCATGGATGTATGGTTGTTGGTTTGGATTGATGAATTGGTTGAATTTGGTTTGGGATGTAAATTGAATTGATTGAATTTGGTATGTGTATGGTATGAGCCATTATTAGGCGAGGCATAAGGCTAGACCTTATTCCGGTTCTAGTATCGCGTCGTTATGCTTCCGAAATTTTCTAAAATAAATTATGTTAGTTAAAAATAACATTTTTAATGTGTATATGAACTGTATAAAATATTCATGTGTTAAATAAAATATTTGAATAATAAAAATATCATTTTTATTGAATGTATGAACTATTAAAAATATTCATGTGTTGAATAAAATATTTGAACAATAAAAATATCAATTTTATTGAATGTATGAACTATTAAAAATATTCATGTGTTGAAATAAATATTTTATCGTTAAAAATATAATTTTTAACGTGTATATGAATGAAAATAAATTTTCATTTACAAATCGAATGATTTGTTTATGTACACTCATTTGACTGATATTGATTGGGATGATAATTTTACACATTGCCCAACTGCACAAATAATGTTCAATATTTGTTGGTTGAAACCCCACACGGGTATTGGGATGGTATTTGACGTACACTAATCCCAACTGTTTAGTTGTATGTCAATCAATGGGTTGACAGACTGATGTAAGCATTAATTATTTATATTTAATGCTTATGCAGTTGTGTAATGCACTTTGGATGATGGTTGATTGTGCTTGATTATTGTTGTGTGCATGTGTGTATGAAATCCATATAAATAAAATTATATGGTAATTGACTGTGTCTGATTCCAATTCGGAAAGAACGAATATTTTAAATCAACGAATATTTTAAAATGACGAATAATAAATATTTTAAAATAACTAATATTTTTTAAAATAATATTCAGTAATGGATCAAAATATGATTTCGATATCCGATTTGGGATGGACACAAAAATATTTAAATATATGAAGCCGTGTTGATTAGATTAACGCCATTTTGACGTGAACGATATTTATATCGATTTTATTCGTTTTTACAATGAATATCGAAAAGGAAATGATTTCAAAATCTGATATTTTGAAAATATTACCATTTATATATTATAATGATAAGGAAAATTCAATTTTGATTTATAATTGAAAATGAAGTTAGGATCGTTTTAAAACAAATTTATAAAATGCGATTTAAATGGAAATCAACGAAATATATATAATATATATTTTTTATATTTAATGGCCTGAATAGAACGTGCCGTGCCGCGACCGTTCACGAATTTCGACCATTGACTTCGAATTGATAGTACGGGAGATCCGACTGTCGAATTCTCCTAAAACCAGGACCATTGGGTTCATATCGAAAAGAGCTTTCCAATGAATATGAGAGATTTGAAATCTAATGGTTGGATTTAAGATTATATCCAAAAAAAAATTGGAAAAGGTCAATGTAAGTGCATTTCGATGACCGTCTATGGAAATCGACTGTACGGGCCTCGATAAAATTATTAAAAATATTAATAATTTGTGTAAAATCATAATAAATGATTTGAAAAGAATTTGGATGAAAAATTCCATGTTTGTAAAGATAAAATTATATTTTTATCAAAATGAACTAGTTATTAACTAGGTTTGAAATCCAATAATTTTAAATAAAATAAAATGGATTTGTGAATGGTTTTAATATAACCAGAAATTTCCAACGAACAAATTGGAATGGAAATAATCTTCGGAATATTTCGATGTTGGATTTCATGATTATATGAATATTGTTATGGAAATTTGGAAGATATATTTATATCGTTCTTTCCAATACGATATATGTTGGTTTCAGAATTGATATTGAATATAAGCCGATATAATTTCTATTCAGAGCCTTGTATTTGATATCGAACTGGATTTTGGGTTTGTCGTGAACAGTGTCTAAAATAACGCTGTACTTAAACCCAGTTGAGAAAAAAAGAATAAATCTTTATTTTAAGATTTAGTGAAGGTTTCCAATTAATTAATAGTTAATTGGAATTGAATAAAAGAATTGGATTTTGGGTTTGTCGTGAATGGTGTCTTAAATAACACTGTTCTTAAACCCCGTGTGAAAAGAATAAATCTTTTAATTAAGATTATTAGTGTTTCCAGTTAATTAACATTTAATTGGAATAAAATGGAATGTGAATTGGGTTTATTGTGAATTTTGTTTTTTAACGACACTTGTTCTTTAACCCGATTAACGGTGAAATGTGATTTGGAAATTATAAATCTTTTTATTAAGATTTAATGGGAATTTTTCAAAGTAAAGTTTTCCAATTTAATATCTTAAATTGGATTTGAATGGATTTCGATTTGATAATAATCGAAGTGAGCTTCTGTGGAGGAAGACTGTTAATACATATGGAATTTAAAAGGCTTTGTTGTTATTCCATTTATATTATTAGTCGGATATGGAAATTGATATCGATTATATATTGATTTGTTTTTCGTGAAAATTCCATAATTAATGGAATGTGATTTGGGTTTATTGTGAAATGTGTTTTAAATGACATAAGTTGTTTAACCCAGTTAAAGACAAGATTACATGTCTAACATTGTATTTCGAACTGTATGGTTGATCTTTGCTAAATATATATCTGTTTGGTGGCGGAGAATTTATTCTCTTGCTTAACACCCTTCTCTAAGACGTACGAGCTTAGAGGTTATATATCGGCAGAAATCAATAGTACGGTGTAGATTGTCGATGCGGCATGTTTGTGTTTCCAACGTTAAATAATCATTAATATTGATTTTTGGGAAGATTAAAACTAAGCGGAGTTTTAATGAATCTTTAATTAGATTGAAACGGGAATTGATAATTTAAATTATCAAATTTGGGAAATGATTGAGAATGGAGTATCACCAGTTTTGCTCCTAGCGATAGTTAAATCTTCAATTAGATTTAATGAAATGGTAATTTACCAATAACACCATGGTGTTAGATATGGGGTATGATCAGTTTTGCTCCATGGGATGAATAGGTTAGAATTGGGAAATTAAACAAATAATTACTTTGGTAAGGTGCGCTAATCCCAACTAGATTGGATAAACCTTAATTTGGTTTAAATTTAAAGAATTTATCTTTGGTAAAATTAATGGGAACCTTTCCCAAAGGATGTGAATATTTTAATAAAAGAATATTCAGAATTGGAATGAGGCGTATGTTGTGTTTTTATAGCATTTGTTTATTATATACGCGAGTTATTCGGAAAGGTCGGGTTTATACCCATTCTGAATAACTGATTCGACGAGATGTCAACGATGAAGACGGTGGTTGAAGACCGGAGGTCTTCACATCGTTTGGATGATTACTGATGTCTTGATTGGGCTATACACCCAATAAAAGGTAATAAGTGGTGATGTCCAGACGTACTTGGAGATCGACCGGATATGTGAGGACCTCTCTCCTGTATTGGACATATGGGACGAGGAATAAGGTGCCTCCGGTTTTGTTCAGACCCAGAATGAACTATTAAATGGATGTGTGTCTGCCATTGGATTTTATTCTATGTTGATTGATTTCTATTAATTATTTATCTGTTTGGCGGCGGAGAATTTATTCTCTTCCTTTACGCCCTTCTATGAGACGTACGAGCTCAGAGGTTATATATCGATAAACATCAGTCGCATGGCGTGAATTGCCTGTGTGGCATGTTGAGATGCAAATGATCACGGCTTCTGTTGAAAAGCAGAGTCTTGTGGTTGATGATCAATGCACAGCTTTAATATAACATAGCTTTGTGTATAGCGTTAATTCGCGAGCCTCACACCTCGTTATGAGTCAAAAACAGGATAAGGGACCCAAGGAGGACATGACATTTATTTCTAGCTATGGGTGGTGTCATGGTATGGAGCCCAGACATTTATTATTTCACCTATGTGGTTGTTGGATTGCGAGGCGCCTAAGATATATCGGTTACTACGGAGCCGATGGATAGGTCCTATAGGACCGGGAAACGTGTGTTCAGGAATAACTAATCCACAAACGTAAGTGTGGACCGACCTTGAAGGATCCAGTGGTTACCCAGATTGTGCAGTCCTGAGGCATTTTCTAGAGTGTCTCAAAGCGATTAGAAGTACATCCCTTGCCTAGACTCATGACGGAAATCCAATTTCCAACATGTGACATTTCGGTTTTGATTGTAGAGCCTAGTATGGCGACATGATATATCGTACCCATGTCATCTATGATTGATACATTTATATTTGAAGTTGTTTTATACATTATGCACTTACAATAGTATCAAATGATTTGTTTTAAATGTACCAAGCATATTTGGCTATTATAAGGGAAAACTCTATCCTCCGGCTTGCATTGCATTGTGTGATGGGACCTGAGTCTTATAATAGCTTCATTTTTTAAAAAAGCATTGCGCTATTTATAATTGTTTATGCATTGGTATTCTTGGGGGGAAACCCGTTCCGTGTTATACGGCGTGGCCCCTTGGTTTACCAAATTTTAAAGTAAAGTTTTAAATAACTGTTTTAGTTCTCACACCAGTCACATGACTGACTTGGAGTTTATTGTTTTAACCTAAACTCTGGGTGCCCCTAATTTCCATATGGGCAACTAGTAGTTGGGTTTCTACAGATATTATATTCACAGGATCCTAGATTTACAGCTGGGACTATACTCGGAAAGCTTTGTATCCGTGTATTTCTTTCAGTTGTGTTATGTATTATTTTTCCACTGCATTGTAATTTTAAATCTCTGATATTTTTCTGATGTGTAATATTTATTCATACTCTGGTATATTTTGTACTCTAATGTAAATTGTTGTAATAAGCAATGAAGTGTTCTTCTATTTGTGTTCTAATTTGTCGTGTTCTCAACTCAATTTGGGCTTTCCCGTAAGGGCGAGTTTGGGTCATTTCATTTTGGTATCGGAGCCTTGTTTTACATAGCTCAAGAACAAGACACATTAGAACCAAACGAAAGAATTCATCAGAGATTGGATTAGTAATATCCAATGAGAATGACTCGTTAGAGATGGGATCAGTATTATCCTAGAATGAGTTGAAAGAGTGTTATTTTTAAAATAAAAATGAAAACAATTTTTGTTTTGAAAATTAAAACCTTATGATACGTATTTGAATATTATATTTAAATTGGTTCCGATTTTTTGGGTTGTCACACAAACATAGAGTAGTGTAGAGAGTGTATATATCTATATACGCATTAGTGGCCGAGGAGCAGTGCGCGACGCATGTGTAAGAGAAAATAGATCATCCGAGGCTGATGGAGTTGATTTAGAACTTGACGGTGAAAGTTTGGAAAGCAAATATAAGTGAGAACACTCGAATTTAATTTATTATTTAATATGATTTAAAGTTATGATATACTGAGTAGTTGATTGATGGTAATTGGTTGCATGAATGGTTAATTATTGATTAGTGGATGATATTGTCATTTGAATATGGTATGTGATGTGTCATGGTTGCCAATAAATATGTATCAGGGCGTGTTAGTGGTATAACACGGATTCATAAATTGTATGTGGTATGCTTTTAAGTAATAGATGCATAAATGATTGTTGAATGTATGATTACGCATATGTACTGATTTTCAGCAGAAAATTTAGTAATTTCTTAAATTTAATTAAAGTGCAAGTTATAGATTAAATGACAATTAAAGGATTGTGTGGTATTTTTATTAACTTAATACTATCGATTTGTTAATGTTTATTGATTTAACAATGTTATTAAGATTCTTTGATTCGATAATAAATTGTTAGTTAAGCAATATTTGACTATTTAAATAATCTTTCTAGTTAACACTTTATAAAAGATATTGAATTAATAATGTTGATTTAATTGTATGATTTTATTTAAAACAGTTGATTAACTAAGTTTTATTAAGAATATTCTAAATATTGAATTAAATAATTGTTTGAGTAGTACTTGGGGAAAGTTGTTAATTTGATTTTAATGGCATAATAAATTGAATTTGAAAAAAAAACTAATTAAAAATGTTATGTTCAACATGAATTGGGAGCATAACTTATTTTAAAAAGGACATTGAATTATAATTGTTGATTTTGAACTTAATTACTGCTTTGATTAATGAATTATTGTATAAATTAGGCAAACTCGAACTTTTTGATTTTGAAATCGAATATGACTTTAGATAATAATTTGAAATGATATTATAAAAATAAAAATTTGTTGAAAAGATATTTAAACTTGCATTATTTAATATGAAATTTGATATACGTTTAGATAAATTTTATAATGATACATTATAAATTGCTTCGGATAATGATTTGAATTTGAAGTTAAATAAGGAATAACTTAAGTTTCAGGTTCACAAATAGGTTAGTTCCGTTATCAATTCAGGAACGGTAAACGGGGTGTGTGACAATGGTAAGGGATGCAGCAACCAGTGCGCTGAACTTACCTGGCCAACGTTTACTTATCTAGACTGGTAAAAGAGCAAATTGAAAGTGAATCTCGAATATTATGAAACAACAACTATAATAAATAGTTTTCTAATATAAAATTAGGTTAATTTGGTTGGAGGTGATCTTCAGATATTTAATATAAGTTCTGTAGATGATGACTAATACTATTTGAGGAATTAAACGGTGGAAATATCGTAATTTCGCTTATAGTATCAGTTTAATACGGAAAAATATATTAGATATAAAAAGTTTCGATTTCTAACCAACTGTATATTAATATAAATTGTTTGGATTTAACTTGAATGTTATGATGATAATATTGTTTACTCGAATAAAGTTTAGGTTAATTATGGAAGTTAACATGGAACTAAGTGAACGAAAGTAAATAAGTTGAATGTCTTTGAGATCGATTGAATGAACTCAAGATTATAAAACCAGTTGTAGTTTTTGAATATGAAAATAAATTCAAGTCATCGGCATGGAAAGCAAACAATTCCAGTTTAAAGTATTTGTATATTTATATAGGTTTTCAACTATATAAAACATGGTATGTTAATTTCAAATATTTTAATAAGACTTATTTGATTTAAAGGATATGTATATGTTTAAATCATTCTATTTATTTCTTCAAACTTTAATATATAGTACGTAATTGTTTTAATCAATTTTATTTTAAGATTTTCTAAACATACATATATAAAAATTAGTTTATAACAAATTTATTATTTCAAATATTTTATTTAATTAAATTGGGAATTGTTCCAGTCCTGAAACCTTTGATTCGATATAACCAATCCTTGATTGAATAAACTCAACGAGCTTGAATTGAAGAAATGATGTAAATCTTGAACCTTGATTTATAAATGATTTTTGACGATCATTCTAAATCTAGAATGAATTAAGTTATGCATATATATGGAAAGAACTTAATTTGAAATTATATAGTCTATAGAATTCGTTAGTTATTTGGAAAGACCGGGATCAGATGTAAGTCCGAAAACCATTCAAAGTAATAATACGATGCTATGAGGGGAATTGAAGAATTGGAAATGACAAATGAAGATCGGAAATCTTTGGACTTATTTGGATTGATTGCTGATGTCTCAAATCGGGTCGTACACTTGATATGAAGTTATAACTGGCATGAGGTCTAAATGTATTTGAGGATTCTCGGATTTTGTTCCGTTCAGACCCAGAATGGACTTGTATCGATCGTGTGTCTAACATTGTGATTGACTGCATAGCACTGATTTCTGTTGGTATATATATCGGACTGTGGCAAATAATTATTTCTGTCTCTAAGTTTACGGGCTTAGAGGTTATATATTGATAGAAATTAGTGATATGTTGTAAATTAACAATGTGGCATACTCAAGTTATGGAATGAGCTAATAACGATCAGAGCATGGCTTATTGAAGCGTAACTTTGTGTATATCGCGACATCGACGAACCTCACACCCCGAATTGATGGTAAACAGGCGGTTAGGTTGTATACATTTTATTGAAACTTGAAAGCTTCGGCGGTAGATCTACTTTGAAACTTGTGGAAAAAAAGGTATGTTAGGTGTCCGTGTCTGGATGTTAACTGGTGATTTACCTGGTATTTGGTGTCCGAGCCTGGATGAAAACCATGAACCGTGAGGTTGCACCTAGTTCTGGATTGATCTTTCGTGTAAGGAACCATCATATTGGAACCCAACAACAAATATGAGCCTTTCGTTTTGTTTGTAAACTATGTATGTGGGCATAGTCACTATGGTTGCTAAGATTAATATTTTTATTTGCGAAATGGTTTTCAACACTATGCACTAATAATAGTATTAAAAGAAGATTTTCACGTATGAGAGCATATTTGGTTATCATAAGACAAAACTCGCCCATCTGGTGTGCGCTTGCATTGTGTGATGTGGGACTAGCTTATGATAGCTTCATTTTCCAAAAGTCATTACGAATTTATATGAACGAGCATTCACATGGAGTAAACCCGTTCCGCAATAGTGGCATGGTCCGGTGAATCTCCCAACTTTAAATTAAATCCTAAAAATAACTGTAACGTCCCGTATTTTTACGGCATAATAATTAATTTATTTAATTATTTAAATAGTGATTTAGAGAATTAAATGGTTGTTTAATATAAATAATATTGAATATTTAATTAATATAAATAATAGAATAATATATTTAATTCCGAAATAGTCGGAAATAGTGAATTGACAATATCATGTGAATGAGACAATTTAAAATATATAATTAAGTTTAGAATTGAATTATAATAACGAATATATTATTTAAACGAAGTTTGAATATATAATTATATTATAATTTTAATCGAGCTCCAAATGGCGCGGTAGTTTGTAATTTGGCGATTCGAACTTTAAACGAATATACAGAATCAGTTTTAAGCCGGATTTCTGTGAAACAAGAAACGTTCGGAGCTGGTGAAGTATATTTTTCTAATGGTCGGGATTTCATTGTGTAGATTATGAGTTGTGTCCAAATCAAATTTTCGAAAAGTCGCTATGGAATTCCTTTATAATATACAATGAGTTATTTATATTATAAAAAGTTTTTTAATATAAATTGGGTATCGATTCAACACTGGATTTGTAATATCGATTTATGGATTCAGATAGGAATATTTTGGAGCTGTATTATATTCTATGTGAATATATACGATAATATTAATTTATTAATATAAATTTAATTATTTTTAAATATATTGATATTTAAATTAGTCTGTTTAGAGCTTTAGAAAATAGCCATTTTTACAAATGACCATCGTTTTCAACGAAACTAATTCTGTTGGATCCGGAATATTAAATTTTTGTTAGATTTCAATGTCCGTGATTTTCGGAGTCAGTATGTGGTCGTAACGGATTTTAATGTGAAAAACAGTCAATAATTTGACTTTAAATGTATGTTGTGTGAGCAAACGAACTGGAAATTCGATGAAACAAATTTCATTGGGTCCATAATGTCGAACTGTAGCTGCATGCCCATTTTCAAAATTTTTTAAAATCGTGTGTGATCATATGGATTTTTAGAAGACAAATACAAGTAGCAGTAGCAAAATAAATTAATATAAAAATAAATGAAGCTTCTAATAGAAGCCGAACTTATCGTATAAATACACTACCTTTCTTAAAACCCTAAACTTTCAATTCTTTAGTCAAATAATTTTCGTCGTCAGTTCTTATTACTTCTACAACAAAATCACTACTTCTAATTATCAAACAAATGTAATAAAATTCTATAAATCCCAAAGTTTATATATTTATGTTCCTAGGATCGATAGCTTCCACCTAATATCTATGTTATTGTACTCGACGCAAGTAATCACCGATGGTTTATACGCAGCAGGTCCTGGGGTTTACGATTTTGGAGTAGCGAAGGTTCAATTCACGAAATGGGTGTCGTATTCGAGATTTGGGTGGAAAATAGCATGTGTTGATGGAGTTTCAAAGGGTTTGGAGAATATTTTAGTGGTCGTTTATGGAGCAGCAACTCGAGCAACAGTTGAACGCATTTTCAACGGGGTAGTCGAGTTGTGTGTTTGTGGTATAGTTTGATAGAGAGGTGGATGGGGAGTGTCATGGTAGATTTTGTTTGATTTTTAATTGAGAAGTGATGGAACATAAGAAGTAAGAAGATGGCGTTAATGGTGAGGAGTTCTATTGGATGAAGGTTCAGACGTAGAAGGAAGAGACGAGCTGGAAGAAAAGGATAGGGAGCGAAGGGGATTTTGAAGGAAGCAATTATCGTAATTCTTGTCTGATTTTCAGTGGAGTAATGATGTCGTAAATTGGAAATGAAGATCAATCTTTGCTGTTGAAGGAATGTCGGGGTTGTGAAGATTGCCTGGGGAAGACAGAGGTCGTATAATTTGAGAAGGTGATTAAGATGGTAAATAAGATTTATTTAATATTAATTAAATTTTAAATGACCGTTAAATATATTCCACTTATAAAATGTATAACTTTACCATACATTGTTAGAATCACGAACGGTTAGATCCGTTGGGATCGTATGGGAGAGGGCTACACACTGGAACTGATCGGGATTGAATTGGAGCTCGTTACAATCTATAGTAAAATAAATTGTCTGTGTGAATCAACCAAAGGTTATCGTTATTTAACGATGATCGTCCAATGTGACTAAATCTCACTAACTCTGTACAGTTTATATTTTTATAAATATAATCTAGTATTGATAAATGATGATTGATTGTTGTGTGTTGATTGTTTAGTTGAATTGCTGATTTATTAGTTGAAATTATAGATAACTATATATATATATAAATCGTTAATCAAACATTGATTCTGTTTATTAGAATATTACATATTGAAATGAAATCGATATTATTTATATTGTTTAACATCTGTGGATGCAGATAAACAGGATAGAGGGATCCAACTTGATTCCTCAATATTTGTAATACTGTTTGTTTTCATATATTGTGATATATGATGTGATACAAAACCTGTGATTGATTATGATGACACTGGTTTGTTTAATTGGTATTTTAAATACCATAAGAAATACTGGAACGTAAAAAGGGAATTTTCAAAGTTTATATTGAAAATGAAATATTTATTTGGAAAATAAATATAATTATAAAAGGAATATTTATTTGGAAAATAAATATAATTATAAAAGGAATATTTATTTGGAAAGTAAATAGAATTATAAAAGGAAATATTTGGAAAATGTATAGAATTTTATAAAAAGAGAATTTTACATCGTGAAGGTTTAGACCTATGCTTCGCACACTGGTGTAACATGATATTGATTTAAAGTAAATATTTAATAGAAATTTGTTTTAACAGATAAATTGAGGAGAATAATTTACAAACGATGTTTATAAATTAAGGAAATATTTATCGTTTGATAAATTTAATATATAAATTTGAGTTTATATAGAGAAGTAAAATCGGTTTTAATACTGATAATTGAAATGGAATGTGAACGTAGTAGTTATAAAGGAATTTGCAATGAGATTATAAATGTTGGAAATGAAACAAGATTAGCATGAATAATTCTACAAATAAAAATATAAATAGAATTTGGGTTTGAGATATTGTTTTTAAATACGAAATCATATTGTTTTGATTATATAAAGTAATGTTATTTACATTCTATGTGAAAAATTAGCCTAAAGTAAATATTTTGCAAATAAAATATTATAAAGGAATTTGGGGTTTGAATTAGGAATTTAAATAGAATTACTGAAATTAGAATCTGACTGGAAATTATTTGAGTTGAATGGCTTTCTGGGTATTGTTAGACCTAAATGTGGTTCTAACACCCAAATTGATTAGAAACAAGATAAAGTAAAACAGAAATAAAAAAAAAGAACACACAAGGTTTATAGTGGTTCGGCGAAGAAATGCCTACGTCCACTTAGTTTTCACTATAT
This sequence comes from Allium sativum, assembly GCA_030737875.1. Taxonomy (NCBI): domain Eukaryota; kingdom Viridiplantae; phylum Streptophyta; class Magnoliopsida; order Asparagales; family Amaryllidaceae; genus Allium; species Allium sativum. The sequence goes on along the minus strand of CM060926.1, from coordinate 400,019,536 downwards.
TCAGTAATTCGATTACAAATACAATGTAAGATTCGCTCACAACTCACTTTTGTTCACTCAGAAAGATAAAAACAGGAAATGAAAGATGGTTTGGATTTTCCGGGAGTGAAGGAATTCGAATGATGGAGGTACTTGGATTCTCAAAAGTGCTGAAAAAGATCCTTCTCTTTGTCTCTAGATGGGGTATTTATAGGTGTGAATTTGCCTGAGATGCAATCCGGGTCGGAACACGTGTCATCCATCGCACTCTCTTCGGGTTCGGATAGGCTATCAAGCTGACAACGCATCAATGAGATGGACGTTAGGGGTAGGAATTGGTCACATCCGGTCCGGTTCTCCAGGCGACTTTATAGGAGATTTTCCTGGATCATGGGTGCGGGTCGGAGACGTGCAGGTTGGGGGCTCGGATCGGAATACCCGACCCGAACCGGAGTAGCTTGGACGTCTCTTCTTCTCTAATCATACTCCACTCCGCTCCGAAGTCGTGGCAAGCAGACGGCTTTCTGATCCACCTGAGATTCATTGGCCTTCCGATCCGATCAGGTATGCTTTGCCAATTTATCCAATAAGAGATATCCGATCCGAACAGAGAATTTTACCCGATCCGAACCGATACGCTGCTATCAATCTGAATTGTGGAGCTTCCTTCCGATCCGAGCCGGAGTCGCATAACTTGAAATACTCTTCAACGGTTGGTTTCTTGACTTTGTGTTGCCTAGTTCACAAAGTAGGCTAACATTTTGCCCCCTCAAAGGATGCTTTCGTTGTACAAAGCGTCCTTTGATGTCGTTCAACCAGAATTGTCAAGAGTAATGCATTGATTTCCATTCGGTTCGGCGTCCGATCCGAAGCGTGTTCGTGGATTTAGCTCTTAAACACTGGGCCTTCAGAGAGAGTTGTGCTATTGGGCTTCCACCCCGGTCCGATCGGGCGAGACAAAATAGGGAGACGAAGAGCCAACTCCATTCTCTATATAAACTCATCACCGTCTTCACTTCTTTCTTCTTCGTTTCTATTGCGGCTCGGACCCAAGCATCGAAAATCTTAAAAACTCTAAAACTCCGAACTCCTTTCTTGTTGATTCCTCAAATCAATCACATAGGTAGCTTTTTAATCTCGAATAACATCGTAATAAACGTTCTTGATTTCAATTAGCGTTGGATTAGGATGGTTTAATCGTAGGCTTTGCCTGAACCCCCCGCCGCCGCTGGTGGATGCGCTATCGCTTCAAGGCATTGCGAGGCTGGAGAGGGCAAATTTTTATCCTCAACGATGGCCTTGATGATAAAATGGACCTGTTTGTGAGAAAGGAGGGAAAGAGGAAGAAGATGAGGAGCGTGGTGACTATCTGGAGTCGGTTCGGGTAGAAGACGGAGGACCAAAAAAGGAAGGAGAAGGAAAGGGGATCGGCTCGGATTGCACACCTTAGAAAGACGGGAGGAAAGAAAATGTCGGCTCGGGTCGGAGATGAGGATGAGATAAGAGGCTGACATGAACGGACTGGTTAAGTGATGCTGATTCGGATCGGGTCACCCGATCCGATCAGATCAGTTCTGCTTCCGAACCCACTGTTCCTATTGTCTTGAACTAACCTTGCCTTACTGAAGCACTCGAACCGAATGTCTTCAGTATTGAGCCAATCATCACATGCATATCCGAACCGACCCGAACATATTGAACTTGACACATAAAGACCACCCAACTAACTCAACTAACACTTATTCTAGACGAATATGCCTCGCGGACAGTTAGGATAGTGCCTTGTGAACATAAATGAGAATCAAGGACAACTCGGACTATTACTTTCTCTTTAAAGCTTCGTCTTATATTGCTGTACTTTTATTTTGCACTTCCCGCATTTGTTGCACACACTTTAGTTCACACACATACACAAAAAAGGGGAACACGGGATAATTCACTCTAATCCGTGCTATTGCTTCTTCAATAGTTCCATGACCATGAGGCCCAGACGCTCTTCTCGTTTAGCTGAGAGGAAAGAAGCTCCAGAAACTTCCCACAAAACCACTCTCGAGGATATATCTTCTTCATCTGACCCAGAATGGGACAGCGAGGGTCCGGATTACGGAGTTGGTCATCGGGGAAGCGATGAAATGTCTTCAGAAAATGAAGTTTCCCTAGGCTTTGAGGAGGAAGGAGGGATTGGTGACAACCGAGCACCCGATGAATTTGACTCAGCCATTATATTGGAATCACCTCCAGATTCCGTAGAATCAACAATTGACAACGACCGACTCGTGAGAATTTGCTTGAAGTATGGAATAATGAAGAGAGACACTCTAGTGCCCTCACGTTCTGACCGTCCACATAACCCTCCAGAAGGATATATGACGATCACTCGTTTGATGTGCATGGTTGGCGCCATTCCTCCTTTCTCGCCTTTCATCGTCGACTTCTTAAGACAAATGCGGATTGCCCCCATGCAGCTACATCCCAATTCATACGCCTATCTGCATACCTTATTCATAGCATATCGTGAAATTCTAGGCGTGGAGCTTACGTTTGACGATGTTCATTTCTTCTATAATTTCAAACATCGGACTAGGGAAACCCCTTCTTTCTGTTACTTTGAGTCGGTCCCAAAGAGGAAGATAATCTCTACACCGTTTAGCAGCAAGGCTGGAGATTCCAGATTGGAGTGGTTCTATATAAAGCAACAGCCTGGATGCGCCAGAAGATGGATAAAATCAAGTAAAGCACTGATTTTCTGACCCTGGATTCTAGACACTTGAATCATCACCCTGACCTGTTTTTCCTTTTTATTTGCAGTCGATAATCCCAAACAGGTATCAGACCAAGTGTTCTTTGATCGAATGCACCGTCTCCTCAATGGCGACCAAAAATTCCTTACTATTGACGAGGTTCTTAAAGATGAGTACCTTCATTTTCACGGGCTGCTATCCGTCCACCGTAGCATCGGTCATGGGACAGTCCCTTATGCATATATCCCTCCAGTGGAAACAGTTCCAGAAATAGGAGAAGGCTCGGGGATTCCTGCAGCTTCTCCTCAAACTTCACCCTCTCCCTCTTCCACTCAAGACGATGAGCTGGCTAATCTGGCCAAAAAACATCGTGAAGGGTACGTTGCCCCCGAGGAAACTACCTCGGTAGACAAATCAAAATCTCCCCAAGGGTCGCCACTTCACGCTTCCGAAGGGGATGTTCCTAGCGCCGACGAGCACATATTTCAGGGTTTGGGGGATCTCCCTTTACCCGAGGCTATATACACTTCGGAAGATTTCAGAAAGGACCCTCTAGTCTTCACTTCTTCTGAAGAGACTACTCCTGCTAAGGCCAAAGAGCCTGCCCGCACCACTTTAGCTTCAGACTCGGGTTGGTTGGGGGGACACATACACTACATAGGATGCACTTTGCACCGTAGCACTAGCATTCATTGCACTTCTCTTTCCATGGATCCGCTGATTCTAAACTTCGTTTAACTTATCGTGCAGGTACAATGTCTCGATCCTCTTACGACATAAGAAAGCTTCGCCGCAGCATGTCTAATCCTCCCCAGGATGCCGAATATAACCGCCGGGATGACCGCGGCAGGGAGGAAAGGAGACCCTATGATCCTTATCGATCTCGATCCTCACGCTCCCGCTCACCAGTTCGACCGGAACAGGAAAAATACAAAAGCTATCAAGGTCGTAGGGAGGAGGATAGACCACAATCTAGGGATTCCACTTCCTCCCATGAAAAGCGAAGCAGAGAGAAAACACCTCCAAAGGAAACTGGGTCTAGAAGCAAGCAAAAAGTCCCTGCTACTAAGCGACCTCGGACAGACAAGGGTTCTACAGAATCCTCTTCGAGAAGGGACGCTGAACTAACAATCCTAGCCCCTCCTCCACCAGATGCGGGAACCGCCGTAAGGCTGGCATACTTAAAGGAGCAATTTCCCGAGCACTACTTCGAGACTCTGACCTTTCTACCTTCCCTTGAACCTATTTCTTCTAATTGGGCAGAGGAGGCCAGAGCAAAGATTGATTTGGTGGAAAAACAATATACCGAAATGTTCAAGTATTCCCGCACTCTTTCTAGAATCATTCGCACGCTACTGACAAATGCTGACTCAATGCACAAAACTGCAGAGGAAGATGCTAAGGCCCTGAAAACCTTAGGAAAAAATTTAGAAGATACTCAAGCTCAACTAGCTATCGCTCAGAAGAACGCTTCTAACTTCAAACAACAGTTTGAGGACATGCAAAAGCGCTATCATGATTTGCTAGAATCCCACACTCAGGAACGTTCCGAGTTGAAGAAGCAAGCTGACGAAGCCAAGTCAGAGGCTGCTAAGACACGTCTCGCTTATGCTGAGCTTGAGCAAAAGAATGCCGAGTTAGCGAAAAGGAGTGCTGAGTTAGAAAAGAAAAACGCTGATTTGGCTTCAAAATTGTTAGAGGCGGAAAACAGGGCTGCTCTGGCTGAGGGCAACGTTGAATGCGCTATTAAATCTGCGGAGGAAACCCGCAAACAGCTATCAGAGGCGGAGGCCGATATTCAGGGCTTCGGGGAGCTAATGATCGAATTCTTTGCGCACATTATTCGTCGTCGAAACATTTCCTGGATCGAGGACTATCCATCCACCTTGGTTCATGTGTGGAATCAAATCGTTGAGTGGGAAAAAGAAGAGCTTAAGGTCGATTCCCTCGATGAAGATAAGTTGATGGAGAAGTACTTGAGAGACGACGAACCAGAGCGCCTAGCTGAAGGTCGCCGTCTAATTGCTGAGGCCATGGAAGAAGAGAGGCGGAAGTCTAAACAGAAAACCATTCCTGAAGCTGGCTCCTCTTCTTCTGCTCCTGTAACTCCTGAAGTGGAAGGGTATGATCCCGAAAACCCGGGAATTCCCCGATCAACTTTACTATCTCCCATTCCTGAAATAACTCCAGAGGTAGTAGTCACCCCCGCTGAGAAGTCTTCAGAAGGTATCCCTGTCTTTTCTCCTCAACTTGTCAAGGCTACTACTACCTTTGGCTACATGATTGAACGTTCAATGAGAAATCCTTTGCTCTCGCCTAAGTTGATAACCGATGTTTCTCATTTTGTAGGCGTTGAATCCTCCGCGAAGACAGATGTAGTTCAAGGAGCTACCACTGGGACAAAGCCCGCTGATAGGGTTAAAGAAGGAGAAGACAAGGCTGCTTCCACAGACTTGGGGGAAAGGAGTGAATCAACTAAGGTGACTACTCCCCATGACGAAGAAATGATTGCAGCGTTAAAAGACGACGGAGGAGACGAGGGGCATGATGAGGAACCAGAAGTTACAATAACCGGGGAGTCGAAAAGCGCTGAGGACATTACCTTGGCTGCCATGAAGGCTGATCAAGACAAGCGCTTGCAATTAAAGGCTGAAGAATTAGACCCTGAGGTCCTCAAGCCCCTCGCTGTTGTGGATGCAGGTTCAAGGTTAGTTGTTAAGCTTTCCACTAGATCTATTACCGAAGAACTTGCTAAAAAATCTTCTCTCGATTCCAGTGCCCCGCCCTCCGGGAAAAAGTCTGCTGGCCCCAGTACTACATCTTCAGGGAAAAAGAAACCAAAGCGGATCTTGACTGAAGCCGAGAAGGAAGCAAAAGATGCAGAAAAAGCTGTCAAGAAATCAAAGGCTCATTCCAAGCCCAAATAGTGGGTCCTTCTGTGTCCTTTTAGCATCTTTGTAAATCAATAAGTGCTGCTACACCAGCAGCTTTCGCACTTTCTTTTTCAGTTATTTCCCTGTACAAATTCATTCATTCGTAAATAAAAATAATTCACTTTCTGCAATGTTTATTTGTTAGCAGTTCTGCACTTATGTAAAAATGCATATCTATAGTTATGAAACAAAGTTGTGAAGAGGGGAGATATGTGCATGGGCATGTGTCCCCAGTCAATCTCCGTAAGTTATTCGGCGCCTAACTATGCAATCTGGATGCTCCCGATTCTCTAACGGGATAGCATTTCCTGTATCATCAATATCTGTTGTTTTTCCTGGCATTTCTTTTATACTCTTTCTCACTCTCTTGAGAGTTAGAGTTCGAGTTTAGTTATTTGTTTATCCCCCGGTCGTTCAACGGGAAAAGATTTCTTTCTCGGCGCTCGGTCGGAGACGCCTTTATACTCTCTTTCTCTCTGGAAAGTTAGAGTTCGGAGTTGAACCTCTTTCTCAGCGCTCAGTCGGAGACGCTTTTATACTCTCTCTCTTTCTCTGGAGAGTTAGAGTTCAGAATAGAATTTCTTTTTCAGCGCTCAGTCTGAGACGCTTTTATACTCTCTCTCTTTCTCTGGAGAGTTAGAGTTAAGAATGTCGTTTTCTCATTCTTTTATGTCTTATTGCACAAATAATCATTGTGCTTCTTTTTACGCCCAAACTGTTTCAACCTTTTTAGGTTCTAAGTTGTCCTGTATTTTATAATCACAACAGAATAACTAACGAATGTAAATGCATAAAAGTAAATAACACACAATATTTTATAGTGGTTCAGCTAAGTCATAGCCTACGTCCACTTTATAGTCCTTTATTCATATCGTCATATTTTCCAAAGGCAAGTCGTGCCTTATTACAGAGTTTACAGGAAGAACAGCAAAAGGTATAGCATTTCTAATCCAAATATCGCATTAAGTGTTGGGCATTCCATGCTCGAGGGACTTCTTCGCCATCTACGGTCGTTAACTTGAATGTTCCTTTATCAAGTTTCCGTTGGATGACAAAGGGTCCCTCCCATTTTGGGCCGAGGTGAGGAAGGGATGGAAAAACTCTCTTGAGCACCAAATCTCCGGGTTCAAAAGTTCTGAGGCGAACTTTTTTGTCATAATAGCGTGCCATCTGATGCCGATGTCTTGCAGCACGCAAGTCTGCTTCGTCTCTTTTCTCTTCGACTTCATCAAGAGACTCAAGTAAAAGTGCCTGATTCGTCATCGGGTCATAATATGTCACCCTGTGGGAAGGAACTTCCAGTTCAACTGGAATTACTGCTTCTGAGCCAAAGGAGAGGGAGAAAGGGGTATGACCGGTAGCCGTTTTAAACGTTGTTCGATATGCCCACAAAGCTAGGGGCAATTCATCAACCCATTTTGCCTTTGCATGCTCTAATCGCTTTTTGAGGATGGATTTTATTACCTTGTTTATTGCCTCTACTTGCCCATTAGATTGTGGATAGGCAACTGCAGTATATCGTTTGTCTATCTTATATTTCTGGCAAAAGTTTCTGAATTCAGTGCTATCAAATTGAGTCCCGTTATCGGTAATAATCGTCCTTGGGATCCCGAATCGGCATATAATATTTCTGACCACAAAACTTATCACCTTTCTTGTGGTGATCTTAGTCAAGGGTTCAGCTTCCACCCATTTTGTAAAATAATCCACGGCTACTATGGCATACTTAGCCCCTCCTTTAGCGATCGGTAAAACTCCAATGATATCGATTCCCCATGTGGCAAATGGCCAAGGACTCACCATCGATTTAAGCTGGGTTGACGGTGCCCTGGGGATTTTGGCGAATCTCTGGCACTTATCGCAGCGTCGTGAATAATCAGCTGCATCTTTGTTGATCGTAGGCCAGAAGTATCCGTATCGCAATATTTTCTTCGCTAAAGTTTGACCTCCTGTATGATCTCCACACTCACCTTCGTGCACTTCTCTCAGTACACGCTTGATGTCGTCGTGTGCGATACATCGTAACAGGGGCATAGAAAATCCTTGTCTATAGAGAATATCGTCTTGTATAACATATCTGGTAGCTCTGCGCACTACAGCTCTCTTTTCACTCTTCTTTAATGGGAGTGTCCCATTCTTAAGAAAATTCTTGATTGGAGTCATCCATGATTCCTTCTCTGGTTCCGTTTCAAGAACGAATTCCATTTCCATTGACTCAAAGCTTGGCGACTCCAACGTTTCAATTGGAATTACCTCAGTCCCTTCTGGATTGTCAGAACTAGCTAATTTTGCTAGTCTATCCGCTTTCTGGTTTTCTTCTCTGGGAATATGTGTTATGTTGTACCGCTCTAAGCTACTTAATAGCTCTTTCACTTTCTTAAGGTAAGCAACAAGTCGAGGTCCTCGAGCCGCGAACTCCTCTCGCACTTGACAAACAACAATCTTAGAGTCACAAAATATATCCATCACTTTTACCCCGAGGTCTTTAGCGAGTTTCAGCCCGGCAATCAGGGCTTCATACTCAGAGTCGTTGTTTGTTGCCGAAAATTCTAATCGCAGGGCGTAATATAACGACCGTCCCTCCGGAGTGACTAAGACAATTCCAGCTCCGGATCTTCGGTCATTTTTGGCTCCATCTGTATATAATTCCCATGGATTCATCTTTAGCTTATCCTCGGATTTAACCACTCGGTCATTGATTATTTCTTCCTCTGGAATGGTGAACTCCGCAATAAAGTCTGCTAGAGCTTGCCCCTGATTGACTTTCGTGGTTGAAAATTCAAATCAAACTGGCTTAGTTCTATGTTCCATTTAATCAACCTTCCCGACGCTTCGGGTCTCTGCAACACTTGTCTTAACGGCTGATCGGTGTATATGGTTATTGGATGGGCTTGGAAGTAGTGACGAAGCTTTCGGGATGCAATCAGGAGGCTATAAGCAAGCTTCTCGATCTTTGGGTAGTTGCGCTCTGCCGCTGCTAATTTCTTACTCACATAGTATACTGGCCTTTGTACTTTGTCTTCTTCTCGAACCAGAACTGTGCTGACAGCGTGAGCCGAGACTGCTAGATAAACAAATAGTTCTTCATGGTCTACGGGCTTTGATAAGATTGGCGGCTTTTCTAACAGTTCTAACAGATTTTGAAAAGCCTCGACACAATCGGGAGTCCACTGGAAGTTCTTCTTTCCCCTTTTTATCAAATCAAAAAATGGAACACATTTATCGGTGGCTTTAGAGATGAATCTACTTAGCGCCGCTACCTTTCCTGCCAGACTTTGGACGTCTTTAATTTTCCTTGGTTCTTTGATATTTCTAATCGCCGCTATCTGGCTAGGGTTGATCTCAATTCCTCGGGAACTCACAATGAAGCCAAGGAACTTTCCCGACGCCACTCCAAATGAACATTTTAAAGGATTCAATTTCATACGGTATTTTCGCAAGATACCAAACATTTCTGCTAAGTCTTGCGTATGACTGGAGGACTGCTTTGATTTAACAAGCATATCATCCACATAAACTTCCATAGTTTTTCCTATTTGATCATAAAACATTCTATTTACCAACCGCTGATAAGTAGCTCCAGCGTTTTTTAATCCGAACGGCATTACAACATAACAATATAATCCCAAATTCGTAATGAAACTCGTATGCTCTTGGTCTGGCACATGCATAGGAATTTGATTGTATCCAGAATACGCATCCATGAAAGAGAGAAGTTCGTGACCTGCTGTCGAGTCTACAAGCTGGTCAATTCTGGGAAGCGGGAAACTATCCTTTGGGCAAGCCTTATTTAAATCTGAAAAGTCAATACAAGTTCGCCACTTTCCGTTTGGCTTCTTTACCAAGACAGGATTCGATATCCAGTCGGGATAAGTCGAATCTCGAACAAATCCATTTTGCTTCAATTTCTCTACTTCTTCTTTGAGAGCAACCGACCTCTCTGGGCCCAGCATGCGTCTCTTTTGCTTCACAGGCGGATGCTTCGGATTTACATTCAATTTGTGACTGATAACGGAAGGCGATATCCCACACATGTCAGCATGGGTCCAGGCGAACACATCTAAGTTCGCCTTCAAGAAGTTCGTCAGCTCTTCAGCACGACGTGGATCCAATTGGGAACCAATCTTCAAAACTTTCGTCGGATCAGCTTTATCAACAGGAATTTCCACTGTTGCTTCATTAGGAGTTGCATTCCTAGCCTCTGGTTCCTCGTCTTTTCTAGGATCCAGGTCTTCAGGCGTTCCTTTTCGCAACTCCCTTGGGTTCAACCTCTCTAATTGCTATGCCGAGTCCCCCTTTGAGGGAGATGAGGCATCCTTATTCTCAGCATTAACTCCTTTCATCAACATCTTCAGTTCGGCCACATAGCAGGCCCGTCCAGAAACCTGATCCCCCCTTATTACCCCAGTCCCGGCTTCGGTTGGGAACTTTAGTAACAAGCACCAAGGGGCGATACAAATTCTAAACTCAGCGAGGGCAGGCCTCCCTAAAAATGCGTTATATGGCGAATCTACATCCAGTACTACAAACTGAAGCATTCGCACTCTTCTACGTTCTCCTTGCCCCAGGGTCACAGGCAATTCTATATATCCCATAGGAGCTGTCGTCGCTCCGTTGAAACCTCTAATCCATCCTTCACAAGGTTTCAGATCTTCAGGCTCAAGCTTCATCTGATCAAATGACTTCTTGAATAAAATATTAACGGAACTTCCGTTGTCTACTAATACCTTATGGACCAATGCTGGCCCAATAGTGGTAGTAATAACCAACGGATCATTGGTGGGAGATTGTATTCCCGTGTTGTCTCGGCTGCGAAACACCACGTCATCGAACATGGTTTTTTGTTGTTTGATGGGGGTGACATCTTCCAACTCGTCACCTTCATTCACATCTAGATGTTTGGCAGCATTCACATATTGGTCCATTGACCTAAAGCTTCGAATTGCCGGGTGAGGTCCGCCTACTATGGAGTTGATGACGATCCCTTTACCTTTCTGCTGCGCGGTAGGCTTAGGAGCAGGTAGGATTTGCTTTGGAGCCTGCTCTCCTTGCCCCATGTCCCTCGGGGCAACCTTGTACTCATCCAACTTTCCTTCACGCAGCAGCTTTTCAATTACATCCCTCAAATGTCGACACTCATTGGTCGAATGTCCATGCGTTCCGTGAAATAAGCAAAATTTCCCTGTCGCCATTTCTTTCTCGGTCGAATCACGAGGCGGCGGTCTTTTGTACTGCAACACATTATACGTGTCCAGGTAAATATTTTCCAACGTGTCATTCAATGGTGTGTAGTTCTCGTAGTTCTGGAATCGGGGCCTTTTGTTTGGGTCGCTTCCCCTATTTCTGTTTCTCCTGTTACCGTTCGAATTACGGTTGTTGTTGTTTCCCCCGCTTCCAGTATTGTTGTTTCCCCCCTTGTTTCCTACATTTACTTCAACCTTGCCAGCACTTTCCCCAGACTGCTTCACTGCAATATTACTCTGCACATTCTCCTTTGAAGCTGTCTCAGACTTTCTCTTCCGGTTTGCCCGGGCCTCCTCTCGTCTCAGATAAATATCGGCTTTTTCGTAGAATATCGCCCTTGTGGGGGGTGTCTTCCCAGAAAGGTAGTCTCCAAACTCAGATTCGGGATCGACTCCTTCCTTCAATGCCATCAGAATAGTGGGCTCATGCGGGTCACTGACCTCAGTTACAGCTTGGTTAAATCGATCTAAATATGCCCTTAAAGATTCTCCTGGTGCCTGTTTGATCCTTGACAATTCAATAACGCTCTTGGACTTTCGAGCATGTAGTCGGAACTGGTTCATGAAACGCTCGCTTAGTTCTTTGTAATTAGAAATTGAACGAGGAGGAAGTCGGGTAAACCAAAATAAAGCCACATCTTCTAGGTAGATTGGGAACGCTTTGCATTTTACTTCATCGGGGGCAGCAGCTGCATTCATAAGCCACGAATACCGCATCAAGTGTTGTCCTGGATCAGTCCTTCCATTATATTTATCCATCTGTGGCAAATTAAAGCGTCGGGGGAACTGGAAGTCTAGGATGTCGTCAGTGAACGGAGTATGGCTTCGCTCTATACCGTAGTCTTCATTTGTATAATTCCGGCTTTCGGACATAATTCGACGAACCATCGCCTGCACATCGGCACTAGTTAGGGGCTGCTCAGGTTCCCTGGCCCTAGTGTCCGAGTTCCTCCGGGGCTCTTGCTCAGGAGACGCCCTTCTTCTTCGAGCTGCCTCTGCTCTATTCCTTTCCCTGCGTTCCCGGTCGATCTCGGGAAGAGGGGACTGGAGTCTTTGCCCCCGAGATGGGCTATCGTTTCCTAATGCTCGTGCGATATCCTCGCGAGATCCCAAGGATCCAAACGTTAGCTGCTCCATGTTCTGAGGTCGTTCGAGTGGCCTTCGCTCACGGGGCCTCTCTTCCTCAGAAGATGAAGATTGATCTACTGGTGTATGACGAACTGGCGACGGAGTTCTTTGCCGGCGGAGCTCACTGATTTCCCGACTCATGAGCCTCATATTTTCCTGCATCATGAGATTGGTGCGCTCATGAACTCTCATAGCTTCCCTCGTGCTCTCAAGCATATCAAGCAAGCGCGAGAAATCTCCTTGAGTGATGGGAGCAGATGGATTGGCCTGATCTCCAACCCTGGCAGCTGGAATTGGAGCATTTGCGGGGACTCGAGTAGATGTTCCAGCTTCACCAAGCATCGGGTCGGATCGGAGGTAGGAAGTCGGGTCGGATCGGAGCTGGGGTGTCTGTTCGGATCGGTGTGCAGCGAGCAAGTCGGGTCGGTTCAGACTGGGGGAGTGCACTGCTTCAGAGTCTCCAACCCGGATCGGATCGGAACTTTCCCCTTGCTGTCGGTTCGGATTTCCTGCGTTGATTCTCCCTGCTGCTGAACTCTGCCCCCTAGACCTTGTTACAACAGCATGTTGCTGATCTTCACCAGCTCCATTTCCTTGAACAGACTGGACTTCCTTGCCTTTTCCTCTGGCCATGAGTCTTTGACAATTACTTCAACGAATGTAAGAAAGTGGAGAAGCTTAAGGATTCACTTCTTTGAACTCAACGGTCCAAAAAGTAGAAAGAGATCCCGGAAAATAAAGAATTTTAGATGAGGATTCTCGGTGAAAGCACCAAAATGTTAGACCTAAATGTGGTTCTAACACCCAAATTGATTAGAAACAAGATAAAGTAAAACAGAAATAAAAAAAAAGAACACACAAGGTTTATAGTGGTTCGGCGAAGAAATGCCTACGTCCACTTAGTTTTCACTATATTCAGTAATTCGATTACAAATACAATGTAAGATTCGCTCACAACTCACTTTTGTTCACTCAGAAAGATAAAAACAGGAAATGAAAGATGGTTTGGATTTTCCGGGAGTGAAGGAATTCGAATGATGGAGGTACTTGGATTCTCAAAAGTGCTGAAAAAGATCCTTCTCTTTGTCTCTAGATGGGGTATTTATAGGTGTGAATTTGCCTGAGATGCAATCCGGGTCGGAACACGTGTCATCCATCGCACTCTCTTCGGGTTCGGATAGGCTATCAAGCTGACAACGCATCAATGAGATGGACGTTAGGGGTAGGAATTGGTCACATCCGGTCCGGTTCTCCAGGCGACTTTATAGGAGATTTTCCTGGATCATGGGTGCGGGTCGGAGACGTGCAGGTTGGGGGCTCGGATCGGAATACCCGACCCGAACCGGAGTAGCTTGGACGTCTCTTCTTCTCTAATCATACTCCACTCCGCTCCGAAGTCGTGGCAAGCAGACGGCTTTCTGATCCACCTGAGATTCATTGGCCTTCCGATCCGATCAGGTATGCTTTGCCAATTTATCCAATAAGAGATATCCGATCCGAACAGAGAATTTTACCCGATCCGAACCGATACGCTGCTATCAATCTGAATTGTGGAGCTTCCTTCCGATCCGAGCCGGAGTCGCATAACTTGAAATACTCTTCAACGGTTGGTTTCTTGACTTTGTGTTGCCTAGTTCACAAAGTAGGCTAACAGGTATCGACCTAATGTTGGTTTTGACCTTCTGGGTTTATACTTGAGAAGTTGTTCTCTTACTAATTTATAATTAAAGACTGATAGAGGTGGGAAGATATTGATGCGTGAATCAGAAATGGAAATGTTTTCCAAAGTTAATAACGTATATTTTCTAATTTTAGAAAATAAAGAATTTATGAATATATGGAAACGATAAATGGGAAATTAGGAAATGAAATGATGATTGATCGGTAAGATTTCCATTTGGGAATACGACCGTTGTTTGTACACATGTTTTCTTTTGATAGTTAAATAACCGACTATCATAGTTTTGACCATTTCCGTTGTCAATATCGAGAGATCGGGATTAGATTTATTATCTGAAAACCACTCTGTATGGACATTTGCGAATCAAATATGATGAAGATAATTGAAGTCGGAGTTTATGCAAGGGCTGTTCTGGCAAATCCTAGGTAGAAATTACCTAAGATGGGTTTACAAAATAGTGCCTTCAGTTTGTCCAGTCCCAGGACAATGTGTATGGATGTATGTCCGACAGAGTATGTCTAATAGATCGCGTAAGTTGATCGCTTCAAACATATTTATGTTGGTGATGGAGAAATTAGTTTCTCCTAGCTTTATACCCGTGATATTTTTGGGGAAATCAATTTGTGATTTGACGGGTATGATGATGTGGCATTCAAAGTAAATGAAATATGATCTGTTAAAGATACGTCATGACCTCAAGCCTCATCAACCGAGAAATGACAGAAATCGGGCAGGCCGCACTGCTAAGTGGGTCGCACCCAAGTAGGGTATATTGTCACCATCTTGAGAATGTTTATATTTGTTACTTCTTTCAATTTTGTATCTCCCGGGAACAGTTATGTTGGTATACCAACCGTAAGGTGATAATATATTCAGAACATTCAAGCGAAATGAATGGCCGGTTATGTGTAGCTGAGTTACAAGATATTCTTGTTGAACTTCAGTGTGTCACTTCTAGAATACACTGATCAGAAGGTGGTTCCATACCTTGTTAGAGTTGGAAATCCATTACCCGATAAGAGCCCGCGGTTATTGATTGTATATTATATATGTAGAACGTGAGATAAAAGCGTTCTACTAGATTTCTATTTATTTGATTGACATTATTATAACATCAGAAGGGCCTTGATATGAAGCATATTTTGGGTAATCGTAAGGTAAAAACCATCCGTGTTTATGTGTAGATCGGTCTTACCATTATTCTTTCCTTTAAAAGGATTTTAGAAGTTAAACAAATGGTTGGAGTTTACTCATACCCGTCATATGACTGACCCAGAGTTTATTTTGTTTTGTTTTCCTTAAACTATTGGGTGCCCAAATTTGTACGGGCACTCAAGTAGTCAGGATTTTACAGATATACTGAGAGCTTGGAGCAGGAGGCTTTAGGATTATATAGAATTGTTTATTTCCGTTGTGTTGTAAGTGTTGTACTTTGATAATGATATGTATATTCAAGTACAGATTTGTATTTCAAAGTTCTGTTATATAGTATATTTTATTCGTTCCGCTGTGAGATTCGTGTTTACTCTGATATTGTATGTTCTTTTTCTTCTTCTATTCTAATTTTCTATCTTTTCTACTCTCACCATCTAACTTCTTTCTATTAACTATCCGGTATTTCCGATGCTTGAATAGTCGACATTGAGTTTATGTTGGTTACCAAGATCGCAAATTCCCCGGGTCGTTACCATGGTATCAGAGTTGAAGGTTAAGTAATTACCTTGGCTCTGTGGCGTGACTCAATAGAGATGGGGTTAGTAATGCCCTAGATTGAGTTTGAGTATATATATACGAGCGAACGTATTTTTTATTTGATATATAAATGATTTATATTGTGGAGATTTATTGATTGAGTTGTTTATAAGTTCTGGTCGATTAGTTTGATCCACTGTATCGGTTGGGGTTTATAAACACTCGAGTACGATGAACCGACATAGTATGTTTTGAAAAAAAAGGTAAATGAAATAATTTTACCCAAAATTATATTTTGATATAAAAAAGTATATATATAATGGAAATATTATAGTATATTTGATGTGTTGGTTATCATTATAATCGAATGAGATTATAAAAATAAAATGGTTATGTAAATTGCTAATCAGGATTCATATAAGTGTAATATGTGAAATCTGATGGAGTAAATCTGAATTGAACATATGAGAATTTTAAAACCCTAGGAGATTTTAAATATTTTACAAACATTGAGAAGGATATTTTGAAATAATTTCAAAATGGAACTGTTAAAAATGAATTTTGAATGCAATATAGTATTGAACCCACTTCGCTCACTGGGAAATAACCCTGATGATGCTGGCCACAACATCAGTGTTCATTTTCGAGTTCTAAGTGATGTATTACTACCAAAGATATTCATATTGAATTTGTGTTGAGAAAAACAAGATGTTTTGATTCCGAAAGGGATATTTGATTTTTGAAAAGCTTAGTTGTTTATAACTCCTAGTAAGAGATTATTTGAATTAAAAAGAAATTTAAAAAGAAATTTGTGAAAGCAAACTGGAATTGAACTGAAACCAGTTAAGTGGAAATTGAATTGAAATAGAAAATATCGAATAAAATTAGATCTATGAGATAAAAATTTAAAATGGTATTGGATTGGTGAGTTAAGAGTTTGGAATCGAAGATGGAACTCGAGTTTAAAATGAGAGTATGGTTTGGATATAAGAGAATGATTGTGCTGAGAATGAATTGACTGGAAATTGATTGGAAATCGATTGGTATAGATGGATATATGATCAGCAGGTATTGAGTAGAAGCAAGTGCAAGAAATAAAATGGTATGTTCAACAAAAGGTACACGTTTCATTCAGTTTGGTGATGTATAAGCCGATTTGGCAAGCCGTTTGGCTATTTGATTTTCTTTTGGGTTGGAGAAGGCCGAGAGAGGCGAGTTGTACCGATTGAGCTGTACAAAGGAGGTGTTGGCGAAATTTTTCAGGAATTTAGGGTGTTAGAAAATTTTCAGATTTTTTGAAAATTTTGTTAATAGAAATGAATTAATATTATAATTGAAATAACCGATTCAGTTGAAACTGAAGTTAAAGAAGTAAACGAATAATTTTTAACCCAGTTAATAGGGTTTGTTTTCTACCTTAGCAATTTCGAGGACGAAATTATTTTAAGGGGGGAAGAATGTAACATCCCATATTTTTACGGTATAATAATAAATTTATTTAATTATTTAAATAGTGATTTAGAGAATTAAATGGTTGTTTAATATAAATAATATTGAATATTTAATTAATATAAATAATAGAATAATATATTTAATTACGAAATAGTCGGAAATAGTGAATTGACAATATTGTGTGAATGGGACAATTTAAAATATATAATTCAGTTTAGAATTGAATTATAATAATGAATATATTATTTAAACGAAGTTTGAACGTATAATTATATTATAATTTTAATTGAGCTCGAAATGGCACGACAATTCGTAATTTGGCGAGAACTTTAAACGAATATACAGAGTCCGTTTTAAGCCAGATTTCTATGAAACAAGAAACGTTCGGAGCTGGTGAAGTATTTTTTTCTAACGGAAGAGAAAAATCGGGATTTCGTCGTGTAGATTGTGAGTTGTGTCCAAATCAAATTTTCGAAAAGTTGCTATGGAATTCCTTTATAATTTATAACGATTTATTTACATTATAAAAAGATTTTTAATATAAATTGGGTATCGATTCAACACTGGATTTGAAATATCGATTTATAAATTCAGATAGGAATATTTTGGAGCTGTATTATATTTATGTGAATATATACGATAATATTAATTTATTAATATTAAATTTAATTATTTTTAAATATATTAATATTTAAATTGGTCTATTTAGAGCTTTAGAAAATAGACGTTTTTACAAACGACCTTTGTTTTCTACGAAACTAATTTTGTTGGATCCAAAATATTAAATTTTTGTTAGATTTCAATTTTCGTGATTTTTGGAATCAGTATGTGGTCATACGGGATTTTAATGTGAAAAATAGTCAATAATTTGACTTTAAAAATGCATTGTGTGAGCAAACGAACTCGGATTCGACGAAACAAGGTTCGTTGGGTCCGTAATGTCGAATTGTAGCTGCATGCCCATTTTCATGATTTTTGGATATCGTGTGTGATCATATAGATTTTCAGAAGACAAATACAAATAGCGGTAGCAAAATAAATTAATATAAAAATAAATGAATCTTCTAATAGAAGCCAAGCTTATCATATAAATACACTACCTTTCTTCTAACCCTAAACTTTCCATTCTCTAGTAAATTAATTTCCGTTGTCAGTTATTATTATTTCTACAACAAAATCGATACTTCTAAATTCTCAAACAAATGTAATAAAATTCTATAAATCCCAAAGTTTATATATTTATGTTCCTAGGATCGACAGCTTCTACCTAATACCTATGTTATTATACTCGACGCAAGTAATCACCGATGGTTTGTACGCAGCAGGTCCTAGGGTTTACGATTTTGGAGTAGCGAAGGTTCAATTCATGAAATGGGTGTTGTATTTGAGATTTGGGTGGAAAATAGCATGTGTTGGTAGAGTTTCAAAGGGTTTGGTGAATATTTTAGTCAGTCATTTATGGAGCAGCAGCTCGAGCAACAGTTGAACGCATTTTCAACGGGGTAGTCGAGTTGTATGTTTGTGGTATAGTTTGATAGAGAGGTGGATGAAGAGTGTCATGGTAGATTTTGTTTGATTTTTAATTGATAAGAGATGGAGCATAGGAAGTAATAAGATGGCGTTAATGGTGAGGAGTTCTGTTGGATGAAGGTTAGGACGTAGAAGGAAGAGACGAGCTGGAAGAAAAGGGTAGGGAGCGAAGGGGATTTTGAAGGAAGAAATTATGGTAATTCTTGTTTGATTTTCGGTGGAGTAATGATGTCGTAAATTGGAACGAAGATCGATCTTTGCTGTTGAAGGAATGTCGGGGTTGTGAAGATTGCCTGGGGAAGAAAGAGGCCGTATAATTTGAGAAGGTGATTAAGATGGTAAATAAGATTTATTTAATATTAATCAAATTTTAAATGACCGTTAAATATATTCCACTTATAAAATGTATAACTTTACCGTACATTGTTAGAATCACGAACGGTTAGATCCATTGGGATCGTATGGGAGAGGGCTACACACTAGAACTGATCGAGACTGAATTCGAGCTCGTTACCATCTATAGAGAAATAAATTGTCTGTGTGAATCAACCAACGGTTATCATTATTTAACGATGATCATCCAATGTGAGTAAATCTCACTAACTCTGTACAGTTTATATTTTTATAAATATAATCTAGTATTGATAAATGGTGATTGATTGTTGTGTGTTGATTGTTTAGTTGAATTGCTGATTTATTGGTTGAAATTATAGATAATGATATATATAGAAATCGTTAATCAAACATTGATTCTGTTTATTAGAATATTACATATTGAAATGAAATCAATGTTATTTATATTGTTTAACATCTGTGGATGCAGAGAAACAGGATAGAGGGATCCAACTGGATTCCTCATTATTTATAATACTGTTTGTTTTCATATATTGTGATATATGATGTGATACAAAACTTGTGATTGATTATGATGACACTGGTCTGTTTAATTGGTATTTTAAATACCATAAGAAATACTAGAATGTAAAAAGGGAATTTTCAAAGTATATTTTGAAAATGAAATATTTATTTGGAAAATAAATATAATTATAAAAGGAATATTTATTTGGAAAATAAATATAATTATAAAAGGAATATTTATATGGAAAATAAATATAGTTATAAAAGGAATATTTATTTGGAAAGTAAATAGAATTATAAAAGGAAATATTTGGAAAATGGATAGAATTTAAGAGAATTTTACATTAGGAAGGTTTAGACCTGTGCTTCGCACATAGGTGTAACATGATATTGATTTAAAGTAAATATTTAATAGAAATCTGTTTTAACAAATAAATTGAGGAGAATAATTTATAAACGATGTTTATAAATTAAGGAAATATTTATCGTTTGATAAATTTAATATATAAATTTGAATTTATATAGAGAAGTAAAATCGGTTTTAACACGGATAATTGAAATGGAATGTGAACATAGTAGTTATAAAGGAAAATTACAATGAGATTATAGATGTTGGAAATGAAATAAGATTTGTATGAATAATTCTGCAAATAAAAATATAAATAGAATTTGGGTTTGAGATATTGTTTTTAAATATGAAATCAAACTGTTTTGATTATATAAAGTAATATTATTCACATTATATGTGAAAAATTAGATTAAAGTAAATATTTTGCAAATAAAATATTATAAAGGAATTTGGGGTTTGAATTAAGAATTTAAATGGAATTACTGAAATTAGAAACTGATTGGAATTTATTTGAGTTGAATAGCTTTCTGGGTATCGATCTGATGTTGGTTTCGGCCTTCAGGGTTTATACTTGGGAAGTTCTCCTACTAGTTTACAGTTAGAGACTGATAGAGGTGGGAAGATATTGATTGTAACAACCCGGAAAATCAGGGCCAGTTTAAAATTTTTATTTTGGCAATTTTAGCGAATTTTGATTATTTAAAATAGATTATTTTAAATAAAATCAACGAGAAATTTATTTTGAATATAATTCGAACGTATATATTATACGCGTCGTCGTTAGAATATAAATATTTATATATAATTATAAAAGGAATTGAAAATGGCGCGGTAGTTCGATAATTCGATTTCAAACTTCAATTGAATGTACCGGGTGCAAAATAATCCGGATTTTAGTGAAACCAAAAATAATGGAATCTAATAGTGAATATCTTTCCAACGAATCCGAAAAATCAAGATTTCATATCGGGAATCAAAAGATATGTCCAGTTGAAAATTCTGAATAGTCGCTATGGAATTCAGGCCCTTAAAAATGGACATTTTGCAAACGACCTCGGATTTCGGCGAAACCACTTTTGTTGGGTCCGTGGTGTAAAGTTATTGCTAGATTCCAAATTTTATAATTTTTCGAATCAATATGTGAGCGTGGCGAAGGAAAACGTGTTTGACCAGTTTCAGTTGATTTTAATCGACTGGAAAATGGCCATTTTTCTAACGGTCTCAGAATTCGACGAAACTAGTTTTGTTAGGACCGTATCATCAATACGAAGCTAGAAAATATTTTTCTGTAATTTTTCGAGTTCGTATGCGACCCCGGTAATTTGAAATGTACGTTTAAAATTCAATATAGTGATTTAAATGTAAATTGAATGGAAACTGATCAAAACAATCAAATCAGCTTGCGATACATATCCCATTGTGCTCGGAATGGGGGTAAAACGCTATGGACGACAGGCGGTGGGCCTCGTTTCGAGGACGTATGTAAAAGTCAACCCTTTTAGAAATTTAAAATAAAATAATATATATATTTACTTATCTCACCCTCTCTCCCTCATAATTCATTCAGAAAAAAAAATTAAACCTACGACCTAAATCGATGGAGGCAGACCCATCGCCGCCGCAACCAGGCCTGGCGCCCACCTTCGCCGAGCTTCGGCGATCGCCCCCTCCTCGATGAACGCGCCGCCGCCCTTGCTTCCCCTCGACCTCGCGACAGCCGCTCCCCTCCCCCTCGCGGTCAACCTCCGCCCCTCTTCCCCCTTCTCCTCCACGTCGAGACCCCCCCCCCCCCATCCACCGACGCAACCGAGCCCCATCACCTGCCTCCGCCGCCAGAGGTCGAGCCCCCACCCTACTCCATCGCGCGAAGACCAAACCCCCCCCCCCCCCTTCGAAAACTGTCTGTAAGTTTTTTTTTATATTTTATTTATTTATTTATGTTATTTATTTTATTTGTATATACAGAGTTTTAGAAAACTGATTATAAAAAAAGAAGGATAAAATACTGTTTTATTTTTTAAAAAAAGTTTAAAACTGTTTTTTTTTTGTTTGTTTAAAAACCGATTTTTTTTTCTGACAAGATTTAAACTTTATAGAAGATGTGATTTTTAAATTACAAAAGATTTGATTTTTTTAAAAAAAAATAAAAGATTTGATTTTTAAAACATAAAAGACAATATTTTGAGATGAGTAGTGAAGTAAAAATATAATTTTTATATAAGGAAGATAATCAAAATATGATTTTTATATTTTTAAAGTATTAAAAATATAATCTTTATTAAGTAGAAGTATTAAAAATATGATCTTTATAGGATAGAGAATATAAAAATATCATCTTTGTGTATGTAGCAAAATAAAAATCTGATTTTTATTTTATATACGTTGAAATGAAGTGTTTATTTTTATAAAGGCGGAAACTTTATAGTTGAAAAGGCGAGATTTTTATATATAGAATAACGATGTAAAAATAGAATTTTTATATATTGAACTTCGATAGAAAAATAGAATTTTTATATATTGAACTTCGATGAAAAAATGGAATTTTTATATATTGAACTTCGATAGAAAAATGGCATTTTTATATATTGAACTTCGATAGAAAAATATGATTTTTATATATTGAACATCGAAGTAAAAATTCGATTTTTATATATTGAATAGTGAAGTAAAAATTCGATTTTTACATAGGTAGTGAAAGCGGGCAACGAAGATGACGAAGAGGCGAGAACGACGAAGTTTCTGCAAAAGAAGAGCCGTGGAGCTAGGATAGCTATATGTGAGAATTTCTCACCTTTCAATTTAATTTTTCTAGTTATATATATATATACTAGGATGCAGACGGTGCTTAGTAGCACCCGACACAATCGTCCACAGACCATGGACTTGTTTGTTTGGTTGCATAGATTAGTTGAATTATTTGTTTGAATTGAATTGTTTGGTGAGATGAGATTGATTTGATTGATGTGTGAATGGCGTGGGCCTTCACTAGACCGGGGATAAAGCTAGGCCTTGTCCCGTTTCTAGTATCGTGCCGTTATGCCGCCGAAATTTTCTAAAATATGTTAGAAAAATAAAAATATCATTTTATTGTGTAAATGAATTGAATAGAAATTCATAGGTTGAAATAAAATGTTTTATCGTTAAAAATATAAATTTTTAACGTGAAGTGAATAAAATAAAATATTCATTTATAAGCCGGACGGTTTGTTTATGTACACCTATTTGAATGACATTGATTGGGACGATAAATTCTACACATCGCCCAACTGCACAAATAAAATATGCGTTTGATTGTTTGAAACCCCACACGGGTGTTGGGATGAAATTTGAAGTTCACTCATCCTGATTGATTAAACGTGTCGATCGATTGATTGACAGGCTGTTATAAGCGTTGAATATCTATATTTGATGCTTATACAGTGTAGTGCACTTTGGTTGATGGTTGACTATTTTTCAATGCTATTATATACATGTGTTGTATGAAAATCCATATAATTAACATTATATGGTGATTGATTGGGCCTCATTCCAATTTGAAAAATAAAGAATAATATAAAACAAAAGTTCATGTGTTGACAGTACTCATTCATTGAGATTGGTCATGTGTTGAACGAAATATTTTAGTAATAAAATTTACATCTTTATCGATATAAAATAAAAGTTCATGTGTTGACAGTACTCATTCATTGAGATTGGTCATGTGTTGAACGAAATATTTTGATAATAACAACTATTTTGAAAAAGAAATATTTGAAATAGAATATTTGAAAATAGAAATTTATGAAGCCGTGTTGATTAGATTGACGCCATTTTGACGTGAACGATATTTATATCGATTTTATTCATCTTAAAAATGAATATTGAAAAGCGATTTCGAAATGAAATGAATTGAATTGAAAACGATTTCGAAATGAATTGAATTGAAAACGATTTCGAAATGAATTGAATTGAAAACGATTTCGAAATGAATTGAATTGAAAACGATTTCGAAATGAATTGAATTGAAAACGATTTCGAAATGAATTGAATTGAAAACGATTTCGAAATGAATTGAATTGAAAACGATTTCGAAATGAATTGAATTGAAAACGAATTGAAATGAATTCAAATTGAATTGAAATTTGAATTGAATAGGAATGAATTTTAAAACGAATTTATAAAGAAGAATTCAATTTTGATTTGAATTGAAATGGAAGTTGAAATTGTTTTTGAAACGAATTTAAAACTATTTATATAATTCGTTTTAAATAGAAATCGACGATATATATATTATATATATTATATATATAATATAATGGCCTGAATAGAACGCGCCGCGCCGCGGCAGTTCGCGAATTTCGACCATTTATTTCAAACGGACATTACGGGAGATCCGACCGTCGGATTCTCCTAAAACCGGAACCGTTGGGTTCGTATCGAAAAGAGCTTTCTAATGAAGGTTAGAAATTTGAAATCTAACGGTTGGATTTGGAGATACGTCCAAATCAAATTCGAAAAAGGTCGCTGTAAGTGCAGTTCGATGGCCGTTAATGGAAATCGACTGTACAGGCCTTGATAAAATTATTAAAAATAGTAATAATTTGTGTAAAATCATAAGAAATGATTTAGAAAGAATTGGGATGAAAAACTTCATGTTTGAAAAGATAAAAATAGACTTTTATCGAATTGAACTAGTTTTGAACTAGAATTATAATTCTATTTATTTTTAAATAAATAAATTGAATTCGAAAAGGGTTTTAAAAATAACCAGAATTTCCAATGATTGCATTGGAGTGGATTTGAATCGAAATTGTCTTCGGAATATTTCGATGTTGGATTTCGTGATTATACAGCTGTTGTTATGGAAATTTGAAAGATATAGATATATATATCGTTATTTCCAATACGATATTTGTTAGTCGTAGAATTTGATATTGAATATAAGCCGGTATATTTTCTATTCAGAGCCTTGTATTGAATATCAAATGTGATTTGGGGTTTGTCGTGAATGGTGTCTTCACTAACACTGTTCTTAAACCCAGTGGAGAAAAGATTAAATCTTTTTATTTAGATTTAATGAAATGTACCAATTAAATAATATTTAATTGGAATCGAGTCGATATTGATTTTTGGGTTTATCGTGAACAGTGTTTTAAATAACACTCGTTCTTTAACCCGATAATTAATGAATGTGATTTTGGGTTTATCGTGAACCGTGTTTTAAATGACACTGATTCTTTAACCCAGTCGAAGATTAAAACTAAGTGGAGTTTTAATGAATCTTTAATTAGATTGAAATGATCGAAAATGGAGTATCACCAGTTTTTCTCCAGGCGATAGTTAAATCTTTAATTAGATTTGAACGTGAAATGGTAATGGAATTTACCGATAACACTGTGGTGTTAGATATGAAGTATTACCAGTTTTACTTCATGGGATGAATAGGTTGGGATTGGGAAATTAAAACAAATGATTACTTCGGTAAGGTTCGCTAATCCCGACTAGTTTGAATTGATATTCAAAAATAGATTAAAGAATAAATTCAAGAATTTATCTTTGATAAAATTAATGGGAACCTTTCCCTATGAATGTGAAATTTAGAAACTAACTGTCGGTTAGCCAAGCAGAAGGGTTTTCTGGATATTGATCTGATGTTGGTTTCGGCCTTCGGGGTTAATATTTGGGGAATTATTCTCTTGATTAATTTACGGTTAGTGACTAATGAATTGGAATGAGGCGTATGTTGTGTTCGTGTAACACTTATTTAAAATATACGCGAGTTATTCGGAAAGACCGGGTTTATCCCATTCTGAATAACTGATACGACGATAAGTCGAAGATGAAGACGATGGTCGAAGACCGGAGGTCTTCACGTCGTTTGGGTAATTACTGATGATCTTGATTGGGCTGTACACCCAAGAAGATGGAAACAGTTAGTGATCGTCCAGACGTACTTGGAGATCGATGGATATGCGGGGTACTAGGTGCCTCCGGTTTCGTTCAGACCCAGGACGGACTTGTAAATGGACTGTGTGTCTGACATTGGATTTCATTCTGTGTGACTGATATCGGTTGCATAGAGTGGTTTGCCTGTGTGGCATGCTAAGATGCAAATTGATCGAGGCTTCTGTTGAAAAGCAAAGTCTTGTGGTTGATGATCGAAGCACGGCCTTCGTGGCGTAGCTTTGTGTAACGTTTACTTCGCGAGTTTCACACCCGGTATGAACCAAAAACGGGAGAGGACATCAGGGAGGACTTGCGTTTCTTTCTAGCTAGAAGTGGCGTCAGTGGTTTTACACGCCCTGACGAGTTTGACTTATGTGGTTGTTGCTGTTGCGAGGCGCCTCGGATTGATCGGTCGTTCTCGAACCGATGGAGTCATTTAGTTGGCTCGTTTACGCCCCATAGGGCGGGGAGACGTATTGTTCAGGCATAATAATCCACTCCGTGTGGACCGGCCCTGACGATCCAAGGGGCAGTTGCGGCTGTTCCTGAGGCTCGGGCTAGACAGTCTCGAATCAGTTGAGGACTATCTTTTGCCTCGGTTCATAGATGGAAACCCAATTTCCAAATACGTGACTTTGCGGTTTTATTTGTAAACCTATATATGGCGACATAGTGGCATGGGACGCTCATGCCGCCTATGATTGATACTTATGAGTTGAAGTTGTTTTACACACTATGCACTTATAGTAGTATCAAATGATTTGTTTTAAAACGTATCAAGCATTCTTTGGCTGTTATAAGGGAAAACCCTATCCTCGGCTGCGTTGCATTGTCTGATAGGACCTGGGTCTTATAACAGCTTCATTTTTCTTTATTTAGCATTGCGCTGTTTGTTATATGCACTGGTATTCTTGGGAGGAAACCCGTTCCGTGTTATACGGCGTGGTCCCTTGATTTACCTAACTTTCAAATAAAGATTAATAACTGTTTTAGTTCTCACACCAGTCACATGACTGACCTGGAGTTTATTGTTTTAACCTAAACTCTGGGTGCCCCTATTTTTGACACGGGCAGCTAGTAGTTTTGGTTTTGCAGATTTATATTCACAGGATCCTGGTACAGCTGGAATGATATCCGGAAAGCTTTGTATCCGTATATCTCTTCTAGTTGTGTATTCTATTATTTTCCGCTGCTATGTATTTAAATGTAATTTAAATCTCTGATATTTCTGTGTAATATTTGTTTATACTCTGTATATTCTTGTAATCTGATGCATTGTTGTAATATACGATGAGATGTTCTTCTGTATGCGTTCTGTTGTGGCTTGTTCTCGAACTATCCGACACTTTCCTTTACGGGGAAGTTACGGGTCTTTACACGTGGTATCAGAGCTTTGGTTTACAAAGCTTAGAGAACAAGACACATTAGAACCATATGAAAGAATTCATCAGATATTGGATTAGCAATATCCAATGAGAATGACTCGTTAGAGATAGGATCAGTAGTATCCTAGAACGAGTGTGAAGGGTATATTTTTAAAGTGAAAACAAATTTTGTTTTGAAAATCTAAATCAATCATTCGTATTTGATTATTTATTAGTATTGATTTGGACAGTTCAGTATATAGAGAATTTGCATATACGCCTTGCAAACGTATATTCAAAGTTTTAATATACTGGATAGATATAGAGTCACACTCTAGTCGCCCGGAGATGATTCTGATGATAGTCTAGACATCATCAGAATTGGTATTCGAGTTTCGAAGGTGTGATTTTCTATATGTTTCCATTAGACTGGTGTGAGAACCAAAACTAATATAGCTAGAATACATTGTTATGATTTGGCATCAAAAATCTGATTTTTGACTATATATCAAAGTTATGAATTTGAAACTCTAATTCACTAATTGATTGATGTTTGTGTTGTTTGTTTATTTGTTTGCTAATTTTGAACCATTTAGCCTAACTGAATCAAATATTGAATTATATTGAAATTTGGTCGCATTTGCTTGCATATATATGTACTTACATTGAACAGGTCATAGCAAGGAGGCTAGAGCAGAGAATAAAATTTGTTTGCCCGACAAATAGGTACATGTTTACTACATAACTTACTGTTTTGTTTGGGTGATGATGATTTTATGAGCCTATTGGCTAGCCGCTTGGCCTTTTCTTTTTCTTTTTGAGATCTGAAGGACCGGGGAAGCTATTTGAAATTCCCCGATGCTCCCGGTGCAGGGGAGGTTATGGCGAAATTTTTCAAAAATTTAGGGTGTTAGCCAAATTTTTGAAATTTTGAAAATTCTCAGAAACTGAAAAGTTGGAGAATGGAAGCCAGATCGAACGTAGAGTTGATTAATCAAACCACTTTCGGCTTTGTTCCTTTTCGGGGACGAAAAGTTTTAAGTGGGGGAGATTGTAACAACCCGGAAAATCAGGGCCAGTTTAAAATTTTTATTTTGGCAATTTTAGCGAATTTTGATTATTTAAAATAGATTATTTTAAATAAAATCAACGAGAAATTTATTTTGAATATAATTCGAACGTATATATTATACGCGTCGTCGTTAGAATATAAATATTTATATATAAATATAAAAGGAATTGAAAATGGCGCGGTAGTTCGATAATTCGATTTCAAACTTCAATTGAATGTACCGGGTGCAAAATAATCCGGATTTTAGTGAAACCAAAAATAATGGAATCTAATAGTGAATATCTTTCCAACGAATCCGAAAAATCAAGATTTCATATCGGGAATCAAAAGATATGTCCAGTTGAAAATTCTGAATAGTCGCTATGGAATTCAGGCCCTTAAAAATGGACATTTTGCAAACGACCTCGGATTTTGACGAAACCACTTTTGTTGGGTCCGTGGTGTAAAGTTATTGCTAGATTCCAAATTTTATAATTTTTCGAATCAATATGTGAGCGTGGCGAAGGAAAACGCGTTTGACCAGTTTCAGTTGATTTTAATCGACTGGAAAATGGCCATTTTTCTAACGGTCTCAGAATTCGACGAAACTAGTTTTGTTAGGACCGTATCGTCAATACGAAGCTAGAAAATATTTATCTGTAATTTTTCGAGTTCGTATGCGACCCCGGTAATTTGAAATGTACGTTTAAAATTCAATATAGTGATTTAAATGTAAATTGAATGGAAACTGATCAAAGCAATCAAATCAGCTTGCGATACATATCCCATTGTGCTCGGAATGGGGGTAAAACGCTATGGACGACAGGCGGTGGGCCTCGTTTCGAGGACGTATGTAAAAGTCAACCCTTTTAGAAATTTAAAATAAAATAATATATATATTTACTTATCTCACCCTCTCTCCCTCATAATTCATTCAGAAAAAAAAAATTAAACCTACGACCTAAATCGATGGAGGCAGACCCATCGCCGCCGCAACCAGGCCTGGCGCCCACCTTCGCCGAGCTTCGGCGATCGCCCCCTCCTCGATGAACGCGCCGCCGCCCTTGCTTCCCCTCGACCTCGCGACAGCCGCTACCCTCCCCCTCGCGGTCAACCTCCGCCCCTCTTCCCCCTTCTCCTCCACGTCGAGACCCCCCCCCCCCCATCCACCGACGCAACCGAGCCCCATCACCTGCCTCCGCCGCCAGAGGTCGAGCCCCCACCCTGCTCCATCGCGCGAAGACCAAACCCCCCCCTTCGAAAACTGTCTGTAAGTTTTTTTTTATATTTTATTTATTTATTTATTTATGTTATTTATTTTATTTGTATATACAGAGTTTTAGAAAACTGATTATAAAAAAAGAAGGATAAAATACTGTTTTATTTTTAAAAAAAAGTTTAAAACTGTTTTTTTTTTTTTTTTTTGTTTAAAAACCGATTTTTTTTTCTGACAAGATTTAAACTTTATAGAAGATGTGATTTTTAAATTAGAAAAGATTTGATTTTTTTTTAAAAAAATAAAAGATTTGATTTTTAAAACATAAAAGACAATATTTTGAGATGAGTAGTGAAGTAAAAATATAATTTTTATATAAGGAAGATAATCAAAATATGATTTTTATATTTTTAAAGTATTAAAAATATAATCTTTATTAAGTAGAAGTATTAAAAATATGATCTTTATAGGATAGAGAATATAAAAATATCATCTTTGTGTATGTAGCAAAATAAAAATCTGATTTTTATTTTATATACGTTGAAATGAAGTGTTTATTTTTATAAAGGCGAAAACTTTATAGTTGAAAAGGCGAGATTTTTATATATAGAATAACGATGTAAAAATAGAATTTTTATATATTGAACTTCGATAGAAAAATAGAATTTTTATATATTGAACTTCGATGAAAAAATGGAATTTTTATATATTGAACTTCGATAGAAAAATGGCATTTTTATATATTGAACTTCGATAGAAAAATATGATTTTTATATATTGAACATCGAAGTAAAAATTCGATTTTTATATATTGAATAGTGAAGTAAAAATTCGATTTTTACATAGGTAGTGAAAGCGGGCAACGAAGATGACGAAGAGGCGAGAACGACGAAGTTTCTGCAAAAGAAGAGCCGTGGAGCTAGGATAGCTATATGTGAGAATTTCTCACCTTTCAATTTAATTTTTCTAGTTATATATATATACTAGGATGCAGACGGTGCTTAGTAGCACCCGACACAATCGTCCACAGACCATGGACTTGTTTGTTTGGTTGCATGGATTAGTTGAATTATTTGTTTGAATTGAATTGTTTGGTGAGATGAGATTGATTTGATTGATGTGTGAATGGCGTGGGCCTTCACTAGACCGGGGATAAAGCTAGGCCTTGTCCCGTTTCTAGTATCGTGCCGTTATGCCGCCGAAATTTTCTAAAATATGTTAGAAAAATAAAAATATCATTTTATTGTGTAAATGAATTGAATAGAAATTCATAGGTTGAAATAAAATGTTTTATCGTTAAAAATATAAATTTTTAACGTGAAGTGAATAAAATAAAATATTCATTTATAAGCCGGACGGTTTGTTTATGTACACCTATTTGAATGACATTGATTGGGACGATAAATTCTACACATCGCCCAACTGCACAAATAAAATATGCGTTTGATTGTTTGAAACCCCACACGGGTGTTGGGATGAAGTTTGAAGTTCACTCATCCTGATTGATTAAATGTGTCGATCGATTGATTGACAGGCTGTTATAAGCGTTGAATATCTATATTTGATGCTTATACAGTGTAGTGCACTTTGGTTGATGGTTGATTATTTTTCAATGCTATTATATACATGTGTTGTATGAAAATCCATATAATTAACATTATATGGTGATTGATTGGGCCTCATTCCAATTTGAAAAATAAAGAATAATATAAAATAAAAGTTCATGTGTTGACAGTACTCATTCATTGAGATTGGTCATGTGTTGAACGAAATATTTTAGTAATAAAATTTACATCTTTATCGATATAAAATAAAAGTTCATGTGTTGACAGTACTCATTCATTGAGATTGGTCATGTGTTGAACGAAATATTTTGATAATAACAACTATTTTGAAAAAGAAATATTTGAAATAGAATATTTGAAAATAGAAATTTATGAAGCCGTGTTGATTAGATTGACGCCATTTTGACGTGAACGATATTTATATCGATTTTATTCATCTTAAAAATGAATATTGAAAAGCGATTTCGAAATGAAATGAATTGAATTGAAAACGATTTCGAAATGAATTGAATTGAAAACGATTTCGAAATGAATTGAATTGAAAACGATTTCGAAATGAATTGAATAGAAAACGATTTCGAAATGAATTGAATTGAAAACGATTTCGAAATGAATTGAATTGAAAACGATTTCGAAATGAATTGAATTGAAAACGATTTCGAAATGAATTGAATTGAAAACGAATTGAAATGAATTCAAATTGAATTGAAATTTGAATTGAATAGGAATGAATTTTAAAACGAATTTATAAAGAAGAATTCAATTTTGATTTGAATTGAAATGGAAGTTGAAATTGTTTTTGAAACGAATTTAAAACTATTTATATAATTCGTTTTAAATAGAAATCGACGATATATATATTATATATATATTATATATATAATATAATGGCCTGAATAGAACGCGCCGCGCCGCGGCAGTTCGCGAATTTCGACCATTTATTTCAAACGGACATTACGGGAGATCCGACCGTCGGATTCTCCTAAAACCGGAACCGTTGGGTTCGTATCGAAAAGAGCTTTCTAATGAAGGTCAGAAATTTGAAATCTAACGGTTGGATTTGGAGATACGTCCAAATCAAATTCGAAAAAGGTCGCTGTAAGTGCAGTTCGATGGCCGTTAATGGAAATCGACTGTACAGGCCTTGATAAAATTATTAAAAATAGTAATAATTTGTGTAAAATCATAAGAAATGATTTAGAAAGAATTGGGATGAAAAACTTCATGTTTGAAAAGATAAAAATAGACTTTTATCGAATTGAACTAGTTTTGAACTAGAATTATAATTCTATTTATTTTTAAATAAATAAATTGAATTCGAAAAGGGTTTTAAAAATAACCAGAATTTCCAATGATTGCATTGGAGTGGATTTGAATCGAAATTGTCTTCGGAATATTTCGATGTTGGATTTCGTGATTATACAACTGTTGTTATGGAAATTTGAAAGATATAGATATATATATCGCTATTTCCAATACGATATTTGTTAGTCGTAGAATTTGATATTGAATATAAGCCGGTATATTTTCTATTCAGAGCCTTGTATTGAATACCAAATGTGATTTGGGGTTTGTCGTGAATGGTGTCTTCACTAACACTGTTCTTAAACCCAGTGGAGAAAAGATTAAATCTTTTTATTTAGATTTAATGAAATGTACCAATTAAATAATATTTAATTGGAATCGAGTCGATATTGATTTTTGGGTTTATCATGAACAGTGTTTTAAATAACACTCGTTCTTTAACCCGATAATTAATGAATGTGATTTTGGGTTTATCGTGAACCGTGTTTTAAATGACACTGATTCTTTAACCCAGTCGAAGATTAAAACTAAGTGGAGTTTTAATGAATCTTTAATTAGATTGAAATGATCGAAAATGGAGTATCACCAGTTTTGCTCCAGGCGATATTTAAATCTTTAATTAGATTTGAACGTGAAATGGTAATGGAATTTACCGATAACACTGTGGTGTTAGATATGAAGTATTACCAGTTTTACTTCATGGGATGAATAGGTTGGGATTGGGAAATTAAAACAAATGATTACTTCGGTAAGGTTCGCTAATCCCGACTAGTTTGAATTGATATTCAAAAATAGATTAAAGAATAAATTCAAGAATTTATCTTTGATAAAATTAATGGGAACCTTTCCCTATGAATGTGAAATTTAGAAACTAACTGTCGGTTAGCCAAGCAGAAGGGTTTTCTGGATATTGATCTGATGTTGGTTTCGGCCTTCGGGGTTAATATTTGGGGAATTATTCTCTTGATTAATTTACGGTTAGTGACTAATGAATTGGAATGAGGCGTATGTTGTGTTCGTGTAACACTTATTTAAAATATACGCGAGTTATTCGGAAAGACCGGGTTTATCCCATTCTGAATAACTGATACGACGATAAGTCGAAGATGAAGACGATGGTCGAAGACCGGAGGTCTTCACGTCGTTTGGGTAATTACTGATGATCTTGATTGGGCTGTACACCCAAGAAGATGGAAACAGTTAGTGATCGTCCAGACGTACTTGGAGATCGATGGATATGCGGGGTACTAGGTGCCTCCGGTTTCGTTCAGACCCAGGACGGACTTGTAAATGGACTGTGTGTCTGACATTGGATTTCATTCTGTGTGACTGATATCGGTTGCATAGAGTGGTTTGCCTGTGTGGCATGCTAAGATGCAAATTGATCGAGGCTTCTGTTGAAAAGCAAAGTCTTGTGGTTGATGATCGAAGCACGGCCTTCGTGGCGTAGCTTTGTGTAACGTTTACTTCGCGAGTTTCACACCCGGTATGAACCAAAAACGGGAGAGGACATCAGGGAGGACTTGCGTTTCTTTCTAGCTAGAAGTGGCGTCAGTGGTTTTACACGCCCTGACGAGTTTGACTTATGTGGTTGTTGCTGTTGCGAGGCGCCTCGGATTGATCGGTCGTTCTCGAACCGATGGAGTCATTTAGTTGGCTCGTTTACGCCCCATAGGGCGGGGAGACGTATTGTTCATGCATAATAATCCACTCCGTGTGGACCGGCCCTGACGATCCAAGGGGCAGTTGCGGCTGTTCCTGAGGCTCGGGCTAGACAGTCTCGAATCGGTTGAGGACTATCTTTTGCCTCGGTTCATAGATGGAAACCCAATTTCCAAATACGTGACTTTGCGGTTTTATTTGTAAACCTATATATGGCGACATAGTGGCATGGGACGCTCATGCCGCCTATGATTGATACTTATGATTTGAAGTTGTTTTACACACTATGCACTTATAGTAGTATCAAATGATTTGTTTTAAAACGTATCAAGCATTCTTTGGCTGTTATAAGGGAAAACCCTATCCTCGGCTGCGTTGCATTGTGTGATAGGACCTGGGTCTTATAACAGCTTCATTTTTCTTTATTTAGCATTGCGCTGTTTGTTATATGCACTGGTATTCTTGGGAGGAAACCCGTTCCGTGTTATACGGCGTGGTCCCTTGATTTACCTAACTTTCAAATAAAGATTAATAACTGTTTTAGTTCTCACACCAGTCACATGACTGACCTGGAGTTTATTGTTTTAACCTAAACTCTGGGTGCCCCTATTTTTGACACGGGCAGCTAGTAGTTTTGGTTTTGCAGATTTATATTCACAGGATCCTGGTACAGCTGGAATGATATCCGGAAAGCTTTGTATCCGTATATCTCTTCTAGTTGTGTATTCTATTATTTTCCGCTGCTATGTATTTAAATGTAATTTAAATCTCTGATATTTCTGTGTAATATTTGTTTATACTCTGTATATTCTTGTAATCTGATGCATTGTTGTAATATACGATGAGATGTTCTTCTGTATGCGTTCTGTTGTGGCTTGTTCTCGAACTATCCGACACTTTCCTTTACGGGGAAGTTACGGGTCTTTACATTGATGCATGAATCGGAAATGGTAACGTTTTCCAAAGTTAATAACGTATATTTTCTAATTTTAGAAAATAAGGAATTTATGAATATATGGAAACGATAAATGGGAATTGGGAAATGAAATGATGATTGATCGGTAAGATTTCCATTTGGGAATACAACCGTTGTTTGTACACATGTTTTCCTTTGGTAGTTAAATAACCGACTATTAAAGTTTTGACCATTTCCGTTGTCAGTACGGAGAGACCAGGATCAGATTTATTATCTGAAAACCACTCTGTATGGACATTAGCTTTGCGAATCAAATATGATGAAGATAATTGAAGACAGAGTTTATGCAAGGGCTGTTCTGGCAAATCCTAGGTAGAAATTGCCTAAGATGGGTTTACAAAATAGCGCCTTCGGTTTGTCCAGACCTAGGACAACGTGCATGGACGAATGTCCGACAAAGTATATCTAATAGATTGCGTAAGTTGATTGCTTCAAATATATTTACGTTGGTGGCGGAGAAATTCGTTTCTCATGGCTTTATACCCGTGATATTTTTGGGTAAATCAATTTGTGATTTGGCGGGTATTATGATGTGGCATTCAAAGTAAATGAAGTATGATCTGTTAAAGATAAGTTATGACCTCAAGCCTCATCAACCGAGAAATGACAGAAATCGGGCAAGCAGCATGGCTAAGTGGGTCGCACCCAAGTAGGGTATATTATCACCATTTAGAGAATATTGATATTAGTTACTTCTTTCAATTTTGTATCTCCCGGGAACGGTTATGTTGGTATACCAACCACAAGGCGACAATATATTCGGAACATTCAAGCAAAATGAATGGCCGGTTACGTGTGGCTGAGTTACAAGATGTTCTTGTTGAACTCCAGTGTATCACTTCTAGAGTACACTGATCGGAAGGTGGTTCCATACCTTGTCAGAGTTGGAAATCCATTACCCAATAAGAGCCCATGGTTTTCTATTGTATATTATATATGTAAAACGTGAGATGAAATCATTCTACTAGATTTCTATTTATTTGATTTAGACATTATTATAATATAAGAAGAGCCTTGATATAAAGAATATTTTGGGTTATCGTAAGGTATAAAACATCCGTGTTTATGTGTGGATCGGTCTTATATTCTTTCCTTTAAAAGGGTTTTAAAAGTTAAACAAATGGTTGGAGTTTACTCACACCAGTCACATGACTGATCCAGAGTTTATTTTGTTTTGTTTTCCCTAAACTCTTGGGTACCCAAATTTGTACGGACAGTCAAGTAGTCGGGATTTTACAGATATACTGAGAGCTTGGAGCAGGAGGCTTCAGAATTATATAGCAATTTTTTATTTTCGCTGTGTTGTAAGTTATGTACTTTGATAATGATATGTATATTCAAGTACAGATTTGTATTTCAAAGTTATGTTATATAGTATATTTTATTCGTTTCGCTGTGAGATTCGTGTTTACTCTGATTTTGTATGTTCTTCTTCCTTTTATTCTAATTTTCTAACTTATCTATTCTCACCCACTAACTTCTTTCTATTAACTACCCGGTATTTCCGATGCTTGAATAGTCGACATTGAGTTTATGTCGGTTACCAAAATCGCAAATTCCCCGGGTCATTGCAATAACTGTTTTATGTTCTCACACCAGTCCCATGACTGACCTTGAGTTTATTGTTCCTTCCTAAACTCTTGGTGCTCACTAATTTCCATACGGGCAGCTAGAGATTTAGTTTTACATTTATAGACCCTTGGACCAAGAGTTGGAGCGCTTTTTGAGTTGGAGCTTCGAGCTAAAGTTAGAGTTTCCGCTATATCACATCACTTCTTCCGCTGAGAGTATATTTATGTTTCCGCTGCTATATGTATGTAACTCTAATGAAATATTGTATCATGATATAAAAAGTTCTGTTGTTTTGTTCAATATATGTTAGTCCCCAGAACAATCCACCTTTGTGAACGATTTTAATTGGTTTAATTACCAGCGAAAACCGGGAAGAAAGACGGTATGTTACAAAATAAGTGTGTAATGACCCGCATTCTACGCATCGGGAGATCGTAGAATATTTATTTCCTTCCCGTGTGAAATCGTATGGTCATGTAACTTTGGGAAACATCCATTAGAGTCATTTCCCATGTTCATGATTTTTGTCGATTTTTAAATGACCATTTTGCCCCTAGTTGATCTTGTTTTGGCCATAACTTTTGATTGGAAAGGAATTCTGACCTGAAATCACTTCCATTAGATTCGTTTGATGGTTTACCTTTCCGTAGAGTGGTCATAATAGCCAAACGGACTTACCGTTTGGGAGATATGGCTGAAACAAGGTTTGGAGGGTGAAAAACTGCTTAACCGGGCCAAATCGGGTGATTAGTGAGTAGGCCCATAACCCATTTCGGGATTAGGGTTATGGGGAGGCTGAAATGAGATAGAGGATCATTCCATTTCAGTTTTCTAGCCTCCACTTATCACCAAGGAACCCTAAAAATGGCCTCCAACCTCTAAATCACCTCCAAATCATCTTTTGGTCAAGGATTAAGCTTAGCAACCTCTAATCAAGGGAGATCTACCCCAAAGCAACATTGGAGCTGCTGTTTAGCGTTGAGATTCACATCAAAACAGAGATTTATTTCAGATCTTAGTTTATTTGTGGCTAAGGTGAGTGATTTGCATAGTTTTACACTAATTATGGCTAGTTAAGGGTAATTAGTGCTAATTAGCGAATTTAAGCATGGTAAAATTCGGGAAAAATGTTCATAAATTCCTAAATGATGTTTTAGACCTCTGATATGAATTTGGGTTAATTTGGTTAAGTTTTGCTAATCCTATCATTAGTTTCACCTAATCATGCTTAAGGGGAAATATGGGATTCTGGGTATGTTTGATCCATTTTAACCTATCATATTGATGTTTTGATGTTTGTGGTTGACTATGCATATTGCTATGACTGTATGAAATGCTTTGTGATTGATTTCAATAGTTAGAATAGTCGAAAATGTCGTCGAATGGTGTAAACACTTGCTGGAACAGTTTCAGAAAAATAGTGCAGGGTTCGGATCGGATCAGATATGGGGCTCGGATCGGACATGTTGAACTGGGCAAGGGATTCGATCGGATCGGAACCTGACACTTGGGAAAGGTGGCAAAAAGGAAGATCACGCTAACTGAACTGAAATCGGATCGGATTAAGGAGGACGGATCGGAGCGGAGGCATGAGGATGGATCGGATAGGAGCATGTGAAGGATGAGGAGACGGATCGGAACAGAGGCACGAGCTGGAGGGGAGATGGCACCCGACCCGACCCGAGGTGAAGCACCCGACCCGAACCGATGGAGGACACCCGACCCGAACCGCACCAGAAGAAGACCCGACCCGAACAGATGGAGGATACCCGACCCAAACCGATGGCTTGAGGAGGAACCCGACCCGACCCAGTATTGACCAATAACCCGAGATGCAAAGGTAGTCCAATATGGGAAGTTAGAGCTCAGGATCCAGTTAGGAACCAATGAGTTCACTTCATGGTTGGACTTTGCTGCGGGATGTGTGCTAAGGAGTTGTCGACGTTCATAACTTCGATTCACCACTAAAAAGGAATGATGGCTACTTATCAGTGCAGTAGGGTCATTATGACCTGAGGGGCAAGGTGATGGTAGCAAGACTACGTTATCAGTGAAGTAGGGTCATTATGACCTGAGGGGCAAGGTGATGCGTAGTAAGACTATGAGCCAGCGCAGATGGGGTGAACAACTCCATGGGAAAAGTGGACATAGTAAGGATTGGTAAGGCTATGAGCCAGCGCAGATGGGGTGAATAACTCCATGGGGGCAAATGGACATAGCGAGGAATTAGTGGCTACGTTATCAGTGCAGTGAAGCCATTTATGACTTCATGGGGCAGAGTGATCGTAGCAAGGTATGTTGGGTGATCGAAGTGTTGAATATCGTATGCTTTACGCACTAAGTGAGAGATGTGAGGATGGATGCTATGCTTGATTGTTTGCCATCATTATGACATGCATACCTCCCCCACCTCCGTATCTTTACACTTCTTAATATGGTACCTTAGAGTGTTGTACAGTATGTAGTGCTAACTCTTTGGTTGCAGGTTCAGGTATGTTTTAGTCTACCTGTTATTGTTCACTTTAGATGCTTATTGCTCATACCAGGCTTTATGTCTGACCCAGAGTTTTATGTCTCCTCTTATTACTCTGGGTGATCACACGAGCAGACTAGAGATAGGTTAGCTGGTGCGCGAGTAGCTGATTCGGAGGCGGGCAGGAGGCTTCCACGTATGATATATATATATATATATATATATATATATTTTCCCTGTGTCTTTGGTGGTCGCTACTTGGGCATTTGTAGTGTACCTCTTTTATCTTGCTTTTGCTTTGAGACAGTTTGAAAAGTTGTAATAAGCTGTATTTTGGATTTTCGCTGCTATGATGTTTAGTTTTGGTTTTCAGCTTATGCACTGTCTCACCTGTTTTATGTCAAGTATGTTATTATTATATTTTATTCTATGCGCTGTGAGACATTCTACAGGTTCTTTGTATGTTCACTTCCTTCTTCCTTTTCCTTCTGACGACCCGTTCCATGCTAACTGGACATGTGTACAGCGCACTTTTGGAGTAAATGTCGGTTGGTGCGGGGCGGGCCGTCATACTTGGTATCAGAGCTCTAGGTTGCGTAGTTAACCTAGGAAAAGACACCAGGGAGAGATAGTACGTATATGAGAGCGCGTATTTGTGATTACCTTGGTTTTCAAAAGCTATATATATACTATTAGTAGTATAAGAATGAAGTCGCACTGCACTAGCACCACTATGGGGTCGTTAATCATTTCCCTTTTTCAGATTGACGATGAGCCGAGACACGAGGGGTGCTGGTAGATGGACCAACCAGGGGAATGCCGGTGACATGAGGGCGATGTTTACTAACCTCATGAGAGACATGCTTAGAGAAGTGCAAGGGACAGTTCCCAATCCCGGGGTTGGTGTTGGCCCAGTAGTGCAGGCGCCTAGGGTCGATTTCACCAAGTTGTGCAAAGATTATACTAATCTTGGTGGAAAGCCGTTCCACGGAACGGAGTCGGCCACGGATGTTCAGGACTGGATGGATAGCTGTGACCGTATCTTCGATGACTTGGGTCTTTAGGATGCGATGAAGAGAAGGCTAGCGTCTCATCAGCTGCAAGGGCGAGCGATGAATTGGTGGAATGCCATCAGAACAGCTACTCCAGAAGATCAGGTTACGTGGGACCAGTTCAAGGCTCGCTTTAGCGAGGCCCAGAAGTCAGTGTTGTTCAAGAGGTTCTTGGAACTCAAGCAGAACGGAAGGGCAGTTTCTGATTATATTGCTGAGTTCGACACTTTGTCGAAGTATGGACTATCTCTTATAGATACTCCTGAGAAGAAGAATGAGAAGTTCATTACTGGGTTGGATGGATACTTGGGGGAAAGGCTTATCAACCACATCGATGAGACTTTTGAATCGATTGTGGGGAAAGCTTTGAGATCAGAGAGTCTTTACCCTAAGTCAAAGACTGAGGCTGCCTCTGTAGAAGGGCCAAAGCCGCAAGCAAGCGGTGGAGGCAAGAATAACTCTCAGAATAAGAGGAAGCAGGACCCATCTAAGGGTGGCCAGAAAAAGAGCAAGAAGGATGTTGAGTGCTTCAGCTGTGGTAAGAAGGGCCATTATGCTAAAGAATGTCGGGCCAAGCCAGCGGAAAGGAAGTGCTACAACTGTGGTCAAGTGGGACATCATAAGGATAAGTGTCCGCAACCTCTTAAGGAGAAGCAGATTGTGAAAGCATATGCTATTAATGTTGTTCCTTCTTCGTCGAATGCCCCAACTGCGGCGGAGAAGGGAAAGAATGTTGTTATTCAAGGTATGCTTTCTATTTATGATATACCAGTTCGAGTTTTGTTTGATACTGGGGCTTCCCGTTCCTTCATATCTAGTGACCTGGTAGATAGGTTGGGACTGGAACCCGAGATAGTCGATAGACCATTGGTTGTGACGAACCCGATTGGTGGTTCGACTAGCCTTAGTATGATTTGCAGGAATTTGGTCTTATCGAGTCATGGATGTATGTTTGTTTGTGATTGCTTTGTTTTGGGCTTTACTGGGTATGGCATTATATTGGGAGTCGATTGGCTCCAAAGATACGGGGTGGTGGTAGACTGTGAGGGCTTTTTGGTGACAGTGAGGGCGGATGATGGGTGGAGGGTAGTGTTTGGAAGTCTACCTAGTGATGGGGTTATGGCTAGTTTTGTAAATTCCCTCGACATCCCGCAGGATGAGTTGTCAGATGTACCTGTGGTTGGCCAGTATCCGGACGTCTTCGAGGAGGTGACCGGGCTTCCACCACACTGAGAGATTGAGTTCCGTATTGATTTAGTGAAAGATGCCAGACCTATAGTGATGCCACTTCGTCGTATGGCACCAAGGGAGCAGCAAGAGCTCGGGGAGCAAGTAAGCAATCTTTTGAAGAAGGGATTTATTAGAAGGAGTGTCTCCGAGTGGGGAGCACCAGTTGTGTTTGCCACTAAGGCAGATGGTTCCCTTCGTTTGTGTGTGGACTATCGCGAGTTGAATAAGGTGACGAGGAAGAATAAGTATCCTCTACCACGGATAGATGATTTGTTTGATCAACTGGAAGGAGCAAGAGTGTTCTCCCAGTTGGACCTCGCGACAGGATTTCATCAGCATTGAGTAGCAGATGAGAGTGTTCCGAAAACGGCATTCAGGACGCCGTCTGGATTTTATGAGTGGTTGGTCATGCCATTTGGGTTGACCAATGCACCAGCCTACTTTGTGGATCTTATGAATCAAGTATTCAGAGATCAGTTGAATAAGTTTGTTCTTGTGTTCGTGGATGATATCCTTGTTTACTCAAGGACGGAGGAGGAACACAAGGGACACTTGAGGATAGTGATGGAGGTGTTGAGGAAACACCAATTGAAAGCGAAATTCTCTAAGTGTCATTTTTGGAGAAGGGAAGTGAGATTCTTGGGTCATGTTGTTTCAGAGAGTGGTATTGCCGTGGACCCTGGAAGGTGGCTACGGTACAGGATTGGCCTACGCCCAAGAATGTAATGGATGTAAGAAGTTTCTTGGGATTAGCTGGATATTATCGTAAGTTTATCCAGGACTTCTCCAAGATAGCAGCACCGTTGACTCAGTTGACTAAGAAGAATCAGTCCTTCGTCTGGGACGGAGTGTGTGAGGATGCCTTCAAGAGTCTAAAGGAGAGGTTGACGCGTGCGCCAGTGTTAGTCATTCCTAAAGGGAATGAAGAGATGATGGTATACACGGATGCTTGTGGTACCGGACTAGGTGCCGTATTGATGCAAGGAGGTAGGGTTGTAGCTTATGCTAGTCGACAGCTAAAGCCGCATGAGAAGAATACCCATGATTTGGAATTGGCAGCGGTTGTATTTGCGCTGAAGATTTGGAGACACTATCTCTTGGGAGAAAGATTCGAGTTGTTTACCGATCATAAATCGTTAAAGTATCTCTTCTCCCAGAAAGATCTGAATCTCCGTCAGCAAAGATGGTCAGAGTTCTTGGTTTCGTATGATTTTGATATCGCATATACACCTGGGAAAGGTAATGCGGTGGCCGATGACTTGAGTAGGAGATATGCCAGCTTAGGGGCAATGTTTCTTGAATGGAAGCAACTGGAGTATATCGCGGGGTTTGATTTCAGACCAAAGTGCGAATTGGATCCAGTTATGCTAGCTAGTTTGGCGATCAGACCCACTTTGATAGAGCGGATTGGTTCCAGCCAGAGGGAC
Source organism: Allium sativum (assembly GCA_030737875.1). Taxonomy (NCBI): domain Eukaryota; kingdom Viridiplantae; phylum Streptophyta; class Magnoliopsida; order Asparagales; family Amaryllidaceae; genus Allium; species Allium sativum. The sequence goes on along the minus strand of CM060926.1, from coordinate 399,977,132 downwards.
GATCCTAATCTATTGGAAATCATCTCCAAGTTAGAGATGGACATCGACAGTGGGGAGATGAATATGTGTGGGCTTGATCGAGATGGATGGCTTCAGAAAAATGGAAGACTAGTTGTACCCAACGTAAATGGTTTGAGAGATGAAGTGCTTGGAGAATGTCATCAATCAAAACTGACTATACACCCCGGTGGTAATAAGATGTATCGAGACATGAAGCGAACCTACTACTGGGAAGGGATGAAAAGAGACGTTGGGAAGTTTATATCCAAATGCATGAATTGCCAGCTAGTTAAAGCCGAGCAAAAGAAGCCTAGTGGGTTGTTGCAACCATTAGAAATTCCCGAATGGAAATGGGAGCAAGTTTCGATGGATTTCATCGATGGCTTACCAAGGACTAGATCGGGATACGATAACATTTGGGTAATTGTGGATCGATTGACTAAGAGCACAAGATTTATACCAGTCAAATCGACCAGAACGGCAGCCAAGTTGGCAGAATTGTATATGAAATGGGTAGTGAGATTTCATGGAGTACCCAAAAGCATTGTGAGTGACCGAGACCCGTTGTTCACTAGTGGGTTTTGGAAGAGCTTACAAGAGGCTCTAGGGTCAGGATTACATCTCAGTACCGCATATCATCCTCAGACCGACGGTCAGACGAAGAGGGTGAATCGTATATTGGAAGATCTTTTGAGAGCTTGTATATTAGATTTTGGTGGATCATGGGATGACCATTTGCATCTAGTAGAGTTTGCATATAATAACAGCTACCAATCCAGTATCGGTATGGCTCCATATGAGGCCTTGTACGGAAGACCGTGCAACTCACCATCATGTTGGATAGAGACTGGCGAGAAGTTTGTGCTTGGACCAGATGTGGTGAGGGAAACTTCCGATAAGATTAAGATCATTCAACAACGAATGAAGGCTGCCCAAGATAGGCAGAAGAGTTATGCTGATAAGAGGAGAAGAGACTTGAAATTCTCCGTTGGTGACTTGGTGTTCGTCAAGATCTCTCCGTTAAAGAGCGTGATTCGATTTGGTAGGAGAGGCAAGTTGGCACCAAGATTTGTTGGCCCATTCCCTGTTCTTGAACTAGTCGGGAATTTGGCATATAGAGTTGGCTTACCAGAGAAGATGGCGGGAGTTCACAATGTATTTCATCTTTCCCAACTAAGGAAGTTCGTTTACGACTCAGATATGACTATTTCACCTGATCAGTTAGAGGACTTCGAAGTAGAACCTAAGGCGGTTGGGAATCGCAAGCCGATTCGTATTGTGGGGCACGATACGAAGCAACTTCGAAGGAAGGCGGTGAAGTTAGTCAAGGTTCAGTGGGGCAAGGACGAGAATGATTGTACTTGGGAGACAGAGGAGAGTATTAGGAAGGCATATCCAGAACTCTTTGCCTGGTAAGATTTACTTTGTAATTTAGTTTTCCGCATGCTAGGGTAGACTTGTTTTGCTTGTTTGCATGTTTGATTGTTGTTTTATGATTGATAGGCATGCGGGATCTTTGTGTATGTTTTGATTAGGGAATTTCGGGGGCGAAATTTCTTAAGGGGGGAGAGTGTAATGACCCGCATTCTACGCATCGGGGGATCGTAGAATATTTATTTCTTTCCCGTATGAAGTCGTATGGTCATGTAACTTTGGGAAACATCCATTAGAGTCATTTCCCATGTTCATGATTTTTGTCGATTTTTAAATGACCATTTTGCCCTTAGTTGATCTTGTTTTGGCCATAACTTTTGATTGGAAAGGAATTCTGACCTGAAACCACTTCCATTAGATTCGTTTGATGGTTTACCTTTCCGTAGAGTGGTCATAATAGCCAAACGGACTTACCGTTTGGGAGATATGGCTGAAACAAGGTTTGGAAGGTGAAAAACTGCTTAACCGGGCCAAATCGGGTGATTAGTGAGTAGGCCCATAACCCATCTCGGGATTAGGGTTATGGGGAGGCTGAAATGAGATAGAGGATCATTCCATTTCAGTTTTCTAGCATCCACTTATCACCAAGGAACCCTAAAAATGGCCTCCAACCTCTAAATCACCTCCAAATCATCTTTTGGTCAAGGATTAAGCTTAGCAACCTCTAATCAAGGGAGATCTACCCCAAAGCAACATTGGAGCTGCTGTTTAGCATTGAGATTCACATCAAATCAGAGATTTATTTCAGATCTTAGTTTATTTGTGGCTAAGGTGAGTGATTTGCATAGTTTTACACTAATTATGGCTAGTTAAGGGTAATTAGTGCTAATTAGCGAATTTAAGCATGGTAAAATTCGGGAAAAATGTTCATAAATTCCTAAATGATGTTTTAGACCTCTGATATGAATTTGGGTTAATTTGGTTAAGTTTTGCTAATCCTATCATTAGTTTCACCTAATCTTGCTTAAGGGGAAATATGGGATTCTGGGTATGTTTGATCCATTTTAACCTATCATATTGATGTTTTGATGTTTGTGGTTGACTATGCATATTGCTATGACTGTATGAAATGCTTTGTGATTGATTTCAATAGTTAGAATAGTCGAAAATGTTGTCGAATGGCACAAACACTTGCTGGAACAGTTTCAGAAAAACAGTGCAGGGTTCGGATCGGATCGGATATGGGGCTCGGATCAGACATGTTGAACTGGGCAAGGGATTCGATCGGATCGGAACCTGACACTTGGGAAAGGTGGCAAAAAGGAAGGCCACGCTAACTGAACTGGGATCGGATCGGATTAAGGAGGACGGATCGGAGCGGAGGCATGAGGAAGGATCGGATAGGAGCATGTGAAGGATGAGGAGACGGATCGGAACGGAGGCACGAGCTGGAGGGGAGATGGCACCCGACCCGACCCGAGGTGAAGCACCCGACCCGAACCGATGGAGGACACCCGACCCGAACCACACCAGAAGAAGACCCGACCCGAACAGATAGAGGATACCCGACCCGAACCGATGGCTTGAGGAGGAACCCGACCCGACCCAGTATTGACCAATAACCTGAGATGTAAAGGTAGTCCAATATGGGAAGTTAGAGCTCAGTATCCAGTTGGGAACCAATGAGTTCACTTCATGGTTGGACTTTGCTGCGGGACGTGTGCTAAGGAGTTGTCGACGTTCATAACTTCGATTCACCACTAAAAAGGAATGATGGCTACTTATCAGTGCAGTAGGGTCATTATGACCTGAGGGGCAAGGTGATGGTAGCAAGACTACGTTATCAGTGCAGTAGGGTCATTATGACCTGAGGGGCAAGGTGATGCGTAGTAAGACTATGAGCCAGCGCAGATGGGGTGAACAACTCCATGGGGCAAGTGGACATAGTAAGGATTGGTAAGGCTATGAGCCAGCGCAGATGGGGTGAATAACTCCATGGGGCAAGTGGACATAGCGAGGAATTAGTGGCTACGTTATCAGTGCAGTGAAGCTATTTATGACTTCATGGGGCAGAGTGATCGTAGCAAGGTATGTTGGGTGATCGAAGTGGTGAATATCGTATGCTTTACGCACTAAGTGAGAGATGTGAGGATGGATGCTATGCTTGCTTGTTTGCCATCATTATGACATGCACACCTCCCCCACCTCCGTATCTTTACACTGCTTGATATGGTACCTTAGAGTGTTGTACAGTATGTAGTGCTAACTCTTTGGTTGCAGGTCCAGGTTCAGGTATGTTTTAGTCTACCTGTTATTGTTCACTTTAGATGCTTATCGCTCATACCAGGCTTTATGTCTGACCCAAAGTTTTATGTCTCCTCTTATTACTCTGGGTGCTCACACGAGCAGACTAGAGACAGGTTAGCTGGTGCGCGAGTAGCTGATTCGGAGGCGGGCAGGAGACTTCCACGTATGATATATATATATATATATATATATATATATATATATATATATTCTCCCTGTGTCGTTGGTGGTCGCTACTTGGGCATTAGTAGTGTACCTCTTTTATCTTGCTTTTGCTTTGAGACAGTTTGAAAAGTTGTAATAAGCTGTATTTTGGATTTCCGCTGCTATGATGTTTAGTTCTGGTTTTCAGCTTATGCACTGTCTCACCTGTTTTATGTCAAGTATGTTATTATTATATTTTATTCTATGCGCTGTGAGACATTCTACAGGTTCTTTGTATGTTCACTTCCTTTTCCTTTTGACGACCCGTTCCGTGATAACTGGACATGTGTACAGCGCACTTTTGGAGTAAATGTCGGTTGGTGCGGGGCGGGCCGTCACAAAGTGTCCAAATAACCTATATCTAACACTATAGCGCGTAAATGGATAAATAGTGTGTAATAGCACACAAATATGTAAAATGTGATAATCATGATTAAACTACTTAAATCACTTATTATTCTTTTTTATTAATTATTGACTAAGTTTAGTTATCCTAAATATTATGTTTTATAATTAGAAATTATTTAAAACGTAAATTTATATTATATTAACAAATACAATTCAGTGAGAGATAATACCACCCACGTCAACCAAATCAACCTAGATAAGTTCTAATGCGTAGACTTCGTCCTTACAAGTCTAACGGAAGAAATGATGTCCAAATCCAAACTCGTATGCAAAAGCTACACATGTCATAAGTTCATGGGTTTAACGAGTAATTAACAAACTTAATTAATTACAATACTAATCACCTTCCCCTATTCGTCTCCAATATACAATTTTTGTCCGTTACCTATAAGAAGAAACCTACTCCATTCCATACCTTCTCTCCTCCCTTTCTCATTCATCTCTTAACCATGAATCCGCTTTCACATATACTCTTCCCTTCGAACGAGCTTCCCAACCAATGCCCCTTTGCCAAACTCGCACTCCCCTACAAAAATATGACCTGTGTGCCTCCTTGCGACTGAGTGCCTCAATTTCCATAATCGTAGATCAAACGTCCCCAAAAAACCAAGTAAAGTTGCCTCTTCATGTAATGGTTCCAATGCAATTCACAAAACCATGTACCGATCCTTAAATAATGAGTTAACAAGAACCATAGCTTGATGTCACACACGGCTTTGACGAGGATGGTGCATGCAATCCCCAAAACTGATACGGGATCAAAGAGAAATCTGATCCATGAATTTAGGAATTCATTCCATGATTTTAGGTGGCCTAAAACTCGAGATATTGATTTTTGAATCATAAGAAGAGGGGCAGTCATTTCCTGCTAACAAATGAATGGAATAGTAAATGAGATGGAGTGGTGATGAACAGTAATGGGCCAATCAACATTTGGGCTTGTGGATAATTTTTTTATTATTTTATTCTCATTTATTTTTACAAATAAATCCTGAAAACCCACTATCTCCGATCAACACGTGTCACCTGCCATCATCTATGTAAAAACGTCTTATGAAAACATTGGGCTAGCCTCGAGACCCAAATAGATCGTATGCGGAAGTTATTTTTAAAACTCGAATTATAATGTCAGCTTCTTATAGAAATTGAAACACATTTAATTTATGCACGGTCGAACGGTACGCCCGTTCGCTATGAAACTTGACGACGTGCAACAACTTATTATGACGATTCCAGAAGTATTAGTTTCATCGCAATCTGGTATTGTTTTCTCAAAACGTCTATTTAAGTGTATTATGAGGTCGATATGACCACCAATTGATCCAAACTCGAAAATACTTATTATTTACTTAACGGACAATCCAAACTCGATGGAACCAGCTCTAAGTCCTAATTCGATCGTTTGTAGAAAATCCCATTTTGGAACCGTCAATCGAATAATTAACGATCGATATTTAAATAACCAATTATTAAAATACGGGTTATTACAATATTTCTTTAATAAAATCTATCCACGACTAATTGATGTACTTTAACTCTGAGTTTAAAAAAATAAAGATATAACTTCAATATTCTAAATGCAATGCACAATTTATTCTATTCTACAATAATTAAGCCATTTAAAACTTGTTTAGCTATTTCCAAATTTTAGTTACAATTCTATGAAAATATTATCTACAGTTCAAATATGCAAAAAGTAAATCATCTTTTACATGTAAACTCTAAGAAATCGTGCATCAAATCGAAAGATATAAATTGCGATATTAATTGATCGACTATGGTTTTTTAATATTTTATTAAGAGAGTAACGACATACGCTTTGTGTGTGATCATGGTTGTGCATGATTATGGAACACGCTCCATGGCATGCAATTCATGTATGATAATGGCATGCGCTTCATGCGTGGATGATTATTTCTAGACAGTACACCAAAAAGGGATTCAACGGCACAGTAAAAATGTTATCATATTTGTTAATAGCATTTTAATGGATGTTGTATAACGACAAGCTATTATAGGTCCTAAACATACAACAGCATACACGATAATGCTGTCAAAAATGTAGTATTTCACAGCATTCATAGTCAGCTATAAAAATTACAAGGTTGCTGCTGTGAAGAATGCAAACACAGCTTCTACTACATGCTGTTAATAATATCCTTACAACACTTTTCCAATGTTGTGAACCACAATGCACAAAGTTCTATAATTCTAGGATCAATATTTGATCGCTGTTAATATATACAAATAAATTTAACATGCAAATAATGCTGTCATTTTATTCAACTTTTACAACATGCCAATGATAAACCTTCGCATAAACGCATTCATTTTATATTTTATGTACTGCAACCAATATATAAAGGATATTCAGAAGAGCATAAGAAACGATCATATAAACCCACTTAAATAATTTAAAACCATTTATATATTAAACATATTAATATTTGCACATCATCCATGAATTAAGATCAAATAGTATCCAGACAATATCCATAATACAAATTTTCATAACATATACACCAAGTATGCACCGACAAAATTCACAAAGCCAAAAAAACTTGTGCTTACCACCAAAAACCTTCAAATGCTTGAATAACATAACAACTAGCTTTAGCGCTAAAAGTCCTCAGTTACCTGTGATGAAAAAAATTAAAGATTAATTATGTAATATCATATGTTTCAACATAAACGAAGATAATAAAATTGTTTCAGTAAAGTGGTTTTGTACAAAAAGGTTATGAAACTTCTAATAAGTACAAGAATCTTGCAATTTACATCTCTACACGCTAAAATACCCGCCCAAAATTGTTATACTTTCTAAATCACCTTCCTATGTCCTCCAAACGCCCAAATCTACAAGAAATTGTTGAGGAAACAAGGAGGAATTAATTAGTGAAGTCGGTGAAGAAAACTGGACACAATAAATGTACATGTATTTCAAAATTTAGCTAATTCAAACTATGTTTCGAATATACTGTAATTTAAAAAGTGACTTCTAAAACAGATTTTTACATAATTTTTTTTAATTACTTGCAAGCTCATCACCATAAATTTGTGCGTTAGAAACCATTCACTGGTTTTCTTATAGTAACCCTACAAAAGATGTCAAGCAATTATAATTTGAAATTAATAGTTTAGTTTTATCTTTTACCCTTTCTGATTTCATTTTATCTAAGCACTTATCGCATTTTTCTGACAAAAATTGTAAGACGCTGAAAGTTTCATGAGGGGGTATACTGTTGATTATTGGGAATCAACATCAATTTATAGGGTTAATAATTTTCATTCACCCACCTGCGAAAATAAATAAGGATAGAATCATCTATTGTAATTTCAAATTATGTCTGATATTTCTCCTTGTTTCTCTTTTAATCATTTAGTGTCTGAAAAATACGATTGTCTAAAAAAAGAAATATAACAAAACTGAAACCAACGGAATGGATAAAGTTAAACATGGAATGAAAATATTATTTTGAAAACACCACGATTAAAAAAGAAATTAGTGAGATAAGAATAGTCAGAGCCCAGAAGTTATTGCTTCTATACATTTTCATACGAATGCTTATTATTAAATTAAGTCTGAATAATACTGTAGCCGATGGAGGAGAAGTCAGCAAAATATATAAATGCCTATTAGACCAGTATCAAAGAAGAAATGAATTAACATCTTTCCTTCAACAGATCTGAAGACCACACGTTCGCTTTCCGAGCAAATTAACACCTTTTCTGCTATTTTTGCAAGCAAACAGGCTGCTTGAACAAGCACTCGTTTGTACCCAAAAAAGGAAATTCAAATCGAAAACATAAAAATTAACCTGCATGCATGAAGCAGATGGACAACTAAACGTAATGATCATATTATTCACATTGTAGAATTAATTTGAAATATAGATCAGGTTGATATGATAATTACAGTTAACAATTGAACCCAAGGCACCAAAGAGTAAATGGAGAATGTATCCACATACAAGTCATTTCCCAACATGTAATATAAGATTTCTGACCGTCATCTGCCAAAATTGAGCAAAAAATACAAACAAAAAACAAAATTTAGATGTAGATCGGACCATTTGACACTAGTGCAAATTAAAATTTATGCAATGCGTTGGTAAGCCAATCATGAGATTATTTGCATACGTTATATCTCCTTAGTACAGCATATAAGTAACTAAGAAGCAGGTAAACAATGCAAAATTACTCAAAAATAGATCTCTATTTAACAGATTTGAAATTTTCACAGTTTTCAAAAATAAGTAAAATTCTCTCCTAATGGAAATGATATTTAGCAGCCAATCAACACTAAGACTGCCCATTTGCGATGAATCACATCCATTAGGTAAAAATGTAAAACTCTCGTGAAATTGAACATTGAGGATAGTTAGGTTGAAGAGGAGGCGCTACTGGATCTGATGCTTCTTCCATTTGTGTAGCTTCAATAATAAACCATATTGATATCAAAATTTTTACAGCAGCACTCAAACTCGTTAGATGGGTGAAATCTCAGGGATATAATAAAAAATTTCCACAGGAAATGTAACAACCCGAATTTTAATAACATGTTAAAAAAGAAATAAAGGTATAATTAATTTTTAAAATGAGAATTATGGGAAACGGGTTGCGCCATTGCGTTCGTCTCGGAATTCTGCATGAAATAGAGTCCAAGTTTTCGAAAATCGGAGTCCGGATGAAAAAGTTATGGCCTGTAGCAGATTCAGCAAATTTCAGACCAGGTAGGTCGACCTGGGGGTCAAGTCGACCATATGGTCGACCTTAGAGTCGACCTACCCCCCAGGTCGACCATATGGTCGACCTGGTTGGCCTATTTTGACCCAGAACCCATTTTTGAAGCCTAAGACGTGTTTTGATGGTCCGGATTGATTCTAGGGTTAATCTAAGGGCCTAAACTAGTTGCTACTCCTATAAATACATCCTAAGACCAAGCCTAATTCATACAAATCATTCTTACACTGCTATGTTGCTAATTTACCCCTTGAACCACGGCCGCCGCCTCCAAATTAAAGCTTAAGCATTCAAACTCGATTCAAATCAAAGATCAACGCTTCTACAACAATTCAAGAGAATAGATCAGCGACACCACAACGTTCTACAACAAATTTCTAGACTTGACTTCTGCATCTAAATTTCTTAGACCACGATCTGTAAGTTCCAGTTACTTTTAGATAAAAACTATAATTTTAATATGGGCATGTTAAATTTGGAATTGATTTATGTATGATTCATATCTATTCTTATTTTCTTTTTGGATCTTGACTATTGGGAATATTGTCTACGACATTGAAACTATTGTTAATGGCATAAGACTATGACTACGCCTATGACTGTGAACATAAGACCATGACTATGCCTATGACTGTGAACATAAGACTATGACTACGCCTATGACTATGAACATAAGACCATGACTATGCCTATGACTGTGAACATAAGACTATGCCTATGACTATGACAGTGAACATAAGACTATGCCTATGCCTATGACTATGACGGTGAACATAAGAATATGCCTATGACTATGACGGTGAACATAAGACTATGCCTATGCCTATGACTGTGAATATAAGACTATTTCCTATAACTATGACAAGGACAATTGTGGCTAATCACCTATGAGGTTATTGCCTAGGATTATGACTATGAAATTGGATCTAAGCTTGTTTTTCTATTCAGACCTATTTTCTTTATTTGTCTTGATTTTGGGGATTTTTCTATTTAAGTTAGATCTATCCGTGTTCTTGAATCTAGATTATTATTCAAACCTTTTTCATGTTCATAATGTTATACCTGCGATGTTTTAATCAATTTATTCAGTTAGGTCATGCTTTGGAAATAAATTGATAATAGAGCAATGTTTATTATGTTGATCTATGCATGTGGTTCTATTTTATCATTATGTTGAGTTGAGAATTAATGAATAAGTCCATTCATATGTATATGAACTTGGAGTATAACCCGTGATGACAAGTTGTGTAGTTTATCATGTTATGCAAGTTTTAGGTTGTGAAATTATATCACATATGTGACCAAATGTTAGATCTACATGTTTATGTGTATATGTTAAACCTATGTCATATTTCAAGTTCACACTTATTCATATGTTCGTGATTGATTTGCAAGTTCACATATATGTAAGTTGATTTAGTCTATGTTGCAAATTCACATATATGTATGTTGGTTTAATCTACGTTGCAAGTTCACACCTATGATATTCATGTTGATTGTTTTGCAAGTACACACCTATGGTGTTCATATTGATTGTTTTGCAAGTACACACCTATGGTGTTCATATTGACTATGCCAAGAATACCAATTTTACACCTATGTCATGTTAATGAATTTCTTTATGCAAATTTTGTGTACATAAAATTAGGCTAAGCTTTTAGCCTAATATTATGCCAAAAATCATGCGGATGGAAAATTAGACTAAGATTGTTAGCCTAATATTTAGACGGGGTAACGTTGGAAAAAATTGGTAATTGTAGGAAACTTGGTATGAAACTCGCCAAAACTTGACATGAACATTGTTATAACTTGAATCTGGATGTGGGCATGAATTTTGCCTTGAAACTTGACACGAACATGACATGAAACTTGAACATGGGCATGACACTAGAATGAACTTGAAAATGGCCAACTCGAGGTTGGGTTGAGTTTGCAGTGTAATTCTGCCCGGAACCGCCCGACAAATCCAGTTACTGCAAACAATAGGATCCAATGTGGGTAGTTGGTCATATTGCACTTGAAAACCCGAGGTCAGACTGAGTTGTGGTGTAATTCTGCCCAGAACCGCTCGACAAATCCAGTGACCACAACAAGAGGTCTGATGTGAGATGTTGGGGTGCATTAATGAATTAATGCCACATGATAGGGTTAAGTCATGAACATGAAAGACAACACTTAACCAACTTGATACATGATTCGTAGGCGGGTTAAGTCACGAACTTGAATGACAACACTTAGCCAACTTGATACATGATTCGTAGGCGGGTTAAGTCACGAACTTGAATGACAACACTTAACCAACTTGACATGCTAGACTGATAAGGGTTAAATCACGAATTTAAATGAAAACACTTAACCTATTGGACGAAAACCCTAGTTACGCGGTCCATTTCAGCAGTAACCCACTAGATGCATCATGGTACCCTGGAACTAGGCAGGGTGGGGCATGATTACTGGGCTGATTGTAAGCGACCAGAACAACGGCTGTGTTGGTGCGCCAGTGCAGGTTCAGGCGGGCTATGGTCATGCACGTGGTCCGGAGTTGAAAAAGCAGGCATTGGGCATCAGTAGGTTTATCTGTGCATGCTTGATTCGTGTCGGTGGTTGGCACCATAGGGCTTGATACACCCTATGGTGGACCTAGCACATGTGACTACATTCGTGATAGGGCCGTATGACACAAACACATGACGAGCTAGAACTTGTAGGGAGCCAATCGACTAGTGGATCGTTTTGTTGGACCTAGAAATGGGTCATTTCATGATATTGTGCCAAAGGATTATTTCATGATATCTGTAAGGCATGGGTTTGGGATTCTAGTACAGTTGATGCAGCGAACCTTGAATATGTGATGCTATACTTGATTTATACTCGATTTATCATGTTATCTTAGTCTATCTTGCCCATCTTGACAACATCCTTATGTTTACTTTCAGTTTATACATGTCATGTTACCTTTATCTGTTTTTATGTTGAAAGCCACTTGGACTTACCAGTCTTTATGACTGACCCGTTTTCTTTCGCCTCTTTTTCTTCTGTTCCCCCCCAAGGTTCTCAGGGAGGAAACTCTAGCACTTAGCTTGGATTTCACTTTCTTTCGGTTCAGGTAATGTATGGTTTGATCTTGAGCTATGTTATGGATGCATTTCTGCTACCTTTGGGGATTCAAGCTCCTTTTGTTGTTTCAAGTTTATGCTTCTTTATTTATGCAAGACATAATTTATTGTAATGGAAAATAATGACCTTGGCTGTTTCATGTAAAAGGTTTTGACTCTTTTTGAAAGTAATGAAATTTAGCTTTTGAATCTTCCGCTGTTTTATTTATGTTCTGTCTTGTAATAATTCTGTGATTGTTTACCTCAATAACGCTCCTCCAAAACTAGTGCATTCCCTTTGTGAGTGATCCTAGCGGAGGTGGGGTGTTACATTTGGTATCAGAGCAGAAGGTTACCAGACTGGGGAAAAGTTTTTAGAAAACCTTCTAAAAATTATTTTCAAAACCGTTTACAAAGAAGCATTTTTTTCAAGAAAAGTCTTGTTTTATTTAAAGGCTATTCCCAAAAAGCCATTAGCACTATCCTTTGTTTCCTTGTTTGAATCTCTTTTCCTTTCTTTTCTCCATCTGTAGTCGCAGTAGTTTTACCTGCGGCTAATCTTCTTTCTAGCTTTGTAGAGGGTTTTCCGTACGATGGAGATAGTTTCCGTGAGGCTTGTTAACATGTTACATAGGGAAGGTATGAGTGATAAGTTAAGGCGGATGAGTCTCAGAACGAGAAGAAAGACTTCCAGAGGGGAGGCGAGAACAACGATAACAATAATAATAAGTCACGTGATAAGAGGAAGTGCAACTTCTGTGGTAAGTTGGGCATGTTATCAAGGATTGTAAAAGAAGGAAGAAGAATATAGGTGCATGCTTTCAATGTGGTAAGCTTGGACACATCAACAAGAACTGCCCTAAGAAGCAAGGGAAAGCCCCGCAAGCAGGACCTTCTAGGGGTACATCTTTAACTTCTTCTCCTAGATGCTTTGTTTTATCTTGCTTATCATCTCAATCCTATCTTGAGAACCTTAGGTAAAACCCATTTGGATGTAAACATGTGATTGAAACATGTTATGGTTGATGTTTGCAAATGGTTGCAAGTGGTCGCAAGTGGTTGCTCGTGGTTGCATAACACACATTAGGCACTAGATCGGCTCAGACATATTTTCATATTGCATATGCATGAGTGTTTATACTTGTTTGTGGATGAAATTGAATGTGTTATCATGTGGATGTTGCATATGGATGGATGTTTGTGCACATATATAGTGTTAATGTGACTATGACTATTTGCATACATGTTGGATTCATGACACTAAACATATTTTGCATTAAGAAGATCAATCAGGCCTGATCATTTGCATTAGATAAGGAACATATACACACAATTTCTGCATATGTTCATACAACATTAGAAATCTTGTAAGGACAATGGAAGCCTGTGATTGATGATTGAGTAAATGGATGATTGGATGGTAGGACACATTCTTCTTAACTTGAAGATTTCGGGGACGAAATCCTTTAAGGAGGGGAGAATGAAACAACCCGAATTTTAATAACATGTTAAAACAAGAAATCAAGGTGTAGTTAATTTTTAAAATGATAATTATGGGAAACGGGTTGCGCCATTGCGTTCGTCTCGGAATTCTGCATGAAATAGAGTCCGAGTTTTCGAAAATCGGAGTCCGGATGAAGAAGTTATGGCCTGTAGAAGATTCAGCAAATTTCAGACCAGGCAGGTCGACCTGGGGGTCAGGTCGACCTTAGGGTCGACCTACCCCCCAGGTTGACCATATGGTCGACCTCCCCCCTTACAGGTCGACCTGGTCGGCCTGTTTTGACCCAAAACCCATTTTTGAAGCCTGAGACGTGTTTTGATGGTCCAGATTGATTCTAGGGTTAATCTAAGGGCCTAAACTAGTTGCTACCCCTATAAATACATCCTAAGACCAAGTGTAATTCATACAAATCATTCTTACACTATTATGCTGCTAATTTACCCCTTGAACCATGGTCGCCGCCTCCAAATTAAAGCTTAAGCATTCAAACTCGATTCAAATCAAAGATCAACGCTTCTACAACAATTCAAGAGAATAGATCAGCGACACCGCAATGTTCTACGACAAATTTCTAGACTTGAATTCTGCATCTAAATTTCTTAGACCACGATCTGTAAGTTCCAGTTACTTTAGATAAAAACTATAAATCTAATATGGGCATGTTAAATTTGGAATTGATTTATGTATGATTCATATCTATTCTTATTTTCAACTTGGATCTTGACTATTGGGAATATTGTCTACGACGTTGAAACTATTGTTAATGGCATAAGACTATGACTACGCCTATGACTGTGAACATAAGACTATGACTACGCCTATGACTGTGAACATAAGACCATGACTACGCCTATGACTGTGAACATAAGACTATGCCTATGCCTATGACTATGACGGTGAACATAAGACTATGCCTATGACTATGACTATGACGGTGAACATAAGACTATGCCTATGACTATGACGGTGAACATAAGACTATGCTTATGCCTATGACTGTGAATATAAGACTATTGCCTATAATAATGACAAGGACAATTGTGGCAAATCACCTATGAGGTTATTGCCTAGGATTATGACTATGAAATTGGATCTAAGCTTGATTTTCTATTCAGACCTATTTTCTTTATTTGTCTTGATTTTGGGGATTTTTCTATTTAAGTTAGATCTATCCATGTTCTTGAATCTAGATTATTATTCAAACCTTTTTCATGTTCATAATGTTATGCCTGCGATGTTTTAATCATTTTATTCAGTTAGGTCATGCCTTGGAAATAAATTGATAATAGAGCAATGTTTATTATGTTGATCTATGCCTGTGGTTCTATTTTATCATCATGTTGAATTGGGAATTAATAAATAAGTCCATTCATATGTATATGAACTTGGAGTATAACCTGTGATGACAAGTTGTGTAGTTTATCATGTTATGCAAGTTTTAGGTTGTTAAATCATATCACATATGTGACCAAATGTTAGATCTACATGTTTATGTGTAAATGTTAAACCTATGTCATATTTCAAGTTCACACTTATTCATATGTTCGTGATTGATTTGCAAGTTCACATATATGTAAGTCGATTTAGTCTATGTTGCAAATTCACATATATGTATGTTGGTTTAGTCTACGTTGCAAGTTCACACCTATGATATTCATGTTTATTGTTTTGCAAGTACACACCTATGGTGTTCATATTGACTATGCCAAGAATGCCAAGTTTACACCTGTGTCATGTTAATGAATTTCTTTATGCAAATTTTGTGTACGTAAAATTAGGCTAAGTATTTCGCCTAATATTATGCCAAAAATCATGCGCACGGAAAATTAGGCTAAGATTGTTAGCCTAATATTTAGACGGGGTAACGTTGGGAAAAATTGGTAATTAGCAAACTTGGTATGAAACTCGCCATGAAACTTGACATGAACATTGTTATAACTTGAATCTGGATGTGGGCATCAAAACTTGCCTTGAAACTTGACACGAACATGACATGAAACTTGAACATGGGCATGACACTAGAATGAACTTGAAAATGGCCAACTCGAGGTTGGGTTGAGTTTGCAGTGTAATTCTGCCCGGAACCACCCGACAAATCCAGTTACTGCAAACAATAGGATCCAATGTGGGTAGTTGGTCATATCGCACTTGAAAACCCGAGGTCATACTGTGTTATGGTGTAATTCTGCCCGGAACCACCCGGCATATCCAGTGACCACAACAACAGGTCTGATGTGAGAGGTTGGGGTGCATTAATGAATTAATGCCACATGATAGGGTTAAGTCATGAACATGAAAGACAACACTTAACCAACTTGATACATGATTCGTAGGCGGGTTAGGTCACGAACTTGAATGACAACACTTAACCAACTTGATACATGATTCGTAGACGGGTTAAGTCACGAACTTGAATGGCAACACTTAACCAACTTGACATGCTAGACTAATAAGGGTTAAGTCACGAATTTAAATGACAACACTTAACCTATTGGACGAAAACCCTAGTTACGCGGTCCATTTCAGCAGTAACCCACTAGATGTATCATGTTACCCTGGAACTAGGCAGGGTGGGGCACGATTACTGGGCTGATTGTAAGCAACCAGAACGACGGCTGTGTTGGTGCGCCAGTGTAGGTTCAGGCAGGCTATGGTCGTGCCCGTGATCCGGAGTTGAAAAAGCAGGCATTGGGCATCAATAGATTTATCTGTGCATGCTAGATTCGTGTCGGTGGTTGGCACCATAGGGCTTGATACACCCTATGGTGGACCTAGCACAGGTGACTACATTCGTGATAGGGCCATATGACACAGACACACGCCGAGCTAAAACTTGTAGGGAGCCGATCGACTAGTGGATCGTTTCGTTGGACCTAGAAATGGGTCATTTCATGATATTGGGCCAAGGAATTATTTCATGATTTATATAAGACATGGGTTTGGAATTCTAGTACAATTGATGCAGCGAACCTTGAATATGTGATGCTATACTTGATTTATACTCGATTTACCATGTTATCTTAGTCTATCTTGCCCATCTTGACAGCATCCTTATGTTTACTTTCAGTTTATACATGTCATGTTACCTTTATCTGTTTTTATGCTGAAAGTCACTTGGACTTACCAGTCTTTATGACTGACCCGTTTTCTTTCGCCTCTTTTTCTTCCGTTTCCCCCCCAGGTTCTCAGGGAGGAAACTCTAGCACTTAGCTTGGATTTCACTTTCTTTCGGTTCAGCTCATGTACAGTTTGATCTTGAGCTATGCTATGGCTGCATTTCT
Source organism: Allium sativum (assembly GCA_030737875.1). Taxonomy (NCBI): domain Eukaryota; kingdom Viridiplantae; phylum Streptophyta; class Magnoliopsida; order Asparagales; family Amaryllidaceae; genus Allium; species Allium sativum. The sequence goes on along the minus strand of CM060926.1, from coordinate 399,960,216 downwards.
GTTACCTTTGGGGAATTAAGCTCCTTTTGTTGTTTCAAGATTATGCTTCTTTATTTATGCAAGACAGAATTTATTGTAATGGAAAATAATGACCTTGGCTATTTGATGTAAAAGCTTTTGACTCTTTTTGAAAGTAATGAAATTTAGCTTTTGAATCTTCCGCTGTTTTATTTATGTTCTGTCTTGTAATAATTCTGTGATTGTTTACCTCGATAACGCTCCTTCAAAACTAGTGCATTCCCTTTGTGAGTGACCCTAGCGGAGGTGGGGTGTTACAGGAAATACGCCGTATGGAATTATTATAAAAACAACGAAGCTTACCTATTTTGAGGCATGATGGTTGACTTTCTTCTTCTTCACACATTAGGGTTTATGGAGAGGAATAGGTGGGGATGAAATCAATCAGAGAGGGATGAAGTCGATTTGGGGATTTTTTTCTGAACGCTCTGAAGCGGTGAGAGGGGAACTGCATTTTTCTATGTGAAAATATAATTACCGCTTTTTTTGGGGATTACTCTGCCCGTTCGTAATAATGCGCCTCTTTTAGTTATGTTAACAACACTTATGGTCCAATGCTGTTAATAAACAATGTCAAAAGCATATATTGTTGTAGTGAGAATACTTTGTATTTTACATATGTTTGCAAGAATATTACATACTTTACAAGCTATTACTCAAGAAAAAGAAGTAGAAATACGAAATGGTATGAACAAATTCAAAAGTAATTATTATAAAATATTATTTAGCTAATTTTCCTTTTAGCAAATATAAATACATTTACGTAAACCACATTTTCTGTATAAGTTCTCGATTTTTCAATGATGATAGCACATGCTTCATAAGTAAATTGATTTCCTTTAAAAGTTATATGTGTTTAACATATGCAAGAAAAATGATCATTTTAAGTATTTAGCTGTGTCTTTGTGTTTTTAAAGTTATATGCATTTAACAAATGTGTGTTTAACATACGTGAACCCGCCTACACTCTCACCTAATTCAATCACACCTTATCCACCACCCCGCTTTCGCACATCTGCACCTCGTTGAGCACCGTATATAGCTCCCTACTGCCCTCAACAACCTTCGCGCCCGCTGCCACAGCTTCTCCGAACTCAAAGCCTCCTGCCGGATCCTCGCCGCCATATACAAATGTTACAATGTCACTAAGTTGATCAGCAAGTGTCTTGATATTAATCGTTCCAAGAACACGACCTCGCCTTCTCTGCCAGCACAAACTGCATCATCCTGAACGACACCTCCTCATAACCACTACTGCAACATACATAGTAAAAAAATCTTCCTCGCCACCATCACACTCCTCAGCCGCAGCTCCAACAAAATTACCGAACTCCTTCCGAATCATATTAGAAAATGAGCAGTTTCATTAAATAAACAGAGCAACCGAATATTTTAAGTTTAATTATATTTAACTAAAATAGAAAAAAGTTATATGAAAACATTAGTTTTGCTCAATATCGCTCAATTAATAAGTGTAGTAAAGAGCTAAAGCGAAAAAGCAGAACATCAAAATTCATCGAAACCTTTTTGTGAGTGGATTCTCGACTGAAAATAATGTTGTCCCCTTCAACAACAGTAGCACCGCAACCTTGATTCAACCCTGATTAAGCACAAACAAGGGAGAAGGAAGAGTGGAATTGATAGAGTGGTGAAGTAAGTTGGATGAATTATGAATAAAAAGAGGGAAAGGATAATAATTTACATTGGGTATTCATGTTTTTTTAGATTGTTGTGTAAAGTTTGAATGTGTCCAGGTGGCACCGATGCGGTAGAAGATTTACGTGAGTACGTGGATATGGAGTAGTGAAGTTTGAATCTTTCAACAGTTATGTGTTTTTTTAATTGATGGTTTGTTTAAAAAAGGTGTTGAATATGTCAACCAGTTATGTTTTTGTGACTGCAATTTGTAGTTGCAAGGATCAAACAAACATATTTTTAAAATCTTAATTTTTTAAAGATTCCACATAAGAATATTTTTTGTACTTCACGATTAGATCCAAAGTTTGCGTTTTTAAGACAATTAAATAGAGATGAACAACTAAAGGCCCGTGAAATTTCCGCTATATCACAATACTTTTTTTGACCGTTGTACTATTTCAATCTAACACAATTAATACAAGATCCGCTTTAAGTTCCACTGTTATTCACTCCATTCGTTAAATTTAGACTTTTTTTCACCCGTTTTAGCAACACTAATAAATAACGGTTAGTTTGATAGATGCTCTTTTAAATCATATCAACAAAGTTAATGTGATTTTAGAGTATAGGTGCATTATACAAGTTAAATTATATTGTAGTCACCAAATCTAACATGGAAATGACAATAAACGAATGAATAATATTTATTTTTTCAGCATAGACAACATGGAAATGACAATAAACTAAATTTTAATTAAGGTTTTATTTTTAGTGAAATGTTTTGATTTTCCGTATTTTATTCTATAGATTTTTGCAACTTTATCTCTGTATAACTGATAGCATTATAACACACACACACACACACACACACACACACACACACACACACACACACACACACACACTCAATAGATGGCCTGAACTATCACCTTTGTTTGTGCCTACGTACAGAGTTGCCTTGGATGATAGGGAAGATGTAAAGCCCCAAGTCAATATATACTAGTAAGTTTAACATATATTCTAAAATAGTGCACGAGAGCTGTTGTGGTGCAGTGGTTATCATGTTTGTTTTACACGCAGAAGGTCCTCAGTTTGATCCTGGGTAGCAGCATCACTTTTTTGCCTCCGTATTACTTGGACATTCTCCATATACGTAAACAAAAAGAAGCCCACGATTTTTCAGTACATCCATTAAATTGAAACTTTTTTCCATTCGCTTTAGCAACAATAATTAACAATGCTTAGTTTGATCGACTCACTTTCAAATCAAATCAACTGAGTTAAATGTGGTTTCAGAGTATAAGTGCATTGTATAAGTTAAATTCCATTAAATCACATCATTCTTCAATTTTAGTCTATAAGATCGAATAATATTTTGTTTTCGAATACTATTGACGTGAAAATGAGAATAAATTAAATTTAGGATTTGACTTTATATTTAGCAAAGTGTTCTGATTTCCGCTACTTTGATTTATAGATTTGTACATCTTTTTAATTGTAATACCGATAAGCGTCTTAATTACTGAAATAGATACGTATTTGATAGAGGATGTAAATTGCAGTTTTTTTTTTTTTTTTTTGAATTGCCGATCGAATTGGATGCTAACTTCAAGCTGAATTCTAAAGCATTTCATATTTGCTGCTGTGGTTAGTTATCACGTTTGCTTTACACGCAGTAGCATTACTTTTTGTCTCTGTAGATTGGGCCATCTCCATACACGTAACGAAAATAAGCCTTCATCCACTTCTATATTTTTTTTTCCTTCCACGTTCATCGAACTAGGCCTGTTGGCCCAAACTACAAATGACTTGTCTATAAAAGCCAAACCCTAAACCAGCGTAAATCCTACTTGATCTTATCTGAGCAAATGAGCTTGCAGCCGCCGCTTCTCTCCCCCTTCTGTTTAATAGAGTATTGCTTGATTCGTTGCCCCCTGGTTTAGGTCAGGATGTGGCGGTGTTTCATCATGCTTTCTTCTAACATACTTTGGGGGTTTGAAATTTTGGCCGCTGCATTTCCTCTGCGATGAAGACTGCCCGCCATTGGAGCACCTTATTTTATGCTTGTGCCATGATAAAAAGGCGGGCTACCCCCAACCACACTTATTTTCTTTTCTTCTCTTTTATGTTGTTAATCTTTTTCTACTTTGGAGAATGCATATGTTCTGTGTTTATGAGTGGTCAGAATTCGCTATTTGCGAGCTGATTCGAACATTAAAGCTTTTCTTTTTTCCCTTCTTTCGGTTTTGATGGTATGGATTTGAATTCTTTCATTTATGGCTTTATGTCCTTGGGTCATTTTGTGTTTCATTACGTTTGGGAATTGCATCTTTTCTGTTGATGCATTGTTTGGTTGAGGACAATGTTTGTTCTAACTCGTTTAGTCCTCTTATTTCCTTCCAATTTTAATAAATTTTAGTGCTTGAACCGATGTTACCACTGTTTGAAGCTTTGTTTTAATGAGAAATCATTGCCGGCCACTGGTCAGAGTTACTGGTTGGAGCATCGTGTAGATCTGTCTGTTGAAGATACGATGCTTGGAGGTTCAGATCTGAGTTGTTAGCTTTTTAATTCGCATGGTAGTTGTTGCCTTGAGTGATCAGATTGTGCAGTAGAGGATTGAATTATCTTCTACTTTGCCTGGTGAAAAATCTCGTCAATGACTGTTGGAAGGTATCCATTTGGTAAGCTACAGTCTACATATCTATAAAAAAATAAGACAAATTCTATTTCAATCCATAAATTTAGTTGGTAACTATCCATTTTATCAAAAAAAAAAGAACATCAAATTCCTATTTTTTTTTTTTTTAGTTTTTTGAATACCTCGTAGTTGCATTACGTGTATTTTGGTTTAACTTGTAGTAAGTCTACGTGAGTCATGAATGAACCATGAAAATGATCTGCGTGGTACCTTAATAAACCACGTAGGGTAATTATGAGGTACAGTGAAAATCCATGTATTCTCCATAAGTGGAAAGATGTTTTTTTTAAAAAGGGGTCTACTAACTAAAATTGTGGCTTTATCGATTATTTCGTGATTTGGGGGACTATTAACTAAAATAGTGGGTTGAAATTGAATTTGCTAAAAAAACATGTGTAGTGGAATTTGAAAATTCTAAAAATGATTGATACATTGTATAAAAAAATCGTGAAATATTACATACAATACAATAACTTACTGGAGTAATATGCAGATGTAATATATAAAAAATTTATGCAACATGCACATGTTTACATATATAAGATGGATTCCACTATCAAAATGAATCAATAATACCATTTGTTCTATTAAAAATTTGATTTATAAATTTTTTGAATAAACTTATATTTTACTAATATGATGATGATGTCTTATTACATGTTAATATGATTATTTTTGAAATATATATATTTTTTAAAATCAGTATTAAACGTAATGCTGAAGGGTTTGATGGTTATTATGAATTTTTCCATTAGTGCTTAATGATTATCAAAAATAGTGTCATGAAAGCTATATTAATATGTTAGGCATCTTTTAATCTTAATTCATTAACTTAAACCTAAAATCGCTTGTAATACTATTTATTTTAATGTCGTATTAAAAAATTATATTTATTCTAGTGTCATATTATTGTAATACTATTTATTTTAATATTATTATATTACAATAATATGACGTTAGAATCAATAATATTCTTTAATACGACAATAGAATAAATAGTATTACAAGCGATCTCAAGTTTAAGTTCGATGGATTAAGATTGAGAGATGTCTAATCTATTAACATAGGTTTCATGACATTATTTTTGATAAGCTTTCAAGCATTAATGGAAAAATTCATAATAACAATCAAATTCTTTATATGTTTATTTGATATTGATTTTAAAAGAACATATGTTTTAAATGGTCATGTTAACATGTAATAAGTTATTATATTCGTGAAATATAAGTTTGTTCAATATGTTTTATGGATTAAATTCTTGATAGAACAAATGGTGGATTTGAATCATGTCGATGGTGTAATCCATCTTATTTGTGTAGATATGCGCATATTGCATTCTTTTTTTTATATATTACTACATATTATTCCAGTAAGTTATTGTGTGTTATGTTTCTCAATTTTTTTATATAATGTATCACAATCATTTATATTGGAAATTTCAAATTTCATTGTGCATATTTGTGATTTTCAAATTTGTATCATAATTCTTTTATACTTGAAAATATGTTACCTACCTGGTGAAAAATTCTGCTTGGAACATCGATTTTATTAGCGTCGATAAAATTAAGGCGGTAAAAAAATCATTGTACTTGTTGGGGCAAATCCTAAATATTTAGGTGTAATATTACAATTTGTAATATTACGTACCTTAATTTGTTGGAGATGCTTTTATTTCTATTCGTTTAAAAATTATGGCTTAGCTTTATACTCCATGCCTTTTAGTTCATGTTGCCTCCTTTCATATTTGTCATCTTATTCCTATTCATTTTAAAATTATGATTAACTTTATATTGTAATGCTTCCATCTTTACATTCAACTTGGTTAGCAAGTTTTTTTTTTTTTTTTTTTTTTTTTTTTTTTTTTTTTTTTAATTTAACTCCAAACATGAATAATGAATTAATGTATTATCTTACTTACTGTTTTAATTGAAGGTATTTGAGTATAGATTCAGCAAGTTGTTTTTTACTTCGCTATTTCATTTTTTGAAAGTAAAGCTCTGTCACACTTGCCTCTTGCACATAATTCGCCATGATTTGTTGATTTCCAATCTCCATGTATTATATGGGTAATACAACGATATGGAATTGAAATATTATTAAGAGAAGACAAATTATTTCATGATAGAACCAAACTACATTTATCAACTTTTCTTTTCGGAAGTCAAATCTCATACTCTTTTTAAAGACTTCAAATATTAACTTTACATGTAAATTACTTTAAATATTAACATTTCGATGTTTAAAAGAGAGATGGTTGTTGAATTTTTATCTTAAGAAATATGGGAATATGAAAGTAGAGGAAAGAAGAGATTTATGTAAATAAAAATGGTGAATGCGTTAAAGTCCACTAGAAACTATACGGTTTAGGGATGAGCAAAAAACCGAAATAAAACTGAAATCGAACCGAAATCGATAAAAATCAAACCGTAGAAAACCGAAATCGAGGAAAACCGAAACTGAAAATCAAAAAAATTGAACTGTACTAATACTTCGGTTTCGGTTTTAAGTCTAAACCGAACCGAAAAAAAACCGAAACTGGATTATTATAATAATTAAATAAATATATAATGTTTATGTTGGTTTTGGTGTCATGGCATGATTTTGTAAGGCGTAGGCAAGTTAGTAATATGTGACATGGTGGAGATTTGAGTTTGAGGTGATGATGTGTAATATTTTGATGGTGGAGATGACGGACATTGTGGCAGTTCGAAGTGAAAGTTGTTGATCGAATGAGTGTTTTTGCAGTTTAGATAAACAGAACTGAAATTTTGAATAGGAAAAATTGGCGTGCATGTGAATCGACATAATGCTTGTTGAAACTGAATCAAGAATGGGAATAACAAAATGGCTAATGCACATATTTTTGTGCATGTACAAGTTTTTGCTAACTAGATTTTACCAAGAGAAATGAAATATGTGGTCAGTGAATCAATAAAATGAAGATGGTTGCAGGAAAATGACAAGAACAAGAAATTCAAATCAAATTTGCATGTAAATTGAATGAACAAGAATTATAAAATAAATTGCTGAAAGACACACTAACAACTGCAAGAATTTAACAAAAATTGTTTAGTTTCAAAGATATATCTCTGAAAAGGCATGTTATTAGTGGCTATAGAACTTATTTAGAACATGTATACTTTTTACTTCACATACTGTTGAGTGCTAAGCATCTTTAAATCGGTTTTAAAACCGAAACCGAACCGATAAAAATCGAAACCGAGGTTTTGAAACCAAAACCGATGCTTCGGTTACGGTTTCGGTTATTGATTTTTAAAACGGAGGTCTTTCGGTTTCGGTATCGGTTTTACTCCAAAACCGAACCGAACCGGGGTTTACCTCTAATATGGTTTTCCAACCCAAATATTGTGACGAACAAACTACATTACCAGTCACTACAACAGAATCAACATATTACAACGGTGCAAAACAGTTGTAAATGACTTTTTACAACGGTGATTGCACTGTTGTATATTAAGAAGTTGTAATAGATTAAAATCTTTTGCAACTGTGTATTAACGTTGCAACTGTTGTCATATATCCTATTACAGCTATCGTGCACCATTGTGATTTCTTACTTTTTACTGTTATTTCTAACAGTTGTAATACACTTTATTTCAACTATAATTAACATTTGTGTTTTAAACTCTATAAAGTAATGTATGCATTGATTATTTACATATTATTAATAATACTACATATTATTAATAATAGAATTCATTCATATTGATAATAATATAATTCATATCTCAATGCATAAAGTATAACTTAATTGAATTCATATGTGTGTGTGTGTGTGTGTTTGTGTGTATATATATTTATTAATAATCATAGTATTTAATCAAAATACGGCACATGCCCAACAAAATAATCTAACGTAGTCATTCACACAACCAACTAAACCGTTGCAAAAACATAATCATTTCGAAATACATCGATATAATACAGAAAATACATATGAAAGATAGACGTTTTATCCACAAATGATTGCATACCCTACGGAAGTACACTGTATCAGTTTCTCTATAGCCCTTTTAGTAGAGTTGAAGACAACAAAATTTTTATGCCAAGCCACGGTTGATGGAATAGCTTCTCCAATGGCACTCATCGCGAAATTTGGTTTTCACAACAAGCCTTATGAATGCAAATGAGATTGAATCTAATAATAAAAAAAAGGTGTTATTACCAGCTCATATATCTGGCTAGAGGTCTTAGTTTTACTTTTTAATAACAACAGTACGTAATTGCAACCAATCTTTATATGCATGACATGCACAACCAATTGTTGCCATAGCTATAGAAAATGATATTAGCTGTAAACCTTCGTATGACTTGACAACAAACGTAATGCAAGAACCACTAACTCATTTAGAGAGTGCTTGATTCCAATTAATAGTTTATACCAAGTCAAATCTGCTTTTATACGAACTGTGAGAACCATGCATGCAACACACAACTTGCTGAGACTAAAACTGGGGTGTCCAAAACAGTAGGAGATTAAGGCTTGACAAGTAGAGAGTGCAACATGAACATGCAGGATATTGCTAGCTAGCAAATTATGATGGTTGCAACATGTCAATAACAAGCAGCAGGTTGAGAAAAATGGTGCAATAGGGTTTTCTACATTTAGCTTGAAGTTGGAAGAAGAAATACAAGCTGCAATAAGGTAAGAGCAGCTAATTGTACTATCCTCCCAAGATAAAAAAATGTAACAGTTGACAAGTGCAAGACACAACACCACCCATGGCTGCTATATTCAAGTGATCTTCCCGACTTAATTTTTCACTAGGACTAATTTATTTGTCAGACTAATAGATAGGATAATATCAGGGCCATAAGGATTATCATGCCTAAGTGGTACTATTTGTTGAGTTGAAATAAGGATGTGATGCTGCTAGTTTCAACTAGATATGCAAAATTTTCAATGGAATTCTTGATTTTCTATCAGGTCACTGTAAAACTTTATTTCAGTGACATTTACTCAACTTAATTTTCAAACTAAATATACGTCTAACTTTCGTTAACGAATCATTCATTGTGTCATGTTACTTCAATGTGAGGTTGTTTGTACAATATTGTTCAATTGACCATATTTTTCAATGGACTTCTTTAGCTTCAAGTTGAGCTGCATATCTCTCATCTTTATATGAAACATGTAACGATCCGGGTTTTCGCGATCCTGGATATCGACATAAACTCAAATGTCGACTATCAAGCATCGGAAACACCGGATAGTCCATGAAAGAAATTAGAGGGTGAGAATAGATAAGATAGAAACTTAGAATAGAAAAAGAACATACAACATCAGAGTAAACACGAATCTCACAGCAGAACAATCAATATATAATAATAGATACATAACTTTGAAATAAAATCAGTATATGTATACAGTAACATTATCAGAGTATAACATTTGTAACACAGCGCAAATAAATAACAGCTATATATTCCTGAAGCCTCCTGCTCCAAGCTCTCTAAGTATATCTGTAAAATCCTGACTACTTCACTGCCCGTACAAAATTGGGCACCCAAGAGTTTAGGGAAAACAAAACAAAATAAACTCCGGATCAGTTATGGGACTGGTATGAGTAAACAATTTAAAATAGTTTGAGAAAACAAACGATATCTCATAAGACCATGCTGTATAACACGGAACAGGTTTTTCCTTTATGAGAATCCAAAACACTCGATTCAACATTTAAAATCCTTTTGAAACAAACGATAATCTTTATATCAAAATTCTTCATATTATAATAGCGTCTATCAACCACAATATAATAATCATTTAGCAGAATACTTTCATCTCATGTCCTACATATATAATGTAACGACCCGGGGAAAAGAACGACAATCGGGTTCTCGACAACAATACATAAACCTGTATCACTTGCCAAAAACCCAAGTATCGAACCCCCAGATTGTCATGAGAAAGAAGTTAGAAGGTGAGAATAGAAAGGAAGAAATATTAGAACAGAAGAAAGAAGAACACATCAAAATCTCACAGCGGAACGAATAAAATATAATATCAAATATCTTTATACAAAAGAATTGTATATATACATACCAATCATCAGAGCATAACATGAAACTGCACAGCGGAAATAATAACTACATAACTAGCGGTGAAGCCACCTGCTTCCAACTCCTGAAACTCCAAGCGAACCTAACCTGTAAATGTGCTTGGTCTGACCCGAGCACATTTGATTTAAAACAAAATACACCGGGTCAGTCTGGAATACTATCAGTGATAAATTCACAAACAAACAACTGGTTTAACTTTGGAAAATCCTTTCGAAATCAAAGGATAATAGTAAGACCAGTCCACACATAAACACGGACGGTTTTTACCTTACTATAACCCAAAACATTTTGAAATCATAACTTATTCTGATATTATCATAATGTCTAAATACAAGTAAATATCAATCTAGAGGAACGCTTGCATCTCACGCTCCCCATATATAGTATACAATCAAAAACCGCGGGCGCTTATTGGATATTGACTTTCCAACTTGACAAGGTATGGGACCACCTTCCAAACGTGTATCTCTAGAGGCGAATACACTGGGTTCAACAAGAACGTCTTGCAACCCGGCCCATACATGACCGACCACTCATTTCGCTTGAGTGTATCGAATGTATATCACCGACGGTTGGGATCAACAACCGCCACCCGAATAGGGTCAGCATCGAATAGATAAAGAAGCAATAGGAATTTCTCTAGATAGGTGATCATACATCCTAATGGGAGCGACCCACATAGCCATGCTGCCTGCCCGATTTTTGTCATTTCCCGGTTGATGAGGCTTGAGGCTAGAACTTGACTTTAACATCTGGTCATCATACACTTTGAATGTCACATCATCAGATCCGCCAAATCACACTTGATTGACGTCCACAAAAATACTCTAGTTTATTTGGCTAGAGAATAACCATTTCTCCGCCGTCAACTATCGTACGTTTGGAGAAATCAACTCATGTAATTCCTTTGGAAATACTATGTCAGACATCCGTCCATACCAGTCATCCAGGAACAGGATGAACCGAAGGCACTCTCCTATTGCATCCAATATAGGAATCACCCCATGGATCAGTAGCGAGAAGTCCTTGCAACCCGTAGATTCCAACTACGACTGAATCACTTCGGAATAACCCTAGTTGCAACACAGAGAGTATTCGTCAAGTAATTCCTCCGCTTAGGGAGATCCACGGTCTTCACTTGCTCCGTCTTCAACGACGTCTTCACGTATTGTTGGTCGGAATGGTATTCGAATATAATTCGATCCCGGACTTTCCATACCAACAAACGTATTGGTCTGGTTTTGATAGTCGGTGTTTTAACTTGACTAATTCGACTTTCCATACCAACAAACGTCTTCAACGACGTCTTCACTTGACTAATTCGACTTATTTAACTTGACAGGACTAACTTGATTTGATTATTCTTATCGATTTACTAATACTCGACTTAACTCCATTCGCTCGACTCTAGATCGCAGCGATCACAATGGTTACGCCTGATTCCCTCAGGAAACATCCGACCGCCGTAGGCTATCTGCAGCCCTGCGAATTACGCTAGCAGTCGTACGCAATGGAAACTTCTTTTCTGACTAACTCTGGTTTGACTAATTCTAACTTAAATACGATATTCAATCAACTCTAATTTGAATAACAAGTGTTTAATAATATTTTGAAATCTCCATTCTTATTTCTTTGAAAACTAATATTGCCAGGTTATTTATTTCCCAAAAATCCTTGCATTAGAGCTTGATAATCTTGTATAAAATAAAACCAACTTTCAACATCTTTACTCACCCCAAACTAATACCATTCTTTGATAATAGTGAAGTCAACCAAGTTGGGGTATTTTAGTTACCTCTCACACCTTGATCAACTCGTTCTTACCTCAGAATAATATTAGTTCGACACTTTACCACTAATATCCAAATCTCGTTTAAAATCTTGATCTCAAGTCTGGGTTTACACAACAGTTTCTTATATTTGAAATACTCGCTTAAAGTCTTTTACTTAATTTCTCTATCCAAACAAATATCCATTTAAAACATCACTTTTAACTTCAATATTCTTTCACTTAAAACCCTTTTTATTTATAATATAAATCCCTCACCAAATCATTTGATTCCATTTATTGAGATGTTTATAATAAACCCCTATCGCCTTTTTGGCTGAACCTCATCGTCATTTAATCACTTGTTAAATGAATTCCATTTATCAAACCTTGCTGAACTTGAATTCTACAAATCCCTTTAATAAATCCTTACTTGGCATTAAATTGAATTCACCACTTTAAATCATTTGAAATTTAAAGAATAACTTGCTTTAACATCTACTATATCAAAATATAGTTAACTTTAATCTTAACCCAAAATAGCATTATTATCATGTTTACGTGCTTACTCGATAACAATCCAGGTTATTAACAATAACCAATTCAACTATCTCTTTAGACTATAGTTAATCGAAGATTAACTAATATCCAACACTATTTGATAACTTTAATAAATATTTAACCAACATTTATTTCCTTTGACCATTCTACTTGCAATGGTGGATCTACCAACCATACACATCAGTTAACTATTAACTGAAATTCCAATTGTCATTTCCCCTTTCTTAAATTAATTAATTAACTTAATTAATTTAAGTCACATTTTTATCTGTTTGGAAATAATTATTTCCCTTTTTACCCATTCGTGGAAAATTCTTGATTTCTGCTTCTCAACAGATATAAACCATTTTACTAAATTTTCTTAATAACTTGATATAGTCTATTTAATTTAAATTTCCAATTTAAATACTCGTATACAATAATTAAATAACTTTAATTCGGTTATAAATAAATTATAACCTTGAAACCCCATCAATTTCTCTGACGGTAGAACAACGTTAAAACCCTACGACTGGACCCTTACTGCCCATTTACTTAGTCAACACAAACAGTTGATTTTAACCACAACACGATGGGTATATATATTCAACCTATCAACATTTGAACCAGTTTTGATGTCAGTCAATGTGAACAATTTATATATGTACACAACAACCAAAAATACAGTTTATTTGAGGAATCCGGTCGGATCCCTCCAACCTGTCCTTCTCTGCATCACAGATGTCAGTTGATAACAATATACGAGTTAAACAATTGGCAGAATATAATTAACTGCAACCATCAACCAACAACAAGCAACTTGCATCCATCACATCCAATCAGCCAATTTAAACTGTTAACTGTAAATTATATTTAACTGTGACTTTACCACATCACAGTATTCCAGAAGGTGTGAGAATTAACTCACCAGAGTTTATTCTGGTCAACGGTTGATGCGTTTGTCGTTTTTAATTTGAACCATTCGTCCAAAAATAGCTGAATTTTCAACTGCGTCGGATTGACTTCTACTCAGTGCCATCGGGTAGGTCTCGTCCCTGCGATCCCAACGGTTCCAGTTTCGTTAAATTTCGTTAACGTATGAGAGAGTTATGCTCGATTTAAGGTTTGAATAAATATACGATAATTATTAAATTAATTAATTAAAAATTAAACTTAATTACCTTAAACCCAGCGCCACATCATCAATTCCCTGCGTTTTCACTTCTCCGCGTCACGCGGTTTCACCCACGATCCCTCCTGAAACCCGTTCCCTCATCCTCTTCCACCTCACGAACCAAACTCCCTCTCCTTTAACCACCTGCCATTGCCATCTTACGGCGCCGGACCCCACAGGACCGACACCCCCGTGACCGCCGCCTTCCGACGTTCCACCCCCGGTCACCCTCGCCGTCAACCGTTGCCTGCAGCCGCCATACTGACTCAAAAACCGAAACCCTCATTTTTCCCGTTCAACCTCCGTTTGCCACCGCCACAGTCCACCAGAGGTGGCCGGACCACCACCATTCTGACCATCTCCTTCCCTTCTTCAAACCGCCTCCGACCCCATCTTCCCTCGTCACCTCCTTCGCCGATAATCAGCCCAAAACCAACCGCCACTTCTAAAAACAACACCAAAAACTACACTCCAGTTCATCTCCTCGCCCCGACCACCACAGACCACCAGGGACCCCGAGACCACAGCCAAATCAAAGGTCTTTCTCCCCTCTACCAAAGCCCTACGGTCTCGGCCTCCCAAATCAAACCAAACTCTCGAATTTCAGCCAAAAACGAAAATGGTTTTTGCTGGTTTTTGTGAAATTCCGGCTACTACCGTCGTCCGTTCAGCCCCAACTTTTCTCAGCACGTAGATCTCAACCCGATCTACGATTTTCGTTCAGATCCCCTATATAATTTCTTGATGGTTTTGAAGATATAATTGATTTTGCATTGAGGGGTTTATTTGCAAATATGTTTGCTGGAAAAATAATGTGGATGGAAATTCTGATCTTAGGTGATGGGAAATTGTATATATAAGTGTGAAATAATATTTATTATATGCTGATGTGACGAACGATATTTTTCTTCGTGTCTATCGCGTTTTCGAACATCGTTTATTTGCTGCTGCGCTCACATACGAACCCCGTTCGAGACGCCACTGGACGGCATGGTACATTTTGACGATACGGTCCTAACGAAACTTGTTTCGTCGAATTTCGTGTCCGTATGCTCAAATAGCATTTGTACACGTCCAATTAGATCAATTTATTTTGCATTTTATTTTTCCACGCTCACAGAATAACCCCGATTGACGCGCCGTCTGAAAATCTGGCAATAATTTCCTGTTACGGTCCCAACAAAATTTGTTTCGTCGAAAACAGAGATCATTTGAAAAATGTCCCTTTTATAACTGCCAAATTTGAATTAAAATAAATCAATTTTAAAATACGTCAATATAATAATATTAAAATATCGCAGTTGGCCATACCCGACCAGAATTTGATGTATTACCAAGGAAAAATATCACAGGTTGATTTCCATGCCAAATCGATACTCAAAATATTTAAAAACCGTTAATTTATATAACTGCAGCGCTATATGTATAAAAGGAATTCTGGCGCTGCTTTTCTGAGAATTTGATTTGGACATAAAATAAAATCTACACGACGAAAACTGGATTTTTCTCTGCCATTGGAAAGATATCGTCAAACCGGCCCCGACGTTTCTTGTTTCGAGGAAATCCGCTTTATTTTGAACTCGGTACGACCGTTTGAAGTTCAAAACGCCAAAACGTGAACTGCCGCGCCGCTGCAGCTCGTTATTTAATTAAATTATAACCACATATATTTAATCATCGTTAAATACGCGACATCGTCGATATATTTCAAATACAGACCATATTTGACCAGTTTAAATTGCCCGGTCATCCTATGTTGCCGACACAGCATTTTCCGACCGGTTTGGAATTAAATTATTATTTTATTATTTATTTAAATAATATATTCCAAATAAAATCGTTAAATTTTGATTATATAAATTCAAACCAATATTTTAAATAATTAAAGTAATTAAAATATTCCAAATAAATAGGCAGAAAATGCGGTTCGTTACATTCCTTCCCCCTTAAAATAATTTCGTCCTCGAAATTGCTAAGTAGAAGAAATGTCGTCCATTATTATCTTTTCAAAAAGAATTAATTATAAAACTCGAATTTATTTTTAAACCGACCCAATTGGTTTTAAAATCTAATTTATTCCAAATAAAGGAATTTCCCAAAAATATTCAAAAAATTTCTAACTCCTTAAATTCTGGAAAAATTTCGGCAGAGTCTCCCCTGCACGGAGGACGATCTGTAATATCGCAGGATCAAGAAATATATATCCATCGACTCTCAAGGTCGGTGAATTCAAAAATCCAAACTCAAAACCCCAAATAAATTTAAAATTTTCATATTTGCGTAAGCGTACCTTTTTGCGAGCGCTTTTATGCGTTAAGCTATGTATTTATTCGAGCTTGCTAAATTGCTTTGCAGCTCTGAATCTGATTAACTCCAACATTTTCCTTTGGGTGGAATTTAAACGGAATTGGCACTTCTGCACCTGTTCTTACTCAAACAAATTCATCAGCTATTACACAAGGTCAGTTATGTTCGAAACATCCATATCATACATATCAACCTATTATACACCCAATTCAATCCACACAAGATTATAATTATTTATAATCACTTCATTTATTTCTTTAATTATCCATTCTAATTTATTTATCTGGATTGATTTAATTTCAACTTATTTATTTCGGATTGGTTTTCAACCAAATCGATTCATATTCAGGTTTATATCCAAGCAACAAATAACACAATCCATGCATATCATACAAACCAGCATTAACAAATCAATTGATTTGCCCATACCATAATAATTTATGAAAATCACTACTATTATTATTTTATAAAATAAATTGGGCAAAATAATTTCAAAAAAATAATTGTAATACCAAATTACAAATACGCGCTCTCATATATATAATCAAACTCAATCTAGGGTATTACTAACCCCATCTCTATTGAGTCACACCACAGAGCCGAGGTTATCACTAAACCAATAGCTCTGATACCACTGTAACGACCCGGGGAAAAGAACGACAATCGGGTTCTCGACAACAATACATAAACCTGTATCACTTGCCAAAAACCCAAGTATCGAACCCCCAGATTGTCATGAGAAAGAAGTTAGAAGGTGAGAATAGAAAGGAAGAAATATTAGAACAGAAGAAAGAAGAAGAACACATCAAAATCTCACAGCGGAACGAATAAAATATAATATCAAATATCTTTATACAAAAGAATTGTATATATACATACCAATCATCAGAGCATAACATGAAACTGCACAGCGGAAATAATAACTACATAACTAGCGGTGAAGCCACCTGCTTCCAACTCCTGAAACTCCAAGCGAACCTAACCTGTAAATATGCTTGGTCTGACCCGAGCACATTTGATTTAAAACAAAATACACCGGGTCAGTCTGGAATACTATCAGTGATAAATTCACAAACAAACAACTGGTTTAACTTTGGAAAATCCTTTCGAAATCAAAGGATAATAGTAAGACCAGTCCACACATAAACACGGACGGTTTTTACCTTACTATAACCCAAAACATTTTGAAATCATAACTTATTCTGATATTATCATAATGTCTAAATACAAGTAAATATCAATCTAGAGGAACGCTTGCATCTCACGCTCCCCATATATAGTATACAATCAAAAACCGCGGGCGCTTATTGGATATTGGCTTTCCAACTTGACAAGGTATGGGACCACCTTCCGAACGTGTATCTCTAGAGGCGAATACACTGGGTTCAACAAGAACGTCTTGCAACCCGGCCCACACATGACCGACCACTCATTTTGCTTGAGTGTATCGAATGTATATCACCGACGGTTGGGATCAGCAACCGCCACCCGAATAGGGTCAGCATCGAATAGATAAAGAAGCAATAGGAATTTCTCTAGATAGGTGATCATACATCCTAATGGGAGCGACCCACATAGCCATGCCGCCTGCCCGATTTTTGTCATTTCCCGGTTGATGAGGCTTGAGGCTAGAACTTGACTTTAACATCTGGTCATCATACACTTTGAATGTCACATCATCAGATCCGCCAAATCACACTTGATTGACGTCCACAAAAATACTCTAGTTTATTTGGCTAGAGAATAACCATTTCTCCGCCGTCAACTATCGTACGTTTGGAGAAATCAACTCATGTAATTCCTTTGGAAATACTCTGTCAGACATCCGTCCATACCAGTCATCCAGGAACAGGATGAACCGAAGGCACTCTCCTACTGCATCCAATATAGGAATCACCCCATGGATCAGTAGCGAGAAGTCCTTGCAACCCGTAGATTCCAACTACGACTGAATCACTTCGGAATAACCCTAGTTGCAACACAGAGAGTATTCGTCAAGTAATTCCTCCGCTTAGGGAGATCCACGGTCTTCACTTGCTCCGTCTTCAACGACGTCTTCACGTATTGTTGGTCGGAATGGTATTCGAATATAATTCGATCCCGGACTTTCCATACCAACAAGCGTATTGGTCTGGTTTTGATAGTCGGTGTTTTAACTATCGAATATCAAATGTGTGGATACAATCAGTTTGCTGACTCAGCACTAGACTCACTCGACCTCTTTAAAATAGATTTAACCAAATTTCCCTTTTTACTAACTCTAACTGATTTAATTTGATTGACTAACTTTAACTTGACTAATTCGACTTATTTAACTTGACAGGACTAACTTGATTTGATTATTCTTATCGATTTACTAATACTCGACTTAACTCCATTCGCTCGACTCTAGATCGCAGCGATCACAATGGTTACGCCTGATTCCCTCAGGAAACATCCGACCGCCGTAGGCTATCTGCAGCCCTGCGAATTACGCTAGCAGTCGTACGCAATGGAAACTTCTTTTCTGACTAACTCTGGTTTGAATAATTCTAACTTAAATACGATATTCAATCAACTCTAATTTGAATAACAAGTGTTTAATAATATTTTGAAATCTCCATTCTTATTTCTTTGAAAACTAATATTGCCAGGTTATTTATTTCCCAAAAATCCTTGCATTAGAGCTTGATAATCTTGTATAAAATAAAACCAACTTTCAACATCTTTACTCACCCCAAACTAATACCATTCTTTGATAATAGTGAAGTCAACCAAGTTGGGGTATTTTAGTTACCTCTCAGACCTTGATCAACTCGTTCTTACCTCAGAATAATATTAGTTCGACACTTTACCACTAATATCCAAATCTCGTTTAAAATCTTGATCTCAAGTCTGGGTTTACACAACAGTTTCTTATATTTGAAATACTCGCTTAAAGTCTTTTACTTAATTTCTCTATCCAAACAAATATCCATTTAAAACATCACTTTTAACTTCAATATTCTTTCACTTAAAACCCTTTTTATTTATAATATAAATCCCTCACCAAATCATTTGATTCCATTTATTGGGATGTTTATAATAAACCCCTATCGCCTTTTTGGCTGAACCTCATCGTCATTTAATCACTTGTTAAATGAATTCCATTTATCAAACCTTGCTGAACTTGAATTCTACAAATCCCTTTAATAAATCCTTACTTGGCATTAAATTGAATTCACCACTTTAAATCATTTGAAATTTAAAGAATAACTTGCTTTAATATCTACTATATCAAAATACAGTTAACTTTAATCTTAACCCAAAATAGCATTATTATCATGTTTACGTGCTTACTCGATAATAATCCAGGTTATTAACAATAACCAATTCAACTATCTCTTTAGACTATAGTTAATCGAAGATTAACTAATATCCAACACTATTTGATAACTTTAATAAATATTTAACCAACATTTATTTCCTTTGACCATTCTACTTGCAATGGTGGATCTACCAACCATACACATCAGTTAACTATTAACTGAAATTCCAATTGTCATTTCCCCTTTCTTAAATTAATTAATTAACTTAATTAATTTAAGTCACATTTTTATCTGTTTGGAAATAATTATTTCCCTTTTTACCCATTCGTGGAAAATTCTTGATTTCTGCTTCTCAACTGATATAAACCATTTTACTAAATTTTCTTAATAACTTGATATAGTCTATTTAATTTAAATTTCCAATTTAAATACTCGTATACAATAATTAAATAACTTTAATTCGGTTATAAATAAATTATAACCTTGAAACCCCATCAATTTCTCTGACGGTAGAACAATGTTAAAACCCTACGACTGGACCCTTACTGCCCATTTACTTAGTCAACACAAACAGTTGATTTTAACCACAACACGATGGGTATATATATTCAACCTATCAACATTTGAACCAGTTTTGATGTCAGTCAATGTGAACAATTTATATATGTACACAACAACCAAAAAATACAGTTTATTTGAGGAATCCGGTCGGATCCCTCTAACCTGTCCTTCTCTGCATCACAGATGTCAGTTGATAACAATATACGAGTTAAACAATTGGCAGAATATAATTAACTGCAACCATCAACCAACAACAAGCAACTTGCATCCATCACATCCAATCAGCCAATTTAAACTGTTAACTGTAAATTATATTTAACTGTGACTTTACCACATCACAGTATTCCAGAAGGTGTGAGAATTAACTCACCAGAGTTTATTCTGGTCAACGGTTGATGCGTTTGTCGTTTTTAATTTGAACCATTCGTCCAAAAATAGCTGAATTTTCAACTGTGTCGGATTGACTTCTACTCAGTGCCATCGGGTAGGTCTCGTCCCTGCGATCCCAACGATTCCAGTTTCGTTAAATTTCGTTAACGTATGAGAGAGTTATGCTCGATTTAAGGTTTGAATAAATATACGATAATTAATAAATTAATTAATTAAAAATTAAACTTAATTACCTTAAACCCAGCGCCACATCATCAATTCCCTGCGTTTTCACTTCTCCGCGTCACGCGGTTTCACCCATGATCCCTCCTGAAACCCGTTCCCTCATCCTCTTCCACCTCACGAACCAAACTCCCTCTCCTTTAACCACCTGCCATTGCCGTCTTACGGCGCCGGACCCCACAGGACCGACATACCCGTGACCGCCGCCTTCCAACGTTCCACCCCCGGTCACCCTCGCCGTCAACCGTTGCCTGCAGCCGCCATACTGACTCAAAAACCGAAACCCTCAATTTTCCCGTTCAACCTCCGTTTGCCACCGCCACAGTCCACCAGAGGTGGCCGGACCACCACCATTCTGACCATCTCCTTCCCTTCTTCAAACTGCCTCCGACCCCATCTTCCCTCGTCACCTCCTTCGCCGATAATCAGCCCAAAACCAACCGCCACTTCTAAAAACAGCACCCAAAACTACACTCCAGTTCATCTCCTCGCCCCGACCACCACAGACCACCAGGGACCCCGAGACCACAGCCAAATCGAAGGTCTTTCTACCCTCTACCAAAGCCCTACGGTCTCGGCCTCCCAAATCAAACCAAACTCTCGAATTTCAGCCAAAAATGAAAATGGTTTTTGCTGGTTTTTGTGAAATTCCGGCTACTACCGTCGTCCGTTCAGCCCCAACTTTTCTCAGCACGTAGATCTCAACCTGATCTACGATTTTCGTTCAGATCCCCTATATAAATTCTTGATGGTTTTGAAGATATAATTGATTTTGCATTGAGGGGTTTATTTGCAAATATGTTTGCTGGAAAAATAATGTGGATGGAAATTCTGATCTTAGGTGATGGGAAATTGTATATATAAGTGTGAAATAATATTTATTATATGCTGATGTGACGAACGATATTTTTCTTCGTGTCTATCGCGTTTTCGAACATCGTTTATTTGCTGCTGCGCTCACATACGAACCCCGTTCGAGACGCCACTGGACGGCATGGTACATTTTGACGATACGGTCCTAACGAAACTTGTTTCGTCGAATTCCGTGTCCGTATGCTCAAATAGCGTTTGTACACGTCCAATTAGATCGATTTATTTTGCATTTTATTTTTCCACGCTCACAGAATAACCCCGATTGACGCGCCGTCTTAAAATCTGGCAATAATTTCCTGTTACGGTCCCAACAAAATTTGTTTCGTCGAAAATAGAGGTCATTTGAAAAATGTCCCTTTTATAACTGCCAAATTTGAATTAAAATAAATCAATTTTAAAATACGTCAATATAATAATATTAAAATATCGCAGTTGGCCATACCCGACCAGAATTTGATGTATTACCAAGGAAAAATATCACAGGTTGATTTCCATGCCAAATCGATACTCAAAATATTTAAAAACCGTTAATTTATATAACTGCAGCGCTATATGTATAAAAGGAATTCTGGCGCTGCTTTTCTGAGAATTTGATTTGGACATAAAATAAAATCTACACGACGAAAACTGGATTTTTCTCTGCCATTGGAAAGATATCGTCAAACCGGCCCCGACGTTTCTTGTTTCGAGGAAATCCGCTTTATTTTGAACCCGGTACGACCGTTTGAAGTTCAAAACGCCAAAACGCGAACTGCCGCGCCGCTGCAGCTCGTTATTTAATTAAATTATAACCACATATATTTAATCATCGTTAAATACGCGACATCGTCGATATATTTCAAATACAGACCATATTTGACCACTTTAAATTGCCCGGTCATCCTATATTGCCGACACAGCATTTTCCGACCGGTTTGGAATTAAATTATTATTTTATTATTTATTTAAATAATATATTCCAAATAAAATCGTTAAATTTTGATTATATAAATTCAAACCAATATTTTAAATAATTAAAGTAATTAAAATATTCCAAATAAATAGGCAGAAAATGCGGTTCGTTACATATAATATATAATCAAAAACCGCGGGCGCTTATTGGGTAATGAATTCCAACTGGCAAGGTAGGGGACCACCTTCCGACGGTGTATCTCTAGAGAGGAATACACCGGGTTTAACAAGAGTATCTTGCAACCCAGGCTAAACATGATCGGTCACTCATTTTGCTTGGGTGTACCGAATGTATTTTCACCAACGGTTGGGATCTGTAACCGTTTCCCGAAAGGGACAACATCAAAATAGGTTAAAGAAGTAAATGAAACTCTAGATCAGGTGACAATACATCCTAATTGGCAGCCAACCACTTAGCCATGCGACCTACCTGATTTTATACCATTTCCTGATTGTGAGGCTAGAGGTCATAACGTACAGACCACATCTTTATTTACTTTGAATGTCTCATCGTCATACCCGCCAAATCACAAATTGATTTCTCCAAAAATACCACGGGTATACAGCTAAGAGAAACGAATTCCTCTGCCACCAAACGTAAATACGTTTGAAGAGATTAACTTACGCGATCTGTTAAATATACCCCGTCAGACATTCTTCCATACAGGTCGTTCCAGGACTGGACAAACCGAAGACACTATTCTGTAAACAGTACAGCCCTTGTATAACTGTGTCTTCAATTATCTTCATCATATTTGATTCGCAACGCTAATTCCATACGGAGTGGTTTTCAGATAATATAACTGATTTCGGTTTTTCCGTATTGACAACGGAAAAATGGTCAAAAACTTCGATAGTTGGTGATTTAACTATCAAAGAAAATCATGTGTACAACAACGGTCGTATTTCCAAATGAAAATCTTACCGATCAATCATCAATCAACTTTTTATCTTTTTAAATTAATTTATCATTAATTTATTCAGTTACCCATTTCCATATCAGCATAAATTCTTATTTTCTAAATTTAGAAAATATATGTTATTAATTATTGGAAAACATTTCCATATTTACTCTCATTTCTATTTTATTTTATATTAAAAACATTTATGATTCTTATTTGGAAAACATTTCCGAAACTCCTTCATTGGATTTAAACAGATGTTTAAATAAAACATCGCCATGTCAACTCAAACAATTACCTTCATTAACTAAATTCACTTAACCAACATTCACTATCGAACCTTAACCATTCCTTAGTTAAAAATGGAGTCAATCAAGTTAGGGTATAACTACCTCTCAGGCCTTAACTTAAACAACATTTTTAACCTTGAAATAAACAAAGTTGACCTTTTAAATCTTTAACAAACTTCCTTAAGTAACTCTCTTTCGAAAAATCTCTATTCGATAACTCTTTCTTTCGAATAAACTATATTCGATAATCTCTTTTTCGAATAAATTATATTCGATAATCTCTCTTTCGAATAAACTATATTCGATAACCTTTCTTCGAATAAACTATATTCGATAATCTCTCTTTTAAATAAACTATATTTGATAATCTCTCTTTCAAATAAACTATATTCGATAACCTTTCTCCGAATAAACTATATTCGATAATCTCTCTTTCGAATAAACTATATTCGATTAACTCTATTTGAATAACTAATACTCGATTAACTCTAATTCGATTAACTCTATTCGATTAACTTTAATCGATTAACTCTAATGGATTAACTCTAATCGATTAACTCTAATGGATTAACTCTAATCGATTAACTCTAATGGATTAACTCTAATCGATTAACTCTAATCGATTAACTCTATTCGATTAACTCTATTCGATTAACTCTATTCGATTAACTCTAATTCGATTAACTCTATTCGATTAACTCTATTCGATTAACTATAATTCGATTAACTCTAATCGATTAACTCTAATCGATTAACTCTAATTCGATTAACTTTATTCGATTAACTCTAATAGATTAACTCTAATTGAATAACTCTATTCGATTAACTCTTTTATATAATCCATTTAGTTTGATTTCGTATTTTAAAATAATAACCAATTTCTAAATTCTATTTATACTTCTATTTATATAATTATTCATACGAAATCCCCTTTTTATTTCTAACACTTAAATCTCGTTTAAAATTCTCTTTTTAATTGCTGCGTCTTATTTCTTTATAAAATATCGGTGCTAAAACCAATTTCTACTTCTCTATATAAGTTCAGGCTTATATATTCGATTTATCAAATGATAAATATTTTTCTTAATTTATAAAACATTATTTATAAATTAATCTTCCCACTTTATCTGTTAAAACAGATTTCTATTTAATATCCACTTTAAATAAATCTTCCCATAATCCTTTTATATCCTGCCAATTTTCCTTTTTATTTTATTTATTCCATAAATAAATATTTGCTTTTATAACTCTATTTATTCCATAAATAAATATTTCCTTTTATAAAATTATTTGATTTTATATAAATATATTTTATTTTTAATATACACATTGAAAATTCCCTTTTTAATTCCAGTATTATATATGGTATTTAAAATACCAAATAACAATGATTGGTATCATTCAAACACACATAATCAACAATAGAATATATATCATATCATATATTACAATATATAAAAAGAACAGTATTATAAATATTGAGGAATCCAGTTGGATTTCTCCAACCTGTTTTCCTACATCCACAGATGTTAAACAATATAATTAACATCAACTTCATTTCAATATGAAATATTCTAATAAACAGAGTCAATATAAAATTAACGATTTATACATACATATATATAACTATATCTATATTTTCAACCAATCAATCAACAATTCAATCAACCAACCAACACACAGATATCAATCATCATTTATCAATTCTAAATATACGTTATAAAAATATGAACTGATAGAGTTGGTGAGTTTTACTCACATTGGACGATCATCGTTAAATAACGATTGTAACACCCCGTATTTTCTGTGAACATAAAAATAACAAATCAAGGTATAATTAATTTTTAGAAAAATAATTTGGTAAAACGGGTTGCGTCGTTGCGTTCATCTTGGAATTCTACTTGAGATAGAGTTCGAGTTTGCGTAAATTGGACTCCGTATGGAAAAGATATCCTTGAATTAAATATTGCAGCAAAATATGGAAAAAGAGGAATGAAAAAAAGAACGTTTAGCATTGTTATAAGAATTGTAAGCAAAAGACATAATAGCTCATTTGGTTGGAACATGTGACTTGCATACAAGAGGTACAGAGTTCGATCCCCGCCAACACCATATTTTTTTATTTTAGGGGAATGACTAAAAAGCGGCTTAGTGTGAACGCGGTTCAAAAAAAAAAAAAGGTAGTTAAGTGTGAAAATGGTTAATTGGAAAGATAGATAAAAAGGAAATTAAATATACATATATATTGAATATATATATAATTGAGAAGATAAATACAGTCAATTTATTTGGAGGGAAAGATTTATGCATAAATAGATATGTATGTAAGTAGGTAACTTCATTATGCATTGATTTTGCATGTTGCAAGGAAAGTAGAAAGAAAAAGGGGAAAATAAATTATATGCTCGATTTTTTTTTTTTAGGCAAGCAATTAATTTGCATTATTTCAATTTATGAATAGGTGCGTGTGTATGTATATATATTTATATATATATGGGCAGTTAATGTAAACATGCATAGATTGAAATTAGTTTGTAGATGAGTGTTAATTTGTCATTGATATTAATTAAAAAGAGAAATATATATATCTATATATATACTAAGTAGGCATAATTTGGGTAATTGGTATGAAACGGTATAATTGGAATACCGTTAATTAGGAACATAATTAATGTTATAATTTAATGGTGAATGATTTACATATGAACCATAAATATGTAAATCAGTAAAAGATGAACATTTAGTACAAATAGAAGTTTATTAATTTGCTGAGTCATAAGGGCTGAGGTGTCACCCTATCTTGGTTGAGTGGTTGTGATTAATTCTAAGGACATTGACGGCTATAATCAAATTGAAACTCTATAAAAACAGGGGTAGACTCAAACCTAAAATCAAATGAAAATTAGAATAGCCGCCGTCATGCCATCGCCATGGAGTTCAGCGTAGCCGTCACAAATTAAAGAAGAAGAAAACCTAATCAACAAACTAAATCTACTCAACAACAAATCAAAGCTCTTTCTCTTTCTCTTCTTAAATTGTGAGTACGATGATTCTCACAAGATTATTATGAATTAATTAGATTGAGTTATGAATGGATCACAAGAAAGTGATATGAATTGTCATTGTAAATTTTATGCTATTATGTTGTGGATCTCATTATGTTATCATATATATGTTGTTATGTTATTGTGAGTATGTTGTAAATTATGCTATGTCATGCTATGTTGTAAATTATGCTATGTCATGCTATGTTGTAAATCATGCTATGTTATGTTGTAAATCGTGCTATGCTATGTTGTAAATCTTATATATGTTGTAGATCTCATATTATCACATATGTTGTAATCCTTATGTTATGTGATAATGATGTCATATATGTATAATTCTCTATGTTAAGTTGTGTTGAATCATACATGTTACAAAATCATGATGTTATTATTTATGCGAATTGGTTCATGTTTAAAATTGATGTTTTTTTTAAATGGATATTGATTATGGGAATTTGCCTATTAAGTTAGGTGTACCCATGTACATGAATCTACAATTTAAATGGATCTTGATTATGGGAATTTGCCTATTAAGTTAGGTGTACCCATATACATGAATCTACAATTTAAATGGATCTTGATTATGGGAATTTGTCTATTAAGTTAGATGTACCCATATATGTATGAACCCATATTATTAAGTTAGATGATGTTGATTCACATATGTACCTATGCAAGTTTATGAAATTGGGTTAAGATCATATTATGTGAATTATCAACAAGTTGACACCTTTAGATCCATGACATGTATAATCTTATGCAAGTTGTATTTTTGGACATATGCAACTTTCACCCCTTTTCATGACTAGATCTATTTTAGTCACATATATATGTTGTTGTTGTTGTGATAATTTCTTTTATGCTATGAGTTAGACTATTCGAGTCTAACGTATATTTTACGTTTAATGAACGAACGTACAACGTGGGGTGGGGATAATATTAAAGGATTTAATATTGAGAATTTGCATGAGATAGCCTTAAAAAGGCATATAACAAAAATTGAGATGATAATAAATTGCCTTAAAAGGTGGAAAATTTAATTAAGACATTAATTGGAAAATTAATGTGCAGTAATGGACATAATTTAATTATGGATTAATTTGAATTAAAATGCCTTTAATGACATATAATGAATTTGTGATGAAATTTGGTATGATTTTACATACCATAAATGGATGGCCATAATTGAGTCAATTATGGACATCGTTAAAACTGGAAATTAATTAATAATTCAAATAGGGAATTATTAAAACTGGGAAAAAAGGATTTTTAATAATAAATGCTTAGGACACGAGGTTGGACTCGTTTGTGACGGAAACCTGCCCGGGCCCGCCCGGCAAATCCAGTAGTCATAAATGTCAGCCCAATGTGAGAGGTCCTATGCCCAAACTAAAGCATAACAGTTGTAAAGACACGAGGTTAGACTCCTTTATGGTGTAAGACTGCCCGGACCCGCCCGGCAAATCCAGCTGCCATAAATGCCAGTCTAATGTGAGAGGTCTTTATGAGGTTATGGCCTTAATGAATTAAGAAATACTTAACCAGTTAATAATGTAAGGTGGGACATGGGGGTTAAGTAGGTGCCTTGGGTGGCATGAGGAATCTAGTTGTTGCCCTTAGTGACATTTGAAATACGATTAGTAAAGACTTAACCAAACACACATGTAAATGAACATGACTAAAGGGTTAAGTAGGTGCCTTGGGTGGCATGAGAAAATATGATTAGTAACACTTAACCAAAGTAAATATGTAAGTGGGACATGGGGGTTAAGTGGGTGCCTTGGGTGGCAGGTAGAATTACTAATAAGAACCCTTAACCAAATTTAGACATGTAAGTAGACATGGAGGGGTTAAGTGGGATATACTAGAGGGGACCAAGCCTAGGTGGGAAGCTTGATGGGGGCCCTTTTCAGACCAGTAGCCCATTTCGTATCTTTGTGAGCTCGACCCAAGTCGAGGACGGGACATGCCTACTTGGTCTGATTGTTAGAGGCCAAAGCGGGTTAGCGGTGGCAACGCAAGTCCAACGGGTTCATGTGCGTGCGTGGCCCCGGGCTGGTAGGTAAGACGTTGCTGCATCGTGTAGGTATAAGCCGTGCATCTCCGTTGTATTTGGTTGTCACTTTAGGGGAGTGATACACCCCATTGTGGGACCATCACGGGTATCTACGAGTTAGGGAGCCGATTGAATGGGGCAGGGTAGTGGATACACCTAGTGGAGATAGGAGCAGGCGGCCCTATGTAGTCAACTAGGGGTATATAGAGCTACCACTATCATTTAATTACTAAGCGGGTACACCTAGTGGAGATAGGAGCAGGCGACACCTATGACGTCAGCTAGAAGTACGTGGAATTACCATTAAAGGAGGTACATCTAGAGGGAATATGTATAAGTTGGTTACCTATGGTAGCAGCTAAAGATATACAGTTAAACGGGGAGGATAGCGGGTACGCCTAGTAGTACACGAAGTTATCATCATTTTATTTAGCCAAGAGGGATCAAGTTTCTAGAGTGACTAGTATGGTTGCAGTTGGTGTTAGTACAGTACAGTAGAGTATAGTAGTTATCCTATATTGATTAGCAAGCGCCGGTAACGTCAGTGTCAGCAGGCCAGTGTGGTGTAGTATAGTATTTATCCTTTAGTAATTAGGGGCGCCTATAACGTTACCTTTAACGATTGTCTATGTCCTTTGTCTACTCTTTCATATCGGTGGTTCATAGACATTTCCTTGTATTCCAGCTTATGCCTTAGTCTAGTTATTTTGATAATAATATTGTAGAATTGTCATACTCGCCAGACTTTATGTCTGACCCCCCTCTTTTCCACATTTTTCTCCCTCCAGGTCCTCAGGTTGGACCCAGCTCTAGTGGAGCCTGATTGGATTGCTTATCTCTTTTGGAAAGCTAGGACTACCGAAGTAAAGTCCAGCTTGTTATCTTCTTTAATGGCTATTTATGTAATGGGATTATGTATTTGTTTTATCAAGATGGATATTGTACTTGACTCTGATTTATGGTATTAAGATGTAATCAAACATGTTTTGACTTCTGCTGCAATGAAATAAAGTTTTTAATTTCCATGTACTATCTTATATCTGTCTTGATGTAATTTTACTGTTCTATATTCACTTATAACCTCCATGGAAGTTAATGCATTCCCCTTGCGAGTGACATTAATGGATGTGGGGTGTTACACGTGGTATCAGAGCTGAAGGTTACCAGAACAGATATGAGATTTTGAAAAACTATTTTTCAAAAGCATTTTATAAAGAAATACTTTCAAAAATAGGTTTTAAGAAGAGTATTTTTGAAAGAAAGGTTTATTTTAAGAACATAATCCCCAAGAGCCATATTTCCTTCCTTCGATCCTCCGTTTTGAATCTCTTCCTCTTTCTCTTTTTTTTAAATTTCCCCTCTGCGTATAGATGCTTTTTCTAAAATAAATAAGGACTTCCGTACGAAGGACGGAAGAACCACTTCAAGGGACTTAGACGTTTGTCGGGCTAGAAGTTAGTCCAAGGAGGTGGAGGGTTTGTGGGTACCTTTAAGATGGACGATGGGAGGAAGGTTCAAATAGCTGTTAGGTTAATAAAGGATGAAACCTCATCTTGGTGGGAGGACACGAAAGGATAATGTGAAGAAGACGGCTAGTTGTTTTGGAGAAATAGGACACCTTATTAGGATTGTCCAAAGAGGCAAGGATAAAGTACAGGATCTTCTGGAGGGTAGTTGTATTCCCTCACGGCTGGTATACCTGATGGGGGTAGGACCATCTAGGTTGAAATTTGGTTTTCTTTATCATCCTGTTCGAACCTTGTTTGATTCTGGCGCTTCATACTCGTTAGTATCTGCTTCGTTAGTTGAAACACTGCACCTATATACTAGTCTAGTTAAGGATCCCATTCTAGTCTCAAATCCTGTTGGTGGTTCGGCTCATCCTTAAAGGGTTTGTCGGGATTTGAGAGTGTCTATTTTGGGCGTTGGGTTTGAATGCACAGGCTGTAGTTTGATTCTAGGGATGGATTGGCTAGCCAGGTGTGGTGCCATCCTAGATGGGGAAAGGAGGGTAGTTAGACTGTGATTCGTTATGGAAAGACCCTCGATATTTCTTGCGACCCTAGGGGTTAGTGATGCTTAGCTGCCTAGTATCTTTTGACGCATCCAACAGTGATTTGGAATTTGTTTGTGTGGTCCGTGAGTATAGTGATATCTTCGATGAAGTGCGGGGTTTACCTAGAGGCGCGAAGTAAGTCTTCGTGTGTGCCTAATGGATAGTTCAAAGCCAGTTATGTGAGCAATGATGGTTTTGGAGCAAGACTGGCAAGGACAGCCATAGTCGGTTAAGTGCTCAATTATTTGGCCGTTTTACTAATATCATCTCACGTGGGTCGTCTGAATTCGAAGGAGGTATCCCTTGGGTGTTTGTCTTATATTGGTTTAGGCCTTTGGGGCTTGCACATGGGGGATGTCGAGTTCGACTAGGATGGTCTGCGTGAGAGATGGATAGTTGTGATGATGTTGCATGGGATATTATCCTGGTTTTCTCTAGAAGCGGAGAAGAACCTGCCCTACATCTTAGGGAAGTCCCGGGAAAGGGTGATATGTTATGGAGGGAGACTATCAAAAGTCCATGAGAGGAATTGCCCTACCCACGACTTAGGATTGGCTGCCATAGCTTTTGCGCTCAAGTCTTGGCGGAAGTTTGAGCCGCTTACAGACCATAAGTCGCTAAAGTTTTGTTCTCTCAGAAAGATCTGAACTGGAGGCAGCAAAGGTGGATGGAGTTCTTGGCGTCCTGCGATTTCGAGATAGCATATAGCCCTTGCAAAGGGTAACGTTGTGGTGGATGCCTTAAGTAGGAAAGGATCGGCATTGAGTCCTTTGTCTGTTGAGCGGCGTAGCTTAGAGTTTATCTCTACCATTGACTTTAGACCATCCATTGATTTTGTACTTGGTTCGCTAACGTCCGTTGAGGTCAGACCTACGCTTTTAGGATGGGTTGAAGATGCATAGCGAGATGACCTGCAGTGGTGGAGTTAGTAGAGAAGCTCATCTTAAATAGGTATACCCTATATGATAAGGGTTGGTTGCCTAGGGATGGTAGACTTTGTGTATCACGGGACGAAAGTTTGAGGAATTGTTTACATGATACGGCGAAAGTGGTGGAACCGAACATGCTTAAGGAAGTGGAAGTAGAGCGAGATGCCATGATCAGACTAGCTCCTACATGCATTCTTGGGTCAGAGATTAAGAAGTTGAGAAACCGAGAGATCAAGCTAGTCAAAGTGCAATGGGAAGAAGATCAAGGATACGCTACTTGGGAGACGGAAGAGAAGATTCATTTGTTGTACCCCTTCCTTTTCGGGGTTATGTCTTTTAGTTTCTCCTTTATCGCCTAGCTTATACTTGTCCTATCTTTAGTATATCCTCTCGTTTAAGTCTTTGACCTTTAGAAGGGTAGTCCTATGGTTGAAACATGTGTTTGAGACATGTTATGTTTGATGGATGCAAGTGGATGCAAGTGTTTGCTAGTGGTTGCTCGTGGATGCATATACACACACTTTAGGCACTAGATCGGCTCAGTCACTCTCATATTGCATATAAATATGTGTGCATATTTAAATTAACGAATGAATAATGGTTGTATTATCATATGGATGTTGCATTAAGATGAATGGTTGCGCACACATATAGAAATAATATGTATCATTCGGAATCTTTTGCATGCATAATGGACGCATGGCACTATCATGGTTCGCATTAAGGAGGTCAACTGAATCAGTAGACTGCCTGATTTTTGCATTGGATAAGGACATGTACACACACTATGCATATAAATATGAAAGCATTAGAAGTCTCTTAAGGACAATGGATGCCTGTGCCTGATGGTTGAGCAGATGGATGATTGGATGGTAGGACACATTCTTCCTAACTTGAAGATTTCGGGGACGAAATCCTTTAAGGAGGGGAGAATGTAACACCCCGTATTTTCTGTGAACATAAAAATAACAAATCAAGGTATAATTAATTTTTAGAAAAATAATTTGGTAAAACGGGTTGCGCCGTTGCGTTCATCTTGGAATTCTACTTGAGATAGAGTCCGAGTTTGCGTAAATTGGACTCCGTATGGAAAAGATATCCTTGAATTAAATATTGCAGCAAAATATGGAAAAAGAGGAACGAAAAAAAAGAACGTTTAGCATTGTTATAAGAATTGTAAGCAAAAGACATAATAGCTCATTTGGTTGGAACATGTGACTTGCATACAAGAGGTATAGATTCGATCCCCGCCAACGCCATATTTTTTTATTTTAGGGGAATGGCTAAAAAGCGGCTTAGTGTGAACGCGGTTCAAAAAAAAAAAGTAGTTAAATGTGAAAATGGTTAATTGAGAAGATAGATAAAAAGGAAATTAAATATATATATATATATATATATATATATTGAATATATATATAATTGAGAAGATAAATACAGTCAATTTGTTTGGAGGGAAAGATTTATGCATAAATAGATATGTATGTAAGTAGGTAACTTCATTATGCATTGATTTTGCATGTTGTAAGGAAAGTAGAAAGAAAAAGGGGAAATTAAATTATATGCTCGATTTCTTTTTTTTTAGGCAAGCAATTAATTTGCATTATTTGAATTTATGAATAGGTGCGTGTGTATGTATATATATTTATATATATATATGGGCAGTTAATGTAAACATGCATAGATTGAAATTAGTTTGTAGATGAGTGTTAATTTGTCATTGATATTAATTAAAAAGAGAAATATATATATCTATATATATATACTAAGTAGGCATAATTTGGGTAATTGGTATGAAACGGTATAATTGGTATACCGTTAATTAGGAACATAATTAATGTTATAATTTAATGGTGAATGATTTACATATGAACCATAAATATGTAAATCAGTAAAAGATGAACATTTAGTACAAATAGAAGTTTATTAATTTGCTGAGTCATAAGGGCTGAGGTGTCACCCTATCTTGGTTGAGTGGTTGTGATTAATTCTAAGGACATCGACGGCTATAATCAAATTGAAACTCTATAAAAACAGGGGTAGACTCAAACCTAAAATCAAATGAAAATTAGAATAGCCGCCGTCATGCCATCGCCATGGAGTTCAGCGTAGCCGTCACAAATTAAAGAAGAAGAAAACCTAATCAACAAACTAAATCTACTCAACAACAAATCAAAGCTCTTTCTCTTTCTCTTCTTAAATTGTGAGTATGATGATTCTCACAAGATTATTATGAATTAATTAGATTGAGTTATGAATGGATCACAAGAAAGTGATATGAATTGTCATTGTAAATTTTATGCTATTATGTTGTGGATCTCATTATGTTATCATATATATGTTGTTATGTTATTGTGAGTATGTTGTAAATTATGCTATGTCATGCTATGTTGTAAATTATGCTATGTCATATGTTGTAAATTATGCTATGTCATGCTATGTTGTAAATCATGCTATGTTATGTTGTAAATCGTGCTATGCTATGTTGTAAATCTTATATATGTTGTAGATCTCATATTATCACATATGTTGTAATCCTTATGTTATGTGATAATGATGTCATATATGTATAATTCTCTATGTTAAGTTGTGTTGAATCATACATGTTACAAAATCATGATGTTATTATTTATGCGAATTGGTTCATGTTTAAAATTGATGTTTTTTTAAATGGATATTGATTATGGGAATTTGCCTATTAAGTTAGGTGTACCCATGTACATGAATCTACAATTTAAATGGATCTTGATTATGGGAATTTGCCTATTAAGTTAGGTGTACCCATATACATGAATCTACAATTTAAATGGATCTTGATTATGGGAATTTGTCTATTAAGTTAGGTGTACCCATATATGTATGAACCCATATTATTAAGTTAGATGATATTGATTCACACATGTACCTATGCAAGTTTATGAAATTGGGTTAAGATCATATTATGTGAATTATCAACAAGTTGACACCTTTAGATCCATGACATGTATAATCTTATGCAAGTTGTATTTTTGGACATATGCAAGTTTCACCCCTTTTCATGACTAGATCTATTTTAGTCACATATATATGTTGTTGTTGTTGTGATAATTTCTTTTATGCTATGAGTTAGACTATTCGAGTCTAACGTATATTTTACGTTTAATGAACGAACGTACAACGTGGGGTGGGGATAATATTAAAGGATTTAATATTGAGAATTTGAATGGGATAGCCTTAAAAAGGCATATAACAAAAATTGAGATGATAATAAATTGCCTTAAAAGGTGGAAAATTTAATTAAGACATTAATTGGAAAATTAATGTGCAGTAATGGACATAATTTAATTATGGATTAATTTGAATTAAAATGCCTTTAATGGCATATAATGAATTAGTGATGAAATTTGGTATGATTTTACATACCATAAATGGATGGCCATAATTGAGTCAATTATGGACATCGTTAAAACTGGAAATTAATTAATAATTCAAATAGGGAATTATTAAAACTGGGGAAAAATGATTTTTAATAATAAATGCTTAGGACACGAGGTTGGACTCGTTTGTGACGTAAACCTGCCCGAACTCGCCCGACAAATCCAGTTGTCACAAATGTCAGCCCAATGTGAGAGGTCCTAGGCCCAAACTAAAGCATAACAGTTGTAAAGACACGAGGTTAGACTCCTTTATGGTGTAAGACTGCCCGATCCCGCCCGGCAAATCCAGCTGCCATAAATGCCAGTCTAATGTGAGAGATCTTTATGAGGTTATGGCCTTAATGAATTAAGAAATACTTAACCAGTTAATCATGTAAGGTGGGACATGGGGGTTAAGTAGGTGCCTTGGGTGGCATGAGGAATCTAGTGGTTGCCCTTAGTGGCATTTGAAATACGATTAGTAAAGACTTAACCAAACACACATGTAAATGAACATGACTAAAGGGTTAAGTAGGTGCCTTGGGTGACATGAGAAAATATGATTAGTAACACTTAACCAAAGTAAATATGTAAGTGGGACATGGGGGTTAAGTAGGTGCCTTGGGTGGCAGGTAGAATTACAAATAAGAACCCTTAACCAAATTTAGACATGTAAGTAGACATGGAGGGGTTAAGTGGGATATACTAGAGGAGACCAAGCCTAGGTGGGAAGCTTGGTGGGGGCCCTTTTCAGACCAGTAGCCCATTTCATATCTTTGTGAGCTCGACCCAAGTCGAGGACGGGACATGCCTACTAGGTCTGATTGTTAGAGGCCAAAGCGGGTTAGCAGTGGCAACGCAAGTCCAACGGGTTCATGTGCGTGCGTGGCCCCGGGCTGGTAGGTAAGACGTTGCTGCATCGTGTAGGTATAAGCCGTGCATCTCCGTTGTATTGGGTTGCCACTTTAGGGGAGTGATACACCCCACTGTGGGACCAGCACAGGTATCTACGAGTTAGGGAGCCGATCGAATGGGGCAGGGTAGTGGATACACCTAGTGGAGATAGGAGCAGGCGGCCCTATGTAGTCAGCTAGGGGTATATAGAGCTACCACTATCATTTAATTACTAAGGGGGTACACCTAGTGGAGATAGGAGCAGGCGACACCTATGACGTCAGCTAGGAGTACGTGGAATTACCATTAAAGGGGGTACATCTAGAGGGAATAGGTATAAGTTGGTTACCTATGGTAGCAGCTAGAGATATACAGTTAAACGGGGAGGATATCGAGTACACCTAGTAGTACACGAAGTTATCATCATTTTATTTAGCTAAGAGGGATCAAGTTTCTAGAGTGACTAGTATGGTTGCAGTTGGTGTTAGTACAGTACAGAACGGTACAGTACAGTAGAGTATAGTAGTTATCCTATATTGATTAGCAAGCGCTAGTAACGTCAGTGTCAGCAGGCCAGTGTGGTGCAGTATAGTATTTATCCTTTAGTAATTAGGGGCGCCTATAACGTTACCTTTAACGATTGTCTATGTCCTTTGTCTACTCTTTCATATCGGTGGTTCATAGACATTTCCTTGTATTCCAGCTTATGCCTTAGTCTAGTTATTTTGATAATAATATTGTAGAATTGTCATACTCGCCAGACTTTATGTCTGACCCACCTCTTTTCCACATTTTTCTCCCTCCAGGTCCTCAGGTTGGACCCAGCTCTAGTGGAGCCTGATTGGATTGCTTATCTCTTTTGGAAAGCTAGGACTACTGAAGTAAAGTCCAGCTTGTTATCTTCTTTAATGGCTATTTATGTAATGAGATTATGTATTTGTTTTATCAAGATGGATATTGTACTTGACTCTGATTTATGGTATTAAGATGTAATCAAACATGTTTTGACTTCTGCTGCAATGAAATAAAGTTTTTAATTTCCAGGTACTATCTTATATCTGTCTTGATGTAATTTTACTGTTCTATATTCACTTATAACCTCCATGGAAGTTAATGCATTCCCCTTGCGAGTGACATTAATGGATGTGGGGTGTTGCAACGATAACCAACAGTTGATCCAGACAGACAATTTATTTCGCTATAAATTGTAACGAGCTCCAATTTACTGCCAGTCAGTTCCATTGTGTAGCCGCCGTCCATACGATCCCGACGGATCTTTTTTCGTCAAATTCTGATTTCGTATGCTTGAGATATTCAGTTCACAAGTTAATATAGTATTTAAAATAGAATTAAACTAAAATTCCATTTGAATTTTCTTAGTTTGGGCCTTAACCTCCTTTCCCGGCCCAATTACAATCCAACCCACACCACTTTAATTCCTTCTTCCCCAATCAAAGAATCCGCTTCGCTCCTGTATCACGCCCTTCACAGATAACAAACGACTACTCCCCTTTCAAACTCCATATCATGCGACTTCCATCCCTCATCACCCTAACCGATCAACTAAAAATCAAAACCATAACCTTCTCATCTAAAGTCCCATCCTTGTTCAATTCACATCATTGAAACAAAATCCGATAAGAAGCATTTCCAGTTAAAAAGAGGTCACCATAGCCGATGTAAACATCCTCAAATCCACTCCTTCCCTTCACTAAATCCCACGCTAAAACCACCTGTATCCCTCTCTTCAATCTCTCTACCTCCTTATGCCACAATTACCTAGCTCGACCTCTCCGTTGAAAATGCGTTGATCCTCACGTAGATACACAGGAGTCGCGACATTTTTGGTGCACCAAATTCAAACAAAACCTCCCGCAAGTTCCTAAACTCCATGATAATCACCCATACAATACTCATTCCTCACATAAACTACTACGTTGATCACACCTTCGTGCCCTAGCTGCTGTACCAAACATGATAGCGAACGAAAAGTATTTCGAACAAACCCAAATTCATATGAAAGTGAAGAGCAAGCTCTAAATGTTGCAAACATACTAACTACGAGATTTACAGGATTTTCAACAATTATCTTGATTTTTAAACTTCCATGTTTGCTGAAAAATGTGAAGTAGCGGCGGGTTTTTAGTTGACCAGAGGAAAATGTGAATTAGGTTTTAGGGTAAGAATAGAAGGGTATTTATAAGGATATGATAGCTTAGAAGTTAAGCTACTATTTTTATATTAGTTTATATTCAATTTTCTATTTGCATCTGCACTCTAAAAATCCCTACGAATACACACGATATCTAAAAATCATGAAAATGGACATACAACTAGAGTTTGACATTACGGACCCAATGAAACTTGTTTCATCGAATTCCGACTCCGTTTCTCACACAGCGTATTTTTAACCGTCAAAATACTAACTCTTTCACATTAAAAATCCATACGGCCACACACTGATCCAAAAAATCACGGAAATTGAAATCTAACAATAATTTAATATTCCGGATCCAACAAAATTAGTTTCGTCGAAAATGGAGGTCGTTTGCAAAACTGGCTATTTTTAAAGCTCTAAATAAACCTATTTAAATATTAATATATTTAAAAATAATTAAATTAAATATTTATAAATAAATATTATCGTATATATTCACAACAGAATATTATCCGACTTCAAAATATACATATCTGGATTTACAACTCCGTATTTCAAATCCAGGTTTTTCGATATTCAATATATAAAATAAAATCCTTTTATAATATAAATAAATTGTTATAAATTATAAAGGAATTCCATAACGACTTTTCGAAGATTTGATTTGGACATAACTCAAAATCTATACGATGAAATCCCGATTTTTCTCTTCCATTAGAAAAATATACTTCACCAGCTCCGAACGTTTCTTGTTTCACGGAAATCCGATTTAAAACGGCTTCTGTGTACTCGTTTAAAGTTCGAATCGCCAAATAACGAACTGCCGCGTCATTTCGAGCTCGATTATAATTATAATATAAATTATACGTTCAATTGGCATTTAAAAATGAATTCGTTAATATAATTCAATTCTAAACTGAATTATATATTATAAATAATCCAATTTACACAATATTGTGAATTCCACTATTTCAGACTATTTCGGAAATTAAATATATTATTCCATTATTTATATTAATTAAATATTCAATATTATTTAATTTTGGTCATTTTAAATTACCAAACCATTATTTAAATAATTAAATAAATTATTATAATACCGTAAAAATACGGGTCGTTACAAAACATCTAAAAGTAATACATTTGACTTAGCTTGATGTTTAATATCATGTCGAATGTTTCATTTACATGGTATTTTATTTTTTAAGTGTAAAATGTTTCAAATATGACTACATGTTGAAGGAAAACCCAAAATTTTTAACTATACAAATGAAATATTTCAGCTTTTGCGTCATTGTTGCTGAAGAATATTTATAAACGACTTGAATATTGCAGCTGTTAATGCTGATTTTGAGCTCTAATATTGTCAACATCTCTGATTTGACAGTGTTTTGAGCTGGTACTTTAGAGTGAGAAAAATAAATGAATGCAACCATCTTATTTAGCTTAGCATGTAAATGGGCTAAGGATAATATTCGAGTTAATGACATTGATCCGTGCGTAACAAGAACTGGACTTCATAAACCTATAAGATATTCTTATTTCCTTTCTTTTCTGGTTGTACATTCGTACTCATATGCATAATCATATTCAATGTGATTTATCTTTCAATGTACTGAATTTCTTGTACAAGATATGATTTTGTATGATAATTTTCATTTTTCCAAGGCAACCACTATTTAAATAGTCGTACATTTGTTCTCACTTTTCATATGCAAAATTGTACTCATCTGATATTACTGCAACAATAAATTTATATGCAAATTTAATTCTACTGTCTATGTGATTGGGATAACATTAGTAGACAATCAACAAATATGCGTTGTGATTAGAACCAAGACATAAATTACTGCCTAAGCTTTCCTTATGTTGATTCAATCCAACACAATTTTTTTTGGAACAAAGCCTCTTGCGCCTAGGAACATATTAAAACAATACCGCACCTCGTTGCTATTGGAGTCTAGCAGCTTATATGTATAAAATCACTGTATAAAGTATTAGGAAATCGCTAGCACTTGTCCTTTTATTTAACTATTCTCTATATGTTCACTTATCCGTAATATTTATGTTACATGCTGCCCTTCACTAGGGAGTTATCTTATCCCACATGCTTGGTGAGCTTCCCCTAACCCGACCCTGGTTGTGGTAAATGCTTGTTTCAGGCTTCAACACCATCAACTACTCAATGTATATAAAGTTATCAACTAATTATTATAAATGTAAGCCACACCATTTTGTGCATATATGTTAATGTTGATTGTATGTACACACAAATGGACACACATATACACCCACATATACATATATTTACACACAAACACACCCACATATCTCTTATCTATCATATCTAAGTAACTCCATGTATGTTTTAATATGTGGAAGCTAATACAATTAAGTATTTATGAAAATTACACCTTGATTCCATATAAATAAGGTTTCATTCATGGCTCTTTTGTTGACCTTATCCTTGTGTCAGTACACAACAACACTAGTTAGATGTTTAACAATATCTGGATAAGCAGAGCATGGGTTTCAAGTAGAAGCATGCATGTTTTATAAACTACTGTATGCAATCATTCCGTAATTTTTGACCATAAAGCTAAGTTGTTTGTAAATAGATTGTTGGTTAAGGAATTTGATAAACAAACACAATGTATATTTTTGAGAAAAGATTAAGAGAGAAATAGTTGGATTTTTTCAATGAAGAATAGAGAAAAGATTAATGCACAAAATTAAATAAGTACCTTGGAAAAAGGAAGCAACTCTATTCATTCTGTCTAAAATTGATCTCCCTTTTATATATTGAAGCACAAGAACAAAACATAAGCAATGAGGGACAAATATGGTTCATTTTCTGGTTTTGTGTCCGCTCTTTTGAGTTAAGTAGAGGAGTAAATTTTGATTGATTTCCATACTTGATTAAGGAAGCTTCATATTACTTGAACAATCAAACGTTACCTAGGGCAGTATAGCCCTGACCTGGATCGGCTTCGAGCATTGCCCGAAATATCCTTGAACGTGACACAAAAATTCTTTAACTGTTCTCCTTTCAAGAGCTCTAGCCCATGTGGTTATGCTTTGAACTCTTCTCAGAAATTTCTCTGGTGTTTACTAGACTTGGGAATCCTTTGAATATAATTTCAGTTACCATTTTCACATACGAGGAAACCAGCGAATTTTTAGCTGTTCAGTTTTGTTCAAAATCAATATTTTTATGAATAATGCCTTGCCAAAATATTTTTTTGAATAAAAGATAACTAAAAGCTAGATAATAAAAGGTAAAACATAATTCTAAGCAACTTTTCGATTTGCATTAAATTTTAAGCCCTTCTGTGAAAGTCAGTCTCTTATGTTCCTGTGTTTTAAAATACGCAATGCATTTACACCTAAATCTAAAATTCTATCATATATATTGAATTAAATAACTCAAATATAGTGTAGTTTTGCTAAATCCATATAGACAATACTTTTATTCTTCCAAAACACAAGGGGGAATAGAATTTATGATAACTCTGTTCTAACTTGCACTGTAACAACAAATAAAGAATATACATATCATATTGAAAAAAATAGTTGTACCTATTCTATCCAGCTCGTGCAACCGTGTATGAAATCCTAATAGGGTGTCAAGCTCCAGTTGAGCTACATTATTCCACCTATTCCCACCACTAACGCCACATGCCGAGTTACTCAGGGCTGCAAATGGACAAATCAAAGTTTTGATCTGTACTAAATTGAAAACAAGGCGTTGACAACAACTGCAATAAATACAAGACATTGAGGAGGCTAAAGCAAGAGAAGCAACTTGAGTAGAAGCAAGTAAATGTTAGAGGAAGAGTACTTATTTTAAGTAAAGAACACTTTGAATTTCTTGCCAC
Source organism: Allium sativum (assembly GCA_030737875.1). Lineage (NCBI taxonomy): Eukaryota > Viridiplantae > Streptophyta > Magnoliopsida > Asparagales > Amaryllidaceae > Allium > Allium sativum. The sequence continues at coordinate 399,918,103 of CM060926.1, read as the reverse complement.
ATTCCTTTCTTACAACACAACAAAATGACCACATATTTATAGTGGATTACATATCCTTACAAATAGGCAGGACCCTTTAGACAAACACCTCTTTAATTTAACGGACAAGACTCTTCATTGAACGAACATGACTCTTCACTGAATGAACACAACTCTTCACTGAATGGGCACGACTCTTCACTTTAATAGACACTTTGAATACATGAACCAACAATGAACATGAATAGCAAAAGACTACTTCAAGTTACATCCCAACAATCCCTCCTAATTGGAAATTTTTTTCTTACTCTTTTTGGATTGAGTGCCTCAAGTTCCATAGTTTGTATCTTCTCTCCAATCAAGCTTTTTCGTTTCTCATTTTCATGGTTTGCTTTCCCGTCCTTGTTTTTATCTTCATAATACTTAAAGATATTTTTTACATCATTATGAACAGATTCCATTGTTGCCCCAACTTCCAACTTACATTTTATGGACTTGCATTCAGACTTTTCCACTTGTTCAACTACCGAACTCAACCATCTGCTTTCAACATAAACACATCTACCACAACCGATAATTACCCTTTCCATGTAACGAAATGGGGCCTATTCTTGTTACTAGGTCCTACCTTGACAATTTTATTCACGAGTTCCCGTGACTCCATTTTTTCCATTAGGAAATTTCTTAGAGTCTGATATTTCTACAACATTATCAAAATTACTATTTATAGAATCAAGCCTTCGATCAACATTTTCAGTCTTGTTAGATTCTACAGATGTCTTTTCTGAGATTTTTTCACAAGATTTTCCAGCCCTTAATGTTTCTTCCTACTCCAATTTTATGTGATCCATTTTGCTTGCATCAACATTATTTTGCAACTTTTCCCACTTCTTTCATTTTCAGGCATGCTAGTATTTTTTGCATCATCAATACCAATGTATTCTTTATTATTAGTTGTTTCTTCTTCGGTCTTGTTTGCAACATCCCAGTACTCCATATTGTTCTCATTATATTTCACATCATTGGTTGACTTAACGTCTTCAATGTGCACTTCAGCTTCAACATCTTTCTCCTTCTCAATATTCTTCGCATTTTCTTTGTCAACATTCAAATTGTCTTCTATCAATTTTGTGTCATCCTTTGCATATACCACTTTCAATAAATTCCACGAATCTTTTGCGGAATTTTCTACATTAATATGATTTCATGCTACTTCATCGACGTTCTCACTCATCACAACACGACTTGAAGATATTTCCATCTCAAATTTGTAAATGATTTTCTTTGTTTCTCCATCATATTTTTAATATCTTTTGGCCATTCGTAGCCACTTTCAATGATCCCCCATAACCCTTTGGAAATCAACTCTTCTTTCTTTTTATTACTCCATCCTTCAAAATTTTCTTTTGTGAGAACAAACGACGAAAAAAGAAATATAAATGCCATAATTTCAACCAGACTCTAATAACACTTCGTTAGAGGAAGAGTACTTATTCTATGTAGAGAACACTTTGGATTTCTTGCCTCATTCTTTCCTTACAACACAATAAAATGACTACATATTTATAGGGGACTACATACCCTTACAAATAGACATGACCCTTTAGACAGACACCTATTTACTTCAACGAACATGACTCTTCATTGAATGGACATGACTCTTCACTGAACGGACATGAGTCTTCATTGAATGGGCCTGACTCTTCACTGAATGGATGACTCTTCACTTAATGGACACGACTCTTCACTTGAATATACACTTTGGATTCATGAACCAACATTAAACATGAATAACAAAAGACTATTTCAAACTACATTCTAACAGTAACGACACGGTAAATAAATTTGCTACATTAATGGGATAGGATTTTTTCTACTTTTTCAAGCATTTGGCGGCGAGGGAGGGAAATTAGGTGGGTCTATAATGGAGAGATCTAGATTATTTAAGGTTTTAAACAATTAGGATTCGGGCAGTGAAAGGAGGGGAGCGAAAAGTAGAAGCCGGAATTGAAAATCTAGGCGTATTGGGAATATTATTTGCTGCAAAATGAAGTGGTAGGAAAGTTGATGTTAACCTAAAAAATGATGGAACTAAGAAAAATTACCCAAAGTTATTATTTATTATTTATTACTTATAAATAATTTACTAATAATCTTTAGCTATAATAAATTATAAAGCCATGCCATTAAATTTGCCATGCCTATAATAAATTATTAATGATTAACACTGTAAATCATCATTTTAGAATTATTAATTATAAATTATTAATGATTATTAATGTTAATTATTACTTCTTAATTGCTAATTATTAACATAAATTGTTCACTAATAAAAATTTGTTCTTATGCATTAATTGTTAGTTATTTATAATTATCATATAATTGGTAATTAATGATTATTGAATAGTATACTAATTATTTCATATTGATTATTAATTATTGTTATTCTATAATACTCAATAATTAATATTATTATTAAGTACTATTATTTATTTATAGTTATTAATTGACTATTACAACTAGCGAAAGAAAAGTTGTAATAGCCATATATTGCAACTTACAAAAAATTGTTCCTAAAATTAAGCATGTATCACAACAAGCATAAAAAAAGTTGTAATAAACATCTATTACAACTGTAGAAAAAATTTGTTGTTAAAAATATGCATGTATTACAACTGAAAGAAAAGAGTAGTTGCAAAAGACACATACTACAACTGGCAAAATAAAAATGTTGTTGAACATAAGTTTATTACAATTTCCCATAACAAAGAGTTATAAAAAACTTTATTGCGACTGCAGTTTTGTGAAAGTTGAAAAAATATAGTTATAATAGAGTATTTTTGTTGTAGTGAATGCTTATATAACTAAATAGTGTGCGCAAGCAGCCGATCGATACATGACGACTGTAAAGTGAAAGAAATAGAAGAAAAGCAGAGATATGAAAATGAAAAGAAGTAGAGGAGAAGCAAATGAAGGAAACACAATATATAATCGTGGAATCTATCATATATTTCATAGCACATCAGATAACCTATAATATTATTAATATGAACCACAAACAGAAACGAAAAAGAAAAGAAAAAAGTAGAAGAGAAAAGGAAGAAAGTAGAAGAGAAAAAGAAGAAAGAAACAAGAACCACAATCACAGAACATGTCATATATTTCATAGCGCATCAGATAACCAAAAATATTAATCACAAATATAAAATAGGCGAGACAGTAATAACTATATGAGCAATTAGCTAATTAGTCCATTTTTGGAGTTTTCTAGAAGTAATCTTCTATCTTACTATGTCATTTAACTCCAAGCCATCTAAGAACCCATTGTAAGAAACCAAATAGCAGTATCTATTATATTATATGAAAGCTCAATCTTCCTCTAGAGACCTTTCAGTTCTATTTCTATCAAAAAAGAAAAATATGTTGACATGTGTCAAGTGAAATTGGTCAACGGTGGAAAAGTGAGTTTAAACATGCATGTCTCTTGGTTTTCTGCAGTAATGTTCCTTTCACCCACTTTAAATGTTCATAATAAGAAATCTCCCCAATTAACGTTAGCAAGTTATAACCCCTATATCCTTTTTGCGTACTTGCTAAAATCATTGTCAACTGAATTATTCCTCATTATTTTTATTGTTAGTTTTTTTTATATAGATTAAGTTAAATAGAATTAATTTTAGTGCTTTTAAACCTAAACACTTTTTCTTTATAGCTTGGCTCCTCATTTTGCTCTTCTTAGCACTACTCCATTCAAATATAAATTCAACAATTAATACTTAAATGTTTTCGTTTCTATATTTTCATCATCTAAAATTTCAAGGTGTTGTCAAGCACAAGTATGTATTCAATTATACCTGTTCTATTATATATAAAGTATAATATGTGACTGTTTGCATCCTTCCTTCTCATCCGCTCTCATTCAAAATGCTCATCTTTCCTTAATTTAAGGGAGAATTTGCAATTGACCCTTTAAATTTATTTACCATTTAAAACTCAAAAATAAATTTTGGTTATAGATATATTAACTACTGTAACAATGAGGCTTTTTTTTTGTTTCATCTACTGAAAAATATCTTATGCCTTCATTATTCAAGCTTCATTTTTCAATCTTACTTTCATTACCTTAACTTCCATTTCTAATTTCTTCAGCTCATTAGCAGCTTCCATTTTCATTTCTCCATTTTCTTTCATTTTCTCCTATTCTACTAATTAATACAATATTTTGTTTAAATCCAAATGAAAAATCCACTACCTTTGTTGACTGAGATTCTTCTAGCTATGGTTATGGCGGCCGAATTCCCTCTTTCGTCTTTCAACGCATCCATCGTGGTTTGGATTTGTAATATTTTACTATGATTTATGTCAGTTCATGTTATAATGATTAGTTATACTTCTTTGAAAATAACTACATAAAATAAAGATCATTTAGCCCTAAATAAGTTATCAGTTTCATAGAATAATCATCAAAGTAATCAAGTTGCAAGGAATGGTTTTATCTAAAAGTTAATATGGTTTCTTTTCTTTGGTTGTAGGTAATTTGTTCGTTGGAAAGACAAAATAAAGAAACTATGATAAATTTTGATTTATTTTGGAATTTCTAACAACTTTATGTCAATCTTCACTAATCTTTACTATGTTATATTTTTTATCCATTTGGTTATTTGTTATATCTATGGCACTATGTGCAACTTAATTCATTGTTTTCTTCTATTATTTAGTACACATAATACTTTGTTTCTGTATAGCTTGGTTATGCTTATAGTTATAAAATCCTCATTTGCTTTATTCGTTGCATGATCCATGATTTTGGGTATGTAATATTCTATTCTGCTTTATATTAGTTTGTCTTATAGGGATTAGTTTAAAAAATTACAATGTGATATTTTATTTTGCTCTATATTCCATGGATAGAAAACCAAAATTGAAATGTGTCATTCCTCCAAAAAGCTGTTGTGTTCGATTTACATCAAGTTGTAGTTAATTTGCTTGCTAAGATATATCAAAAAAAGAAACTGCTAGAAAGTTTGATTCCGTTTCCATGTTGGCTTTTGTAGGCATGTTTTTATTTATTTTTGAGTTTATCGCATATACATACTTTCATACATACATACATACATACATACATACATACATACACACACACACACACACACACACACACACACACACACACATATATATATATATATATATATATATAAACTTTTCATTATTCTTATTTGTTACATTTTTTATCCGTTCTACTATTTTATAGTGCCCTTGCTATTTTTATCTGTTATCATTTCTATTATATAAGGAAGTCAATGTGATGTTGACTTTTTCCTTGCAACATATTGTCTCTCCACTCAAATCCTACGCTCTCACTCATTTGGATGAAATTTTGCAATTAGCCCACCGAAAATTAAAATAAAATCTCAACCTTCCCCCAAAATAATGAATTGTAGTTAATGGTGCATTATCAATTCTTCATTTCAAACATTTGCTGTGCACTCAAACCCTTTAGTTTTGCCAAATACATATGTACCCTCTTTATGTTTATCTTACACTTCTTATTCCCATTTTACGAAATCCTATCCCCATTTTTATTACCATAAAAATTATACATTTAATTATGGTATTAAATTTTTCGTAATCGCTCTTACCTCATATCCTTAATTCTCTTTGATCTACATGTGTTATTCCCATTTAAATCTTTTATGTTTGTTCCTATTTTTCTCTAAAAGACAAAAGACCTAATTATTACAAAAAATATGTATCGCTTTTGTAGTCTCCGACTGTTTATCGTTCATTATTTCATTTAATAACGTAATAATTATGATAAGCTACTAAAACATTAATAAAGCAATCTTATGTTTTTAAATCACATTTTTGTTTCACTTTTGTTGTAGTATAATTATTTTCAGTCATCATTTCAGGCATGCCCTTCTCCTCTCAAAAAAACTAATGGATCAAAAAGATGAATTTTTGTCTATTTCATGTGGTATGGAGCTCAGAAGTATAACTTATGCTGTAACATCCCATATTTTTAATGGATAATAAATAATTTATTTAATTATTTAAATAATGGTTTGGTTATTTAAAATGACCAGAATTAATAATATTGAATATTTAATTAATTTAAATAATAGAATAATATATTTAATTTCCGAAATAGTCGAAAATAGTTGAATTCACAATATTGTGTGAAATGGATCATTTATAGTATTTGATTCAGTTTAGAGTTGAATTATATTAATGAATATATTATATAAACAATAGTTGAACGTATAATTATATTATAATTAAAATCGAGCTCGAAATGGCGCTGTAGTTCGTAATTTGGCGATTCGAACTTCAATCAAATATACAGAATTCGTTTTAAATTGGAATTCTGTGAAACAAGAAACGTTCAGAGCTGGTGAATTATATTTTCTAATGGAAGAGAGAAATCGAGATTTCGTCGTATAGATTGTAAGTTATATTCAAATCAAATTTTAAAATAGTCGCTATGGAATCGTTTATAAACCATAACGATATATTTAATTTTAATTAAATATTGGTTTTGAATTTGAACAAGATCTTTGAGATGTATGTATAATTTAATTTTTAGAATTTTACCGTAATTTTTAATTTGGAAAATAAGCCACTTTTTATTTGGAGTATTTTACACCCTATATCAGCATTTTGGGATTTCACAGAATAAGTTATCTTGTCTACATTATTATACTTGTGGTACCGTGGTGACTTTCTCGACGCGACTGTAATTTTTGTCATTAGAAGTTCATCCCTGAACATAGTTTGCGTAACAAGGGACCTTAAATATCTAAACTTTAATTGGTGAATGCAAGATAATCCGGCGAACCTAAAGGCTCCAAGTAGAACCCAAAGAAAAAGAGTTTAGTAAATCATACAGCATAAAACTTAAAGATTGATAATGGTATTATATGACCTTTTATTTAAAATCTTGAGAAGATGGTCAATGGCATGTAACCTGCACTCGTAACAAGCACTAACAGTAAATGTCAAAGTTATTTACCGTATAGTGAGTTGTTAACATTTAGAATTGTGACATATGTCACAAACGTACAAACACACAGAACAGTACACAAACTGATGTTTTGTTTTTCAAATATTCAAACAAGTATCATCAAGACTTAAGGACCTCATAAGAAACTAAGTGCTCCCAACACATAAGCACGTTCATTTGTCCGTCTTTCATTTATTACTACTCTCCCTCACATCCTCTCGTGTCTCCTCATCAATACAAAGTCATGCTTTCTGCAAAATTAGCTTAGGAGGTAAGTAAAATCGATATATATTATATTATTTTACATTTCTTAGATACTAAGGAAGAGAAGCCTATATAAGTAACCACCTGACCATTATACCTCTGTTTTGTTTTCTCTCCACTAAAAGTTTTGAAACGAGATTTGTTAAGCTCCATTAATCATATGCTTCAACCTCATGTTGATTTGTTGGTTTCGAGCGTTGTTTTTATCGTTGCAATGTCATACAGCGGACGAGTTTTGTTCTTTGTTTGGATAGCTCGTGATATTGGAGCTGAGATTTACACGGCCTGTTGCAGTTTTGGGAGGATGGACGTAAGAAGTTGTGGAAGGAGTAACATGAGGCCATGATTGTAATAAAGAGATAGAAAAAGGCACGACAATTGGTTTAACTGGGAAGTGGGCATTTTAGGGTGGTCTCAACGTAATCACGTTCGCTGCTTCTAACCTTAAAGAACTAGGGTCACGGTTTGAAAGGGATTCAAGCGAACTGATATGGGAGTTTACGGTTTAAAAGAGAAGGAAGAAGGAGCTTACATAGGAGAGGAGTTTGGCACTGTAATCAGTTGAGTTTTAGAAGAAAAAATAAAATGTGTAATGTCCCTCATTTTGTCGGTTCGTATTTGAATATTTAAAACAGTTTAAATATTCTATTCTAAATATAAATGGATTTATATATTAAATAAAAACGAAGTTGAACGTATAAAAATATATATTAAATATAATCGAGCCCGTAATATCGCGGCAGTTCGTAGATATTTAACGTTCTGAATTTCAACTGAGTGTACCGGACTCGTTTTAAATCGGATTTCTGCGAAACAAGAAACATTGGAATCTGTTGAACTGTATCTTTCTAACAAAACTGGAAAGTGGAGATTTCGTCGTACAAACCGCAAGATATGTCCAAATCAAATATTCAAAAAATCGTTGTAAAATCGTATATCAACCGTAACGGTTTATTTGAAATAACTAGATATCGTATTCGAATCGGGACAAGGTTCTTTTGAGGCACATCGATAATTTAATTTTTATAATTTTACTGTAATTTTTAATTAATTAAATATGCAACTTTTTATTTGGAGTATTTCACACCCTGTATCGGTATTTCGGGATTTCAAAATATAAGTCAATCTACCGGTATTATTATATTTTTGGGACCGTGACACCTCGTTGAGCACGATTGTACTCTTACATCTTACTGTGGCAGCTCATATATGAATGGAATCCGGTTTGTATACATGACACTATACTTCATCCCTAAGATAATATATATATATATATATATATATATATATATATATATATATATATATATATATATATATATTTAATATGCAGATATTTTTATCCTACCTTAGCTCTTAACAAATGCTGAACGTGCTATACCCTATACTACCTCCCTAATGCTTACATCCTAAGCAATCAACCATTCCCCTATGCCATAACCCTACCTATCACTCTACTGCGTAAAAGTGAAGCAAACATCTTCTATATAAATACTACACACCTTGTTTCTTCCTGCAAGTGAAAATGAAGAAGAAAAAATGCCCACTATTCAATTTAACGCAAATTTTCTCACCTATATATCTCGCTACTCATAATAAAAATGAGCGGACGATCCTACTGCCAAAGTTTTTATGGATCTACTGGAGCACCGGCGCATGGGTATGTTGAGAAGAGCACATGCAAAGACAACACATCAGAAGGGTGGAAGGGCGGAAGAATGTGAAGAAGGGGTAGGTCATTCAGTATGGTGAAGGGAAGTTTAAAGAGGAGGAGTGGTGTGAGCGTGTGTGTTTGGAGCATGGCGGGCTTCTGGTTAAAAGGAATAACGTGAAGAACTTGATGATCAGAAACGGAGGAGGGTATGAAATAAAGATGGGGCTGAAGGATTTAATGTCATGAGGATGGACATGCAAACTAGTGAAGCATTACTAGGAGCATGCGTAGGCACTGGGTACGTGCGTTTAGAGGTATAAGAAAGGGCGTGAGTTTTTGGAAGCCTGGAGTTATGTGCTGAAGTATGGTGAGGAGGAGAAGAAATGGTAATTTGCGAAGAGGAGTGTTGACAAAGTGAGGACGTGGAATTAGCATGAAGCCACGTGTAAAAACAGGTGATGGAGGAGGTTTCTCGTTGGGGACGTGAAGCTCACGTGATCTGGAATGGAGTATACGACAACTTAGAAGGGAGAATTTGTATGCAGGCAAGTAATGCTAGGAGGTCACGGTGTGGCAAATTAGGAGATGGGTGTTTAGCTGAGTCCGATGGTCCAAGGATGAACTGCCATTGTGGACTGAGGATAAGGCGAGCTGAGTACAAAGGTGATGGACCACCACTGACGGGGACGGGATTGATTCCGGCGGCTCATCATGACGGCAGTAAGCGATAAGAAGTGGGGAGCTGTGTCGAGTTCTATTCGAAGTATCAGATGTCGGATTCGTGAGGGACAAGGATGGAAAGTGGAGTTTGACGTCCTATACCTGGTGAAGTGCGAAGATAGACATGAATGAATAAGGTTTGGTAGTTGGATTGTTATAAGAGAATAAGTTTGTTGAAGTGGGTTCTGGTACTGGCTAACGGTGGTTGATGGGGTTATTGGCAGTTCAAAAGGAGTATTATGCGATGGGGAGGTGTATGTTTTGTGGAGAAGCCTATAACCAAGCAGTGGTGTCGGTGATGGCATATATTTTTAGTGTACAGTAGGTGTTTAAATTAGAGCGTGACATGCATATTCGGCAGATGGGTTTGTTTCAAGGCAGGAGTGTATCTACTGATGAACGTGGGAATGTAACAGGGAATGGTGGAGATTATCGAACGCAAGAAGAATGGCAGTGGGCAGTACACATGAAAAAGAATGGAGCTCCTCGCTGGAAAACTGGACATTTGGTTCGGTCAGAAAACCGTGGAGCAGCCAGTGTTCATTGGGGTAGATGAAGTCTTGGTTGCGAAGGCAGAAGGAATTTGCCAAGGAAAGTGGATGACGTGAATTTTGTTCTGTAGAGTTTGAAGTGGGAACCAGAATAAGATGCGACGGAGGTTGGGGCATCCAGTGGAAGTCTGAAACAGTGATTAAGAATTCAGCGAAATCAGTCACATTTGGAATCGCGGTGACATACGTTTCGCTTACAAGCTGGATTGATTAAAGTCGGAAGAAACAACGAACATCGACTGACGCAAATCGTTATTTAACGGTTAACGCGCCAAGGTGAGTAAAATCACTAACTCTGTTCTATTTTAAATATTATAATGTTGTTTGAATGCTGTGTGATGGTCGATTAGGTAGATTACAATTAAATTGGTTGAAATATATATATCGTCGTATATATACACATCATCGGTTGGACACTGATTCCACCGATTTTAATATTCCCTAGTATAGAGTTAGTGCTAATTGTTTGACTAACATCTGTGGATGCGGAAACCGGTTGGAGGAATCCGTCCGGATCCCTCGATATTTATGTGGACTGTTTGTTTTGTATGCACTGTTCGAACCCGAATTACATTTAAAACCCCATGTGAATAATTGATGTTGAAAGAAAATTCAGCATTTGTGTCGATAAATAAATAAACGATATCGATTTAGAAAGTGGTGACAGTCGACCGTAAAACCATCGCTTTGTAAAAGAGTTGATTGGCCGTCAGGCAAATCAACGAAGTTAATTATAAAAATTATATTTTTATAATTAAAAAGAAGATTTAAATTTATAATAGAAGTTCTATTATAACCAGTATTTTAGAGTTCATTTTTATAAAATAAATAAAAACAATTGTTGACATTTAAATAAGTTTATAAAACAAAAATTATCGGACGATTAAATATTTGGATAATTATATTTAAGATAAACAATTTAGAAATATTATTAGATTAATTATATTAATCTAATGTTAAGAAGTAATTAAAATCAGTTAATGAATTTACTGATGAAATGAAGTTGATTTAAATCAACTATTTAACTGTGAAATGAAGTTAAACGAACGAAGATTTAAAAATATGAATATGGTGTTATGAAACCATATTCCAAAATAAAACACAGAAATACGATTTGATGTACATTATAAGTAATAAGGAGTCTAGAGTTACAGACGTATATCTATTCTAAGGTAAGAACGTTGTCGATCAAGGTCTGAGACGTAAATAGAATACCCCAACTTGAATGACTTCGCTATTATTGAGGAACGATATCAGTTTGTAATGGAAAGAGATGTCAAGATTTTTGTAATAGAAAGAGATGTCAAGATTTTTGTAACAGAAAGAGATGTCAAGATTTTTGTAATGGAAAAAGACGTCGAGATTAGTTATAAAGTGGCATATAGCAGCGTATTGCAAGTTAGAACTATAGGGATAAATTAAACGCTGTTGATTAGGCTAAAGCGTGACTGTTATGTCAAGATTAGTTATAAAAGAGAATATTACAGCGTATGACAAGTTTGAACTGTAGCGATAAATTAACGCTGTTAACCAAACTTAAGCGTGATTTTTATATATAGCAGCACTTCCTAGGGAATGTAAACAGTTGGTTTGAAATCCACTTATTCGAAAGTATAAGTAATGATATTTGTCCAAAGAAAATATGAGGATAAGTTTAGAAAAAGAAATGGGAGAATCATATCAAAAAACGATGACAACATTTCGATGTTCGAAATGTTATTAGAATTAAACCATTAGGATTTGGAACTAGGATTCGACGATGTCGAATATATTAAAGTAAATCATTTTTAGGAATTATATTCTGATAGGATAATTAACATTTAGTTTTAAACAAATAAATGTTAATAGGATCGGAATCCGTATTTAGTTATCAACTGGATATTGTTTTGATAAGAAGTTGACTTAGAAATAGGGTTTATAAAGTGGAATAGGAATATAAAGGTTTATAATAACTGGAAATGTTTTCCAAGAAGTGTAAAAAGGCTAAAACAGGATTTGAGAAATATCTGGTGAGAAATGGGAATTCGAATAATAAAGACGAATGTTAAATAAAAAGTGCCCGTGATTGTGTGATGTTAGTTGTACATTTGAATGAATGTTTGTTTTACTTCGATAGTTAAATAACCGACTATCGAAGTGTTTTGACCATCGCTGTCAATACGGAGAGACCGGTAGGATTCATTATCCGAAAACCACTCCGTATAGGCATAAGCGCTGCGAATTAGATATGCTGAAGATAATTGAAGACGGAGTTAAATGTAAGGGTCGTCCAGTTCTAGAATGGTGTTTCTGTTTTTCCAGTCCCAGGACAACTTGTATGGACGAGTGTCTGACAGAGTATTTCCAATGGTCACGCCGTTGATTTTTACAAATATACCAAGTTGGTGGGGAGAAGGTAACTTCTCTTTATTCTACACCCAGTGTGAATTTGTGTAATCATTATGTGATTACGGATCTGACGATGTGGCATTCAAAGTGAATGGTGATCAGATGTTTTGAAAATAGACGTAGCCTCTAGCCTTACAACCAAGAAGTGACAAAAGTTGGGCTAGGCAGCATGGCTAGTTGGGTCATCCCCAAGCAGGGTGTATTGTCACCGATCTAGAGAAAATTCATATTTATACTTCTTTTCGATTCTGTATCTTCGGATGACGGTTGGATGGCCTACAACCGTGGTGGCAATATATTCGCGACACTCAAGCTAAATGAGTGAGCGGTCATGTGTGGTCGGGTTGCAAGACGTTCTTGTTGAACCCTGAGTGTATCCCCTCTAGAGTACACTATTCAGAAGGTGCTCCCATACCTTGTCTGTTGGAATCCATTCTCCAATAAGCGCCCTGCGGTTTATGATTTTATACTATATATATGTGGAACGTGAGATGCAAGTGTCCTGCTACTTGGATATTTATTTTCTTAGACATTATCATAATATCCCTGGATTTGATATCAAGATATTTTGGGTTATAGTAAGGTAAAAGCCGTCCATGTTTATGTGTGGGCTAGTCTTACTATTATCCTATTGGTTCAAAAGAATTTTTCAAAGTTAAACTGTATAGTTGGCATTTACTCACACCAGTCCCATGACTGATCCAGAGTTTATTTTGTTTGTGTTTTCCTAAACTCTTGGGGGCCCAAATTTGTATGGGCAGTCAAGTGTTTCAGGCTTTTACAGATTCACTTGGAGGAGCTAGAAACAGAAGGCTTCACCATTAATTAATTAGAGATTATTTCCGCTGTGATATGATGTATTGTACTCTGATATGATATGTAAGTACAAATTCAGATTTTGTATTTCAAAGTTATGTTATAATACCATTTATTCATTCCGCTGTGAGTTTCGTGTTTACTCTGATTCTGTTCAGTTGTTGTATTCTTCTTCTTCTATTCTATTAGTTCTATCTTTTCTATCTCATCTTCTAAATTATTTCAATAATGACACGGTTTTCAAGGTATCGAAAATCATGCCATTACAAAATGCGTGAATTACTGTAACTCACGATACTACAAGTTCAGATGCGATGAACAGGAGGGACGGATTGGTTACCAGATCTATGAAGACAACAAGTGGTTGTGTTAACAGTAACGACGTGGAAGATGATTGGCCGATGTGGTTATGATAATTGACGGTTTAGAGTTTGATGAAATATTTTATTTTAGTTAAATTAAATGGATTTGTTTTCAATGAATAAATAAAAAGGTGGAAGGCTTGAGGAACTATGGAAGTTGGAAATAGTGTAAGAAGACGGGATGGATTATTGTGGGGAGGAGAAGGATGAACGGGTGTGAATATGTGAAGATGGGTACGGGCTTTATTTCAATGGTAAAGCCCAAGGGAATTTATATAATTTAGTATAATTTAAAATGAAATAACGTATTAATTTGTTAAATTAATAACTTCTGCGTACATTAACGAAATTTGACAAAGCAGGATCCATTAGGATCGTATGGACGAGCGCTACATAATGGAACTGACTGGGAGTGAATTGGAGCTTGTTACAATTTATAGCGAAATAAATTGCCTGTCTGAATCAACCAACGGTTATCGTTATTTAACGATAAACCGTCCAATGTGAGTAAATCTCACTAACTCTGTACAGTTTATATTTTTATAAATATAATCTAATATTGATAAATGATGATTGATTGCTGTGTGTTGATTGTTTGGTTGAATTGCTGATTTATTGGTTGAAATTATAGATAACGATATATATATATAAATCGTTAATCAAATATTGATTCTGTTTATCATAATATTTCATATTGAAATGAAATCGATGTTAATTATATTGTTTAACATCTGTGGATGCAGGGAGACAGGTTGGAGGGATCCAACTGGATTCCTCAATATTATAATACGGTTTGTTTTCATATATTGTGATATATAATCTATGATTGATTATGATGACACTGGTCATGTTATTTGGTATTTTAAATACCATATGAAATACTGGAATGTAAAAAGGAAATTTTCAAAGTGAATATTGAAAATGAAATATTTATATATAAAATGAATAGAATTATATAAAAGTATTTAAATAAAATGAATAGAATTATATAAAAGAATTTATATAAAATGAATAGAATTATATAAAAGGAATTATATAAAATGGATAGAATTATATAACAAGAATTATAAATGGGATTATAAGTATTAGAAGAATAAAATGAGATTTTATATAAATAATTCTATGATTAAGAGTAAATAGAAATTGGATTTGAGATATTGTTTTTAAATACGGAATCGAACTGTTTTGATTTTATGAAGAAATATTATTCGTATTCTATGTGAAAAATAGATTAAAGTAAATATTTTGCAAATAAAATATTATAAATGAATTTGGGTTTGAATTGGGAATTTAAATGGAATTACTGAAATTAGAAACTGACTGGAAATTGGTTAAGTTGAATGACTTTCTGGGTATCGATCTGATGTTGGTTTCGGCCTTCGGGGTTAATACGTAGGGGTTTGTTCTCTTACTAGTTTACAATTAGAGACTGATATATGTGAGAAGATAGTGATGTGTAAATAAGAAATGGAAATGCTTTCTAAAGTTAATAATGCATATTTTTTAAATTAGAAAATAAGGATTTGATGAGTATATGGAAACGAGAAATGGGGAAATGAATAAATGTTGATTGATGATTGATCGATAGAATTTCCATCTAGAAATAATATCGTTGTTTGCTCATATGTTTTTCTTTGATAGTTAAATCACAAACTATTGAAGTTATTGACCATTTTTCCGTTGTCAAGGGAGAGACCGGGATCAGATTCATTATCTGAAAACCACCCTGTATGGGAGTTAACGTTGCGATCAAATATGATGAAGATAATTGAAGACGGAGTTATGCAAGGGCTGTCCTGTTTACAGAATAGTACCTTCGGTCTGTCCAGTCCCAGGACGACCTGTATGGAAGATTGTCTGACAGAGTGTATTTAATAGATCGCTTAAGTTGATCTCTTCAAACGTATTTACATTTGGCGGCGGAGGAATTTGTTTCTCTTAGCTGTTTACCCGTGATTTGTTTGGTGAAATCAATTTATGATTCAGCGTGTATGATGATGTGACATTCAAAGTGAATGAAGATGTCGTTTGTAAGGGATACATTATGGCCTCTAGCTTCACAATCGAGAAATGGTATAAAATCGGGTAGGTCGCATGGCTAAGTGGTTAACTGCCAATTTGTGTGTTTTGTCACATGATCTAGAGAAATTCCATCTACTTCTATAATCTATTTCGATGTTGTCCCTTCTAGGAAACGGTTACTGATCCCAACCGTTGGTGATAATACATTTGGTACACTCAAGCAAAATGAGTGACCGGTCATGTTAGCATGGGTTACAAGATGTTCTTGTTGAACCCGGTGTATTCCTCTCTTGTGACGACCCCAAAACCCCGTACGACGGTGTCAAGGGTAATCTTTGGAATATAACGCATAAACAGATAATAACAGAAGATAATTAAATGAATACACCAGATAATGTACAAATAATACACTGGATAAACATAATCATCAGAGTTACACAGTATACAGGATCATACTTAGTACAAAATACAGTTCAGCAATACATAAATGTCTACAGCGGAAAACTAAACATAATATGTACAACAGGAGCTGAACAGCATAAAAAGAGATAAATGATAGAATCCATCTTCAGCTCCAGCTATCCAGAAAGAGCCTGCTAAAACCTGAATACAAGGCTGCCCGTGTAGAAAGATAGGCACCCGAGTTTGCAAAGTGAAACAAACCACGAGCCAGTCGTGGGACTGGTATGAGAAATCTACTTAACTGCTTAAACAACAACAAGAAGGCAAATCATATGACCACCCCACTTTCACGGAACGGGTTTACTCCAGTGATTGCCAATACATCAAACTAAGTAAATTCTTTAATCATCGCAATGCTTTTTATAAAAATGAGGCCGATATAAGACTCAAGTCCCATCACACAATGCAATGCAAACCAGAGGATAGAGTTTTACCTTATATCGACCAAGATATGCTTAATATGTGTAAAGTAAAATCACTTAAAATGTAAATTTTGTCGTTTAATTCTTAATCAGACTCCAATTGTAAATTAGTAAGAGAACGATTCCCTAAGTATTAACCCCGAAGGCCGAAACCAACATCAGACTAATGCCCAGGAAACCACCCATCTTAGCTCGTTTCCAGTTAGTTTCTAATTTTATATACCATCATAAATATCAATCATAGATGACATGAGCATCCCACGCCACTATGTCGCCAAATATAGGTTTACAATCAAAACCGTACGATGTCGTATTTGGAAATTGGATTTCCGTCATGAACCAAGGCAAAAGATAGTCCTTACCGAATTCAAGACTGTCTAGCCCGAGTCTCAGGGCAAGTACTCAGTCAAACCCTTGGATCATCAGGGCCGGTCCATCGATGTGGATTAAAATGCCTGAACACTGCGTTTCCCCACCCTTTGGGGGTGTAAATGAGCCAACGAATGACTCCATCGGCTTCACATAGTCACCGATATATCCGAGACGCCTCGCAACAGCAACAACCACACAGGTGAAAATAATATAAATGTCAGCCAGTTTAAGCACTGACACCACCTCTAGCTAAAAGGAAATGCATGCCCTCCCTGATGTCCTCTCCCGTTTCTGGTTCATACCGGGGTGTGAGGCTCGCGAATTCACATCATACACAAAGCTATGCCACACAGGCCGTGCTTTGATCATCAACCACAATACTTTGCTTTTCAACAGAAGCCTTGATCATTTGCCACCACTACACCAAAACAGTGGATTCCCAAAAAGTATAGGTGTTACAAATAATTTCCGTAACACTTTTATGTGTCACTAACAGCCTGTGAGGAATTTCCTGTAACACTTATAAGTGTTACAAGCAGAGTAACTGCTAACACTTATAAGTGTTACAAGCAGATTAACTTCTAACACTTATAAGTGTTACAAGAAGACCAACTGCTAACACTTATAAGTGTTACAAACAGAGTAACTGCTAACACTTACCAGTGTTACAAACATATTTATTGCTAACACTTATAAATGTTGGAACTATAATATATGGTAACACTTATATGAGTTACAGACATATTCATTGCTAACACTTATAAATGTTGGAACTATAAGAGATGGTAACACTTATAAGAGTTACAAACATATTCATTGCTAACACTTATAAATGTTGGAACCATAAGATATGGTAACACTTATAAATGTCAGTATCATAATCCTACTAACTCTTATAAATGTTGGCATACATAAATTGCTAACACTTATATAACATGTTTTTATGATTTTCAATCACATATATAACTCAACATACCAATTCAAATAAAAGTATTTAGTACACTTCTATATTCCAAATTCCAATAATGTCACTTTTGCATAATGCTTTCAATTTCAAAATACCATAATATCAAGTTCAAATTACAAAAAACAATACAAAGTTTTACTAAAGATACATAGAATTTTAGATATTATGAAGGCGAAACAGGGACCATATCACAAAGCCTCCATCTGAAAATTCACAAAGCTTGTAGTGTCCGTTTTGAGGACCATCGTAAATTGGTGCTTCCGGATCTAAAACTTCTGTTATCCAAACAACTTTCTCAACATCTGGCACTATCTCTCTAAAATGACCAGTCTGTTTTTTCCTCCTCCATCAAGTTCCTACAAAATATAAATGCACTCATTTTTACATTAAAAAACAGAAGTCATCATAAAGACAAACCAAAACTTACGCATACATATATATAGTATACATGTACATATGTAATTACTAACATAAGCGTAAGCATATGGGAATCTGTTTGTATGTGTCCGCATGTAAAATCTAACTAGACTGTCTATGTAAAAATACCACAAATAAACCGTTCTTACTTGCCAAATGTTCTGTGCATTTCCTGAAGTAGCCAGTGCAGCAAATCATCGAAGTTTTTTTCCTGTATAAATGGAATAGAAATAAAAATAAGTAGCATATAATATTGTTCTTGGTATGCTTCCTTTGGGTCGTGAGTTGTTAAGGCATGAAACAGAATTGCGTATGCCAGTAGGCATATGCATATTGCCTACTGGCATATGCATATGCTAGAGACATATGCATTTGCATATGCCAGTAGGCAAAATGCATTTGCATTTGCCTACTGGCATATGCATTTTGCATATGCCAGTAGGTAATGCATTTGCATATGCCACTGGCATATGCAAAATGCATATGCTAGAAGGCATATGCAAAACGCATATGCAAAACGCATATGCTAGAAGGCATATGCAAAATGCATATTGCCTACTGGCTTATGCATTTGCATATGCCAGTAGGCAATATGCATTTGCCTACTGGCATATGCATTTTGCATATGTGCCAGTAGGCAATATGCATTTGCATTTTCCTACTGGCATATGCATTTTGCATATGTCAGTAGGCAATACATTGCATATGCCAGTAGGCAATATGCATTTGCATTTGCCTACTTGCATATTCATTTTGCATATGCCAGTAGGCAATGCATTTGCATATGCCACTGGCATATGCAAAAAGCATATGCCAGTTGGCAATATGCCACTGGCGTATGCCAGTAGGCAATATGCCACTGGCGTATGCCAGTAGGCAATATGCATATGCCTACTGCTAGTAGGCAATATGCATATGCCTACTGGCATATGCATTTGCATATGCCTATGGCATATCTCATACGCTCATTGCTTTAAGCATAATCCCCCTCAAGGCCCAAAAAAATGTAGTTTTAAGACACAGTACTTATGCATCATAAATCGTAATCCCCCTCAAGGCCTAAAAAAAAAAAAAGGTTAGGAAGCACTTTAGATAAATATACTGACATGAATCCACCCCACAGGAAAAAGGGACTGCCCAGCTTGTATTGAATGTATCTCCTCCTCATTTAGTGCTTGACACTGAAATATGAACCATTAAGGATAAATTTCCGCATAAATCATGCATTACATATGCAAGGTAAAACCGATAAACTGAATTCGTGCAGACTTACAGAATTTAAAGTTGTTTCTTGCTTTGGTATTATCAGTGTGGTAACATAGAAAGTTTGATCTCTCTGCATTCATTTAAATAACCAATTCACGTGAAAAAGTAAGTTGAGATAAAACAATCGATAATAAATTTGCCACATAATAGATACCATAGGTTGCGCATCGCGAACAGACTGGGATGTTGAAGCCACATGATTGCTTGTCGACTCAGGAGTAGCAATATGAGTAACATGGCCAACAAGCGGAAGGTGTTCAGTGAAGTAGATGTTGTAGTGTCGATTTTTAGAAATAACTATACTTATGTATGATATTCGTTTAGATCCAACTCTGACTAAGCGTTTCCAAACAAATCGAACCTGAACTGAAATGCAACAAGAAAAAAGCTTATTAGACCATTTTTAATTTACAATAATCATGTGAAAGAGGCGAAAATAAAGAAAGAATCAACTTAGAATTTCCTACCTGAAGCAAGCACAAGCTTGCTTGCATGAAGCAAGCACAAGATTGCTTGCTTGAAGCAAAGCTGAAGCAAGCTCAAGCTTACAAACTTACTTGCATGCAGCAAGCAAAAGCTTGCTTGCAGCAAGCTGAAGCAAATTCGTAGCAAGCTGAGGCATGCTTGCTTGTAACAAGCGCAAGCTTGCAGAAGCAAGCACACTTGCAGCAAGCACAAGCATGATCTTGCAGCAAGCACAAGAACGAGCTTGCAGGTGAAAGTGAAATGTATATCATACCAAAACCATAATCATCAAGGTGCATTTAACAACCAGTCTCGCAAAAAATTACACAGAATTTAAATTTTACGTAGCGTTGTCAAGCGAATAAATACGAAGCTTATATACAACTTGGTGAGATGGCATAGGGTGGCGAGTTGGTGATTCCTCAACCGCACCATGGAGTTGCTCCCATTTCACTGCAATAAAAATATGACCAATCACAACTTATAGATGTAAATGAAATCATGTTTAAAGAATGAAGAAAATGTGAGTTCTGCCACATAATCTAAATCTTTGTATTTTAATAAGTTCATAACAAAAAGGAAGATCAAAAGTAAATTAAACCGAAATGTAAAAACAGCTAAATCTTTGTAGAGGACACAGTTTATGAGTTTTACATTCATAATCATATGCACAACATTGGACACAGTGCTCTTAGGTTTGCATACACACAATAGTAGTGAAGACATCATTTCATCACAATCTAAATCTTTGTATCCTAAGTGGAAACACGATAACTGAACCACAACAAAAAGGAAGATTAAAAGCAAATTAAACCGAACTGTAAAAACAGCTATATATTTGTGCACGACTTCCAAATAATTCAAGATTTTCCATATAATGGAAGATAAAAACTCCTATTGCGATTTGCCAAAAACCTCTAATGTGCCTATTTATTCACCATTTTGATTCGATCACAACTCGCGAAAGGCTTATGATCAGTTACCATGACTTCTTATCCGATTTCCAATCTTTCTTATCCGATTTCCAATAAACTTGTTTTTATTTAGTAATTTTCTAGCATTTTATTCAGTAAGAATGTTCACCATTCTAACAGACCTGAAACAATTAATATACATATTTGAGATCTGAAACGCGAATCTCCCAATTGCCTAATTTCTAAGGCTTTAGTGATTCAAGGAGGTCAGATCTGAAACGCGAATCTCTCAATCACCATGTCTTTATGAGTAAACATAGAAGTGTGAAAACATAAACAATGTTTGTTGAAATCTGATGTAACAAGTTAACTTGAAACACAACGAAACTGAAATTAATTTTTTACCTATTATTGTGATTCCTAGAAGCCGTGATTCCTTGAAACCGTAATTCACACAAAGACGAAGCTGATTCCCCCTAATTTGCGAAGACAAAGTCTCTGAAGCCGAATCAATGTAGCCCCAATTCGAAGTCGATGATTGAGAAACGAGCAGAGAAGAGAGGATTTGAGAGACTAATACTGATTTCAGAAACCCAAAATCATTAATATTGCCGATGATATCGTCGCTATTATTGGTATCGATGAGATTTAGGGATCGCATTTTTATTTTAATTTGCTTATGAAGCGGCCTCTGGAGGAATAAGCGTTAGGGAGGGTAGTGATTAGGTTATGAGTAAGAACTTACAATTTTACCCTCAGAATATAAGGGTTGACCAGGCATATCAACACATATAAGTGTTGGCACATTTTTGGTGACATATTTTTACTATAACAACACATACAAGTGTCACTAGTCTACAACACAAATAATTGTTGGCAGTTGAAAAAAATAAGAGTTGCCAAATGGCCATTATGGTGTAGTGCACTTAGGCGTGCCACACAGGCAATTCACTCTATGCGTCTAATTTCTATCGATATATAACCTCTGAGCTCGTGCGTCTCAGAGAAGGGCGTTAAGCAAGAGAATAAATTCTCCGCCGCCAAACAGATATATATTTAATAGAGATCAATCATCACAGAAAAAAATCCAATGTCAGACACACAGTCCATTTACACGTTCGTTCTGGGTCTAAACGAAACCGGAGGCACTATATACCTCGCATATCCATCGATCTCCATGTACGTCTGGACGATCACCACTCATTATCCATATTTCGGGATGCCTCCTAATTAGGACATCAATTATCATCTAACCAAGGTGAAGATCTCCGGTCTTCAACCACCGTCTTCATCATCGACCTCTCATCGTCAGTCAATTATTTGAAATGAGATTTAACTCGGCCTTTTCAAATAATTCACGTATATTTAGAATTTAAATCAATTCATTTCAATGGTTAAATTATTCGACATCAATAATTCTGTTATTAAATGTAGTTTTCACACCAAATACATTCAACCATCAAATATCTAATAAACCGGGTAAATTCGGTTTATTTTCCACTCCATATTGTTTATAATATTTTATAACGATTTATCGCTATTTTTATTTATTTAAAAATAGCCAATTTCATTCAAACGACGCTTCAGGCCATAACGCGGTCGTGGCGCTATTTTTCTTCAGATTTTATTTAAACATATCTGAAAATCTAACCGTTGGATCTTCATAAATTTTATATCATTAGAAAGATCTTTTCAAAACGAATCCAACAGTTTCAGTTTTGGTAAAATCCGATGGTCGGATCTCCCGGTACACTCGTTTGAAGTTTCGATTTCAAAATACGAACTGCAGCGTCATTATTCGATTTAATTTAATTATATATATATATATATATATAAATATAATCGATTCTGGCGCTGTTTTTCTTCAGATTTGAATTAAACATTCCAGACAATCCAACCGTTGGATCTTCACAAAGTGGGTGTCGTTGGAAAGATATTTCCAAGGCGAACCCAACGGTTGCGGTTTCAGGAAAATCCGATGGTCAGATCTCCCGCACTAATCGTTTGAAATCACGGTTTCAAAACACGAACTACAACTTTGTTATTCGTTTTATTTTAATTATATATATATATAAATATAATTCTTCCTTCGATTTCAAAACTATATTCATTTCATATATCTGATAAAAATGATATTTTTATCATCAAAAATATTTATTCAACACATGAATATTTTTAGCACTTCAGATTCACAATAAAAATGTAGATTTTATTGTTCGACCTATATATTCAACACATGAATGTTTTCGACTTCAGACGCACGATAAAAATATGATTTTTATCGTTCTACTCGTTTATTCAACACATAAATATTTTCTATAGTTGATATATACAATAAAAATGTTATTTTTATCTTTCAAACAAATTTACTCAACACATGAGCTTCATTCAACACATAAATTTCTTTTCCACACATGAATATTTTCTATAGTTCATATATATAATAAAAATGTGCTTTTTATTGTAAAACGATTTATTTCAAAACACGATTATTTTACATAGTTTATATATAAGGTAAAAATGTTATTTTTGGTGTTAAAACGATTTATTTAGAACACTAGTATTTTATATAATCTATATATGTGATAAAAATGTTATTTTTATCTTTCAAAGAATTTATTCAATACACGAACTCCATTCAACACATGAATTTAATTCAACTCATGAATTTCTATTCAACACGTGAATTTTATTTCAACATTCAACACATGAATTTAATTCAACACATGAATCTTATTTCAACATTCAACACATGAATTTTTATTTCAACATTCAAATTTAAATCAAACACAGAAATATTTCAGAAAATTTCGACAGCATAACGGCAGGGTAGTTAAAACCGGGGCCGTCCCTAGTACGGCTCCTCGCTCTACCTTAAAGCCTCGCAGCTTTTGACAATGGGGATTTTCAATATCTAGTTCGCACGCAGGTGAATTTTCCCATATACTAATCCTATTTGGATTTCAATCACAATCAATCACTTTCAATCAACCATTCATGGTATTCACCAAATTTCACACCAACCAATCAAACAATATCACAACCAATATATATCGTCCATGGTTTGTGGACGAGGGGAGTATATATATATTCTTATATAAATATATTTTAATTCACTTCAATTCATTTCAAATTATTTCAACACATATATCAATTTTACAACGCATATATAACTTATACATCGAACATACAACTTATACAACGCTTATACATGAGGTGTACAACGCTTATATAACTCATACATCGACTATATAATTTATACATCGTCATTTCCATATCGTTTATAATTCAAAATCTCACATTGGGTTCCACTACACCAAAAATAGCAGAAGGCTCAGAAAAATATGCAGTCTCTTCTAGAATGTAGAAGACGTCCTCACGAGTCCAATGTCTCTTGTTTCACTGAATTTCGTCAACAAACGAAAAAGATATGATTTTTACAGTGAAATCAAAAACCATAGCGCTTTAAAGTGCTATAGAATAGTTTAAATTATAATCAACCGTTACCTCTCTGAAATGGTTCGAAATTAGGTATTGATTTTTCGTGAAATCCGTGAAGGGGTTGGACGATCGGGCTACGCAGCGTCGAAGGGGGGCGGAGGGCGCACCTGCGCGCGGTGGAGTGGGCCCACTCGGTGGTCCCTACCGTCGGTGGCGGCGGTTTAAAACCTCCGACTTCCTTGAGGTGATTCTCGATACACGTGCAACAATACGGGGTGCTCCAGGTATGGAATCGAAGCCCTCGAAAATCTCTACAGAATTCTCAACTGGGTCGAGGTGTTTAGTGGAGCGTATTGGAAGAAATCGTCCTGGGAAGTATTGAACAACTTCTGCCGTCGTTGGAGGGTTCAGACGGGGAGAGAGAATATGATGTGGCCCAATGATATTTTTTTATATTTATAAATTTAAAAAAAATCCAAAAATACCCCTTATCTCATACGAACTCCAATCCAAACCCAATGACTGTCGTCCCTAGCTAAATACCCCCATTCCGAACACAATGGGATATGTTTCGTAGGCCCATTCGAATGTTTCAGTCAGTTTTCCTTCAAATTAAAATATAAAACATTCAATATTTAAATTGAACGTACATTTCAATTTGCCGGGGCCACATACTGATCCTAAAAATTCCCGAAAAATAAATCTAGCTATATTTTGACGATACGGTCCTAACAAAACTAGTTTTGTTGAATTCTGAGACCGTTTCAAAAATGGCCCTTTTCTGGTCGATCCAATTTAATAGAAATCGACCAAACACATTTTCCTTTGCCATGCTCGCATACTAGCTTCAAAAATTATGAAATTTGAAACCTAGCGATAATTTGACATCCTAGATCCAACAAAAGTGGTTTCGACGAATTCTGAGGTCGTTTGCTAAATGGCTATTTTCACGGGCTATATAAATTCTATAGCGACCTTTCTGAAAATTCATTTAGCCATAACTTTTGCTTCCCGCTGTGAAACTTCGATTTTTCAGATTCGTTAGAAAGATATTCACTAACAGATTTAACTATTTTTGGTTTCATTAAAATCCGTTTTATTTTGCACCCGGTATAGTTAGTCAAAGTTTGAATTCAAATTTTGAAACTATTGCGCCATTTCAGGCCTTGTTTATAATTAGAATTAATTATATTTATTTTCAAACGTCGATTCAAACATACTTTTCATCGCTATTATTTAAAATAATTTATTTTAAATATCAAAAATTCACTAAAATAGCCAATTTAAAATTTACAAACTGGTTCAGATTTTCCGGGTTGTTACATCTCTAGAGATACACTGTCGGAAGGTGGTCCCATACCTTGCCAGTTGGAATTCATTACCCAATAAGCGCCCGTGGTTTTTTATTGTATATTATGTATGTGGAACGTGAGATGAAAGTGTTCTGCTAGATGTTTATTATATAGTGGTTGATAGACACTATCATAATATCAAACGGATTTTTGATATAAAGATTATCGTTTGTTTCAAAAGGATTTGAAAGTAAAATCAAGTGTTTTAGACTCTCATAAGGGAAAAACCCGTTCCATGTTATACGGCATGGTCTTATGAGATATCGTTTACTTTCTCAAACTGTTTTAAATTGTTTACCCACACTAGTCCCATGACTGACCCGGAGTTTATCTTGTTTTGTTTCCCTAAATTCTTGGGTGCCCAAATTTGTACGGGCAGTCAAGTAGTCATGATTTACAGATACACTAGAAGGAGCTTGGAGAAGGAGGCTTCAGTAGCATTTTATAGCTATTGTTTATTTCTGCTGTGATGTAAGTGTTATACTCTAATAATGGTATTATACAGATACCGTTTTATTTCAAAGTTATGTTATGAAATATATTTATTCGTTCCGCTGTGAGATTCGTGTTTACTCTGATGTTGTGATCTTTTTTCCTTCTTTTATTCTAATTTTCTATCTTATCTATTCTCACCCTCTAACTTCTTTCATTAACTATCCGGTATTTCCGATGCTTGGATAGTCGACATTGTGTTTATGTCGATAACCAAGGTCGCAAAAGCCCGGGTCATTACAGTGGTATCAGAGCCGGATTAAGTAATTACCTTGGCTCTGTGGCGTAACTCAGTAGAGATGGGGTTAGTAATCCCTAGATTGATTTGAGTGTATATATACGAGTGAACGTATTTATTATTTGATATAAAATGGTTTTATATTGTGGAGATTTAGTGGTTGAGTTGTTTATGAGTTCTGCTCAATCAGATTAATCCACTGTATCGGTAGGAGTTTCTGAACACACAAATATGATGAACCGACATGGTATGTTTTGAAAGGAAGGTAAATGAAATAATTTTAACCAAATATATTTTGATATGAAAGAATTGGAATTTTTATAATATACTGGATTTGTTCGTTGTTATTATAATCGAATGAGATTATACTTGGAATGGTTATGTAAATAACCAATCAAAATTCGTATAAGTGTTACGAAATGAGTTAAATCTGAATTTAAATTAGAATTGAAATTAAAACTTTGGAAATTTGAATAAGTATTTGTAAATGGAATTGGATTAAATATATGAGAATTTTAAAATCCTGGGAGATTTTAAATTGTTTACAAGCATTTTAAAGGATATTTTGGAAATGATTTCAAAATGGAAATGTTTAAATATGGTTTTGAAATTGTTATAGTATTGAACTCACTTCGATAGCTGGAAAATAACCCTGGTCATGATGGCCGCATCATCAGTGTCATTTTCAAGTTGTAAGTGACGGATGACTACCAAAAATTGTGTTTTTGAATTGTTTTGTGGAAAGCAAGTTGTTTTGAATCCTGAAAAGGGATATCTGGTTTTAGAAAAGCTAAACTGTTTGAAATTCCCTAGGGAAGATTGTTTGAATTAAAACAAATTAAATTAGAATTTGTACAAGCAAATAGAAATAGAAATTGAATTGAAACTATTTAATTGGAAAATGAATTTAGATAGAAAAATATCGAATTAGATTGGATTAATGATAATCCGAAATGGAATTGGACTGGTAAGTTAAGAGTTGAAATTAAAAATGGAATCTGAGTTAAGAACCGGATTTGGCTTGGGTATAACCGAATGATTGGGATAACATTGGTATATGCAGAATTAGTAGCAGATAGAAAGGATATAATGATATGCCCGACAAAAAGGTACCAGTTTATATTATGTATGGGTTTGAGATTTTGATGAGTCGAATTGGCAAGTCGCTTGGTTGTTTGATTATCTTTTGGGCTGGAGAAGGCCTAAAGAGGCGAGTTGGAGTTTGAGCTATCGACCAGTACAAAGGAGGTGCTGGCGATTTTTTTTGAAAAGTTAAGGTGTTAGACAATTTTCAGAATTTTTGAAAATTTTCGTTTATAGAAATAAATTAATATTTTAGTAAGATTTATTAGTTCAGTTAAAACTGAAGTTAATAGATAAACAAATAAATTTTTAACCTAGTTAATAGGGTTTGCTTTCTACCTTAGCAATGTCGAGGACGAAATTATTTTAAGGGGGGAAGAATGTAACGTCCCGTATTTTTTAATGGATAATAAATAATTTATTTAATTATTTAAATAATTGTTTGGTTATTTAAAATGACCAGAGCTAATAATATTGAATATTTAATTAATTTAAATAATAGAATAATATATTTAATTTTCGAAATAGTCGGAAAATAGTCGGAAATAGTTGAATTCACAATATTGTGTGAATTGGATCATTTATAATATATAATTCAGTTTAGAGTTGAATTATATTAACGAATATATTATATAAACGACAGTCGAACGTATAATTATGTTATAATTAAAATTGAGCTCGAAATGGCGCTGTAGTTTGTAATTTGGTGATTCGAACTTCAATCGAATATACAAAATCCGTTTTAAATTGGACTTCTGTAAAATAAGAAAGATTTGGAGCTGGTGAAGTATATTTTCAAATGGAAGAGAAAAATCGAGATTTCGTCGTATAGATTGTAAGTTATGTTCAAAATAAATTTTAAAATAGTTGCTATGGAATCGTTTATAAACCATAACAATATATTTAATTTTAATTAAATATTAGTTTCGAATTTGAACAAGATCTTTGAGACGTATATATAATTTAATTTTTAGAATTTTACTGTAATTTTTAATTTGGAAAATAAGCCACTTTTTATTTGGAGTATTTACACCCTATGTCAGCATTTTGGGGTTTCACAGAATAAGCTATCTTGTCTACATTATTATACTTTTGGGATTGTGGTGGCTTTCTCGACGCGACTATAATTTTAATTTTTGTCGTTAGAAGTTCATACGTGAATAAAGTTTGCGTAACAAGGGACCTTAAATATCTAAACTTTAATTGGTGAATGCAAGATAGTCCGACGAACCTAAAGGCTCCAAGTATAATGAGCTATATAAGAGAACCTAAAGAAAAATAGTTTAGTATATCATACAACATAAAACTTAAACATTGATAATGGTATTATATGACCTTTTATTTAAAATTTTGAAAAGATGGTCAATGGCATGTAACCTGCACTCGTAACTGACACTGGTAGTAAATGTCAAAGTTATTTACCGTATAGTGAGTTGTTAACATTTACAATTGTGACATATGTCACAAATGTACAAACACACGGAACAGTACACAAACTGATGCTTTGTTTTTCAAATATTCAAACAAGTATCATCAAGACTTAAGGACCTCATAAGAAACTAAGTGCTCCCAACACATAAGCACGTTCATTTTCTGCCTTTCATTTATTACTACTCTCCCTTACGTCCTCTCGTGTCTCCTCATCAATACAAAGTCATGCTTTCTACAAACTTAGCTTAGGGGATAAGTAAAATCGATATATATATATTATTATTTTACATTTCTTAGATACTAAGGAAGAGAAGCCTATATAAGTAACCACCTGACCATCGTACCTCAATTTTGTTTTCTCTCCACTAAAAGTTTTGAAACGATATTTGTTAAGCTTCATTAATCATATGCTTCAACCTCATGTTCGATATGTTGGTTTCGAGCGTTGTTTTTATCGCTGCAATGTCGAGTTTTGTTCTTTGGTTGGATAGCTAGTGATATTGGAGCTGAAATTTAAACGGGCTGTTGCGGTTTTGAGAGGATGGACGTAAGAAGTTGTGGAAGGAGTGACAGGAGGCCATGATTGGAATAAAGAGACAGAAAATAGCATGACAATTGGTTTAACTGGGAAGTGGGTATTTTAGGGTGGTCTCAACGTAATCATGTTCGCTGCTTCTAACCTGTAATAACCCGGAAATCTGAGCCAATTTAAATTTTTTATTTTGGCAATTTTGATGAGTTTTGAATATTTAAAATGAATTATTTTAAATAATAATGACGAGAAATTTATTTTGAATAGAAATAGAACGTATATATTTATTTGAATCGTCGTTAGAATATAAATATTTTATTTTAATTATAAAAGGAATTGAAAATTACGAGGTAGTTCGAAAATTCGATTTCAAAGTTCAAATGAATGTACAGGATTCAAATTAAACGGGATATTGGTGAAACCAAAAATATTAGAATCTATTTGAAAATATCTTTTCAACGAATCCGAAAAATTGAAATTTGATAGCGAGAATAAAAAGTTATGCCCAGTTGAAAATTCAGAATAGTCGTTATGGAATTCTGGCCCTTGAAAATGGAAATTTTGCAAACGACCTCTGTTTTTGACGAAACCACTTTTTTTGGAATATGCATGTGAGTGTGGCAAAGGAAAACGTGGTTTGACAATTTCAGTCAATTTGGATCGACCAAAAAATGATCATTTTTCAAACGGTCTTCAAATTTGACGAAATTAGTTTTGTTAGGACGTATCGTCAATACGAAGCTAGAAATAATTTTTTGGGAATTTTTAGGGTCCGTATGTGACCCCAGTAACTTGAAATGTACGTTTAAAATTCAATATAATGATTTATATTTAATTTTTATGGAAACTGATCAAAACAGCCGAACTAGCTCACGATACATATCCCATTGTGTTCGGAATGGGGGAAATTAGCTAGGGGCGACAGTCGTTGGGATCGAATTGGAAATCAAATGAAAAAGAAACTTTTTGGTGAATAAATTAACTAAATTAAATATAATATAAAACCATTCTTTCCCCCCTTTTACTCTTTCCCAGGTCAACCCTCCCTTTATATCGTTCAACCCACGATAGAAATAAGAAAAGAAAAAAAAAGAAAATCGATCGTTCAACCGCCGTCATGGCCCTGGCCTCGCAGCGCCGCCATGTCCCTCTCCGACCTACCTCGGCCTGCTGACGCCGCCCCCTTCCCCTCCGCTTCCCTCTCTTCCAGTTGAAACCCGTGAACTCTTCCCCATCGCGAGGATCGGAACAACCCACCCCCATAACCACGTCGCACCACCAGTCTCCCCCTCCCTTCCCGATCGACGGCGGACCAGACACCGCCCCCTTCATTTCAGACTGACGCAGCTCCCCCCTTTTGTGAGTTTTTATTTTATTTTAATTTTTTCCTTTTTATGAATTTATTTAAATAATAAAAGCATTAACTTTTAAAATCAGTTTTCATAGGAAAAGCATTGTGTTTAAATTTGAGATTTTTGTAAATAAATAGGGCATCATTTTAACAAAATAAAAATGTGATTTATATTTTTGTTAGAAAGAAAAAGATTATATTTTTGTTAAGAAGAAAAAGATAATAATTTTAGATATGAAAAGGTTGGATTTTTAATATAGAAAAGAATAGATTTTTAATTGAGATTTTTATATGATAAAAATTCGATTTTTATATGTAAAGTAGACATGAAAAGATACGATTTTTAACCGTATAAGGATATGATTTTTATTTATGTGAAGATAGGATTTTTATTAATATAAAGATGCGATCTTTAATATGATAAAGGCAGGATTTTTACTTAGGAAATGATACGATTTTTAAATAATAAAAATATGTTTTTTTGTATAAGTAACGAAATAAAAATATGATTTTTATCCATGTAGCGGTGAAATAAAAATGTGATTTTTATTTATGAACAACGTGGAAAGGTAGCATTGGAATGTCGGGAAAATTCAAACCATCGTCCACTAAAGAATGGAGGAGTGGATCCCTCGGTGAGAACTTCTCACTTTTAATTTATTTTCTAGTTTGAAATATATACTAGGATGCGGACGGTGCTTAGCACCACCTGACACCCGTTGTCCACAGACCATGGACGACTTGTGTGATTGTTTGTTTTGTGAAATTTGACCGTTGTTTGTGATGTGAAATAAATAATTTCATGTGTTGATATAAAGTAATTTCATGTGTTGAAATAAAATAATTTCATGTGTTGAAATAGAATATTTATTCATGTGTTGAAATAAAATATATATTCATTTACAAATCGAACGATTTGTTTATGTACATCCATTTGACTGATATTGATTGGGACGATAAATTTTACACATCGCCCAACTCCACAAATAAAATCTGTGTTTGGTTATTTGAAACCCCATACGGGTATTTGGATGATATTTGACATACACTAATCCCGATTGTTTAGTTGTATGTCAATCGATGGATTGACAGACTGTGTAAGCGTTAATTATTTGTATTTAATGCTTATGCAGTTGTGTGGTGCACTCTGGATGATGGTTGATGATTTATCATTGCTATTATATACATGTATTGTAGAAAATCCATATAATTAACATTATATGGTAATTGATTGGGCCTCATTCCAATTTGGAAAATAAGGAATATTATAAAAGAAAATTCATGTGTTGAATAAAAATATAAATTCATTTGTTGAATAGAATAAAAATTCATGTGTTGAATAGAATAAAAATTCATGTGTTGAATAAAAATATAAATTCATGCGTTGAAGAAAATATTCATTTGTTGAATAGAATAACGATGTTATTGAAATATATAAAGCTGTGTAGATTAGATATGCGCCATTTTGACGTGAACGATATCTATATCGATTTTATTCATTTTTATGATGAATATTGAAAACGAAGTGATTTCAAAATATAAAATTTTGAAAAATATTATCATTTATATATCGATGATGTGGAATATTCAATATTGATTCGAAATTGAATATGAAGTTGAAATCGTTTCGAAAACGAATTTAAAAGGATTTATAAAATATGTTTTAGAAGGAAATCGACGAGATATATATAATATATATTATATATATAATGGCCTGAATAGAACGCGCCGCGCTGCGGTAGTTCACGAATTTCGACCATTAACTTCGAATGGACATTGCAGGAGATCCGACCGTCGGATTCTCCTAAAACCGGAACCGTTGGGTTCGTATCGAAAAGAGCTTTTTAAGGAATATTAGAGATTTGAAATCTAACGGTTGGATTTGGAATTATGTCCAAATCAAATTTGGAAAAGGTCGCTGTAAGTGCAGTTCGATGGCCGTTGATGGAAATCGACTGTACGGGCCTTGATAAAATTAATAATAATAATAATAATTTGTGTAAAATCATAAGAAATGATTTGTGAAGAATTGGGATGAAAATTTCCATATTTGAAAAGATAAAAATAGATTTTTATCGAAATGAACTAGTTTTGAACTAGAATTAAAATCAATTTATTTTTGAAATAAATAAATTGAATTTGAAAGGGGTTTTAAAAGTAACCAGAATTTCCAATAACTGAATTGGAATGTATTTGAATCGAAATTGTATTTGGAAAATTTCGATGTTGGATTTCGTGATTACACAGATATTGTTGTGGAAATTTGAAAGATATATTTATATCGTTATTTCCAATATGATATTTGTTGGTCGTAGAATTTGATATTGAATATAAGCCGATATATTTTCTATTCAGAGCCTTGTATTTAATATCGAATGGGATTTGGGTTTGTCGTGAATGGTGTCTTCATTAACACTGTTCTTAAACCCAGTTGAGAAAAAGATTAAATCTTTTTATTTAGATTTAATGAAGTGTACCAATTAAATGGTATTTAATTGGAATTGAATTTGAATTGATTTTTGGGTTTATCGTGAATGGTGTTTTAAGTAACACTTGTTCTTTAACCCAATAAGTAATGGAATGTGATTTTGGGTTTATAGTGAACCGTATTTTAAATGACATTGGTTCTTTAACCCAGTTAAAGACAGGGTATGTTTTCCCAGATTAAACAGTCATTAATATTGATTTTTGGGAAGATTAAAAACAAGTGGAGTTTTAATGAATCTTTAAGTAGATTGAAATAATCGAGAATGGAGTATCACCAGTTTTGCTCCAGGCGATAGTTAAATCTTTAATTAGATTTGAATGTGAAATGGTAATTGAATTTACCGATAACACTGTGGTGTTAGATATAAAGTGTTACCAGTTTTACTTCATGGGATGAATAGGTTGGGATTGGGAAATAAAATAAATGATTACTACGGTGTGGTTCGTTAATCCCAACTAATTTGAATTGATATTCAAAAGAAGATTAAAGAATAAATTTAAAGAATTTATCTCTGATAAATTAATGGGAACCTTTCCCAAAGTATAAGAATATTTGAATAAAAGAATATTCTGAATTGGAATGAGGCGTATGTTGTGTTTGTGTAACACTTATTTATTATATACGCGAGTTATTCAGAAAAACCGGGTTTATCCCATTCTGAATAACTGATTCGACGTGGTGTCGAGGATGAAGATGGTGGTTGAAGACCGTAGGTCTTCACATCATTTGGGTGATTACTGATGATCTTGATTGGGCTGTGCACCTAAGAGGAGGGAATTAGTTGGTGATCGTCCAGACGTACTTGGAGATCAATGGATATGCGAGGTACAAGGTGCCTCCGGTTTCGTTCAGACCCAGAACGAACTTGTGAATGGACTGTGTGTCTGACATTGGATTTTATTCTGTGTGATTGATTTCTATTAAATATATATCTGTTTGGCAGCGGAGAATTTATTCTCTTGCTTAACGCCCTTCTCTGAGACGTACGAGCTCAGGGGTTATATATTGATGGATATCAATCGCATGGAGTGAATTGCCTGTGTGGCATGCCTAAGTGGCAATTGATCAAGGCTTCTGTTGAAAAGTAAAGTCTTGTGGTTGATGATCAAAGCACCGCCTGTGTGGCATAGCTTTGTGTAACGTTGATTCATGAGCCTCACACCCCGGTTGTGAACCAGAAACGGGAGAGGATATCAGGGAGGGCATGCGTTTCCTTCTAGCTAGGGTGGTGTCAGTGACCTACCAGCCCTGACATTTATATTATTTTCACCTGTGTGGTTGTTGCTGTTTCAAGGCACCTTGGATATATCGGTGACTGTGTGGAGCCGATGGAGTCATTTGGCTCATTTATGCCCCAAAGGGAGGGGAAACGCAGTGTTCAGGCATTTTAATCCACATCGGTGGACCGACCCTGACATCCAAGGGACGATGCGTTCTGTTCTTGAGACTCGGGCTAGACAGTCTCAAATCGGTAGAGGACTATCTTTTGCCTTGGTTCACAGATGGAAATCCAGCTTCCAATACGTGACTTTGCGGTTTTGATTGTAAACCTATATATGGCGACATATTGGTATGGGGCGCTTATGCCGTCTATGATTGATACTTATGATTGAAATTGTTTTCGCACTATACACTTATAGTAATAATAAAAGATGAAATTTAGTGTATCAAGCATTCTTTGGCTATTATAGGGTAAAACCCTATCCTCCGGCTTGTGTTGCATTGTGTGATAGGACCTGGGTCTTATAATAGCTTCATTGTTCTTTATTTAGCATTGCGCTGTTGTTTTATGCACTGGTATTCTTGGGAGGAAACCCGTTCCGTGTTATACAACGTGGTCCCTTGATTTACCTAACTTTAAAATAAAGATTAATAACTGTTTTAGTTCTCACACCAGTCACATGGCTGACCTGGAGTTTATTGTTTTACCCTAAACTCTGGGTGCCCTTATTTTGACAAGGGCAGCTAGTAGTTTTGGGTTTGCAGATTTATATTCATAGGATCCTGATTTACAGCTGAGGCGATATTCGGAAAGCTCTGTATCAGTGTATTACTTCCAGTTGTGTATTGTGTTATTTTCCGCTGCAGTGATGTATTTAAATCTCTGATAATTTATGATGTGTAATATTTATTCATACTCTGTATATTGTTGTATTCTAATGGAATTGTTGTAATTAACAATGAAATGTTCTTCTGTTTGCGTTCTGATTTGTCGTGTTCTCAAAACATTCAGGGGTTTCGAACGGTCTTGGTCGGTTTAGCGATCGATTCGGATCGAGCGAAATTACTTTTCGTTACATTTGGTATCAGTGCTTTGATTTACAGAGCTCGGAGAACAAGTCACGTTAGAACCAAACGAAATAATTCATCAGAGATTGGATTAGTAACATCCAATGAGAATGACTCGTTAGAGATGGGATCAGTAGTATCCTAGAACGAGTGTGAAGAGTATATTTTTAAAATGAACACGAGTTTTGTTTTGAAAATTTAGTTCAATTATTCGTATTCGAATATTTAATTGTATAGATTTGGACAATCCAGTATATAAAGATTTTGCGTATACGTCTGATCCGAGTGTATTTGAAGTTTTAATATACTGGATAGATATAGAATCACACTCTAGTCACCCGGGGATAATCCTGATGATGGTGCATCATCATCAGCATTTATATTCGAGTGTCGAAGGTGGGATATCTAAATGATTCCAATTGACTGGTGTGAGAACCAAAATTATATAGGGCCTATTGTTGTGATTTGGCACCAAAAATCTGATTTTTGACTAGATATCAAAATTATGAATTTGAAACGTTAATCAACTAATTGATTGCTGATTTTGTTGTTTGATTATTGGTTGATTAATTAAAATTTGAACCATTTAGCCAAATTGAACCGAATAGTGAGTTGAATTGAAATTTATCGCATTTGCATGCTTGTACATGTACTTACATTGAACAGGTCATAGCAAGGAGGCTAGAGAAGAGGAATAAAATTGTTTGCTCGACAAATAGGTACATGTTTATTGTATTTCTTTGGGTTTTGATGATTTTCTGAGCCGATTGGCTGTTTCTTTTTCTTTTTGGATTGGTAAGGGCCATGAGAGGCTATTTGAAATATCCCCAAGTTCCCGGTGCAGGGGAGGTTATGGCGAAATTTTTCGAAAATTTAGGGTGTTAGCCAAATTTTGAAAAATTTGAAAAGTTCTTAGAAACTTAAAAGTTGAAGAATTTAAGCCATAAAGAAAATAGTGAAAGTTGAGTTGATTAGTTAAACAACTTTCACCTTCGTTCCTTTTCGGGGACGAAAAGTTTTAAGCGGGGGAGATTGTAATAACCCGGAAATCTGAGCCAATTTAAATTTTTTATTTTGGCAATTTTGCTGAATTTTTAATATTTAAAATGAATTATTTTAAATAATAATGATGAGAAATTTATTTTGAATAGAAATAGAACGTATATATTTATTTGAATCGTCGATAGAACATAAATATTTTATTTTAATTATAAAAGGAATTGAAAATGGCGCGGTAGTTCAAAAATTCGATTTCAAAGTTCAAATGAATGTATAGGATTCAAAATAAACCGGATTTTTGCGAAACCAAAAATATTAGAATCTATTTGAAAATATCTTTTCAGCGAATCCGAAAAATTGAAATTTCATATCGGGAATAAAAAGTTATGCCCAGTTGAAAATTCAGAATAGTCACTATGGAATTCTGGCCCTTAAAAATGGAAATTTTGCAAACGACCTCTGTTTTTGACGAAACCACTTTTGGTTGGAACCGGAATGTCAAGTTATTGCTAGATTCCAAAATTCGTAATTTTCTGAATCAATATGTGAGTGTGGCAAAGGAAAACGTGGTTTGACAGTTTCAGTCAATTTGGATCGACCAGAAAATGACCATTTTTCAAACCGTCTTCAAATTTGAAGAAATTAGTTTTGTTAGGACCGTATCGTCAATACGAAGCTAGAAATAATTTTTTGGGAATTTTTAGGGTCCGTATGTGACCCCAGTAAGTTGAAATGTACGTTTAAAATTCAATATATGATTTATATTTAATTTTGATGGAAACTGATCGAAACAACCGAACTGGCCCACGATACATATCCCATTGTGTTCGGAATGGGGGTGATTAGCTAGGGGTGACAGTCATTGGGCTCGAATTGGAAATCAAATGAAAAAGAAACTTTTTGGTGAATATATTAATTAAATTAAATATAATATAAAACCATTCTTCCCACCTTTACTCTTTCCCCGGTCAACCCTCCCTTTATATTGTTCAACCCATGATAGAAATAAGAAAAGAAAAAGAAAATAGAAAAAAGCAAAACAAAATCGATCGTTCAACCGCCGCCAGAGCCCTGGCCTCGCCGCGCCGCCATGTCCCTCTCCGCCCCACCTCGGCCTGCTGACGCCGCCCCCTTCCCCTCCGCTTCCCTCTCTTCCAATTGAAACCCGCGAACTCTTCCCCATCGCGAGGATCGGAACAGCCCACCCCCATAATCGCGTCGCACCACCAGTCTCCCCCCTTCCCGATCGACGGCGAACCAGACACCGCCCCCCTTCATTTCAGACTGACGCAACTCCCCCCCATCTTGTGAGTTTTTATTTTATTTTAATTTTATCCTTTTTATGAATTTATTTAAATAAGAAAAGCATTAACTTTTAAAATCAGTTTTCATAGGAAAAGCATTGTGTTTAAATTTGAGATCTTTTATAAATAAATAGGGCATCATTTTAACAAAATAAAAATGTGATTTATATTTTTGTTAGGAAGAAAAAGATTATATTTTTGTTAAGAAGAAAAAGATAATATTTTTAGATATGAAAAGGTTGGATTTTTAATATAGAAAAGAATAGATTTTTAATTGAGATTTTTATATGATAAAAATTCGATTTTTATATGTGAAGTATACATGAAAAGATACGATTTTTAACCATATAAGGATACAATTTTTATTTATGTGAAGATAGGAATTTTGTTAATATAAAGATGCGACCTTTAATATGATAAAGGTAGGATTTTTACTTACGAAAAGATACGATTTTTAAATAATAAAAACATGTTTTTTTTGTATAAGTAACGAAATAAAAATATGATTTTAATCCATGTAGCAGTGAAATAAAAATGTGATTTTTATTTATGAACAGCGTGGATAGGTAGCATTGGAATGTCGGGAAAATCCAAACCATCGTCCGCTAAAGAATGGAGGAGTTCATCCCTCGGTGAGAACTTCTCACTTTTAATTTATTTTCTAGTTTGAAATATGTACTAGGATGCGGACGGTGCTTAGCAGCACCCGACACCCGTTGTCCACAGACCATGGACGACTTGTGTGATGTTTGTGTTGTGAAATTTGACTGTTGTTTGTGATGTGAAAATAATAATTTCATGTGTTGAAATAAAATAATTTCATGTGTTGAAATAGAATATATATTCACGTGTTGAAGTAAAATATATATTCATTTACAAATCGAACGATTTGTTTATGTACACCCATTTGACTGATATTGATGGGGACAATAAATTTTACACATCGCCCAACTCCACAAATAAAATATGTGTTTGTTGATTTGAAACCCCATACGAGTATTGGGATGATATTTGACGTACACTAATCCCGATTGTTTAGTTGTATGTCAATCGATGGGTTGACAGACTGTGTAAGCGTTAATTATTTGTATTTAATGCTTATTGAGTTGTGTGGTGCACTCTGGATGATGGTTGATGATTTATCGTTGCTATTATATACATGTGTTGTAGAAAAACCATATAATTAACATTATATGGTAATTGATTGGGCCTCATTCCAATTTGGAAAATAAGGAATATTATAAAAGAAAATTCATGTGTTAAATAGAAAGAAAATTCATGTGTTGAATAAAAATAAAAATTCACGTGTTGAATAGAAAGAAAATTCATGTGTTGAATAGAAAGAAAATTCATGTGTTGAATAAAAATATAAATTCATGTGTTGAATAGAATAAAAATTCATGTGATGAATAGAATAAAAATTCATGTGTTGAATAGAATAAAAATTCATGTGTTGAATAAAAATATAAATTCATGTGTTGAAGAAAATATTCATTTGTTGAATAGAATAACGAAGTTATTGAAGTATATAAAGCCGTGTTGATTAGATATGCGCCATTTTGACGTGAATGATATCTATATCGATTTTATTCATTTTTATAACGAATATTGAAAACGAAGTGATTTCAAAATATAACGTTTTGAAAAATATTATCATTTGTATATCAATGATGTGGAATATTCAATTTTGATTCGAAATTGAATATGAAGTTGAAATCATTTCGAAAACGAATATAAAAGGATTTATAAAATACGTTTTAAATGGAAATCGACGAAATATATAAAATTTATATTATATTATATTATATTATATATATATATATATACAATGGCCTGAATAGAACGCGCCGCGCTGCGGTAGTTCACGAATTTCGACCATTAACTTCGAATGGACATTGCAGGAGATCCGACCGTCGGATTCTCCTAAAACCGGAACCTTGGGTTCGTATCGAAAAGAGCTTTTTAAGGAATATTAGAGATTTGAAATCTAACGGTTGGATTTGGAATTATGTCCAAATCAAATTTGAAAAAGGTCGCTGTAAGTGCAGTTCGATGGCCGTTGATGGAAATCGACTGTATGGGCCTTGATAAAATTAATAATAATAATAATAATTTGTGTAAAATCATAAGATGATTTGTGAAGAATTGGGATGAAAATTTCCATATTTGAAAAGATAAAAATAGATTTTTATCGAAATGAACTAGTTTTGAACTAGAATTAAAATCAATTTATTTTTGAAATAAATAAATTGAATTTGAAAGGGGTTTTAAAAGTAACCAGAATTTCCAATAACTGAATTGGAATGGATTTGAATCGAAATTGTCTTTGGAAAATTTCGATGTTGGATTTCGTGATTACACAGATATTGTTATGGAAATTTGAAAGATATATTTATATCGTTATTTCCAATACGATAATTGTTGGTCGTAGAATTTGATATTGAATATAAGCCGATATATTTTCTATTCAGAGCCTTGTATTTAATATCAAATAAGATTTGGTTTTGTCGTGAATAGTGTCTTCATTAACACTGTTCTTAAACCCAGTTGAGAAAAAGATTAAATCTTTTTATTTAGATTTAATGAAGTGTACCAATTAAATGGTATTTAATTGGAATTGAATTTGAATTGATTTTTGGGTTTATCGTGAATGGTGTTTTAAGTAACACTTGTTCTTTAACCCAATAAGTAATGGAATGTGATTTTGGGTTTATAGTGAACCGTATTTTAAATGACATTGGTTCTTTAACCCAGTTAAAGACAGGGTATGTTTTCCCAGATTAAACAGTCATTAATATTGATTTTTGGGAAGATTAAAAACAAGTGGATTTTTAATGAATCTTTAAGTAGATTGAAATAATCGAGAATGGAGTATCACCAGTTTTGCTCCCGGCGATAGTTAAATCTTTAATTAGATTTGAACATGAAATGGTAATTGAATTTACCGATAACACCGTGGTGTTAGATATAAAGTATTACCAATTTTACTTCATGGGATGAATAGGTTGGGATTGGGAAATATAATAAATGATTACTGCGGTGTGGTTCGCTAATCCCGACTAATTTGAATTGATATTCAAAAGAAGATTAAAGAATAAATTTAAAGAATTTATCTCTGATAAAATTAATGGGAACCTTTCCCAAAATATAAGAATATTTGAATAAAAGAATATTTTGAACTGGAATGAGGCGTATATTGTGTTTGTGTAACACTTGTTTATTATATACGCGAGTTATTCAGAAAGACCGGGTTTATCCCATTCTGAATAACTGATTCGACGTGGTGTCGAGGATGAAGACGGTGGTTGAAGACCGAAGGTCTTCACATCGTTTGGGTGACTACTGATGATCTTGATTGGGCCGTACACCTAAGAGGAGGGAATCAATTGGTAATCGTCCAGACGTTCTTGGAGATCGATGGATATGCGAGGTACAAGGTGCCTCCGGTTTCATTCAGACCCAGAACGAACTTTTGAATGGACTGTGTGTCTGACATTGGATTTTATTCTGTGTGATTGATTTCTATTAAATATATATCTGTTTGGCGGTAGAGAATTTATTCTCATGCGTAACGCCCTTTTCTGAGACGTACGAGCTCAGGGGTTATATATTGATGGATATCAATCGCATGGAGTGAATTGCGTGTGTGGCATGCCTAAGTGGCAACTGATCAAGGCTTCTGTTGAAAAGCAAAGTCTCGTGGTTGATGATCAAACCACCGCCTGTGTGGCATAGCTTTGTGTAACGTTGATTCGCGAGCCTCACACCCCGGTTGTGAACCAGAAACGGGAGAGGACATCAGGGAGGGCATGCGTTTCCTTCTAGCTAGGGTGGTGTCCGTGACCTACCAGCCCTGCCATTTATATTGTTTTCACCTGTGTGGTTGTTGATGTTGCGAGGCGCCTCGGATATATCGGTGACTGTGTGGAAACGATGGAGTCATTTGGCTCATTTACGCCTCAAAGGGCGGGGAAACGCAGTGTTCAGGCATTTTAATCCACATCGGTGGACTGGCACTGACGATCCAAGGGACGATGCGTTATGTTCCTGAGGCTCGGGCTAGACATTCTCGAATCGGTAGAGGATTATCTTTTGCCTCGGTTCACAGATGGAAATCCAGCTTCCAATACGTGGCTTTGCGGTTTTGATTGTAAAAATATATATGGCGACATAGTGATATGGGGCACTTATGTCGTCTATGATTGATACTTATGATTGAAATTGTTTTGGCACTATACACTTATAGTAATAATAAAAGATGAAATTTAGCATATCAAGCATTCTTTGGCTATTATAAGGTAAAACCCTATCCTCCGGCTTGTGTTGCATTGTGTGATGGGACCTGGGTCTTATAATAGCTTCATTGTTCTTTATTTAGCATTGCGCTGTTGTTTTATGCACTGGTATTCTTGGGAGGAAGCCCATTCTATGTTATACGACGTGGTCCCATGATTTACCTAACTTTAAAATAAAGATTAATAATTGTTTTAGTTCTCACACCAGTCACATGACTGACCTAGAGTTTATTGTCTTAACCTAAACTCTGGGTGTAACACCCCACTCCCGCTATGATCACTCACTAAGGGAATGCCATAGCATCGGTGGAGTATTTTAGTGAATATAGAACAGAAAAATTACAACAAGACAGATATAAATAGTACTTGAAATTTAAAACATCATCTCATAACAGCGGAAGTAAAACATGTCCGGTTACATCATAAAACCACAATAAAAGTCAAGTACAATATCCATCAAAATAAAGAAGTACATAATCCCACTCTCATACAATAGCCGTTACAAAAGAAAAGATAACTGGGTAACTGGAGCTTTACATCTATCCAAGCTCCTAAAGACTGGAACAGCAATCCGATCAAGCTCCACTACTGCTAGGATCCACCGTAGGACCTGAGGGTTGGAAAAAAAAAAGATAAAAACAACGGGGTCAGACATAAGTCTGAGCGAGTCCTATAACTTTAACAATACAATCGTTAAAGTAACCAGAGAAGACATAAACTGATATACGGTAACTAATGGGGATGAATGGCTACACTAAGCAGTCAACTAAACTAAGATAAAAGATAAAGACGCATCTACCCTTCCAAAGGTAAATTACTAAACTGCACCACACGAGTCAATCCTAACTTAAAGGTTG
Organism: Allium sativum; assembly: GCA_030737875.1. NCBI lineage: Eukaryota > Viridiplantae > Streptophyta > Magnoliopsida > Asparagales > Amaryllidaceae > Allium > Allium sativum. The sequence continues at coordinate 399,874,904 of CM060926.1, read as the reverse complement.
ATCCCACCCATGGACTTATAAAATTAACTTAATAGTTCTCGCGTACCCCTAGGTGACTAAGTAGACGCCACGGGGCCCTACAATCCACTAGGTGTACACACTACTCCCCATTCGATCGGCTCCCTAACGTAGATACCCGTGCTGGCCCCACCGTGGGGTGTACCATTCCCCAACGTGGCAACCTGATAAAATTAACGGTGCACGGCTTATATCTACACGATGCAACAACGTCTTATTTACCAGCCCGGGTCCACACACGCATATGAAACCCGTTGGTCATGCGTTGCCACCGCTAACCCATTTTGGCCTCTTATAGTCAAGCCCAGTATGCGTGTCCCGTCCTCGACATGGGTCGAGCCCACTAAGATACGTATGGGTTACTGGTTGAAATGGGCCCCCAGCACAAGCCATCCCCCTAAGCTTGGCCCACACACTAGTGTTTCCCACTTAACCCTTTAATCATGTTTAATTACAGGTTTCATCTTGGTTAAGTATTTTATCATATTTTCTGTTGGCAACCACTAGCAATTTCCACATACCACCCAAGGTACCCACTTAACCCCCATGCCCCACTACATGCTTATCTGGTTAAGTGTTTCTTAATTGATTAACACCGTAACCGTGTAAAGGACCCCTCACATTGGACCGTCATTTGTAGATGCCTTGTTAAGCTGGTAAACTCCGGGCAGTCTTACACTACAAACGGGTCCAACCTCATGTCATTTACCCTTGTTACGTATTTAATTTATGATTAAGACCCCTCACATTGGACCGTCATTTGTAGATGCCTGGTTAAGCCGGTAAACTCCGGGCAGTCTTACACTACAAACGGGTCCAACCTCGTGTCTTAATCGATTAATTACTCCCATAATTTGTGTTAATTATCATGTTTATTTTAGGAATATGGGTGCACCTAACTTAATAGGCAAATTCCCAACTCCAAAGTGTGGGTACACCTAACTTAATAGGCAAATTCCCAACACATAGTATGGGTACACCTAACTTAATTGGCAAATTCCCGTACTATGTTCATTTATTTTATGTTATGCATAATTATATTAATTTCACACAATCTTATTAACATATGCATTTAATTAACCCCATCGTTCCCACGTAATTTCGTTCTCATGACATAACACATATAAAAGGTGTCAACTTGCATATGTATGAACATGTTTCAAAGGTGCCATCTTGCATATTAACAAACACATAACCTGCATATGAACTTGCATAACATGTCACATAACTTGCATATAATCTTGTATAACATGTTACATACTTGCATATGAACTCATAAACTTGCATATGAACTTACATAACATGTTACATACTTGCATATGAACTCATAAACTTGCATATGAAGAAACATACAACTTGCATAATTATCATACATGTAACTTGCATATTATCATACATGTAACTTGCATATTAACATATGATCACAAAGCACAAAACTTGCATAACCCACATACATTAACAAACAAACATCATGTCATATGACTTAAAACCCATTAATCCCCAAACAAAACCATATGATCTCATCATATCTCATCTACTTAGTTTAGCAATTGATCATTAGAGTGATAGAAACTCACAACTAGCCAATTTGCACTCCAAATGAAGAAGATTAAGATGCTTAGAATGGATTAGAGGTTGATTAGAGAGTGATTAGCTTGCAACCCTCTTCATAAATTAGTGGAGGCTCCTTCTAAGATTTAATTTGGCGGCATGTAGCCCTCAATTCTATTTTTAGTATGGATTAGGGTAGGTTTAGGGTGTATTTATAGATTAGGTGAGTGTTTTAGGCCCTTAGATTAACCCTAAATTAGATTAGGACCCTTAGATTTCGGAACCTTCCAGAAACCAGCCCTAAGACCAAGCCCAAACCCCAAACTGGTGCACCCAACCACAGAACTCTCTAGAAACTGTGCAGGTTTCCTGTCCCGACATGGGCGCACTTCCCAAGTGCGCCAGTGTATTTTTGTACTGCCGCACTTCACAAGTGCGCCAGTGCATTTCTGGCCTGTTTCGGGTTTTTCTGCCTAACTTCGTTCGTCCATATCTCTTTCATACGGTACCCGTTTTACGCAAACTCGGACTCTATTTCGCGTATTTTTCCGAGACGAACGCAATGACGCAGCCCGTTTCCCCTGATTCTCACATCTGAGATTATTTATACTTTAATTACTAACCATTAGTGTTAATTGAAATTCGGGGTGTTACATTCTCCCCTACTTAAAGGATTTCGTCCTCGAAATCTCTAAGTCAAGAAGAACGTATCCTATCAACCAAACAACCATCTACTAAACCATCAACTACAAGCAACCATTATCCTTAGAAACTTCTAATGATGTATGAACATATGCAGAAAGTGTGTGTATATGTCCGTATACTAATGCAAAATCAGGCGGTCTACTGATTCAGTCGACCTCCTTAATGCAGACCATGATAGTGCCATGCATCCAATATGTATGCGAAACCCTATTGACACATACAATTTCTATATGCGTGCACAACCATACACAAAAAAAATGCATCATCCACATGATAACACAGCCATGATACATCCATCAATCTAACTACCACATCCATTTATGCGATATGCAACATGAAGTGACTGAGCCGATCTAGTGCCTAATGTGTGTGTATATGCATCCACGAGCAACCACTAGCAAACAATTGCATCCACATGCATCCATCAACCATAACATGTTTCAAACACATGTTTCAACCATAGGTTTTACCCTATCTAAAGGTCATAGGTACTAGCGAGAGGATATACTAAAGATAAGATAAGTACTAGACAAGCGATAAAGGAGAAGTTAAAAGACATACTCTCAAAAAGGAATGGGTACAATGAACGCATCTTCGCTTCCGTCTCCCAAGTAGCATTGCCCTCGTCTTCTCCCCATTGTACTTTGACTAGTTGGACCTCTCGATTCCTCAATTTCCTAGTTTCTGACCCAAGGATGCGAGTAGGAGCTCGTCGAATCGTCGTGTAACGGCTGGAAATTTCCGACTCCTCGAGAGTCGGAAATTCCGCGACGTTAGTGAAAGAATTTAGAAGGTGAGAAAGAAAAGATAGAACTAATAGAATAGAAGAAGAAGAAGAACATCAGAATCATCAGAGTAACACGAATCTCACAGTGGAACGAATAGCATATAATATATAACATAGCTTTGAAGTAAACAGTTATATATATACAATAGCACTTATCAGAGTACAACACTTACAACACAGCGGAAATAACTATAGCTATAAAATCTTGCAGCCTCCTGCTCCAAGCTCTCCAAGTATATCTGTAAATCCCGACTACTTGACTGCCCATACAAATTTAGGCACCCAAGAGTTTAGGGAAAACAACAAAGTAAACTCCGGGTCAGTCATGGGACTAGTGTGAGTAAAATAGTTTAAAACAGGTATAGGATATCTCATAAGACCACGCCGTGAATACGGAACGGGTTTTTCCCTTATGAGTATTTGAACAACTTTGACAAGCATATCATTGTGATATTATAATAATGTCTAAGTACAAATAGGTATCAATCTAGCAGAAACGCTTGCATCTCACGTTCTACATACATAGTATAAAATCATAAACCGCAGGGTGCTTATCGGAGAATGGATTCCAACAGACAAGGTATGGGAGCACCTTCTGAATAGTGTACTCTAGAGGTGATACACTCAGGGTTCAACAAGAACGTCTTGCAACCCGGCCACACATGACCGCTCACTCATTTAGCTTGAGTGTCGCGAATATATTGCCACCACGGTTGTAGGCCATCAAACCGTTATCCGAAGATACAGAATCAAAAAGAAGTATGAATATGAATATTCTCTAGATCGGTGACAATACACCCTGCTTGGGGATGAACCAACTAGCCATGCTGCCTAGCCCAACTTTTGTTACTTCCCGGTGTGAGGCTAGAAGCTACGTCTATCTTCAGAACATCTGATCACCATTCACTTTGAATGCCACATCGTCATACCCGCCAAATCACAAATTGGCTTATCCAAAAATAACACGGGTATATAGCTAAGAGAAACGAATTCCTCCGCCACCAAACGTGAATACGTTTGAACAGATCAACTTACGCGATCCATTGGATATACTCTGTCAGACCTTCTTCCATATACGTTGTCCTGGGACTGGACAAGCCGAAGGCACTATTCAGTATATCCATCTTAGTCACTGTTATCTAAGACTAATACAACAGCCCTTGCACTTTACTCCGTCTTCAATTTATCTTTGGCAGATATTGCTCGCAACGCTTATGCCAATACAAAGTGGTTCTTTGGATAATAATCCAACCGGTCTCTCCATATTAACAACGTTAAAATGGTAAAAACTTTGATAGTCTGTGATTCAACTATCAAATGAAAACATGTCGGTGTACAAACAACGATCTTATTTCCAAATGGAAATTCGATCGATCAATCATCACATGTTCATATTTCCTTATTTCATATATTTAGAAAATATATGTTATTAATCATTGGAAAACATTTCCATAGCTTATTTTCACATCACTATTATTTCGCAACTATCAGTCCCTAACTGTAACTAGTATGAGAACAAATCTCTAAGTATCAATCCGGAAGGTCGAAACCAACATCAGATCGTCACTTAGAAAACCGTTCAACTTACCCTCTCCAGTTAGTTTCTGAATTTGCTTAACTCTATTTCTTAAATTCCTATCATGAAAACATTTCATTTTCTATGTTTAGAAAACATATCTGACTATATTTGGAAAACGTTTCCAAAACTCATTTACGGATTTCCAATGAACGTTGTATAAAACATCGTTTCGCTTAATCCATTTATCGCTTATTCCTTAACGTTATTTCTAATCAACCTTTTAGATCGAACCACAACTATTCCTTTGTCAATTCTGAAGTCAATCAAGTTGGGGTATAATTACCTCTCAGACCTTAATTTAACAACGTCCTTTACTGTGAAATAGATGAAGCTCGTCACTCACTTTGTCCAATCATCTGTTTACGCAAATTCTCGGATTCAGGTTACGAATCCACTTCTTATATGAAAACGTTTGATTATAACTATACCTTGATTTAAAACCCGGAAGGTAAATAGTACTTTCCCGAATTTGATATAATCGAATTCGACGTATAACTCTCTTTCGAGTAATCTCTATTCGATTAACTCTCCCTTTTTAATAACTTATATTCGATAAACTCTATTTCGATTAACTCCTATCGAATAACTAATATTCGAATAACTCTTCTTGGTTGGCTCTATTTCATTAACTCTTATCGAATAACAAATATTCGATTTTCTTAAATGTGTCAATTCTTATCGAATAACTAACATCCGATTAACTTAAATGGATTTACTCTTATCGAATAACTTATTCGATTAACTCAACTTGATTTTCTTAACTCGATTATCTCAACTCGATTTCTTAACTCGATTACTTAACTTAACCCAAATCGATTAACTCAACTCTAATCGATTAACTTAATTTGATTTACTCCTTCGAATAACTCATTCGAATAACTCATTCGAATAACTTAATTGATAAATTATATTCACTTCTATCCTATCGAATAAACTATATTCGATATCCCCTCCAACACTATTCGAATGAACTATATTCGATTAACTTCTCTAACTCTATTCGAATAAATTATATTCGATTAACTCTTTTAACTTTACTCGAATAACTATATTCGATTAACACTTTCTTTCGAATAACTATATTCGATTAACTCTTCGAATAACTCCTTTGGATTACTAACTTCGAATAACTCCTTTGGATTAACTAACTTCGAATAACCAATATTCGATAACTACTCTTCGAATAAATAATATTCGATAACTCTTCTCAAATGAATAACATTTGATTTCTCCACTCGAATAAACTATATTCGATTACTCTTTCCTCGAATACTCTATATTCGATAACTCTACTTCGAATAAGTGATATTCGGCAACTCTACTCGATTAACTCCACTTGGATAACTCTAACTGGTCAACTCTAACTGGTCAACTCTAACTGAGTAACTCTAACTGATCAACTCTAACTGGTCAACTTTAACTGGTCAACTCTAACTGGTCAACTCTAACTGTTTATCTTTAACTGGTAAACTTTAACTGGTTAACTCAAATGGTTTAACCTAACTGGTTAACTCAAATGGTTTAACCTAACTGGTTAACTCAAATGGTTTAACCTAACTTGATTTACTTGTCTCGATTAACTGAACTAATCCACTTAGTTTAACTTAGCTAATTCACTTTGATTAACTCTAACCGATTTACTTAGTTTAACTCAGCTAATTCACTTTGATTAACCCAACTAATTTACTTCGATTAACCAATTAGTTTAACTTGACTAATTCACTTAGTTTGATGCAACTAATTCACTTTGATTTACAAATTAGTTTAACTTAACTAATTCACTTCGATTAACCGCTTAGTTTATCTTAACTAATTTACTTTGGTTAACTTAACCAATTACTTTGATTAACTCGACTAACTTGCTTTGGTCAACCTAACAAATTACTTTGTTTAACTCTATTCGAATAAGAAATTCGAATCACTCTAATGTGTTTAACTCTATTCAAATATCTAATTCGAATAACTCATTTCGAAAGATTTCCTTTTTACAACATTTATCCATTGATAAAGATTTACTTTTTACAAGTTTATCCATTTATAAAGATTTACTTTTAGTAACGGTTCTTCACTTTATAAATGTCCTTTTAATAACGTTTCTACTTCTCTATATAAGTCCAGACTTATATATATTCCATTTATCAACGATAAATAATTTATTTAATTTATAAAACATTATTTATAAATTAATCTACTTCAATTTATCTGTTTAAAACATATTTCCTATTTAATATCTCATTTAAATCCATATCGTGTTATACCGTGTGCGAAGCACGTGTTTAAATCTATCCTTGTATAATTCTATTTATTTTCCGAACAAGTGTTCCTTTATTTATTCCCTAAATAAATATTCCTTTATTCCATTTATTTATAATCTAAATAAATGTTCCTTTATTTATTTCCTAAATAAATAAATGTTTTCATTTTATAAAATCCTATCGATTTTATAAATAAGATTTATTTTCAATATAAACATTGAAAATTCCCTTTTTACATTCTAGTATCACCTACGGTGTTTAACGTGTCGTATAACAATGATCGGTATCATTCAAACATATGCAATCAATAACATATTTCATAACACATCATATATCACAATATATGAAAAACGGTAAAATAAATGTTGAGGAATCCAGTCGGATTCCTCCAACCTGTTTCATTGCATCCACAGATGTTACACAATAAAATATACATCAATTTCATTCCAACATGAAATATATTGATGAACTGAATCAATATTTGATTGTCGTTTATATATATAACTATATCTATGTTTCAATCAAATCTATTTAACAGTCCAAACTATCAATACACAGCAATCAAATCATTAAACACAGTTTATATAAAAATATAAACTGAGGAGAGTTAGTGAGTTTTACTCACATTTGCACGTTAACCGATAAATATCGGTTTGCGTTCATTGATTCAGTCGAACAATTTATTTCGCCATAAATTGTAACGAGCTCCGATGGACTTGCGGTTAGTTGCATCGTGTAGTGTCCGTCCATATGGTCCCAACGTAACTTACGGTTCGTTAAATCGGGCTTCGTACGAGCTAGATACAGTGTTCACAAGTTAATACACCTTTTAATTAATTTAAAAACTTGAATTAAATTTAACATTGGGCTTTCACCTTTTTCCAAGGCTCACTACCCTTCAGCCCAACCCGTACCTCACCACACTGCCTTCCTTAAAACAGAAATCCCGAACCAGTCATCCTGATAGCCATCGCGTTCATCTTCTTGGGTACGAACTTCCACTGCTCTCCTTTATAAACTAAAAACACATTTAATCAATGCCTAAACAATATCCCCTTAATTACGTTGTTAACGCAAATCACCGCCCTCATCCTCATTCTTCCCAGATCCATTTCGTTGCTCCCAGTGCAACTCCTCCACCACCGAACTCCTTCCATCCATCAATTCCTCCTTCCTTACATCACGATGAAACCAACCAACTATACCACAAATCTCCTCATTAAATCCTCTTTCATCTCCACCCCTTAATGTAAATCTCGAACAGAAGCATCAGGTTTTCGTCGCTCACCCTGACAGATCACCGACGGCGCCTGAGGCCACCGAGCCGTCCCCCACTCCGGCCAATTCAAGCCCCACCATCCTCCTTCCGATTGACGCTACCAGCTCCCCAAATCGTCAACCATTTAAATGTCCAGACTTCCCGAAACCAAGCACTGTGTTTTCTTTTTCCTTCTAGGGCCATCGCTTTTCCCAATAACTTCGCCCTGACCTCGTCCTGTTCTCCGGTCATCGTCAGTACTAGCGGCGATCCGACCTAGTGGCTCTGGTGTCTTCGAGGTTCGAGAATATGGTGACCGCACCATATAACATGGATATCAATTGAAACGTATTCTTCCAGCTATTAGATTACATAAGTTTTGAAAGGTATAGGATTTTAAATAATTGGTTTGGGAATTTTAGATCTCGCGAAGACATGTTTTTCTTTTGTTTTTCTGAGATCGAAAGGAAAGAAGTGGAAATACGCTGTGTATTTAATAAATATATAAAGCAGGTTTACTCATGGTTAAGTCCTTTGCACGTTTCCCTTTATTGGCCTTACATAAGTTTGTGGATTGAAATAAGGAAACGTGGCCTTCCTGTTATACACTCATGCTTATAAGAAATGAAACGTGGTTCCTTTTACACACTCATGCTTATTTACGGACAAAAACACTATGCGTGTACTTCCAGAATGAGCCATTCCTTTATTTTGTTTCAACATGAACAGAGAGATACAAATATAAAACTCGAACCTCACTTCTTAGATAAATAGTATACCCATCACATAAACTCCGCTCATTTACGGATTGCTCTTGACAGATATAAATATATCATTGTACCGAGCAATGTGCTACGGTTTCAAAAATATAATAATATCGGTAGATGGACTCATATTTTGAAACTTCAAAATGTTGATTTCAGGGTGCGAAATACTTCAAATAAAAAGTTGCTTATTTAATTAGTTAAAAATTACAGTAAAATTCTAAAAAATTAATTATCGATATGTCTCAAAAGAACCTTGTCTAAATTCAAACCCGATATCTAGTTATTTTGAAATACCCATTATGGCCGATAAACGATTCTATAGCGACTATTTTAAAATTTGATTTGGACATATCTCAAAATCTACACGCCGAAATCCTGATTTTTCTCTTCCACTAGAAAGATATACTCCACCAGCTCCACGCGTTTCTTGTTTCCCAGAAATCCGGCTTAAAACGAATCCTGTATATCCAGTTGAAGTTCAAATCGCCAAATAGCGAACTGCCCCGACGTTTCAGGTTCGTTTTAATTATAATTATAAATTATAAGTTCGAACGTTGTACTTTAAGTTATCAATATCGCCAAATCGATATATAAATCATTAAATAAATTAATTATTCGACAGCTAACAAAACGCGCCATTACAGACTTCCCCCCTTAAAATAATTTCGTCCTCGAAATTGCTAAGTTAGAAAAATGCTACTAACTCTACTAACTAGATTTAAAAATCCGTTTTGTTTACCTCTAAATTTCAGTTTCGACTGGACCCATTTAATTTTAATTAATTTATTAATTCATTTCCGACCAACTAAAATTTTCAAAAATTCTAAAAAAATTTCTAACACCTTAAATTTTCGAAAAATTTCGCCATAATCTCCTTTGTACGGCTCAATACGTCAAACCACAACTCGCCTCTCTAGGCCTCCTCCAATCCAAAAGGAAATCAAAATAGTCAAGCGGCTTGCCAATTTGGTTCATAAAATCCATACTCATATATGATATAAACTTGTACCTTTTTGTCGGGCATTTAACTCTATCCCTTTCATCTGCCACCACTTCAACATATACCAATGTTATCCATTCCAATTGATCTCCAATCAGTTCATATCCTCAAATCCAAATCGAATTTCATTCGAACTCTAATATCAAATTCCAAATTATTGACTTATCAATTTGGTTCCATTCTAGATTATCTCTAATCCAATTCAATTTTATTTAACTCGGTTCAAGTTAAATTTCAATTTATTTTTACCATCTCATTTTATTTAACTTCATTAGTTAAATTTTAATTCCAGAACTTATGTTCCTGGGTTTCTTTCAAATCAATTTGAAATTATAATGCCAATTCAAAACCTTTGAATTTCTAAACAACTTGTTTTCTCAAAACAATTCAAAAACAAAACCTTTGGTAGTAATCCGTCACTTAGAACTCGAAAATGAACACTGATGATGTCTAGATTCATCATCAAAATCTATTTACCAGCTATCGAAGTGAGTTCAATACTATATCATTTTCAATTTGAAAAACATTTTCAAAATCTCCCAGGAACTTAAAATTTCCTTATTTTAAATTCCAAATTCTGATTTAAATTCATATTTAATTCAAACTATTTCACCCTTTTATAATCTTATTCGATTATAATAACAACCAACACATCCAATACATATTGTAATTTCAATATATTTTTCTTATAACCAAATATATTTCGGGTAAAATTACTTCATTTACCCTCTTCCAAAACATACCATGACGGTTCATCGTATTCGAGTGTTTAGTAACCCTTATCGATACAGTGGATCAAACTGATCGACCAGAATTCATAAGCCACTCAACCAATGAGTCTCCACAATACAAAACCATTTTATATTGAATAACAATTACGTGTTCATATATATACACTCAAACTCAATCTAGGATATTACTAATCCCATCTCTATCGAGTTATGCCATAGAGCCAAGGTAATCACTTAACTTAAGCTCTGATACCAACTGTAACGGCTGGAAATTTCCGACTCCTCGAGAGTCGGAAATTCCGCGACGTTAGTGAAAGAATTTAGAAGGTGAGAAAGAAAAGATAGAACTAATAGAATAGAAGAAGAAGAAGAACATCAGAATCATCAGAGTAACACAAATCTCACAGCGGAACGAATAGCATATAATATATAACATAGCTTTGAAGTAAACAGTTATATATATACAATAGCACTTATCAGAGTACAACACTTACAACACAGCGAAAATAACTATAGCTATAAAATCTTGCAGCCTCCTGCTCCAAGCTCTCCAAGCATATCTGTAAATCCTGACTACTTGACTGCCCATACAAATATAGGCACCCAAGAGTTTAGGGAAAACAACAAAGTAAACTCCGGGTCAGTCATGGGACTGGTGTGAGTAAAATAGTTTAAAACAGGTATAGGATATCTCATAAGACCACGCCGTGAATACGGAACGGGTTTTTCCCTTATGAGTATTTGAACAACTTTGACAAGCATATCATTGTGATATTATAATAATGTCTAAGTACAAATAGGTATCAATCTAGCAGAAACGCTTGCATCTCACGTTCTACATACATAGTATAAAATCATAAACCGCAGGGTGCTTATCGGAGAATGGATTCCAACAGACAAGGTATGGGAGCACCTTCTGAATAGTGTACTCTAGAGGTGATACACTCAGGGTTCAACAAGAACGTCTTGCAACCCGGCCACACATGACCGCTCACTCATTTAGCTTGAGTGTCGCGAATATATTGCCACCACGGTTGTAGGCCATCAAACCGTTATCCGAAGATACAGAATCAAAAAGAAGTATGAATATGAATATTCTCTAGATCGGTGACAATACACCCTGCTTGGGGATGACCCAACTAGCCATGCTGCCTAGCCCAACTTTTGTTACTTCCCGGTGTGAGGCTAGAAGCTACGTCTATCTTCAGAACATCTGATCACCATTCACTTTGAATGCCACATCGTCATACCCGCCAAATCACAAATTGGCTTATCCAAAAATAACACGGGTATATAGCTAAGAGAAACGAATTCCTCCGCCACCAAACGTGAATACGTTTGAACAGATCAACTTACGCGATCCATTGGATATACTCTGTCAGACCTTCTTCCATATACGTTGTCCTGGGACTGGACAAGCCGAAGGCACTATTCAGTATATCCATCTTAGTCACTGTTATCTAAGACTTATACAACAACCCTTGCACTTTACTCCGTCTTCAATTTATCTTTGGCAGATATTGCTCGCAACGCTTATGCCAATACAAAGTGGTTCTTTGGATAATAATCCAACCGGTCTCTCCATATTAACAACGTTAAAATGGTAAAAACTTTGATAGTCTGTGATTCAACTATCAAATGAAAACATGTCGGTGTACAAACAACGATCTTATTTCCAAATGGAAATTCGATCGATCAATCATCACATGTTCATATTTCCTTATTTCATATATTTAGAAAATATATGTTATTAATCATTGGAAAACATTTCCATAGCTTATTTTCACATCACTATTATTTCGCAACTATCTGTCCCTAACTGTAACTAATATGAGAACAAATCTCTAAGTATCAATCCGGAAGGTCGAAACCAACATCAGATCGTCACTTAGAAAACCGTTCAACTTACCCTCTCCAGTTAGTTTCTGAATTTGCTTAACTCTATTTATTAAATTCCTATCATGAAAACATTTCATTTTCTATGTTTAGAAAACATATATGACTATATTTGGAAAACGTTTCCAAAACTCATTTACGGATTTCCAATGAACGTTGTATAAAACATCGTTTCGCTTAATCCATTTATCGCTTATTCCTTAACGTTATTTCTAATCAACCTTTTAGATCGAACCACAACTATTCCTTTGTCAATTCTGAAGTCAATCAAGTTGGGGTATAATTACCTCTCAGACCTTAATTTAACAACGTCCTTTACTGTGAAATAGATGAAGCTCGTCACTCACTTTGTCCAATCATCTGTTTACGCAAATTCTCGGATTCAGGTTACGAATCCACTTCTTATATGAAAACGTTTGATTATAACTATACCTTGATTTAAAACCCGGAAGGTAAATATTACTTTCCCGAATTTGATATAATCGAATTCGACGTATAACTCTCTTTCGAGTAATCTCTATTCGATTAACTCTCCCTTTTTAATAACTTATATTCGATAAACTCTATTTCGATTAACTCCTATCGAATAACTAATATTCGAATAACTCTTCTTGGTTGGCTCTATTTCATTAACTCTTATCGAATAACAAATATTCGATTTTCTTAAATGTGTCAATTCTTATCGAATAACTAACATCCGATTAACTTAAATGGATTTACTCTTATCGAATAACTTATTCGATTAACTCAACTTGATTTTCTTAACTCGATTATCTCAACTCGATTTCTTAACTCGATAAATCTTAACTCGATTACTTAACTTAACCCAAATCGATTAACTCAACTCTAATCGATTAACTTAATTTGATTTACTCCTTCGAATAACTCATTCGAATAACTCATTCGAATAACTTAATTGATAAATTATATTCACTTCTATCCTATCGAATAAACTATATTCGATATCCCCTCCAACACTATTCGAATGAACTATATTCGATTAACTTCTCTAACTCTATTCGAATAAATTATATTCGATTAACTCTTTTAACTTTACTCGAATAACTATATTCGATTAACACTTTCTTTCGAATAACTATATTCGATTAACTCTTCGAATAACTCCTTTGGATTACTAACTTCGAATAACTCCTTTGGATTAACTAACTTCGAATAACCAATATTCGATAACTACTCTTCGAATAAATAATATTCGATAACTCTTCTCAAATGAATAACATTTGATTTCTCCACTCGAATAAACTATATTCGATTACTCTTTCCTCGAATACTCTATATTCGATAACTCTACTTCGAATAAGTGATATTCGGCAACTCTACTCGATTAACTCCACTTGGATAACTCTAACTGGTCAACTCTAACTGGTCAACTCTAACTGAGTAACTCTAACTGATCAACTCTAACTGGTCAACTTTAACTGGTCAACTCTAACTGGTCAACTTTAACTGGTCAACTCTAACTGTTTATCTTTAGCTGGTAAACTTTAACTGGTTAACTCAAATGGTTTAACCTAACTGGTTAACTCAAATGGTTTAACCTAACTGGTTAACTCAAATGGTTCAACCTAACTTGATTTACTTGTCTCGATTAACTGAACTAATCCACTTAGTTTAACTTAGTTAATTCACTTTGATTAACTCTAACCGATTTACTTAGTTTAACTCAGCTAATTCACTTTGATTAACCCAACTAATTTACTTCGATTAACCAATTAGTTTAACTTGACTAATTCACTTAGTTTGATGCAACTAATTCACTTTGATTTACAAATTAGTTTAACTTAACTAATTCACTTCGATTAACCGCTTAGTTTATCTTAACTAATTTACTTTGGTTAACTTAACCAATTACTTTGATTAACTCGACTAACTTGCTTTGGTCAACCTAACAAATTACTTTGTTTAACTCTATTCGAATAAGAAATTCGAATCACTCTAATGTGTTTAACTCTATTCAAATATCTAATTCGAATAACTAATTTCGAAAGATTTCCTTTTTACAACATTTATCCATTGATAAAGATTTACTTTTTACAAGTTTATCCATTTATAAAGATTTACTTTTAGTAACGGTTCTTCACTTTATAAATGTCCTTTTAATAACGTTTCTACTTCTCTATATAAGTCCAGACTTATATATATTCCATTTATCAACGATAAATAATTTATTTAATTTATAAAACATTATTTATAAATTAATCTACTTCAATTTATCTGTTTAAAACAAATTTCCTATTTAATATCTCATTTAAATCCATATCGTGTTATACCGTGTGCGAAGCACGTGCTTAAATCTATCCTTGTATAATTCTATTTATTTTCCGAACAAGTGTTCCTTTATTTATTCCCTAAATAAATATTCCTTTATTCCATTTATTTATAATCTAAATAAATGTTCCTTTATTTATTTCCTAAATAAATAAATGTTTTCATTTTATAAAATCCTATCGATTTTATAAATAAGATTTATTTTCAATATAAACATTGAAAATTCCCTTTTTACATTCTAGTATCACCTACGGTGTTTAACGTGTCGTATAACAATGATCGGTATCATTCAAACATATGCAATCAATAACATATTTCATAACACATCATATATCACAATATATGAAAAACGGTAAAATAAATGTTGAGGAATCCAGTCGGATTCCTCCAACCTGTTTCCCTGCATCCACAGATGTTACACAATAAAATATACATCAATTTCATTCCAACATGAAATATACTGATGAACTGAATCAATATTTGATTGTCGTTTATATATATAACTATATCTATGTTTCAATCAAATCTATTTAACAGTCCAAACTATCAATACACAGTAATCAAATCATTTAACACAGTTTATATAAAAATATAAACTGAGGAGAGTTAGTGAGTTTTACTCACATTTGCACGTTAACCGATAAATATCGGTTTGCGTTCATTGATTCAGTCGAACAATTTATTTCGTTATAAATTGTAACGAGCTCCGATGGACTTGCGGTTAGTTGCATCGTGTAGTGTTCGTCCATATGGTCCCAACGTTACTTATGGTTCGTTAAATCGGGCTTCGTACGAGCTAGATACAGTGTTCACAAGTTAATACACCTTTTAATTAATTTAAAAACTTGAATTAAATTTAACATTGGGCTTTCACCTTTTTCCAAGGCTCACTACCCTTCAGCCCAACCCGTACCTCACCACACTGCCTTCCTTAAAACAGAAATCCCGAACCAGTCATCCTGATAGCCATCGCGTTCATCTTCTTGGGTACGAACTTCCACTTCTATCCTTTATAAACTAAAAACACATTTAATCAATGCCTAAACAATATCCCCTTAATTACGTTGTTAACGCAAATCACCGCCCTCATCCTCATTCTTCCCAGATCCATTTCGTTGCTCCCAGTGCAACTCCTCCACCACCGAACTCCTTCCATCCATCAATTCCTCCTTCCTTACATCACGATGAAACCAACCAACTATACCACAAATCTCCTCATTAAATCCTCTTTCATCTCCACCCCTTAATGTAAATCTCGAACAGAAGCATCAGGTTTTCGTCGCTCACCCTGACAGATCACCGACGGCGCCTGAGGCCACCGAGCCGTCCCCCACTCCGGCCAATTCAAGCTCCACCATCCTCCTTCCGATTGACGCTACCAGCTCCCCAAATCGTCAACCATTTAAATGTCCAGACTTCCCGAAACCAAGCACTGTGTTTTCTTTTTCCTTCTAGGGCCATCGCTTTTCCCAATAACTTCGCCCTGACCTCGTCCTGTTCTCCGGTCATCGTCAGTACTAGCGGCGATCCGACCTAGTGGCTCTGGTGTCTTCGAGGTTCGAGAATATGGTGACCGCACCATATAACATAGATATCAAATTGAAACATATTTTTCCAGCTATTAGATTACATAAGTTTTGAAAGGTATAGGATTTTAAATAATTGGTTTGGGAATTTTAGATCTCGCGAAGACATGTTTTTCTTTTGTTTTTCTGAGATCAAAAGGAAAGAAGTGGAAATACGCTGTGTATTTAATAAATATATAAAGCAGGTTTACTCATGGTTAAGTCCTTTGCACGTTTCCCTTTATTGGCCTTACATAAGTTTGTGGATTGAAATAAGGAAACGTGGCCTTCCTGTTATACACTCATGCTTATAAGAAATGAAACGTGGTTCCTTTTACACACTCATGCTTATTTACGGACAAAAACACTATGCGTGTACTTCCAGAATGAGCCATTCCTTTATTTTGTTTCAACATGAACAGAGAGATACAAATATAAAAACTCGAACCTCACTTCTTAGATAAATAGTATACCCATCACATAAACTCCGCTCATTTACGGACTGCTCTTGACAGATATAAATATATCATTGTACCGAGCAATGTGCTACGGTTTCAAAAATATAATAATATCGGTAGATGGACTCATATTTTGAAACTTCAAAATGTTGATTTTCAGGGTGCGAAATACTTCAAATAAAAAGTTGCTTATTTAATTAGTTAAAAATTACAGTAAAATTCTAAAAAATTAATTATCGATATGTCTCAAAAGAACCTTGTCTAAATTCAAAACCCGATATCTAGTTATTTTGAAATACCCGTTATGGCCGATAAACGATTCTATAGCGACTATTTTAAAATTTGATTTGGACATGTCTCAAAATATACACGCCGAAATCCTGATTTTTCTCTTCCACTAGAAAGATATACTCTACCAGCTCCATGCGTTTCTTGTTTCCCAGAAATCCGGCTTAAAACGAATCTTGTATATTCAGTTGAAGTTCAAATCGCCAAATAGCGAACTGCCCCGACGTTTCAGGTTCGTTTTAATTATAATTATAAATTATAAGTTCGAACGTTGTACTTTAAGTTATCAATATCGCCAAATCGATATATAAATCATTAAATAAATTAATTATTCGACAGCTAACAAAACGCGCCATTACACGTTGCATCATGCTCTACCTCTACATCTCTAAGCAAGCTCGGCTCTACCACCTCTGCGGTCTCATGTAAGCACTTCCTCGAATGTGATACATGGAATACATCATGAACACCACTAAGTCTGTCGGGCAACTCCACCCTATATGCCATCCGTCCAATCCTTTCCTTAATAGGAAACGGCCCAACAAACCTCGGTGCTAACTTCCCAACGGACCCAAAGCGAACAACATTTCTCAATGGAGATACTTTGACAAAAACCATGTCCCCAACCTCAAACTCAAGATCCGTCCTTCTCCGATCCGCATAAGATTTCTGTCTATCTTGCGCTGCCTTCATCCTTCTTCGAACCAAATCAATCTTCTCTGAAGTCTCTCTAACCATATCTGGCCCAAGCAAGATCTTATCCGTAGATTCCCCACCAACATGTAGGAGATCGACAAGGCCTTCCATAAAGAGCTTCGAAAGGTGCCATGCCAATACTAGACTGAAAGCTGTTATTGTATGCGAACTCCACCAAAGGAAGATGTTCTTCCCATGTACCTCCAAAATCCAAGATACAAAGCCTCAAGAGATCTTCTAAGATACGGTTCACCCTCTCGGTCTGACCGTCCGTCTGAGGATGATATGCGGTGCTCAAACATAACTGAGTCCCTACCGCCTCTTGCAAACTTCTCCAAAACTCACTAGTGAAGATAGGATCTCGATCACTCACAATGCTGGATGGTACGCCATGCAATCTAACAATCTCTCTAACATAGACTGAAGCAAGCCATGGAGCGATCCTCTTACTCTTCACGGGTATAAAATGGGCACTCTTGGTAAGTCTGTCTACCACAACCCAAATTCCCGTATTGCCCTTCCTCGATCTCGGTAACCCATCGATGAAATCCATCGAGACACTATCCCACTTCCATTGCGGAACTTCCAATGGGTGTAGCAACCCACCGGGTTTCCTTTGCTCCGCTTTAACTTGTTGGCACACTAAGCATCTAGCCACATACTCGGCCACATCTTTCTTCATACCGGCCCAGAAGAAAACTCTCTTCATGTCTTGGTACATTTTGTCTCCACCGGGATGAATAGTCATTCTTGAACGATGTGCATCATCCAAAATAGCCTTCTTCAAACCCTCATCTTGCGGTACACAAAGTCTACCATCTCTATGCAACCATCCCCTATCATCTATGGTGTATCTACCCAAATGGCTGGACGACTCCCCCCTTATGAGCTTCTCTACCAACTCAACCAACTGTGGGTCGTCTCGCTGAGCCTCGCCAATCCGTCCAAAAAGAGTAGGTCTAACCTCCAAGGATGCTAACAAACCAGGTACAAAGTCAACAGAAGGTCTGAAGTCGAACAAAGAAAGAAACTCCAAACTTCGCCGTTCCACGAACAATGGACTCAAAGATAGCCTTTTTCTACTCAAGGCGTCCGCCACCACGTTACCCTTGCTAGGGGTATACGCTATCTCGAAATCATAGGATGCTAAGAACTCCATCCACCTTTGCTGTCTTAAGTTTAAATCCTTCTGAGGGAATAAGTACTTCAATGATTTATGGTCAGTGAACAACTCGAATCTCTCACCAAGAAGATAATGGCGCCAAGACTTAAATGCGAAAACAATCGCGGCCAACTCTAGATCATGGGTAGGGTAATTCTTCTCATGCACTCTCAATTGCCTCCCTCCATAGGCTATTACCCTTCCCTCCTGCATCAAGACTGCGCCTAATCCTGTCCCACAAGCATCGGTATAAACAACAAACGGCTTACTCCCATCTGGAAGCACTAAAACTGGAGCGGTGGTCAAAGCTCTCTTTAACCGTCGGAAAGCATCATCACAATCTACGTCCCATGAGAAAACCAGATTCTTCTTCGTCAAGCGGGTTAATGGGGCTGATATCTTCGCGAAGTCTTTGATGAACTTCATATAATATCCTGCCAACCCCAGGAAACTTCTTACTTCGGTAGCATTTCTAGGAACTTTCCAATCCTGGATAGATACTATCTTTGCGGGATCCACAGCTATCCCTTCCTTAGAGACCACATGCCCTAAGAATCGCACTTCTCTTCTCCAAAAATGACATTTAGAGAATTTAGCTTTAAGACTATGTGCTCAAAGAGTCTCCAACACTTCTCTGAGATGTAAGGCATGCTCTTCTTCACTCTTGGAAAAGACCAAGATGTCATCCACAAAGACCACTACAAACTTATTCAGATACTCTCTGAACACTCTACTCATCAGATCAACAAAGTATGCAGGGGCGTTTGTCAACCCAAATGGCATCACAAGCCACTCATAAAAACCATCCGGAGTCCGGAAAGCAGTCTTCTCTATACTGTCCTCCGCCACTCTCAACTGATGAAACCCTGTAGCTAAGTCCATCTGCGAAAACACTGAGGCGCCAACAAACTGATCAAAGAGATCATCTATCCTCGGTAATGGGTGTCTATTCTTCTTCGTGAGCCTATTAAGTTCTCTATAATCCACACAAAGTCTGAGGGACCCATCCGCCTTCGTGGCAAACACTACTGGAGCTCCCCACTCCGATATACTTCGCCTTATGAACCCCTTCTCAAGCAACTCCCCTACTTGCTTATGAAGTTCTCTTCTCTCACGAGGAGCCATGTGGCGCACTGGCAAAGACACTGGTTTGGCATTATCCACCAAATAAATTCGGAAATCTATCTCCCGCTTCGGAGGCAAACCCTTCACCTCTTCAAACACATCCGGATATTCCCGGACCACTCTGACAGAACGCAAACTCTCGACCGAAGCATCGAGCGATTCAAGATAACTTAGCAAAACAGATTCCATGGGATTACAAGAGATCTCGAGAGTATTACCCAAGCGGGTCATAAGCCTGACAACTCTCCTTTCACAATCAAGAACGGCACCATTACTGGATAACCAATCCATGCCCAAAATCAACCCATAGCCCGTGAAGCCCAATACAAAAGCATCACATCCAAACTCAACGCTAAGTATAGAAATCTTCAAACCCAAACATATCATAGACAGATATATGGAGCCCCCAATTGGGTTTGAAACAACCAAGGGATCATCAACTAGACTGGTGTCTAAGTGCAGTGACTCAACTAACGATGATGAGATAAAAGAATGCGATGCGCCAGAGTCAAACAAAGTACGAACTGGATGATCAAACAGAAAAACCAGACTTTCAACGGAAATAGTTCTACCTCTCTGCTGAATCGGTGGAACTGAGAGAGCCTGAACTTGCCCCCCTGCCTGAGCTGGTGCCATAAGAGCTTGCACCTGACCTCCTGAGGTAGACCCCGTCTTCTGCCCCTTCTTTGGGCAGTCCTTCACAAGATGTCCTGCTTTACCACAATGAAAGCAACCGGTCTTCTTCTTTTTGCGACAATCCTTGCTGAGGTGGCCTGGGGTCCCACAATTAAAGCACTTCTTCTTCTTCTTCCCCTTGTCACCATTGCCTTTTCCACCCTTGCCTTGTTGTTGTTGTTACGGTTTCTTCTGATCCCCCTTCTTCTCTGGTGCCTTAGAACTCTTATCATCCTCATGCATAAGTGCCATGTAGACAAGCTTCTCAAAGGTGGCCCCCATAGGAATGTGAGTCATAGCTATTCCTTGCAATGGTTCGTTCAAGCCTCTAACGAACCTCAAGGCCTTCTTCTCCGGTGTATTCACCAACTCTATGCCAAACCTTGCTAATTGATTGAATTTGTTGACATATTCTTTCACCGTGAGATTCCCTTGCTTCAAATTCAAGAACTTCTCCATAAACAGATTCTCTTCCGCCCTTGAGAGAAACTTAGCCCCAAACCTTTGCTTGAAATCTGCCTAAGAGTCAACAGGGCGTTCTCCATTAGTGACCTCCCACCAGAATGAGGCCTCTCCCTTCATTAACCAAGCCGCCAACTTGACTTTCTTTCCCTCTTCCACTTCAAAGATATCTAGCAACTCTTCCACTTCCTTAAGCCAATCTCTAGCCTCTACGAAAGTCTCTGAACCTAGAAAAGGTTTTCCTCCTATAGCCTTGAACTCCTTGCAAATCTTAGCAAAATTATCCACTCTAGGATGAGGAGGAGGAGCAGTTGCCTCTGGTGTAGTAGCATTGGCTGGACCCGCAGCCGCGGCCCTAGCCTCTTGTAACCTCCTATACCATAGTGGTATAACTAAGGCCTCCGGGATGTTAAGATCTTCAGCCATGCTGAAACGAAAGAGGAAAGATTCAAAAAGGAGATTCCGAAAGATAAAGATATGGCTATTGGGGATTATGCTTTTCTTTTTCAAAAACTTTTCTCTTAAAAGACATGTTTTTGAAAATACTTTTTCCAAAAATAATACCTTTACTATTTTTTTTTTAAAAAAAAGTATTTTTCTCGAAAATTTATCTGTTCAGGTAACCTTCAGCTCTGATACCACGTGTAACACCCCACTCCCGCTATGATCACTCACTAAGGGAATGCCATAGCATCGGTGGAGTATTTTAGTGAATATAGAACAGAAAAATTACAACAAGACAGATATAAATAGTACTTGAAATTTAAAACATCATCTCATAACAGCGGAAGTAAAACATGTCTGGTTACATCATAAAACCACAATAAAAGTCAAGTACAATATCCATCAAAATAAAGAAGTACATAATCCCACTCTCATACAATAGCCATTACAAAAGAAAAGATAACCGGGTAACTGGAGCTTTACATCTATCCAAGCTCCTAAAGACTGGAACAACAATCCGATCAAGCTCCACTACTGCTAGGATCCACCGTAGGACCTGAGGGTTGGAGAAAAAAAAGATAAAAACAATGGGGTCAGACATAAGTCTGAGCGAGTCCTATAACTTTAACAATACAATCGTTAAAGTAACCAGAGAAGACATAAACTGATATACGGTAACTAATGGGGATGAATGGCTACACTAAGCAGTCAACTAAACTAAGATAAAAGATAAAGACGCATCTACCCTTCCAAAGGTAAATTACTAAACTGCACCACACCAGTCATTCCTAACTTAAAGGTTGATCCCACCCATGGACTTATAAAATTAACTTAATAGTTCTCGCGTACCCCTAGGTGACTAAGTAGACGTCACGGGGCCCTACAATCCACTAGGTGTACACACTACTCCCCATTCGATCGGCTCCCTAACGTAGATACCCGTGCTGGCCCCACCGTGGGGTGTACCATTCCCCAACGTGGCAACCTGATAAAATTAACGGTGCACGGCTTATATCTACACGATGCAACAACGTCTTATTTACCAGCCCGGGTCCACACACGCATATGAAACCCGTTGGTCATGCGTTGCCACCGCTAACCCATTTTGGCCTCTTATAGTCAAGCCCAGTATGCGTGTCCCGTCCTCGACATGGGTCGAGCCCACTAAGATACGTATGGGTTACTGGTTGAAATGGGCCCCCAGCACAAGCCATCCACCTAAGCTTGGCCCACACACTAGTGTTTCCCACTTAACCCTTTAATCATGTTTAATTACAGGTTTCATCTTGGTTAAGTATTTTATCATATTTTCTGTTGGCAACCACTAGCAATTTCCACATACCACCCAAGGTACCTACTTAACCCCCATGCCCCACTACATGCTTATCTGGTTAAGTGTTTCTTAATTGATTAACACCGTAACCGTGTAAAGGACCCCTCACATTGGACCGTCATTTGTAGATGTCTGGTTAAGCCGGTAAACTCCGGGCAGTCTTACACTACAAACGGGTCCAACCTCGTGTCATTTACCCTTGTTACGTATTTAATTTATGATTAAGACCCCTCACATTGGACCGTCATTTGTAGATGCCTGGTTAAGCCGGTAAACTCCGGGCAGTCTTACACTACAAACGGGTCCAACCTCGTGTCTTAATCGATTAATTACTCCCATAATTTGTGTTAATTATCATGTTTATTTTAGGAATATGGGTGCACCTAACTTAATAGGCAAATTCCCAACTCCAAAGTGTGGGTACACCTAACTTAATAGGCAAATTCCCAACACATAGTATGGGTACACCTAACTTAATAGGCAAATTCCCGTACTATGTTCATTTATTTTATGTTATGCATAATTATATTAATTTCACACAATCTTATTAACATATGCATTTAATTAACCCCATCGTTCCCGCGTAATTTCGTTCTCATGACATAACACATATAAAAGGTGTCAACTTGCATATGTATGAACATGTTTCAAAGGTGCCATCTTGCATATTAACAAACACATAACTTGCATATGAACTTGCATAACATGTCACATAACTTGCATATAATCTTGTATAACATGTTACATACTTGCATATGAACTCATAAACTTGCATATGAACTTACATAACATGTTACATACTTGAATATGAACTCATAAACTTGCATATGAAGAAACATACTACTTGCATAATTATCATACATGTAACTTGCATATTATCATACATGTAACTTGCATATTAACATATGATCACAAAGCACAAAACTTGCATAACCCACATACATTAGCAAACTAACATCATGTCATATGACTTAAAACCCATTAATCCCCAAACAAAACCATATGATCTCATCATATCTCATCTACTTAGTTTAGCAATTGATCATTAGAGTGATAGAAACTCACAACTAGCCAATTTGCACTCCAAATGAAGAAGATTAAGATGCTTAGAATGGATTAGAGGTTGATTAGAGAGTGATTAGCTTGCAACCCTCTTCATAAATTAGTGGAGGCTCCTTCTAAGATTTAATTTGGTGGCATGTAGCCCTCAATTCTATTTTTAGTATGGATTAGGGTAGGTTTAGGGTGTATTTATAGATTAGGTGAGTGTTTTAGGCCCTTAGATTAACCCTAAATTAGATTAGGACCCTTAGATTTCGGAACCTTCCAGAAACCAGCCCTAAGACCAAGCCCAAACCCCAAACTGGTGCACCCAACCACAGAACTCTCTAGAAACTGTGCAGGTTTCCTGTCTCGACATGGGCGCACTTCCCAAGTGCGCCAGTGTATTTTTGTACTGGCGCACTTCACAAGTGCGCCAGTGCATTTCTGGCCTGTTTCGGGTTTTTCTGCTTAACTTCGTTCGTCCATATCTCTTTCATACGGTACCCGTTTTACGCAAACTCGGACTCTATTTCGCGTATTTTTCCGAGACGAACGCAATGACGCAGCCTGTTTCCCCTGATTCTCACATCTGAGATTATTTATACTTTAATTACTAACCATTAGTGTTAATTGAAATTCGGGGTGTTACACTGGGTGCCCTTATTTTGACATGGGCAGCTAGTAGTTTTGGGTTTGCAGATTTATATTCACAGGATCCTGATTTACAGCTGAGGCGATATTCAGAAAGCTCTGTATCCGTGAATTACTTCCAGTTGTGTATTGTATTATTTTCCGCTGCAGTAATGTATTTAAATCTCTGATAATTTATGATGTGTAATATTTATTCATACTCTGTATATTCTTGTATTCTGATGGAATTGTTGTAATTAACAATGAAATGTTCTTCTGTTTGCATTCTGATTTGTCGTGTTCTCAAAACAATCCGGGGTTTCGAACGGTCTTGGTCGGTTTAGCGATCGATTCAGATCGAGCGAAATTCCTTTTCGTTACATAACCTTGATGAACTAGGGTCATGGTTTGAAAGGGATTCAAGCGAACTGATATGGGAGTTTATGGTTTAAAAGAGAAGGAAGAAGGAGCTTATGTAGGAGAGGAGTTTGGCACCGTAATCAGTTGAGTTTTTGAAGAAAAATAAGATGCGCGAATTACAGTAACTCGCGATACTACAAGTTCTGATGCGATGAACAGGAGGGATGTGTTGGTTACCAGATCTGTGAAGACAACAAGTGGCTGTGTTAACAGTGGAAGAAGAATAGCCGATGTGATTATGGTAATTGACGGTTTAGAGTTTGATGAAATAATTTATTTTAATTAAATTAAATGGATTTGTTTTCAATGAATAAATAAAAAGGTGGAAGGCTTAAGGAACTATGGGAGTTGGAAATAGTGTAAGAAGACGTGATGGATTATTGTGGGGAGGAGAAGGATGAACGGGTTTGGATATCTGAAGAAGGGTACGGGCTTTATTTCAATGGTAAGGCCCAAGTGAATTTATATTATTTAGTATAATTTAAAATGAAATAACGTATTAATTTGTTAAATTAATAACTTCTGCATACGTTGATGAAATTTGACAAAACATGATCCATTAGGATCGTATGGACGAGTGCGACACAATGGAACTTACTGGGAGTGAATTGGAGCTCGATACAATTTACAGCGAAATAAATTGTCTGTCTGAATCAACCAACGGTTATCATTATTTAACGATAAACCATCCAATGTGAGTAAATCTCACTAACTCTATATAGTTTATATTTTTATAAATATAATCTAATATTGATAAATGATGATTGATTGTTGTGTGTTGATTGTTTGGTTGAATTGCTGATTTATTGGTTGAAATTATAGATAACGATATATATATATATATATATATATATATATATAAATCGTTAATCAAATATTGATTCTGTTTATCAGAATATTTCATATTGAAATGAAATCAATGTTAATTATATTGTTTAACATCTGTGGATGCAGGGAGACAGGTTGAAGGGATCCAACTGGATTCCTCAATATTATAATACGGTTTGTTTTCATATATTGTGATATATAATTTGTGATTGATTATGATGACACTGGTCATGTTATTTGGTATTTTAAATACCATATGAAATACTGGAATGTAAAGAGGAAATTTTCAAAGTGAATATTGAAAATGAAATATTTATATATAAAATGAACAGAATTATATAAAAGGATTTATATAAAATGAATAGAATTATATAAAAGGATTTATATAAAATGAATAGAATTATATAAAAGGAATTATATAAAATGGATAAAATTATATAACGGGAATTATAAATGGGATTATAAGTGTTAGAAGAATAAAATGAGATTTTATATAAATAATTCTATAATTAAGAGTAAATAGAAATTGGATTTAAGATATTGTTTTTAAATACGGAATCAAACTGTTTTGATTTTATGAATAAATATTATTCGCATTCTATGTGAAAAATAGATTAAAGTAAATATTTTGCAAATAAAATATTATAAAGGAATTTGGGTTTGAATTGGGAATTTATATGGAATTACTGAAATTAGAAACTGGCTGGAAATTAGTTGAGTTGAATGGCTTTCTGGGTATCGATCTGATGCTAGTTTCGGCCTTCGGGGTTAATACATAGGGGGTTGTTCTCTTACTAGTTTACAGTTAGAGACTGATATATGTGAGAAGATAGTGATGCGTGAATCAGAAATGGAAACGCTTTCCAAAGTTAATAAAGTATATTTTCTAAAATTAGAAAATAAGGATTTGATGAATATATGGAAACGAGAAATGGGGAAATGAATAAATGTTGATTGATGATTGATCGATAAATTTCCATTTGGAAATAATATTGTTGTTTGCACACATGTTTTTCTTTGATAGTTAAATCACCGACTATCGAAGTTTTTGACCATTTTTCCGTTGTCAATACGGAGAGACCGGGATCAGATTCATTATGTGAAAAACCACTCTGTATGGGCGTTAGCGTTGCGATCAAATTTGATGAAGATAATTGAAGACAGAGTTATGCAAGGGCTGTCCTATTTACAGAATAGTACCTTCGGTCTGTCCAGTCCCAGGACGACCTGTATGGAAGAATGTCTGACAAAGTATATTTAATAAATCGCGTAAGTTGATCTCTTCAAACGTATTTACATTTGGTGGCAGAGGAATTCGTTTCTCTTAGCTGTTTACCCGTGATATGTTTGGAGAAATCAATTTGTGATTTAGCGGGTTTGACGATGTGATATTCAAAGTGAATTAAGATGTGGTTTGTAAATGATGCGTTATGGCCTCTAGCCTCACAACCGAGAAATGGTATAAAATCGGGTTGGTCGCATGGCTAAGTGGTTAGCTGCCAATTAGGATGTATTGTCACCTGATCTAGAGAAATTCCATTTACTTCTATAATATATTTCGATGTTGTCCCTTTCGGGAAACGGTTGCTGATCCCAACCGTTGGTGATAATACATTCGGTACACTCAAGCAAAATGAGTGACCGGTCATGTTTAGCCTGGGTTACAAGATGTTCTTGTTGAACCCGATGTATTCCTTTCTAGAGATACACTGTCGGAAGGTGATCCCATACCTTGCTAGTTGGAATTCATTACCCAATAAGCGCCCGCGGTTTTTGATTGTATATTATGTATGTGCAACGTGAGATGAAAGCGTTCTGCTAGATGATTATTATATTGTGGTTGATAGACACTATTATAATATCAAAAGGATTTTTGATATAAAGATTATCGTTTGTTTCAAAAGGATTTGAAAGTAAAATCAAGTGTTTTAGATTATCATAAGGGAAAAAACCATTCCGTGTTATACGGCGTGGTCTTATGAGATATCGTTTACTTTCTCAAACTGTTTTAAATTGTTTACTCACACCAGTCCCATAACTGAACCGGAGTTTATTTTTTTTGTTTCCCTAAACTCTTGGGTGCCCAAATTTGAACAGACAGTCAAATAGTCGGGATTTACAGATACACTAGAAGGAGCTTGGAGCAGGAGGCTTCAACAACATTTTATAGCTATTGTTTATTTCTGTTGTGATGTAAGTGTTATACTCTAATAATGATATTGTACAGATACCGTTTTATTTCAAAGTTATGTTATGAAATATATTTATTCGTTCCGCTGTGAGATTCGTGTTTACTCTGATGTTGTGATCTTTTTCCCCTTCTTCTATTCTAATTTTCTATCTTATCTATTCTCACCCTCTAACTTCTTTCATTAACTATTCGGTATTTCCGATGCTTGGATAGTCGACATTGTGTTTATGTTCATAACAAAGGTTGCGAAAACCCGGGTCGTTACATATGCCCTAATTTGTTATCTTCTTATTTTAACATTCATTAATAAATTTTCAAGTATTTTTTATGTATTTATTTCTGAAGTTATGAAGTTTGTTTTGTTGTTGTAGGCATTGAACGTTATCTATGAGTTTTTTCTATGCTTTCTGGTCCAATGTTACTCTACCTAAAATCTTTTTTTTGGTAAATGTTTATTTTATAATTGGATTATAACTTGATACATCTAAAAATGCATTTCCATATTCTATACTTAATTATTTTTATTGATATTTTAACGGTAATAAATATATATAAAAACAAACAAGGACACTAATTTGTATTCATTCCATGTTACAAAGGCAATTCAAAATTTATACGAAAGATAGATTTAGTTCCATCTTAATGGAATTTTCTTTTTTTTAATGATAAATATTTAATTATTTAGAATATTAAAATTTTAGTTAACTAAAATTCTTCCTAATTCAGTCTTAGTTCATATCAGTGATTCTATTTTATATAGAATTATAATTTTCATTTAATGCCTCATATTCTTGTTTACTTTTTTTCTAAAATTCTAAAGTACAAAATTTAACGGTTAAAACATGCTTGGGAAGCTTAATAGCAGTCTCTTGCTACGCGCAAGCTCATTATTTAACCTAGTGTATTTTATTTTATATAAAACAATATATTGACTATTAGCATTCTTATTCGTCGTTTTTTTCTCAACTCATATCCTCAGTTCACCTTGATTTAAAAATGCTATTTTCATTTAAGCCCTTATATTCCCTTTTATTTTTATATAAAGACAATAACATTGAACTACCAAATTTAATGAATGAAATATGTAGTGGTTTTGTAGTCGATTGTTATGCTTAAGTTATTATTTCATTTTATAGCATATACACACACACACATATTATCTATTTATTCTTTTATACATAATGTTGACTATTGGACTTTCTAACTCCTCTCTTTACATTTATTCCCACATCAAATGAAGCTCTCACAATAAGTTGAGATACATTTTTTTCATTGAACCATTTTGTATTCTCACTTTCAAAATTTAAGTTCATATTAGAAATAATGGTTGTTAAATACCACTGCTTGCATGGTAGTGGTTTATTCAAATTCTCAATCAATTCCACTTATTTATGATTATTAAATATAGACAGTTTCCCTTAGTTTTATTTATTTATAAAATCCAATAATGAACTTTTTAGCTTCTCTTTCCACACTGACCAAATGAAGCTCTCTGAGCAATTTGAGGTTTAATTTTGCATTTTACACATTTTAATTTTCGATTTCAAAGATTAAGTTCGTATTAATAAATAGGATTAATGGTTGTTAAATTAGGTTTATGAAAGTGATATGTTCGAGTTCTCATTATGTAATAACCAGGAAATCCGAACCAATTAAAAATTTACATTTTGGCAATTTTGATGAATTTTGAATATTTAAAATGAATTATTTTAAATAATAACGACGAGAAATTTATTTTGAATAGAATTAGAATGTATATATTTATTTGAATTGACGTTAGAATATAAATATTTATTTTGAATTTTAAAGGGAATTGAAAATGGCGCGGTAGTTCGAAAATTCGATTTCAAATTTCAAATGAATGTACAGGATTCAAAATAAATCGGATTTTAGCAAAACCAAAAATATTAGAATCTATTTGAAAATATCTTTCCAACGAATCCGAAAAAAAGAAATTTCATAGTGGGAATAAGAAGTTATGCCCAGTTGAAAATTCAAAATAGTCGCTATGGAAATTTGCCCCTTAAAAATGGAAATTTTGCAAACGACCTTCGTTTTCGACAAAACCACTTTTGTTGGATCCATGATGTCAAGTAATTGATAGATTCCAAAATTCAAAATTTTTGAAAGCAATATGTGAACGTGGCGAAAGAAAACGTATTTTGATAGTTTCTGTCAATTTCGATCGATCAGAAAATGACCATTTTTCAAACGGTCTTCAAATTTGACAAAATTAGTTTTGTTAGGACCGTATCGTCAATACGAAGCTAGAAATAATTTTTTTGGAATTTTTAGATTTTATATGTGGCCCCGGTAAATTGAAATGTACGTTTAAAATTGAATATACTGATTTATTTTTAATTATGATGAAAACTGATCGTAACAGTCGAACTGGCTTACGAAACATATCCCATTGTGTTCGGAATGTGGGTAATTAGCTGGGGGCGACAGTCAGTGGGTTCGATTTGGAGTTCGAATTAAAAAGTTACTTTTTAGAAATTCAATATAATTAAATATATATAATAATTATTAGTCAACCCTCTCCCTTACTACCTCTCTCCCCGTTTAGATCTAAAAAGAAAAAATTGATCGAACCCCATCGCCGGAGCCATCAGGTCGCTGCCACCTCGGATTCGCAGCTGCACACCCCCCTCTGGCCACCGCTCCTCCACGCACACCTCCCTCCTCTTGCTCGACACCGGAGCCCCCCCTTTCCCCCCATCGAACCCAAAGCCTCCCAAACCTACCGCCGTGAACCCTGGCGCTGCCGTGAGGCACTGAACCGCCTCCCCCACCTCTGATTGCGACAGTGGAATCCCCTCCTCGGAGAAACGAAATAAAGGTATGTTTTTTTCTTTATAATTTTTTTTCTTTATTTCAGTTTTAAATATATAGATTTTCGTTGATTTCAAGAATATGTTTTCTTTGATTTTAGTAAAGGAAAGCATAGATTTTTTTTATTCATATGAGGTTTAGATTTTTAAAAACTATAAAGATTCGATTTTTAAAACTATCAAAATATGATTTTTATTAAGACAACAACATAAAAATATAAATTTTATATACGAAGTAGCATTGTAAAAATATAAATTTTATATACGAAGTAGCATTGTAAAAATTCGAATTTTTTTATATATAGCGAAGTGATAAAAATGTGATTTTTATCCATGTAGCGGTGAAATAAAAATGTGATTTTTATTTATGAACAGCGTGGAAAGATAGAGTAGGAATGTTGGGTGGATCCAAACCATCTTCCACTAAAGAATGACGGAGTGGAACCCAAAGGTGAGAACTCTCTCACTGAATTTATTTATACAGTTATTTATTTATAACTGCATATGTGAACTGTTCCCCCGTCGTCCACACACCATGGACGACTTGTGTGATTGTTTTGTTAGATTGATTGATATGTTTGGTTGAATATTGGTTTGTGGTGTGAATGTGAAATTGATTTGATTGGTATGACGCATGCCATTATTAGACTTGGGATAAGGCTAAGCCTTATCCCATTTCTAGTATCGTGTCGTTATGCCGCTGAAATTTTCTAAAATATATTAGAACAATAAAAATATTATTTTTATTGTGTAAATGAACCAAATGAATGTTTTATCGTTAAAAATAATAATTTTTAACGTGTATGTGAATAAAATAAATATTCATTTACAAATCAGACGATTTGTTTACGTACACTGATTTGACTGATATTGATTAGGACGATAAATTTTACACATCGCCCAACTGCACAAATAAAACCTGTGTTTGATTGTTTGAAACCCTACACGGCTACTGGGATGATATATGACATACTATAATCCCAATAATTAGTTGTATGTCAATCAATTGGTTGACAGACTGTCATAAACGTTAAATATTTTTATTTGATGCTTATACAGTGTAGAATGCGCTCTGGATGATGGATTGCTGTTTTCATTGTGGTTATACACATTTGTTGTGTGAATTCCATATAATCAAATTATATGGTAATTGACTGTGTCTGATTCCAGTTCAGAAAGAATGAATATTTTAAAATAATGATTATTTTAAAATAACGAATATTTTCAAATAATATTAAAAAAAGAATCAAAATCTGATTTTGAAGTCCAATTTGGGATGGACACGAATATATTTAAAAATATAAAGCCATGTGGATTTGATTAACGCCATTTCGACGTGAACGATATTTATATCGATTTTATTCGTTTTTATAATAAATATCGAAAAGGAATTGATTTCAAAATCTAATGTTTTGAAAATATTATCATTTATATATCGATGATATGGAATATCTAATTTTGTTTTGGAATTGAATATGTAGTTGAAATCGTTTCGAAAATGAATTTAAAACAATTTACAAAAATTCGTTTTAAAAAGGAAACCGATGAAATATATATAATATATATTATATATATAATGGCCTGAATAGAATGCGCCGCGCTACGGCAGTTCGTGAATTTCGACCATTGACTTCGAATGGACATTACGGGAGATCCGACCGTCGGATTCTCCTAAAACCAGAACCGTTGGGTTCATATCGAAAAGATCTTTCTAATGAATGTTGGAGATTTGAAATCTAACGGTTGGATTTGGAAATTTGTCCAAATCAAATTTGGAAAAGGTCGATGTAAGTGCAGTTCAATGGTCGTTTATGGAAATCGATTGTACGGACCTTGACAAAATTATTAAAAATATCAATAGTTAGTGTAAAATCATAAGAAATGATTTGGAAAGGATTGGGATGGAAAATTCCATATTTGAAAAGATAAAAATAGATTTATTTTCAAAATGAACTAGTTTTGAACTAGAATTATAATCCATTTATTTTTAAAATAAATAAATTGGATTTGAATTGATTTTAAAAATAACCAGAATTTCCAATATATGAATTGGAAATGGATTTGAATCGAAATTGTCTTTGGAATATTTCGATGTTGAATTTCGTGATTATACAGATATCGTTATGGAAATTTGAAAGATATATTTATATCGTTATTTCCAATACGATATTTGTTGGTCATAGAATTTGGTATTGAATATAACCGATATATTTTCTATTCAGAGCCTTGTACTTAATATCAAATGGGATTTGGGTTTGTCGTGAATGGTGTCTTCATTAACACTGTTCTTAAAATCCAGTTGAGAAAAGATTAAATATTTTATTTAGATTTAATGAAGTACACCAATTTATTCATATTGGATTGGAATTGATTTTCGGGTTTATCGTGAACGGTGTTTTAAATAACACTTGTTCTTTAACCCTATAATTAATGGAATGTGAATTGGGTTTGTTGTGAACTGTGTTTTAACGACATTCATTCTTTAACCCGATTTACAATGAAATGTGATTTGGAATTTATAAATCTTTTGTTAAGATTTAAAAGAGATTTTCCAAAGTAAAGTTTTCCAATTTAATAAAATAAATAGGAATGGAATGGAATTCAATTTTGTAATAATTGAAGTGAATTTCTGTGGATGTGGACTGCTAATATATATGGAATTTAAAAGGCTTTGCTGTTATTCCATTTATATTATTAATCAGATATGGAAGTTTATATCGATTATATATATCGATTTGTTTTCCATGAAGATTCCATCGTTAATGGAATGTGATTTCGGGTTGTCGTGAATGGTATCTTTAATAATACTATTCTTAGACCCAATGGAGTTAAGAAAATTAGAAACTAACTAGAGATTGGTTAAGTTGAATGGTTTCCTGGGTATTGATTTGATGCTGGTTTCGGCCTTCGGGGTTATTACTTAGGGAATTGTTCGCTTGCTAATTTATGATTAATGGATGATGGAATAGAATGTGATTTTGGGTTTATCGAACCGTATGTTAAATGACATGGGTTCTTTAACCCAGTTAAAGACAAGATTTATTTCCTGGCTTTGAATAATCATTAAGTAATGATTTTTGGAAATTAAAACTGAATTAGAGTTTTAATGAATCTTTAAATAGATTGAAAGGTGAATTTGATAACTAAAATTATCAAATTCAAGAAATGATCGAGAATAGAGTATCACCAGTTTGCTCCAAGCGATAGTTAGATCTTTAATTAGATTTGAACGTGAAATGGTAATTGAATTTACCGATAACACCGTGGTGTTAGATATGAAGGATTACCAGCTTTACTTCATGGGATGAATAGGTTGGGGTTGGGAAATTTAACAAATGATTACTTCGGTAAGGTTCGCTAATCCCGACTAGTTTGGATAAACCATAATTTGGTTTGAATTGATATTCAAAAGAAGATTAAAAAATAAATTTAAAGAATTTATCTTTGATAAAATTAATGGGAACCTTTCCCTAAATATAAGAATATTTGAAGAAAGGAATATTCTGGATTGGAATGAGGCATATGATGTGTTTTATAACACTTGTTTATTATATATGCGAGTTATTCGGAAAGGCCGGGTTTATACCCATTCTGAACAACTGAATTGACGATAAGTCGACGATGAAGACGGTGGTTGAAGACCGGAGGTCTTCACATCGTTTGGATAATTACTAATGATCTTGATTGGGCTGTACACCCAGGAGGAGGGAATCAGTTGGTGATCGTCCAGACGTACTTGGAGATCGATGGATATGCGAGGAATAATGTTCCTCCGGTTTCGTTCAGATCCAGAATGAACTTGTAAATGGATGTGTGTCTGACATCGGATTTCATTCTGTGTGATAGATGGACATCGGTTGCATAGCGTGAATTGCCTGTGTGGCATGCTGAGATGCAAATGATCAAGGCTTTTGTTGAAAAGCAGAGTCTTGCGGCTGATGATCAAAGCACAGCCTTTGTGGCGTAGCTTTGTGTAGTGTTAATTCGCTAGCCTCACACCCCAGTGTTAACCAGAAACGGGAGAAGGACATCAGGGAAATGGACATATTCCGGTTTCTAGTTAGGAGTGGTGTTTTGGGTTTTAAATGCCCTGGCATTTTACTTATGTGGATGATGGATTGCGAGGCGCCTCGGTTATATCGGTCGATCCGGGACCGATGGAGTCATTTGGCTCATTTATGCCCCATAGGGCAGGCTAGCATATCGTTTACGACATTATTAATCAACTTCGTGTGGACCGGCCCTAACGATCCAAGGGCCCTCCTGAGTCTGGGTTCTGAGGCTCGGGCTAGACAGTCTCGAAGCGGTAAGGACGATCCTTTGCCTTGGTTCACAGATGGAAATCCAACTTCCAATACGACATTTTGCGGTTTTAATTGTAAACCTATATATGGATAGTGGTATGGGGCACTTATGCCATCTATGATTGATACTTATAATTGAAATTGTTTTTCACATTATACACTTATAGTAATAATAAAACATGAAATTTTATGTACCAAGCATTCTTGGCTATTATAAGGTAAAAATTCTATCCTCTGGCTTGCATTGCATTGCATTGTGTGATGGGACCCGAGTCTTATAATAGCTTCATTTTTCTTTATTTAGCATTGCACTGTTGTTTTATGCACTGGTATTCTTGGGAGGAAACCCTTTCCGTGTTATACGGTGTGGTCCCTGGATTTACCTAACTTTAAAATAAAGATTAATAACTGTTTTAGTTCTCACACCAGTCACATGACTGACCTGAAGTTTATTGTTTTAACCTAAACTCTGGGTGCCCCTATTTCCACATGGGCAGCTAGTAGTTTTGGTTTTGCAGATTTATATTCACAGGATCCTGGTTTATAGCTGAAGTGATATTCAGAAAGCTCTGTATCTATGTATTTCTTTCAGTTATGTTTTGTATTATTTTTCCGCTACATCATTGTAACTCGTAAATCTCTGATATTTTTCTGATGTATAATATTTATTCATACTCTGTGTATTCCTGTATTCTGATGGGATTGTTGTAACAAGCAATGAAATGTTCTTCTGTTTGTGTTCCGATGTGTCGTGTTCTCAACTCAATCCGGGATTTCCTTTACAGGGAAGTTCAGGTCGTCATAGTTTGGCATCAGAGCTCTGGTTTACAGAGCTCGAGAACGAGGCACATTAGAACCATACGAAATAATTCATCAGAGATTGGATTAGTAATATCCAATAATAATAGCTCGTTAGAGATAGGATCAGTAGTATCCTAGAACGAGTGTGAAGAGTGATATTTTTAAAATAAAATTGAAAACCAGTTTTGTTTTGAAAATTTAAACTTTGTTATTCGTATTTGAATATTTATTTTAAATTGATCTGGACAATCAAGTATATAAATATTTTGCATATACGTCTGATCCACGTGTATTCAAAGTTTTAATATACTGGATAGATACAGAATCACACTCTAGTCGCCCGGGGATGATTCTGATGATCGTCCGAACATCATCAGAATTTATGTTTGAGTTTCGAAAGTATGATGTTTATATGATTCCAATTGACTGGTGTGAGAACCAAAACTAGATAGGGTCATTGTTGTAAATTGGCATCAAAAACATGATTTTCTGTATATATGTCAAAATTATGAATTTGAAACATTAATTCACTAATTGATTGATGGTTGTGTTGTATGATTATTTGTTAACCAATAAAACCATTATGTGAAAGAATGGTACATATAACCAAAATGTATCGAATATTGAACTAAATTGAAAATTGTTTGAAATTGCATACATGTATATACATTGAACAGGTTATAGCAGGGAAGCTAAGCAGAGGAATAAAATTGTTTGCCCGACAAATAGGTACATGTTTATTATATTCTTGGGGTTTTTGGATGATTTTATGAGCCGATTGGCTAGCCGCTTGGCTGTTTCTTTTTCTTTTTGGATTGGAAAGGCCTGTATGGCGATTTCGGGATTTTCCCGGTGCTCCCGTGCAGAGGAGGTTATGGCGAAATTTTTCGAAAATTTAGGGTCTTAGCCATATTTTTTGAAAATTTGAAAAGTTCTTAGAAACTGAAAAGTTGAAGAACTTAAGCCATAATGGAAATAATGAAAGTTGAGTTGGTTAGTAAAACAACTTTCAGCTCCGTTCCTTTTTGGGGACGAAAAGATTTTAAGTGGGGGAGATTGTAATAACCCGGAAATCCGAACCAATTAAAAATTTTTATTTAGGAAATTTTGATGAATTTTGAATATTTAAATGAATTATTTTAAATAATAACGATGAGAAATTTATTTTGAACAGAATTAAAATGTATATATTTATTTGAATCGACGTTAGAATATAAATATTTATTTTTAATTTTAAAGGGAATTGAAAATGGCGCGGTAGTTTGAAAATTCGATTTCAAATTTCAAATGAATGTACAGGATTCAAAATAAACCGGATTTTAGTGAAACCAAAAATATTAGAATCTATTTGAAAATATCTTTCCAACGAATCCGAAAAATTGAAATTTCATAGCGGGAATAAGAAGTTATGCCCAGTTGAAAATTCAGAATAGTCGCTATGGAATTTTGGCCCTTAAAAATGGAAATTTTGCAAACGACCTTCGTTTTTAACGAAACCACTTTTGTTGGATCCGTGATGTCAAGTAATTGCTAGATACCAAAATTCATAATTTTTGAAAGCAATATGTGAACATGGCGAAAGAAAACGTATTTTGACAGTTTCTGTCAATTTCGATCGACCAGAAAATGGCCATTTTTCAAACGGTCTTCAAATTTGACGAAATTAGTTTTGTTAGGACGGTATCGTCAATACGATGCTAGAAATAATTTATCTGGAATTTTTAGTTAGTATGTGGCCCCAGTAAATTGAAATGTACGTTTAAAATTGAATATACTGATTTGTATTTTAATTATGATCAAAACTGATCGTAACAGTCGAACTGGCTTGCGAAACATATCCCATTGTGTTCGGAATCGGGGTGATTAGCTAGGGGCGACAGTCGGTGGGTTCGAATTAGAGTTCGAATTAGAAAGTTACTTTTTAGAAATTTAATATAATCAAATATATATAATAATTATTAGTCAACCCTCTCCCTTACTACCTCTCTCCCCGTTCAGATCTAAAAAAAAAACAATCGAACCCTGTCGCCGGAGCTACCTGGCCGCTGCCACCTCGGATTCACCGTCGCACACCTCCCTACTCTGGCCACCGCTCCTCCACGCACACCCCCCTCCTCCTCCTCGACGCCGGAGCCCTCCCCTTTCCCCCCATCGAACCCAAAGCCTCCAAAACCCACCGCCGTGAACCCTGGGGCCGCCATGAGGCACTGAACCGCCTTCCCCACCTCTGATTGCGACAGTGGAACCCCCTCCTTGGAGAAACGAAATAAAGGTGTGTTTTTTTCTTTATAATTTGATTTCTTTATTTCAGTTTTAAATATATAGATTTTCGTTGATTTCAAGAATATGTTTTCTTTGATTTAGGAAAGGAAAGCATATTTTTTTTTCTTATTCATATGAGGTTTAGATTTTTAAAAACTATAAAGATTCGATTTTTAAAACTATCAAAATATGATTTTTATTGAGATAACAAAATAAAAATATAATTTTTATATAGAATGAAGCGATATAAAAGTATAATTTTTATATACGAAGTAGCATTGTAAAAATATATTTTTTATATACGAAGTGACATTGTAAAAATATAATTTTTATATACGAAGTAGCACTATAAACATATAATTTTTATA
Source organism: Allium sativum (assembly GCA_030737875.1). Lineage (NCBI taxonomy): Eukaryota > Viridiplantae > Streptophyta > Magnoliopsida > Asparagales > Amaryllidaceae > Allium > Allium sativum. The sequence continues at coordinate 399,836,178 of CM060926.1, read as the reverse complement.
TACGAAGTAGCATTGTAAAAATTCGATTTTTATATATATAGCGAAGTGATAAAAATGTGATTTTTATCCATGTAGCGGTGAAATAAAAATGTGATTTTTATTTATGAACAGCGTGGAAAGATAGAGTAGGAATGTCGGGTGGATCCAAACCATCGTCCGCTAAAGAATGACAGAGTGGAACCCAAAGGTGAGAACTCTCTCACTGAATTTATTTATACAGTTATTTATTTATAACTGCATATATGAACTGTTCCCTCGTCGTCCATAGAACATGGACGACTTGTGTGATTGTTTTGTTAGGTTGATTGATGTGTTTGGTTGAATATTGGTTTGTGGTGTGAATGTGAAATTGATTTGACTGGTATGGCGTAGGCCATTATTAGACTAGGTAAAAGGCTAGGATTTATCCCATTTCTAGTATCGTACCGTTATGCCGCTGAAATTTTCTAAAATATATTAGAACAATAAAAATATTATTTTTATTGTGTAAATGAACCGAATGAATGTTTTATCATTAAAAAATAATTTTTAACGTGTATATGAATAAAATAAATATTCATTTACAAATCAGACGATTTGTTTATGTACACTGATTTGACTGATATTGATTAGGACGATAAATTTTACACATCGCCCAACTGCACAAATAAAACCTGTGTTTGATTGTTTGAAACCCTACACAGGTACTGGGATGATATATGACATACTATAATCCCAATAATTAGTTGTATGTCAATCAATTGGTTGACAGACTGTCATAAGTGTTAAATATTTTTATTTGATGCTTATACAGTGTAGAATGCACTCTGGATGATGGATTGCTGTTTTCATTGTGGTTATACACATTTGTTGTGTGAAATCCATATAATCAAATTATATGGTAATTGACTGTGTCTGATTCCAGTTCAGAAAGAACGAATATTTTAAAATAACGAATATTTTAAAATAACGAATATTTTCAAATAATATTCAAAAAAGAATCAAATCTGATTTTGATGTCCGATTTGGGATGGACAAGAATATATTTAAAAATATAAAGCCATGTGGATTTGATTAACGCCATTTTGACGTGAACGATATTTATATCGATTTTATTCGTTTTTATAATAAATATCGAAAAGGAATTTATTTCAAAATCTAATGTTTTGAAAATATTATCATTTATATATCGATGATATGGAATATTCAATTTTGATTTGAAATTGAATATGAAGTTGAAATCGTTTTGAAAACGAATTTAAAACGGTTTACAACATATGTTTTAAAAAGGAAATCAATGAAATATATATAATATATTATATATATTTATATAATGGCCTGAATAGAACGCATCGCACTGTGGTAGTTTGCGAATTTCGACCATTGACTTCGAATGGACATTACGGGAGATCCGACCGTCGGATTCTCCTAAGACCAGAACCGTTGGGTTTGTATCGAAAAGAGCTCTCTAATGAATATTGGAGATTTGAAATCTAACTGTTGGATTTGGAAATATGTCCAAATCAAATTTGGAAAAGTCGTTGTAAGTGCAGTTCGTTGGCCGTTTATGGAAATCGACTGTACGGGCCTTGACAAAATTATTAAAAATATCAATAATTAGTGTAAAATCATAAGAAATGATTGGAAAGAATTGGGATGAAAAATTCCACATTTCAAAAGATAAAAATAGATTTCTTATCGAAATGAACTAGTTTTGAACTAGAATTATAATCCATTTATTTTTAAAATAAATAAATTGGATTTGAAATGGTTTTAAAAATAACCAGAATTTCCAATATATGAATTGGAAATGGATTTGAATCGAAATTTTCTTTGGAATATTTCGATGTTGAATTTCGTGATTATGCATATATTGTTATGGAAATTTGAAAGATATATTTATATTGTTATTTCCAATACGATATTTGTTGGCCGTAGAATTTGATATTGAATATAAACCGATATATTTTCTATTCAGAGCCTTGTATTTAATATCAAATGGGATTTGTGTTTGTCGTGAATGGTGTCTTCATTAACACTGTTCTTAAAACCCGGTTGAGAAAAAGATTAAATCTTTTATTTAGATTTAATGAAGTATACCAATTAATTAATATTGAATTGGAATTAATTTTCGGGTTTATCGTGAACGATGTTTTAAATAACACTTGTTCTTTAACCCGATAATTAATGGAATGTGAAATTGGGTTTGTTGTGAACTGTGTTTTAACGACACTCGTTCTTTAACCGGATCTACAATGAAATGTGATTTGGAATTTATAAATATTTTGTTAAGATTTAAAAGAGATTTTCCAAAGTAAAGTTTTCCAATTTAATAAAATAAATAGGAATGGAATGGAATTCGATTTGGTAATAATCGAAGTGAATTTCTGTGGATGAGGACTACTAATATATATGGAATTTAAAAGGTTTTGCCGTTATACCATTTATATTATTAGTCAGATATGGAAGTTTATATCGATTATATATATATCGATTTGTTTTCCATGAAGATTCCATCGTTAATGTAATGTGATTTTGGGTTGTCGTGAATGGTATCTTTAATAATACTATTCTTAGACCCAATGGAGTTAAGAAAATCAGAAACTAACTGGAGATTATTTAAGTTGAATGGTTTCCTGGGTATTGATCTGATGTTGGTTTCGGCCTTCGGGGTTATTACTTAGGGAATTGTTCACTTGCTAATTTATGTTTAAAGGCTGATGGAATAGAATGTGATTTTGGGTTTATCGTGAACCGTGTGTTAAACGACATTGGTTCTTTAACCCAGTTAAAGTCAAGATTTATTTCCTGGATTTGAATAATCATTAAGTAATGATTTTTGGAAATTAAAACTGAATTAGAATTTTAATGAATCTTTAAATAGATTGAAAGGTGAATTTGAAAACTAAAATTATCAAATTCAAGAAATGGTCGAGAATGGAGTATCACCAGTTTTGCTCCAAGCGATAGTTAAATCTTTAATTAGGCTTGAACGTGAAATGGTAAGTGAATTTACTGATAACACCATAGTGTTAGATATGAAGTATTACTTGTTTAACTTCATGGGATGAATAGGTTGGGGTTGGGAAATTTAACAAATGATTACTTCGGTAAGGTTCGCTAATCCCGACTTGTAACATCCCAGATTTTTCGACCATTTAAAATAGAATATTTAAATCAGTTTATATATTATATTGATATTATAGTGGACTTTTAATTGAATTTATTTATTTAAAATAGAGTTTGAATATATATATTTATATATTAATTAAAACGAGCTCGAAAACGTCGCGGTAGTTCGAAATTTTCGATTTGAACTTTAACCGATTATACAGGATCCGATATAAGTCGGATTTCTGTGAAACGAGAAACGTTAGAATCGTGTTGATGATAATTTTCATATGAAGGAGAAAATTCCAGATTTCGTATTATAATTTGTTAGATATGGTCAAATCAAATTTTAAATTAATCGCTATGGGAATCGTTTATAAACAATATTGTTTATTTAATAACTTAAATAAGAATTTATGTATATATATATATATATATATTTCAATATCGTTTAACTCGAAGTGTTGTTTGTCGAATTTGGAATTTCATCTATATAATATTGCATTTTTGAATATATTCGAGAATATCGATTTTATCTTTATCCAATTAAATTCAACTGTTGGGATTAAATGTATATTGTAACAATATTATATAAGATTTAAAAATGGACTCATCACCTTACTTGATGATAATTACACATGTATATATATATATATATATATAGATATATTTGAAACTTAAAGTATGATACACCATAAATGAAGTTTTGCTTTTAAGTCAAACTATATACATTGCTAAGCAAACATGAAATATTCACCAATATTCGAGCCTGTCTATGCAAATCAAATAAAGAAAAAAAAAAGAAAAAAAGAATGAACTTTATGTTCAAAGACAACAGACCATAAGAAAATGGTGAAACAAAAGGAGAAGGAAAAAAGAAAAAAAAAAGAGAAATAGGTAACGCACAGCTAAACAACTAAAATATGTATATATACATCAATCTATATAGGCAAATCGAGAAAACAGCTTATATTTATATGGTCAATATACACAGTAAAATTCATACATATACACATCAAAACTGTTTCCATGCATTTAAAATCTGAACAGAAAATCTATAATACAGTTTTCAAATCTCTGATTTGAATTTACAACTCATAATCTCTCAATCACAGTCGGATCTTGCTAACAGGCCAACAGTGCTGCAAATCCCATTCAAAATCATTGAAAAATCCTTGTTAAACATGTTGCAGCATCAAGCTGTCATCAATCTGCAAAGGAAAAGAAGAGAATTGTTAAGCTAGTAGTAGTTGATCCACCTAAGAACAGCTATGAAGAAAGAAAATTCAAATGATCAAGCTAAGAAATAATGAAGTCCACAGCTAAGAAAACAGTGAACATAAACAGTATAGGAACAACAAATCAATTTTTTTATACAATAGTTCATGAACAGATCCTTGCAAAATATTCTGCAAGTACACACTGAACCCACCGCACTAAATTCAAATCCTCCCATTGATATTACCATTCGATAGCTAAGTGATAGCCCCATAGTTATGATACGAATCTAAAATTCTGAATTGAATAAACAATTCATGGTCTCATAGCCTAACCTAATCTACTCATATGCAAGTTTGATCAAGGTTCCATTTTAGCAGACCAACGATATAGGAAATCCAATACTAAATTCATAAAAATCTTATAAATCATGTCTGCCATATATACATATACATGACAGTTCAATACCACTCGATCCATGTGAAGATCTGAACACACATGAAAATTCCATGCCAAGTACCACAGTGATGATACAACTTAGTGAAATGAAGCAGCACCTAAGATCCTAGGTTCAGCTAGGATGAACTTGTGATTTTACAATTCGTGGTGATAGTGTTCTTATCTAGAGCAAATCCCCAAGTATAAATACGTAACCACATCGTGTTTTATTTTTCCAGAACTCAGCAGTAACGAAAAACAAGTCGAACCACATGAAAATCAAAACAAATTAATACAGGAATTAAAACCGTTGATAAAAAAATTATATACTTATCTGTTCGAGAGGTGTATGTTCGAAGCCAAACATCTAGGGTTCGGTCGATTGAAGCCTCGGTCTGAACCGTAGTTGTTTCAGGAAGTTTCGGGTTGACCAGTGAAGTTTTGCGGTACATGATAATTTGTGGAAGGAGATCGAAGAGTTAGGTGTTTGACAGAGCGACGAAAACAGGAAGACGAGGGGATTCAGGGTTGCGTAGGGGAGATGCGTCCGATTTTCACTGATGAAAGGGGAGGGTTGCGAGGCAACTGACTTCGATACTGATGGAAGAAGTGAAAGGGGATTTGGGGTTCTTGGCCATGGATTAATTTCAGAGAGGCGGTGGAAAAATTAGTGGAGGTGGTGGATTGTGGATTTGTGAAGCCGATTTAGGGTTTCATCAATTGGGAGCAGGTTGGGCTGTTATCGGGCCGAACATGGTTAGGCAAGAGGCCATTTAAAAATTTAAATTTCTGTTTTATAATTTAATTAGTTTATAATGGTGTTAATACGATATCTCACACTCACATTATCAGATTGAGGCACGGTCAGTCTCGTTGGGACCGTAGAGACGAGATCTTTGAGATGGAGCAGGGTTAGTCAGGATCAGATGCAACTAGAAATTTAGTCAAATTAAAACGTCTGTTAAATTTGACTAAACCGAATTTGTTTTTCAACGAATCCAAATCAAGGTGAGTTAAACTCACTTAGTTTTCCCATTTATATTTTATATAAATTGGGTTCTTTATTTTGTGTGCTTTGCTTGCTGATAGTTGTTTATTTGCTAGTTATACAATTGTTTGTTGATTTAACTGATGGAATTAAACTGTGTTTAATTTCAGTAAAATTCCAAATCGTTATTTTTAACGATTGGTTCCAATAAAGATAACTTACCTTGTTGGTCATGTTTATAAAATAAACGTGTTGAATGTGTTGAATTGTTTAAACTGATTGAATCGTTTTATTTATTGGTTGATGATTTATTATCATATATGAACTGATCCGATGGGGTGATTGATTTAAATATTGGTTGTTAACTGAAATTTCAACATCTGTGTAGTTTAAACCAATAGACGGTATTGGTTGAGTATCTGGCAACATATGGCCTATAAAATCAATCGTTTTATAGATGTTGATTTACCGTCAGGCAAATCGACAGAAATTAAGTTATAAAATTTATTTTATAACTGGATGTAGATTTTTAAATATATTTGAATAAAAGTTTGTTTAAAGAGAATAAAGATTCCTTTTATTTTTTAAGTTTAAAACTTATTTATTAATCCAAGTAAATTCTGATGATAGTCAGATTTATCAGAAAAGGAATTTAACCAATTGACCAGATTTGGATAGTTATTTACTTAGAAACAATCGAATGGAATTTATTTAAATTGATTTAAAGAGAAAAAAATTTGGAATCGATTACCAAGATAACTTGTTTAAGTTGATTAAATCGACCGTTTTAATTAAGATTGATTATTAAATTAGTGTGTCTAAATAAATTAGTTAAATGAATATTGTTTTAATTTCAATGAAGTTTCGAAAAGGGGATTCACTGTTTGTGTTAGTAAATAAAGGAATTAACTACCTTTACCATGGTTAAAGATTAAGCTAAGGTATTATTCTGATTTATAGTAATTTGGGAAATGACATTTTAATTGAATCCGTTTCAAAGGTAATCAAAGTGGAAAACTAAACCTTGTTGAATGGTGAGAGGAGTTTATGAACAGGTTTGTTTAAAACCTAAGTTTATAACAAAGTTATAAAAGAAGATTTTAAGCAGATTTTATAGATTAAAATAATGTTACTTAATTATTTAAATTAAGTAAAAAGGGAAATTGAGATAAAGGGTTTATAATAAACCAAGGTTATATTAATGAGATTAAAAGTGGTGAGTTATAAAGAAGTTACTTAATTGAATTAAGTAAAAATGGTAAATTAAAGAAAGAGATTTTCAAAGTGATGATAAGGTTTATTAAACCTTACATTGAATTAAATAGTTAAATGGAATTTGTTTTGGGATTAGGATGAGATATTGGTTTTATATTACAACTCGTATTTATCTTTGGGTATGAACGTTGTCGATCAAGGTCTGAGAGGTAATTAAAATACCCCAACTTGGAGGACACTACGACTATCTAAGGGTGATATTAGTTGTGATGGTAAAAAGGATTAGTGATAGTTTATTTTCATTAGTGAAATAATGAAAAGGTGGGGTTTTATCCAACAGCAATAAGCGCTGGGTTCTGTCGGGTAATAAACAAAGGATATTTCATATTGATGTTTTAATTAAAAGGCCAAGTGGTGCTGAATACTTAACCAGTTAACTCATTTTTTTGTCATGATTGAAACATTGTTTATTTTGATAGTTAAAACACCGACTATCAAACCTGTCCAATACGATTGTTGATACGGAAAGACCGGGATCGAATTTATATTCGAAAACCATTCCGACCAACAAATACGTGAAGGTACCAGAAGGTGATCGAGATGGAGCAATGAAGACCGTAGAATTTCATAAACGGAAGGACTGCTAATAATCTCTGGTCTGCAGCCAGAGATGTACTGTGGTTATGTCGTGGTCGGAATCTACAGGTTGCAAGGACTTCTCACTACTGATCCATGGGATGATTCCTATATGAGATGCAGTAGGAGAGTACCTTTGGTTCATCCTGTTCCTGGATGACTTGTATGGACGAGTGTCTGACAGAGTATTTCCAGATGGTCACGTACATTGATTTGTACAAGCGTACTTCTATCAGCTGCAAAGTATTTTTGTGGACGTCAATTAGTGATTTGACGGATCTGACGATGTGGCATTCCAAGTGAATGGTGACCAGATGTTCAGAAAGGGAATTCTAGCCTCAAGCCTCATCAACCGGGAAATGACAGAAATCGGGCAGTGTAATAATCCGGAAAATACGAGCCAATTTAAAATTTTTAAATTGATTATTTCAAAGCAATTTGAACCATTGAAATAGAATATTCCAATAAAATAGTAAATTAAGAATAGTAAGTCAGTTTGAAAATTTGAATTCAAACTTTGACTGACTGTGCAGGGTGGAAAATATAACGGATTTTAGTAAGACCAAAAATATTTAAATCTGTTAGTCAATACCTTTCTAACGGATCTGAAAAATCGAAGTTTCATAACGGGAATCAAAAGTTATGGCCGAATGAATTTTCAGAAGAGCCGGTATATAGAATATATAGGCCTGGAAAATTGATATTTTGCATACGGCCTCGGAATTCGACGAAACCACTTTTGTTGGGTCCGGGATGTCAAACTATTGCTAGGTTTCAAATTTCATAATTTTTCGAATCAATATGTGAGCGTGGCAAAAGAAAACGCGTTTGACCAGTTTCTGTTGAATTTAATCGACTGGAAATTGGCCATTTTTCAAACGGTCTCAGAATTCGACGAAACTAGTTTTGTTAGGACCGTATCGTCAATACGAAACTAGAAAATATTTTTCTGGAATTTTTCTAGTTAGTATGTGACCCCGGTAATTTGAAATGTACGTTTAAAATTCAACATAAGGATTTAAATGTAAATTCAACGGAAACTGATTGTAACGATCAAATCAGCTTACGATACATATCCCATTGTGTTCGGAATGGGGGTAAAACGCTATGGGCGACAGTCGGTAGGCCTCGTTTCGGGGTCGTATGTAAAAGTCAACCTTTTTGAAAAATTAAATAATTAAATAATAAAAAGGAAAAAAATATATTATTTCCCTCCCTCTTCTTCTTCTTGGCCCCCCCGATTCATTAATCAGAAAAAAAAAAGGAAAAACCTAAACCTATCGCCGCCGCCCCCCTCAAGACATCGCCGCCGACGAAGACATCATCGCCGCCGCCCTCCTCCGTCCAGCCTCCTCCTCCCAGTAGCGAAACCCTCGAACCCATCGCGACACGTATCGAGCAGCCCCCTGAAGCCTCGACGCCGCCACCACCGAACACCACCACCCTGCCGCCGACGCTTTCTTCTTCCCTCCCCTTCGCAGGCTACGGTGAGCAATTTAGTTTATTTTATTTTTATTTTTATTTTTGTTTTATAAAAACTGATTATTTTAAGATTTAAAAACTGATTTTTTAAAGAATTTGAAAACTGATTTGTTATAGATTTAAAAACTGATTATTTTAGAATTTGAAAACTGATTATTTTAAGATTTATAAACTGATTTTTTTAAAAGATATAAAAACTGATTTTATTTTAAGGTTTAAAAAGAAAAAAAAGGGGTTTAAACTTTGAAATAGAAAAAGTTTTAATCTTTTAAAAGAAAAAGATTTGAACTTGCAAAAATAAAGATCATATTTTTAAAAAGAGAAAAAGACGGAATTTTTATTTGGTAGAAAGAGTAAGACATGATTTTTGTATTTTTAAAGTAATAAAAATATAACTTTTACATCATAAGAATAATAAAAATATAATCTTTATATATTTAATAGAGAAGTCAAAATGCAATCTTTATATATTGAATAACATAGTAAAAATTCGATTTTTACCTATGTAGAGAATACGGGCAACGAAAGCGACAAGAAGGCGAAATAGGCGAAGATTTCTATAAAGGAAGAGTCGTGTTATTGGATAGCTATTGGTGAGAATTTCTCACTCTTCAATTTCTTTTTTTATATATATATATGTGTGGAAATAAAAGTGAATTGCTATATATATATATATATATATATATATATATATATATACGCCCCCTCGTCCACAAACCATGGACGATATTTATTGGTTGAAATTGTTGTGAAAATTGGTTGACGGCAAATTGTTGTTTGGTATTGTTTGTGGTTGATATTGAATTGATTGTGGTTGAAAAATACCCGTTTGTGATTGGAAAATATTTGGTTGAAACCACATAGGATTAGTTTGTGGAAATGAAATAAATATATACATGCCGTCTGCGTGCGAATTAGATGCATGAATCCCCATTGTCAAAAACCGCGAGGTTTTAAGGTAGAGCGAGGAGCCGTACTAGGGACGGTGCCGGTTTTAACTACCCTGCCGTTATGCTGCCGAAATTTTGAATAATATTTGTGTGTTAGAATTATTTTCATATGTTGAAATTATTAGCATGCATAGAAATTAAAGCCATATATTGAAACTATATCCATGTGTGGAAATTGTTCATGTGTTGGAAAGTGTTGTGTGAAAATTAAATTCATTTGTGAATGAATGAAGTGTATAAACAATAAAAATCACATTTTTATAAATATATGAAGTATCAAAAATATTCGCCTTATATGAATAGTTTCAACAATCAAAATTTCATCTTTTTAATAAGAACAACATAAATAAGATGTCCATGTGTGGAAATGCTCATTTGTTGAGAAGTGTGTGTAATGGAAAGGTTCATGTGTTGAATAAAAAGATTGAACGATAAAAATTACATTTTTATTGAAACTATGAAGTGTTGATACCATACATTGGTTGAACAAATATTTTAAATGATAAAAATATCATTTTTATCATATGTGTGATATGCTAAAGATATGCAGACGTTGAAACAAATATTTGTGATAGAAATATTATTTTTTTTACATGCATAGGAACTAAATAAAATAGTCATGTGTTGAAATCCACTTTAGTTCGCCAAAATTATCATCTTTGAAATGTGAAGTGTTAAAAAATAGCCACTGGTTCGAATAAACGTGCATGAGTTGAAATATACATTAACTAGCTAATGATATGATTTTAGCCTATGCATGCGATATTAGAATGAATGGTGTTTTTAGACCAAAGCAAGTCAAATATGAAATTGAATGGAAAATGATAAATGTTAGAGATTGTATATATGTGCATGCATATCTATTGAACAGGTTAAAGCAAAAAGAGGCTAGAGAAGAGAAATAAAATTTTGTGCCCGACAAATAGGTACACATTTACTGTTTTGTTTGGGTGATGATTTTATGAGCCTGTTGGCTAGCCGCTTGGCTTTTTCTTTTTCTTTTTGAGATTAGAAGGACCGGGAACGCTATTTGCGATTTCCCGATGCTCCCGGTGCAGGGGAGGTTATGGCGAAATTTTCCAAAATTTTAAGGTGTTAGAAAAATATTTGAAGTGAAAACGATATGGAAATCATTGAATGAACTATATTTATATAAATATATAAATATAAATATAATTAAAACGAAACGTGGCCGTGCAGTTCATATTTTGAAACCGTGATTCCAAATGATTAGTGCGGAAGATCCGACCATTGGATTTTCCCGAAACCTCAACCGTTGGGTTCGCCTTGGAGATATCTTTCCAACGGCACCAACTTTGTGAAGATCCGACGGTTGGATTGTCTGGAATGTTTAATTCAAAATTAGTGAAAAACAGCGCCAGAAACGATTATATATATATATATATTTATATATATAAATACAATTAAATTAAATCGAATAACGACGCTGCAGTTCGTAAATTGAAATCGTAACTTCAAATGGTTAGTGCGGAAGATCCGACCGTCGGATTTTCCCAAAACTGGAACCGTTGGATTCGTTTTGAAAAGACCTTCCTAATGATGTAAAATTTGTGAAGATCCAACGGTTAGATTTTCCTATATGTGTAAAACAAAATTAGTGGAAAGCAGCGCCAGTGCATCGACACGACCTGAAACGTCGTTTAATTAAATATGGTCGTTTTAAATTAAATAAAAATGGCGATATATCGTTATTAAGTGCTATAGACGATATAGAGTGAAAATAAACCAATTTTGTTGTGTTTGCTTGAGACGTGATGGTTGAATGTATTTGACGTGAAAATTATAACTAAATAACTGAAATGTGAATGTTGAATAGTTCAACCATGTGATTAATTGGTTTGAAAATCTAAATATACGTGGATTATTTGAAAAGGCCGAGTTTATCTCATTTCAAATAATCAATCGACGTTGAGAAGTCGAAGAGTCGAAGACGACTGAAGACCGACGATCTCCACGTTGGATGGATGGGCGCTACTGATGCTCGTGATTGGAGTAGCTACCATGAAGGAATTGAAGTAGTAGCCGTCCAAACATATTGTTGATTGTACGGATATGCGAGGAATTGGTGCCTCCGGTTTCGTTCATACCCAGAACGGACTTGTAAATGGACTATGTGTCTGACATTGGATTTTATTCTATGTTGATTGATCTCTGTTAAATATATATCTGTTTGGCGGCGGAGAATTTATTCTCTTGCTTAACGCCCTTCTCTGAGACGTACGAGCTCAGAGGTTATGTATTGACAGAAATCAGTCGCATGGAGTGGATTGCCTGTGTGGCACGCCTAAGTGGCATATGATCAAGGCTTCTGTTGCAAAGCAAAGTCTTGTGGTTGATGATCAAAGCATGGTCTGTGTGACGTAGCTTTGTGTATAACGTGAATTCTTGAGCCTCACACCTCGGTATGAGTCAAAAACGGGAGAGTGACTGCAGGGAGAGCACGACGTTTCTTTCTAGCTAAGGTGGTGTCAGTGACCTACCAGCCCTGACATTATATATATTTTTCACCTGTGTGGTTGCTGGAATACGAGGCGCCTCGATATAGGTCTGTAAGGACCGGGAAACGTGTGTTCAGGAATTGCCAATCCTCAAAAGTAAGAGAGGACCGGCCCTGAAGATCCAAGGATCATAGTGGGGTCCTGGGACATTTGCTAGAGTGTCTCGAATCGGAGAGGAGCTTGCCCCTTGCCTCGACTCATGAAGGAATCCAATTTCCAATACGAAATTTGCGGATGTGATTGTATTACTAGTACGGCGACATAGTAGATGGTAGCTATGCCGCCTAGGATTGATATTTATGATTGAATTTGCTTTTGAAACATATATGCACTAGTAATAATATCAAACACCTTTGTTTATTCGTATGAAGCATCTTTGGCCATTATAAGGTAAAAACTCTATCCTCCGGCTTGCGTTGCATTGTGTGATAGGACCTGAGTCTTATAATGGCTTCATTTTATAAAAAGCATTGCGTTGATTTAATCATTTACTTTATTTCATGCACGAGCACTCATTGGAGTAAACCCGTTCCGCGAAAGTGGCGTGGTCCGTTGATTTTCCTTATTATTGTTGTTAATAAGTTGAATGGATTTCTCATACCAGTCCCATGACTGACTCGTAGTTTGTTTCACCTTGCAAACTCGGGTGCCCTTATTTTCACACGGGCAGCCTAGTTACAGGTTTCTGACGCACCTTTTGGCTCATGGCGAGGCTTGACTACACCGTGCTGACTTGGATTTTCTCCGCCATTATTGTATCTATATTATGATTCCGCCACTGGCGATGTAGACTGATATTCCTTTTGTGTACTCTTTATGTATGATTCCGCCTCAGGCGATGGTGACTGATTATGTATCATTACGCACTAAGTTGTATCCTGTACTGTGCTTCTCTGATGTGATGATATCTATATGATTCTGCTGTCATATGTGTGTAAATTATTCTATTTTCTGTTTATGCTATTATCTGTGATCTGCTAATGATGATTAATGTGTTATATTCCAATGATTATCCTTAACACCGTGCCACGGGGTTTTGGGATCGTCACAGCTGGTATCAGAGCTTTGGTTAACCTTAGTTCTGGAGTCTAACACATTAAACACTTTGTCAAAATAGAATCAGTAGTATTCTAAGGCGAGTCGCTCATTAGAGATAGGACTAGTAAAGTCCTAGAATGAGCTGAGCAGAATAGCAAAAACAATTGATCAGTCCATCATTATCTTTCCGTAAAGTTTTCTGCTTAATTATGCAATAGACTATCATTTCTGTTAGCTGACTTTTTTTTTCGTTGCTTATACAGAATTTGACAAATGGCTACCAGAGCAGCCGCCGCTAGAGGAGGCCGTGCCGGCCGAGGCCGAGGAAGGGGAGAAATCCCAGCTCAAGAAGGACCTTTGATACAACCTCCGGCAGCTCAATACTTCGAGCTCGACCGTGTAGCTAAGAGATATAAGAACTTAGAAAGGTAATGACAGTATTTGGGTAATCGTAGATCGCTTCACGAAGACTACCCATTTTATACCTGTCAGGTCCAATAGAACTGCCCAAAGTCTAGCACAGATATATTTCAAAGAAATTGTTAAGCTGCATGGAATTCCCATCAGCATAGTCAGTGATAGAGATCCCCTATTTACTAGCAAGTTCTGGGAGGCTTTCCAGACAGAATTGGGAACAAAACTGAATATGAGCACCGCTTATCACCCACAAACAGATGGCCAAACTGAGCGGGTGAATAGAATTCTAGAAGATTTATTGCGGGCTTGTATAATCGATTTTGGTGTGTCGTGGGAAGATCATTTGCATTTGGCAGAATTCTCATATAACAATAGCTATCAAGCAAGTTTGAGAATGTCACCATTTGAAGCATTATATGGCAGACCCTGCAGATCTCCAGCATGTTGGGTAGAACCTGGCAACAGACTTGTACTAGGACCCGATATGATTAGGGAAGCATCTGATAAAGTGGACTTTATCAAGAAGCGATTGAAAACCGCCCAAAGCCGACAGAAAAGTTATGCAGACTCTAGAAGGAGAGATTTGACATTTGCTGTTGGTGATCATGTTTATTTAAAGGTTTCTCCGATGAGAGGGGTAATCAGATTTGGAAAGACTGGGAAGTTGGCACCGAGATTTATTGGTCCCTTTCCTATACTTGAGCGAATTGGAACTCTTGCTTATAGGGTTCAATTGCCAGATTGGTTGCCTGGAGTGCACAATGTATTTCACGTATCTCAACTTAGGAGACAGGTGCATGATCCAGATCTGGTTGTATAAGAAGCAGCGCAACAGGATGTGGAGATAACTCCAGAATTAGCACTCAGAAGAGAGCCATTAAAAATTGTTGGCAAAGAAACCAGAGAACTCAGGAGCAAAAAGGTTTATTTAGTTAAAGTGCAGTGGAGCAGTGATCCTAGAGACTGTACTTGGGAAACTGAGGAAAGCATTAAGCAAGCTTACCCCAAATGCAGAGTGGATATCTCTGACTAACTCCGGTGCAAGGTACCTTTACATACTTTGCATTTACATTTTATTTCCTACTTTATTGTTGTTTCCTTTTCGAGGACGAAAAGTTTTAAGTAGGGGAGATTGTAATAACCCGGAAAATACGAGCCAATTTAAAATTTTTAAATTGACTATTTCAAAGCAATTTGAACCATTGAAATAGAATATTCTAATAAAATAGTAAATTAAGAATAGTAAGTCAGTTTGAAAATTTGAATTCAAACTTTGACTGACTGTGCAGGGTGGAAAATATAACGGATTTTAGTGAGACCAAAAATATTTAAATCTGTTAGTCAATACCTTTCTAACGGATCTGAAAAATCGAAGTTTCATAACGGGAATCAAAAGTTATGGCCGAATGAATTTTCAGAAGAGCCGGTATATAGAATATATAGGCCTGGAAAATTGATATTTTGCATACGGCCTCAGAATTCGACGAAACCACTTTTGTTGGGTCCGGGATGTCAAACTATTGCTAGGTTTCAAATTTCATAATTTTTCGAATCAATATGTGAGCGTGGCAAAAGAAAACGCGTTTGACCAGTTTCTGTTGAATTTAATCGACTGGAAATTGGCCATTTTTCAAACGGTCTCAGAATTCGACGAAACTAGTTTTGTTAGGACCGTATCGTCAATACGAAACTAGAAAATATTTTTCTGGAATTTTTCTAGTTAGTATGTGACCCCGGTAATTTGAAATGTACGTTTAAAATTCAACATAAGGATTTAAATGTAAATTCAACGGAAACTGATTGTAACGATCAAATCAGCTTACGATACATATCCCATTGTGTTCGGAATGGGGGTAAAACGCTATGGGCGACAGGCGGTAGGCCTCGTTTCGGGGTCGTATGTAAAAGTCAACCTTTTTGAATAATTAAATAATAAAAAGGAAAAAAAATATATTATTTCCCTCCCTCTTCTTCTTCTTGCCCCCCCCCCCCCGATTCATTAATCAGAAAACAAAAAAAAAAGGAAAAACCTAAACCTATCGCCGCCGCCCCCCTCAAGACATCGTCGCCGACGAAGACATCATCGCCGCCGCCCCCCTCCGTCCAGCCTCCTCCTCCCAGTAGCGAAACCCTCGAACCCATCGCGACACGTATCGAGCAGCCCCCTGAAGCCTCGACGCCGCCACCACCGAACACCACCACCCTGCCGCCGACGCTTTCTTCTTCTTCCCTCCCCTTCGCAGGCTACGGTGAGCAATTTAGGTTATTTTATTTTTATTTTTGTTTTATAAAAACTGATTATTTTAAGATTTAAAAACTGATTTTTTAAAGAATTTGAAAACTGATTTGTTAAAGATTTAAAAACTGATTATTTTAGAATTTGAAAACTGATTATTTTAAGATTTATAAACTGATTTTTTTAAAAGATATAAAAACTGATTTTATTTTAAGGTTTAAAAAGAAAAAAAAGGGGTTTAAACTTTGAAATAGAAAAAGGTTTAATCTTTTAAAAGAAAAAGATTTGAACTTGCAAAAATAAAGATCATATTTTTAAAAAGAGAAAAAGACGGAATTTTTATTTGGTAGAAGGAGTAAGACATGATTTTTGTATTTTTAAAGTAATAAAAATATAACTTTTACATCATAAGAATAATAAAAATATAATCTTTATATATTTGATAGCGAAGTCAAAATGCAATCTTTATATATTGAATAACATAGTAAAAATTCGATTTTTACCTATGTAGAGAATACGGGCAACGAAAGCGACAAGAAGGCGAAATAGGCGAAGATTTCTATAAAGGAAGAGTCGTGTTATTGGATAGCTATTGGTGAGAATTTCTCACTCTTCAATTTCTTATTATATATATATATGTGTGGAAATAAAAGTGAATTGCTATATATAAATATTTATATATATATATATATATATATATATATATATATATATACGCCCCCTCGTCCACAAAGCATGGACGATATTTATTGGTTGAAATTGTTGTGAAAATTGGTTGACGGCAAATTGTTGTTTGGGATTGTTTGTGGTTGATATTGAATTGATTGTGGTTGAAAAATACCCGTTTGTGATTGGAAAATATTTGGTTGAATCCACATAGGATTAGTTTGTGGAAATGAAATAAATATATACATGCCGCCTGCGTGCGAATTAGATGCATGAATCCCCATTGACAAAAACCGCGAGGAGCCGTACTAGGGACGGTGCCGGTTTTAACTACCCTGCCGTTATGCTGCCGAAATTTTGAATAATATTTGTGTGTTAGAATTATTTTCATATGTTGAAATTATTAGCATGCATAGAAATTAAAGCCATATATTGAAACTATATCCATGTGTGGAAATTGTTCATGTGTTGGAAAGTGTTGTGTGAAAATTAAATTCATTTGTGAATGAATGAAGTGTATAAACAATAAAAATCATATTTTTATAAATATATGAAGTATCAAAAATATTCGCCTTATATGAATAGTTTCAACAATCAAAATTTCATCTTTTTAATAAGAACAACATAAATAAGATGTCCATGTGTGGAAATGCTCATTTGTTGAGAAGTGTGTGTAGTGGAAAGGTTCATGTGTTGAATAAAATGATTGAACGATAAAAATTACATTTTTATTGAAACTATGAAGTGTTGAAACCATACATTGGTTGAATAAATATTTTAAATGATAAAAATATCATTTTTATCATATGTGTGATATGCTAAAGATATGCAGACGTTGAAACAAATATTTGTGATAGAAATATTTTTTTTTTTACATGCATAGGAACTAAATAAAATAGTCATGTGTTGAAATCCACTTTAGTTCGCCAAAATTATCATCTTTGAAATGTGAAGTGTTAAAAATAGCCACTGGTTCGAATAAACGTGCATGAGTTGAAATATACATTAACTAGCTAATGATATGATTTTAGCCTATGCATGCGATATTAGAATGAATGGTGTTTTTAGACCAAAGCAAGTCAAATATGAAATTGAATGGAAAATGATAAATGTTAGAGATTGTATATATGTGCATGCATATCTATTGAACAGGTTAAAGCAAAAAGGGGCTAGAGAAGAGAAATAAAATTTTGTGCCCGACAAATAGGTACACATTTACTGTTTTGTTTGGGTGATGATTTTATGAGCCTGTTGGCTAGCCGCTTGGCTTTTTCTTTTTCTTTTTGAGATTAGAAGGACCGGGAACGCTATTTGCGATTTCCCGATGCTCCCGGTGCAGGGGAGGTTATGGCGAAATTTTCCAAAATTTTAAGGTGTTAGAAAAATATTTGAAGTGAAAACGATATGGAAATCATTGAATGAACTATATTTATATAAATATATAAATATAAATATAATTAAAACGAAACGTGGCCGTGCAGTTCATATTTTGAAACCGTGATTCCAAATGATTAGTGCGGAAGATCCGACCAATTGATTTTCCCGAAACCTCAACCGTTGGGTTCGCCTTGGAGATATCTTTCCAACGGCACCAACTTTGTGAAGATCCGACGGTTGGATTGTCTGGAATGTTTAATTCAAAATTAGTGAAAAACAGCGCCAGAAACGATTATATTTATATATATATATATATAAATACAATTAAATTAAATCGAATAACGACGCTGCAGTTCGTAAATTGAAATCGTAACTTCAAATGGTTAGTGCGGAAGATCCGACCGTCGGATTTTCCCAAAACTAGAACCGTTGGATTCGTTTTGAAAAGACCTTCCTAATGATGTAAAATTTGTGAAGATCCAACGGTTAGATTTTCCTATATGTGTAAAACAAAATTAGTGGAAAGCAGCGCCAGTGCATCGACACGACCTGAAACGTCGTTTAATTAAATATGGTCGTTTTAAATTAAATAAAAATGGCGATATATCGTTATTAAGTGCTATAGACGATATAGAGTGAAAATAAACCAATTTTGTTGTATTTGCTTGAGACGTGATGGTTGAATGTATTTGACGTGAAAATTATAACTAAATAACTGAAATGTGAATGTTGAATAGTTCAACCATGTGATTAATTGGTTTGAAAATCTAAATATACGTGGATTATTTGAAAAGGCCGAGTTTATCTCTTTTCAAATAATCAATCGACGTTGAGAAGTCGAAGAGTCGAAGACGACTGAAGATCGACGATCTCCACGTTGGATGGATGGGCGCTACTGATGCTCGTGATTGGAGTAGCTACCATGAAGGAATTGAAGTAGTAGCCGTCCAAACATATTGTTGATTGTACGGATATGCGAGGAATTGGTGCCTCCGGTTTCGTTCAGACCCAGAACGGACTTGTAAATGGACTGTGTGTCTGACATTGGATTTTATTCTATGTTGATTGATCTCTGTTAAATATATATCTGTTTGGCGGCGGAGAATTTATTCTCTTGCTTAACGCCCTTCTCTGAGACGTACGAGCTCAGAGGTTATGTATTGACAGAAATCAGTCGCATGGAGTGGATTGCCTGTGTGGCACGCCTAAGTGGCATATGATCAAGGCTTCTGTTGCAAAGCAAAGTCTTGTGGTTGATGATCAAAGCATGGTCTGTGTGACGTAGCTTTGTGTATAACGTGAATTCTTGAGCCTCACACCTCGGTATGAGTCAAAAACGGGAGAGTGACTGCAGGGAGAGCACGACGTTTCTTTCTAGCTAAGGTGGTGTCAGTGACCTACCAGCCCTGACATTATATATATTTTTCACCTGTGTGGTTGCTGGAATACGAGGCGCCTCGATATAGGTCTGTAAGGACCGGGAAACGTGTGTTCAGGAATTGCCAATCCTCAAAAGTAAGAGAGGACCGGCCCTGAAGATCCAAGGATCATAGTGGGGTCCTGGGACATTTGCTAGAGTGTCTCGAATCGGAGAGGAGCTTGCCCCTTGCCTCGACTCATGAAGGAATCCAATTTCCAATACGAAATTTGCGGATGTGATTGTATTACTAGTACGGCGACATAGTAGATGGTAGTTATGCCACCTAGGATTGATATTTATGATTGAATTTGCTTTTGAAACATATATGCACTAGTAATAATATCAAACACCTTTGTTTATTCGTATGAAGCATCTTTGGCCATTATAAGGTAAAAACTCTATCCTCCGGCTTGCATTGCATTGTGTGATGGGACCTGAGTCTTATAATGGCTTCATTTTATAAAAAGCATTGCGTTGATTTAATCATTTACTTTATTTCATGCACGAGCACTCATTGGAGTAAACCCGTTCCGCGAAAGTGGCGTGGTCCTTTGATTTGCCTTATTATTGTTGTTAATAAGTTGAATGGATTTCTCATACCAGTCCCATGACTGACTCGTAGTTTGTTTCACCTTGCAAACTCGGGTGCCCTTATTTTCACACGGGCAGCCTAGTTACAGGTTTCTGACGCACCTTTTGGCTTATGGCGAGGCTTGACTACACCGTGCTGACTTGGATTTTCTCCGCCATTATTGTATCTATATTATGATTCCGCCACTGGCGATGTAGACTGATATTCCTTTTGTGTACTCTTTATGTATGATTCCGCCTCAGGCGATGGTGACTGATTATGTATCATTATGCACTAAGTTGTATCCTGTACTGTGCTTCTCTGATGTGATGATATCTATATGATTCCGCTGTCATATGTGTGTAAATTATTCTATTTTCTGTTTAAGCTATTATCTGTGATCTGCTAATGATGATTAATGTGTTATATTCCAATGATTATCCTTAACACCGTGCCACGGGGTTTTGGGATCGTCACAGGTAGGAAGCATGGCTATGTGGGTCGCTCCCATTAGGGTGTATAATCACCTATCTAGATAAATTCCTTTTGCTTCTTTAATCTATCGATGTTGTCCCTTTTCGGGGAACGGTGGTTTGAGTCCAACCGGTGGTGTTATACATTCGATACACTCAAGCGAAATGAGTGGTCGGTCATGTGAAGGCCGGGTTGCAAGACGTTCTTGTTGAACCCAGTGTATTTTCCTCTAGAGATACACAGTCGGCAGGTGGTACCATATCTTATCAAGGTCGGAATCCAATCTCCAATAAGCGCCCGCGATTTTGATTGTATACTATATATGTAGAGCGTGAGATGCAAGCGTTCTACTAGATTGATTTTTACTTGTATTTAGACATTATTATAATATCAGAAAAGATATGGATTTCAAAAAAATGGTTTGGGTTATCGTAAGGTAAAAACCGTCCATGTTTATGTGTGGATTTGGTCTTACGATTATCCTTTTCTTTGAAAAGATTTTGACTTTAAAAATCAAATTGTGTGTTACCTAAATACTGTGCGAGTTTGTCTCACTCTGGTTCACCAGAGTGACCCGGTGTTTTGTAAATGCTCGGGTTAGCCCGGGGTGTACAGGTTCAGGATTTATCGAATGCTGTGAAGAGACGAGCTGGAAGAGTCCAGACGTATGATATTATATAGTTACTATTCCGCTGTGTGTTGTATATGAGGACAGGTTATTATAACTGTCCAGATGTGTGATGTACTCTGATGATTGTAAGTATTTTTAATGCTCTCAATAAAGTTTTATTTCTATATTATATTTTGTTCCATTGTGATGTGAGACTCTGATTCTGTGTTGTGGTGTTTCTTCTTCTGTTCTAATATTTCTTTCTTCTTTATCTCACCCTCTAAATTCTTTCTAATAACATTCCAGTGTTTTCGGTGTTTGGAAGGTCGGCATGAGTTACGGTAAAGGTATTTATGTCGATTTTCAGGGCCGGAAAATCCTGGGTCGTTACAGTGGTATCAGAGCTATTGGTTTAGTTATAACCTTGGCTCTGTGGTGTAGCTCGATAGAGATGGGGTTAGTAATACCCTAGATCGTGATTGAGTGTGTGTGTGTGTGTATATATATATATATGAGAGCATAATTGTAAATTTTATATACAACTGTTTGTACTGTGTTATTTGATCAGTTCAAGTGTTGAGAAGCATTGAACTGGCAATCGATACAGTATTGTTTTATAAACAGGGTAAATATAATAATTTTACCCAAATTATATTTTTGTATAGAAAAGGAATAATTTGTCAAATTATCGAGATATTGGGTTGTGTGTTTGATTGATGTGAATGAAATTCAAATTTCATTGAAATTTGAGTTAAAACTTAACTTGGTCAAATTTAATTAAATTAATTAAATTTGGAATTTTTTTTTTGAGCAAAACGGATATGTAGCGCGAGACTACATAGCCGATTAATTAGTAGCTAGTAATAGTTTTCCAACTGACATACCCAGTTGGTGGTCCAAAATACAACCATCACTCCAAGATTAAGACAAATCATGAATTAAATTTGGAATTTGCAATAATCAAATAGAAATAAATCGGGTATTTACCGATTGATGTTCGAATACGTGAAACCAAAGTAAAATATTAAATTGAGCATAAACTCAATTATTTTGATTAAGTTTGGTGATGCATGGATGGTTGATTGGTATTGATTTGGTGTTAGATTGCTTGTATATAAATTCATCAACAGTTTAATAAAAAGTTGAATTATAATTAAATTCCAGTATAGTCAACTGGAGTGTAATCACATGGATTAAAATTAACTAATTCCGTCCTGTGTTGCAAATGAATACTTCATGATTGATTTTGGAAATTATTTATTTAATATATGGAATTGTTTTCGATTTTAAAATTTAACTGGATTTGGTAATTTATGGGTTGTAACATCCTTTCTTACCTTAGCAATTTCGAGGATGAAATTATTTCAAGGGGGAAAGAATGTAACATCCCAGATTTTTCGACCATTTAAAATAGAATATTTAAATCAGTTTATATATTATATTGAGATTATAATGGACTTTTAATCGAATTTGTTTATTTAAAATAGAGTTTGAATATATAAATTTATATATTAATTAAAACGAGCTCGAAAACATCGCGGTAGTTCGAAATTTTCGATTTGAACTTTAACTGATTATACATGATCCGATATAAGTCGGATATCTATGAAACGAGAAACGTTAGAATCGTGTTGATGATAATTTTCATATGAAGGAGAAAATTCCAGATTTCGTGTTATAATTTGTTAGATATGGTCAAATCAAATTTTAAATTAATCCCTATGGGAATCGTTTATAAACAATATTGTTTATTTAATAACTTAAATAAGAATATATATATATATATATATATATTTCAATATCGTTTAACCCGAAGTGTTGTTTGTCGAATTTTGAATTTCATCTATATGATATTGCATTTTTGAATATATTCGAGAATATCGATTTTATCTTTATCCAATTAAATTCAACTGTTGGGATTAAATGTATATTGTAACAATATTATATAAGATTTAAAAATGGTGTCATCTGATGATAATTACACATGTATATATATATTTATATGAAACTTAAAGTATGATACACCATAAATGAAGTTTTGCTTTTTGAGTCAAACTATATACATTGCTAAGCAAACATGAAATATTCACCAATATTCGAGCCTGTCTATGCAAATCAAATAAAGAAAGAAAAAAAAGAGAATGCACTTATATGTTCAAAGACAACAGACCATAAAAAAACGGTGAAACAAAAGGAGAAGAAAAAAAGAAAAAAAAAAAGAGAAATAGGTAATGCACAGCTAAACAACTAAAATATGTATATATACATCAATCTATATAGGCAAATCGAGAAAATAACTTGTATTTATATGGTCAATATACACAGTAAAATTCATACATATACACATCAGAACTGTTTCCATGCATTTAAAATCTGAACAGAAAATCTACAATACAGTTTTCAAATCTCTGATTTGAATTTACAACTCATAATCTCTCAATCACAGTCGGATCTTGCTTACAGGCCAACAGTGCTGCAAATCCCATTCAAAATCATTGAAAAATCCTTGTTAAACATGTTGCAGCATCAAGCTGTCATCAACCTGCAAAGGAAAAGAAGAGAATTGCCTAAGCTAGTGGTAGCTGATCCACCTAAGAACAGCTATGAAGAAAGAAAATTCAAATGAACAAGCTAAGAAATAATGAAGTCAACAGCTAAGGAAGCAGTGAACATGAACAGTATAGGATGAGAAAAACAATTTTTTTATACAATAGTTCATGAACAGATCCTTGCAAAATATTCTGCAAGTACACACTGAACCCACTGCACAAAATTCAAATCCGCCCATTGATATTACCATTCGATAGCTAAGTGATAGCCCCATAGCTATGATACAGATCTAAAGTTCCGAATTCAATAAACAATTCATGGTCTCATAGCCTAGCCTAATCTACTCATATGCAAGTTTGATCAAGGTTCCATTTTAGTAGACCAACGGTACAGGAAATCCAATACTAAATTCATAAAAATCTTATAAATCATGTCTGCCATATATACATATACATGACAGTTCAATACCACTCGATCCATGTGAAGATCTGAACACACATGAAAATTCCATGCCAAGTACCACAGTGATGATACAACTTAGTGAAATGAAGCAGCACCTAAGATCCTAGGTTCAGCTAGGATGAACTTGTGATTTTACAATTCGTGGAGACAGTGTTCTTATCTAGAGCAAATCCCCAAGTATAAATATGTAACCACATCGTGTTTTATTTTTCCAGAACTCAGCAGTAACGAAAAACAAGTCGAACCACACGAAAATCAAAACAAATTAATACAAAAATTAAAACCCTTGATAAAAAAATTATATACTTATCTGTTCGAGAGGTGTATGTTCGAAGCCAAACATCTAGGGTTCGGTCGATTGAAGCCTCGGTCTGAACCGTAGTTGTTTCAGGAAGTTTCGGGTTGACCAGTGAAGTTTTGGGGTACACGATAATTTGTGGAAGGAGATCGAAGAGTTAGGTGTTTGGCAGAGCGACGAAAACAGGAAGACGAGGGGATTCAGGGTTGCGTAGGGGAGATGCGTCCGATTTTCACTGATGAAATGGGAGGGTTGCGAGGCAACTGACTTCGATACTGATGGAAGAAGTGAAAGGCGATTTAGGGTTCTTGTCCATGGATTACTTTCCGAGAGGCGGTGGAAAAATTAGTGGAGGCGGTGGATTGTGGATTTGTGAAGCCGATTTAGGGTTTTATCAATTGGGAGCGGGTTGGGCTGTTATCGGGCCGAACATGGTTAGGTAAGAGGCCATTTAAAAATTTAAATTTCTATGTTTTATAATTTAATTAGTTTATAATGGTGTTAATACGATATCTCGTGCTCACGTTATCAGATTGAGGCACGGTCAGTCTCGTTGGGACCGTAGAGGCGAGATCTTCGAGATGGAGCAGGGTTAGTCAGGATCGGATGCAACTATAAATTTAGTCAAATTAAAACGTCTGTTAAATTTGACTAAACTGAATTTGTTTTTCAACGAATCCAAATCAAGGTGAGTTAAACTCACTCAGTTTTCCCATTTATATTTTATATAAATTGGGTTCTTTATTTTGTGTGCTCTGCTTGCTGATGGTTGTTTATTTGCTAGTTATACAATTGTTTGTTGATTTAACTGATGGAATTAAACTGTGTTTAATTTCAGTAAAATGCCAAATCGTTATTTTTAATGATTGGTTCCAATAAAGGTAACTTACCTTGTTTGTCACGTTTATAAAATAAACGTGTTGAATGTGTTGAATTGTTTAAACTGATTAAATCGTTTTATTTATTGGTTGATGATTTATTATCATATATGAACTGATCCGATGGGGTGATTAATTTAAATATTGGTTGTTAACTGAAATTTCAACATCTGTGTAGTTTAAACCAATAGACGGTATTGGTTGAATATCTGGCAACATATGGCCTATAAAATCAATCGTTTTATAGATGTTGATTTACCGTCAGGCAAATCGACAGAAATGAAGTTATAAAATTTATTTTATAACTGGATATAGATTTTGAAATATATTTGAATAAAAGTTTGCTTAAAGAGAATAAAGATTCCTTTTATTTTTTAAGTTTAAAACTTATTTATTAATCCAAGTAAATTCTGATGACTAGTCAGATTTATAAGAAAAGGAATTTAACCAATTGACCAGATTTGGATAGTTATTTACTTAGAAACAATCGAATGGAATTTATTTAAATTGATTTAAAGAGAAAATAAATCGGAATCGATTACCAAGATAACTTGTTTAATTTGATTAAATCGACCAGTTTAATTAAGATTGATTATTAAATTAGTGTGTCTAAATAAATTAGTTAAATGAATATTGTTTTAATTTTAATGAAGTTTCAAAAAGCGGATTAACTATTTATGTTAGTAAATAAAGGAATTAAATACCTTTACCGTAGTTAAAGATTAAGCTAAGGCATTATTTTGATTTATAGTAATTTGGGAAATGACTTTTTAATTGAATCCGTTTCAAAGGTAATCAAAGTGGAAAACTAAATCTTGTTGAATGGTGAGAGGAGTTTATGAACAGGTTTGTTTAAAACCTGAGTTTATAACAAAGTTATAAAAGAAGATTTTAAGAAGATTTTATAGATTAAAATAATGTTACTTAATTATTTAAATCAAGTAAAAAGGGAAATTGAGATAAAGGGTTTATAATAAACCAAGGTTATATTAATGAGATTAAAAGTGGTGAGTTATAAAGAAGTTATGTAACGACCCAGATTTTTGAACAGTTTATTTTAAATATTTAGTATGGTTTTAAATATTGAATTCATAATATAAATGGTATTTTATTGGATTATTGTTTAAATAATCGAAATACGATTTATTTTGATAATTATCAAAATACGAGAAGTTTGAAATAATTCAATTCGAAGATAAAACTGAACCATGATAATAGAAATTCATTGATGAAGAATTTATTTGTTTGAATTTAAAATGATTTAATATGGCTATTTTAAATATACGTTCAAATAAAATTGTATAATCTATTTCGTTGAATTCAGAATAGTGAATAACGTTGGGAACATCAGTCATTACGATTAAATAATGGTTCAGAATTTTGAGTAAAGGACCATGAGATATTTCTGTAGAATGTATTAATCAAAATCAAATCAAATAAAGAAAACCTCTTATCAACCGACCTACATTATTTACATCAACCACCCTAAACATGTACCCAAGCCGACCTCTTTTTGTACAAACGCTGAGCCTATTTTTCTCGAGCAGAAAAAAATGGCCTCCCAACTTTGATATCAAGGAGACAGAAGAATTAATGATGCGTACTCCCTGTTTTCCCTTTGCAACTATATAAATGAGCAAGCCTACCTTCTCAAACCAGAAAAATACTCAAGCCCTCTTCATTTCCTTTCTTCCGCTTAGAAATCCGAGTTCTTCGATTAAAAAAAAAAAATCAAGTCGAGATCCAACCAGGGAGGGTGTGACGCAGTGCACCGAGGGTCTCCGATGATGGATAGGGCATCGCAAGTTGTGAGGAGAAGCAGTAGACAGTCGCGATTTGGGGATTTAAGGTTGTCGAGGTCTGAATGCTTCGAAGTGGAAGTCAACGCTCTGTTTGCTTTGATTGAGGGTAACTCAGAAGTCATAATTAGGAACCGCGATGTTCCCATAAGTTCGAGACTGAGGTGAAACTGTGGGATCGCGATGGTATTAGAGGGGGTCATGAGGCGCTCGGGCATGGGGAAATGGGTTGCTGATCGATTCGTTGCCTCGATAAGGGGTTCTGACCTAGATGAAGGGTTCGACAGAGGGTTCGAAGGCGAGTATGAGCTGCGATAAATTTCTGTTAAGGCTGATGTCGGTTCTGGTGGCGGTTCACTGGCATTCAAGGAGGTGATTGATGTTTGTAAAGCATCGGATGAATTATCAAAGAAGGATAAGGCAATTTTGCGTTAATGGAAGTCTATGATTCTTGAAGGGTTTCACAGTTGGTCGACATCAGTAAGGTATTAGTTTTTCCAAGATTTAAATTACATAGAAAAGTTATTTATTTATTTTAGAAGTTAATTTAAAATTTATAAGATGTTTAATCGATAATTAAAAATTAAATCATCATTAGGTTCAAAAAAACAATTTATTCGAAATGATTCGAGATGACTGGTAGCTAAGACGATATGGGAATTAATTGGATATTCGACAACTGTAATTTAGGTGAGTAGATCTCACTCACCTTTAGAATTATTTTTATTTCATTAAAAATAATTGTCTGTTGCTTGTGTGAATGTTTTATGGTTGTTTTATATATTAGTTATTTAGGCTATTATATATATATATTGGGTTGATTGATTGGTTGGATTCCCGCAGTCTCATTAGCGGATGCCCGCAGTTTCATAGCGGATGATTACCCTATACGCCCCACGCTATGATTAGTGGATGACCTTCTATACCACGATATTCTGCCACGAAGCAGAATGGGTATTATTTATGTGCTAACATCTGTGGATGCAGGAAAACAGGTTGGAGGAATCCAACAGGATTCCTCAAAAATATATATATCTGTTTGTTGTTTGTTTGATTTCATATATATTCATATATGATGTGTTAAAAATCAAATGATTGAAAATTGGGTGATTTGATTGTTTTAAATATCACTGGGCTTAAGTAATGATATTTAAAACTATCGTGGAAGGATATTTGAAATTTAAAAAGGAAAAATTCTATTTTTAAATAGAATTTGAATTTTTAATGGAATAAAATATAAACTTGTTTTGAAAAATAAAACAAGTAATTTCTTTATAAACGAAGTTTATAAATAGTTCTTTTATAACGAAGTTATAAATGAAGTGAAAAGAATTATCATTTGATAATTCAGAAATAGAAATACAAGTGTGAAATTGGAATTTGAAATGAAATTTCAAAATAGGATGTGAAATGAAATTTTTAAATATATAACTCAAATGAAATTTGAGTATAACATTTGAATAATAGAATTAGAAAAGGAGTTTAAATATTTGAATTTTAAAAGGAGATTGAATATTAGCAATAGAAGTTCAAATAGAATTTGAACAGACGAAATTAGAATGAAAAATAGAATTTGAATTCAAGGAATTAAAAATAAAATTTGAATTCAAAGGAATCCGAATAAAGAAATTCAAATAGAGATTTGAATGTAGAATTTCAAAATAGAATTTGAAATAAAACTTGAAATAGGATTTTCAAAGTAGAATTGGAAGTAGAATTTCAAATAGGATTTCAAAATAGGAAATCCAAATGGTTTTGAAATGGAATTTGAATCCAAGGGAATTCAAATGGATTTGAGTGAAGGAATTCAAATGGGGTTGGAATAAAGGAAATTCAAAAATGGAATTTCAAATAAAAGAAAATGTAATTTGAAATATTGGGAATTTCAAATAAAGAAAATGGAATTTGAAACATTTAGAATTTTAAATAGAATTTAAATGGAGTTTGAATATTTGAATTTCAAATAGAATTAAAAATGGAGTTGGGATATTCGAAAATTCAAATAGACTTTAAATATAGGAATTGCAAACGGATTTGAAAATGGAGTTTAAATCCCGAATTGGAATTCAAGAGATACAAAATAGAATTTGAATACAAAGAGATATAAATATTGAATTCAAGAGAAAATTAAATATGGCATTTGAATTCAAAGTGAAGTTTAATATGGGATTTGAAATGAAAATAGATTTGAATATAGAATTCAAATGGAATTTAAATTATGGATTTGAATATATGATATATATATATCAGAAAGGGAGTTGAATTTTATTTAAACAAAGTTTATATATATAAATATAATTAAAACGAACTCGCCGCAGCGCTGCAGTTCGTAAAATAGCGATTCGAACTTCAATCGAGTATACAGGACTCAATTGGAGTCGGATCTCTTTGAAACAAGAAACGTCAGGACCGGTTTGATAATAGTTTTCTAATGAAAGAGAAAAATATGAATTTCGTCGTATAGATTTTGAGTTATGTCAAAATCAAATTTTCAGAAAAACAGCGCCAGAACTATTTAAAAACCATAACGGTTTATTTCATTTTATAAAAGGATTTTAAGCGAATAAAATCCGAATTTCTATTTAGGAAATTTCAGATTTGAGTTGTAAATTATATCAGAACTCAAGTGGGGTAATGAATTGGTTTTTGAAACAGAAATCAGATTTTTGATTATTGAATAGAATTAACTAATTCGAATAGAAATTAGTAAATGAGATGTTGAATGGATATTGAGCTTTAAACAAGAAAATTCGATTGGAAATTTATATTCGAAATAGAAAAGAGAACTAGAATCGAGATTGAAAATTCAATTTGGTTATGAACGAGTTAAATAATTTGTTTGAACATGTTATGTTCAACAAAGAAGTGAAATGGGCAAAATGACTAATTAAAGAATGAATGGGCGAAACTGAATTCAACGATTAGATAGTGTTGAATTGAATTGAAAACAGGTGAACAGGTGTTAGACAGGTATGGGATGAAGTATATGAAGATTTTAATTCATGTGCTCGACAAAAGTACATGTTTAATTCATATATGAGATTTTATGCGCCGTATCGGCAAGCCGCTTGGCTTTTTCTTTTTCTTTTTGAGATAAGAAGGACCGGGAAGCTATTTGAAATTTCCCGATGCTCCCGATACAGGGGAGGTTATGGCGAAATTTTCCGGAAATTTAAGGAGTTAGAATATTTTTAAGATATTTTGATAATTAGAAATCATTGTATCGACATATAAAATTCGATAAGTAAGTGAATATAAAAATCGAATATTTTAAACAAAAAGGGAAATCTATAAATTAGAAATAGAGAGCGAACCATATACATGTTTTAGAAATGAATAATTGGATTATATAGTGTGTTTATTCAAGGTAAGTGGTTTTGCCGTTTTGAAGTTGAGGATGTTTTCAGTTAAGGTCTGAGAGGTAATTTTACACCAACTCGATTGATTTCATTTTTAATGGATAAATAGCAAGATCCAGTCTCGAAGGGAAGTGTTTAAAAAGAGTTAGTTGAATAAAATATTTTGGGTTGTTGTAACGATGTTTTACACAACATTCGTTTTAAACCCAAATGATGGGATTTTGGAAATATAACAGTAAATATTTCCTGAGTATAATTAAATAGTCGGAATAGAGATAAGTGATTGAAATTGTTTTCAATTGCAAATAGAAACATTTTCTAATATATAGAAAATAAAAGAAGTTAATATTTGGAAACATTTTCCAAATGGCATAAGAGGCAAGATGATCGTTGAAAATATTTGGGTAACAAATATTGATAGAGAAAATAGAGAAGTGGTTTAATTAATGAAATATTAATTAAAGAGCCCAGTGATTTGTTTGATATGTTTGGATGAACACTTTGTTTTTATTCGATAGTTAAAACACAGACTATCGAAGTTTTGACCATCGTTGTCAATATGGAGAGACCGGTTGGATTATTATCCGAAGAATCACTCCGTATCGGCATAAGCGTTGCGAACCAAGTATGCTGAATATATTGAAGACGGTGTAAAGTGCAAGGGCTTTTCTATTAAATAGAAATTGTGCCTTCGGTTTCGTTCAATCCCAGAACGAACGTATATGGACGAACGTCTGACAGAGTATTTCCAATGATCAATTGGGTTGGTCTGTATGAATATATATGGTTGCAACGGATTTATCCCTTAGCATAATATCCAGAATATTTGTGCAAACTCAACTAGTGATTAACGGATCTGACAATGTGGCATTCAAAGTGATTGTGCTATCAATGAATGGTAAGTATTCGTAGCCTCAGGCCTCAACAACCGGGAAAGGACAAAAATCGGGCAGGCAGCATGGCTATGTGGGTCGCACCCATTAGGATGTATAATCACCTATCTAGAGGTTCATTTAATTTCTTATTCTATTCGATGCTGTCCCAGTCGGGAGACGGTTGCTGATCCCAACCGTTGGTGATATACATTCGATACACTCAAGCGAAATGAGTGGTCGGTCATGTGTGGGCCGGGTTGCAAGATGTTCTTGTTGAACCCAGTGTATTCCTCTCTAGAGATACACTAGCGAAAGGTGGTTCCATACCTTGTCATGTTGGAAGTCCAATCTCCAATAAGCGCCATGCGGTTTTTGATTTTATAATATATATGTGGAGCGTGAGATGCAAGCGTTCTGCTATTTGGTTATTTACTTGACGTAGACATTATTATAATATCATTGGATTTGATATCAAAGTGTTTTGGGTTATAGTAAGGTAAAAACCGTCCGTGTTTATGTGTGGGCTGGTCTTACTATTATCTTTTCTTTTGAAAGGATTTTTAAAGTTAAACAAGTGGTTGGAGTTTACTCACACCAGTCCCATGACTGACCCAGAGTTTATTTTGTTTTGTTTTCCCTAAACTCTTGGGTGCCCAAATTTGTACGGGCAGTCAAGTAGTCGGGATTTCACAGATCTATTTGAAGGAGCTGGAAGCAGGAGGCTTCACCGGTTAGCTATAGGCTATCATATATTCCGCTGTGGACCTTGTTTGTATCTGGAAACAGGAGTTTATAACTGTTCCAGAAATGACTATTGTGCTCTGATGATGGTATGTATATAAAGTTACTGATTTGTATTTCAAAAGTTATGTTATATAATATATTTTATTCGTTCCGCTGTGAGTTGTGATCTTCGTTTTTCTTCTATTCTAATATTTCTTTCTTCCTATTTCTCATCTTCTAACTTCTTTCTATTAATGGTTCGTATTTCTGTGTTATTTGGGTTGGACGTGTGGTGTATTTAGTCAACTCAGATAGCTCGGATTTGCGGGTCGTTTCAGTTGGTCTCAGAGCTTAGGTTGAGCGAACACCTAGGCTTGTGTGACATTGGCTCATTAGAGATAGGGTCAGTAGTACCCTAGAATGAGTTGAGTGTATATATGAGAGAGCGTATTTGTAAGTTGATATAAAATTTGTTTTATATTGTGTTGGCTTGTCTGTTGAGTAGTTTATGAATTCTGGTCGAATCGTGGGACGCCACGACGTCGATAGGAGTTTGTAAACACTTGGACAGAAGAATCGACATAATATTGTTTTAAAGTGGGTAAATGAAATAATTTTACCCAAAATTTCTATTTTGATATAGAAAGAATAATTTTCTAGAATTATTATTATATGGATGTGTTGGATGTTGACTTTATAATCAAATGAGATTATAAATTTAGAATGGTTATTTATAACCAGAGTAGAATTTGTATAGGAATTAAATATACAAATGAGATGAATTAGAATTTAATTCAAACCAGAATTTGGAATTTTAATCCTGGGAAGTTGAAAAATATTTTTCAAAGTATATTAAAATAATATAGCCTTGTTTTGGGAAGATTTTGAATAAAATCATATTGAATGGATTTTTGAAAGTGATAAAGCACTGAACTCACTTTAGTGGCTGGGAAATTATTCTGATGATGATTGCAACATCATCAGTGTTCATTTCCGAGTTTCTAAGTGATGGATTGCTACCTTAGAAAATTTTGTTGGAAATTTGTTTGAAAATTCAAATGTTTTTGAATTTGTGATAGGAATAAATATATGTTCATATTTATATATTATCCAAAAAAAGACTTGAAATAAAAACCCGGGAATTTGAATTCTGGAATTAAAATTTAACTTAAAACAAGTTAAATAAATCAAGTGAATGAATTGATTTAGAATCAATTTGAATGCAGGTGAATGAGAAACCAAAAGTTTTGGTGGAATGAAATTTGTTGGAATATGAAGAGGTGAGTTTCAACATAAAGAAGTTTTGAAAAGTAATAGATTTGTACCATTTTTCCTATCTTAGCAATTTCGAGGACGAAATTATTTTAAGGGGGGAAGAATGTAACGACCCAGATTTTTGAACAGTTTATTTTAAATATTTAGTATGGTTTTAAATATTGAATTCATAATATAAATGGTATTTTATTGGATTATTGTTTAAATAATCGAAATACGATTTATTTTGATAATTATCAAAATACGAGAAGTTTGAAATAATTCAATTCGAAGATAAAACTGAACCATGATAATAGAAATTCATTGATGAAGAATTTATTTGTTTGAATTTAAAATGATTTAATATGGCTATTTTAAATATACGTTCAAATAAAATTGTATAATCTATTTCGTTGAATTCAGAATAGTGAATAACGTTGGGAACATCAGTCATTACGATTAAATAATGGTTCAGAATTTTGAGTAAAGGACCATGAGATATTTCTGTAGAATGTATTAATCAAAATCAAATCAAATAAAGAAAACCTCTTATCAACCGACCTACGTTATTTACATCAACCACCCTAAACATGTACCCAAGCCGACCTCTTTTTGTACAAACGCTCAGCCTATTTTTCTCGAGCAGAAAAAAATGGCCTCCCAACTTTGATATCAAGGAGACAGAAGAATTAATGATGCGTACTCCCTGTTTTCCCTTTGCAACTATATAAATGAGCAAGCCTACCTTCTCAAACCAGAAAAATACTCAAGCCCTCTTCATTTCCTTTCTTCCGCTCAGAAATCCGAGTTCTTCGATTAAAAAAAAAAAAAAATCAAGTCGAGATCCAACCAGGGAGGGTGTGACGCAGTGCACCGAGGGTCTCCGATGATGGATAGGGCATCGCAAGTTGTGAGGAGAAGCAGTAGACAGCCGCGATTTGGGGATTTAAGGTTGTCGAGGTCTGAATGCTTCGAAGTAGAAGTCAATGCTCTGTTTGCTTTGATTGAGGGTAACTCAGAAGTCATAATTAGGAACCGCGATGTTCCCATAAGTTCGAGACTGAGGTGAAACTGTGGGATCGCGATGGTATTAGAGGGGGTCATGAGGCGCTCGCGCATGGGGAAATGGGTTGCTGATCGATTCGTTGCCTCGATAAGGGGTTCTGACCTAGATGAAGGGTTCGACAGAGGGTTCGAAGGCGAGTATGAGCTGCGATAAATTTCTGTTAAGGCTGATGTCGGTTCTGGTGGCGGTTCACTGGCATTCAAGGAGGTGATTGATGTTTGTAAAGCATCGGATGAATTATCAAAGAAGGATAAGGCAATTTTGCGTTAATGGAAGTCTATGATTCTTGAAGGGTTTCACAGTTGGTCGACATCAGTAAGGTATTAGTTTTTCCAAGATTTAAATTACATAGAAAAGTTATTTATTTATTTTAGAAGTTAATTTAAAATTTATAAGATGTTTAATCGATAATTAAAAATTAAATCATCATTAGGTTCAAAAAAACAATTTATTCGAAATGATTCGAGATGACTGGTAGCTAAGACGATATGGGAATTAATTGGATATTCGACAACTGTAATTTAGGTGAGTAGATCTCACTCACCTTTAGAATTATTTTTATTTCATTAAAAATAATTGTCTGTTGCTTGTGTGAATGTTTTATGGTTGTTTTATATATTAGTTATTTAGGCTATTATATATATATATTGGGTTGATTGATTGGTTGGATTCCCGCAGTCTCATTAGCGGATGCCCGCAGTTTCATAGCGGATGATTACCCTATACGCCCCACGCTATGATTAGTGGATGACCTTCTATACCACGATATTCTGCCACGAAGCAGAATGGGTATTATTTATGTGCTAACATCTGTGGATGCAGGAAAACAGGTTGGAGGAATCCAACAGGATTCCTCAAAAATATATATATCTGTTTGTTGTTTGTTTGATTTCATATATATTCATATATGATGTGTTAAAAATCAAATGATTGAAAATTGGGTGATTTGATTGTTTTAAATATCACTGGGCTTAAGTAATGATATTTAAAACTATCGTGGAAGGATATTTGAAATTTAAAAAGGAAAAATTCTATTTTTAAATAGAATTTGAATTTTTAATGGAATAAAATATAAACTTGTTTTGAAAAATAAAACAAGTAATTTCTTTATAAACGAAGTTTATAAATAGTTCTTTTATAACGAAGTTATAAATGAAGTGAAAAGAATTATCATTTGATAATTCAGAAATAGAAATACAAGTGTGAAATTGGAATTTGAAATGAAATTTCAAAATAGGATGTGAAATGAAATTTTTAAATATATAACTCAAATGAAATTTGAGTATAACATTTGAATAATAGAATTAGAAAAGGAGTTTAAATATTTGAATTTTAAAAGGAGATTGAATATTAGCAATAGAAGTTCAAATAGAATTTGAACAGACGAAATTAGAATGAAAAATAGAATTTGAATTCAAGGAATTAAAAATAAAATTTGAATTCAAAGGAATCCGAATAAAGAAATTCAAATAGAGATTTGAATGTAGAATTTCAAAATAGAATTTGAAATAAAACTTGAAATAGGATTTTCAAAGTAGAATTGGAAGTAGAATTTCAAATAGGATTTCAAAATAGGAAATCCAAATGGTTTTGAAATGGAATTTGAATCCAAGGGAATTCAAATGGATTTGAGTGAAGGAATTCAAATGGGGTTGGAATAAAGGAAATTCAAAAATGGAATTTCAAATAAAAGAAAATGTAATTTGAAATATTGGGAATTTCAAATAAGAGAAAATGGAATTTGAAACATTTAGAATTTTAAATAGAATTTAAATGGAGTTTGAATATTTGAATTTCAAATAGAATTAAAAATGGAGTTGGGATATTCGAAAATTCAAATAGACTTTAAATATAGGAATTGCAAACGGATTTGAAAATGGAGTTTAAATCCCGAATTGGAATTCAAGAGATACAAAATAGAATTTGAATACAAAGAGATATAAATATTGAATTCAAGAGAAAATTAAATATGGCATTTGAATTCAAAGTGAAGTTTAATATGGGATTTGAAATGAAAATAGATTTGAATATAGAATTCAAATGGAATTTAAATTATGGATTTGAATATATGATATATATATCAGAAAGGGAGTTGAATTTTATTTAAACAAAGTTTATATATATAAATATAATTAAAACGAACTCGCCGCAGCGCTGCAGTTCGTAAAATAGCGATTCGAACTTCAATCGAGTATACAGGACTCAATTGGAGTCGGATCTCTTTGAAACAAGAAACGTCAGGACCGGTTTGATAATAGTTTTCTAATGAAAGAGAAAAATATGAATTTCGTCGTATAGATTTTGAGTTATGTCAAAATCAAATTTTCAGAAAAACAGCGCCAGAACTATTTAAAAACCATAACGGTTTATTTCATTTTATAAAAGGATTTTAAGCGAATAAAATCCGAATTTCTATTTAGGAAATTTCAGATTTGAGTTGTAAATTATATCAGAACTCAAGTGGGGTAATGAATTGGTTTTTGAAACAGAAATCAGATTTTTGATTATTGAATAGAATTAACTAATTCGAATAGAAATTAGTAAATGAGATGTTGAATGGATATTGAGCTTTAAACAAGAAAATTCGATTGGAAATTTATATTCGAAATAGAAAAGAGAACTAGAATCGAGATTGAAAATTCAATTTGGTTATGAACGAGTTAAATAATTTGTTTGAACATGTTATGTTCAACAAAGAAGTGAAATGGGCAAAATGACTAATTAAAGAATGAATGGGCGAAACTGAATTCAACGATTAGATAGTGTTGAATTGAATTGAAAACAGGTGAACAGGTGTTAGACAGGTATGGGATGAAGTATATGAAGATTTTAATTCATGTGCTCGACAAAAGTACATGTTTAATTCATATATGAGATTTTATGCGCCGTATCGGCAAGCCGCTTGGCTTTTTCTTTTTCTTTTTGAGATAAGAAGGACCGGGAAGCTATTTGAAATTTCCCGATGCTCCCGATACAGGGGAGGTTATGGCGAAATTTTCCGGAAATTTAAGGAGTTAGAATATTTTTAAGATATTTTGATAATTAGAAATCATTGTATCGACATATAAAATTCGATAAGTAAGTGAATATAAAAATCGAATATTTTAAACAAAAAGGGAAATCTATAAATTAGAAATAGAGAGCGAACCATATACATGTTTTAGAAATGAATAATTGGATTATATAGTGTGTTTATTCAAGGTAAGTGGTTTTGCCGTTTTGAAGTTGAGGATGTTTTCAGTTAAGGTCTGAGAGGTAATTTTACACCAACTCGATTGATTTCATTTTTAATGGATAAATAGCAAGATCCAGTCTCGAAGGGAAGTGTTTAAAAAGAGTTAGTTGAATAAAATATTTTGGGTTGTTGTAACGATGTTTTACACAACATTCGTTTTAAACCCAAATGATGGGATTTTGGAAATATAACAGTAAATATTTCCTGAGTATAATTAAATAGTCGGAATAGAGATAAGTGATTGAAATTGTTTTCAATTGCAAATAGAAACATTTTCTAATATATAGAAAATAAAAGAAGTTAATATTTGGAAACATTTTCCAAATGGCATAAGAGGCAAGATGATCGTTGAAAATATTTGGGTAACAAATATTGATAGAGAAAATAGAGAAGTGGTTTAATTAATGAAATATTAATTAAAGAGCCCAGTGATTTGTTTGATATGTTTGGATGAACACTTTGTTTTTATTCGATAGTTAAAACACAGACTATCGAAGTTTTGACCATCGTTGTCAATATGGAGAGACCGGTTGGATTATTATCCGAAGAATCACTCCGTATCGGCATAAGCGTTGCGAACCAAGTATGCTGAATATATTGAAGACGGTGTAAAGTGCAAGGGCTTTTCTATTAAATAGAAATTGTGCCTTCGGTTTCGTTCAATCCCAGAACGAACGTATATGGACGAACGTCTGACAGAGTATTTCCAATGATCAATTGGGTTGGTCTGTATGAATATATATGGTTGCAACGGATTTATCCCTTAGCATAATATCCAGAATATTTGTGCAAACTCAACTAGTGATTAACGGATCTGACAATGTGGCATTCAAAGTGATTGTGCTATCAATGAATGGTAAGTATTCGTAGCCTCAGGCCTCAACAACCGGGAAAGGACAAAAATCGGGCAGGCAGCATGGCTATGTGGGTCGCACCCATTAGGATGTATAATCACCTATCTAGAGGTTCATTTAATTTCTTATTCTATTCGATGCTGTCCCAGTCGGGAGACGGTTGCTGATCCCAACCGTTGGTGATATACATTCGATACACTCAAGCGAAATGAGTGGTCGGTCATGTGTGGGCCGGGTTGCAAGATGTTCTTGTTGAACCCAGTGTATTCCTCTCTAGAGATACACTAGCGAAAGGTGGTTCCATACCTTGTCATGTTGGAAGTCCAATCTCCAATAAGCGCCATGCGGTTTTTGATTTTATAATATATATGTGGAGCGTGAGATGCAAGCGTTCTGCTATTTGGTTATTTACTTGACGTAGACATTATTATAATATCATTGGATTTGATATCAAAGTGTTTTGGGTTATAGTAAGGTAAAAACCGTCCGTGTTTATGTGTGGGCTGGTCTTACTATTATCTTTTCTTTTGAAAGGATTTTTAAAGTTAAACAAGTGGTTGGAGTTTACTCACACCAGTCCCATGACTGACCCAGAGTTTATTTTGTTTTGTTTTCCCTAAACTCTTGGGTGCCCAAATTTGTACGGGCAGTCAAGTAGTCGGGATTTCACAGATCTATTTGAAGGAGCTGGAAGCAGGAGGCTTCACCGGTTAGCTATAGGCTATCATATATTCCGCTGTGGACCTTGTTTGTATCTGGAAACAGGAGTTTATAACTGTTCCAGAAATGACTATTGTGCTCTGATGATGGTATGTATATAAAGTTACTGATTTGTATTTCAAAAGTTATGTTATATAATATATTTTATTCGTTCCGCTGTGAGTTGTGATCTTCGTTTTTCTTCTATTCTAATATTTCTTTCTTCCTATTTCTCATCTTCTAACTTCTTTCTATTAATGGTTCGTATTTCTGTGTTATTTGGGTTGGACGTGTGGTGTATTTAGTCAACTCAGATAGCTCGGATTTGCGGGTCGTTTCAGTTGGTCTCAGAGCTTAGGTTGAGCGAACACCTAGGCTTGTGTGACATTGGCTCATTAGAGATAGGGTCAGTAGTACCCTAGAATGAGTTGAGTGTATATATGAGAGAGCGTATTTGTAAGTTGATATAAAATTTGTTTTATATTGTGTTGGCTTGTCTGTTGAGTAGTTTATGAATTCTGGTCGAATCGTGGGACGCCACGACGTCGATAGGAGTTTGTAAACACTTGGACAGAAGAATCGACATAATATTGTTTTAAAGTGGGTAAATGAAATAATTTTACCCAAAATTTCTATTTTGATATAGAAAGAATAATTTTCTAGAATTATTATTATATGGATGTGTTGGATGTTGACTTTATAATCAAATGAGATTATAAATTTAGAATGGTTATTTATAACCAGAGTAGAATTTGTATAGGAATTAAATATACAAATGAGATGAATTAGAATTTAATTCAAACCAGAATTTGGAATTTTAATCCTGGGAAGTTGAAAAATATTTTTCAAAGTATATTAAAATAATATAGCCTTGTTTTGGGAAGATTTTGAATAAAATCATATTGAATGGATTTTTGAAAGTGATAAAGCACTGAACTCACTTTAGTGGCTGGGAAATTATTCTGATGATGATTGCAACATCATCAGTGTTCATTTCCGAGTTTCTAAGTGATGGATTGCTACCTTAGAAAATTTTGTTGGAAATTTGTTTGAAAATTCAAATGTTTTTGAATTTGTGATAGGAATAAATATATGTTCATATTTATATATTATCCAAAAAAAGACTTGAAATAAAAACCCGGGAATTTGAATTCTGGAATTAAAATTTAACTTAAAACAAGTTAAATAAATCAAGTGAATGAATTGATTTAGAATCAATTTGAATGCAGGTGAATGAGAAACCAAAAGTTTTGGTGGAATGAAATTTGTTGGAATATGAAGAGGTGAGTTTCAACATAAAGAAGTTTTGAAAAGTAATAGATTTGTACCATTTTTCCTATCTTAGCAATTTCGAGGACGAAATTATTTTAAGGGGGGAAGAATGTAACGACCCAGATTTTTGAACAGTTTATTTTAAATATTTAGTATGGTTTTAAATATTGAATTCATAATATAAATGGTATTTTATTGGATTATTGTTTAAATAATCGAAATACGATTTATTTTGATAATTATCAAAATACGAGAAGTTTGAAATAATTCAATTCGAAGATAAAACTGAACCATGATAATAGAAATTCATTGATGAAGAATTTATTTGTTTGAATTTAAAATGATTTAATATGGCTATTTTAAATATACGTTCAAATAAAATTGTATAATCTATTTCGTTGAATTCAGAATAGTGAATAACGTTGGGAACATCAGTCATTACGATTAAATAATGGTTCAGAATTTTGAGTAAAGGACCATGAGATATTTCTGTAGAATGTATTAATCAAAATCAAATCAAATAAAGAAAACCTCTTATCAACCGACCTACGTTATTTACATCAACCACCCTAAACATGTACCCAAGCCGACCTCTTTTTGTACAAACGCTCAGCCTATTTTTCTCGAGCAGAAAAAAATGGCCTCCCAACTTTGATATCAAGGAGACAGAAGAATTAATGATGCGTACTCCCTGTTTTCCCTTTGCAACTATATAAATGAGCAAGCCTACCTTCTCAAACCAGAAAAATACTCAAGCCCTCTTCATTTCCTTTCTTCCGCTCAGAAATCCGAGTTCTTCGATTAAAAAAAAAAAAAAATCAAGTCGAGATCCAACCAGGGAGGGTGTGACGCAGTGCACCGAGGGTCTCCGATGATGGATAGGGCATCGCAAGTTGTGAGGAGAAGCAGTAGACAGCCGCGATTTGGGGATTTAAGGTTGTCGAGGTCTGAATGCTTCGAAGTAGAAGTCAATGCTCTGTTTGCTTTGATTGAGGGTAACTCAGAAGTCATAATTAGGAACCGCGATGTTCCCATAAGTTCGAGACTGAGGTGAAACTGTGGGATCGCGATGGTATTAGAGGGGGTCATGAGGCGCTCGCACATGGGGAAATGGGTTGCTGATCGATTCGTTGCCTCGATAAGGGGTTCTGACCTAGATGAAGGGTTCGACAGAGGGTTCGAAGGCGAGTATGAGCTGCGATAAATTTCTGTTAAGGCTGATGTCGGTTCTGGTGGCGGTTCACTGGGATTCAAGGAGGTGATTGATGTTTGTAAAGCATCGGATGAATTATCAAAGAAGGATAAGGCAATTTTGCGTTAATGGAAGTCTATGATTCTTGAAGGGTTTCACAGTTGGTCGACATCAGTAAGGTATTAGTTTTTCCAAGATTTAAATTACATAGAAAAGTTATTTATTTATTTTAGAAGTTAATTTAAAATTTATAAGATGTTTAATCGATAATTAAAAATTAAATCATCATTAGGTTCAAAAAAACAATTTATTCGAAATGATTCGAGATGACTGGTAGCTAAGACGATATGGGAATTAATTGGATATTCGACAACTGCAATTTAGGTGAGTAGATCTCACTCACCTTTAGAATTATTTTTATTTCATTAAAAATAATTGTCTGTTGCTTGTGTGAATGTTTTATGGTTGTTTTATATATTAGTTATTTAGGCTATTATATATATATATTGGGTTGATTGATTGGTTGGATTCCCGCAGTCTCATTAGCGGATGCCCGCAGTTTCATAGCGGATGATTACCCTATACGCCCCACGCTATGATTAGTGGATGACCTTCTATACCACGATATTCTGCCACGAAGCAGAATGGGTATTATTTATGTGCTAACATCTGTGGATGCAGGAAAACAGGTTGGAGGAATCCAACAGGATTCCTCAAAAATATATATATCTGTTTGTTGTTTGTTTGATTTCATATATATTCATATATGATGTGTTAAAAATCAAATGATTGAAAATTGGGTGATTTGATTGTTTTAAATATCACTGGGCTTAAGTAATGATATTTAAAACTATCGTGGAAGGATATTTGAAATTTAAAAAGGAAAAATTCTATTTTTAAATAGAATTTGAATTTTTAATGGAATAAAATATAAACTTGTTTTGAAAAATAAAACAAGTAATTTCTTTATAAACGAAGTTTATAAATAGTTCTTTTATAACGAAGTTATAAATGAAGTGAAAAGAATTATCATTTGATAATTCAGAAATAGAAATACAAGTGTGAAATTGGAATTTGAAATGAAATTTCAAAATAGGATGTGAAATGAAATTTTTAAATATATAACTCAAATGAAATTTGAGTATAACATTTGAATAATAGAATTAGAAAAGGAGTTTAAATATTTGAATTTTAAAAGGAGATTGAATATTAGCAATAGAAGTTCAAATAGAATTTGAACAGACGAAATTAGAATGAAAAATAGAATTTGAATTCAAGGAATTAAAAATAAAATTTGAATTCAAAGGAATCCGAATAAAGAAATTCAAATAGAGATTTGAATGTAGAATTTCAAAATAGAATTTGAAATAAAACTTGAAATAGGATTTTCAAAGTAGAATTGGAAGTAGAATTTCAAATAGGATTTCAAAATAGGAAATCCAAATGGTTTTGAAATGAAATTTGAATCCAAGGGAATTCAAATGGATTTGAGTGAAGGAATTCAAATGGGGTTGGAATAAAGGAAATTCAAAAATGGAATTTCAAATAAAAGAAAATGTAATTTGAAATATTGGGAATTTCAAATAAGAGAAAATGGAATTTGAAACATTTAGAATTTTAAATAGAATTTAAATGAAGTTTGAATATTTGAATTTCAAATAGAATTAAAAATGGAGTTGGGATATTCGAAAATTCAAATAGACTTTAAATATAGGAATTGCAAACGGATTTGAAAATGGAGTTTAAATCCCGAATTGGAATTCAAGAGATACAAAATAGAATTTGAATACAAAGAGATATAAATATTGAATTCAAGAGAAAATTAAATATGGCATTTGAATTCAAAGTGAAGTTTAATATGGGATTTGAAATGAAAATAGATTTGAATATAGAATTCAAATGGAATTTAAATTATGGATTTGAATATATGATATATATATATCAGAAAGGGAGTTGAATTTTATTTAAACAAAGTTTATATATATAAATATAATTAAAACGAACTCGCCGCAGCGCTGCAGTTCGTAAAATAGCGATTCGAACTTCAATCGAGTATACAGGACTCAATTGGAGTCGGATCTCTTTGAAACAAGAAACGTCAGGACCGGTTTGATAATAGTTTTCTAATGAAAGAGAAAAATATGAATTTCGTCGTATAGATTTTGAGTTATGTCAAAATCAAATTTTCAGAAAAACAGCGCCAGAACTATTTAAAAACCATAACGGTTTATTTCATTTTATAAAAGGATTTTAAGCGAATAAAATCCGAATTTCTATTTAGGAAATTTCAGATTTGAGTTGTAAATTATATCAGAACTCAAGTGGGGTAATGAATTGGTTTTTGAAACAGAAATCAGATTTTTGATTATTGAATAGAATTAACTAATTCGAATAGAAATTAGTAAATGAGATGTTGAATGGATATTGAGCTTTAAATAAGAAAATTCGATTGGAAATTTATATTCGAAATAGAAAAGAGAACTAGAATCGAGATTGAAAATTCAATTTGGTTATGAACGAGTTAAATAATTTGTTTGAACATGTTATGTTCAACAAAGAAGTGAAATGGGCAAAATGACTAATTAAAGAATAAATGGGCGAAACTGAATTCAACGATTAGATAGTGTTGAATTGAATTGAAACCAGTTGAACATGTGTTAGACAGGTATGGGATGAAGTATATGAAGATTTTAATTCATGTGCTCGACAAAAAGGTACATGTTTAATTCATATATGAGATTTTATGCGCCGTATCGGCAAGCCGCTTGGCTTTTTCTTTTTCTTTATGAGATAAGAAGGACCGGGAAGCTATTTGAAATTTCCCGATGCTCCCGATACAGGGGAGGTTATGGCGAAATTTT
Organism: Allium sativum; assembly: GCA_030737875.1. Classification (NCBI taxonomy): domain Eukaryota; kingdom Viridiplantae; phylum Streptophyta; class Magnoliopsida; order Asparagales; family Amaryllidaceae; genus Allium; species Allium sativum. The sequence continues at coordinate 399,791,456 of CM060926.1, read as the reverse complement.
CCGGAAATTTAAGGAGTTAGAATATTTTTAAGATATTTTGATAATTAGAAATCATTGTATCGACATATAAAATTCGATAGGTAAGTGAATATAAAAATCGAATATTTTAAACAAAAAGGGAAATCTATAAATTAGAAATAGAGAGCGAACCATATACATGTTTTAGAAATGAATAATTGGATTATATAGTGTGTTTATTCAAGGTAAGTGGTTTTGCCGTTTTGAAGTTGAGGATGTTTTCAGTTAAGGTCTGAGAGGTAATTTTACACCAACTCGATTGATTTCATTTTTAATGGATAAATAGCAAGATCCAGTCTCGAAGGAAAGTGTTTAAAAAGAGTTAGTTGAATAAAATATTTTGGGTTGTTGTAACGATGTTTTACACAACATTCGTTTTAAACCCAAATGATGGGATTTTGGAAATATAACAGTAAATATTTCCTGAGTATAATTAAATAGTCGGAATAGAGATAAGTGATTGAAATTGTTTTCAATTGCAAATAGAGACATTTTCTAATATATAGAAAATAAAAGAAGTTAATATTTGGAAACATTTTCCAAATGGCATAAGAGGCAAGATGATCATTGAAAATATTTGGGTAACAAATATTGATAGAGAAAATAGAGAAGTGGTTTAATTAATGAAATATTAATTAAAGAGCCCAGTGATTTGTTTGATATGTTTGGATGAACACTTTGTTTTTATTCGATAGTTAAAACACAGACTATCGAAGTTTTGACCATCGTTGTCAATATGGAGAGACCGGTTGGATTATTATCCGAAGAACCACTCCGTATCGGCATAAGCGTTGCGAACCAAGTATGCTGAATATATTGAAGACGGAGTAAAGTGCAAGGGCTTTTCTATTAAATAGAAATTGTGCCTTCGGTTTCGTTCAATCCCAGAATGAACGTATATGGACGAACGTCTGACAGAGTATTTCCAATGATCAAATGGGTTGGTCTGTATGAATATATATGGTTGCAACGGATTTATCCCTTAGCATAATATCCAGAATATTTGTGCAAACTCAACTAGTGATTAACGGTTCTGACAATGTGGCATTCAAAGTGATTGTGCTATCAATGAATGGTAAGTATTCGTAGCCTCAGGCCTCAACAACCGGGAATGGACAAAAATCGGGCAGGCAGCATGGCTATGTGGGTCGCACCCATTAGGATGTATAATCACCTATCTAGAGGTTCATTTAATTTCTTATTCTATTCGATGCTGTCCCAGTCAGGAGACGGTTGCTGATCCCAACCGTTGGTGATATACATTCGATACACTCAAGCGAAATGAGTGGTCGGTCATGTGTGGGCCGGGTTGCAAGATGTTCTTGTTGAACCCAGTGTATTCCTCTCTAGAGATACACTAGCGGAAGGTGGTTCCATACCTTGTCATGTTGGAAGTCCAATCTCCAATAAGCGCCATGCGGTTTTTGATTTTATAATATATATGTGGAGCGTGAGATGCAAGCGTTCTGCTATTTGGTTATTTACTTGATGTAGACATTATTATAATATCATTGGATTTGATATCAAAGTGTTTTGGGTTATAGTAAGGTAAAAACCGTCCGTGTTTATGTGTGGGCTGGTCTTACTATTATCTTTTCTTTTGAAAGGATTTTTAAAGTTAAACAAGTGGTTGGAGTTTACTCACACCAGTCCCATGACTGACCCAGAGTTTATTTTGTTTTGTTTTCCCTAAACTCTTGGGTGCCCAAATTTGTACGGGCAGTCAAGTAGTCGGGATTTCACAGATCTATTTGAAGGAGCTGGAAGCAGGAGGCTTCACCGGTTAGCTATAGGCTATCATATATTCCGCTGTGGACCTTGTTTGTATCTGGAAACAGGAGTTTATAACTGTTCCAGAAATGACTATTGTGCTCTGATGATGGTATGTATATAAAGTTACTGATTTGTATTTCAAAAGTTATGTTATATAATATATTTTATTCGTTCCGCTGTGAGTTGTGATCTTCGTTTTTCTTCTATTCTAATATTTCTTTCTTCCTATTTCTCATCTTCTAACTTCTTTCTATTAATGGTTCGTATTTCTGTGTTATTTGGGTTGGACGTGTGGTGTATTTAGTCAACTCAGATAGCTCGGATTTGCGGGTCGTTTCAAGTTACTTAATTGAATTAAGTAAAAATGGTATATTAAAGAAAGAGATTTTCAAAGTGATGGTAAGGTTTATTAAACCTTACATTGAATTAAATAGTTAAATGGAATTTGTGTTGGGATTAGGATGAGATATTGGTTTTATATTACAACTCGTATTTATCTTTGGGTATGAACGTTGTCGAACAAGGTCTGAGAGGTAATTAAAATACCCCAACTTGAACGACACCAGGACTATCTAAGGGTGATATTAGTTGTGATGGTAAAAAGGATTAGTGATAGTTTATTTCCATTAGTGAAATAATAAAAAGGTGGGGTTTTATCCAACAACAGTAAGCGTTGGGTTCTATCGGGTAATAAATAAAGGATATTTCATAATGATGTTTTAATTAAAAGGCCAAGTGGTGCTGAATACTTAACCAGTGAACTCATTTGTTTGTCATGATTGAAACACTGTTTATTTTGATAGTTAAAACACCGACTATCAAACCTGTCCAATACGATTGTTGGTACGAAAAGACCGAGATCGAATTTATATTCGAAAACCATTCCGACCAACAGATATGTGAATGTACCGGAAGGTGATCGAGATGGAGCATTGAAGACCGTAGAATTTTGTAAACGGAAGGACTGCTAATAATCTCTGGTCTGCAGCCAGAGATGTACTGTGGTTCTGTCGTGGTCGAAATCTACGGGTTGCAAGGACTTCTCGCTACTGATCCATGGGGTGATTCCTATATGAGATGCAGTAGGAGAGTACCTTCGGTTCATCCTGTTCCTGGATGACTTGTATGGACGAGTGTCTGACAGAGTATTTCCAGATGGTCACGTACATTGATTTGTACAAACGTACTTCTGTCAGCTGCAGAGTATTTTTGTGGACGTCAATTAGTGATTTGATGGATCTGACGATGTGGCATTCCAAGTGAATGGTGAACAGATGTTCAAAAAGGGAATTCTAGCCTCAAGCCTCATCAACCGGGAAATGACAGAAATCGGGCAGGCAACATGGCTATGTGGGTCGCTCCCATTAGGGTGTATAATCACCTATCTAGAGAAATTCCTTTTGCTTCTTTAATCTATCGATGCTGTCCCTTTTCGGGGAACGGTGGTTTGAGTCCAACCGTTGGTGATATACATTCGAAACACTCAAGAGAAATGAGTGGTCGGTCATGTGAAGGCCGGGTTGCAAGACGTTCTTGTTGAATCCAGTGTATTTGCCTCTAGAGATACACAGTCAGCAGGTGGTCCCATACCTTGTCAAGGTCGGAATCCAATCTCCAAAAAGCGCCCGCGGTTTTGATTGTATACTATATATGTAGAGCGTGAGATGCAAGCGTTCTACTAGATTGATATTTACTTGTATTTAGACATTATTATAATATCAGAAAAGATATGGATTTCAAAAAATGGTTTGGGTTATCGTAAGGTAAAAACCGTCCATGTTTATGTGTGGATTTGGTCTTACGATTATCCTTTTCTTTGAAAAGATTTTGACTTTAAAAATCAAATTGTGTGTTACCTAAATACTGTGCGAGTTTGTCTCACTCTGGTTCACCAGACTGACCCGGTGTTTTGTAAATGCTCGGGTTAGCCCGGGGTGTACAGGTTCAGGATTTATCGAATGTTGTGAATAGACGAGCTGGAAGAGTCCAGACGTATGATATTATATAGTTACTATTCCGCTGTGTGTTGTATCTAAGGACAGGTTATTATAACTGTCCAGATGTGTGATGTACTCTGATGATTGTAAGTATTTTTAAAGCTCTTAATAAAGTTTTATTTCTATATTATATTTTGTTCCATTGTGATGTGAGATTCTGATTCTGTGTTGTGGTGTTTCTTCTTCTATTCTAATATTTCTTTCTTCTTTATCTCACCCTCTAAATTCTTTCTAATAACGTTCCAGTGTTTTCGGTGTTTGGAAGGTCGGCATGAGTTACGGTAAAGGTATTTATGTCGATTTTCAGGGCCAGAAATTTCTGGGTCGTTACACGACAAGTTTGGGTAAATCATAATTTGGTTTGAATTGATATTCAAAAGAAGATTAAAGAATAAATTTAAAGAATTTATCTTTGATAAAATTAACGGGAACCTTTCCCAAAATATAAGAATATTTGAAGAAAGGAATATTCTAGATTGGAATGAGGCGTATGATGTGTTTTATAACACTTGTTTATTATATACGCGAGTTATTCGGAAAGGCCGGGTTTATACCCATTCTAAATAACTGAATCGACGAAAAGTCGACGATGAAGACGGTGGTTGAAGACCGGACGTCTTCACATCGTTTGGATAATTACTGATAATCCTCATTTTTCCATCTTCAGGAAATAAAAGCAAAATGAAAATAAAATTCCTAGCTTTTCCTTTATTCTTCCTATTTCATTTTCACTAGTTAAAACAAATTAAGGCATCCACGAAATTTGATCTTCGGAAATGCCCAGAAAATCGAAAATGAAATAGAATCTTTCGACTCTCGATGTGTTGGATTCGTAGGAAAAGGGGCTTCGCTGTAGTACTCTCGTTTTCATGTGCGATGCACGTTTTGGGGTATTGGGTTTTCCAGTGACAAGTAGACTAGTTGTCTGGTACTCGATATTTGAGGAAAGGAGGTCAACGTGTTTGTAGAGGGGGCTGAAATCAGTTTCACGGTCTAGGCTTTGGATAGGCACGTAGCAGTCATGGGGGCGGTTCCAATATGCGAGAGTGGAGACAGATAGGATTTCAGGAAGTTGACGGTTTCACTTCGAAATCAGGGAAGAAACAAGAGGGGACGAGATTTGTGAATGGCTGTAATTGGCATCATGGTATTTTGTTGAACTAGAGCATACGGTTTTAGCCGAAAAAGGAACGGCTGTGGTGAGTGCAACGTAGGGAGACAAAAGAGGTGTTGAGGGTTGAAGAAGTGATTGGTGGACAGTGTGTTGATTGTAGAAGGATTTAGAAGTATGTTGTCTGAAGTTTTATACAGGCGGAGTAGTTGCGATGAAACAAGAGAAGGTACTGGTGAAGCTAGTTTGGTTAATAATATTATGTATTATCCAGTATTTGCGGCCTTGAACCATTCAGGAGGAAGAACATATAACAGACTTTAAAACATGTGTTGAGGAATGCTATGGAGTTGGATGTTGGGGGTTGTTTCTTCGCTTGTTGCCTCGGTGTAGGAAAGGGATCGACCGAAACTATCGAGGTTGTAGGTAGATTATCACGAAGTAACCGTGATTAGCAAGCGTTAAGATGGTAATTAAAGGATAATTAAAAACAATTAGTAAATTGGTTTATATTAATTTATGTATTAAATTGAAAATGTTATAACCATTGCATACGTAAACAGAAATTCACCAAACAAGTCACGATGAGACAGTAGCGACAGATATACATTATGGAATTAACATCGCTGGGAACAGAGCTATTTGAAATTTGAGATAAAAACAAACGCCCATTTTATTTTAAACAGAACAATAGAAGAATCGACAACTACAAACAAGGTGAGTAAACTCACTAATTCTACCTCGTCTACATTTTTATATAAACGAGTTTTTAAATTTATTTTATACTGTGTGATGGTTGCTTGGTTGAATAGTTGATAAAATTGGTTGATAGGATTACATCGTTGATTGATTATTAGTTCTGATATTTCATATTAATGTGAAATAACATTTTTGATGTTGATTAACATCTGTGGATGTAGGGAAACAGGTTGGAGTGACCCAACTGGGTTCCTCAATATTTATATTACTATTTTTCCTTGTTTTTGATGTGTGGTGTGATATATATATATAGTCAGTGATTGACTTTGTTGTGTTTGAGCTACCCTGGCCTTACAATTTTGGTATTTAAATACCGAAAAGTAAAAATATTTTCTAATAAAGAAAATAAATTGGGGATTTTAAAAAGGGAATTTATTTCTAATATAGGAATTTAATTTCGAATTAACTGGAAATAAGAACTTGTTTTAAATGGATAAAACAAGAGGTGAATTATAAGTGGTTATAAATTAAGTGAAGTATTTTTGGAAGAATTGAAATATAAGTTCAAAGTTTTGAAAAAGGGAAATGGATTTTGAAATCGATAATCGGAATGTGATTTTGAACCTAATTGTCATAAAGAAAATATAAATAAGATTATAACCGTTTGTAATAAAAATGAGACATTTTATGAAAAACTCTAAATAGAAGTGATAAATTTGAAATTTGGATTGAGATGTTATTTACAAATATAAAATCAACGAATTTGATTTCAGAAGTAGGGAATGTATAAAAGTTTAGAAAGGAAATCGAATCGTTTTATAAAAAAAGGAAAGATGTCCGTAGTAGTTTTATAAACATAATTTGTAACTAAAATAGAATATGATGTTGGTTTATTAAGTGACTCGACGACTGAGATTTAAATCTGTGACGATAAAATGAATATATACAAGTTGCATTTTGATAAACCAAATATTTTTAATAGCGATTTTAAACGCTGCCGTTAAAATTAAATGTTTTGGTAAATCTAAACAGCGATTTTTAATGCTGCCGTTATATTGCGATCTTAATGCTATTGTTATAATAAGTGTTCTATAATTCTAGACAGCGATTGTAACGATGTTGTTAAAAGTAATGTTTTATAAATTCAATATTTGGAAATAGTGATTATAACGTTACCGTTATAAGCAAAGTTTTTCCGTGAAAGAAGTATGTTCTTAGACTGGATCCGAAGGTCGCGTAAGTGATGTTTGGTTTAAGTTGTGAGCTTTGACTATTTCAAATTTGAGAATGTTGTTCAGTTAAGGTCTGAGAGGTAAATATACCACAACTTGATTGACTTCATAATTGATGGAGAAATGGTTAAGGTTCGATAGTGAAGATGGGTTTGCATTATGGTTAGTCAATAATTGGTTAATGTTTTGAGTTATAATAACGATGTTTTATAACATCACTTTAATTTAAAAAGAATTTGAAATGTTTTTCCCAAATAAAATGAGAGATATTTTCTACGTATAGAAAATGAAATGAATTGGTCAACGAGAAATTTAAGAAAGGGAATTTGGAAATATTTTCCAATATTAATGTGGTATATTTTCTGAATATAGAAAATAAGGATTCGTGAATATTTAGAAATGTTCTCTAACTAGAATAAGAGATATTTTCTCGAATAAAGAAATTAAATATTGAAAATGTTTTTCAAAGAATCGAGAGGGGAAATCGAGCTTCTAAAGAATACGAAAGATGGGAAATGAGAATTGTAAATGATAATATAATAAGGAATTAATTTAAAGGGGCCATTGTTGATTGATGATTGATCGATCGAATTCCTACCTGGAAATAAGATCGTTCGTTGCACACTTATTTTTTTTTGATAGTTAAATCACCGACTATCGAAGTTTTTGACCATTTTCCGTCGTCAATATGGAGAGACCGAAATCAGATTCATTATCTGGAAACCACTCTGTATGGGCGTTAGTGCTGCGATCAAATATGATGAAAATAATTGAAGATGGAGTTATGCAAGGGCTATCTTGTTTACGGGGTAGTGCCTTCGGTTTGTCCAATCCCAAGACAATGTGAATGGACGAATGTTTGACAGAGTATATCTAACGGATCGCGTAAGTTGATCTCTTCAAACGTACTTACGTTCGGTGGTGGAGGAATTCGTTTCTCTTAGCTTTATACCCGTGGTATTTTTGGGGAAATCAATTTGTGATTTCGTGGGTATGACGATGTGGCATTCAAAGTGAATGGTGGCTAGATGTTCTGGAAGATAATACAAACCTCAAGCCTCCCAACCCGGAATTTGACAAAAATCGGGCAGGCTGCAAGGCTATATGGGTCGCACCCATTAGGATGTATAATCACCTATCTAGAGAAATTCCATTTGCTTCTTTAATCTATCGATGCTGTCCCTTTCGGGAAACGGTTGTTGATCCCAACCGTTGGTGATATACATTCGATACACTCAAGCGAAATGAGTGGTCGGTCATGTGTGGGCCGGGTTGCAAGACATTCTTGTTGAACCTAGTGTATTCGCCTCTAGAGATACACTATCGGCAGGTGGTCCCATACCTTGTCATGTTGGAAATCCAATCTCCAATAAGCGCCTTGCGGGTTTTGATTTTATATTATATATGGAGCGTGAGATGTAAGCGTTCCGCTAGATTCTATTTAATTGATGTAGACATTATTATAATATCACTAGATTTGATATCAAAAATATTTTTGGTTATCGTAAGGTAAAAACCATCCGTGTTTATGTGTGGATCGGTCTTACGATTATCATTTCTTTCGAAAGAATTTTGGAAAGTTAAAAAAATGGTTGGAGTTTACTCACACCAGTCCCATGACTGACCCATAGTTTATTTTGTTCGTTTTACCTAAACTCTTGGGTGCCCAAATTTGTACGGGCAGTCAAGTAGTCGGGATTTTACAGATTCACTTGGAGGAGCTTGAAGCAGGAGGCTTCACCAGTTAGTTATAGATTATCATATTTTCCGCTGTGTACTATGTTGTATCTCGAAACAGGTGTTTATAACTGATTCAGGGATAACCGTTGTGCTCTGATAATGGTATGTATATACAAATACTGATTTGTATTTCAAAGTTTATGTTATCTAATATATTTTATTCGTTCCGCTGTGAGTTTGTGATCTTCGTTTTCTTCTATTCTAATATTTCTTTCTTTCTATTTCTCATCCTCTAACTTCTTTCTAATAATGATTTGTATTTCTATGCAATTTGGGTTGGACGTGTGGTGTTATTAGTCAACTCAAATGGTGCGGAAATTCAGGCCATTACAGTTGGTATCAGAGCCGAAGGTTGAGTAGTAACCTAGCTCTGTGGCGTAACTCAATAAAGATGGGGTTAGTAATACCCTAGATTGAGTTTGATTGTATATATACGAGAGAGATTATTTGTAGATTTATATAAAATTGTTTTATATTGTATTGATTGATTTGTTGAGTGGTTTATGAATTCCGGTCGATACAGGATGTACAACTGTATCGATAGGTGTTTCTAAACTCTCGAACAAAACAATTCGACATGGTGTTGTTTCAAAAAGTGGGTAAATGAAATAATTTTGCCCAAAAAAAATTTATTTTGATATAAAAGGAAAATTTTCTGAAATATTATAATATATAGATGTGTTGATTGTTATTACAATCAAATGGAATTATAAAATATTGAAATGGTTATGTAAAACTAAAGTGAATTTGTATAAGAATGGAACATACAAATAAGCTAAATTAGAATTGGATTCAGGTCAGAATTGTGGATTTAAATCCCGGGTATTTAGAAAATATTTCTTGAAGTATTTCAAAGGGAATATAGCATTGTTTTGAAGGGATTTTTGAATTAGAAACGGTTTAAATGGATTTTTAAAGGGGATTAAGCACTGAAATCGCTTCAATGACGAGAAAATAATTCTGATAATGGGTCGCGACATTATCAGTATCATTTTCAAGTTTTTGAGTGACGGATTGCTACCATAGTAATTTGAGAATGAAAAATTTGTTTGAAAAGTGCAAGATGATTTAGAAATTCAAATGTTTTGAATTGAGTTAATTATAAATATATGTATATAGACGTATATGATTTCAAACTAATTTGAAATAAAACCAGGGAATTTGAATTCTGAAATTGAAATTTAACTTAAGTTAAATAAAACTGGATTGGATTAGAAATAACTCCGAATGGAATTAAATAAAGAAAAATGTCGAGATTCGAAATATGAATATAAATTCAACCTATGTATAAACAAGTTGAATATATATTGGATGCTGTTGTTTGGAATTATACTGTGATGGAATTGAACTCAAGCAGAATAAGAGGGTTGGTTTTTGGAAACATAACTCAGTTTGGATTAGTGAATAGAAGTGAACTAATCGGAAAGTTAAAGACCGAAGGTTGGATTGATTTGGGAACTGATTGGAAATATATATGTATGTTGAGCAGATATTGAATGGAAGCAAGTGAAAGAGATAGAATTATGCCCGACAAAAAGGTACATATTTACAATATTACTTGGGTTTGATGGTTTTATGAGCCTATGAGGCAAGCCGCTTGGGTTTTTGATTTTCTTTTGGATTGGAGAAGGCCTAGAAAGGCGAATGGTGGTTGTACCGATTGAGTCATGAAAAGGAGATACTGCCGAAGTTTTTCAGAATTTAAAGTGTTAGAAAATTTTCGTTAGTAAGAATAAATAAATATTTTAATTGAAATAAATTGGTCCAGTTAAACTGAAGTTAAGAAGTAAACAAAAAGGATTTTTGGACCTAGTTAATAGGGTATGTAGCATTTTTTCTTACCTTGGCAATTTCGAGGACGAAATTATATTAAGGGGGAAGGAATGTAATGATCCAGATTTTTAGCCATTGAATTATGAATATTTAAAGTTATTTTAAATATATTATTTGAATTATATATAGGAATTTTTATGGAATTTATTAATTAAATTATAACGAGCTCGAATTAGTCACGGTAGTTCGTAATTTATGATTTAAACTTCAACTGAATATACATGATCCAATATAAGTCGGATTTTTGTGAAACAAGAAATGTTTGAATCTATTAAATTATATTTTTCTAACGGAAGTGAAAAATCAAGATTTCGTTTTATATATTGTGAATTACGTCCAAATCAAATTTTCAGAAAGTCGCTATGGAATAGTATATAAGCCATAACGGTTATTTAAATATATTTAAATATCGGCCTTGAATTTGGACAAGCCCTTTGAGACATAGTTATAATTTAATTTTTAGAATTTTACCGTAATTTTTAATTAATTAAATACGCAACTTTTTACTTGGAGTATTTTGCACCCTATATCAATATGTTGGGGTTCCATAATATAAGTTAAACTACCGATATTATTATATTTTTGGGATCGTGGTACCTCGCTGGACACGACCGTACTCTTATTTCTGTCCATAGCAGTTTGGATATGAACCAAAACCTTATGTACCCAACATATGTCTTTCCATCATCACACGTAAATATTTCGTATGTGAAATGGTTTAGTTATATGTCTTCATAATATATCAGGGTAACATGAATTTTATGCATCGGTATTAATTTATGATTATGGAGCTTCCCCTTTGCATCTTAATATTAACCAAGATAACGCCTCAAAACATTGTACATGATAAGTACGCTGTCACCTTCCGTCCCTTCTCTAAACACTTAACTCTTCCGTCCCTTTTCTATTTTTAAGAGAAACACTACCACTTTAGCTATTCTTCAGCAAGTATAAAACATGCCATTCTTCTTCTAATATAAATTCACAACTTCAAAAAAATTAGAAAAGAAATCCTACCTTATATTGTAAATTTCACAACAACGTGCACTCCATGTAAATCTTCTATGCCTACCAATCCCTTCGGAACCGTGCCATCCAAGCTATTTAGCAGCGTGTTCTCCACGCTTTGCACACCCGTGCGTACCAAGAAAAACTGAGAACCGTGAGACCCAAGTAAATTCAGTTCCGTGTAATACAAATTGTTTCTCTTTAAATACTGGTCATCCTCATTTTTCCGTCTTCAGGAAATAAAAGCAAAATGAAAAAAAACCCTAGCTTTTCCTTTATTCTTCCTATTTCATTTTCACTAGTTAAAACAAATTAAGGCATCCACCAAATTTGATCTTCGGAAATGCCCAGAAAATCGAAAACGAAATAGAATCTTTCGACTCTTGATGTGTTGGATTCGTAGGACAAGGGGCTTTGCTGTAGTACTCTCATTTTCAGGTACGATGCACGTTTTGGGGTATTGGGTTTTCCAGCGACAAGTAGGGTATTTGTCTGGTACTCGATATTTGGGGGGGAGGAGGTCGACGTGTTTGTAGAGGGGGCTGAAATCAGTTTCACGGTCTGGGCTTTGGATAGGCACAAAGCAGTCATAGGGGGAGGTTCCAATATGCGATAGTGGAGACAGATAGAATTTCAAGAAGGGGATGGTTTGACTTCGAAATCAGTGAAGAAACAAGAGGGGACGAGATTTGTGAATGGCTGTAATTGGCATCGTGGTATTTTGTTGAACTAGAGCATACGGTTTTAGCCGAAAAAGGAACGGCTGTGGTGAGTGCAACGTAGGGAGACAAAAGAGGTGTTGAGGGTTGAAGAAGTGATCGGTGGACAGTGTGTTGATTGTAGAAGGATTTAGAAGTATGTTGTCTGAAGTTTTATACAGGCGGAGTAGTTGCGATGAAACAAGAGAAGGTACTGGTGAAGCTAGTTTGGTTAATAATATTATGTATTATCCAGTATTTGCGGACTTGAACCATTCAGGAGGAAGAACATATAACAGACTTTAAAACATGTGTTGAGGAATGCTATGGAGTTGGATGTTGGGGGTTGTTTCTTCGCTTGTTGCCTCGGTGTAGGAAAGGGATCGACCGAAACTATCGAGGCTGTAGGTAGATTATCACGAAGTAACCGTGATTAGCAAGCGTTAAGATGGTAATTAAAGGATAATAAAAAACAATTAGTAAATTAGTTTATATTAATTAATGTATTAAATTGAAAATGTTACAACCATTGCATACGTAAACAGAAATTCACTAAACAAGTCAAGATGAGACGGTAGCGACAGATATACATTATGGAATTAGCATCGCTGGGAACAAAGCTATTGGAAACTTGAGATGAAAACAAACGCTCGTTTGATTTTAAACGAAACAATAAAAGAATCGTCAACTACAAACAAGGTGAGTAAACTCACTAATTCTACCTCGTCTATATGTTTATATAAACGAGTTTTTAAATTTATTTTATACTGTGTGATGGTTGCTTGGTTGAATAGTTGATAAAATTGGTTGATAGGATTACATCGTTGATCGATTATTAGTTCTGATATTTCATATTAATGTGAAATAACATTTTTGATGTTGATTAACATCTGTGGATGCAGGGAAACAGGTTGGAGGGACCCAACTGGGTTCCTCAATATTTATATTACTGTTTTTCCTTGTTTTTAATGTGTGGTGTGATATATATATAGTCAATGATTGACTTTGTTGTGTTTGAGCTACCCTGGCCTTACAATTTTGGTATTTAAATACCGAAAAGTAAAAAAAAATTCTAATAAAGAAAATAAATTGGGGATTTTAAAATGTTAATTTATTTCCAATATAGGAATTTAATTTCGAATTAACTGGAAATAAGAACTTGTTTTAAATGGATAAAACAAGAGGTGAATTATAAGTGGTTATAAATTAAGTGAAGTATTTTTGGAAGAATTGAAATATAAGTTCAAAGTTTTGAAAAAGGGAAATGGATTTTGAAATCGATAATTGGAATGTGATTTTGAACCTAATTGTCATAAAGAAAATATAAATAAGATTATAACCTTTTGTAATAAAAACGAGACATTTTATTAAAAACTCTAAATAGAAGTGATAAATTTGAAATTTGGATTGAGATGTTATTTACAAATATAAAATCAATGGATTTGATTTCAGAAGTAGGGAATGTATAAAAGTTTAGAAAGGAAATCGAATCATTTTACAAAAAAAGGGAAAGATGTCCGTAGTAGTTTTAAAAACATAATTTGAAACTAAAATAGAATATGATGTGGGTTTATTAAGTGACTCGACGACTGAGATTTGAATCTGTGATGATAAAATGAATAAATACAAGTTGCATTTTGATAAACCTTTAATAGTGATTTTAAACGCTGCCGTTAAAATTAAATGTTTTGGTAAATCTAAACAGCGATTTTTAATGCTGCCATTATATTGCGATCTTAATGCTATTGTTATAATAAGTGTTCTATAATTCTAGACAGCGATGGTAACACTGTTGTTAAAAGTAATGTTTTATAAATTCAATATTTGGAAACAGCGATTATAACGTTACCGTTATAATCAAAGTTTTTCCGTGAAAGAAGTATGTTCTTAGACTGGATCCGAAGGTCACGTAAGCGATGTTTGGTTTAAGTTGTGAGCTTTGACTATTTCAAATTTGAGAATGTTGTTCAGTTAAGGCCTGAGAGGTAAATATACCACAACTTGATTGACTTCATAATTGATGGAGAAATGGTTAAGGTTCGATAGTGAAGATGGGGTAGCATTATGGTTAGTCAATAATTGGTTAATGTTTTGAGTTATAATAATGATGTTTTATAACATCGTGTTAATTTAAAAAGAATTTGAAATGTTTTTCCCAAATAAAATGAGAGATATTTTCTACGTATAGAAAATGAAATGAATTGGTCAATGAGAAATTTAAGAAAGGGAATTTGGAAATATTTTCCAATATTAATGTGGTATATTTTCTGAATATAGAAAATAAGGATTCGTGAATATTTAGAAATGTTCTCTAACTAGAATAAGAGATATTTTCTCGAATAAAGATATTAAATATTGAAAATGTTTTTCAAAGAATCGAGTGGGGAAATCGCGCTTCTAAAGAATACGAAAGACGGGAAATGAGAATTGTAAATGATAATATAATAAGAAATTAATTTAAAGGGGCCAATGTTGATTGATGATTGATCGATCGAATTCCTACCTGGAAATAAGATCGTTGGTTGCACACTTATTTTTCTTTGATAGTTAAATCACCGACTATCGAAGTTTTTGACCATTTTCCGTCGTCAATACGGAGAGACCGGAATCAGATTCATTATCTGGAAACCACTCTGTATGGGCGTTAGTGTTGCGATCAAATATGATGAAAATAATTGAAGATGGAGTTATGCAAGGGATATCTTGTTTATGGGGTAGTGCCTTCGGTTTGTCCAGTCTCAGGACAACGTGAATGGACGAATGTGTGACAGAGTATATCTAACGGATCGCGTATGTTGATCTCTTTAAACGTACTTACGTTTGGTGGTGGAGGAATTCGTTTCTCTTAGCTTTATACCCGTGGTATTTTTGGGGAAATCAATTTGTGATTTCGCGGGTATGACGATGTGGCATTCAAAGTGAATGATGGCTAAATGTTCTGGAAGATAATTCAAACCTCAAGCCTCACAACTCGGAATTTGACAAAAATCGGGCAGGCAGCATGGCTATGTGGGTCGCACCCATTAGGATGTGTAATCACCTATCTAGAGAAATTCCATTTGCTTCTTTAATCTATCATGCTGTCCCTTTCGGGAATCGGTTGCTGATCCCAACCGTTGGTGATATACATTCGATACACTCAAGCGAAATGAGTGGTCGGTCATGTGTGGGTTGGGTTGCAAGACATTCTTGTTGAACCCAGTGTATTCGTCTCTAGAGATACACTATCGGCAGGTGGTCCCATACCTTGTCATGTTGGAAATCCAATCTCCAATAAGCGCCTTGCGGGTTTTGATTTTATATTATATATGGAGCGTGTGATGCAAGCGTTCCGCTAGATTCTATTTAATTGATGTAGACATTATTATAATATCACTGGATTTGATATCAAAATTATTTTTGGTTATCGTAAGGTAAAAACCATCCGTGTTTTTGTGTGGATCGGTCTTACGATTATCATTTCTTTTGAAAGAATTTTGGAAAGTTAAACAAATGGTTGGAGTTTACTCACACCGGTCCCATGACTGACCCATAGTTTATTTTGTTTGTTTTCCCTAAACTCTTGGGTGTCCAAATTTGTACGGGAAGTCAAGTAGTCGGGATTTTACAGATTCACTTGGAGGAGCTTGAAGCAGGAGGCTTCACCAGTTAGTTATAGATTATCCTATTTTCCGCTATGTACTATGTTGTATCTGGAAACAGGTGTTTATAACTGATTCAGGGATAACCGTTGTGCTCTGATAATGGTATGTATATACAAATACTGATTTGTATTTCAAAGTTTATGTTATCTATTATATTTTATTCGTTCCGCTGTGAATTTGTGATCTTCGTTTTCTTCTATTCTAATATTTATTTCTTTCTATTTCTCATCCTCTAACTTCTTTCTAATAATGATTTGTATTTCTGTGCAATTTGGGTTGGACGTGTGGTGTTATTAATCAACTCAAAGGGTACGGAAATTTAGGCCATTACATTTGGGTTTTACACGCCCTGACATTTTACTAATGTGGATGATGGATTGCGAGGCGCCTCGGTTATATCTGTCGATCCGGGACCGATGGAGTCATTTGGCTCATTTATGCCCATAGGGCAGGCTAGCATATCATTTACGACATTATTAATCCACTCCATATGGACCGGCCTTGACGATCCAAGGGCCCACCTGAGTCTGGGTCCTGAGGCTCGAGCTAGACAGTCTCGAAGCGGTAAGGACGATCCCTTGCCTTGGTTCACAGATGGAAATCCAACTTCCAATACGACATTTTGCGGTTTTAATTGTAAACCTATATATGGCGACATAGTGGTATGGGGCACTTATGCCGTCTATGATTGATACTTATGATTGAAATTGTTTTCACACTATACACTTATAGTAATAATAAAACATGAAATTTTACGTGCTAAGCATTCTTGGCTATTGCGTTGCATTGTGTGATGGGACCCGAGTCTTATAATAGTTTCATTGTTCTTTATTTAGCATTGCGCTGTTGTTTTTATGCACTGATATTCTTGGGAGGAAACCCGTTCCGTGTTATACGGCGTGGTCCCTGGATTTACCTAACTTTAAAATAAAGATTAATAACTGTTTTAGTTCTCACACCAGTCACATGACTGATCTGGAGTTTATTGTTTTAACCTAAACTCAGGGTGCCTCTATTTCCACATGGGCAACTAGTAGTTTTGGTTTTGCAGATTTATATTCACAGGATCCTGGTTTATAGCTGAAGTGATATTCGGAAAGCTCTGTATCCGTGTATTTATTTCAGTTATGTTTCGTATTATTTTTTCGCTGCAGCATTGTAATTTGTAAATCTCTGATATTTTTCTGATGTATAATATTTATTCATACTCTGTATATTCCTGTATTTTGATGTGATTATTGTAATAAGAAATGAAATGTTCTTCTATTTGTGTTTCGATGTGTCGTGTTCTCAACTCAGTCCGGGCTTTCCTTCACGGGGAAGTTCAGGTCGTTATACATTATGTTAATCTCTTACTCCCTCTTATTCAAAATACCCCTCTCTCATCGTATCATGGGTCAAAATTCATTTGCCCCTCCATAAAATTAATAATTCTCTAATAGAGCTAAATACATGTTATGTCCCTCATTTCATTATTCTTAAATGATCCAACTGATGTTCTCTTCCTCTTCTCTACATTGTTGATGGAGAAAAATATTATTTACTTCTTTGGTTTACATCTTCACATTATCATTCCTTGGTTATTTTACATATTCACTTTTTTCCTTCTTATTTTTCCATCTATTCATCTTCTTCAACTAATTATATTAAAAATTCAATTCTCGCAATTTTCTTCTTGTCTTTCTTCAATTTCATATTAACAAAATACAATTACCAATTCGTAATAACTATAAAGTCCCTTTCTGAAAATATTTCATATATCGACATTATGACTACTTTCACATGAATATAATTTGATTGAATCATTATTGGTTTTTAACCTCTGTATACTGCATATTTAATTTTGATTTTATTCAAGTTTCACATCTTAGAATATGGTCTCATTTATTTTGTAGAATTTTATAAGATCTATTAATGCATAACCATCCTAAAGTATTTATTATTTGTGAGCATGAACTATTTTTTAATCTTCATATTGTGTCAAAATCCATTTTCATTCGATTTTTGTTGAAGACAATGACTACGGTTTCATTTAGTTATTTTGTAGAGAATATTCATGTTTATTAACATATTATTATATATACACACACACACCCTCCCATTTGTTTTATGTAATTGAATATAATTAAATGTTGTCTTTTTTTGGACATAACTACGTCAGGTAATAAAGTAATGGAAGAAAAGTTATACAAAAAATAGTTTCTTTTAGAGTAGTCTATTGGAAAAACATAAATTACAAACTTAGTTGGCAACCTTAAAGTTTTTCATTTTTGTATTCTTTTTAGTTGGCAACCTTATAGTTTTGTATAAAGTTTTTTTGCAGCTACATATATTACAAACTTAGTTTTTATTATTCTTTTGTAGTCTTAGCTATTTATTTTATCTTTTGTAAATATGAGTATTATCGTTTTTCACCATCAACATTTATATGTTTTTACTCTTTGTTTAATATATCATGAAATATTCATAAAACTCACATTTATAGCTTCACCTTTATTATTAGTGATATTAGGAAACTATGAAGAAAATACCTATGATATTAAGCTTATTTTATGTTATAATGTATTTAATTTTAATGATGATGGAAATGTTCATTCATAACTAATTGGTAAGATGTAATTATTTATAATCGAACTATTTTATGTTGTAATGGCTCGAATTTCCGTACCTTTTGAGTTGACTAAATACATCACACGTCAAACTCAAATTGCACAGAAGTACAAATCATTATGAATAAAGAATAAAAAGATAGAAGAAGAACATAAATAACAACTCAGAACCTCTTATCACAGCGGAATAAAATATAACATATATAACAATTTTTGAAATACAAAATTGTACTTACATACATCATCAGAGTACATCATATATACAACACAACGGAATAAACTCTATATAAATCTAACATTGAAGTCTCCTACTACAAGCTCCTCCAAGTATATCTGTAAACACCTGAACTACTTGACTGCCTATACAAATTTGGACACCCAAGAGTTTAGGGTAAAACAAAACAAAATAAACTCTGGGTCAGTCACGGGACTGATGTGAGCAAACTCCAACAGCTAGGTTTAACTTTTTTTTAAAAGGAAGGCTAAACGAAAAACTGATGCACACATAAATACATATGATTTTTACCTTACGGTAAGATAAAACATTCTTTAAAATCAATATTATTCTGATATTATATTAGTGTCTAAATCAAATAAATAGCAATCTACAGAACGCTTGCATCTCAAGCTCCACAAACATAGTATACCATAAAAACCATGGGCTCTTATTGGATAATGGATTCTAACTGGGAAGGTAGGGACCACCTTTCGACAATGTACGTCTAGAGAGGAATGCACGGGTTTCAACAAGAACATCTTGCAACCTAGGCTAAACATGACCGGCCACTCACTTCACTTGAGTGTACCGAATGTATTTTCATCAACAGTTGGGATCAGAAACTGTTACCCGAAAGGGACTGCATGAAGGACCAAAGAAGAAAACTGATTTTCTCTAGATCAGGTGACAATACACCCTAATTGGGAGCTACCCACTTAGCCATGCAACCTACTCGATTTTATACCATTTCCGGTTATGAGGCACGAGGCCACGCTTATCTTTTTAACACCACAATAATCATTTACTTTGAATACCACATCGTCAAGTCCGCCTAATCATTTAATGATTTCCCCAAAATTATCATGGGCATAAAGCTATGAGATATGGATTCCTCCATCACCGACATATATATGTTAGAAGAGATCAATATATATGATCTGTTAGACTTATTTTGTCTAACATTCATCCATACAAGTTATCCTGGAAACCGAATGCACTATTCCATCAATCCATCTTTGGCAATTTCTAGTTAGGATTAACAAACAGTCCCTGCACTTTACTCCGTCTTCAATTATCTTTAATATAGTCCAATTCCTGCACTTATGCATATACGGAGTGGTTTTCGGATAATAATCCAACCAATCTCCCTGTATTGACGATAATGGTATTAAATTAGATAATACTTCGATAGTCGGTTATTTAACTATCGAAGAAACAAACATTCATCCAAAGATCCTATTCCCAAAGGGAATACTATTAATTAACATCAAACAATCACTGAGCCCTTTTTTATTAATATTTAATCAGTTAAATTTACCATTTCCCGATTTCTCTTCAATATCTTTTCCCACATATTTCTCTAAACCCATTTAGCCTCGCACGATTCTTGGAAAAAAACATTCTTATCTATCATAACTACTTATTTTCTATATTCCAGATAATATCTCCTTTTAACATCGGAGAACATTTGCCTATATTCACTAATCATTATTCTTCCACATTCATCAGTCCCTAAACATAAACTAGTAAGAGAACAACTTCCTAAGCATTAACCCCAAAGACCGAAACCAAAATCAGATCAACACTTAGGAAGCTATTTAACTTGACTAATCTCCAGTTAGTTACAAATTCCCTTAACTCCATTTCTTGGCTTCTTATCAATAATACCATTTCAATCTGCAGAACATTTGCTTTTGAACTATCATTCACTTTAAAACGTTTATATGTTTCTTCTTCCAACCTCTCAATATAAATTTCTTTTTTCTCATAAAATTCCATTATACATTTATTCTTTTATTAAATTTCATTTATAATTGATAAGCCTATTTCTAATTATAAAACTTTCTTAAATTTTTCTATCTCCTTAAATTTTCGGAAAATTTCGGCAACATCTCCTTTGTACAGCTTAATCAGTACTACTACAAATCGCCTCTCTAGGCCTTTTTCATTCAAAAAGATAATAAAAAAGCCAAGTAGTTTTCCAAATAGGCTCATAAAATCTCATACTAAATTAAATACGTATATTTTTTTCGAGCATTCAATTCATTTCTTACATTACTTTATTCCAAACCTGCTTATCATAAATTCAACTATTGCCAATTTTATTCAAACTCAATCCAATCGTTTAAACTCAATTCACTAATTTATTCTCTAATTAGCTCTTTTGCCCATTTCATGTTTTATTTAAACATATCATGTTCATATATATTTTTGTTTTTCTTATAAACCAATCGAATTCCATTTTCAACTTAAGTTTCATATTCGATTTCGAATATGAATTAACAAATCTCATTACATAACTAAGGTTAAGTTCGATCCCAAAAACTCCATTGACTAATTATTTTCTAATTAGTTAACATCATTCCATAATCCAAAATTTGACTTTTGTTTCAAAAATCAATTCATTTACTTCACTTGAGTTCATACTTATTTTATAACTCAAGTCTGGATTTTTATAATGAAAATCCAAATTTTATTAACTTAAAATCCTTCGATTTTATATATTAGGCCGTTATGGTTTATAAACGATTATAGCGGTGTTTTTCTAAAAAATAGATTTTGACATAACTCAAAATCTATAAGACGAAATCCATATTTTTCTCTTTTATTTGAAAACTATTACCTAATAGGCCCGTACTTTTCTTGTTTCGAAGAATTCCGACTTATATTGGTTATATATACTCAATTGAAGTCCAAAACGTCAAATTACGAACTACCGCGTCGTAGCAAGTTCGTTTTAGTTAAATTTAAATATAAATGTTTAAACTTCATTTATTATATAAATTGCAACCTCATTTTAATATTTTAATATAAATTAAACCCATTTTACAAATTTCAATTTTGATTTTCCAAAATCATCGATTATTTCATATAAAAGTCCTAACTCAGTTATACTTTCATTTACAACTTAAATTCCAATTCCCTTGGAAATAAATTATGTTATAAAATTTAATATAATATAATTTAAATCTTTAATCCTTTGATTTATCTTAATTCATTTCATATTCCGAATTCTGGAATAAAATCTATCGTTCCCTTTTCGAATCATTTTCCAATTTCCTTTTTAATTCAACGTTTGAATTCAAACTTCCAAATAATTTGATGATAATTTCTTCATTACATTTATAATCACCATTTATATATTAACTACTTGTAGTTATTTTTCAAAGCAAGTTTATATTTTCTAGCCCATTCGAAACTAAACTTCTATTTTGAAAAAAAAAACTAGATTTTCTTGTTTCAAACTTAATTTACTTTCATTTGAATATATTTTTTATGGTATTTTAAATACCAATATTTTAGGGCCAGTATTATTCAAACATTCAAAACATCCAATAATCAATCACATGTTATTTATCACATCGTATGTAACAACCCGAAAATTCTGAACCAATTTAAAATTTTTATTTTAGCAATTTTAATGGGTTTTAATATTTAAAATAATTTATTTTAAATAATAACGACGAATTTTTTTATTTAAATCAAAGTTTGAACATATAAATTTATTTAAATTATAAAACGAGTCTGAAATGGCATGGTAGTTTGAAATTTCGATTTCAAATTTCAAACTTCAAACGAATGTACAGGATTCAAAATAAATCGGATTTCAGTAAAACAAGAAATATTTGAATCTGTTTGAAAATATCTTTCCAACGAATGTGAAAAATCCAGATTTCATAATGGGAATTGAATGTTATGTCCAATTTAAAATTCAAAAAAGTCGTTGTAGAATTTATATATATTTTAATATAAAATATAGCCCTTAAAAATAATTATTTTTCAAACGACCTCCGCTTTCGATGAAACCAATTTGGTTGGATCCGGAATGTCAAATTATTACTAGGTTCGAATTTTCAAATTTTTTGGAATTAATATGTGAGCGTGGCTAAAGAAAACGTGTTTTGTCAATTCCAGTCAAATTGGATCGAACAGAAAATGACCATTTTCAAACGGTCTCCAAATTTGACGAAATTAAATTTTTTAGGACCGTATCGTCAAAACATAGCTAGATTTATTTTTCGGGAGTTTTTGAAGTCTGTATGTGGCCCCGGTAAATTAGAATGTGCGTTCAAATTTAATATATTTTAATTTTGATGAAAACCGATCGTAACAGTCGAATTGGCTTATAGGACATAACCCATTGTATCCGGAATGGGGGCATTTGGCTAGGGGCGATACTCGTTGGGTTTGATTTGGAGTTTGTATCAACATACAGATATTTTTGGAAAATAAATAAATTAAAATAAAATAAAAATGCGCTATAAATACCCTACAATACACCGTATTCCCTATTCCATCCCAAACCCTAACATCTTCCAGCCGCCGTTTATATTTTCAATGGCCAAAAAGCACCGATCCTTAATCGATTACTATTCCCAATCCCTTCTATAAATTTCAAAACACATCAAACAAAAATTGAAGTCCTTGTTTTACTCTTTCGACCTATATGGCTATGATCATCATTGGTGTTCGGTGGTGGCCAGGGTGGTGCCTTGAAGAAGGCGCGTTAATTGGGTTTTGGGGCCGACATGGAGTTCGAACTCGACACAGTTCATGTCGAGGGTGGCGCAGGCCATGGCCAAGATGGGGCCATGCTCAGATGATCCTCCGATCAATGGAGGAGGGGGCGACGCCGTTTTCTGTGATGTCGACGCCAATTCGATTTTGGGGAACCTGGAAATAACGAAGAAGAAAGGTAGCGGCAACGTTTCATAAAGCGTGGTTAATTTTAATTACTTAGCTAATTACTTATTGTTAATTATATTAAATTTGTGATTAAAGTTTACATCGTATCATTGTAAATATAAAACAACATTGTTTTGTAAATGTAAAAGAATATTGTTTTGTAAATATAAAAGAATATTGTTTTGTAAAAAATAAAAGAGCATTGTTTTGTAAATAAAAATAAAATATTGTTTTGGAAAATAAAAAAAAACATTGTTTTGGAAAATAAGGCATTATATTTTTGAAAATAAAAAATAGCTTTGTAAATAAAAAATATGATTTTTATAAAAAGCTTTATAAATTAAAAATATTTTTTTAAAATAAAATTAACATAGATTTATAAAATAAAATTTACATTGTTCATAATATAAAATTGACATTGTTTATAAAATAAAATTAGCATTGTCATGAAAATAAAATTAGCATTGTCATAAAATAAAATATAAATAACCTTGGTTTAAAATGTAAATTTTTAAATAAAATTGCCATAGTGTAAAAATGTGATTTTTATTATATACATCATTATGTAAAAATGTGATTTTTATTGTAAAAGACTTTGTTTTAAAAATATAGTTTTTAAAAATATATAGAATAGTTTAAAAAAGTGATTTATAATTATATAGAGCATCGTAATAAAATTATGATTTTTAATATAAAAATCATGTGAAATAAATTGCGATGGAACCGACTTGAAGCGCACAGTTTGCCAATAAAGAATGGCGGAGTGGAAACCAAAGGTGAGAACTCCTCACTAAAATTTCTACATAGTTATTTATTTATTTTCATAATTGAAGAATATATAGAATTGCCAGTGTAGATTTTTATCAGTATAATCATTATAAATTGTATACGTGTCTGTTAGATCACATTCCTCGTCCACAGACCATGGACGATTTAAATTGACTGTATTGTGTGCTGTTTGTGATTTTTAAACGTTTAACATATTAAAAATATGTTAATGTGATAGTGAAATTAAATTATAACTATTCATTTATATTTTGAATAGTGAAAATCGGTTAAATAGAAAATAATTCAAACTGAATTAGAATTGGTTAAATTAATTAACTAATGATTTATTCGAACAAACTGTTGTTGTTCGAAAACCCCACATGGGTATTGGGATGATATTTGACGTACACCAGTCCCAATATTTAGTTGATGTCAATCGATGGATTGACAGGCTGTGATGAGCGTTATTTATTTATTTTAATGCTCACACGGTTGTAAATTTCACTTTGGATGTGGATGGACTGTTTAACGATTATTTATCGTTATTGTTGAAGACATGCGATGTGTGAAATCCATATAACTAAAATTATATGGTAATTGATTGGGTCGCATTAAATAATGTTTTATAATAAATATTGTTTTATAAATAATGTAGAATAAAATATCATTTTAGAATGAAATCTCATTTTAGAATGAAATATAATTTTAGAATAAATTATCATTTTAAAATAAAAGATCATTTTAGAATGAAATATCATTTTGGAATAAAATAACATTTTAGAATAAAAGAATCATTTTAATGAAAACAAACATTTTTATGTAAAAGATCCATTTTTATGTAAAGATCCATTTTAATGTAAAGAACATTTTAATGTAAAAGAACATTTTAAAAAGGACATTTTAAATGTTAAATAGAATAAATAGAAATTCATGGTAAATAGGTTTTGCCATTTTAAAAAGGACATTTTAAATGTTAAATAGAATAAATAGAAATGCATGTTAAAATGTATTTGTTAGTTAAAGGCATCATTTTTAACATGTTTATTTAAATAAAAATAATTACTTGTCAAAACAGGATTTTTCATTAGAAATGTTACACTTAACATGTTTATTTTATAATAAAGAATGTTTTATAATAAAGGACATTTTATAATAAAGAATGTTGTATAATAAAGAATGTTATATAATAAGGAATGTTTTATAATAAAAGGGCATTTTACAATAAACAAATGATTTCAAATTTAATATTTTGAAAATATTATCATTTTAATATGATAAAGATATACAATATTCAATTTTGATTTAAAATTGAAAATGAAGTTGGAATCATTTTAAAATGAATTGATAAACGATTTATAAAATATGTTTTAATTGGAAATCGATGAAATATATATAATATATGTTACATATATTTAATGGCCTGAGTAGAACGCATCGTGTAGCGACAGTTCGCGAATTTCAACCATTAACTTCAATTTGATGTAACGGGAGATCCGACCGTCAGATTCTGCTAAAACCTGAACCATAGGGTTCGTATCGAAAAGAGCTTTCCAATAAATGTAAGAGATTTGAAATCTAACGGTTATATTTGGAGATATGTCCAAATCAATTTCAGAAAAGGTCACTATGGATGCAGTTCGGTGACCGTTATTGGAAAACGACTGTACAGGTGATAATAAAATTATTAAAAATATGGAAAAATTATGTAAAATCATAATAAATGGTTTGAAAAGATTTTTGATGAAAAATTCCAGTTTTGAAAAGATAAAATATATTTTTACCGAAATGAACTGCTTAATGAACTAGTTATTAACTAGAATAATAATTTAATTATTTTTGGGAATAAATAAATTGGATTTGAAAATGGTTTTAAAATAACCAGAATTTTCCAATATAAATTTATATATATTGGAATGGATTTGAATGGAAATTATCTTCGGAATATTTTCGACATTGGATTCCGTTATTATACGAATATTGTGAGGAATTTGGAAGATATATATATATATATCATTATTCCCAATACAATATTTGTTGGTTTCGGAATTAGATATTGAAAATAAACCGATATAATTTCTATTCAGAACCTTATATTTAATGTCAGATTGGAGTTGAATTGAAAGGATTTTGGGTTTTTCGTGAATGGTGTCTTTGATAACACTGTTCTTAAACCTAGTTTAGAAAAGAATAAATCTTTTAATTAAGATTTAGAAAATTTTACCAATTAATTAATATTTGATTGGAGTTGAATTGAAATTGGATTTTGGGTTTATCGTGAGCAATGTTTTAAATAATATTTGTTCTTTAACCCAATTAACAGTGAAATTATAATTTGGTATTTATAAATCTTTTACAAAGATTTAAATGGAAATTTTCCAAAGTAAAGTTTTCCAATTTAATATATTAAATTGGAAATGAATGGAACTCTATTTAATAATAATCAAGATAAACTTCTGTAAATGAAGACCGTTACTACATATGGTATTTAAAAGGCTTTGCCGTTATTCCATTTATATTATTAGTCTAAGATGGAAATTTATATCAATAATATATTGATCTGATTTCTGTGAAGATTCCATATTTAATGGAAGATGATTTGGGCTTATCGTGAACAGTGTTTTAAATGACATTTTTTCACCCAGTTAAAGATAAGATAAATTTCTTAAATTTGAATAATCATTAAGTAATGATTTTTGAGATTAAAACTGAACTAGAGTTTTAATGAATCTTTAATTAGAGTAAAATGCGAAGAAGATAATTAAATCAATCGAATTCTTGAAATAGTCGAGAATGGAGTACCGCTAGTTTTACTCCAGGCGATAGTAAAATCTTTAATCAGATTTGAACGTGAAATGGTAACTAGTTTTACCGATAACACTGTGGGTGTTAGATATGGAGTGCTAATAAATTTGCTCCATGGGATGAATAAGTTGGGATTGGAATGATAAATATAAATGATTACTTTGGTAAGGTTCGATAATCTTGACTTGTTAATAAAAATCTTTTGAAATGATATTCAAAATAAGATTAAAGAATAAATTTAAAAGAATTTATCTTTGATAAAATTAATGGGAACCTTTCCCTAATAATGCGAATATTTTATTAAAAGAATATTCTGAATTGGAATGAGGCGTATGATTGTTTTTATAGCACTTGATTTTAAAATACGCGAATTATTCGGAAAGACCGGGTTTAACTCGTTCAGAATAATTACTACGACGATAAAGAGTTGAAGATGAAGACGGTGGTTGAAGACCGGAGTTCTTCACATCGTTTGGTTGATTACTGATGCCCTGATTGGGCTGTACACCCAATACAAGGTAATAAGTGGTGATTGTCCAAACGTACTTGGAGATCGAGGATATGCGAGGACCTCACTCCTGTATTGGACATATGGGACGAGGAATAAGGTGCCTTCGGTTTCGTTCAGACCCAGAACGGACTTGTAAATGGATGGTATGTCTGAGTTGTATTCCTTTATGTTGTATTCGTTGATCACCGCTAAATATATATCCGTTTGGTAGCAGAGAATTTATTCTCTTGCTTAACACCCTTTTCTGAGACGTACGAGCTTAGAGGATATATATTGGCAGAAATCAACGATATGGTATGGACTGACAATGTGCCATGCGAAGATGCAAATGATCAAGGCTTTTGTTGAAAAGCAGAGCCTTGTGGTTGATGATCAAAGCACATCTTATTTAGGCATAGCTTTGTGTATAGCGTTACTTTGCGAGCTTCACACCCTGGTAGAACCAGAAACGGGATGAGGACTGCAGGGAAATGGACATACATTAGTTTCTAACTAGGTTTAATGTCATGGTATGAAGCCCAGATTATTTACACATGTGGATGTTGCTTATTACTATGGATAGAGAGGCGCCCCAGATATATCAGTCACTACGGGATCGATGGATGTTCTGGTCGACATTATTAACCAGATTATTTTATGCCCCATAGGTAGGCTAACATATAGTTTACGTAATGCCAATCATCGACGGATGAATGGCCCTATCGATAACCGCAGGTGCAATTGCGATTGTATCCTAAGACTCGGGCTAGAGAGTCTCGAATCGGTGAGGATAATCCCTTGCCTCGGTTCATACGTGATTTTCAGTTTTAGCTATAAATATATATATGGCGACGTAATATAATGGTACCTATGCCGCCTATGATTGATACATTTATATTTGAAGTTAATTTCTTCACTTATAGTAATAATAAAAGATGAAATTTCACGTATCAAGCATTTTTTGCTATTATAAGGTAAAATTCTATCCTCCGACCATGTTCATTGTGTGATGGGACCCGAGTCTTATATAATAGCTTCATTTTTCCAAAAAACATTGCGTTGTCTTATTTTAAACTAAGATCATGTGGAGTAAACCCGTTCCGTGTTATACGGTGTGGTCCCGTGATTTACCTAACTTTAAAATCAAGCTAATAACTGTTTTAGTTCTCACATCAGTCCCATGACTAACCTGGAGTTTATTGTTTTAACCTAAATTCTAGATGCCCATATTTTCTACACGGGCAACTAATAGTTTTGGTTTTGCAGATATTATATTCACAGGATCCTGGTTTACAACTGAAGCAATATTCGGAAAGCTCTGTATCCGTGTATTTCTTCCAGTTGTGTTTTGTATTATTTTTCTGCTGCTATTTAAATGTAATTTAAATCTCTAATATTGTATATGCAAGGTGTAATATTTATTCGTACTCTGATATATTCTTGTACTCTGATGTAATTGTTGTAATAAGCAATGAAATGTTCTTCCGTTTGTGTTCGAATTTGTCGTGTTCTCAAATTCAATCTGGGCTTTCCCGTACGGGGAAGTTTGGGTCGTTTCATCGTATAACACCATAAATGTAAACAACAAATAAATAAATTTTGAGGAATCCAGTTGGATCCCTCCAACCAATTTTTCCTGCATCCAAAGATGTTAGACAACATAAATAGTACCCATCCTGCTTCAAGGAAGGATACCGCAGTATAGAAGATCATCCACTATATATATTGTGGAGCGCATATGGTCACCGCTAATGGTACGATAGGAAATTTCCAATCACCAAGCATACACACACACACACACACACACACATATATATATATATATATATATATATATATATATATATATATAACAGCCACAACCACCAAGCCTAAATATAACTTATATATATATATATATCCATAATTCATCAACAATTATTCAATGCATTTAAACAACCAACAAACAACATATAAACATTTATTTTAAATAAAAATTCATATATGATAAAATTATAAACAAATTCCAGAGAGTGGGTTTACTCACCTTGATTTTTAATTGTAATCTATTCCAATCTAGATTCTAATGCGTAATTAACATTAATACGAATTCAATATAATTTGTTTCGCCTTAACTTGATTTTATATTAAATATGTATACGATCATTATAAGTTTGGACAAGTATTTATAAAATTATATTGTCATTAACAAAATAAATTATTTAATTAATACTTACTCATGTTAAAACTTCTTCTTCCTCGAACTGAACCACATAACCCCGCTTCACCTCTTCGATTTTCAGTTGAAACCCAAACCAAATGCACCAATGAACTTCCCTTCATGCTCTCAACCTTCCATCATCATCATGCTGAACCCAATGGACCGATTGAAATCCCAATATGACACCAAGATCGAATGTTGAGCGACAACTTTATATGTTGAACTTCTTAAAACTCCGACCATCGGTGCAACTACCCTTTTCGAACTCTAATACAAGCTCCTTTATTACAACCGATCAACACTTCCCCATTATATCAATACCCAATCCTTCGACGCAGAAAATGTCGAGCTCCAGTATTCATATCGCACCTAACATAATACTCATCACGCTGAAGCTTTCGATCCTACGAGCTCAAAAACCCACTTTGCTAACTACCTTCCCCCAAAATCGAATATCCAATGTCGCTGTCCTAAATTAATCACCAAAGAATATCACGACCTCAAGTGCATCATGCTTCAGGCGTACAAATTTCGTTCGAACAAAAATCCATAGAAAAATTTCACCAAGTGCCAACCTCAATGCTAAAATCGAATTCGAGCTTGAATTCCCCTAACACGATCGTCCTGAAGTTGACTTCCAATTAAAATCCATCATATCCAACCAGAGCTCCTCCTCCTCTTGAAGACTATCCCAAACAATGTTATACGAACTCGATTTTCGAAGGCTTCCATCAATGATTTTTTTAATATATGAGAATGGTTAGTTTGATTTTTTTTATTTTGAAAATGAAGGACAAACCAAAGCCTCGGTTTTTGTTTATAAAGGTAAAGTAGGTCTACGATGAGTACAAATGTAACGACATGAATTTCGCCCGGACCTAATCGATCGCTAAACCGACAAAGACCGTTCGAATCCCGCATACGCTAACTCTGGGCATACAACACATCAGAACAAATAACAGAAGACTTTTATAAACATCATAATAATGTTACATCAGAGTACAGAATATATCAGAGTACATCGAAAAATAATATTTCAGCGGAAGAATAATTTATGAAAAATGTAATACAATGAAGCGGAACCAATAAACTAATACAATGGAAGACTGTCAACGTTCTGGACAACTTTAAGCTTCGATCCAGAATCCTTCTCAGTAAATAAATATCTGCAAAACAAGCCACTCGACTGCCCGTGTGGAAAATAAGGGCACCCGAGTTTGCAAGTGAAACAAACTACGAGTCAGTCATGGGACTAGTATGAGAAATCTTTATTAACTTATCTAATAATAAGGCAAATCACAGGACCACACTGCTAACGCGGAACGGGTTTACTCCATTGGATTGCCAGTGCATAAATTAAATGAATTTTTATTCAAAACAACGCAATGCTTTTTAGAAAAATGAAATCATTATAAGACTCAAGTCCCATCAAACAATGCAATGCAAATCAAAGGATAGAGCTTTACCTTATAATGATCAAACATACTTGACACCTATAAAATAATATTTAGTATTATTATTAGTGTCTAATCAGTTTTAAAATACTTTCAAAGTAAATGTGTCAATCCTAGACGGCATAGCTACCATATACTATGTCGCCATATATAGGTTTACAAAAAAATCATAATGTCGTATTGGAAATTGGGTTTTCATCATGAGTCAAGGATAAGGACGATCTCCTTACCGATTTGAGACGCTCTAGCAAATATCTCAGGATCACACCTACAGGTAACCCTTGGATCCTGCAGGGCCGGTCCACAAATACTTTAGTGGACTGGCAATTCTTGAACACACGTTTCTCGGTCCTATTGCACCTATCAATTGGCCACTATCGACCAATATATCCGAGGTCTCATAATCCATCATCCACATAAGTAAAAATGTCTGGGTTCCATACCATGACACCACTTCTAGCCAGAAAGAAATTTGTGCACTCCCTGCGTTTCCTTATCCCGTTTCCGACTCCTACCGGGGTGTGAGGCTCGTGAAGTAGCGATATACACAAAGCTATGCCTAAACAGGCCGTGCTTTGATCATCAACCACAAGGCTCTGCTTTTCAACAAAAGCCTCGATCATTTGCATCTTGGCATGCCACATTGACAATCCACGTGATGCAATCAATAACTATCAATATATATATTCTTTGAGCTCATGCGTTTCAGAGAAGGGTGTTAAGCAAGACAATAAATTCTCCGCCACCAAACAGATATATATTAAATAGAAATAAATATACATGTAATGAAATCTAATGTCAGACACACATCCATTTACAAGTCTGTTCTGGGTCTGAACGAAACCAGAGACACCTTATTCCTCGTCCCGCATGTCCAATACGGAAGAGAGGTGCTCTCTTATCCGGACAGTCAACAAGTACGTCCGGACAACTACCACTTTAACCTTTTACTGGGAGCTACCCAATGTCGGACATCAGTAGTCGTCCGTTCGATGTGAAGATCGTCGGTTTTCAATCACCGTTTTTAATATCTTCGATTTAAATCGTTGTATAATTGTTTGAAATGAGATTGAACTGGGTCTTTTCAAATAATTCTCGCATATATATAATTTAAGTCATTTCATATCGTTAATATTATTTTATAACTATTTATCACTATTTTTATTTATATAAAAATAGCTCAATTTAATTTAACGACGCTTCGGGTCAATAGGCGGCCCTAGCTCTGTTTTTACCCAAATTTGATTTGCACACTTCTCGAAATCTAACCGTTGGATTTTAACAAATTTTATATCGTTGGAAAGATCTTCCTAAAGCGGACCTAACGGTTCCAGTTTTGGGGAAATCCGACAGTCGGATCTTTCGGTATAATCGTTTAAAGTTACGATTCCGAAATGCAAACTACCACGCGATTCGTTTAATTTTAATTTTAATATGTGTATATATAATTATATATATATATAAATCATTCGACGATTCCATTAACGTGTTTAATACTCAAATAAAAGAATGTTTTATTTGCATAACATCTCTACATGTTTATAATGTCAAATAAAAATGTATTTTAATTGCATACATTTCTACATGTTCCTAATGGCAAATAATTATGTATTTTATTTACATTAATTCACAACATGTTTCTAATGTCAAATAAAATATAATTTATTTACATGACATTTTCTACATTTCTAATGTCAAATAAAATGTAATTTATTTGCATGACATTTTTGCTAATGACATATAAAAAGATAATTTTTATTTTCATTATTGGTATGCAATTTCTATTTTTAACTTTAACAAATAAAAGAAATATTTTTATTTGTATATCATTTCAATGTATAACATGACACATATAAAATGTTTATTTTAATTTGCATACAAATTCTAATGTATAACTTAACATATAAAAATGTCTCTTTAATTTGTATACAATTTCTATTGTATAACTTAACAGTAAAAATGTATCTTTAATTTGTATACAATTTCTAATGTATAACTTAATAGTAAAAATGTATCTTTAAATTGTATACAATTTCTAATGTATAACTTAACAGTAAAAATGTATCTTTAATTTGTATACAATTTCTAATGTATAATTTAACAGTAAAAATGTATCTTAAATTTGTATACTATTTCTAATGTATAACTTAACAGTAAAAATGTATCTTTAATTTGTATACAACTTCTAATGTATAATTTAACAGTAAAAGTGTATCTTAAATTTGTATACAATTTCTAATGTATAATTTAACAGTAAAAACGTATCTTAAATTTGTATACAATTTCTAATGTATAACTTAACAGTAAAAATGTATCTTTAATTTGCATACAATTCTAATGTATAACTTTAAATGATATTTTTATTTTTTCGACCATTCTATTTCAACAAAACTAATAAACATGATACTTCAATTTTATTGACATTCTACTTTAACAAAACAAACAAAAATGATAATTTTGTTTTGTTGACAATTTTATTTCAACAAAACATATAAAAAGGATAATTTTATTTTTGTTGACAATTCCATTTCAATAAAATATATAAAAATGATAATTTTATTTTTGTTGACAATTCTATTTCAATAAAACATATAAAAATGATAAATTTATTTTTGTTGACAATTCTATTTCTACAAAATGAACAAAAATGATAACTTCATTTTGTTAGCAATTCTATTTTAACAAAATGAACAAAAGTGATAACTACATTTTATTAACAATTATATTTCAACAAAATGAATAAAAGTGATAACTTCATTTTGTTAACAATTCTATTTTAACAAAATGAATAAAAATGACAACTTCATTTTCTTAACAATTCTATTTTAGCAAAATGAATAAAAGTGATAACTTCATTTTATTAACAATTCTATTTTGACAAAATGAATAAAAGTGATAACTTCATTTTATTAACAATTCTATAATTCAACAAAATTGATATTTTTGTTTAAACACAAATCTATTTAACAAAAATGTTATTTTTGTTTTTAACACAAATCTATTTAACAAAAATGTTATTTTTGTTTTAAGAAAAATCTTTTTTGACAAAAATGTTATTTTTGTTTTGACTATTTAATTTCAACAAAAATGATATTTTTTTTTGACTATTTTATTTCAACTATTTTATTTTGACAAAACTGTCAATTTTGTTTCAACAATTTTACTTTGATAAAAATGTCAATTTTATTTCAACTATTTTATTTTGACAAAAATCTCAATTTTGTTTCAACTATTTTATTTTAACGCAATAATCCACCAAATCAACAGATCAACTGTCACGTCCTGCATTTTTATCGATTTGTATTTGAATATTTAAATCAGTTTAAATGTTGAATTTGTAATACAAGTGGATTTATATATTAATTAAACGAAGTGGAATGTATAAAAATATATATATATTAAGTATAATCGAGCCGTAATATCGCGACAGTTCATAATTTAACGTTCTGAACTTCAACTGAGTATACATGACCCGGTATTAGTCGGATTTCTTCAAAACAAGAAGCGTTGGAATCTGTTGAACAGTATCTTTCTAACAGAAGTGAAAAAACAAGATTTCGCGTTATAGATTGTGAATTATATCCAAACCAAATATTCAGAAAGTCGCTACGAAATCGTATATCGACCGTAACGGTTATTGGATATAACTAGATATCGGTTTCAAATTTAGACAAGGTTCTTTTGAGATGTAGTGATTATTAAATTTTTAGAATTTTGCTGTAATTTTTAATTAATTAAATATGCAACTTTTTATTTGAAGTATTTTGCACCCTATATCGATATTTTGGGGTTTTACAATATGAGTCAATCTACCGATATTATTATATTTTCGGGATCGGGGCACCTCGCTGGTCACGACCGTATTTTTATTTCTGTCCATAGCTGCTCGTATTTTTACACCACGGGGTACGCTAAAATGAATAAATAAAAACATTCATGAGACGAAATAACTGAAGGGTAATATGATTCATACTATTCATTCTCGAGATTTACATTGGTGTCAATTGCCGTTTGTCCATACCATTCATTTGTGCATTCAATTCATTTTTGAGCTTAGTGGAGGCCGACCAAACAAATAAAGAAAACCGTGTATTTTCAACTCCTACTTACCCTATGTGAGTAAACTATAGAGTATACACACACGGTCCGCGTAAGATAGTAGCATGTCTTTAACTGTTACAGAACTTATATATTGCATGTTACCCTATCACTTCATAGGGACCACTCAGGTGGACCAAAGGCATGCAAACTTCTCCTTTTAGCTTAACTGCGAAGGACTGATGTTACAATGCATCAACAGAAATAAAAAAACAATATCCAAAGAGATGTGAAATGTTCAGACATCATGATAAACGGCGTGCTAAAAATATGTAAAAATATTCATTCCTTCATCCTCAAGTTTTGTACACTCCTTCCTGGCAAAACGTAGACATGTTACCTACCCTGATTCATTGACTAACCCTACTGTTCCTTCACTACAAAGCTTCATTTCCGTGCTTACCAATTTACCTATCCGTGCTGACCAAGTTTCCTCTTATATAAAAATATACGCAGCTACATTTTGTTTCAGAAAAGACCATAAACCCCAAGCAAGAACAATGGCCGCCACCTCCTGAAGAACAAAAACTTATATTTTTAACCAACGATAAGGTGCGGTGTTCATTTTCTTATCACCAACACTTCTTTTTCTCTCTCTCCATTTGAGCGCTCTTCTCAGCATGTATTTTCCATCGTCCCTCCGCTCATTCATGTATTTGTTTCCTGTACAACACTTGTTTACTCTTCAAATCTCTTCTACACATCATCGTCCTCGTTACACATATATACCCAAAATAGCATCCAAGCACGCATGGAAGGATCAATTGTGGGTTTAACAGTTTTGTCGAGAAGCGTGGATTATTTCTGGATTGGGGAAGTTGGTTGTTCATGCGTGTTTAAGGAGGGGCAAGTTGTTCAAAACGCGAGCAGGGAAAAAGGCATGGTGTGGAGTTGGAAGGTGATGGAAGCATAGGAAGAAATGATAAATAGAGAAAGAAATGAGATGGACTGTGTGCTTTCAGTTCGGGAAATGGTGCGAGCTGTTTGAGATGGATGATGGCGAAGCAAAGTTGAAGTGTTTTGAAGAAAGGTGGCGCTTTTAGTGTTGGGGTGGTGATTGGTGTTGAGGCGTCGAAGGGGAAGATGAAGGTTTATACTGGAGTATGCGTATTTCGTACCAGAGGACTTGACGTGGATTTAAATGGTATGCTTAGTTTCGATTTCGTTAAGGCATGAAAGAGCTATGTGGGTTTATTTTCTAGAATAAAGGAATTAAAAATGTGGAGTTATGTGTTCATTTGGAGAACGTGTCAATGTGAAGGGCTCAAGAATGGAGGAAGTTTCATGGGTTTGAAATGGTGACCTTGAACTGAGAATGTATAACTGGAGCGAGTATTTCAAGTATTCGAGGAAGAAGCTTCAAAACGGTCTGGTTTCAAAAGCGGGTGACCCGATGGAAAATAAAAGGATTGCCAAGCCATCTTTCACATTGAAATTATATGGATGCAGACTATACGATGGGGCTGGATCGAAACGATTTAACGCTCGTTGTGAATTATGGCGAAATAAAACAGCTGATGTGAATCAACTGACGCAAATCGTTATTTAATGGTTAACGCGCGAAGGTGAGTAAATTCACTAACTCTGATCTATTTAAAATATTATAATTATATTCTAAAATAATGGTGGAATGTTGTGTGATGATTGATTAGGTAGATTACAGTTAAATTAGTTGAGATAGATATATATATCGTTGCATATGTACACATCATTGGTTGCATACTGAGTTGACTAACATCTGTGGATGCAAAAACCGGTTGGAGGAATTCAACCGGATTCCTAAATATTTATATGTACTATTTGTGCACTGTTTGAACCATATTGAATGAAAATTCAACATTATTTCGATTAAATCAATAAACGATATCGGTTAAGGTAGCGACAACAACCGACATAAATCCATCGTTTGGTTAAGAAATTGATTTGCCGATAGGCGGATCAACGAAGTTGGTTATAAGAATTGTATTTTTATAATTAAAGTGATGTTTTAAATTATAATAGACGTTCTATTATAAACTGATATTTTATGGTTCGTTTTTATAAAGTACATAAAAACGATTATTTGATAAGTCATGAAACTGTAATTATTCGACGAGTAAATATTGAATAATTATTTTAATACAAATTGGTTAGAGAATATTATTGGATTAATTATATTAATCAAACGAGGAGAAGTAAGTAAATCAGTTATCGAATTAACTGGTGGATTGAAGTTGATTAAATCAACTATTTTATTAGAAATTGATTATTAGATTAATTGACCTTAAATTCATCTAATGAAAATAGCCTAGAAATAAGTCGATCAAAATTAAAA
Organism: Allium sativum; assembly: GCA_030737875.1. Lineage (NCBI taxonomy): Eukaryota > Viridiplantae > Streptophyta > Magnoliopsida > Asparagales > Amaryllidaceae > Allium > Allium sativum. The sequence continues at coordinate 399,754,065 of CM060926.1, read as the reverse complement.
AGATTTCTTATTAATTATTATTAATTAAGAACGGATTATCAAACTAATATAATTAGTTATTTTAGATGAAGTAAACTGTTTTATTCATCTATGATAAAGTAAAATATTATTTAATTATTAAATAATTGTTTCTTAAGTAGATCTCATTTAAGACGTTATTGAGTTAGTAATGAGATGTTACATGTATTAAGAACAATGGTTCAAATAAGAGTAAAGTATGAGAAGGCAAAGAACGTAAATGGATTTTGGTAAAAGAAGTTATAAATGTAATGGTATAATGAAGACAAAGCGAAGAGTTAGTGTTTAGAACCGAGTTTTCAAAGTAAGGATATGGTAGCGTATGGCATTAGTTATAAAAGGATGAATATTACAGCGTATTGCAAGCCTTTGAACTATAACGATAAAATATACGCTGTTGACTAGGCCTAAGCGTGACTGTTATGTCGAGATTAGTTATAAAGGGGAATATTATAGCGTGTTACCAGTTTTGAACTGTAACGGTAAATTTACGTTGTTGACAAACTTAAGCGTGATATTTATATACAATACTATCTCTAGGAATGTTTTCCAAAAAGTGTGAAAAGGCTAAAATGGGATTTGAGAAATATCTGGTATGATATGAGAATTCGAATAATAGAAACGAATGTTAAATAAAAAGTGCTAGTGATTATGTGATGTTAGTTATGACCATTTTTTTACTTTGATAGTTAAATAACCGACTATAGAAGTGTTTTGACCATCGTTGTCCATACGGAGAGACCAGTTGGATATATTATCTGAAAACCACTCCGTATAGGCATAAGCGCTGCGAATTCAATTGTGCTGAAGACAATTGAAGACAGAGTGAAATGCAAGGGCCGTTCTGTTCTAGAATGATGTTTTTTGTTTTTCCAGTCCCAGGACAACTTGTATGGATGAATTTCTGATAGAGTATTCCTAACAGTCACATAAGGCGAACTTTTCAAGATATTACGTCTGGTGGCGGAGAAATTCGTTTCTCTTAGCTTTTAAACCCGTAATATTTTGGGAAGATCAACTAGTGATTTTATGGGTTTGACGATGTGGCATTCAAAGTGTATGGTGGCCAGATGTTCTAAAAGATAGACGTAGCCTCAAGCTTCACAACCGGGAAATGACAAAAATCGGGCAGGCAGCATGGCTATGTGGGTCGCTCCCATTAGGGTTCATTTAGAAAACCCTTCATAACGGTTTACCAATTGATGAGAATCTTCAGAGAATCGGCATCCCATTCGTTTCCAAGTGTAGGTGTTGCAGTGCCGGCAACACCGAATCCTCCTTCCATTTGTTGATCTTTGGGGACTGTGCCAGGTCTGTTTGGAATTACTTCGGGAACCTGATGTGTTGTCGAGGAAATGCCACTTCGTTTGAAACTTTCCTGAGTTTTTGGTGGTTAGGTATCTCCGGCAAGAGTCTTCGTGCAAACCTCTTCCGCCTGATTCCTTGCCTAATCTACTGGCACATCTGGTGCTCGCGTAACAAGGCTATTTTTGATGATGTGGTTATGGACTCTCCGACCATTATTTGGAAAATTAGGAACGATGTATTCCTAAATTTCCGGGGTAGGCCATTTAAGGGGATTTTTGGCTCCCGTTCTAGGAGATTGGCTGTGGACTTCAATGTCTCAAAGCTTACAGCCACTCCCAGACAGGGTATTGGTTGAGTTTGTGCTTTTGTTTTCTTAGATTTCACAGAGTTAGGATTCTGTCATCCTTCATCACTCACCCCCCATAAACTAATATCGTTTGCTAGTGTGCAGGTTTTAGGTTGCTGGTCAGGAGAGGCTAGGTGCTGGATTATCTCCATCTTTAGTCGAGTCGCGAAGCAGGCCTTGGGATTCTGGTTTCTGATCATGGCTTGTTCGGGCCTGGTTGATGGTTTATTTCTCCTTCTTTCGTGAGTTACTTGGGGCAGGTAGACCTAGAGGTCAGGGTTGGAGCAGACATTCATTGCATATCTCCGCTCGCGCTAGTTTTTTAGAGTCCCATCACAGTGATTCTCATGGAAACTTAACGGAGCCATCCTCGACGTCCATCGTTGACCTTTCGGTAATGTCCGACTTCAGTGACTCCAGAGGCCAGTCTGCCGTTTTGCTTGAGCTAGGCCATTGATCGGTCATGTTGTTTTTTGATCTTTTTGTGATTGGTTGTATCTATTATTTGTGTGTGCACGGTTCTGCTTTCTATGGAAACCGTTTTTGTTAGCCTTTGGAGAATGGCTGAATTCTCTCTTTTGTTATTCTAAAAATAATAATAGAGAAATTCCTTTTACTTCTTTAATCTATTTCGATGTTGTCCCTTTTTGGGAAACAGTGGTTTGAGCCCAACTGTTGGTGATATACATTTGATACACTCAAGCGAAATGAGTGGTCGGTCATGTGTGGGCCGGGTTGCAAGACGTTCTTGTTGAACCCAGTGTATTCGCCTCTAGAGATACACTATCGGCAGGTGGTCCCATACCTTGTCATAGTTGGAATCAATCTCCAATAAGCGCCCTGCGGTTTTTGATTTTTACTATGTATGTAGATCGTGAGAAGCAAGCGTTCTGCTATTTGGTTATTTACTTGATTAGACATTATTATAATATCACTGGATTTGATATCAAAATATTTTGGGTTATAGTAAGGTAAAAACGTCCATGTTTATGTGTGGGTTGGTCTTACTATTATCCTTTTGTTTCAAAAGGATTTTCAAAAGTTAAATGGTATGGTTGGAATTTACTCACACCAGTCCTATGACTGACCCGGAGTTTATTTTGTTTGTTTTCCCTAAACTCTTGGGTGCCCAATTTGTACGGGCAGTCAAGTGTTTCAGGCCTTTACAGATACACTTGAAGGAGCTCAAGGCAGAAGGCTTCACCGTTAGTATTTAGAGATTATTTCCACTGTGATATGATGCATTGTACTTTGATAATGGTTTGTATATACAATACAGTTTTGTATTTCAAAGTTATGTTACATAATACATTTTATTCGTTCCGCTGTGAGATTCGTGTTTACTCTGATTCTGCTCAGTTGTCTACTTCTTCTTCTTCTATTCTATTAGTTCTATCTTTTCTATCTCATCCTCTAATTTCTTTCTATTAATGATCTGAATATTCGTGCACTTTGAGTTGAATGTGTAGGATATTAGTCAGCTCAAATTGGTATAGATTTTCGGGTCGTTACAGTTGGTATCAGAGCTGAAGGTTAACAGATTACCTTGGCTCGGTGGCGTAACTCAATAGAGACAGAGTTAGTAATACTCTAGATTGAGTTGAGTGTGTGTGTATATATATGAGCGCGTATTTGTAAATCAATATAAAAACCGTTTTATATTGTGTTGATTGATCTGGTGAGTGGTGTTGTGACGACCCCATTTCCCGTACTGACGGTGACAAGTGTAATCATTGGAATATAACACAGAAACAGATAATAGCAGAACAGAAATAAATAAATACACCAGATAATGAATAAATGATACACTGGATAAACATAATCATCAGAGTTACAAAGTATACAGGATCATACTTAGTACAAGTACAGTTCAGCTATACATAAATGTCTACAGCGGATACAAACATAATATGTACAATAGGAGCTGAACAGCATAAAAAGAGATAAATGATAGAATCCATCTTCAGCTCCAGCTATCCAGAAAGAGCCTGCTAAATCCTGAATACAAGGCTGCCCGTGTAGAAAAAGGGGCACCCGAGTTTGCAAGTGAATCAAACTACGAGTCAGTCATGGGACTGGTATGAGAAATCTACTTAACACATTTATAATATGGCTAATCACAGGACCATGCCACTTTCGCGGAACGGGTTTACTCCATGGGATTGCCAGTGCTTTAAAACAAATAATTCTTTCAAACATCGCAATGCTTTTTATAAAAATGAAGCCATTATAAGACTCAGTTCCCATCACACAATGCAACGCAAACCGGAGGATAGAATTTTACCTTGTAATGCCCAAAATATGCTTGATACGAATAAAACAAAAGCATTTGATATTATTACAAGTGTTTATATGTTTCGAAAACAATTTCAATCATAACTATTAATCATAGACGGCATGGGTACCATATATCATGTCGCCATATATATATATACAATCAAAACTGCACAGTCACGTATTTGGAAATTGGATTTCCGTTATGAACCAAGGCAAAAGATAGTCCTTACCGACTTCAAGACAATCTAGCCCATGTCTTAGGACCCAGACTCAGGTGGGCCCTTAGATCGTCAGGGCCGGTCCACCGATGTGGATTAAAATGCCTGAACACTGCGTTTCCCCGCCCTATGGGGCGTAAATGAGCAAACAAATGACTCCATCGATCCCGGATCGACCGATATAACCGAGGCGCTTCACAATAGCAACAACCACTTAAGTCAAACTTGTCAGGGTGTGTAAAACCACTGACGCCACTTCTAACTAGAAGGAAACGCATGCCCTCCCTGATGTCCTCTCCCGTTTCTGGTTCATATCGGGGTGTGAGGTTCGCGAATTCACGTTATACACAAAGCTACGCCACACAGGCGGTGCTTTGATCATCAACCACAAGACTTTGCTTTTCAACAGAAGCCCTGATCACTGCACCTTAGCATGCCACACAGGAAATTCACACCATGCAACTGATGGCTATCAATCACACAACATAAATTCCAATGTAAGACACACCGTCCATTTACAAGTCCGTTCTGGGTCTGAACGAAACCAGAGGCACTATATACCTCGCAAACCAATCGAACCTCACGTACGTCTAGATGATCACCACTCATTTTCCATATTTCGGGATGCCTCCCAATCAGGACATCAGTTACCATCCAAACGCAGTGAAGATCTCCGGTCTTCGACCACCGTCTTCATCTTCGACTTCTTATCGTCGATTCAGTTATTCAGAATGGGATAAATCCGTTCTTTCTGAACAACTCGCGTATATAATAAAAAAGTGCTACACAAACACAACATACGCGTTATTTCAATTCATTAGTCACTAACCGTCAATCAGTAAGAGAACGATTTCCCAAATATTAACCCCGAAGGCCGAAACCAACATCAGATCAAAACCCAGGAAACCATTCGACTTAGCCAACCTTCAGTTAGTTCCTAAATTTCACATCCATATCATTTATAATATTTTATAACGATTTATCGCTATTTTTATTTATTTTAAAACGGCCAATTTATTCAAAACGACGCTTCGGGCCTTAACGCGGCCGTGGCGCAGTTTTTCTTCAGATTTGATTTACACATATCGGAAAATCTAACCATTGGATCTTCACAAAATTTACATCATTAGAAAGATCTTTTCAAAACGAATCCAACGGTTCCAGTTTCAGGAAAATCCGATGGTCGGATCTCCCGGTATAATCGTTTGAAGTTTCAATTTCAAAATATGAACTGCAACGTCTTTATTCGATTTAATATAATTATATTTATATATATAAATATAATCGATTCTGGCGCTGTTTTTCTTCAGATTTGAATTAAACATTCCAGACAATCCAACCGTTGGATTTTTACAAAGTTGGTGTCGTTGGAAAGATATTTCCAAAGCGAACCCAACGGTTGCAATTTCGGAAAAATCCGATGGTCGGATCTCCCGCACTAATCGTTTGAAATCACGGTTTCAAAATACGAACTGCAGCTTCGTTCTTCGATATATTTCAATTCTATTTATATATATATATATATATATATATATATATATCGATTCTTCGATTTCAAAACTATATGATTTTCATACATTTGATAAAAATGATATTTTTATCTAACTGCCTTCTATTTCAACACTTCACTATTTTTAACAATTCATGTGTACAGTAGAAAGGTGATTTTTATTGTAAAACAATTCATTTCAAAATAAGATTATTTTATATAGTTCTTATAGGTAATAAAAATATGATTTTTATTATAAAACAATTTATTTAAAAACAAGAGTATTTTATATAGTTCATATTGATGATAAAAATAGGATTTTCATTATAAAACGATTTCTTTCAAAATATGAATACCACTCAACACATGAATTTCAATTCAACGAATGAATTTCGATTCAACACATGAAGGTTTTCTACAGTTTATATATATAGATAAAAAGGTGATTTTTGTATTTAAAACACGAATACCATTCAACACATGAATTCTATTCAACGAATGAATTTCAATTCAACACATGAAGGTTTTCTATAGTTTATATATATATATATATAGATAAAAAGGTGATTTTTATATTTAAAACACGAATACCATTCAACACATGAATTCTATTCACCATTCAACACATGAATTCTATTCAACGAATGAATTTTAATTCAACACACGAAGGTTTTCTATAGTTTATATATATAGATAAAAAGGTGTTTTTTGTATTTAAAACACGAATACCATTCAACACATGAATTCTATTCAAAGAATGAATTTCAATTCAACACATGAAGGTTTTCTATAATTTATATATATAGATAAAAAGGTGATTTTTATTGCAAAACAATTTATTTCAAAACATGAATGTCGTTCAATAGATGAATTTCTATTCAACACACGAATATAGTTTCAACACATGAAAATAATTATAACACATGAATATTATTCAAAATTTCGGCAGCATAACGGCAGGGTAGTTAAAATCGGGACTGTCCCTAGTACGGCTCCTCGCTCTACCTTAAAGCCTCGCAGCTTTTGACAATGGGGAATCATGCATCTAGTTCGCACGCAGGTGGCATGTATATTTATTTTTTAATTTCCACAAACTAATCCTATGTGGTTTCAACCAAATATTTCTCAACCACAAATGGGTATTTTTCAACCACAATCAATCAATTTCAACCACAAACTATTCTAATCAACCATTCATAATCAACCCATTTCCACACCAATCACAACCAATAAAAATCGTCCATTGTTTGTGGACGAGGGGCGTGTATATATATATTTTATATAAGCATTTAACTTCTATTTCAACACATATATAATTTTTACAACGCATATATAACTTATACATCGAACGCACAACTTATACAACGCTTATACATGAGGTGTACGACGCTTATATAACTCATACATCGATTATATAATTTATACAACGTCGTTTTCCATATCGTTTATAGTTCAGAAATCTCACATTGGGTTCCACTCCACCAAAAATAGTAGGAGGCTCAGAAAAATATGCGGTTTCTTCTAGAATGTAAAAGGCGTCCACACGAGTCCACTGTCTCTTGTTTCACTGAATTTCGTCAAAAACGAAAAAGATATGATTTTTACAGTGAGATCATAAACGGTAGCGCTTTTAAAATGCTATAATATAGTTTAATATATATAAACCGTTACCTCTCTGTTTGGTTCGAAACTAGGGTTGGGAATTTCGCGAAATCCGTGAAGCTAGAGGACGATCGGCCTTCGCAGCGTCGAAGGGCTAGGAGAGGCGTTTCCGCGCAGGGGGTGTTGACCAGCTCGGTGGTCAGGGGAGCTCGCGGCGGCGGTTTGAAACGATGAACTTTGGGGCGGTGGTTCTCGTCGATGGCGCCACAATAGGAGGAGCAACTGGTATGGATTTGAAGAGGGGAGCGAGGACTTCAAAAAGTTGTGAAGGGTCGGGGTCAATCGATGAACGGAGTCGCCAGAATAAGAGCTGGAAGCTTTAAAGGGCTTTCCGCCTTCAATCGATTGAGGAGAGAGAAATTAGGGGGGGGGGGTTTCTGACGTGGCCTAATAACCTTTTTTTTATTTATATATATTTTTCCCAAAAATACCCCCTTTCACACACGAACCCCAATCCAAACCCAACGACTGTCGTCCCTAGCGTTTTACCCCCATTCCGAACACAATGGGATATGTTTCGTAGGCCCATTCGACTGTTTCAGTCGGTTTTCCTTCAATTTAAAATATATAACATTCAATATTCGATTTGAATGTACATTTCAATTTTCCAGGGCCACAAACTGATTCGAAAAGTTCCAGAAAAATAAATCTAGCTATGTTTTGACGATACGGTCCCAACAAAACTAGTTTCGTCGAATTCTGAGACCGTTTGCAAAATGGTCCATTTCTGGTCGATCCAATTTAACTATAATTGACCAAAACACGTTTTCCTTTGCCACGCTCACATACTAGCTTCAAAAATTATGAAATCTGAAATCTAGCAATAACTTCACATCCCTGGTCCAACAAAAGTGGTTTCGTCGAATTCCGAGGTCGTATGCAAAATGGCCATTTTCACGGGTTATATAATTTCTATAGCGACCTTTCTGAAAATTTATTTGGCCATAACTTTTGCTTTCCGATATGAAACATAGATTTTTCAGATTCGTTAGAAAAATATTGAGTAACAGATTTAAATATTTTTGGTTTCACTCAAATCCGTTTTGTTTTGCAACCGGTACAGTCAATCGAAGTTTGAATTCAAATTTTGAAACTACCGCGCCATTTCAGGCCTTGTTTATAATTCAAAGTAATTATATTTATTTTCAAACATCGATTCAAACTCACTTTTCATTGCTATTATTTAAAATATTTATTTTAAATATTTAAAATCTACTATTTTAGCCAATTTAAAAATTTTAAATTGGTTCAGATTTTCAGGGTCGTTACAATCTCCCCCACTTAAAACTTTTCGTCCTCGAAAAGGAACAAAGTCGAAAGTGGTTTGATTAATCAACCCTACGTTCAATCTGGCTTCCATTCTCCAACTTTTTAGTTTCTGAGAATTTTCAAATTCTTCAAAAATTTGGCTAACACCCGGAATTTTCGAAAAATTTCGCCATAACCTCCTTTGTACGGGGAGGGGTTTGGAAATTTATTGGGCCGTATTAGTTACCCAATAAATCCTATAAAGCATACACATATTTATAGTGGTATATTATGGTGTTTACAGGGGAGCAAATATAGATAATAAATCCTGAGAATAAATTCTCGTCACCCTGTCAAAGCCTGAGGGAGTGTGTATTTTAATTGCTCCAGAGGATAAATCCTCGTCACCTCGTCCCATGTGGGAAATAAATAATCCATGTGCCGTATCTAATAACTAGAGAGACATGATTATTGTCAACTCCATACCCGTGTGGTTTTTTTTATTAATCTGGCAATTTATCATTACAATTTTTAAATAGTCCATATCGATCATCAGTTCAACCTGTAAAATATAGTCATTGCCATACAAGCCTCTCGCTCGCATGGTAAATCTTCCACCTTGTCACACAAGCTCCAAATGCTTATGTGGTATATGATGAAGTATGCCTATCTTCAGAAGTATGCCATGTAGTGTAGTTCAAAATTAATTGTTACTATCCTATGGCGATGTTTATTATTTCACATAGAACAACCAGCACTCCGCATCCAATGGCATTCACAGGAGTTGATATAATAATATTTTGCATCCAACTCATTAAGGTTTACCTATTTGTCGGGCACACAAATAAAATCTTTACTCAACAGCTAATCCATTTACCTGTTCAAACATATATAATGCACATGTATATATTTCTAATTAATTCTCTAATCAGTTCAATGTGTGATTTAATCGAATAAATTCTACCATTATTCTCTTATTGATTTAATTAACTATCATTCTAATAATTTCATTAATCAAATTTACCATCACACAACACAAACAACCATCAATTTGTTTTTAACTTTTCAAATATATATCTTTTATATATGTTCAAAAATCATATTTCTAAAACCAGAATATAATCACAAATACGTTATTTATAAACATATAACTCTCGACTCGTTCTGGGGCACTTCTTACCCCATCTCTAACGAGTTATTCTGATTCTGCTTTACTCATACTAGGATATTACTGATCCTATCTGTAATGAGTTATTCATCCTAGAAAACTACTGGTTCTATCACTGACGAGTTCGTTACTGTGTTATATACCAGAGCTAAGCTTAACCAAAGCTCTGATACCACGTTGTGACGACCCCATTTCCTGTACTGACGGTGACAAGGGTAATCATTGGAATATAACACAGGAACAGATAATAGCAGAACAGAAATAAATAAATACACCAGATAATGAATAAATGATACACTGGATAAACATAATCATCAGAGTTACATAGTATATAGGATCATACTTAGTACAAGTACAGTTCAGCTATACATAAATGTCTACAGCGGATACAAATATAATATGTACAATTGAGGCTGAACATCATAAAAAGAGTTAAATGATAGAATCCATCTTCAGCTCCAGCTATCCAGAAAGAGCCTGCTAAAACCTGAATACAAGGCTGCCCGTGTAGAAAAAGGGGCACCCGAGTTTGCAAGTGAAACAAACTACGAGTCAGTCATGGGACTGGTATGAGAAATCTACTTAACACATTTATAATATGGCTAATCACAGGACCACGCCACTTTCGCGGAACGGGTTTACTCCGTGGGATTGCCTGTGCTTTAAAACAAATAATTCTTTCAAACATCGCAATGCTTTTTATAAAAAGGAAGCCATTACAAGACTCAGTTCCCATCACACAATGCAACGCAAACCGGAGGATAGAGTTTTACCTTATAATGGCCAAAATATGCTTGATACGAATAAAACAAAAGCATTTAATATTATTACTAGTGTTTATATGTTTCGAAAACAATTTCAATCAATACTATTAATCATAGACGGCATGGGTACCATATATCATGTCGCCATATATATATACAATCAAAACCGCACAGTCACGTATTTGGAAATTGGATTTCCGTCATGAACTAAGGCAAAAGATAGTCCTTACCGACTTCGAGACAATCTAGCCCATGTCTCAGGACCCAGACTCAGGTGGGCCCTTGGATCGTCAGGGCCGATCCACCGATGTGGATTAAAATGCCTGAAAACTGCGTTTTCCCGCCCTATGGGGCGTAAATGAGCCAACGAATGACTCCATCGGTCCCGGATCGACCGATATAACCGAGGCGCCTCGCAACAGCAACAACCACTTAAGTCAAACTCGTCAGGGCATGTAAAACCACTTACGCCACTTCTAACTAGAAGGAAACGCATGCCCTCCCTGATGTCCTCTCCCGTTTCTGGTTCATACCGGGGTGTGAGGTTCGCGAATTCACGTTATACACAAAGCTACGCCACATAGGCGGTGCTTTGATCATCAACCACAAGACTTTGCTTTTCAACAGAAGCCCTGATCACTGCACCTTAGCATGCCACACAGGCAATTCACACCATGCAACTGATGGCTATCAATCACACAACATAAATTCCAATGTAAGACACACCGTCCATTTACAAGTCCGTTCTGGGTCTGAACGAAATCGGAGGCACTATATACCTCGCAAACCCATCGATCCTCACGTACGTCTGGACGATCACCACTCATTATCCATATTTCGGGATGACTCCCAATCAGGACATCAGTTACCATCCAAATGAGGTGAAGATCTCCGGTCTTCGACCACCGTCTTCATCTTCGACTTCTTATCGTCGATTCAGTTATTCAGAATGGGATAAACCCGGTCTTCTTGAACAACTCGCGTATATAATAAACAAGTGCTACACAAACACAACATACGCGTTATTTCAATTCATTAGCCACTAACCGTCATTCAGTAAGAGAACGATTTCTCGAATATTAACCCCGAAGGCCGAAACCAACATCAGATCAAAACCCAGGAAACCATTCTACTTAGCCAACCTTCAGTTAGTTTCTAAATTTCACATCCATATCGTTTATAATATTTTATAACGATTTATCGCTATTTTTATTTATTTTAAAATAGCCAATTTATTCAAAACGACGCTTTGGGCCTTAACGCGGCCGTGGCGCTGTTTTTCTTCATATTTGATTTACATATATCGGAAAACCTAACCGTTGGATCCTCACAAAATTTACATCATTAGAAAGATCTTTTCAAAACGAATCCAACGGTTCCAGTTTCGGGAAAATCCGACGGTCGGATCTCCTGGTATAATCGTTTGAAGTTTCGATTTCAAAATACGTCTTTATTCGATTTAATAGAATTATATATATATATATATATATATATATATAATCGATTCTGGCGCTGTTTTTCTTCAGGTTTGAATTATACATTCCAGACAATCCAACCGTTGGATTTTTACAAAGTTGGTGCCGTTGGAAAGATATTTCCAAAGCGAACCCAACGGTTGCAATTTCGGGAAAATCCGATGGTCGGATCTCCCGCACTAATCGTTTGAAATCACGGTTTCAAAATACGAACTGCTGCTTCGTTATTCGATATATTATATATATATATATATATATATATATATCGATTCTTCGATTTCAAAACTATATGATTTTCATACATTTGATAAAAATGATATTTTTATCTAACTGCCTTCTATTTCAACACTTCACTATTTTTAACAATTCATGTGTACAGTAGAAAGGTGATTTTTATTGTAAAACAATTCATTTCAAAACACGATTATTTTATATAGTTCTTATAGGTAATAAAAAATATGATTTTTATTATAAAACAATTTATTTAAAAAAAGAGTATTTTATATAGTTTATATTGATGATAAAAAAGGATTTTTGTTATAAAACAATTTCTTTCAAAATATGAATACCACTCAACACATGAATTTCAATTCAACGAATGAATTTCGATTCAACACATGAAGGTTTTCTATAGTTTATAATATAGATAAAAAGGTGATTTTTGTATTTAAAACACGAATACCATTCAACACATGAATTCTATTCAACGAATGAATTTCAATTCAACACATGAAGGTTTTCTATAGTTTATATATACATAGATCAAAAGGTGATTTTTATATTTAAAACAAGAATACCATTCAACACATGAATTCTATTCAACGAATGAATTTTAATTCAACACACGAAGGTTTTCTATAGTTTATATATATAGATAAAAAGATGTTTTTTGTATTTAAAACACGAATACCATTCAACACATGAATTCTATTCAAAGAATGAATTTCAATTCAACACATGAAGGTTTTCTATAATTTATATATATAGATAAAAAGGTGATTTTTATTGCAAAACAATTTATTTCAAAACATGAATGTCGTTCAATAGATGACTTTCTATTCAACACACGAATATAGTTTCAACACATGAAAATAATTCTAACACATGAATATTATTCAAAATTTCGGCAGCATAACGGCAGGGTAGTTAAAACCGGGACCGTCCCTAGTGCGGCTCCTCGCTCTACCTTAAAGCCTCGCAGCTTTGACAATGGGGAATCATGCATCTAGTTCACACGCAAGCGGCATGTATATTTTTTTTTCATTTCCACAAACTAATCCTGTGTGGTTTCATCTAAATATTTCTCAACCACAAACGGGTATTTTTCAACCACAATCAATCAATTTCAACCACAAACAATTCTAATCAACTGTAACACCCCGTGTATTCTATAACTGTGGAATTAACAAATTAAAGTATAATTAATTTGAAATCAAAGAACTAAGGGAAACGGGATACGCCATTGCGTTCGTCTCGGAAAAATACGCGAAATAGAGTCCGAGTTTTCGAAAAACGGAATCCGTATGAAGAAGATATAGCCTTCGGAAGTTTCTGAATTAAGCTTAAAATTAAAAATCGGGCCCAATTGGCCAGGGCGGGAAAACTCCCGCCTAATGCACCCAGGTCGACTGGGCTGTCGACCTGGTCTAGCCAGGTCGACAGGGCTGTCGACAGGGCTGTCGACCTGGTCCAGAGCCAGGTCGAACCCAGCCCAACCTGGCTGGCCTATTCTATGTTGGTCGATTTTCAGAAGTCTGCTTTGTCATTAGGGCTAGGTGGCAGGCTCTAATTGGTCTCTCTTTCGAATGAAAGGCTACGATCAATCCAAGCAACATCGATGGTCCTAATCAGTTCATAACCCCTATAAAAACGGCCCTAGACTCTACCTAACCTAAGTGTCTAACACAATTCTCTAGCCTCCATTGCTCTCTTCTTCTAATTAAAAATAAAAATGGCGTCGCTACTCTGCTAGAATCAAAACTTGAAGTCAATCAACATCATCCTAAATTCAAATTTGAGATAAAAGCTTCTGCAACAATTTTGTAACAACTAAAGTCCTTTCTTTAATCCAATCAAGGCAAGTACAGTTATTCTCCGCTATAAACGTTAATTATAATTTTGATATGCATTTAAATCTGAGTTTGAGGTTGTATTCTCTTCTGTTAGATCTGTTTTCTGTGACTGTTCTATATTCCTTTCTTCTTTTCTGTTTCTATAGCCAGGCTACCACGAGCCTGTGCCCAATCTCATAAAGAGATTAACGTATGAACGCAAAATTTGGGACAATTAATGAATGATGCGAAATGACAAGACTGGATTGAACATATGACTTTAGGTCTGAGGCATAAAATATATTGGACGTATGCATAAATTTGACTATGAACATATAATTTATGCATGTTGTATGCATAGTTATGTTGTAATTTAGATCTGTAATTAATGAACATATGTTGTAAACTAGATTTGGATCTATGCATATTCTATGATAAAAGAAGAGGAACCACTGTAAGATTACATATGATTTGAGACTTTGGACAAAATGCATATAAAAGGCAAGATCTGATTTTTAGAAGATATGATTTAAAGATTTATATTATTGGGTATAGTTTGCATAATGATTCATGACTCAAAAAGAAGAAGATATGGAAACTTAGGATTTACATTAATTAGGATATCTATTATTGTGATTACACCTAAATAGGGATTTTTGGATATATGACATACATTAAAATTAATGGTTATATTTGGTATAATTTATATGTGAATCTGCTGTAAAATGCTAGTTTAACAAAAATTGGAACATATGTTATATGGCAAATTATGTCCATATTCTGCCCTTATGCAAACATGGAATATATGTTGTGAATCATGAAAATTATGTAGGCATATGAATTTAGGCCTTATTTATGACTAGGCAAGGCATGTAAATAGAACCTTTAGAAATATTAGATTTGCTAAATCTGCTAATTTGCTAAGTTGCCTAAACTGCTAGTTTTGTTATATTGCCTAGACTGCTAATTAGATTGAAATGCCAAATCTGTTAAATTTGTCTGTTTAGATGCCTAATCTGTTATATGCCAAAATCTGCTAAGTGCTAAATCGGTTAAATCTGTTAAGTCACCCAATCTGCTAAAATCTGTTATCTGCTATATCAATTGAGTTGATGTGATCATTCTGTTATTGATATAATCTGAATTGGCATATATATTGGGCGTGCGCATAAACGGTAAATAATTAACTAATTGGCCGCAAAGATAAACATGGCTAACTCGAGGTTAGAATGAGTTTGCGGCGTAAATCTGCCCGGAACCGCCCGGCACGTCCAGTGGCCGCAAACAATAGGTTCTAATGTGAGAAGTTAGTCATAACATGCGTAAGACACGAGGTTAGGTCTGGCTTGTGGCAGAAGTCTGCCCGGAACCGCCCGGCATATCCAGCGGCCACAAGCTACCGACCTAATGTGAGAGGTCTGTGCATTAATAATTAATTAATGCAAATCTAAGATAAAAATGACGTCTAAAACGTATTGGGGAAAATAGGGTTAAACCAATGGGATTAATAGATGTAGTAAAACCCGTCCATGAATCTGTAGGCCCAATACAAAGTTAGACAAATCTGAAAAATCTGTACATCTGACCCGTTAGTCTGAAAACTTGTTAACTTAATTTGTGAATTAGTAAATCTGAATTCTGTATGTCTGAACTTGTAAACAAGTTAATCTGAAATCTGTTAGTCTGGGGACACAAGGTTAGGAGGGGAATTACTTGTGTCGTCTGTTGTTTGGGACCCATATTAGTCAGTAACCCTTTCTGGTATCAAAACTTTGACCCAACAGTAAGTAGGGTCCGGGCATGCTTACTGAACTAATTATAAGTGGTTCATTCTGATAATGGCGAGGGGTGTTGATGGTGCGTTCCAACCGGGTCATGTGCGTGCATGGATCCCGGTCTGCCTCTGAGGATGTAAGACGCCGTGACATCTGTAAATAGGTCTGTGCCAATTGGTTGTCACTTTAGGGAGTGATACACCCTACTATGGGGCCGACACAGGATATTTATGTATTAGGGAGCCGATCGCTTGGGGTAGGGTTTTAGGGTACGCTTAGTTCTGTCTGTTTCTGTTGGTACCGTCTGTTTCTGTTGGGTGGTAACACCTGTCTGTTTCTGTGTGGTACCGTCTGTTCGGGTGGTAAAGGCCCATTACTAGTGTACACCTAATTCTACATTCTGTTTCCGTAGAGATAAATCTGTTCCTGCTTCTGTCTGTTTCTGATCGGGTAGTAAAGGCCCATTATTAGCATTCTGTCTCTGTTAAAGTATTCTGTACCCGTTCCTGCTTCAATTTAGACATTAGGGAGACACCTAATTCTGCTATACAAGTATTAGTGCAGAGAAGTGTAAAACAATAGTTTATATCATTCTATTTTTCTGTTATATCTGCTACACCTGTTACAGTTATCTCACATCCGGTTTTATGTTCATATCATATTATTATTATCTGTTCATATGCTGAAAGTCACTGGACTTGCCAGACTTTTTGTCTGACCCTTGTTGTTTCGCCTCCTTTCTTCCGTTTCCCCCCCCAGGTTATCCAAGGAGGGAAATACTTTAGCTTGACCCGGATTTCTCTTTGCTTGAAGTGCTTAAAGTATGGCTTGGCTCTGTATAGCTTCCGTTCCATGGGGATTATGATTTTAAACCATGCATTTTGAAGGCTTTTGTACAAGACTGATATTTTGTACTTGAATTCTGAAATTGAAAGGATGTAACCATATTAATTTCTGTTTCTGCTGTAATAAAGTTAAAATTTTTCAAGTACTGTTTTATCTGTCTTGTAAGTTTCTGTTCTGTTTACTAAAATGCTCCACCAAAGTTAAGGCATTCCCTTTGTGAGTGACCTTAACGGAGGTGGGGTGTTACACTTGGTATCAGAGCTGAAGGTTACCAGATTGGGTAAAGTTTTTGAAAACTGTTTTCAAAAAAAGGTTTTAAAATGAAGTATTTTCAAAATTAAAGCTTATTTTGAAAAACATGATCCCCAAGAGCCATATATCTTTCTTTCAGTCCCTTTTTGTATTGAACCTTTCCTTTTTCGTTTCAGCATGTCTGAAGCATCTGAGATACCAGAGGGTGTCCATGTACCCGGTTGGTTTCGTCAATATCTTGAGGCTAGGACCGCCGCTGCAGGTCCAGCAAATGATCCCCCTCCTCCACCCCCTCCTCGTGCAATTGCTTTCTCAAAGATCTGTAGAGATTTTAGGGCCATGGGTGGGAAGGATTTCAAAGGAACTGAATCATTCGTAGAAGCAAGGAATTGGCTCAAAGAAACTGAGGATCTATTCGTTATCTTCGAGGTGGACGATAGGCAGAAGGTACAGTTGGCAGTATGGCTGCTCAAAGACGAAGCTTCCTACTGGTGGGAAGTCACTAACGCCGAGAGGCCGGTTGAGACATGGATGGATTTCAGAACAAGGTTTGAGACAAAATTCCTCTCGCAAGCTGAACGAAGTTTACAATTGGAAAAGTTCTTGTCTCTTAAGCAAGGAAGTATGACGGTCAAGGAATACGTCAACCAGTTCAACCAACTAGCAAGATTCAGATTGGATTTAGTCAACACTCAGCATAAAAAGGCTCTCCGCTTTGTTAAAGGATTGAATGAGCCACTGCACAGCCTAGCCATGACCCATGTACCCATGGGAGCAACTTACGAGAAATTGGTGGATATGGCACTACTGCACGAGGAAGACAAGGGCCCGAAAGAGACAAAGAAGAAAGAACCACAGAATAAGAAAGCGGGGCCCAAAAAGGAAACACAAAAGAAGGATGAGAAGTCTGAAGATAAGAAGGGGAAAAGGTGCTTTACTTGTGGGAGCTCAACTCATCTGAACAAGGATTGCAGAAAAAGGAAGGGCGCTTGCTTCAACTGTGGGGAGATGGGACACTTCACTAGGGACTGCCCGAAGAGACGAGGACAAGGAGGGCAGGCGAACACTCTTGAGGCTAGTGGCTAGGATAGAAATAGGAAAATTTCTATAGTAGGTTTAATTTCTTTATCTGATTGTGACTTTTTCTGATTTTGGTATTTTGATTCTGTAATCGATACTCTGCACTTTAATGCTAGTATTATTTCTGAATTCCGCTATAGATTCAGACCCATAAGGGTTATGGATCATCTGTTTGAGACTGGGGTTTGAGGGATATCTGTGTTAGGCGTCAAGTATGACGCATACGTTCTGAGTTTTCGTGGGGTATCAATTGGATGTTGGTTTCGGTCTTTGGGGCCGATACTTAGGACCCATGCCTAATGGGAACCAAATTTTCGTTCTATCTGTACTCGCTTCCATCATTCGACTGTATCCTATCGATTGAATCTTCGAACTTTAGGTAGAAACTAATGGGTGTAAACATGTGTTTGAGACATGTTATGTTTGATGGTTGCAAGTGGATGTAAATGGTTGCTAGTGGTTGCCCGTGGATGCATATACACACACTAGGCACTAGATCGGCTCGAAAACACTCTCATACTGCATATGGATGGGTGAGCATTTTTTTATTTCTTGTGGATGCAAAATGGTTGATTCAGCACATGGATGTTGCATTTGAGTGAATGGTTGTGCACTCATATAGAAATAATATATATCATCAGAACTCTATTGCATACATGTTGGACTCATGGCACTGACATAATTCGCATTAAGGAGGTCAACTGAATCAGTAGACCGCCTGATCTTTGCATTAGATAAGGAACATATACACACACTTTTGCATATGTTCATACAACATTAGAAGTTTTCTAAGGACAATGGATGCTTATGGATGATGGTTGAGTAGATGGGTGATTGGATGGTAGGACACATTCTTCTTAACTTGAAGATTTCGGGGACGAAATCCTTTTAAGTGGGGGAGAATGTAACACCCCGTGTATTCTATAACTGTGGAATTAACAAATTAAAGTATAATTAATTTGAAATCAAAGAACTAAGGGAAACGGGATACGCCATTGCGTTCGTCTCGGAAAAATACGCGAAATAGAGTCCGAGTTTTCGAAAAACGGAATCCGTATGAAGAAGATATAGCCTTCGGAAGTTTCTGAATTAAGCTTAAAATTAAAAATCGGGCCCAATTGGCCAGGGCGGGAAAACTCCCGCCTAATGCACCCAGGTCAACTGGGCTGTCGACCTGGTCTAGCCAGGTCGACAGGGCTGTCGACCTGGTCCAGAGCCAGGTCGAACCCAGCCCAACCTGGCTGGCCTATTCTATGTTGGTCGATTTTCAGAAGTCTACTTTGTCATTAGGGCTAGGTGGCAGGCTCTAATTGGTCTCTCTTCCGAATGAAAGGCTACGATCAATCCAAGCAACATCGATGGTCCTAATCAGTTCACAACCCCTATAAAAACGGCCCTAGACTCTACCTAACCTAAGTCTCTAACACAATTCTCTAGCCTCCATTGCTCTCTTCTTCTAATTAAAAATAAAAATGGCGTCGCTACTCTGCTAGAATCAAAACTAGAAGTCAATCAACATCATCCTAAATTCAAATTTGAGATAAAAGCTTCTGCAACAATTTTGTAACAACTAAAGTCCTTTCTTTAATCCAATCAAGGCAAGTACAGTTATTCTCCGCTATAAACGTTAATTATAATTTTGATATGCATTTAAATCTGAGTTTGAGGTTGTATTCTCTTCTGTTAGATCTGTTTTCTGTGACTGTTCTATATTCCTTTCTTCTTTTCTGTTTCTATAGCCAGGCTACCACGAGCCTGTGCCCAATCTCATAAAGAGATTAACGTATGAACGCAAAATTTGGGACAATTAATGAATGATGCGAAATGACAAGACTGGATTGAACATATGACTTTAGGTCTGAGGCATAAAATATATTGGACGTATGCATAAATTTGACTATGAACATATAATTTATGCATGTTGTATGCATAGTTATGTTGTAATTTAGATCTGTAATTAATGAGCATATGTTGTAAACTAGATTTGGATCTATGCATATTCTATGATAAAAGAAGAGGAACCACTGTAAGATTACATATGATTTGAGACTTTGGACAAAATGCATATAAAAGGCAAGATCTGATTTTTAGAAGATATGATTTAAAGATTTATATTATTGGGTATAGTTTGCATAATGATTCATGACTCAAAAAGAAGAAGATATGGAAACTTAGGATTTACATTAATTAGGATATCTATTATTGTGATTACACCTAAATAGGGATTTTGGATATATGACATACATTAAAATTAATGGTTATATTTGGTATAATTTATATGTGAATCTGCTGTAAAATGCTAGTTTAACAAAAATTGGAACATATGTTATATGGCAAATTATGTCCATATTCTGCCCTTATGCAAACGTGGAATATATGTTGTGAATCATGAAAATTATGTAGGCATATGAATTTAGGCCTTATTTATGACTAGGCAAGGCATGTAAATAGAACCTTTAGAAATATTAGATTTGCTAAATCTGCTAATTTGCTAAGTTGCCTAAACTGCTAGTTTTGTTATATTGCCTAGACTGCTAATTAGATTGAAATGCCAAATCTGTTAAATTTGTCTGTTTAGATGCCTAATCTGTTATATGCCAAAATCTGCTAAGTGCTAAATCGGTTAAATCTGTTAAGTCACCCAATCTGCTAAAATCTGTTATCTGCTATATCAATTGAGTTGATGTGATCATTCTGTTATTGATATAATCTGAATTGGCATATATATTGGGCGTGCGCATAAACGGTAAATAATTAACTAATTGGCCGCAAAGATAAACATGGCTAACTCGAGGTTAGAATGAGTTTGCGGCGTAAATCTGCCCGGAACCGCCCGGCACGTCCAGTGGCCGCAAACAATAGGTTCTAATGTGAGAAGTTAGTCATAACATGCATAAGACACGAGGTTAGGTCTGGCTTGTGGCAGAAGTCTGCCCGGAACCGCCCGGCATATCCAGCGGCCACAAGCTACCGACCTAATGTGAGAGGTCTGTGCATTAATAATTAATTAATGCAAATCTAAGATAAAAATGACGTCTAAAACGTACTGGGGAAAATAGGGTTAAACCAATGGGATTAATAGATGTAGTAAAACCCGTCCATGAATCTGTAGGCCCAATACAAAGTTAGACAAATCTGAAAAATCTGTACATCTGACCCGTTAGTCTGAAAACTTGTTAACTTAATTTGTGAATTAGTAAATCTGAATTCTGTATGTCTGAACTTGTAAACAAGTTAATCTGAAATCTGTTAGTCTGGGGACACAAGGTTAGGAGGGGAATTACTTGTGTCGTCTGTTGTTTGGGACCCATATTAGTCAGTAACCCTTTCTGGTATCAAAACTTTGACCCAACAGTAAGTAGGGTCCGGGCACGCTTACTGAACTAATTATAAGTGGTTCATTCTGATAATGGCGAGGGGTGTTGATGGTGCGTTCCAACCGGGTCATGTGCGTGCATGGATCCCGGTCTGCCTCTGAGGATGTAAGACGCCGTGACATCTGTAAATAGGTCTGTGCCAATTGGTTGTCACTTTAGGGAGTGATACACCCTACTGTGGGGCCGACACAGGATATTTATGTATTAGGGAGCCGATCGCTTGGGGTAGGGTTTTAGGGTACGCTTAGTTCTGTCTGTTTCTGTTGGTACCGTCTGTTTCTGTTGGGTGGTAACACCTGTCTGTTTCTGTGTGGTACCGTCTGTTCGGGTGGTAAAGGCCCATTACTAGTGTACACCTAATTCTACATTCTGTTTCCGTAGAGATAAATCTGTTCCTGCTTCTGTCTGTTTCTGATCGGGTAGTAAAGGCCCATTATTAGCATTCTGTCTCTGTTATAGTATTCTGTACCCGTTCCTGCTTCAATTTAGACATTAGGGCTGCTATACAAGTATTAGTGCAGAGAAGTGTAAAACAATAGTTTATATCATTCTATTTTTCTGTTATATCTGCTACACCTGTTACATTTATTTCACATCCGGTTTTATGTTCATATCATATTATTATTATCTGTTCATATGCTGAAAGTCACTGGACTTGCCAGACTTTTTGTCTGACCCTTGTTGTTTCGCCTCCTTTCTTCCGTTTCCCCCCAGGTTATCCAAGGAGGGATATACTTTAGCTTGACCCGGATTTCTCTTTGCTTGAAGTGCTTAAAGTATGGCTTGGCTCTGTATAGCTTCCGTTCCATGGGGATTATGATTTTAAACCATGCATTTTGAAGGCTTTTGTACAAGACTGATATTTTGTACTTGAATTCTGAAATTGAAAGGATGTAACCATATTAATTTATGTTTCTGCTGTAATAAAGTTAAAATTTTTCAAGTACTGTTTTATCTGTCTTGTAAGTTTCTGTTCTGTTTACTAAAATGCTCCACCAAAGTTAAAGCATTCCCTTTGTGAGTGACCTTAACGGAGGTGGGGTGTTACATCAACCATTCGTAATCAACCAATTTCCACACCAATCATAACCAATAAATATCGTCCATGATTTGTGGACGAGGGGTGTGTATATATATATATTATATAAGCATTTCACTTCTATTTCAACACACATATATTTTTTACAACGCATATATAACTTATACATCGAACGCACAACTTATACAACGCTTATACATAAGGTGTACAATGCTTATATAACTCATACATCGATTATATAATTTATACATCGTCGTTTTCCATATCGTTTATAGTTTAGAAATCTCACATTAGGTTCCACTCCACCAAAAATAGCTGGAGGCTTAGAAAAATATGCGGTCTCTTCTAGAATGTAGAAGGCGTCCACACGAGTCCACTGTCTCTTGTTTCACTGAATTTCGTCAACAAACGAAAAAGATATGATTTTTACAATGAAATCATAAACGGTAGCGCTTTTAAAATGCTATAATATAGTTTAATATATATAAACCGTTACCTCTCTGTTTGGTTCGAAACTAGGGTTGGGAATTTCGCGAAATCCGTGAAGCTAGAGGACGATCGACCTTCGCAGCGTCGAAGGGCTAGGAGAGGCGTTTCCGCGCAAGGGGTGTGGACCAGCTTGGTGGTCAGGGGAGCTCGCGGTGGCGGTTTGAAATGATGAACTTTGGGGCGGTGGTTCTCGTCGATGGCGCCACGATAGGAGGAGCAACTGGTATGGATTTGAAGAGGGGAGCGAGGGCTTCAAAAAGTTGTGAAGGGTCGGGGTCAATCGATGAACGGAGTCGCCGGAATAGGAGCTGGAAGCTTTGAAGGGCTTTCCGCCTTCAATCGATTGAGGAGAGAGAAATTGGGGGGGGGGGGTCTGACGTGGCCCAATACCCTTTTTTAATTTATATATATATATATTCCAAAAGTACCCCCTTTCACACACGAACCCCAATCCAAACCCAATGACTGTCGTCCCTAGCGTTCTACCCCCATTCTGAACACAATGGGATATGTTTCGTAGGCCCATTCGACTGTTTCAGTCAGTTTTCCTTCAATTTAAAATATATAACATTCAATATTCGATTTGAACGTACATTTCATTTGCCAGGGCCACAAACTGATTCGAAAAATTCCAGAAAAAAAATCTAGCTATGTTTTGACGATACGGTCCCAACAAAACTAGTTTCGTCGAAATCTAAGACCGTTTGCAAAATGGCCCATTTCTGGTCGATCCAATTTAACTTTAATTGACCAAAACACGTTTTCCTTTGCCACGCTCACATACTAGCTTCAAAAATTATGAAATCTGAAACCTAGCAATAACTTCACATCCCGGATCCAACAAAAGTGGTTTCGTCGAATTCCGAGGTCGTACGCAAAATGGCCATTTTCACGGGCTATATAATTTCTATAGCGACCTTTCTGAAAATTCATTTGGCCATAACTTTTGCTTTCCGCTATGAAACTTCGATTTTTCAGATTTGTTAGAAAAATATTCACTAACAGATTTAAATATTTTTGGTTTCACTCAAATCCGTTTTGTTTTGCATCCGGTACAGTCAGTCGAAGTTTGAATTCAAATTTTGAAACTACCGTGCCATTTCAGGCCTTGTTTATAATTCAAAGTAATTATATTTATTTTCAAACGTTGATTCAAACTCACTTTTCATTACTATTATTTAAAATATTTTTTTTAAATATTTAAAATCTACTATTTTAGCCAATTTAAAATTTTTAAATTGGTTCAGATTTTCCGGGTCGTTACAGGTATATAAATTCCAGATCGACACGTTTAGCTGGCGAGGTCGATAGGGATTTATAAATGCTTGGATAGAGAATTTCGACATAGTATTGTTTTGAAAGAGGGTAAATGAAATAATTTTACCCAAAATATATTCTGATGTAAAAAGAAGTATATATCTTGATATTATTATAATATAGAGGATATGTGGTCATTATTATGATCGAATAAGATTTATAATTGAGTTGGTTATATAAATAACCAATCGAAATATTATAGAAGTATAAAATACAAATCACATGAACTGAATCTAAATTTAAAACTAGAATTGAAATTAAACTCTAGAAACTTAGAAAGGTGTTGTAAATGAATTTTGAATTGAATATATGGAAAATTTAAAATCCTGGGAGAGATTTGGAAATGTATTTCAAGAATTTGGAAAGGGTATTTGAAAGTAAATTTCAAAATAGAAATGTTGGAAAACAAGTTTTGAAGATAATATAGTACTGAACTCACTTCTACCACTGGAAAATAATTCTGATGATGCTGGCCACATCATCAGTGTCATTTTCGAGTTTCGAAGTGACGGATTACTACCAAAAGATTTTGTTTTTGAATTGTTTTGATAAAACGAGTTGTTAAAAATTCAAATGTTTTGAATTTCTATTATTATATGTAAATATGTATTATTTCAAACTGGTCTGAAATAAATCCCAGGAATTTGAATTCTGAAATAAAGATTTAACTTATGGAGTAAAAATGGTAAAAGTGGAACGATTCATAATGGAAATCGTAAAAGAAAATATTGGAAATTCAGGTTATTAAAATGAATTGATTCTTGGAGAATAAGAATCAAATTTTGAATTTGGAGATGAAGATAACTGATTTGAGAAATAAATCAGTACAAGGAATGTCGTAATAGAACTTAACAAGGTTAAGAGGTGGAATTGAGAATGGAATTGGAGTTGAAATGAAATTTGGCTTAGTAAAAGCGGAAGATTGATTTGAGAATGGATTGATGGAAGATCAATCAAGGATGATTGGAAATTTGCTAAAGTGATAGCAAATATGGCATAAATAGAGTTAAATGCCTGACCAAAAGGTACAAGTTTACATTGTATTCGAGTATGAGATATTTTTGAAAACTCGCTAGGTTGTTTGTTTTCTTTTGGATTTAGAAAAGGACCAGAGTGGCGAGTTGTAGTAGCACCGAATGAGCCGTGCAGAGGAGATGGTGGCGAAACTCTCTGAAAATTTAAGCTGTTAGGAAATTTTCAGAATTTTCGAAAATATTCGCAAATAAGAAGAAATTAATATTTTAATTAGAATTAACCAGTTCTGTTGAAACTGAATTTAAGAAATTAAACAAAGGATTTTTAACCAGGTCATAATATGAATTGTAACATTTTTCCGACCATAGTAATTTCGGGGACGAAATTCTTTTAAGGGGGATGGAATGTAACGTCCCGCATTTTTATTGATTTGTATTTGAATATTTAAATCAGTTTAAATGTTGAATTTGTAATATAAGTGGATTTATATATTAATTAAACGAAGTGAAACGTATAAAAATATATATTAAGTATAATCGAGCCGTAATATCGCGACAGTTCATAATTTAACGTTCTGAACTTCAACCGAGTATACAAGACCCGATATTAGTCGGATTTCTTCAAAATAAGAAGCGTTGGAATCTATTGAACAGTATCTTTCTAACAGAAGTGAAAAATCAAGATTTCGCATTTTAGATTATGAATTATATCCAAACCTAATATTCAGAAAGTCGCTATGAAATCGTATATCGACCGTAACGGTTTATTGGATATAATTAATGTCGGTTTCGAATTTAGACAAGGTTCTTTTGAGACATAGTGATAATTGAATTTCTAGAATTTTGCTGTAATTTTTAATTAATTAAATACGCAACTTTTTATTTGGAGTATTTTGCACCCTATATCGATATTTTGGGGTTTTACAATATGAGTCAATATACCGATATTATTATATTTTCGGGATCGGGGCACCTCGCTGGTCACGACCGTATTTTTATTTCTGTCCATAGATGCTTGTATTATTACACCACGGGGTACGCTAAAATGAATAAATACAAACATTCATGAGACGAAATAACTGAAGGGTAATATGATTCATACTATTCATTCTCGAGATCTACACTGGTGTCAATTGCCGTCCGTCCATACCATTCATTTGTGCATTCAATTCATTTTTGAGCTTAGTGGAGGCCGACCAAACGAATAAAGAAAACCGTGTATTTTCAACTCCTACTAACCCGATGTGAGTAAACTATAGAGTATACACACACGGTCCACGTAAGATAGTAGCACGTCTTCAACTATTACAGAACTTATATATAGCATGTTACCCTATCACTTCATAGGGACCACTCACGTGGACCAAAGGCATGCAGACTTCTCCTTTTAGCTTAACTGCGAAGGACTGATGTTCAATGCATCAATAGAAAAAAAAACAATATTCACAGAGATGTGAAATGTTCAGAAATCATGATAAACGATGTGCTAAAAATATGTAAAAATATTCATTCCTTCATCCTCAAGTTTCGTACACTCCTTCCTAGCAAAACGTAGGCCTGTTACCTACCCTGATTCATAGACTAACCCTACTGTTCCTTCACTGCAAAGCTTCATTTCCGTGCTTAACAATTTACCTATCCATGCTGACCAAGTTTCCTCTTATATAAAAATATACGCAGCTACATTTTGTTTCAGAAAAGTCCATAAACCCCAAGCAAGAACAATGGCCGCCACCTCCTGAAGAACAAAAACTTATATTTTTAACCAACGATAATGTGCGGTGTTCATTTTCTTATCACTAACACTTCTTTTTCTCTCTCTCCATTTGAACGCTCTTCTCAGCATGTATCTACCCATCGTCCCTCCGCTCATTCATGTATTGGTTTCCTGTACAACACTTGTTTACTCTTCAAATCTCCTCTACACATCGTCGTCCTCGTTACAAATATATACCCAAAATAGCAATCCAAGCACGCATGGAAGGATCAGTTGTGGGTTTAATAGTTTTGCCGGGAAGCGTGGATTATTTCTGGATTGGGGAAGTTGGTTGTTCATGCATGTTTAAGGAGGGGCGAGCTGTTCAAAACTCGAGCAGGGAAAAAGGCATGGAGTGGAGTTGGAAGGTGATGGAAGCATAGGATGAAATTATAAATAGAGAAAGAAATGAGATGGACTGTGTTCTTTCAGTTTGGGAAATGGTGCGAGCTGTTTGAAATGGAAGATGGCGATGCAAAGTTAAAGTGTTTTGAGGAAAGGTGGCGCTTTTGGTGTCGAGGCGGTGATCGGTGTTAAGGTGTCAAAAGGAAAGATGAAGGTTTATACTGGAGTATGTGTATTTCGTACCGGAGGACTTGACGTGGATTTAAATGGTATGCTTGGTTTCAATTTCGTTAAGGCAAGAAAGAGCTATGCGGGTTTATTTTCTAGAATAAAGGAATTAAAAATGTGGAGTTTTTTGTTCATTTGGAGAACGTGTCAATGTGAAGGGGTCAAGAATGGAGGAAGTTTCATCGGTTTGAAATGGTGACCTTGAACTGAGAATGTATATCTAG
This sequence comes from Allium sativum, assembly GCA_030737875.1. Classification (NCBI taxonomy): domain Eukaryota; kingdom Viridiplantae; phylum Streptophyta; class Magnoliopsida; order Asparagales; family Amaryllidaceae; genus Allium; species Allium sativum. The sequence continues at coordinate 399,726,339 of CM060926.1, read as the reverse complement.
AGCGAGTATTTCAAGTACTCGGGGAAGAAGATTCAAAACGGTCTGGTTTCAAAAGCGGGTGACCGGATGGAAAATAAAAGGATTGCCAAGCCATCTGTCACATTGAAATCATATGGATGCAGACTATACAACGGAGCTGGATCGAAACGATTTGGCACTCGTTGTGAATTATGGCGAAATAAAACAGTTAATGTGAATCAACTGACACAAATCGTTATTTAATGGTTAACGCGCAAAGGTAAGTAAATTCACTAACTCTGATCTATTTAAAATATTATAATTATATTCTAAAATAATGGTGGAATGTTGTGTGATGATTGATTAGGTAGATTACAGTTAAATTGGTTGAGATAGATATATATCGTTGCATATGTACACATCATTGGTTGCATACTGAGTTGACTAACATCTGTGGATGCGGAAACCGGTTGGAGGAATTCAACCGGATTCCTAAATATATATATGTACTGTTTGTGCACTATTTGAACCATGTTCAATGAAAATTCAACGTTATTTTGATTAAATCAATTAACGATATCGGTTAAGGAAGCGGCAGCAACCAACATAAATCCATCGTTTGGTTAAGAAATTGATTTGCTGATAGGCGGATCAACGAAGTTGGTTATAAGAATTATATTTTTATAATTAAAGCGAAGTTTTAAATTATAATAGACGTTCTATTATAAACTGATATTTTATGGTTTGTTTTTATAAAGTACATAAAAAAGATTATTTGATAAGTCATGAAACTGTAATTATTCGGTGAGTAAATATTGAATAATTATTTTAATACAAATCGGTTAGAGAATATTATTGGATTAATTATATTAATCAAACTAGGAGAAGTAAGTAAATCAGTTAACGAATTAACTGGTGGATTGAAGTTGATTAAATCAACTGTTTTATTAGAAATTGATTATTAGATTAAATGACCTTAAATTCATCTAATGAAAATGGAGTAGAAATAAATCGATCAAAATTAAAAAGATTTCTTATTAATTATTATTAATTAAGAACGGATTATCAAACTAATATAATTAGTTATTTTAGATGAAGTAAACTGTTTTATTTCAAGAATGATAAAGTAAAATATTATTTAATTATTAAATAATTGTTTCTTAAATAGATCTCATTTAAGACGTTATTGAGTTAGTAATGAGATGCTACATGTATTATGAACAATGATTCAAATAAGAGTAAAGTGTGAGAAGGCAAAGAACGTAAATGGATTTTGGTAAAAGAAGTTATAAATGTAATGGTATAATGAAGACAAAGCGAAGAGTTAATGTTTGGAACCGAGTTTTCAAAGTAAGGATATGGTAGCATATGGCATTAGTTATAAAAAGATGAATATTATAGCGTATTGCAAGCCTTTGAACTATAATGATAAAATAAACGCTGTTGACTAGGCCTAAGCGTGACTGTTATGTCGAGATTAGTTATAAATGGGAATATTACAGCGTATGACCAGTTTTGAACTGTAACGATAAATTTACTTTGTTGACAAACTTAAGCATGATATTTATATACAATACTATATCTAGGAAAGTTTTCCAAAAAGTGTGAAAAGGCTAAAACGGGATTTGAGAAATATCTGGTATGATATGAGAATCCGAATAATAGAAATGAATGTTAAATAAAAAGTGCTTGTGATTATGTGATGTTAGTTATGACCGTTTTTTTACTTCGATAGTTAAATAACCGACTATCGAAGTGTTTTGACCATCGTTGTCAATACGGAGAGATCGGTTGGATATATTATCCGAAAACCACTCCGTATAGGCATAAGCGCTGCGAATTCAATTATGCTGAAGACAATTGAAGACGGAGTGAAATGCAAGGGCTGTTCTGTTCTAGAATGGTGTTTTTTATTTTTCCAGTCCCAGGACAACTTGTTTGGACGAATGTCTAACAGAGTATTCCTAACGGTCACATAAGGCGAACTTTTCAAGATATTACGCCTGGTGGCGGAGAAATTCGTTTCTCTTAGCTTTTAAACCCGTAATATTTTGGGAAGATCAACTAGTGATTTGATGGGTTTGACGTTGTAGCATTCAAAGTGTATGGTGGCCAGATGTTTTAAAAGATAGACGTAGCCTCAAGCTTCACAACCGGGAAATGACAAAAATCGGGCAGGCAGCATGGCTATGTGGGTCGCAGCCATTAGGTTGTATAATCACCTATCTAGAGAAATTCCTTTTACTTCTTTAATCTATTTCGATGCTGTCCCTTTTCGGTAAACGGTGGTTTGAGCCCACCCGTTGGTGATATACATTCGATACACTCAAGCGAAATGAGTGGTCGGTCATGTGTGGGCCGGGTTGCAAGATGTTCTTGTTGAACCCAGTGTTTTCGCCTCTAGAGATACACTATCGGCAGGTGGTCCCATACCTTGTCATAGTCGGAATCCAATCTCCAATAAGCGCCCTACGGTTTTTGATTTTTACTATGTATATAGAGCGTGAGATGCAATCGTTCTGCTATTTGGTTATTTACTTGATTAGACATTATTATAATATCACTGGATTTGATATCAAAATATTTTGGGTTATAGTAAGGTAAAAACCGTCCATATTTATGTGTGGGTTGGTCTTACTATTATCCTTTTGTTTCAAAAGGATTTTCAAAAGTTAAATGGTATGGTTGGAATTTACTCACACTAGTCCCATGACTGACCCGGAGTTTATTTTGTTTGTTTTCCTAAACTCTTGGGTGCCCAATTTGTACGGGCAATCAAGTGTTTCAGGCCTTTATAGATACACTTGGAGGAGCTCAAGGCAGAAGGCTTCACCATTAGTATGTAGAGATTATTTCTGCTGTGATATGATGCATTGTACTCTGATAATGGTATGTATATACAATACAGTTTTGTATTTCAAAGTTATGTTACATAATACATTTTATTCGTTCCGCTGTGAGATTCGTGTTTACTCTGATTCTGCTCAGTTGTCTTCTTCTTCTTCTTCTATTCTATTAGTTCTATCTTTTCTATCTCACCCTCTAATTTCTTTCTATTAATGATCCGAATATTCGTGCACTTTGAGTTGAATGTGTAAGATATTAGTCAGCTCAAATTGGTACGGATTTTCGGGTCGTTACATCAACATAACAGCATCATCAACCCAAATCAAATCACGTATAAAAACAATTTGAATTTAATGGTGGATTGGTAATAACACAATCATAATTAATTAATTTTAATTATTTTTAAAAAAATAGAATTCTCACCTTGGTTTCAGAAATCGTTTCAATACTGATTGTTTTTTAATAAAATTATACAGATGTTTAATTTTATCAAAAATCTAAATGGCTTCTATTTTTGTCCAAAACTGTTCCATACGTAGATCTGGATTTTGCGGTTCCAACGCACCTTGAATCGTTCAATTCTAATTCAGTATGGACAAGTTATTGAAGTTTAAAGCTTAATTATATTTTAAATTAATTAAAAAAAACATAATTAGTTTACCCAAAATTTATAATTAACTAAGTTAATTATTTCTTCCTCATTCTTCTGATTTGCACAAAACCGAACCCCATCGTCTGAACAAAATCCGTCGCCGCCATCACCTCCCAATGCCAGACTCTGATCGTCATAGCCTACCCTGTTCGCCTCAGCGTCATGCCCTAGGGCCACCACCGCTGTGAAACTCGGCCTCCGATCTGCCTCCAAAAAAGGCACGAACACAGCTGCCTCCATGGCTGAAATTCCACCATCACAATGCTTGAAAATAGATCTCCACCGTATCGATCGGAAGATGGTGAAGTGTACAACAATGTTTGTTTTGTTATCATGTTTTAATTCTTGCCAGGATCAACGAAATTATTGAGACAAATTTGGAGCACCGTAGCCTTCCATTGTAAATGACGGCGGCTAGTATATTGGGAATTAGGGTTTCAATTTCTAGGGTATTTATAGGTTTTTTATTATTATTTAATTTATTTAATTTCTAAAATACCATTGTGCTGATAAGAACTCCAACTCGAGCGCAACGACTGTCGCCCCTAGCATAACACCCCCATTTCGGACACAATGGGATAATTTTGGTAATCCAATTCTAATGTTTTGATCAGTTTTTCTTTAAATTAAAATATAAACCATTTAATTATTAAATTTAATCATACATTTTAATTTACCGGGGTCACATGCGGACTCCAAAAATTCCCGAAAAATAAATCTAGCTATGTTTTGACGATACGGTCCTAACAAAATTAATTTCGTTGAATTTGGAGACCGTTTGAAAAATAGCCATTTTCTGGTCGATCCAATTTGAGTGAAATTGATTAAACACATTTTCTTTTGCTACGCTCACATATTAATTCCAAAAATTATGAAAATTGGAATCTTGCAATAAATTGACATTCTAGATCCAACAAAAGTGTTTTCATCAAAAACGGAGGTCGTTTGCAAATTGGCTATTTTTAAAGGCTGTATTTTATATTAAATTCCATAGCGACTATTCTGAATATTTAACTGGCCATAACTTTCTATTCCCGCAATGAAATTTCCATTTTTTAGATTTGTTGGAAAGATATCTTTAAATAGACTTAAATATTTTTGGTTTTACTGAAATCTAATTTATTTTGAATCTTGTACATTTAGTCAAAGTTTAAATTCAAATTTTCAAACTACCGTGCTTTTTCTAACTTCTTTTATAACTAAAATAAATATATTCGTTCTAACTTTGATTTAAATAAAATTTTAATCGTAATTATTTAAAATAAATCATTTTAAATATTAAAATCCATTAAAATTTCTAAAATAAAATTTTTAAATTGATTCCAAAATTCCGGGTTGTTACAACCTCCCCCACTTAAAAACTTTTCGTCCTCGAAAAGGAACAGAGCTTAAAGTTGTTTAACTAACCAACTCAACCTTCATTTATTTTATTGGTTTCAATAATTTTATTAGTTGAACTAATAATCACACAACACAATCATCAATCAATTAGTTGATTAGCTTTTCAAATATATATAACTTTTATATATTCAAAAATCATATTTTCTAAGATCAGATTATATACACAATCACAAATTCGTTAATTATAAACTTGTCACTCTCAACTCATTCTAGGGCATTTCTAACCCCATCTCTAACGAGTTTCTCATTTTAGGATGCTACTGATCCTATCTCTAATGAGTATTCTTTTATAGGATATATCTAATCCTACCTCTGATGAGTCTTTGTTCAGTTCTAACGAGTTGTACCCCAAAGATTTGAGTTAACCAAAGCTCTGATACCAGCTGTAACGACACAGATTTCACCCGGACCTAATCGATCGCTAAACGGACCAAGACCGTTCGAATCCCGCATACGCTAACTCCAGGCATACAACATCTCAGAACAAATAACAGAAGACTTTTATAAACATCATAATAATGTTACATCAGAGTACAAAATATATTAGAGTACATCGAAAAATAATATTACTGCGGAAGAATAATTTACAACAAATATAATACAATGTAGTAGAACCAATAAACTAATACAGTGGAAGACTGTCAATGTTCTGTACACAACTTTAAGCTTCGATCCAAAATCATGCTCAATAAATAAATATCTGCAAAACAATCCACTCGACTGTCCGTGTGGAAAATAAGGGCACCCGAGTTTGCAAGTGAAATAAACTACCAGTCAGTCATGGGACTGGTATGAGAAATCTTTACTTAACTTATCTAATAATATGGTAAATCACAGGACCACGCCGCTAACGTGGAACGGGTTTACTCCATTTAGTGCATAAATTAAATAAATTTTTATTCAAAACAACGCAATGCTTTTTAGAAAAATGAAATCATTATAAGACTCAAGTCCCATCACATAATGCAACACAAACCGGAGGATAGAGTTTTACCTTATAATGATCAAACATGCTCGATACATATAAAATAATATTTAATATTATTATTAGTGTCTAATCAGTTTTAAAATACATTCAAAGTAAATGTATCAATCCTAGACGACATAGCTACCATATACTATGTCGCCATACATAGGTTTACAATTAAAACCGTAATGTCGTATTGGAAATTGGGTTTCCATCATGAGTCAAGGAAAGGGACGATCTCCTTGCTGATTCGAGACACTCTAGCAAATGTCTCAGGATCACACCTACGGGAACCCTTGGATACTACAGGGCCGGTCCATAAACACTTTAGTGGATTGGCAATTCCTGAATACACGTTTCCCGGTCCTATTGGACATATCAATTGGCCACTATCGACCAATATATCTGAGGCCTCATAATCCATTATCCACATAAGTAAAAATGTCTAGGCTTCATACCGTGATACTACTTCTAGCTAGAAATAAACGTGTGCACTCCCTGCGTTCCCTTATCCCGTTTCCGACTCCTACCGGGGTGTGAGGTTCGTGAAGTAGCGCTATACACAAAGCTACGCCTAAACAGGACGTGCTTTGATCATCAACCACAAGGCTCCACTTTTCAACAAAAGCCTCGATCATTTGCATCTTGGCATGCCACATTGACAATCCACACCATATGATCAATAACTATCAATATTTAACCTCTGAGCTCATGCATCTTAGAGAAGGGTGTTAAGCAAGACAATAAATTCTTCGCCATCAAACAAATATATATTAAATAGAAATCAATTTACATAAATGAAATCCAATGTCAGACACACATCAATTTACAAGTCCATTCTGGGTCTGAACGAAACCGGAGACATCTTATCCCTCGTCTCACATGTCCAATACGGAAGAGAGGTGCTCGCTTATTCAGACAATCAACAAGTACATCCGGACAACTACCACTTTAACCCTTTACTGGAAGCTACCCAATGTCGGGCATCAGTAGTCATCCATTCGATGTGAAGATCGCCGGTCTTCAATCACCGTCTTCAATATCGTTGATTTAAATCGTCGTATAATGATTTGAAATGAGATCGAACTCCGTCTTTTCAAATAATTCTCGCATATATATAATTTAAATCATTTCATATCGTCAATACTATTTTATTACGATTTATCGCTACTTTTATTTATATAAAAATAGCCCAATTTAATTTAATGATGCTTCGGGTCAATAGGCGGCCCTAGCACTGTTTTTACCCAAATTTGATTTACACATTTCCCGAAATCTAACCGGTGGATTTTAGCAAATTTTAAATCATTGGAAAGATCTTCCCAAAGCAGACCTAACAGTTCCAGTTTTGGGAAAATCTGACTGTCGGATCTTTCGTTATAATCGTTTAAAGTTATGATTCCGAAACGCGAACTACCGTGCGCGATTCGTTTAATTTTAATATATATATATATATATATAATTATATATAAATATAAATCATTTGACGATTCCACTAATGTGTTTAACACGCCAAATAAAAGAATGTTTTATTTGCATAACATCTCTACATACTTATAATGTCAAATAAAAATGTATTTTATTTGTATAAATTTCTACATGTTCCTAATGACAAATAAATATGTATTTTATTTATATTAATTCACTACAAGTTTCTAATGTCAAATAAAATGTAATTTATTTACATGACATTTTCTACATTTCTAATGTCAAATAAAATGTAATTTATTTACATGACATTTTTTCTAATGAAAAATAAAAATATAATTTTTATTTTCATTATTGGTATGCAATTTCTATTTTTAACTTTTACAAATAAAAGAAATATTTTTATTTTTTTATCGTTTCAATGTATAACATGACACATAAAAAATGTTTATTTTAATTTGCATACAAATTCTTATGTATAACTTAACATATAAAAATGTCTCTTTAATTTGTATACAATTTCTAATGTATAACTTAACAGTAAAAATGTATCTTTAATTTATATATAATTTCTAATGTATAACTTAACAGTAAAATTGTATCTTTAATTTGTATACAATTTCTAATGTATAACTTAACAGTAAAAATATATCTTAAATTTGTATACAATTTCTAATGTATAACTTAACAGTAAAAATGTATCTCAAATTTGTATACAATTTCTAATGTACAATTTAATAGTAAAAATGTATCTTAAATTTGTATACAGTTTCTAAGGTATAATTTAACAATAAAAATGTATCATAAATTTGTATACAATTTCTAATGTATAACTTAACAGTAAAAATGTATCTTTAATTTGTATACAATTCTAATGTATAACTTTAAATGAAATTTTTATTTTGTCGAACATTCTATTTCAACAAAACAAATAAACATGATACTTCAATTTTGTTGACATTCTATTTCAACAAAACAAACAAAAATGAATTTTTTTTTTGTTGACATCTCTATTTTAACAAAACATATAAAAACGAGAATTTTATTTTTTGCTGACAATTCTATTTCAACAAAACATATAAAAATGATAATTTTATTTTTGTTGATAATTCTATTTCAACCAAACATATAAAAATGATAATTTTATTTTTGTTGACAATTCTATTTCAACAAAGCATATAAAAATGATAATTTTATTTTGTTGACAATTCTATTTCAACAAAACATATAAAAATGATAATTTTATTTTTGTTGACAATTCTATTTCAACAAAATGAATTAAAATGATAACTTCATTTTGTTAACAATTCTATTTTAAGAAAATGAGTAAAAGTGATAACTTCATTTTATTAACAATTCTATTTCAACAAAATGAACAAATGTGATAACTTCATTTTGTTAACGATTATATTTTAACAAAATGAATAAAAATGATAACTTCATTTTATTAACAGTTCTATTTTAACAAAATGAATAAAAGTGATAACTTCATTTTATTAACAATTCTATTTTAACAAAATGAATTAAAGTGATAACTTCATTTGATTAACAATTCTATTTTAACCAAATGAATAAAAGTGATAACTTCATTTTATTAACAATTCTATAATTCGACAAAATTGATATTTTTGTTTTAACACAAATCTATTTAACAAAATGTTATTTTTTTAACACAAATCTAGTTTACAAAAATGTTAATTTTGTTTTAACACAAATCTTATTTAACAAAAATGTTATTTTTGTTTTGACTATTTAATTTCAACAAAAATGATATTTTTGTTTTGATTATTTTATTTCAACAAAAAATGATATTTCTGTTTTGACAATTTTATTTCAACAAAAATGTTCATTTTGTTTCAACTATTTTATTTTGACAAAAATGTCAATTTTGTTTCAACTATTTTATTTTGACAAAAATGTCAAATTTTGTTTCAACTATTTTATTGTGAAAAAATGTCAAATTTTGTTTCAACTATTTTATTTTGACAAAAATGTCAAATTTTGTTTCAACTGTTTTATTTTGAAAAAAATGTCAATTTTGTCTCAACTATTTTATTTTGACACAATAATCCACCAAATCAACAGATCAACATAACAGCATCATCAACCCAAATCAAATCACATATAACAACAATTCGAATTTAACAGCGGATTGGTAATAACATAATCATAATTAATTAATTTTAATTATTTTAAAAAGATAGAATTCTCACCTTGGTTTTAGAAATCGTTTCAATAACGATTTTTTTTTAAAAAAATTAAACAGATGTTTAATTATATCAAAAATATAAATGGCTTCTGTTTTTGTCCGAAGCTGTTCCATCACGTAGATCCGGATTTTGCGGTTCCAACGCACCTTAAATCGTTTAATTCTGATTCAGTATGGACAAGTTATTGCAGTTTAAAGCTTAATTATATTTTAAATTAATTAAGTAAACATAATTAGTTTACCTAAATTTTATAATAAACTAAGTTAATTATCGCTTCCTCGTTCTTCTGATTTGCACAAAACCGAACCCCATCGCTTGAACAAAATCCGTCCCCGCCATTACCTCCCAACGCCGGACTCCGATCGGCCTAGCCCACCCTGTTCGCCTCCTCGTTACGCCCTAGGGCCACCACAGCCTTGAAACTCGGCCTCCGATCTGCCTCCAAAAAAGGCACGAACGCAGCCGCCTTCATAGATGAAATTCCACCACCTCGATTATAACAACTAGGAATTTCGCTCGATCTGAATCAGTCGTTAAACCGATCAAGACCGTTCGAAACGCCTGATTGTTTTGAGAACACGACAAATTAGAACGTAGACGGAAGAACATTTCATTGTTTATTACAACATTTCATCAGAATACATGAATATGCAGAGTATAAATGAATAAATGAAATACAGAAAATATCAGAGATTACAATACATTACATAGCAGCGGAAAATAATACAATACACAACTAGAAGTAATACGCGGATACAAAGCTTTCCGAGTATCGTTCCAGCTGTAAATCAGGAACCTGTGAATATAAATCTGCAAAACCAAAACTACTAGCTGCCCGTGTCAAAAATAAGTGCACCCAGAGTTTAGGTTAAAACAATAAACTCCAGGTCAGTCATGGGACTGGTGTGAGAACTAAAACAGTTATTAATCTTTATTTTAAAGTTAGGTAAATCAAGGGACCATGCCGTATGACACGGAACGGGTTTCCTCCCAAGAATACTAGTGCATAAAACAACAACGCAATGCTAAATAAAGAAAAATGAAGCTATTATAAGACCCAGGTCCCATCACACAACGCAACACAAACCAGAGGATAGGGTTTTCCCTTATAATAGCCAAAGCATGCTTGATACGTTTTAAACAAATCATTCGATACTATAATAAGTGTATAGTGTCAAAACAACTTCAAATATAAATGTATCAATCCTAGATGGCATGGGTACCATATATCATGTCGCCATAGTAGGCTCTACAATCAAAACCGCAAAGTCACGTATTTGGAAATTGGATTTCTATCTGTGAACCGAGGCCAGGGATCGTCCTCTACCGATTCGAGACAATCTAGCCTACCATGTCTCAGGAACAGCCGCAACTGCACCTTGGATCGTCAGGGCCGGTCCACCGATGTGGATTAAAATGCCTGAACACTACGCTTCCCCGCCCTATGGGACGCAAATGAGCCAACGAATGACTCCATCGGACCCGGATCATCTGATCAAACCGAGGCGCCTCGCAACAGCAACAACCACATAAGTCAAACTCGTCAGGGCGTTCAAAACCACTGATGCCACTTCTAGCTAGAATGAAACGCATGTCCTCCCTGAAGTCCTCTCCCGTTTCTGGTACACAACCGGGGTGTGAGGCTCGCGAATCAACGCTACACAAAGTTATGCCACACAGGCCGTGCTTTGATAATCACCACAAGACTTTGCTTTTCAACAGAAGCCTTGATCAATTGCCACTTAGGCATGCCACACAGGCAATTCACTCCATGCGTTTGATATCCATCAATATATAACCCCTGAGCTCGTACGTCTCAGAGAAGGGCGTTAAGCAAGAGAATAAATTCTCCGCCGCCAAACAGATATATATTTAATAGAAATCAATCACACAGAATAAAATCCTATGTCAGACACACAGTCCATTTACAAGTCCGTTCTGGGTCTGAACGAAACCGGAGGCACCTAGTACCCCGCATATCCATCGATCTCCAAATATGTCTGGACGACCACCAACTGATTCCCTCCTCTTGGGTGTACGGCCCAATCAAGATCATCAGCAATCACCCAAACGACGTGAAGACCTCCGGTCTTCGAACACCGTCTTCATCTTCGACACCACGTCGAATCAGTTATTCAGAATGGGATAAACCCGGTCTTTCCGAATAACTCGCGTATATAATAAACAAGTGTTACACAAACATAACATACGCCTCTTTCCAATTTAGAATATTCCTTTATTCAAATATTCTTATACTTTGGGAAAGGTTCCCATTAATTTTATCAAAGATAAATTCTTTAAATTTATTCTTTAATCTTCCTTTGAATATCGATTCAAACTAGTCGGGATTAGCGAACCACACCGAAGTAATCATTTATTTTATTTCCCAATCCCAACCTATTCATCCCATGAAGTAAAACTGGTAATACTTCATATTTAACTATCGCCTGGAGCAAAACTGGTGATACTCCAGTCTCGATCCTTTCAATCTAATTTAAGATTCACTAAAACTCCACCAAGTTTTAATCTTTAACTGGGTTAAAGAATCAGTGTCATTTTAAAACACGGTTCACGGTAAACCCAAAAATCAATACCAATTCAATTCCAATTAAATAATATTTAATTGGTACACTTCATTAAATCTAAATAAGAAGATTTAATCTTTTTCTCAATTGGGCTTAAGAACAGTGTTAATGAAGACACCATTCACGACAAACCCAAATCACATTTGATATTAAATATAAGGCTCTAAATAGAAAATATATTGGCTTATATTCAATATCAAATTCTACGACCAACAAATACGTATTGGAAATAACGATATATATATATATATCTTTCAAATTTCCACAACAATATCTGTATAATCACGAAATCCCACATCGAAATATTCCGAAGACAATTTCAATTCAAATCCATTCCAATGCAATTATTGGAAATTCTGGTTATTTTCAAAACCATTTCAAATCCAATTTATTTATTTTAAAATAAATAAATAAATTATTATTCTAGTTCAAAACTAGTTCATTTCGATAAAAAGCTATTTTTATCTTTTCAAATATGGAGTTTTTCATCCCAATTCTTCCCAAATCATTTCTTATGATTTTACACAAATTATTATTATTATTATTAATTTTATCAAAGCCCATACAGTCGATTTCCATCAACGGCCATCGAACTGCACTTACAGTGACCTTTTCCAAATTTGATTTGGACATAATTCCAAATCCAACCGTTAGATTTCTAATTTCTAATATTCATTAGAAAGCTCTTTTCGATACGAACCCAACAGTTTCGGTTTTAGGGGAATCCGACGGTCGGATCTCCTGCAATGTCAATTCGAAGTCAATGGTCGAAATTCACGAACTGCCGCAGCGCAGCGCGTTCTATTCAGGCCATTATATTATATATATAATATATACTTCGTCGATTTCCTTTTAAAACGTATTATATAAATCGTTTTAAATTCGTTTTCAAAACGATTTCAACTTCTTTTCAAATTCAAATCAAAATTGAATTTTTCAATATAAATTCGTTTTAAATTCATTTCCACTCGATTTCAATTCAAATCGTTTTCAATTTCAATTCGTTTTAAATTCAATTCAAAACGATTTCAATTCTATTTCAATCTAATTCGAATTTCAATTCATTTCAATATAATTCGAATTTAAATTCATTTCGATATAATTCGAATTTCAAATCTATTCAATATAATTCGAATTTCAAATCTATTCAATATAATTCGAATTTCAATTCTTTTCAATATAATTCGAATTTAGAAATCACTTTCAATATTCATTGAAAGATGAATAAAATCGATATAAATATCGTTTACGTCAAAATGGCGTCAATCTAATCAACACGGCTTTATATATTTCTATATTCAAATATTCTATTTCAAATATTTCTATTCAGATAATCTATTTCAAAACTGGAATGAGGCCCAATCAGTTACCATATATTGTTAATTATATGGATTTTCTACAACACATGTACAAAATAACAACGATAAATAATCAACCACCATCCAGAGTGCGTTCTACACTGTATAAGCATCAAATATAAATATTTAATGCTTATAACAGCCTGCCAATCAATCGATCGACATACAACTAATTATTGGGATTAGAGTATGTCATCTATCATCCCAATACCCATGTGGGGTTTCAAACAATCAAACGTAGATTTTATTTGTACAGTTGGGCGATGTGTAAAATTTATCGTCCCAATCAATATCAGTCAAATGTGTGTATATAAACAAATCGTCTGATCTGTTTATATTTATTTCATTTTAAATACACGTTAAAAATTCTATTTTTAACTATAAAATATTTTTAACTATGTAAATATTTTATTTCATTTCACATAAGATCACAAAATCAACTACACATCAAATCAAACAAACAAGCATACAAGTCGTCCATGGTCTATGGACGACGGGTGTCGGGTGCTACTAAACACCGTCTGCATCCTAGTATATATTATTAACTAGAAAACAAAATTAAAAGGTGAGAAGTTCTCACCATGGGGTTCCACTCCTCCAGTTTTATCTCTGAATTTCTGAACATCTGAATTTGCCCGTACTTCCAACATAATCCTTGTCACGCTATTCACATTAAAAATCATATTTTTAATATGATGTTCATTTTAAAAATCACGTTTTCTTAATGGCACTTTATATATGAAAATCGTATTTTTATATCGTTATACAGATAATAAAAATCGCCTTTTTATTATATCACTACATATTTAAAGATCAATTTTTTCTTCGCTACTCATATAAAAATCGAATTTTTATTTCACTACAACGTATATAAAAATCGAATTTTTATCTTCTCTTCATATATATAAAAATCGAATTTTTACCCCTAATAAAGATTATATTTTTAATACTCAAATTAAATAAAAATTATATTTTTATTATTTTAAAAATATAAAAACCATATTTTTTTATACTCTACATAAGTAAAAATCATATCTTTATTACCTTTACAATATAGAAATTATATTTTTAACTTCTACTATAATAAAAATTATATTTTTAGCCTTAAAAACCATATGTTTATATTTTCAAAAATCTAGCCTTCTTTCATATAAAGATCTAGCATTTCTATTTTTAAAAATCCGATCTTTTTATTTCGCTATTATATATAAAAATTAAACCTTTCTCGTTTATAAAAATTAAACCTTTCTCGTTTATAAAAATTAAACCTTTCTCATTTATAAAAATTAAACCTTTCTAAAAATCTAATCTTCATCATGCTAATCAAATAGATAAAAATCCTAATTTTAAATGAGCTAAGCCATATAAAACTTGCATTTTTAATTTCATATTCAAATTCAAATAAAACAAAGAAAAGCTCACCGGCGTATGGAGGTCGAAGGAGGGTGGCCAGAGGTACTCAGGTGGGTGGCATTCGATTTGGAGGAGGGTTCGGAGCGGAATGAAGAGGAGCGAGAGGAGAGAGGGCGTCATGGGGGCGCGCCATCATCAGAGGTGGGAGGGGAAGGGCCGTAGTCGTCGCACGGCGGAGAGTGGAGGGAGGTGGGCGGTCGGCGTCGGGTCAGGGTCGGTTTGGGGGTTCGATGGGTGGCGCGAGGTCTCGTTCGAAGGGAGGAGGAGAGATTGCGGAGAGAGGAGGGAAGGTCGGGGGTCTCGTCGGAGGCGGCGCCTTCTGGTGGCTAAGCGGCGGATGGGAACGGAGGAAGGAGGAGCAGGAAAAGTGGATCGGTTTATTTTTTCTTTTTTTGATTTCTGAAGTGGTCAACGAGGGGAGAGCGAGGTAAGTGGGGGGAAGTATATATATTATAATATATTTTTAATTATTTTATTTCCAAAAGTAACTTTTATTTCGGACATGAAACGAAACCCACCGCCTGTTGTCCATAGCAAATTACCCCCATTCTGAACACAATGGGATATGTTTTGTCAGCCGATTTGGCCGTTTCGATCTGTTTTCGTCAAAATCAACATATAACTTTATATATACTGAATTTGAACGCACATTTCAATTTACCGGGGCCACATATTAGCTCTAAAAATTCCAGAAAAATATTTCCTAGCTTTGTATTGATGATAAGGTCCTAACAAAACTAATTTCATCGAATTCTGAGAACGTTTGAAAAATGGCTATTTTCCAGTCGATTAAAATCAACTAAAACTGGTCAAACACGTTTTCCTTTGCCACGCTAACATATTGATTCGAAAAATTATGAAATTTGAAACCTAGCAATAACTTGACATCACGGATCCAACAAAAGTGGTTTCGTCGAAATCCGAGGTCGTTTGCAAAATGGCTATTTTTAAGGGCCAAAATTCCATAGCGACTATTCTGAATTTTCATCTGGACATATCTTTTGATTCTCGCTATGAAATTTCAATTTCTCCGATTCGTTGGAAAGATATTCACAAATAGATTCTAATATTTTTGGTTTCGCTAAAATCCGGTTTATTTTGCGTCCGGTACATTCATTTGATGTTTGAAATCGAATTATCGAACAACCGCGCCATTTTCAATTCCTTTTATAATTTAAAATAAATATTTATATTCTGACGACAAGCTGTATAAATATATACGTTCGAATTCTATTCAAAATAAATTTCTCGTCATTATTACTTAAAATAATCCATTTTAAATATTCAAAATTCATTAAAATTGCCAAAATAAAAAATTTAAATTGGCTCGGATTTTCGGGTTATTACAATCTCCCCCAATTAAAACTTTTCATCCCCGAAAAGGAACGAAGCCGAAAGTTGTTTCACAAATCAACTCAACTTCCGTTATTTTTGTTACGGCTTAAGTTCTTCAACTTTTCAGTTTCTAAAAACTTTTCAAAATTTTCAAAAATTTGGCTAACACCCTAAATTTTCGAATTTTTTTGCCATAACCTCCCCTACACCGGGGACTTCGGGATATTTCATATAGCCTCCCATGGCCTTCTTCAATCCAATAGAAAAAGAAAAAGCCAAGAGACTAGCCAATCGGCTCACAAAATCACCCAAAACTCAAGAAATACAATAAACATGTACCTATTTGTCGGGCAAACAATTGTATTCTTCTTCTCTAGCCTCCTTGCTATGACCTGTTCAATGTAAGTACATGTACATGCAAGCCAATGCGACTAATTTTCAATGCAATTCAATATTTGGTTCAATTTGGCGAAACAGTTCAACATTTAATTAAACAACCAATAATCAAACAACACAACCATCAATCAATTAGTGAATTATCATTTCTAATTCATAACTTTGATATATAGTCAAAAATCACATTTTTGATGCCAAATCACAACAATAGGCCCTATCTAATTTTGGTTCTCACACCAGTCTAATGGAAATATATAGATGTCACACTTTCAAAACTCGAATACCAATTCTGGTGATGTTCGAACTATCATCAGAATCATCTCCGGGCGACTAGAGTGTGATTCTATATCTATCAAATATATTAAAACTTCGAATATACGTTTGCAAGGCGTATATTTAAAATAAATAATCAAATATGAATAATTGATTTAAATTTTTAAAACAAAAATTGTTTTCACTCTTTAAAATATACTCTTCACACTCGTTCTAGGATACTACTGATCCCATCTCTAACGAGTCATTCTTATTGGATATTACTAATCCAATTTCTGATGAATTCTTTCATATGGTTCAAACGTGCCTTGTTCTCTGAGCTTTGTAAACCAAAGCTCTGATACCACGATGTAACGACCGGGAATTTCGCTCGATCCGAATCAGTCGCTAAACCGATCAAGACCGTTCGAAACGCCTGATTGTTTTGAGAACACGACAAATTAGAACTCATACGGAAGAACATTTCATTGTTTATTACAACAATTCATCAGAATACACGAATATACAGAGTATAAATGAATAAATGAAATACAGAAAATATCAGAGATTACAATACATTACATAGCAGCGGAAAATAATACAATACACAACTAGAAGTAATACACGAATACAAAGCTTTCCGAGTATCGTTCCAGCTGTAAATCAGGATCCTGTGAATATAAATCTGCAAAACCAAAACTACTAGCTGCCCATGTCAAAATAAGGGCACCCAGAGTTTAGGTTAAAACAATAAACTCCAGATCAGTCATGGGACTGGTGTGAGAACTAAAACAGTTATTAATCTTTATTTTAAAGTTAGGTAAATCAAGGGACCACGCCGTATAACACGGAACGAGTTTCCTCCCAAGAATACCAGTGCATAAAACAATAGCGCAATGCTAAATAAAGAAAAATGAAGCTATTATAAGACCCAGGTCCCATCACACAATGCAACACAAACCAGAGGATAGGGTTTTCCCTTATAATAGCCAAAGCATGCTTGATACGTTTAAAACAAATCATTCGATACTATAATAAGTGTATAGTGTCAGAAAAACTTCAAATATAAATGTATTAATCCTAGACGGCATGGGTACCATATATCATGTCGCCATACTAGGCTCTACAATCAAAATCGCAAAGTCACGTATTTGGAAATTGGATTTCCGTCTGTGAACCGTGGCCAGGGATCGTCCTCTACCGATTCGAGACAATCTAGCCTACCATGTCTCAGGAACAGCCGCAACTGCACCTTGGATCGTCAGGGCCGGTCCACTGATGTGGATTAAAATGCCAGAACACTACGCTTCCCCGCCCTATGGGGCGCAAATGAGCCAAAGAATGACTCCATCGGACCCGGATCGTCCGATCAAACCGAGGCGCCTTGCAACAACAACAACCACATAAGTCAAACTCGTCAGGGCGTGTAAAACCACTGACGCCACTTCTAGCTAGAAAGAAACACATGTCCGCCCTGAAGTCCTCTCCCATTTCTGGTACACAACCGGGGTGTGAGGCTCGTGAATCAACGCTACACAAAGCTATGCCACACAGGCCGTGCTTTGATCATCACCACAAGACTTTGCTTTTCAACAGAAGCCTCGATCAATTGCCACTTAGGCATGCCACACATGCAATTCACTCCATGCGTTTGATGTCCATCAATATATAACCCCAGAGCTCGCACATCTCAGAGAAGGGCGTTAAGCAAGAGAATAAATTCTCCGCCGCCAAACAGATATATATTTAATAGAAATCAATCACATAGAATAAAATCCTATGTCAGACACACAGTCCATTTACAAGTCCGTTCTGGGTCTGAACGAAACCGGAGGCACCTAGTACCCTGCATATCCATCGATCTCCAAATACGTCTGGACGACCACCAACTGATTCCCTCCTCTTGGGTGTACGGCCCAATCAAGATAATCAGCAATCACCCAAATGACGTGAAGACCTCCGGTCTTCGACCACCGTCTTCATCTTCAACACCACGTCGAATCGGTTATTCAGAATGGGATAAACCCGGTCTTTCCGAATAACTCGCGTATGTAATAAACAAGTGTTACACAAACACAATATACGCCTCATTCCAATTCAGAATATTCCTTTATTCATATATTCTTATACTTTGGGAAAGGTTCGCATTAATTTTATAAAAGATAAATTCTTTAAATTTATTCTTTAATCTTCCTTTGAATATCAATTCAAACTAGTCGGGATTAGCAAACCACACCGAAGTAATCATTTATTTTATTTCCCAATCCCAACCTATTCATCCCATGAAGTAAAACTGGTAATACTTCATATCTAACACCACGGTGTTATCGGTAAATTCAATTACCATTTCACGTTCAAATCTAATTAAAGATTTAACTATCGCCTGGAGAAAAACTGGTGATACTCCATTCTGGATCCTTTCAATCTAATTAAAGATTCATTAAAAATCCACTTAGTTTTAATCTTTAACTGGGTTAAAGAATCAGTGTCATTTTAAAACACGGTTCACGGTAAACCCAAAAATCAATACCAATTCAATTCCAATTAAATATTATTTAATTGGTACACTTCATTAAATCTAAATAAGAAGATTTAATCTTTTTCTTAATTGGGCTTAAGAACAGTGTTAATGAAGACACCATTCACGACAAACCCAAATCACATTTGATATTAAATACAAGGCTCTGAATAGAAAATATATCGGCTTATATTCAATATCAAATTCTACGACCAACAAATATTGTATTGGAAATAACGATATATATATATATATATATCTTTCAAATTTCCACAACAATATCTGTATAATCACGAAATCCCACATCGAAATATTCCGAAGACAATTTCTATTCAAATCCATTCCAATGCAATTATTGGAAATTCTGGTTATTTTCAAAACCATTTCAAATCCAATTTATTTATTTTAAAATAAATAAATAAATTATTATTCTAGTTCAAAACTAGTTCATTTCGATAAAAATCTATTTTTATCTTTTCAAATATGGAGTTTTTCATCCTATTTCTTCCCAAATCATTTCTTATGATTTTCGTACAGTCGATTTCCATCAACGGCCATCGAACTGCACTTACAACGACCTTTTCCAAATTTGATTTGGACATAATTCCAAATCCAACCGTTAGATTTCTAATTTCTAATATTCATTAGAAATCTCTTTTCGATACGAACCCACCAGTTCCGGGTTTAGGAGAATCCGAATGTCGGATCTCCCGCAACGTCAACTCGAAGTCAATGGTCGAAATTCACGAACTGCTGCAGCGCAACGCGTTCTATTTAGGCCATTATATATTATATATATATAATATATATATAATATACTTCGTCGATTTCCTTTTAAAACGTATTATATAAATCGTTTTAAATTCGTTTTCAAAACGATTTCAACTTCTTTTCAAATTCAAATCAAAATTGAATTTTTCAATATAAATTCGTTTTAAATTCATTTCCACTCGATTTCAATTCAAATCGGTTTCAATTTCAATACATTTTAAATTCAATTCAAAACGATTTCAATTCTATTTCAATCTAATTCGAATTTCAATTCATTTCAATATAATTCGAATTTCAATTCATTTCAATATAATTCGAATTTCAAATCTATTCAATATAATTCGAATTTCAAATCTATTCAATATAATTTGAATTTCAATTCTTTTCAATATAATTCGAATTTCGAAATCACTTTCAATATTCATTGAAAGATGAATAAAATCGATATAAATATCGTTCACGTCAAAATGGCGTCAATCTAATCAACACGACTTCATATATTTCTATATTCAAATATTCTATTTCAAATATCTCTTCTCAAATATTTCTTTTCAGATATTCTATTTCAAAACTGGAATGAGGCCCAATCAATTACCATATATTGTCAATTATATGGATTTTCTACAACACATGTACAATATAACAACGATAAATAATCAACCATCATTCAGAGTGCGTTCTACACTGTATAAGCATCAAATATAAATATTTAACGCTTATAACAGCCTGTCAATTAATCGATCGACATAAAACTAATTATTGGGATTAGTGTATGTCATCTATCATCCCAATACCTGTGTGGGGTTTCAAACAATCAAACGCAGATTTTATTTGTGCAGTTGGGCGATGTGAAAAATTTATCGTCCTAATCAGTATCAGTCAAATGTGTGTATATAAACAAATCGTCCGATCTATTTATATTTATTTCATTTTAAATACACGTTAAAAATTCTATTTTTAACTATAAAATATTTTTGACTATATAAATATTTTATTTCGTTTCACATCACATCACACAATCAACTACACATCAAATCAAACAAACAAGCATACAAGCCGTCCATGGTATGTGGACGACGGGTGTCGGGTGCTACTAAACACCGTCTGCATCCTAGTATATATTATTAACTAGAAAACAAAATTAAAAGGTGAGAAGTTCTCACCGTGGGGTTCCACTCCTCCAGTTTTATCTCTGAATTTCTGAACATTTGAATTTGCCCGTACTTCCAACATAATCCTTGTCACGCTGTTCACATTAAAAATCATATTTTTAATATGATGTTCATTTTAAAAATCACGTTTTCATAATGGCACTTTATATATGAAAATCGTATTTTTATATCGTTATACATATAATAAAAATAACCTTTTTATTATATCACTACATATACAAAGATCAATTTTTTCTTTGCTACTCATATAAAAACCGAATTTTTATTTCGCTACAACGTATATAAAAATCGAATTTTTATCTTCTCTTCATATATATAAAAATCAAATTTTTACCCCTAATAAAGGTTATATTTTTATTACTCAAATTAAATAAAAATTATTTTTTTATTATTTTAAAAATATAAAAACCATTTTTTATACTCTACATAAGTAAAAATCATATCTTTATTATCTTTACAATATAAAAATTATATTTTTAACTTCTACTATAATAAAAATTATATTTTTAGCTTTAAAAACCATTTGTTTATATTTTCAAAAATCTAGCCTTCTTTCATATAAGGATCTAGCATTTCTATTTTTAAAAATCCGATCTTTTTATTTCTCTATTATATATAAAAATTAAACCTTTCTCTTTTATAAAAATTAAACCTTTCTCGTTTATAAAAATTAAACCTTTCTCGTTTATAGAAATTAAACCTTTCTAAAAATCTAATCTTCATCATGTTAATCAAATAGATAAAAATCCTAATTTTAAAAGAGCTAAGCCATATAAAACTTGCATTTTTAATTTTAGATTCAAATTCAAATAAAATAAAGAAAAGCTCACCGGCGTATGGAGGTCGAAGGAGGGTGGCCAGAGGTGCTCAGGTGGGTGGCATTCGATTTGGAGGAGGGTTTGGAGCAGAATGAAGAGGAGCGAGAGGAGAGAGGGCATCATGGGGGTGCGCCATCACCAGAGGTGGGAGGGGAAGGGCCGTAGTCGTCACACGGCGGAGGGTGGAGGAGGTGGGCGGTCGGCGTCGGGTCAAGGCTCGGTTTGGGGATTCGATGGGTGGCGCGAGGTCTCGTTCGAAGGGAGGAGGAGAGATTGCGGAGAGAGGAGGGAAGGTCGGGGGTCTCGTCGGAGGCGGCGCCTTCTGGTGGCTGAGCGGCGGACGGGAATAGAGGAAGGAGGAGCGGGAAAAGTGGATCGGTTTATTTTTTTCTTTTTCTGATTTCTGAAATGGTCAACGAGGGGAGAGAGAGGTAGGGGGGAGTATATATATTATAATATATTTTTAATTATTTTATTTCCAAAAGTAACTTTTATTTCGAACACGAAATGAAACCCACCGCCTGTCGTCTCTAGCTAATTACCCCCATTCCGAACACAATGGGATATGTTTCGTAAGCCGATTTGGCCGTTTCGATCAGTTTTCGTCAAAATCAACAAATAACTTTATATATTGAATTTGAAAGCACATTTCAATTTACCGGGGCCACATACTAGCTCTAAAAATTCCAGAAAAATATTTCCTAGCTTCATATTGACAATACGGTCCTAACAAAACTAATTTCATCGAATTCTGAGACCTTTTGAAAAATGGCCATTTTCCAGTCGATTAAAATCAATTGAAACTGGTCAAATGTGTTTTCTTTGCCACGCTCACATATTGATTCGAAAAATTATGAAATTTGAAACCTAGCAATAACTTGACATCACGGATCCAACAAAATTGGTTTCGTTGAAATTCGAGGTCGTTTGCAAAATGGCTATTTTTAAGGGTTAGAATTCCATAGCGACTATTCTGAATTTTCATCTGGACATATCTTTTGATTCTCGCTATGAAATTTCAATTTCTCTGATTCGTTGGAAAGATATTCACAACTAGATTCCAATATTTTTGGTTTCGCTAAAATCCGGTTTAATTTGCGCCCGGTACATTCATTTGAAGTTTGAAATCGAATTATCGAACTACCGCGCCATTTTCAATTCCTTTTATAATTTAAAATAAATATTTATATTCTAACGACAAGCTGTATAAATATATACGTTCGAATTCTATTCAAAATAAATTTCTCGTCGTTATTATTTAAAATAATCCATTTTAAATATTCAAAATTCATTAAAATTGCCAAAATAAAAATTTTTAATTGGCTCGGATTTTCGGGTTATTACGTCGATGCTCGAAAACAGATCTCCACCGTATAGATCGGAAGATGGTGAAGAGTACAATAATGTTTGTTTTGTTATCATGTTTTAATTCTAGCAAGGATGAACAAAATTATTGAAACAAATTTGGAGCACCGTAGCCTTCCATTGTAAATGACGGCGGCTGGTATATTGGGAATTAGGGTTTCAATTTCTAGGGTATCTATATGTTATATTATTATTATTTAATTAATTTATTTCTAAAATACCTTTGTGCTGATACGAACTCCAAATCGAGCGCAACGACTATCACCCTTAGCGTAATACCCCTATTCCGGACACAATGGGATATGTTTCGTAAGCCAATTCGAATGTTTTGATCAATTTTTCTTTAAATTAAAATATAAACCATTTAATTATTAAATTTAATCGTACATTTTAATTTACCTGGGTCACATACGGACTCCAAAAATTCCCAAAGAATAAATCTAGCTATGTCATGACGATACGGTCCTAACAAAATTAATTTCATCGAATTTGGAGATTGTTTGAAAAATGGCCATTTTCTAGTCAATCTAATTTGACCGAAATTGATCAAACACATTTTCTTCTGCCACGTTCACATATTAATTCCAAAAATTATGAAAATGGAATCTTGCAATAAATTGACATTCCGGATCCAACCAAAGTACTTTCGTCGAAAACGGAGGTCGTTTGCAAAATGGCTATTTTTAAAGGCTATATATTATATTAAATTCCATAGCGACTATTCTAAATATTAAACTGGCAATAACTTTTTATTACCGCTATGAAATTTCCATTTTTTAGATTCGTTGGAAAGATATTTTTAAATAGATTTAAATATTTTTTTTTACTGAAATCCGATATATTTTGAATCCTGTACATTCAGTCAAAGTTCAAATTCAAATTTTCAAACTACTGCGCTTTTTCTAACTCCTTTTGTGATTAAAATAAATATATTCGTTCTAACTCCGATTTAAATAAATTTTTAATCGTTATTATTTAAAATAAATCATTTTAAATATTAAAATCCATTAAGATTTCTAAAATAAAAATTTTAAATTGGTTCCAAAATTCCGGGTTGTTACACAAATATTAGGTCGGCTTCGAGTACATAATAGGGTAGCTTAAGTACATAGTTTTAATTTTTGATTTGATCCTTATTTAAATACGATTTGATTTTTAGTTTATTTGATAAATTTTATTATTATAATATCCTTTCAAAACTTACGCCTGAAGCTTCATGTTTAAATGACCACATACGAGTTCCAATCAGGATGAAACTTGACAACCTGCTATGGTTTGACGTTCCAGACCCAATAAAAATGGTTTCATCAAAAACCGAGGTCGTTTGTAAATTTACTGTTTATAAGTACCATATTAAATCGATATAATATAATTAAAATTCAAAACAATCAACTTCATTGATAATAAATTATTATTATGGTCGTTCTATTCAAATAGAATATATATTGATCATCTAAATCGTTTCGATTTAGTTTTAACTTCAAATTCAATTATTCTCATTTCCGTATCATGATAATTCTATATATTCGAAATAAATTGTATATCGATCATAAATCGATAAATTCCATATAAAATCCATGTATATTATTAACTCAACTTTTAAACAATATTAAATATTCAAAATTAATCGACCAAAAATCCGGGTTGTTACATCCTTCCGCCCTTAAAAAAATTCGTCTTTGGAACTACTAAGGTAGGAAAAGTGCTACAAACCCATTAACCTTTCAAAACCTTGTTTATGTTGAAACTCACTCTTCATATTTCCACAACTTACTTTTAACAAACTTTTGTTTTTCATTCCTATTACACACCATATATGCTCATATGCATTCAATTCGAATGATTTACAAACCATTCATTCACATCCAATTCATATTCATTCAAATTGATTCTAATCAACATTTTTCATTTCAACCCATTTAATTAGTTTAAGTTAAATTTAAATCAATCAAATTTTCGGAGTTTTATTTCAATTTCTTTAGAAATCACATACATATAAACATATATTTATTTTCTCTCAAATTTAAAACATTTTAATTTTAAACTAACTTGTTTTCTTTCAAACAAATTTCCATCGAAATTTTTTCTAAGGTAGCAATCAATCAGTTAAAAACTCAAAAATGAACACTGATGATGCGGTAGTAATCATCAGAATTATTTTCCAATGACTGAAGAGAGTTCAGTGCTTTATCACTTTCAAAATCCATTCAAAAATGGTTTTCATTCAAATTCTTCCAAGAAATGCTATATTACTTTATATTCATCTCATTTATATATATTTTAATTATATACAAATTATATTTGGTTATATATAACCATTCCAATTTTATAATCTCATTTGGTTATAATAATAACAACCAACTCATTCATATATTATAATAATTTCAGAAAATTATTCCTTTTATATCAAAATAAAATTTTGGATAAAATTATTTCATTTACCCATTTTAAAACCATATTATGTCAAATTGCTATGCTCAAGTGTTTAGAAATACCTATCGACAAAGTTGTACTTTCTGTATCGACCAGAATTCATAAACCACTCGCTAAACCAATCAATACAATATAAAATAATTTTTTATTTCAACAAACAGATAAGCGCTCTCGTATATATATATATATATATATATATATACACTCAACTCGTTATAAGGTACTGCTGATCCTATCTCTAATGAGTAAACCCCCATCAAAGCCTAGGTGTTCTCTCAACCTAAGCTTGGATACCAACTATAATGGCCCGAATTTCCGTATCCTTTGAGTTGACTAAATACATCACACGTCTAGCTCAAATTGCATAGAAATACAAATCATTATGAATAAAGAAGAAAAAGATAGAAGAAGAACAAAAATAACAACACAAAATCTCACATTGTAGCAAAATAAAAAATAACATATATATAAATATCTTTGAAATACAAAAATTTATTTTTGTAAATCATCAGAGTACATCACATATAAAACACAACAGAATAAACAATACATACATCTAAAATTGAAGTCTCTTGCTACAAGCTCCTACAAGTATATCTGTAAACAGCTGAACTACTTGACTGCCCATACAAATTTGGGCACCCAAGAGTTTAGGGTAAAACAAAACAAAATAAACTCTGGGTCAGTCATGGGACTGATGTGAGTAAACTCCAACCACTTGGTTTAAATTTTAAAAATCCTTTTTAAAAGGAAGGGTAATCGTAAAACCAATGCACACATAAATACCAATGGTTTTTACCTTACGGTAAGCCAAAACATTCTTTAAATCAATATTATTCTGATATTATAATAGTGCCTAAATTAAATAAATAGCAATCTAGCAGAACGCTTGTATCTCAATCTCCACAAATGTAGTATATCATAGAAACCGTGGGCTGTTATTGGATAATGAATTCCAACTGGGAAGTTATGGGACCACCTTCCGACAATGTATGTCTATAGAGGAATACAAGGGGTTCAACAAGAACATTTTGCAACCCAGGTTAAACATGACCGGCCACTCACTTCACTTGAGTGTACCAAATGTATTATCATCAACTGTTGGGATCAGCAGCCGTTACACGAAAGGGACAACATCGAAGGACCAAAGAAGCAAATTGATTTTCTCTAGATCAGGTTACGATACACCCTAATTAGGAGCTACCCACTTAGCCATGCGACCTACCTGATTTTATACTATTTCCCAGTTGTGAGGCTTGAGGCCACGCTTATCTTTATTACACCACAGTAATCATTTACTTTGAATGCCACATCGTCAAACCGCCTAATCATTTAATGATTTCCCAAAAAATATGACGGGCATAAATCTAAGAGATACGAATTCCTTCGCTACCAACATATATATATGTTTGAAGAGATCAAAGTATATGATCTGTTAGACTTATTTTGTCAAACATTCATCTATACAAGTTATCCTAGGACTGGACAAACCAAATGCACTATTCCATCAATCCCCTCTTAGGCAATTTCTAGCTAGGATTAATAGATAGCCCTTGCACTTTACTCCATCTTCAATTATCTTCAATATAATCTGATTCCAACACTTATGCTTAAAGGAGTGGTTTTCGGATAATAAATCCAACCAATCTCCCCGTATTGACGACAATGGTATTAAATTGGACAATACTTCGATAGTCGGTTATTTAATTATCGAAGAAACAGACATTCACCCAAAGATCATATTCCCAAAGGGAATACTATTAATTAACATCAAACAATCACTGAGCCCCTTTTTAATTAATATTTAATCAATTAAATTTATCATTTCCCGATTTCTCTTTAATATCTTTTCCCGTATATTTCTCCAAACCCGTTTAGCCTCTCACGATTCTTGGAGAAAACATTTCCATCTGTCATAACTACTTATTATCTATATTCTAGATAATATGTCCTTTTAACATTGGAAAACATTTGCATATATTCAAAAATCACTATTCTTCCACATTCATCAATCCCTAACCGTAAATTAGTAAGAGAACAACTTCCTAAGCATCAACCCCAATGGTCGAAACCAAAATCAGATCAACACTTAGTAAGCTATTTAACTTGACTAATCTCCAGTTAGTTTCTAATTCCCTTAACTCCATTTCTTGGCTTCTTATCAATAATACCATTTCATTCTGCAAAACATTTGCTTCTAAACTATGATTCACTTTAAAACATTTATACGTTTCTTCTTCCAAACTCTTAATATAAATTTCCTTTTTTCTCATAAATTCCATTATACGTTTATTCTTTTATTAAAATTCAAATATAATTGATAAGTCGATTTCTAATTATCAAACTTCCTTGAATTTTCTATCTCCTTAAATTTCCAGAAAATTTCGCCAACATCTCCTTTGTACAACTCAATCAGTACAACTACAAATCGCCTCTCTAAGCCTTTTCCATTAAAAAAGATAATCAAAAATCCAAGCAGTTCGCCAAATAGGCTCATAAAATTTCATACTAAACAAAATATGTACCTTTTTTATGAGCATTCAATTTATTTCTTCCGTTACTTTATTTCACACCCGCTTAACATAAATTCAACCATTCCTAGTTTTATTCAAACTCAATCCAATCGTTTAAACTCAATTCGCTAATTTATTCTCTAATTAGCTCTTTTGCCTATTTGACGTTTTATTTAAACATATCAATATATATTTTTATTTTTCTTATAACCTATCGAATTCCATTTTCAACTTAAGTTTCATATTCGATTTCGAATATGAATTCAAAAATCTCATTTACATAACTAAGGTTAAGTTAGATCCCAAAAACTCCATTAACTAATTAATTTTCTAATTAGTTAACATCATTCCATAATCCAAAATTTGACTTTTTTTTCAAAAATCAATTCATTTACTTCACTTGAGTTCATATTTATTCTATAACTCAAGTCTGGATTTTTATAATGAACATCCAAATTTTATTAACTTAAAATCCTTCGATTTTATATATTAGGCTGTTATGGTTTATAAAAGATTATAGCTTTGTTTATCTAAAAAATAGATTTTGACATAACTCAAAATCTATAAAAAGAAATCCATATTTTTCTCTTTTATTAGAAAACTATTACTCAATAGGCCCGGACGATTCTTATTTCAAAGAATTCCAACTTATATTGGTTCTATATACTCAATGAAGTCGAAAACGTCAAATTATGAGCTACCGCGTCGCAGCTAGTTCATTTTAATTAAATTTAAATATAAATGTCTAAAATTAATTTATTATATAAATTGCAACCTCATTTTAATATAAATTAAACCCATTTTACAACATAACAACTCTGATTTTCCAAAATCTTCAATTATTCATATAAAAGTTCAAACTTAGTTATACTTTCATTTACAACTTAAATTCCAATTCCCTTCGAAATACATTATGTTATAAAATTCAATATAATAGAATTTCAATCTTTAATCCGATTGATTTATCTAAATTCATTTCATATTCTGAATTCTAGAATAAAATCTATCGTTCCCTTTTCGAAACGTTTTCCAATTTCCTTTTTAATTCAACGACTGTATTCAAACTTCCAAATTATTCGATGATAATTTCTTTATTACCTTTATAAACGCTGTTTATATATTCACTACTTGTTTTTATTTTTCAAAACAAGTTTATATTTTCTAGCCTATTCGAAATTAAACTTCTATTTTGAAAAAATAATAGATTTTCCCTTTTCAAACTTAATTTCCTTTCATTTGAATATTTTTTTATGGTATTTTAAATACTAATATTTTAGGGCTAGTACTATTCAAACATTCAAAACATCCAATAAACAATCACATGTTACTTATCACATGGTATAACACCATATATGTAAACAACAAATAAATAAATTTTGAGGAATCCAGTTGGATCCCTTCAACCTGTTTTCTTGCATCCACAGATGTTAGACAAGATAAATAATACCCATCCTGCTTTAAGGCAGGATATCGCAGTATAGAAGGTCATCCACTATATATATTGTGGGGGGCATATGGTTACACGCTAATGGTACGGTAGGAAATATCCAATCACCAAGCCTATATATATAATAGCCACAACCACCAAGCCTAAATGTAACTAATGTGTGTGTATATATATATATATATATCCATAATTCATCAACAATTATCCAATGCATTTAAACAACCAACAAACAACATATAAACATTTATTTTAAATATAAATTCATTTATGATAAATTATAAATGAATTCCAGAGAGTGAATTTACTTACCTTGATTTTTAATCGTAATCTATTCCAATCCAGATTCCAATGCGTAATTGTCATTAATACGAATTCAACATAATTCGTTTCACCTTAACATGATTTTATATGAAATATATATATATATATATATACGATAATTTTAAGTTTGAACAAGTATTTATAAAATAAGATTGTCATTAACAAAATAAATTATTTAATTAATACTTACTAATGTTAAAACTTCATCTTCCTCGAACCGAACCACCTAACCCCGCTTCACCTCTTCGATTTTCAGCAGAAACCCAAACCAAATGCACCAATGAACTTCCATTCATTCTCTCTACGTTCCATCATCATCATGCTGAACCCAATGGACCCGTTGAAATCCCAATATGACACCAAGATCGAATGCTAAGCGGCAACTTTAAGTGTTGAACTTCTTAAAACTCCGGCCTCCGGTGCAACTACCCTTTTCGAACTCTAATACAAGCTCCTTTATTACAACCGATCAGCACATCCCCATCAAATCAATACCCAATCTTTCGACACTGAAAATGTCGAGCTCCAGTATTCATATCTAACCTAACACAATACTCATCACGCTGAAGCTTCCGGTACTGCGAGCTCAAAAACCCACTTTGCTAACTACCTTCCCCCAAAAACCAAATATCCGAGGTCACTGCCCTAAATCGATCACCAGAGAATATCGCGACTTCAAGTGCATCATGCTTCAGGCGTGCGAATTTTGTTCGAACAAAAATCCATAGAGAAAATTCACCAAGCGCCAACCTCAATGCTAAAATCGAATTCGGGCTTGAATTCCCCTAACACAATCGTCCTGAAGTCGACTTCCTATTTAAATCCATCGCATCCTGCCAGAGCTCCTCCTTCTCTTGAAGACTATCGCAAACCATGTTATATGAACTCGATTTGCGAAGGCTTCCATCATTGATTTTTTTATATACGAGAATGGTTTGTTCGAATATTTATTTTGAAAATGAAGGAGGAACCAAAGCCTCGGTATTTATAGAGGTAAAATAGGTCTGCGATGAGTACAAATATGAGGTCAGCCTTAAGTACATAATAGGGTAGCTTACATACATAGTTTTAACTTTTGATTTGATCCTTATTTAAATGCGATTTGATTTTAAGTTTATCCGATAAATTTTATTATTATAACATCCTTTTGAAACTTATTCCTGAAGCTTCATGTTTAAATGACCACATACGAGTTCCAAACGGGATGAAACTTGACACACTGCTATGGTTTGATGTTCCGGACCCAAGAAAATTGGTTTCGTCGAAAACCGAGGTCATTTGTAAATTTACTGTTTTTAAGTACCATATTAAATCGATATAAGATAGTTTATATTCAAAACAATCAACTTCATCGATAATAAATTATTATTATAGTTCTATTCAAATAGAATTTATATTGATCATCTAAATCATTTCGATTCAGTTTTAACTTCAAATTCAGTTATTCTCGTTTCCGTATTATGATAATTCGTTATATTTGAAATAAATTGTATATCGATTATAAATCGATAAATTCCATATAAAATCCATTTATATTATTAACTCAACATTTAAACAATATTAAATGTTCAAAATTAATTGACCAAAAATCTGGATTGTTACATTCTTCTGCCTTAAAAAAAATTTCGTCCTCGGAATTACTAAGATAAGGAAAAGTGCTACAAACCCATTAACCTTTCGAAAACTTGTTTATGTTGAAACTCACTCTTTTTGTTTCCACAATTTTTCTTTCAACAAACTTTTGGTTTTCATTCCTATTAAACACTAAATATGCTCACATTCATTCAATTCGAATGATTTACAAACCATTAATTCACATCCAATTCATATTCATTCAAATTGATTTTAATCAATTTTTTTTCATTTCAATCCATTTAACTTGTTTAAGTTAAATTTAAATTCAACATTCAAATTCCTGGATTTTTATTTAAATTTCTTTAGAAATCACGTAAATATATACATATATTTATTTCCATCTCAAATTTAAAACATTTGAATTTCAAACCGACTTGTTTTCTTTCAAACAAATTTCCATTGAAAACATTTCTAAAGTAGCAATCCATCAGTTAGAAACTCAAAAATGAACACTCCTGATGCTGCAATCATCATCATAATTATTTTTCGATGACTGAAGTGTGTTCAGTGCTTTATCACATTCAAAATCCATTCAAAAATGGTTTTCATTCAAATTATTCCAATAAATGTTATATTACTTTATATTCATCTCATTTGTATATATTTTATTCATATACAATTTATATATAACCATTCCAATTTTATAATCTCATTTGATTATAATAATAATAACCACCAACTCATCCATATATTATAATAATTTCAGAAAATTATTCCTTCTATATCAAAATAAAATTTTGGGTATATTATTTCATTTACCCACTTTAAAACCATATTATGTCAAACTGCTCTGCTCAAGTGTTCAGAAACACCTATCGACAAAGTTGTACTTTCCGTATCGACCAGAATTCATAAACCACTCACCAAACCAATCAATACAATATAAAACAGCTTCTATTTCAAAAGATAGATAAGCACTCTCGTATATATATATATATATATATATATATATATATATATATATACACACACACACTCAACTCATTCGAGGGTACTGCTGACCCTATCTCTAATGTGTAAACCCCCATCAATGCCTAGGTATTCATCAACCTAAGCTCTAATACCAACTGTAATGGCCTGAATTTCCGTATCCTTTGAGTTGACTAAATGCATCACACATCCAACTCAAATTGCATAGAAGTACAAATCATTATGAATAAAGAAGAAAAAGATAGAAGAAGAACAGAAATAACAACACATAATCTCACATTGTAGTAGAATAAAAATTACATATTTATAACAATCTTTGAAATACAAAATTTTACTTACATACATCATCAGAGTACATCACATATACAACACATCGTAATAAACTCTATATACATCTAACATTGAAGCCTCCTGCTACAAGCTCCAACAAGTATATCTATAAACACCTGAACTACTTGACTTCCCATACAAATTTAGGCACCCAAGAGTTTTGGTTGAAACAAAGCAAAATAAACTACGGGTCAGTCATGGACTGATGTGAGTAAACTCCAACCACTTGGTTTAAATTTTAAAAATCCTTTTTAAAAGAAAGACTAATCGTAAGACCGATTCATAGATAAATACAAATGGTTTTTACCTCATGGCAAGCCAAAACACTCTTTAAAATCAATATTATTCTGATATTATAATAGTGTCAAAATCAAATAAATAGAAATCTTGTAGAACGCTTGCATCTCAAGCTCCAAATGAATAGTATACAATCAAAACCAAGGGCTCTTATTGGATAATGGATTCCAACTGGCCAGGTGTGAGACCACCTTCCGACAACGTATCTCTAGAGAGGAATACACTAGGTTCAACAAGATTATCTTGCAACCCAGGCTAAACATGACCGACCACTCACTTCACTTGAGTGTACTGAATGTATTATCACCAACAATTGGGATCAGCAACCGTTACCCGAAAGGGACAACATCGAAAGAATAAAGAAGTAAATGGATTATCTCTAGATCAGGTGATAATACACCCTAATTGGGAACTACCCATTTATCCACGCGACCTACCCGATTTCATACCATTTCTCGGTGTGAGGTTTGAGGGCACACTTATCTTTTTAATACCACAACAATTATTTACTTTGAATGCCACAATCGTCAAACCTGCCCAAATCATTTATTGATTTCACAAAAGTATCACAGGCATAAAGCTAAGAGAAAGGAACTCCTCCGCCACCAACATAGATATGTTTAAAGAGATCAACGTATACGATTTGTTAGTCTTACTTTGTGTAACAACCCGAAAATCTGAGCCAGTTTAAAATTTTTATTTTTATTTTTTTTTGGTAATTTTAGCGAATTTTGAATATTTAAATAGATTATTTTAAATAAAATGGACGAGAAAATTTATTTTGAATATAATTGGAACGTATATATTATATACGTCGTCGTTAGAATATAAATAATTATATATAATTATAAATAGAATTGAAAATGGCGCGGTAGTTCGATAATTCGATTTCAAACTTCAATTGAATGTACCGGGTGCAAAACAATCCGGATTTTAGTGAAACCAAAAATAATGGAATCTAATAGAGAATATCTTTCTAACGAATCCGAGCAATCAAAATTTCATAGCGGGAATCAAAAGATATGTCTAGTTGAAAATTCTGAATAGTCGCTATGAAATTCAGGCCCTTAAAAATGGAAATTTTGCAAACGACCTCGGATTTCGACGAAACCACTTTTGTTGGATCCGTGATGTAAAGTTATTGCTATATTCCAAATTTCATAATTTTTCGATTCAATATGTGAGCGTGGCAAAGGAAAACGCGTTTGACCAATTTCAGTTGATTTTAATCGACTGGAAATTGGCCATTTTTCAAACGATCTCAGAAATCGACGAAACTAGTTTTGTTAGGACCGTATCGTCAATACGAAGCTAGAAAATATTTTTCTGGAATTTTTCTAGTTAGTATGTGACCCCGGTAATTTGAAATGTACGTTTAAAATTCAATATAATGATTTAAATGTAAATTCAACGGAAACTGATCGTAACGTCCGAACCAACATACGATACATATCCCATTGTGTTCGGAATGGGGGTAATTAGCTAGAGGCGACAGTCGTTGGGTCTCGTTTCGAGTTCGAATAAAAAGTCCCCTTTTATTGGAAAATTAAATAAAATAAAATAATTAAATTAAACCCCCCTTCCCACTTTACACGGTCAACGCTTCCCTCCCCCGGTCAGAACTTCCAAATCCAAATCGAAATAGAAAGAGGAAAAAAACAAGAAAAAAAAAGGACAGACCGTCGTTCAACCTCCACCGGTCACCGCACCATCGCCGCCATCGCTCCGCAGCCGCCCCTACTTCTTCCCCTCCTCCTTTCAGCGCGACGGCGCACCAGACCGCCTCCCCTCGCTCCTCTGCTCCATCAAAAAACTGAGCCCCTCAAGACCCAAACCCATCGAGGAAGCTGCCGCACCCCCTCTGACCCAGATCCACCGCCGTGTCCACCCCCTTTGAACCACCACTTCAGCGCGCAACGCCATTCCCCCCTTCAATCCAACGCAGTAAGTTTTCTCGCTTCCCTCTTCTTTCTTTATTTATTAAAACTGAAAATTATTTATTTAATAAAAAGAGAAATTAGCCTTGTCTTAGAAACTGAATTATTATATGAAATTAAAGCTGGGATTTGTTTATTTTATTTATTTAAATCGAGTATGTATTTTGATTATGTAAAAGACGAGATTTTGTTCATTATAAAGATTATATTTTTATTGAGGCAAAGATGTGATTTTTAATAGAATAACTTCGAAGTAAAAATATGATTTTCATATATTGAACATCGAAGTAAAAATATGATTTTTATATATTGAACATCGAAGTAAAAATATGATTTTCATATATTGAACATCGAAGTAAAAATATGATTTTTATATATTGAACATCATAGTAAAAATGTGATTTTTATATATTGAACATCATAGTAAAAATATGATTTTTATACATTGAGCAACGAAGTAAAAATATGATTTTTATATATTGAACATCGAAGTAAAAATATGATTTTTATATATTGAACATCGAAGTAAAAATATGATTTTTATATATTGAACATCGAAGTAAAAATATGATTTTTATATATTGAACATCGAAGTAAAAATATGATTTTTATATATTGAACATCGAAGTAAAAATATGATTTTTATATATTGAACAACGAAGTAAAAATGTGATTTTTATATATTGAACAACGAAGTAAAAATGTGATTTTTATATACTGAACATCATAGTAAAAATGTGATTTTTATATATTGAACATCATAGTAAAAATGTGATTTTTATATATTGAACAACGAAGTAAAAATTCGATTTTTATATATTGAACAACGAAGTAAAAATTCGATTTTTATATATTGAATAGCGAAGTGAAAATTCGATTTTTAAATGTATGGAGCGATTATAAAAATATGATTTTTAAATTGAAAGTGAACAAATAAAAATGTGATTTTTATTTTAAAGACATCAAAATATAAAAATGTGTGATTTTTATATATGTAGTGACTACGGGCAACGAAGATGATAAAAAGGTGAGAATGAAGAAGATTTCTATAAAAGAAGAGTCGAGATGATTGGATAGCTATAGGTGAGAACTTCTCACCTTTCAATTTAATTTTTCTAGTTATATATATATATACTAGGATGCAGACGGTGTTTAGTAGCACCCGACACCCGTCATCCACAGACCATGGATGGCTTGTTCGTTAAATTGTTTGGTTGAGTAGTTAGTTAGAATATTTGATTGAATGGAATTGTTTGGTGAAATGAAATTGATTTGATTGATGTGTGAATGGCGTGGGCCTTCACTAGACCGGGGATAAGGCTAGGCCTCGTCCCGTTTCTAGTATCGTGCCGTTATGCCGCCGAAATTTTCTAAAAATAAGTTAGAAAAATAAAGATAATATTTTATTTAATAAATGAACCGAATAGAATATTCATAGGTTGAATAAAATAGTTTGATTGTTAAAAATATAATTTTTAACGTGAATGTGAATAAATAAATATTCATTTACAAACCGGATGGTTTGTTTATGTACACCTATTTGAAAGACATTGATTGGGACGATAAATTTTACACATCGCCCAACTGCACAAATAAAAATCTGTGTTTGATTGCTTGAAACCCCACACGGGTATTGGGATGATATTCGACGTACACTAATCCCGATTGTTTAGTTGTATGTCGATTTATTGATTGACAGGCTGTTATAAGCGTTGAATATTTATATTTGATGCTTATACAGTGTAGAATGCACTTTGGATGATGGTTGATTATTAATCGTTGTTGATATATTCATGTGTTGTAGAAAATCCATATAATTAACATTATATGGTAATTGATTGGGCCTCATTCCAGTTTTAAAATTGAAATATTTGAAAAAGAAATATTTGAAATAGAAATATTTGAAAAAGAAATATTTGAAATAGAATATTTGAAAATGGGAATATATGAAGCCGTATTGATTAGATTGACGCCATTTTGACGTGAACGATATTTATATCGATTTTATTCATTTTATAATGAATATCGAAAGTGATTTCAAAATCTGTTATTTTGAAAAAAATTTGAATATAAATGAATTCGAATTTAAATTGAATATAAATGAATTCGAATTTAAATTGAATATAAATGAATTCGAATTGAAATTGAATATAAATGAATTCGAATTGAAATTGAAAATAAAGGAATTCGATTTGAAATTGAAAATAAATGAATTCGAATTGGAATTGAATATAAATGAATTCGAATTGGAATTGAATATAAATGAATTCGAATTTAAATTGAATATAAATGAATTCGAATTGAAATTGAATATAAACGAATTCGAATTGAAATGGTATAGAAATGAATTCGAATTGAAATTGAATTGAATTGAATTGAAAACGAACTGAAATTGAATTAGAAATCAATTTGAATTGAAATCAATTTATAATGAATTTAAATTGGAATATTCAATTTTGATTTGAAGTTGAAACTATTTTGAAAATGAATTTAAAACGATTTATAAAGCACGTTTTGAATTGAAATCGACGAAGTATATATTATATATATATTATATATAATATAATGGTCTTAATAGAACGCGCCGCGCCGCGGCAGTTCGCGAATTTCGACCATTGACTTCGAATGGACATTGCGGGAGATCCGACCGTCGGATTCTCCTTAAACCGGAACTGTTGGGTTCGTACCGAAAAGAGCTTTCTAATGAATATTAGAAATTTGAAATCTAACGGTTGGATTTGGAATTATGTCCAAATCAAATTTGAAAAAGGTCGCTGTAAGTGCAGTTCGATGGCCGTTGATGGAAATCGACTGTACGGGCCTTGATAAAATTATTAAAAATATTAATAATTTGTGTAAAATCATAAGAAATGATTTGGGAAAAATTGGGATGAAAAACTCCATATTTGAAAAGATAAAAATAGATTTTTATCGAAATGAACTAGTTTTGAACTAGAATTATAATTCTATTTATTTTTAAATAAATAAATTGAATTTGAAATGGTTTTGATAATAACCAGAATTTCCAATGATTGCATTGGGATGGATTTGAATCGAAATTGTCTCCGGAATATTTCGATGTTGGATTTCGTGACTATACAGATGTTGTTATGGAAATTTGAAAGATATAGATATATATATCGTTATTTCCAATACGATATTTATTGGTCGTAGAATTTGATATTGAATATAAGCCGATATATTTTCTATTCAGAGCCTTATATTGAATATCAAATGAGATTTGGGTTTGTCGTGAATGGTGTCTTCACTAACACTGTTCTTGAACCCAGATGAGAAAAGAGTAAATCTTTTTATTTAGATTTAATGAAGTGTACCAATTAAATAATATTTAATTGGAATTGAATTGATATTGATTTTTTGGGTTTATCGTGGACAGTGTTTTTAAATAACACTCGTTCTTTAACCCGAGAATTAATGGAATGTGATTTTGGGTTTATCGTGAACCGTGTTTTAAATGACACTGATTCTTTAACCCAGTTAACGATTAAAACTAAGTGGAGTTTTAATGAATCTTTAATTAGATTGAAATGTTCGAAAATGGAGTATCACCAGTTTTGCTCCAGGCG
The DNA here is from genome assembly GCA_030737875.1 of Allium sativum. NCBI lineage: Eukaryota > Viridiplantae > Streptophyta > Magnoliopsida > Asparagales > Amaryllidaceae > Allium > Allium sativum. The sequence continues at coordinate 399,687,463 of CM060926.1, read as the reverse complement.
ATAGTTAAATCTTTAATTAGATTTGAACGTGAAATGGTAATTGAATTTACCGATAACACCGTGGTGTTACATATGAAGTATAACCAGTTGTACTTCATGGGATGAATAGGATGGGATTGGGAAATTTAAACAAATGATTACTTCGGTAAGGTTCGTTAATCCCGACTAGTTGAATCAAGATTCAAAAGAAGATTAAAGAATAAATTCAAGGAATTTATCTTTGATAAAATTAATGGGAACCTTTCCCTATGAATGTAAAATTTAGAAACTAACTGTCGGTTAGCCAAGCAGAATGGTTTTCTGGATATTGATCTGATGTTGGTTTCGGCCTTCGGGGTTAATATTTGGGAAATTATTCTCTTGATTAATTTACGGTTAGTGGCGGATGAATTGGAATGAGGCGTATGTTGTGTTTGTGTAATACTTATTTAAAATATACGCGAGTTATTCGGAAAGACCGGGTTTCTCCCATTCTGAATAACTGATACGACGATAAGTCGAAGATGAAGACGATGGTCGAAGACCAGAAGTCTTCACGACGTTTAGGTGATTATTGATGATCTTGATTGGGCTGTACACCCAAGAAGATGGAAAAAGTTGGTGATCGTCCAGACGTACTTGGAGATCGATGGATATGCGGGGTACTAGGTGCCTCCGGTTTCGTTCAGACCAAGAACGGACTTGTAAATGGACTGTGTGCCTGACATTGGATTTTAGTCCGTGTGATTGATCTCTATTAAATATATATCTGTTTGGCGACGGAGAATTTATTCTCTTGCTTAACGCCCTTCTCTGAGACGTATGAGCTCAGGGGTTATATATTGATGGATATCAAACGCATGGAGTGAATTGCCTGTGTGGCATGCCTAAGTGGCAAATGATCAAGGCTTCTGTTGAAAAGCAAAGTCATGTGGTTGATGATCGAAGCACGACCTTTGTGGCATAGCTTTGTGTAACGTTTACTTCGCGAGCTTCACACCCGGTATGAACCAAAAACGGGAGAGGACATCAGGGAGGACCTGCGTTTCTGTCTAGCTAGAAGTAGCGTCAGTGGTTTTACACGCCCTGACGAGTTTGACTTATGTGGTTGTTGCTGTTGCGAGGCGCCTCGGTTATATCGGTTTCGGCCGATGCATTCTGGTCGGCAGACGGACCAGACTTACACCCCATAGGGTGGGGAAACGTAGTGTTCAGGCATAATAATCCACATCGGTGGACCGGCCCTGACGATCCAAAGGGTTGATGCGTTCTGATCCTGAGGCTCGGGCTAGAGAGTCTCGAATCGGTTGAGGACTATCTTTTGCCTCGGTTCATAGATGGAAATCCAATTTCCAAATACGTGATTTTGCGGTTTTAATTGTAGAACTAGTACGGCGACATGATATATGATACCCATGCCGTCTATGATTGATACTTATGATTTGAAGTTGTTTTATACACTATGCACTTATAATAGTATCAAATGATTTGTTTTAAACGTATCAAGCATTCTTTGGCTGTTATAAGGGAAAACCCTATCCCCCGGCTTGCGTTGCATTGTGTGATAGGACCTGGGTCTTATAACAGCTTCATTTTTCTTTATTTAGCATTGCGCTATTTGTTTTATGCACTGGTATTCTTGGGAGGAAACCCGTTCCGTGTTATACGGCGTGGTCCCTTGATTTACCTAACTTTAAAAATAAAGATTAATAACTGTTTTAGTTCTCACACCAGTCACATGACTGACCTGGAGTTTATTGTTTTAACCTAAACTCTGGGTGCCCCTATTTTGACACGGGCAACTAGTAGTTTTGGTTTTGCAGATTTATATTCACAGGATCCTGGTTTACAGCAGGAACGATATCCGGAAAGCTTTGTATCTGTATATCTCTTCTAGTTGTGTATTGTATTATTTTCCGCTGCTATGTATTTAAATGTAATTTAAATCTCTGATATTTCTATGTAATATTCATTAATACTCTGTTTATTCTTGTATCTGATGGAATTGTTGTAATATACAGTGAAATGTTCTTCCGTATGCATTCTGTTGTGGCTTGTTCTCGAACTATCCGACACTTTCCTTTATGGGGAAGTTACGGGTTTTCACAGTTGGTATCAGAGCTTTGGTTTACAAAGCAGAGAACAAGACACATTAGAACCATATGAAAGAATTCATCAGATATTGGATTAGTAATATCCAATGGGAATGACTCGTTAGAGATGGGATCAGTAGTATCCTAAAACGAGTGTGAAGAGTATATTTTTAAAATGAAAACAAATTTTGTTTTGAAAATTTAAATCAACTATTCGTATTTGATTATTTATTCTATATTGATCGGGACAATCCAGTGTATAAAGATTTTGCATATATGTCTTGCAAACGTGTATTCGAAGTTTTAATATACTGGATAGTTATAGAATCATACTCTAGTGCCCGGGGATAATTCTGGTGACGGGGCACCATCGCCAGTATTTATTTTCGAGTTACGAAAGTGGGATTTCTATATATTTCCTATTGACTGGTGTGAGAACCAAAATTAGATAGGGCCTATTGTTGTGATTTGGCATCAAAAACATGATTTTTGTATATGTATCAAAATTATGAATTTGAAAACTCTAATCCACTAATTGATTGATGATTGTGTTGTTTGTTTAATTGTTTGATAATTTTGAACCATTATGCCTAACTGAATCAAATAGTAAACTGTATTGAAAATTGGTCGCATATGCATGCATATATATATATATATATATATACTTACATTGAACAGGTCATAGCAAGGAGGCTAAAGCAGCGAATAAAATTTGTTTGCCCGATAAATAGGTACATGTTTACTACATAATTTACTGTTTTGTTTGGGTGATGATGATTTATGAGCCTATAGGCTAGCCGCTTGGCTTTTTCTTTTTCTTTTTGAGATTAGAAGGACCGGGGAAGCTATTTGAAATTCCCCGATGCTCCCGGTGCAGGGGAGGTTATGGCGAAATTTTTCGAAAATTCCGAGTGTTAGCCAAATTTTCGAAAATTTGAAAATTCTCAGAAACTGAAAAGTTGGAGAATGGAAGTCAGACCGAACGTAGTGTTGATTGATCAAACCACTTTCGACTTTGTTCCTTTTCGGGGACGAAAAGTTTTAAGTGGGGGAGATTGTAACAACGCGAAAATCTGAGCCAGTTTATTTTTTTTTTTTTGGCAATTTTAGCGAATTTTGAATATTTAAAATAGATTATTTTAAATAAAATGGATGAGACCGTCGTTCAACCTCCACCGGTCACCGCACCATCGCCGCCATCGCTCCGCAGCCGCCTCTACTTCTTCCCCTCCTCCCTTCAGCGCGACGGCGCACCAGACCGCCTCCCCTCGCTCCTCTGCTCCATCAAAAAACCGAGCCCCTCAAGACCCAAACCCATCGAGGAAGCCGCCGCACCCCCTCTGACCCAGATCCGCCGCCGTGTCCACCCCCTTCGAACCACCACTTCAGCGCGCAACGTCATTCCCCCCTTCAATCCAACGCAGTAAGTTTTCTCGCTTCCCTCTTCTTTCTTTATTTATTAAAACTGAAAATTATTTATATAATAAAAAGCGAAATTAGCCTTGTCTTAGAAACTGAATTATTATATGAAATTAAAGCTGGGATTTTTTTTATTTTATTTATTTAAATCGAGTATGTATTTTGATTATGTAAAAGACGAGATTTTGTTCATTATAAAGATTATATTTTTATTGAGGCAAAGATGTGATTTTTAGTAGAATAACTTCGAAGGAAAAATATGATTTTCATATATTGAACATCGAAGTAAAAATATGATTTTCATATATTGAACATCGAAGTAAAAATATGATTTTCATATATTGAACATCGAAGTAAAAATATGATTTTCATATATTGAACATCATAGTAAAAATATGATTTTTATATATTGAACATCATAGTAAAAATATGATTTTTATATATTGAACAACGAAGTAAAAATATGATTTTTATATATTGAACAACGAAGTAAAAATATGATTTTTATATATTGAACATCGAAGTAAAAATCTGATTTTTATATATTGAACAACGAAGTAAAAATGTGATTTTTATATATTGAACAACGAAGTAAAAATGTGATTTTTATATATTGAACAACGAAGTAAAAATGTGATTTTTATATATTGAACAACGAAGTAAAAATGTGATTTTTATATATTGAACAACGAAGTAAAAATGTGATTTTTATATATTGAACATCATAGTAAAAATGTGATTTTTATATATTGAACATCATAGTAAAAATTTGATTTTATATATTGAACAACGAAGTAAAAATTCGATTTTTATATATTGAACAACGAAGTAAAAATTCGATTTTTATATATTGAATAGCGAAGTGAAAATTCGATTTTTAAATGTATGGAGCGATTATAAAAATACGATTTTTAAATTGAAAGTGAACAAATAAAAATGTGATTTTTATTTTAAAGACATCAAAATATAAAAATGTGTGATTTTTATATATGTAGTGACTACGGGCAACGAAGATGATAAAAAGGCGAGAATGAAGAAGATTTCTATTAAAGAAGAGTCGAGATGATTGGATAACTATAGGTGAGAACTTCTCACCTTTCAATTTAATTTTTCTAGTTATATATATATATATATATACTAGGATGCAGACGGTGTTTAGTAGCACCTGACACCCGTCATCCACAGACCATGGATGGATTGTTTGTTAAATTGTTTGGTTGAGTAGTTAGTTAGAATATTTGATTGAATGGAATTGTTTGGTGAAATGAAATTGATTTGATTGATGTGTGAATGGCGTGGGCCTTCACTAGACCGGGGATAAGGCTAGGCCTCGTCCCGTTTCTAGTATCCTGCCGTTATGCCGCCGAAATTTTCTAAAAATAAGTTAGAAAAATAAAGATAATATTTTATTTAATAAATGAACCGAATAGAATATTCAAAGGTTGAATAAAATAGTTTGATTGTTAAAAATATAATTTTTAACGTGAATGTGAATAAATAAATATTCATTTACAAACCGGATGGTTTGTTTATGTACACCTATTTGAAAGACATTAATTGAGACGATAAATTTTACACATCGCCTAACTGCACAAATAAAAATCTGTGTTTGATTGCTTGAAACCCCACATGGGTATTGGGATGATATTCGACGTACACTAATCCCAATTGTTTAGTTGTATGTCGATCTATTGATTGACAGGCTGTTATAAGCGTTGAATATTTATATTTGATGCTTATACAGTGTAGAATGCACTTTGGATGATGGTTGATTATTCATCGTTGTTGATATATTCATGTGTTGTAGAAAATCCATATAATTAACATTATATGGTAATTGATTGGGCCTCATTCCAGTTTTAAAATTGAAATATTTGAAAAAGAAATATTTGAAATAGAAATATTTGAAAAAGAAATATTTGAAATAGAATATTTGAAAATGGAAATATATGAACCCGTATTGATTAGATTGACGCCATTTTGACGTGAACGATATTTATATCGATTTTATTCATTTTATAATGAATATCGAAAGTGATTTCAAAATCTGTTATTTTGAAGAAAAAATGAATATAAATGAATTCGAATTTAAATTGAATATAAATGAATTCAAATTGAAATTGAATATAAATGAATTCGAATTGAAATTGAATATAAATGAATTCGAATTGAAATTGAAAATAAAGGAATTCGATTTGAAATTGAAAATAAATGAATTCGAATTGGAATTGAATATAAATGAATTCGAATTAGAATTGAATATAAATGAATTCGAATTTAAATTGAATATAAATGAATTCGAATTGAAATTGAATATAAACGAATTCGAATTGAAATGGTATAGAAATGAATTCGAATTGAAATTGAATTGAATTGAAAAAGAACTGAAATTGAATTAGAAATCAATTTTAATTGAAATCAAATTGAAATCAATTTATAATGAATTAAAATTGGAATATTCAATTTTGATTTGAAGTTGAATATGAAGTTGAAACCATTTTGAAAATTAATTTAAAACGATTTATAAAGCACGTTTTGAATTGAAATCGACGAAGTATATATTATATATATACTATATATAATATAATGGCCTGAATAAAACGCGCCGCGCCGCGGCAGTTCGCGAATTTCGACCATTGACTTCGAATGGACATTGCGGGAGATCCGACCGTCGGATTCTCCTGAAACCGGAACCGTTGGGTTCGTATCGAAAAGAGCTTTCTAATGAATATTAGAAATTTGAAATCTAACGGTTGGATTTGGAATTATGTCCAAATCAAATTTGAAAAAGGTCGCTGTAAGTGCAGTTCGATGGCCGTTGATGGAAATCGACTGTACGGGCCTTGATAAAATTATTAAAAATATTAATAATTTGTGTAAAATCATAAGAAATGATTTGGGAAAAATTGGGATGAAAAACTCCATATTTGAAAAGATAAAAATAGATTTTTATCGAAATGAACTAGTTTTGAACTAGAATTATAATTCTATTTATTTTTAAATAAATAAATTGAATTTGAAATGGTTTTGATAATAACCAGAATTTCCAATGATTGCATTGGGATGGATTTGAATCGAAATTGTCTTCGGAATATTTCGATGTTGGATTTCGTGACTATACAGATGTTGTTATGGAAATTTGAAAGATATAGATATATATATCGTTATTTCCAATACGATATTTGTTGGTCGTAGAATTTTATATTGAATATAAGCCGATATATTTTCTATTCAGAGCCTTATATTGAATATCAAATGAGATTTGGGTTTGTCGTGAATGGTGTCTTCACTAACACTGTTCTTGAACCCAGTTGAGAAAAGAGTAAATCTTTTTATTTAGATTTAATGAAGTGTACCAATTAAATAATATTTAATTGAATTGAATTGATATTGATTTTTTGGGTTTATCGTGGACAGTGTTTTTAAATAACACTCGTTCTTTAACCCGAGAATTAATGGAATGTGATTTTGGGTTTATCGTGAACCGTGTTTTAAATGACACTGATTCTTTAACCCAGTTAACGATTAAAACTAAGTGGAGTTTTAATGAATCTTTAATTAGATTGAAATGTTCAAAAATGGAGTATCACCAGTTTTGCTCCAGGCGATAGTTAAATCTTTAATTAGATTTGAACGTGAAATGGTAATTGAATTTACCGATAACACCGTGGTGTTACATATGAAGTATAACCATTTGTACTTCATGGGATGAATAGGATGGGATTGGGAAATTAAAACAAATGATTACTTCGGTAAGGTTCGTTAATCCCGACTAGTTGAATCAAAATTCAAAAGAAGATTAAAGAATAAATTCAAGGAATTTATCTTGGCTAAAATTAATGGGAACCTTTCCCTATGAATGTAAAATTTAGAAACTAACTGTCGGTTAGCCAAGCAGAATGGTTTTCTGGATATTGATCTGATGTTGGTTTCGGCCTTCGGGGTTAATATTTTGGAAATTATTCTCTTGATTAATTTACGGTTAGTGACGGATGAATTGGAATGAGGCATATGTTGTGTTTGTGTAACACTTATTTAAAATATACGCGAGTTATTCGGAAAGACTGGGTTTATCCCATTCTGAATAACTGAAACGACGATAAGTCGAAGATGAAGACGATGGTCGAAGACCAGAAGTCTTCACGTCGTTTGGGTGATTATTGATGATCTTGATTGGGCTGTACACCCAAGAAGATGGAAACAGTTGGTGATCGTCCAGACGTACTTGGAGATCGATGGATATGCGGGGTACTAGGTGCCTCCGGTTTCGTTCAGACCAAGAACGGACTTGAAAATGGACTGTGTGCCTGACATTGAATTTTAGTCCGTGTCATTGGTCTCTATTAAATATATATCTGTTTGGCGGCGGAGAATTTATTCTCTTGCTTAACGCCCTTCTCTGAGACGTACAAGCTCAGGGGTTATATATTGATGGATATCAAACGCATGGAGTGAATTGCCTGTGTGGCATGCCTAAGTGGCAAATGTTCAAGGCTTCTGTTGAAAAGCAAAGTCTTGTGGTTGATGATCGAAGCACGACCTTTGTGGCATAGCTTTGTGTAACGTTTACTTCGCGAGCTTCACACCCGGTATGAACCAAAAACGGGAGAGGACATCAGGGAGGACCTGCGTTTCTTTCTAGCTAGAAGTGGCGTCAGTGGTTTTACACGCCCTGACGAGTTTGACTTATGTGGTTGTTGCTGTTGCGAGGCGCCTCGGTTATATCGGTTTCGGCCAATGCATTCTGGTCGGCAGACGGACCAGACTTACACCCCATAGGGTGGGGAAACGTAGTGTTCAGGCATAATAATCCACATCGGTGGACCTGCCCTGACGATTCAAAGGGTTGATGCGTTCTGATCCTGAGGCTCGGGCTAGAGAGTCTCGAATCGGTTGAGGACTATCTTTTGCCTCGGTTCATAGATGGAAATCCAATTTCCAAATACATGATTTTGCGGTTTTAATTATAGAACTAGTACGGCGACATGATATATGGTACCCATGCCGTCTATGATTGATACTTATGATTTGAAGTTGTTTTATACACTATGCACTTATAATAGTATCAAATGATTTGTTTTAAACGTATCAAGCATTCTTTGGCTTTTATAAGGGAAAACCCTATCCCCCGGCTTGCGTTGCATTGTGTGGTAGGACCTGGGTCTTATAACAGCTTCATTTTTCTTTATTTAGCATTGCGCTCTTTGTTTTATGCACTGGAATTCTTGGGAGGAAACCCGTTCCGTGTTATACGGCGTGGTCCCTTGATTTACCTAACTTTAAAAATAAAGATTAATAACTGTTTTAGTTCTCACACCAGTCACATGACTGACCTGGAGTTTATTGTTTTAACCTAAACTCTGGGTGCCCCTATTCTGACACGGGCAGCTAGTAGTTTTGGTTTTGCAGATTTATATTCATAGGATCCTGGTTTACAGCTGGAACGATATCCGGAAAGCTTTGTATCCGTATATCTCTTCTAGTTGTGTATTGTATTATTTTCCGCTGCTATGTATTTAAATGTAATTTAAATCTCTGATATTTCTGTGTAATATTCATTAATACTCTGTTTATTCTTGTATCTGATGGAATTGTTGTAATATACAATGAAATGTTCTTCCGTATGCATTCTTTTGTGGCTTGTTCTCGAACTATCCGACACTTTCCTTTATGGGGAAGTTACGGGTTTTCACAGTTGGTATCAGAGCTTTGGTTTACAAAGCAGAGAACAAGACACATTAGAACCATACAAAAGAATTCATCAGATATTGGATTAGTAATATCCAATGGGAATGACTCGTTAGAGATGGGATCAGTAGTATCCTAGAACGAGTGTGAAGAGTATATTTTTAAAATGAAAACAAATTTTGTTTTGAAAATTTAAATCAACTATTCGTATTTGATTATTTATTCTATATTGATCGGGACAATCCAGTGTATAAAGATTTTGCATATATGTCTTGCAAACGTGTATTCGAAGTTTTAATATACTGGATAGTTATAGAATCATACTCTAGTGCCCGGGGATAATTCTGGTGACGGGGCACCATTGCCAGTATTTATTTTCGAGTTACGAAAGTGGGATTTCTCTATATTTCCTATTTACTGGTGTGAGAACCAAAATTAGATAGGGCCTATTGTTGTGATTTGGCATCAAAAACATGATTTTTGTATATGTATCAAAATTATGAATTTGAAAACTCTAATCCACTGATTGATTGATGATTGTGTTGTTTGTTTAATTGTTTGATAATTTTGAACCATTATGCCTAACTGAATCAAATAGTAAACTGTATTGAAAATTGGTCGCATATGCATGCATATATATATATATATATATATATACTTACATTGAACAGGTCATAGCAAGGAGGCTAGAGCAGCGAATAAAATTTGTTTGCCCGACAAATAGGTACATGTTTACTACATAATTTACTGTTTTGTTTGGGTGATGATGATTTTATGAGCCTATTGGCTAGCCGCTTGGCTTTTTCTTTTTCTTTTTGAGATTAGAAGGACCGGGGAAGCTATTTGAAATTCCCCGATGCTCCCGGTGCAGGGGAGGTTATGGCGAAATTTTTCGAAAATTCCGGGTGTTAGCCAAATTTTTGAAAATTTGAAAATTCTCAGAAACTGAAAAGTTGGAGAATGGAAGTCAGACCGAACGTAGTGTTGATTGATCAAACCACTTTCGACTTTGTTCCTTTTTGGGGACGAAATTTTTTGACAAATTAGGTTGACCTGTTAAAAAATATAGGTCGACCTGTTTTGAATATTTTCAATCCAGAGAAAAATTAGGTCGACCGGTGGCAAAATATAGGTCGACCGGTTTCAAGTTGTTCATACAGGTCGACCGGTCAAAAACTATAGGTCGACCGGTTTTGTTTCAGCAAGTAAACAGGTTGACCGGTTGAACATTTAGGTCGACCGGTTTGTACTATTTCTGTCATTTTCTCCTACCCGAAACTTTTTAGGTCGACCGCCTAGATTTTATAGGTCGAACGGTCTCTATTATAATTTTTTTATAAAGACACGTCGTTTCAAATTCCAAACTCAAACATCATTTCTTATACTATTTTAAAATTATACTACTCTCGATTATTGAGGTTATTATGATATTTATTCTTTTTAATCGATGACAAAGGGGGAGAAATATTTTACATATACTATTTAAAATATATGTGCTTAATATGGTAAAAGTATATGTGTGCTAACATTTGTTAATGCAGGAATCAAAAGGTTAGATTATTTACTAACAAATGTTGCAGAAATTCAGGGGGAGCTTTATATTCAAAGGGAGAAAATCCAAGGTGTTGTCATCAATCAAAAAGGGGGAGAATGTTGAGACACGAGAATTTCGATTGATAACAACAAAATAAAGATCAATAGAAATCATGACATGGAGCTAAGATTATGGATATGTAGATGTTTAAAGGGAGACAGAGCTTATATACAGGGGGAGATAGCAATAAAGATTAAAATATCAAGCTATATTGTCATCAATCAAAAAGGGGGAGAATGTTGAGTCAACGGTTTCAATGCTTATTTTGATTAATGACAAGAAGGAGCTTCATAATCGACAAAAAGAAGATTCAATGCTTTATAGGTTAGAAGATGGTTATTTAGAGTTATTTATGTTAAAATCTATCCTCAAATAATCATACTTCTTATTCTCTTCAAAAAATATACATGAAAACTCATTTTTTATGTATGTTGACAAAAACTTGTCAACCTGTTAAATTTAACAGGTCAACAACTTTTTAAACTTAACAGGTCAACCTGTTAAAATTAACAGGTCAACAGTTTTTTGAAATAACGGTCAAAAACCTGTCAACCTATTAATTTTTCCTGTCAACCTATTTTGAATTTCATGAAGAGTCAACTTCTTTCTTGAAAAGTTGCATCCATTTCTCTTCATTAAAAATCACTCCTTTTGATTGCAACTTTTCACTAATAATTACAACTTCTCATTTGCTATAAATACGTCATCTTTCATTCATCCAAATCACCGATTCTTGCTCTGATTTCTGATCTTACTTTCTAAATACTCTTGCATTCTAAAAAGCTCCCAAATTCAAGTTACTTATTGAATCCTTGATAATATTTCTCATATTTTGATTCAACAAGCAACTAACTTCCTTCAAATCTTCGCATTCAATTCATATACTTGAGTTTAAGATTATAGGAAGGTTGTACTCAATCATTGACTAATCAGTGTTGAAGAAAGAACACATTCAAGGTCAAACTCTTGTAATCGTCTTGTGGGTAAGCTTGTAGCCCGTGAAATCAAGTGGGTAAGCTTGTAGCCCGTGAAATCAAGTGGGTAAACTTGTAGCCCGTAAATCAAGTAGTTGTGAACCTGTTCCTCCGGGTGAAGCGAGGGTGTTGTTTAGTGAAAAGCCGAAGAGGAGCTTCGGGACTGGACGTAGGACTGGAGGTCCGAACCAGTATAAAAATCCTGGTGTTGTTACTCTACTTTACTTTATCTACAACATTTATATTTGTTAGTGATATATTTCTTGTTTGCGAATTTTTACCTGCGTAACTATTGAATAGCTTAAGTTATCACATACATTCCGCATAGCCACATTATAGATCCTGCACAAGTCGTACACAGCCGACTTTTCAATTGGTATCAGAGCGAGGTGTTCTAGAGATTGTAACAACATCCTAGAACAAATGGCAATAAATAAATCTAGTCAATGCATTAGAAAATGGAAGAGCAACAAAGCAGAATCAGGAGAACAAGGAAAAAATATCTCATGGCAAAAGTCAGATCACAATGGGTATGTACAGATTCTTTATATAAAGATCTTTTGTTAAACTATGAGAAATTATTGAAAGATTTCAAAACTTTGAGTAAACTCAATACTGTCATTATAGCTAAGTCAAAAATTTGCGAGCAAGAAAATTCCAAATTAAAAGAATATAACAATGTTATTTTAAAGGAAATCGATCTTTTGCAAAATAGAAATAAATCTTTAGAAGATTCTATAAATAATTCTAGTTCTTTAATTTCGTCTCTTGAAAAAGAGAATGGAGCTTTAACTGAAAAGAATTTAGAACTATCTATAGAATGTGAGTTTTTAAAGGTGAATAATAATATTTTGCAAAATGAAATTTCTGACTCAAAAGAAAATTTTGAAAAGTTAAAATCTTCTTTAGATAATTCAGAATCTCAAATTTTAGGTCTCAAAACTGAGAATGGTACTTTAAAAAGGAAAAATTATGAATTAAATAAGGAAATTAATGATTTAAAGAATAACAAAATTTCTTTTGAAAATGTCAATAGCGACTTTGGAAATAAATTTGATAAATGTGCAAATAAGTTCGCAAAATTTAATAAAGGTCAAAATGATTTAAATATGATTTTATATAGATCTCGACCTTTACATAACAAAAGTGGTTTAGGATATAATAAAACTAATCTTAGAAATAGTACTAAATATGCTTTCATGTACAATAAAAATATTACTGCTAGTACTAATGCTCATCCTGGATCCAATTATTATAGAAATTCGGATACTTCTATGACTAGAGATCTGTATAATAGATCTAGAAGTATGAAAAGGAATATCAATAGAGATTACTTAAGTATTTGGGTTCCTGTAAGTTGGAAAAACAGAGAAAAATATATTGATGATTATTTTGATTCAGTGGTTAATAATGAAATTTTTTTCTTTAAAGGTTCCATTAAACCCTCTTGGGTATAGTTACCTTCCATCTAACTCATGGACCCAAACAAAGCAAGTGGGTACCAAAAGTATACATGTCATATAATTTTTGCAGGTACACCACAACAAAGAGAAGGCTATTCGGTATCTCTAAATATCTTTGAAAATTTAGCTTATCAAAAAGCACATGTTTCAATATTTCATCATCATCGAGAACACCTAACTCATGGGATAGGAATTATAACAAAAATGAAGGCGCAAGTGCAAAATACTCTCCTTGGGAACCAAGAAAATAATTTTAATATATCGGATCTAAGGAGATATTTTATATTCCTTTTAATATTTGTTTTATTTCTTTCTTCATGTATTTAATATATTATTATAATAAAATGTTGTTTGAGTTTGATTTTTTTCAAAATAAGGCAGAAAAACAATTTTTGACAAATTAGGTTGACATGTTAAAAAATATAGGTCGACCTGTTTTGAATATTTTCAATCCAGAGAAGAATTAGGTCGACCGGTGGCAAAATATAGGTCGACCAGTTTCAAGTTGTTCATACAGGTTGACCGGTCAAAAACTATAGGTCGACCGGTTTTGTTTCAGCAAGTAAACAGGTTGACCGGTTGAACATTTAGGTCGACCAGTTTGTACTATTTCTGTCATTTTCTCCTACCTGAAACTTTTTAGGTCGATCGCCTAGATTTTATAGGTCGACCGGTCTCTATTATAATTTTTTTATAAAGACACGTCGTTTCAAATTCCAAACTCAAACATCATTTCTTATACTATTTTAAATTATACTACTCTCGATTATTGAGGTTATTATGATATTTATTCTTTTTAATCGATGACAAAGGGGGAGAAATATTTTACATATACTATTTAAAATATATGTGCTTAATATGGTAAAAGTATATGTGTGCTAACATTTGTTAATGCAGGAATCAAAAGGTAAGATTATTTACTAACAAATGTTGTAGAAATTCAGGGGGAGCTTTATATTCAAAGGGAGAAAATCCAAGGTGTTGTCGTCAATCAAAAAGGGGGAGAATGTTGAGACACGAGAATTTCGATTGATAACAACAAAATAAAGATCAATAGAAATCATGACATGGAGCTAAGATTATGGATATGTAGATGTTTAAAGGGAGACAGAGCTTATATACAGGGGGAGATAGCAATAAAGATTAAAATATCAAGCTATATTGTCATCAATCAAAAAGGGGGAGAATGTTGAGTCAACGGTTTCAATGCTTATTTTGATTAATGACAAGAAGGAGCTTCATAATCGACAAAAAGAAGATTCAATGCTTTATAGGTTAGAAGATGGTTATTTAGAGTTATTTATGTTAAAATCTATCCTCAAATAATCATACTTCTTATTCTCTTCAAAAAATATACATGAAAACTCATTTTTTATGTATGTTGACAAAAACCTGTCAACCTGTTAAACTTAACAGGTCAACAACTTTTTAAACTTAACAGGTCAACCTGTTAAAATTAACAGGTCAACAGTTTTTTGAAATAACGGTCAAAAACCTGTCAACCTATTAATTTTTCCTGTCAACCTATTTTTGAATTTCATGAAGAGTCATCTTCTTTCTTGAAAAGTTGCATCCATTTCTCTTCATTAAAAATCACTCCTTTTGATTGCAACTTTTCACTAATAATTACAACTTCTCATTTGCTATAAATACATCATCTTTCATTCATCCAAATCACCGATTCTTCCTCTGATTTCTGATCTTACTTTCTAAATACTCTTGCATTCTAAAAAGCTCCCAAATTCAAGTTACTTATTGAATCCTTGATAATATTTCTCATATTTTGATTCAACAAGCAACTAACTTCCTTCAAATCTTCGCATTCAATTCATATACTTGAGGATAAGATTATAGGAAGGTTGTACTCAATCATTGACTAATCAGTGTTGAAGAAAGAACACATTCAAGGTCAAACTCTTGTAATCGTCTTGTGGGTAAGCTTGTAGCCCGTGAAATCAAGTGGGTAAGCTTGTAGCCCGTGAAATCAAGTGGGTAAACTTGTAGCCCGTAAATCAAGTAGTTGTGAACCTGTTCCTCCGGGTGAAGCGAGGGTGTTGTTTAGTGAAAAGCTGAAGAGGAGCTTCGGGACTGGACGTAGGACTGGAGGTCCGAACCAGTATAAAAATCCTTGTGTCGTTACTCTACTTTACTTTATCTACAACATTTATATTTGTTAGTGATATATTTCTTGTTTGCGAATTTTTACCTGCGTAACTATTGAATAGCTTAAGTTATCACATACATTCCGCATAGCCACATTATAGATCCTGCACAAGTCGTACACAACCGACTTTTCAAAGGTCATCCACTATATATATTGTAGGGGCGCATAGGGTCTTCTGCTAATGGTTGGAAATATCCAATCACCAAGCCTATATATATATATATATATATATATATATAGCCACAACCACCAAGCCAAAATATAACTAATATATATATATATATATATGCTACAATTCATCAAAATTATTCAATGCATCGAACAGCCAGCAAACAAGATATAAAATATTTATTTAAATAAAGTTTTGTTTATAATAAAATTATAAACAAATTCCAAAGAGTGAGTTTACTCACCTTGATTTTTAATCGTAATCTATTCTAATCTAGATTCCAATGCGTAGTCGACGTTAATGCGAATTTAACATATCGTTTCGCCTTATTTTGATTTTATATGAAATATATATATATATATATATATTTATATACACATACGCACATGATCATTATAAGTTTGGACAAGGGTTTATACAATAGATTGTCATTAACAAAATAAATTATTTAATTTATAATTACTCACGTTAAAACTTCATCTTTCTCGAACCGAACCACCTAACCCTGCTTCAGCTCTTAAATTTTCAGTTGAAAGCCAAACCAAATGCACCAAAGAACTTCCCTTCATGCACTCTACCTTCCATCATCATCATGCTCAACCTAATGGACCCATTGAAATCCTGATATAACACCAAGATCCAATGCAGAGCAGCAATTTTAAGTGGTGAACTACTTAAACCTCTGGCCATCGGTGCAACTACCCTTTTCGAACTCTAATACAACCTCCTTTATTACAACTGATCAGTACCTTCCTATCAAATCAATACCCAATCCTTCGACAAAATGTCGAGCTCCAGTATTCATATCGCACCTAAAATAGTACTTGTTATGCTGAAGCTTCCGATCCTACGAGCTCAAAAACCCACTTTGCTAACTACTTTGGCCCAAAAACGAATATCCGATGTCCCTGCCCTAAATCGATCACCATAGAATATCGCGACTTCAAGTGTATCATGCTTCAGGCGTGCAAATTTTCTTCGAACATAAATCCACAGAAAAATTTCACTAAGCACTAACCTCGGTGTTAAAATCGAATTTGAGCTTTAATTCCCCTAACTCGATTGTCCCGAAGTCGACTTCCGAATTAAATCCATCGCATCCAGCCAGAGCACCTCCTCCTCTCAAAGACTATCCCAAACCATGTTATACTATCTCGATTTTTGAAGGCTTCCATCATTCAATCTTTTATATAGTAGAATGGTTTGTTCGATTTTTGATTTTGAAAATGAAGGAGGAGCAAAAGCCTCTTTTTTTATTTATGGAGGAAAAATAGGTTTGCGATGAATACAAATATGCGGTCGGTTTCGAGTACAAAATAGGGTAGCTTAAGTACATAATTTTAGTTTTTGATTTGATCCTTATTTAAAATGTGATTTGAATTTGAGTTTATTCGATAAATTTTATTATTTTTATATCCTTATAAAACTTAAACCTGAAGCTTCATGTTTAAATAACCACACATGAGTTCCAATCGTGACGAAACTTGACACAATGTTATGGTTTGACGTTCCGGACCCAATAAAATTGGTTTAAATTCAAAACAATCAACTTCATTCATAATGAATTATTATTATTATTATCGTTTTATTCAAATAGAATTTATACTGATCATCTGAATCATTTCGATTTCGTTTTAACTTCAAATTCAATTATTGATAATTCGATATATTCGAAATAAATGTATGTTGATTATAAATCGGTAAATCCCACATAAAGTCCATGTATATTATTAACTCAACATTTAAAAGAATATTAAATGTTCAAAATTAATCGACCAAAAATCCGATCATTACATATGTAGTTAATATTTTCGAAGATATTTTCACCATGTGACTTCACAAAAGAAAGTATTATTACCATGCAATTATCAAAACAAATTAACTACTTTTGATTTGACCAAGAGAAATTCAAAGTAATTAAATAATCAATTACATTTAATTCTATTTAATTTGAAACTCAACAAGATGGAAAATTTAGTTATATACTATTCTCTTTGATCTTGTTATACTATAGTGCTTAGCTATAACCTTTTAATTTCTTATAGTTACTTCCATAATTAATTATTCAAAAAATAAATTTTAGGTGCATCTATAAGTTAATTTTTATGATGATACATTATTTTGCCTTGAGTTATGTTAAAAAATTCCAATTAATACATTACATGTATAAAATTGAAGTAAAGGAGCAATTAATTTTAGTTAAAATTATTCATTAAATGAATTAGAAAATTTTTAATCAGTCCTAAAACATTAAGGAATTTTTTATCCGCAGCATTAGCCTAGTGGATAAGGACTTGTGTCGAGAAAACAACGATGCGAGTTCGAAACTCGGAATGGCAAGCTAAAAGGGTTTACCACGTGCATATGCTACGATTAGCCACTTATGTGGTATCCGCTGATCGAGCTAGGTGCACTAGGGGGTTTTACGGCTCCGGTCGGTTTTGTAACACCCCATATTTTCTATGAATATTAAAATTAACAAATCTAAGAATAATTAATTATTAAAATAAGAATTGGGTGAAACTGGTTATGCCATTGCGTTCATCTCGGAATTCTACTTGAGATAGAGTCCGAGTTTGCGTGAATCAGACTCCGTATGAAGTTATGGAAGTTAGAAGATTTCAAGTTTAAGCAGAAAATAAATATAAATAATAATTAAAATCTAAAACCAGTGCAAAATTCAAAATTCGAACAGAACAGGCTGGGCGGGAAATATCCCGCTCAGGGTGTCGACCCCCCAAGGGGGAGTCGACATAGGTGTCGACCCCCTTATAGGGGAGTTGACTTAGGTGTCGACCCCCCCTGTAGGGAGTCGACCCCTTTGAGATCCAGCTCCTATGACGAATTTTTACGGCCCTGTGCTGATGTGGCCTTCTCTGATTAGCCAACGACTGATTTCTGAGGTATTAGGGCATATGTGTCATGCTATGGTTGGCTGGATGACACATCTCTTTGGTTTGATGGCTCTGATTTCTCCTAGACTAATCTAAAGGCTAGAATTGAACCTAGACTTCTATATAATCACCCCCAAACCTTAACCCTAGAACTCATTCTATGAAGCCGTCATGCTGTTCGTCTACAAACTAGCCTAGCCTCCATTCATCTACCCCAAACTAGAGAATCAGATTCAAACTAGGAATCAATTAGAAGAACTAGAGAATCAAACGTCTACATCAAAGGATAGCTTTTAAAATTCAGAAATCAGATTCCAGAAATCAAGATCCGTTCTTTTTCTGTAAGTACAGTTATTGTTTAGATGTGAACACCTAATAAGAAATCATAATAGTAATAACTGGATCTAGAACTACGGGTAATTCTATTCGTTCCTATCCTTCTGTCAATTCTGAATTGCCTATGCCTATGAGACTATTGTGATTGATGTAATGAAACCTATTGTGCCTATGAGACTATTGTGATTGACATAATGAAACCTAACATGCCTACGAGACTGTTGGATTGACAAAATGGAACCTATCATGCCTATGGAACTGTTGTGATTGATTTATCATGTTTTATATCCTATGCCTATGAGACTATTGGACTGACACAATTGAACCTACCATGTTGTATATGCAAATTACATGATAAGTTATATTCATACATGCTTAAATATTTAGATCCAAGCTAGTACCCGTGTTTAAGATCTATATAAGTTCATGCTTATACAATTAGATCTATGCTAGTTCTCATGTTGATTGAGTCTAATTTAAATGTAAGATCACATTCATGTGCTTAATTAAGTTTATGTCGTTCTATTCCAAATTTATACTATGCATGTTGATCTATATTGTTTAGGCCTGTTGGAATGTTACATGTCCCTTTCTTTTCCCTTTTGTTTATAAGTTAGGCTAATTTGCGAGCCTAACGTTCTATGTGAATTATGCGAATGAATAACGGGGGAGACATGGGGAAAAATATTAAACTACATGCTATTGGCATAGATTGGCTCATAATCATGTAAATAATTAGTAGCATGAAATGGTAGAATTTGTATACCTAGAATTATGGACATAGTTTAGTGGGAAAATGGGACATGACTTGAACTGACAACACTTGTGGATAATTTACATATGAACATAAATTGTAAATATGTAAATTAATTAAAAAATGAATATGCCTAACCCGAGGTTAGATTGAGTTACGATGTAAGACTGCCCGGAACCGCTCGACACATCCAGCAACCGTAACAATATAGATCTAATCTGAGAGGTTAGCGCATTAAGCCCAAAAACCCGAGGTTAGATTGAGTTACGGTGTAAGACTGCCCGGAATAGCCCGGCACATCCAGCAACCGTAACAATATAGATCTAATGTGAGAGGTTAGCGCATTAAGCCCAAAAACCCGAGGTTAGATTGAGTTGCGGTGTAAGACTGTCCGGAACCGCCCGGCACATCCAGCGACCGCAACAATATAGATCTAATGTGAGAGGTTGGTGCTTTAATGAATGAATTAAAGCTAAGAAACAGACAGGTTAAGAATGGTAGGGTTAAGTTAAAACAACAGGGCAAAACTTAACCAATGTAACATGACAAGTGGGAGGGTTAAGTTAACACAACAGGGCAACACTTAACCAATGTAACATGACAAGTGGTAGGGTTAAGTTAACACAAGAGGACAACACTTAACCAACATAACATGACAAGTGTTAAGGTTAAGTTAACACAATAGGGCAACACTTAACCAATATAACATGATGAACGAGTGGGGTTGAGTTAATGGGAAACACTTAACATGATGAACGAGTGGGGTTAAGTAAATAGGAAACACTTAACCAATATAACATAATGAACGAATGGGTTTAAGCTAAGGGTAAACACTTAACCAATTACAACATGATTGAATGAGAAGGGTTAAGTTAATAAGAAACACTTAACCAACATGACATGACGTATGGATGGGTTAAGTTAACTTGAATGGATGGATAACACTTAACCAATTTGGGGTGTATACGAATAGACCCTAGAAAACCCTAGTAACGGGGACCCGTTTCAGCGGTAACCCACATAAATGTGTCACAGTACCCTGAACTAGGAAGGGTGGGGCACGATTACTGGGCTGATTATGTAATAACCCGCAAAATCTGGGCCAGTTTAAAATTTTTATTTTGGCCATTTTAGCGAATTTTGAATATTTAAAATAGATTATTTTAAATAATGGCGACGGAAAATTTATTTTCAATATAGAATCGACGTATATATTATATACGTCGTCGTTAGAATATAAATAATTATATATAATTATAAATAGAAAAGAAAATGGCGCGGTAGTTCGAAAATTCGATTTCTAATTTCAAATGAATATACAGAATTCAATATAAGTCAGAATTGAACGAAACAAGAAATATTTGAATCTGTATAACTATATCTTTGTAACGAAGTTAACAAACTGAGATTTCATTTTAGAAATGATGAGATATGTCCAGTTGAAAATTAGAAATAGTCGCTGTGGAATTTATATATATTTTAATATAATATATAGCCCTTAAAAATAGCCATTTTGCAAATGACCTCGGATTTCGACGAAACCACTTTTGTTGGATCCGTGATGTCAAATTATTGCTAGATTCCAAATTTCATAATTTTTCGAATCAATATGTGAGCGTGGCAAAGGAAAACGCGTTTGACCAGTTTCAGTTGATTTTAATCGACTGGAAATTGGCCATTTTTCTAACGGTCTCAGAATTCGACGAAACTAGTTTTGTTAGGACCGTATCGTCAATACGAAGCTAGAAAATATTTTTCTGGAATTTTTCGAGTTAGTTTGTGCCCCCGGTAATTTGAAATATACGTTTAAAATTCAATATAGTGATTTAAAAGTAAATTCAAGGGAAACTGACTGTAACAATCGAATCAGCTTGCGATACATGTTTCATTGTGTTCGGAATGGGGGTGAAACGCTATGGACGACAGGCGGTGGGTCTCGTTTTGAGGTCGAAAATAAAAGTTGCTTTTTGAAAGTAATTAAATAATTAAATATATATATATTTTTCATATAAACCCCCCCCCTCTCGTTTTCATTCTAAAAACAGAAATCAAATAAATAAAAAAAAAAAAAAAAAAAAAAAAGAAAAACCCCCAATCGCGATCGCCCCCCCCAGGATCCGTCGCCAGAGCCACCCAACGCCGCCTCTTCGCCAGCTCCGACCACCGCCCCTCCCCAGATGCATCGCCGCCCTTTCCCCTTCTTCTTCGATGATCCCCGAACCCCAAACCCGTCGCCCCATCGTACGCCATCGCCAATAGCGATCCACGCCACCGCAGTCCCCCCCCCTGTCGATGACCGCTTCCCCTCCCCTGTCGATGGTCGCGCTCCACTCGCGAAGTCCAGTACCCTCCTGCCGCCGACGAAGATGAAGCGAAGCCCCCCCCCCCCCCGACAAAGCCGACAGCGCCCCAGGTAGTTTTTTTATTTTATTTTATTTATTTTTACTTTTATATTGATTTTATAAAAAAAAAAACTGTTTTAAAAAGAATTTTTAAACTGTTTTTTTTAGAAATCAAAACTGAGATTTTTAAAAGTATTTTAAAAACTGATTTTTAATTTATTTTTAAAACTGAATTTTTAAATATAGAAAACTGTTTTTATTTTTAAGATTCAAAACTGAGATTTTTAAAAGTTTGAAAAACTGATTTTATTTTAAGATTTAAAATAGAAAAGGTTTAAACTTTAAAAAGAAAATGGTTTGAACTTTAAAAAGATTTGATCTTTAAAATAGGAAATTCAAAAAGGCGTAATCTTTAAATTCAAAAAGGCGTAATCTTTAAATTCAAAAAGGCGTAATCTTTAAATTCAAAAAGGCGTAATCTTTAAATTCAAAAAGGCGTAATCTTTAAATTCAAAAAGGCGTAATCTTTAAAGTAGAAAAGGCGAAATATTTGAAAAGACGAGATCTTTATATAGTAAACTTCGAAGTAAAATAAAAATTCGATTTTTATATATAGAACTTTGAAATAAAAATTCGATTTTTATATATTGAACTCTGAACTAAAAATTTGATTTTTATATATGGACCTTCGAAATAAAAATATGATTTTTAAATATTGAATAGCAAGGTAAAAATTCGATTTTTATATATGTAGTGGCTACGGACGACGAAGCTGACGAAAATGCCATAGCGATGAAGATTTCTATCAAAGAAGAGCCGTGGAGCTAGGATAGCTATAAGTGAGAATTTCTCACCCTTTCAATTTTATTTCTAGTTATATTTATATATATATATACTAGGATGCAGACGGTGTTTAGTAGCACCCGACACAACCGTCCACATACCATGGACTTGTTTGTTTGGATGTTTGGTGATTGATTGAGATATTGATTTGAATGTGGTTTGTGGTGTGAAAAATCGAATCGATAAATTGGTTAGGATTAGACGTGCGCCGTTATAAGGCGAAGGAGTAAGGCTAGGTTAGACCCTTACTCCAAATTTTGTGGCTTGCATAACGAAAGTGAATTTGATTGATGTGTGAATGGCGTGGGCCTTCACTAGACCGGGGATAAGGCTAGGCCTTGTCCCGTTTCTAGTATCGTGCCGTTATGCCGCCGAAATTTTCTAAAACATGTTAGAAAAATAAAAATAACATTTTATTTAAAGAATGAACTGAATAGATATTCATATGTCGAAATAAAATATTTTATCGTTAAAAATATAATTTTTAACGTGAATATGAATATAGTGAAAGTGAATAAAATAAATATTCATTTACAAACCGGACGGTTTGTTTATGTACACCTATTTGATTGATATTGATTGGGTCGATAAATTTTACACATCGCCCAACTGCACAAATAAAATCTGTGCTTGATTGTTTGAAACCCTACACGGGTGTTGGGATGAAATATGAAGTCCACTCATCCTGATTGATTAAATATGTCGATCGATTGATTGACAGGCTGTTATAAGCGTTAGATATCTATATTTGATGCTTATACAGTGTAGTGCACTTTGGTTGATGGTTGATTATTTTTCAATACTATTATATACATGTGATGTATGAAAATCCATATAATTAATTTTATATGGTGATTGATTGGGCCTCATTCCAATTTGAAAAATAAAGAATATATAAAATAAAGGTTCATGTGTTGACTATACTCATCCGTTGGGAATAGTCATGTGTTGAACGAATTATTTTTATAATAAAATTTACATCTTTATCAATATAATATAAAGGTTCATGTGTTGACTATACTCATCCGTTGGGAATAGCCATGTGTTGAACGAATTATTTTTATAATAAAATTTACATCTTTATCAATATAAAATAAAGGTTCATGTGTTGACGGTACTCATTCGTTGAGATTAGTCATGTGTTGAACGAAATAATTTAACCAAAAATAGTCACACATGGACGGTACTCATTCGTTGAGATTAGTCGTGTGTTGACAAAAAGAAATATTTGAAATAGAATATATAAAGCCGTGTTGAATAGTGATGCGCCATTTTGACGCGAACGATATATATAACGATTTCGAAATGAATTGAATATATAACGATTTCGAAATGAATTGAATATATAACGATTTCGAAATGAATTGAATATATAACGATTTCGAAATGAATTGAATATATAACGATTTCGAAATGAATTGAATATATAACGATTTCGAAATGAATTGAATATATAACGATTTCGAAATGAATTGAATATATAACGATTTCGAAATGAATTGAATATATAACGATTTCGAAATGAATTGAATATATAACGATTTCGAAATGAATTGAATATATAACGATTTCGATTTGAATTGAATATAAAACGATTTCGATTTGAATGGAATAGAAAACCAATTTGATTTCAAATTGAATATATAATGAACTTGATTCAAATAGAAAACGAAACGAATTAATTTGAATAGAAAATGAATTTGAATCGAATAGAAAATCAATTTGAATTGAATTGATTTGAATTGAATTGAAAAACGAATTCGAATTGAATTTAAAATGAAGTGAAATGAATTCAAATTAAATTGAAATTTGAATTGAATAGAAATGAATTTTAAAACGAATTTATAAAGAAGAATTCAATTTTGATTTGAATTGAAATAGAAGTTGACTTCGTTTTTGAAACGAATTCAAAACTAAATATATAATTCGTTTTAAATAGAAATCGACGAAATATATATTATATATATTATATATATAATATAATGGCCTGAATAGAACGCGCCGCGCCGCGGCAGTTCGTAAATTTCGACCATTTATTTCAAACGGACATTACGGGAGATCCGACCGTCGGATTCTCCTAAAACCGGAACCGTTGGGTTCGTATCGAAAAGAGCTTTCTAACGAATATTAGAAATTCAAAATCTAACGGTTGGATTTGGAGATACGTCCAAATCAAATTCGAAAAAGGTCGCTGTAAGTGCAGTTCGATGGCCATCGTTGGAAATCGACTGTACGGGCCTTGATAAAATTATTAAAAATATCAATAATTTGTGTAAAATCATAAGAAATGATTTGGGAAAAATTGGGGTGAAAAACTCCATATTTGAAAAGATAAAAATAGATTTTTATCAAAATGAACTAGTTTTGAACTAAATTTAAAACCCAATCATTTTTAAAATAAATGAATTAGATTTAAAAAGGGGTTTTAAATAATCGAATTTCTAATATGTTTGATTAAGTTTGAGATGGGTTTATCGTGAACAGTGTTTTAAATAACACTAGTTCTTTAACCCGATAACAAATAGAATGTGATTTGGGTTTGTTGTGAACTGTGTTTTAAATAACACCTAGTTCTTTAACCCAGTAAAAGGAGTTTTATTGAATCTGCAATTAGATTGAAATTCGAACTGATAATCTAAATTATCAAATTTAGAAATGAGCGAGAATGGAGTATCACCAGTTTTGCTCCAAAGCGATAGTTAAATCTTTAATTAGATTTGAACGTGAAATGGTAATTAATTTTACCGATAACACCACGGTGTTAGATATGGAGTATTACCAGTTTTGCTTCATGGGATGAATAGGTTGGGATTGGGAAATAAAATAAATAATTACTTCGTTGTGGTTCGCTAATCTCGACTAGTTGGAAAACCATAATTTGGTTTTAAATGACATCCAAAGGAAGATTTCAGGATAAATTTTAAAGAATTTATCTTGGATAAAATTAATGGGAACTTTTCCCTAAGAATGTGGAATTTAGAAACTAGCTGTAGGTTGGCTATGAAGAATGGTTTCCTGGGTATTGATCTGATGTTGGTTTCGGCCTTCGGGGTTAATGTTCGGGAAATTGTTCTCTTGCTAATTTGCGGTTAGTGACTAATGAATTAGAATGAGGCGTATGTTGTGTTTGTGTAACATTTGTTTTCAATATACGCGGGTTGTTCGGAAAGTCCGGGTTTATACCCATTCTGAATAACCGATTCGACGATATGTCGAAGATGAAGACGGTGGTTGAAGACCGGAAGTCTTCACATCGTAGGGATAATTACTGACGATCCTGATTGGGCTGTACACCCAAGAGGATGGAAATAGTTAGTGGTCGTCCAGACGTACTTGGAGATGGATGGATATGCGAGGAAAGTGCCTCCGGTTTCGTTCAGACCCAGAACGGACTTGTAAATGGATTGTGTGCCTGACATTGGATTTTATTCTGTGTTGATTGATTTCTATTAAATATATATCTGCTTGGCGGCGGAGAATTTATTCTCTTGCTTAACGCCCTTCTCTGAGACGTACGAGCTTAGAGGTTATATATCGATAGATATCAATCGCATGGCATGAATTGCCTGTGTGGCATGCTGAGTTGCATGGATCAAGGCTTTTGTTGAAAAGCAAAGTCTTGTGGTTGATGATCAAAGCACGCCTACGTGGCAGCTTTGTGTATAGCGTGTATTCGCAAGCCTCACACCTCGGTATGAGTTAAAAACGGGATACGGACCGCTGGGAGAGCGCACGTTTCTTTCTAGCTTTGGTGGTGTCAGTGACTTACCAGCCCTGACATATATATACTTTTCACCTTTGTGGTTGTTGGAATGAGGCGCCTCGATTATAGGTCTGTAAGGACCGGGAAACGTGTGTTCAGGCATAATTAATCCTCTAACGTAAGTGAGGACCGGCCCAGCCGCATCCAGGGGTTACCCAGTGTGCGTAATCCCGGGGACATTTGCTAGAGTGTCTCGAACGCGGAGAGGAGCTTGCCCCTTGCCTCGACTCATGACGGAAATCCAATTTCCAATACGTGTATCGCGGTTTTAATTGTAGAACTAGTATGGCGACATGATATATGGTACCCATGCCGTCTATGATTTATACTTATGATTGAAATGTTTTGACACTATACACTTATTATAGTATCAAATGATTTGTTTTAAAACGTATCAAGCATGTTTGGCTATTATAAGGGAAAACCCTATCCCCCGGCTTGCGTTGCATTGTATGATAGGACCTGGGTCTTATAATAGCTTCATTTTTCGAAAAAGCATTGCGTTGTTTATTCTATGCACTGGTATTCTTGGGAGGAAACCCGTTCCGTGTTATACGGCGTGGTCCCTTGAATTACTCTCTTTTAAAGTAAAGTTTTAAATAACTGTTTTAGTTCTCACACCAGTCACATGACTGACCTGGAGTTTATTGTTTTAACCTAAACTCTGGGTGCCCCTATTTTCCGCACGGGCAGCTAGTAGTTTTGGTTTTGCAGATTTATATTCACAGGATCCTGGTTTACAGCTGGAATGATATCCGGAAAGCTCTGTATCCGTATATCACCTTCAGTTGTGCTTTATATTATTTTTCCGCTGCTATGTATTTAAATGTAATTTAAATCTCTGATATTTCTGTGTAATATTTATTCATTTATACTCTGTATATTCTTGTATCTGATGGAATTGTTGTAATATACAATGAAATGTTCTTCTGTTTGTGTTCTGGTTTGTCATGTTCTCAACGTTCAGGGGTTTCGAACGGTTTAGATCGGTTTAACGACTGATTCAGATCGAGCGAAATTCCTTGCCGTCACATTTGGTATCAGAGCTTTGGTTTACAGAGCTCGAGAACAAGACACATTAGAACCATACGAAAGAATTCATCAGATATTGGATTAGTAATATCCAATTAGAATGACTCGTTAGAGATAGGATCAGTAGTATCCTAGAACGAGTGTGAAGAGTATATTTTTCAAATGAAAACAATTTTGTTTTGAAAATTTAAATCATGCTATACGTATTTGAATATTTATTTATTTTGAATGTGGACAATCTAGTATATAAAGGTTTTGCATATACGCGTCATGAACGTATATCCGAAGTTTTAATATATTAGATAGATATAGAGTCACACTCTAGGCACCCGGACATGGTCCTGATGATGAAGTATACCATCACCAGTATTTATTTTCGAGTGACGAAGGCGTGATTTTCTATATATTTCCATTAGGCTGGTGTGAGAACCCAAAACTTATATAGTTAGAACACATTGTTGTGAATTGGCATCAAAAACATGATTTTCTTTATATATATCAAAATTTATGAATTTGAAACTCTAATCCACTAATTGATTGATGTTTGTGTTGTTTGTTTAATTGTTTGCTGATTTTTAACCATTTATGCCTAATATAATCAAATATTGAATTGTATTGAAAATTGGTCGCGTTTGCTTGCATATATATATATATATATATATATATCATTGAACAGGTCATAGCAAGGAGGCTAGAGCCGAGAATAGAATTTGTTTGCCCGACAAATAGGTACATGTTTATTACATAATTTACTGTTTTGTTTGGGTGATGATGATTTTGTGAGCCTATTGGCTAGCCGCTTGGCTTTTTCTTTTTCTTTTTGAGATCTGAAGGACCGGGAACGCTATTTGCAATTTCCCGATGCTCCCGGTGCAGGGGAGGTTATGGCGAAATTTTTCGAAAATTTAGGGTGTTAGCCAAATTTTTGAAGTTTTGGAAATTCTCAGAAACTAAAGAGTTGGAGAATGGAAGCCAGAACGAACATAGAGTTGAATAATCAAACCACTTTCGACTTTGTTCCTTTTCGGGGACGAAAAGTTTTAAGTGGGGGAGATTGTAATAACCCGCAAAATCTGGGCCAGTTTAAAATTTTTATTTTGGCCATTTTAGCGAATTTTGAATATTTAAAATAGATTATTTTAAATAATGGCGACGGAAAATTTATTTTCAATATAGAATCGACGTATATATTATATACGTCGTCGTTAGAATATAAATAATTATATATAATTATAAATAGAAAAGAAAATGGCGCGGTAGTTCGAAAATTCGATTTCTAATTTCAAATGAATATACAGAATTCAATATAAGTCAGAATTGAACGAAACAAGAAATATTTGAATCTGTATAACTATATCTTTGTAACGAAGTTAACAAACTGAGATTTCATTTTAGAAATGATGAGATATGTCCAGTTGAAAATTAGAAATAGTCGCTGTGGAATTTATATATATTTTAATATAATATATAGCCCTTAAAAATAGCCATTTTGCAAATGACCTCGGATTTCGACGAAACCACTTTTGTTGGATCCGTGATGTCAAATTATTGCTAGATTCCAAATTTCATAATTTTTCGAATCAATATGTGAGCGTGGCAAAGGAAAACGCGTTTGACCAGTTTCAGTTGATTTTAATCGACTGGAAATTGGCCATTTTTCTAACGGTCTCAGAATTCGACGAAACTAGTTTTGTTAGGACCGTATCGTCAATACGAAGCTAGAAAATATTTTTCTGGAATTTTTCGAGTTAGTTTGTGCCCCCGGTAATTTGAAATATACGTTTAAAATTCAATATAGTGATTTAAAAGTAAATTCAAGGGAAACTGACTGTAACAATCGAATCAGCTTGCGATACATGTTTCATTGTGTTCGGAATGGGGGTGAAACGCTATGGACGACAGGCGGTGGGTCTCGTTTTGAGGTCGAAAATAAAAGTTGCTTTTTGAAAGTAATTAAATAATTAAATATATATATATTTTTCATATAAACCCCCCCCCTCTCGTTTTCATTCTAAAAACAGAAATCAAATAAATAAAAAAAAAAAAAAAAAAAAAAAGAAAAACCCCCAATCGCGATCGCCCCCCCCAGGATCCGTCGCCAGAGCCACCCAACGCCGCCTCTTCGCCAGCTCCGACCACCGCCCCTCCCCAGATGCATCGCCGCCCTTTCCCCTTCTTCTTCGATGATCCCCGAACCCCAAACCCGTCGCCCCATCGTACGCCATCGCCAATAGCGATCCACGCCACCGCAGTCCCCCCCCCTGTCGATGACCGCTTCCCCTCCCCTGTCGATGGTCGCGCTCCACTCGCGAAGTCCAGTACCCTCCTGCCGCCGACGAAGATGAAGCGAAGCCCCCCCCCCCCCCCGACAAAGCCGACAGCGCCCCAGGTAGTTTTTTTATTTTATTTTATTTATTTTTACTTTTATATTGATTTTATAAAAAAAAAAACTGTTTTAAAAAGAATTTTTAAACTGTTTTTTTTAGAAATCAAAACTGAGATTTTTAAAAGTATTTTAAAAACTGATTTTTAATTTATTTTTAAAACTGAATTTTTAAATATAGAAAACTGTTTTTATTTTTAAGATTCAAAACTGAGATTTTTAAAAGTTTGAAAAACTGATTTTATTTTAAGATTTAAAATAGAAAAGGTTTAAACTTTAAAAAGAAAATGGTTTGAACTTTAAAAAGATTTGATCTTTAAAATAGGAAATTCAAAAAGGCGTAATCTTTAAATTCAAAAAGGCGTAATCTTTAAATTCAAAAAGGCGTAATCTTTAAATTCAAAAAGGCGTAATCTTTAAATTCAAAAAGGCGTAATCTTTAAATTCAAAAAGGCGTAATCTTTAAAGTAGAAAAGGCGAAATATTTGAAAAGACGAGATCTTTATATAGTAAACTTCGAAGTAAAATAAAAATTCGATTTTTATATATAGAACTTTGAAATAAAAATTCGATTTTTATATATTGAACTCTGAACTAAAAATTTGATTTTTATATATGGACCTTCGAAATAAAAATATGATTTTTAAATATTGAATAGCAAGGTAAAAATTCGATTTTTATATATGTAGTGGCTACGGACGACGAAGCTGACGAAAATGCCATAGCGATGAAGATTTCTATCAAAGAAGAGCCGTGGAGCTAGGATAGCTATAAGTGAGAATTTCTCACCCTTTCAATTTTATTTCTAGTTATATTTATATATATATATACTAGGATGCAGACGGTGTTTAGTAGCACCCGACACAACCGTCCACATACCATGGACTTGTTTGTTTGGATGTTTGGTGATTGATTGAGATATTGATTTGAATGTGGTTTGTGGTGTGAAAAATCGAATCGATAAATTGGTTAGGATTAGACGTGCGCCGTTATAAGGCGAAGGAGTAAGGCTAGGTTAGACCCTTACTCCAAATTTTGTGGCTTGCATAACGAAAGTGAATTTGATTGATGTGTGAATGGCGTGGGCCTTCACTAGACCGGGGATAAGGCTAGGCCTTGTCCCGTTTCTAGTATCGTGCCGTTATGCCGCCGAAATTTTCTAAAACATGTTAGAAAAATAAAAATAACATTTTATTTAAAGAATGAACTGAATAGATATTCATATGTCGAAATAAAATATTTTATCGTTAAAAATATAATTTTTAACGTGAATATGAATATAGTGAAAGTGAATAAAATAAATATTCATTTACAAACCGGACGGTTTGTTTATGTACACCTATTTGATTGATATTGATTGGGTCGATAAATTTTACACATCGCCCAACTGCACAAATAAAATCTGTGCTTGATTGTTTGAAACCCTACACGGGTGTTGGGATGAAATATGAAGTCCACTCATCCTGATTGATTAAATATGTCGATCGATTGATTGACAGGCTGTTATAAGCGTTAGATATCTATATTTGATGCTTATACAGTGTAGTGCACTTTGGTTGATGGTTGATTATTTTTCAATACTATTATATACATGTGATGTATGAAAATCCATATAATTAATTTTATATGGTGATTGATTGGGCCTCATTCCAATTTGAAAAATAAAGAATATATAAAATAAAGGTTCATGTGTTGACTATACTCATCCGTTGGGAATAGTCATGTGTTGAACGAATTATTTTTATAATAAAATTTACATCTTTATCAATATAATATAAAGGTTCATGTGTTGACTATACTCATCCGTTGGGAATAGCCATGTGTTGAACGAATTATTTTTATAATAAAATTTACATCTTTATCAATATAAAATAAAGGTTCATGTGTTGACGGTACTCATTCGTTGAGATTAGTCATGTGTTGAACGAAATAATTTAACCAAAAATAGTCACACATGGACGGTACTCATTCGTTGAGATTAGTCGTGTGTTGACAAAAAGAAATATTTGAAATAGAATATATAAAGCCGTGTTGAATAGTGATGCGCCATTTTGACGCGAACGATATATATAACGATTTCGAAATGAATTGAATATATAACGATTTCGAAATGAATTGAATATATAACGATTTCGAAATGAATTGAATATATAACGATTTCGAAATGAATTGAATATATAACGATTTCGAAATGAATTGAATATATAACGATTTCGAAATGAATTGAATATATAACGATTTCGAAATGAATTGAATATATAACGATTTCGAAATGAATTGAATATATAACGATTTCGAAATGAATTGAATATATAACGATTTCGAAATGAATTGAATATATAACGATTTCGATTTGAATTGAATATAAAACGATTTCGATTTGAATGGAATAGAAAACCAATTTGATTTCAAATTGAATATATAATGAACTTGATTCAAATAGAAAACGAAACGAATTAATTTGAATAGAAAATGAATTTGAATCGAATAGAAAATCAATTTGAATTGAATTGATTTGAATTGAATTGAAAAACGAATTCGAATTGAATTTAAAATGAAGTGAAATGAATTCAAATTAAATTGAAATTTGAATTGAATAGAAATGAATTTTAAAACGAATTTATAAAGAAGAATTCAATTTTGATTTGAATTGAAATAGAAGTTGACTTCGTTTTTGAAACGAATTCAAAACTAAATATATAATTCGTTTTAAATAGAAATCGACGAAATATATATTATATATATTATATATATAATATAATGGCCTGAATAGAACGCGCCGCGCCGCGGCAGTTCGTAAATTTCGACCATTTATTTCAAACGGACATTACGGGAGATCCGACCGTCGGATTCTCCTAAAACCGGAACCGTTGGGTTCGTATCGAAAAGAGCTTTCTAACGAATATTAGAAATTCAAAATCTAACGGTTGGATTTGGAGATACGTCCAAATCAAATTCGAAAAAGGTCGCTGTAAGTGCAGTTCGATGGCCATCGTTGGAAATCGACTGTACGGGCCTTGATAAAATTATTAAAAATATCAATAATTTGTGTAAAATCATAAGAAATGATTTGGGAAAAATTGGGGTGAAAAACTCCATATTTGAAAAGATAAAAATAGATTTTTATCAAAATGAACTAGTTTTGAACTAAATTTAAAACCCAATCATTTTTAAAATAAATGAATTAGATTTAAAAAGGGGTTTTAAATAATCGAATTTCTAATATGTTTGATTAAGTTTGAGATGGGTTTATCGTGAACAGTGTTTTAAATAACACTAGTTCTTTAACCCGATAACAAATAGAATGTGATTTGGGTTTGTTGTGAACTGTGTTTTAAATAACACCTAGTTCTTTAACCCAGTAAAAGGAGTTTTATTGAATCTGCAATTAGATTGAAATTCGAACTGATAATCTAAATTATCAAATTTAGAAATGAGCGAGAATGGAGTATCACCAGTTTTGCTCCAAAGCGATAGTTAAATCTTTAATTAGATTTGAACGTGAAATGGTAATTAATTTTACCGATAACACCACGGTGTTAGATATGGAGTATTACCAGTTTTGCTTCATGGGATGAATAGGTTGGGATTGGGAAATAAAATAAATAATTACTTCGTTGTGGTTCGCTAATCTCGACTAGTTGGAAAACCATAATTTGGTTTTAAATGACATCCAAAGGAAGATTTCAGGATAAATTTTAAAGAATTTATCTTGGATAAAATTAATGGGAACTTTTCCCTAAGAATGTGGAATTTAGAAACTAGCTGTAGGTTGGCTATGAAGAATGGTTTCCTGGGTATTGATCTGATGTTGGTTTCGGCCTTCGGGGTTAATGTTCGGGAAATTGTTCTCTTGCTAATTTGCGGTTAGTGACTAATGAATTAGAATGAGGCGTATGTTGTGTTTGTGTAACATTTGTTTTCAATATACGCGGGTTGTTCGGAAAGTCCGGGTTTATACCCATTCTGAATAACCGATTCGACGATATGTCGAAGATGAAGACGGTGGTTGAAGACCGGAAGTCTTCACATCGTAGGGATAATTACTGACGATCCTGATTGGGCTGTACACCCAAGAGGATGGAAATAGTTAGTGGTCGTCCAGACGTACTTGGAGATGGATGGATATGCGAGGAAAGTGCCTCCGGTTTCGTTCAGACCCAGAACGGACTTGTAAATGGATTGTGTGCCTGACATTGGATTTTATTCTGTGTTGATTGATTTCTATTAAATATATATCTGCTTGGCGGCGGAGAATTTATTCTCTTGCTTAACGCCCTTCTCTGAGACGTACGAGCTTAGAGGTTATATATCGATAGATATCAATCGCATGGCATGAATTGCCTGTGTGGCATGCTGAGTTGCATGGATCAAGGCTTTTGTTGAAAAGCAAAGTCTTGTGGTTGATGATCAAAGCACGCCTACGTGGCAGCTTTGTGTATAGCGTGTATTCGCAAGCCTCACACCTCGGTATGAGTTAAAAACGGGATACGGACCGCTGGGAGAGCGCACGTTTCTTTCTAGCTTTGGTGGTGTCAGTGACTTACCAGCCCTGACATATATATACTTTTCACCTTTGTGGTTGTTGGAATGAGGCGCCTCGATTATAGGTCTGTAAGGACCGGGAAACGTGTGTTCAGGCATAATTAATCCTCTAACGTAAGTGAGGACCGGCCCAGCCGCATCCAGGGGTTACCCAGTGTGCGTAATCCCGGGGACATTTGCTAGAGTGTCTCGAACGCGGAGAGGAGCTTGCCCCTTGCCTCGACTCATGACGGAAATCCAATTTCCAATACGTGTATCGCGGTTTTAATTGTAGAACTAGTATGGCGACATGATATATGGTACCCATGCCGTCTATGATTTATACTTATGATTGAAATGTTTTGACACTATACACTTATTATAGTATCAAATGATTTGTTTTAAAACGTATCAAGCATGTTTGGCTATTATAAGGGAAAACCCTATCCCCCGGCTTGCGTTGCATTGTATGATAGGACCTGGGTCTTATAATAGCTTCATTTTTCGAAAAAGCATTGCGTTGTTTATTCTATGCACTGGTATTCTTGGGAGGAAACCCGTTCCGTGTTATACGGCGTGGTCCCTTGAATTACTCTCTTTTAAAGTAAAGTTTTAAATAACTGTTTTAGTTCTCACACCAGTCACATGACTGACCTGGAGTTTATTGTTTTAACCTAAACTCTGGGTGCCCCTATTTTCCGCACGGGCAGCTAGTAGTTTTGGTTTTGCAGATTTATATTCACAGGATCCTGGTTTACAGCTGGAATGATATCCGGAAAGCTCTGTATCCGTATATCACCTTCAGTTGTGCTTTATATTATTTTTCCGCTGCTATGTA
This sequence comes from Allium sativum, assembly GCA_030737875.1. Classification (NCBI taxonomy): domain Eukaryota; kingdom Viridiplantae; phylum Streptophyta; class Magnoliopsida; order Asparagales; family Amaryllidaceae; genus Allium; species Allium sativum. The sequence continues at coordinate 399,652,211 of CM060926.1, read as the reverse complement.
TTTAAATGTAATTTAAATCTCTGATATTTCTGTGTAATATTTATTCATTTATACTCTGTATATTCTTGTATCTGATGGAATTGTTGTAATATACAATGAAATGTTCTTCTGTTTGTGTTCTGGTTTGTCATGTTCTCAACGTTCAGGGGTTTCGAACGGTTTAGATCGGTTTAACGACTGATTCAGATCGAGCGAAATTCCTTGCCGTCACAGATTATAAGCGGTCAAAATAGCGGCAGGGGGTGCAGCAGTGTAGTTCCGATGGAGTATGGGCATGCACGTGCTTCGGAGTGGAAAATCAGGCACATGGCATCAGTAGTATACACTGTGCATCTCGAATTTGTGTCGGGTTGCTATCATAGGGATTGATACACCTTATGCTAGGACCAACACAAGGTATCTACACGCAAGAGAGGGTCGATTGACACAGACACAAGGAAAGTTAATACAATTAGGGAGCTGATCGGTAGGATAGTAAGGGTACATCTAACATCTTCTTGGCAATTAGGTTGGTTGAGGTAAGATCCTTATACTAGATGTACACCTGATGGCTACCACAATAGCGGGGTTGGGATCACCTTACTTTATAACACAGGCTACTAGTTGGGACACTAGTAGGGGGTACAGATCCTTTTTCACAGGATACTAGTTGGGAAACTAGAAGGAATATGAATCGTTCTATAAAAAACACTAGTTAGGGTGCTAGTTGGGTGGTGCAGAGAAAATAGGAAATCAGAGAAAGAACCGAAGAGCATTCAGTGTATCTTACCTTGTCATATCTAACGATCATCATTTGTTGTCTTGCTATGCTTATTATCATGTTTATGGTTTGGTATCCAGTTTATTCATGTCATGATCCTTTTACCTGTTTACATGCTGAAAATCACTGGACTTACCAGGCTTTATGTCTAACTCTGTTTTGTTTCGCTCTCTTTTCTTCCATTCCCCCTAGGTCCACAGGGAGGGAATATTACCACTTAGCTCAGTTTTCTTTCTAAGCTCGATGATAGATGATGTATTGCTTTGGACTCTCTTTTCCACTGTTATGGCTGGCTCATGCTTTATTGGGGAATATCATTGTCATTTCATGCTTCTTTATTTTGTTAAACAAGACAAATGCTTATTGTAATGGGTATTGGTGTTTTGGTGTTGGAAAACAATCTTTGTACAAGCTGTTTTACCAAGCTTCCATTTTATCAATAAAGTAAAGTTCTATTTATTTTCCGCTATTTAAATTTTTTATGTTTTGTAATTTTTCTGTTCTATACACTTATGACGCTCCACTGAAGTTAAGGCATTCCCTTTGTGAGTGACCTTAACGTAGGTGGGGTGTTACAGGTTTCCCACTGAACAAATTCAAAAAAAATAATGAATTTATTTTTAATCAATCATTTTCTTTTGATCAGTGTCATTGGTTTAGAATGATGAGAGATATGATAGGTGTTTTATTAAGCAAATTAATACAAATAATTCTAAGGAAAATAACGAATATATTTAGTGCACATAATGTATAATTTGAATGAAGTTTCATATACAATTTTTGTGATTAATATCATTGAATAAATCATAGTCTTTGCAAATTTACTTTATAATAAGACAAGTTAAATTTGTCTATTTCTTGCACCTTATAATAAACCATAGTTTTTGTAGATAACAATGTTGTCTTTTAATCGGTGCCATTGATTTTAGAACGACGAGAAGTATGATATGTATTTTATTAAGAAAATTACGACAAATTTTTTTAAGGAAATTAAGGAATGTATTTAATGCACATGACATATAATTTGAATGAATTTTCATCTATAATTTTTATGATTAATTATCTTTGAGTAAACCATAGTTTTTGCAGATTTACTTTACAGTAAAACAAATTAACTTTGTCTACTTCTTGCATTTTATAAAATAATTATTTTACTACACAACACTGCTACATTCATTTCAATATTCGACGCTTCTATGCATGGTTAGACGTCTATTTTACAGAATACTCTGTTTTGTGCTATAAAATGGTCACTTATATTAGTATATTCCAACGATAATAAAAATAATATCTTCTGTACTTTGTTTCATTGATAGTGTTTCCTAATACAGTTTGATTTAATTATTATCTTCAATGAAATTTTACATATAATTCTTATTTTATATTACATTGTATGAATAGTGAAAATATTGCAATTCCAAACTACCATAATATTTTAATATTGTATTTGACAAAATGTGAGATACCGAAAATGTTGCAATTTTACTTCTTTCAATAAAATTTGAAACAATATTTCACTTAGAATGTAATTTCTCCATTTTAGAACCAAAATGTTATTTACTATAGCTAACTATGTACATATTGAAATTTCTGTGTTAAACATGGAATAAACTCATAATGAACTTATGTGGCTTAAACTTGGAAAGTATAAAATGAGAATAATGTAATTGCCAAAAAATTTAAGAATAATAGAAAGTCAGTGTTAACTTATTTTTCTTTAAAATCATTACAATCTAAAAATATTACCTATAATTCTTCATTTCATATTATTTAAATAGATTTATCGAAAGATATTTATAATTGGCATTTAAGAAAAAGCTAATCTAAGAATATAAAAAAATCATGAATATATGTTTTCATTTTTATATAACAACAAATAAAAAATACATTGTTAAATAAATTATGTGTTGAGTCCCATGTGCGTAGCACGGGTTCGCACTAGTATCATAAATGGCAAGTCCGTTTTATTAACATGAATACCATACGATAAAGGAAATATCATATTGAATAATGGAAGTGGTTTCATGTCCAAACTCATTTTCAATCAAGAATCATGAATGAAAAAAAATCCATAAAGGAAAAATGGTCACAGAAAAATTCAACAAATCGTGAAGATGAAACATGACCCTAGTGGTCGTTACCCAAAATTATAAGGTCATATGACCTTGTGGAAAATTACATAAATATTCTACCATCCTCCGGTATGTAGAATCTAGATTGTTACATATGTATTTTTGATGTATCGTGAATAACACATAGGTAGTAGGCGTTATGATTTGATTTTTAATCTTTAATGCTGAAGTAATTAAAATATGCAATATGATGTCACACACTTTTAGCTAGACATATGGAACAATTTGTCTACTTCTGTGTATTGTAATGCACAATGTTAAGGGATAACTACCACAAACTTTTTCATATCTATGCAAATTTTAATGCATGAAGATGTTTGCATTGAATAAAATAAAATTAATTTATTATGATGTACAATCACATCAACTTAATATTGTTAAATTATCTATACCATATAGATATCAAATGAAATAACATTGTTAAAGATTGGATATGCTTTAGGAAATAGAATTTTAACTTGTATATTGATATAGTTGGAAAATATTGTGCATACTATAGTGGATCTTAATTGAAGTAAATTGTTACTTTTTAAATATATTTAATAATATGTATTCACCTTAATAAGATTATAAATATTATGATGTGGATTATCAAAAATCACTGTTGATCATTATATAAAATGAAATCAAATCCATATATACAAAATTTTATAAATAATAATTAGTAATCAAACTAAAACTTAGTTTTAAACATTCTTAATTATTATGTACCAACCAAAAACTAAATTTGGGCATTTTCGATATCAATGAGTTTTGAGGGGAGCTCCAATATAGAAAAGTACAATACTGCTTGGTCTAATTCTCTTGTGTACCAGAGGATCCTTATGCATTAGGAATGCCTCTTATTTATAGCCAGTCTATCATGACACTATTAATGGTAAGCCTTCTCTTTGGATTACTGCAATGACATATTTATGACTAAATTGACGTAGTATATCCAAACTTGGTTCCAACATTCAAGCTGTCTTGAAAGACGATGAAATTTTATGATGAAACCTTGAGGACCTATCTTTGGAGGTATCTACAATTCCATAAGCAGTAAGTACTAAGGAAGCATCGTAGTTTGTTGTCTCTAGTCTATATGAGTCCGTGTTTTCCTTAAGACAACAACTGGAAGAAGCTCATCGAGGCTTCCAATGATCAAACTCCAAGAACTTGAAACCGAGGATGATCGAATTATCAGAATTACAGTAGTCGCTCCTCTTGCGGGCAGTGATAGAGGCCTTACTGCTGTTTGACTTCCTATTTCTTACGTAACAACTATTATTCGTTTCACTCATCATTCTTAATCCAAAGGAAGTTCTATTCGAATTCCCATGCCTACTACATCAGAGGATCTTATTTGTATTTTAGATAGTAAAATGATTTGCTTCACAGAATATAGGAAAGAATGGTATCCAAGATATATAAGAGGATAGAGAAGCATTTCTAATCTTATTTAGAGAAGGCTCTGAAGGGGGTCAAGGTTGGGGTTAGGAAAATTGTTCCTTTTGTACATATTGTACTCTGGCCATACTAAAAAATATCTAGATAATCTTTCTATGATTTTGAGATTCTTCATCCTTTTAACCGATCTAATTCTTTTTAATTCTATCTCAAAGTGCTTTTTCCCCTTGGTATTTTCTTTTATTTATACCTTTAGTACACTTTCTTATCACTCGTAATGATATCTTTACGGCCTCGTTGGGATTCTTTTCCAGTGCTCATCCAAAGCTAGGAAATATCCTCCTAAGGTTTCGATATTACAACTCAACATTTTTTTAGTTGAAGAACTTCCCAATTCTAGTCTCCTTGGGAATATTCACAATTGTAATCTCCTTGGAAATCTTCCTGATTCACCCCCCTTGGGAATCTACTCATTGCATGGTAAGACTAAAACATTACTCACTATCATTGGGAATGTACCAAATGCTACAATTTATATGGAAATCTACCTAATAAATGACACATTTGGACCGTGAATCACTACCATTGGATATCTACCCAATACTATGACCTAATTGAGAATCTATCTAATATAAGTTACCGTTAAACTATGACTGATTACCATTGGGAATCCACATATATTCTAATCTAATTGGGAATCTGACCAATGCATGACACCTTTAGACTGTGACTCACTGTCATTGAGAATCTACCTAAAACTCTAATCTAGTTGGGAATCTACCAAACACATGAAACATTTAGACCATGACTTGCTACTATTGGAAATTTATCCAATTCTCTAATCTAATTAGGATTCTACCTAACATATGGGACCTCTAGATCGTAACTCATTATCAGCATCCATTTTACTTTTTAATGTCTTTTTAAACTTCATCGATGTGGATTTTCTCTAGTGGCGCATCATTATAGGGCGCTCTTAAGAGAGGTCTACCAACTTCTCTATAACGACACGCATTTTGCCCGACCTTAATCGATCGCTAGATCGATCAAAATCGTTCAAAACCCGCATACGTTAACTTTGGGAATACAATACATTAGAACAATAACAACAGACTTTTATAAACATCATAATAATGTTACATCAGAGTATAGAATATCAGAGTACATTGATAAATAAAATACAGCGGAAGACTTATTATAATAAATGTAATACAAAGCAGCGGAAACAAATACAACTAATATAGCGGAAGGCTATCATGCTCTGGACACAGCTTTAAGCTTCGATCCAGGATCCTGCTAAAGAGATAAGTATCTACAAAAAGCTACTCGACTGCCCATGTGGAAAATATGGGCACCCGAGTTTGCCAAGTGAAACAAACTACAAGTCAGTCATGGGACTGGTATGAGAAATCTAACTTAACTAATCTAATTATAAGGCTAATCATAGGACCACGCCGCTAACGTGGAACGGGTATACTCCATTGGATTGCCATTGCATAAAATAAAGTAAATCGTTAAACAACGCAATAATTTTTAGAAAAATGAAACCATTATAAGACTCAAGTCCCATCACACAATGCAACGCAAAACAAAGGATAGAGTTTTACCTTATAATGGTCAAAAATTCTTAATACGATAAAAACGGATTTGATATTATTATTAGTGTATATATATTTCAAAAACAATTTCAATCATAATGTATCAATCATAGACGGCATGGGTACCATATATCATGTCTCCATACTAGTTCTACAATCAAAACCGCATGGTGTCGTATTGGAAGTTGGGTTTCCATCATGAAATCGAGGCTAGGGATCGTCCTCTCCGATTCGAGACACTCTAGCAAATGCCTCGGGATCACACATATGGGCAACCCTTGGACGCGGTAGGGCTGGTCCCTACCTAACGGTAGTGGATTGGCAATTCCTGAACACACGTTTCCCCGTTCCTTTGAACCTATAGTATGACCACTTCCGGCCTATAAATCCGAGGCGCCTCAAAATCCATCATCCACATAAGTAAAATGTCAGCCGGTTTAAGCACTGACACTACCCCTAGCTAGAAAGAAACGTGTGCACTCCCTACGGTCCATATCCCGTTTTTGACTCATACCGGGGTGTGAGGCTCGCGAAGTCACGCTATACACAAAGCTACGCCTAAACAGGCTATGCTTTGATCATCCCACAAGGCCTTGCTTTTCAACAAAAGCCTTGATCCATGCATCTTGGCATGCCACATTGTCAATCCATACCATACCATTGATTCCTACCAATATATAACCTCTAAGCTCATACATCTCAGAGAAGGGTGTTAACCACCAAAAAGATATATATTTAGCCAAGATCAACAAATACAGTATAAAGGAATACAATGTCAGACATACGATCCATTTACAAGTCCGTTCTGGGTCTGAACGAAACTGGAGGCACCTTATACCTCGCATATCCGAACAATCAACACTACGTCCGGACGGCTACCCCTGACTCCCCTTCAAGGTAGCTACTCCAATCATGGGCCTCAGTAGTAACACATCCATTCGAGGTGAAGATTGTCGGTCTTCAATCACCGCCTTCAACTCTTCGACTTAGATCGTCGTATAATAATTTGAAACGAGATTGAACTCGGTCCTTTCAAATGATCCTCGCATAAATATAGTATAAAACCATTTCATATCGTTGATAGTATTTAATAACGATTTATCGCTATTTATATTTATATATATATATAAGGCCATATTCATTTAACGACATTTTGGGTCGATCGGTGGCCCTGGCGCCGTTTTCAACCAAATTTGATTTACACAATTTTTTTTTGAAATCTAACCGTTGGATTTTATCAAAATTTATATCATCGGAAAGATCTTCCCAAAGCGGACCTAACGGTTCCAGATTTGGGAAAATCTGATGGTCGGATCTTACGATATAATCGTTTAAGGTTACGATTGCCGAAACGCGAACTGCCGCATGCGATTCGTTTAATTTTAATTTATATATATATATATATATATATAAATTATAATTCCTTTAGCGGTTTCAACTAATAAAATCCATTCTTTTTATCGCATCTAAAATGACGATAAAAATGCCAATTTTACTTCTACTCTTTTTATTGTCCCTAGAATGACAATAAAAATACTTCTCTTAATTCTAAGCTTTTTGTTGAATATAGAATGTCAATAAAATGTCACTTTAAATCTACCCTTTTTAATAAAAAAAAACTATTCCTAAAAATGTACCTTTACTTTTATTAAATTACATGAAAAGTGTAACTTCTACCTTTAATCTTAATTACATGAAAATATAACTCTTATTTTAAACCTTAATTACATGAAAATGAAATTCTTCCTTTAAATAGAAAAAGTACTTTCCTTTCTTTAAATTTTAAATTACATTAAAAATGTAATTTTCCTCCTTTATCATAATTTACATGATAAATGTAAATTTTTCACCTTTAATCTAATTCACATGGAAATTGACTTAATTACATAAAAATGTAATTTTTATTTTCTCTAACTTAATTACATAAAAATGTAAAACCTTTCTAATTTTTATTTACATTAAGAAAATGTAACTTTCCTCTTTCTTTTATTATCTTATCTCAAAAATGTGGTGTTTGATGCAAACATATTTTTATTTCAAAAATATGATCATTTTTTTAGTTTCATGACTTGCATTAAAAATGTACTCTTTTCTTTCAATGCATTATTTCTATTTTAAAACGAAATCTTTTACTTCAACCCTTGATTTCATTAAAAATGAAAATTTCCATTTCATTCTTTATTTACATTGAAAAATGTAAATTCCTATGAAATCTTTATTTTATAAATGAACTTCATATCAAATTGTTTCTCATCCATTTATGTTTTATAATGGGCCAGACCCCTCACATTAGGCCTACAACTTGTGGATGCTGGATATGCCGGTTGGTTCCGGGCAGACTTATTCCACTTGTTTTGCTTAACCTCGTGTCTTAGCCCAATTCGTATTTGTGCACTTGGACCTCTCACATTAGGCCCAACATTTGTGACTGCTGGATATGCCGGTTGGTTTCGGGCAGATTTCCACCACAAATGTGACCTAACCTCGTGTCCAAGAACAATTATAATTTATAATTATAATTATTCCATTGGGAAATATTATCTTAAAACATCTTTCATTTCAAAATATCTTAATTTTAAAATATCTCCTATTTTAAAATATAACTTTATTAAAATATTTTACATAATAAAAATATGATCTTTTTATTAAATTGTTAAAAATATTTTTCTTCCAAATGTCCTAACTTACATTTCAATTTTAATTAAACATGCATGACATTTACGATTTATCAATTTAAACATGCATGACATTTATATTTATCAATTCTAATTAAACATGCATGACATTTATATTTATCAATTCTAATTAAACATGCATGACATTTATATTTATCGATTCTAATTAAACATGCATTCCATTTATATTTTATCAATTCTAATTAAACATAAAATGACAATTTTTATCCTAATATGAGAATTCCTAAAAAAAATGTTTTATTTTATCTAACAAGACAGTTTCTAACAGAAATGTTTTATTTGCATACAAAAAGGGCAGATAAAAATGTATATTTTCTTCCTCTGTTTCTATTTGCATATAAAGGATGCAAATAAAATATGCTTTCTTTTCTTATGTATTTATTTGCGTATAAAGATGCAAATAAAATGTAATTTCTTTTCTTATGTTTTTATTAGCATAAAAAGATGCAAATAAAATGCACTTCCTTTTTATTCATGACTTTTATAATCATATTTTCATTTATGCCTAACATAAAGATAAAAATTTCCTCTAATAATCATATTTTGATTTACACCTAACATGTAAGCAAAAATGTCCTTTTATAATCAATTTCCTATAATCATATTTTTATCTACAACTAAATTGTAAATAAAAAGATATGTACTTTTTATAATCATGTTTCTAATTTCATATTTTTATTTATATGTAGAATGTAAGTACAATGGTACTTTTCAATTCTATCTTTTATCCATACCTAAAATGTATGTTTTTTTAACTAACAAAAATGTATACTTTCTTTTTAATGGACACCAAAATTGTCATTTTCTTTTCAATGAACAAAGGTGTATCTTTTTGTTTAATCATTTCTAAATGGACAAAAATGTTTCATCTTTTCTTTAATCCTTTTTAATGATCAAAGTATTTCATATGTTAACATTTTTCTTTGTTTTCTACTATCATATAAAAGAGTATTTTATATGTAAACAATTTCTTTTTTAATATCTAATTTAACAAATAAAAATGATAATCTTATTTGTTAACGATTTCTAATTAACAAAAATGATATTTTGGTTTCAACTATTTTATTTCAATTAACATGATATTTTTGTTTTATCTAATTTATTATAACAAAAATGATAAGATTGTTTACAAAAATTTTACAATAACAAAATGACATATTTGTTTTCAATTGTTTCATTTTAACAAATATGATACATTTTTTTAACTATCTTTCTAATCAACACCTTTGTTAATCCTTTAGAATTGAAAAATCTAATTAACACAATTGCTAATTCTTGAATCAACAAATATAATAACTCAACATGATGATTTGGTTACACTATTTGGTTACAACAAAAATGATATATTTTTGTTTTCAATCTTTCCGTCACAACAAAATGATATATGTGTTCTCATCAATTTTATAATAACAAATTGACATATTTCTAGTTCAACTAATTTAATGAACAAAAATGTAACTTTTCGATTAACTATAATCTAATTAACAAAATGTTAATCTTTGTTCCACCATAATCTAATTAACAAAAATGTTAATTTCAACCCAACGTATACTGGCAAAATGAAAGTTTTATTTTGCCTATATTGATTTAGCATAAAGGACATGATTATTTTGTCAATTCTAATATGACAAAAATATTCCATCACATTAACACATCATCAAACAGCATCCAACAAATTTAAATCCAATCACGAACATTCCGCAAATATTACAGCACATGTGTAACACTAAAATTATGATTAACAAATTTTAATTATATAAATAAAAGAATAGAATTTCTCATATTGATTTGTCTGAATTTTCAATTCAGTTTCAGATCTGGTCAGTTCCATGAGATAGATCTCATTTTTGCGATTCTAACGCATCCCATTTTATCAATTTCTGAAGTCGTATGAATGAGATATCAATTTTTATAAATTGGATACAATATTTAATCAAATTACATAATTAATTAGATTTAATTACATGATGAAGCAGTTAAATCTTCTTCGTCCATCGTATGTTATTATTGGAAGCCGATGGAACCCAACTTCGTTGCCTCAACCTCGAAACGCACGCTGCCTGGGTGTAATAACCCGGAAAATCTGGGCCAGTTTAAAATTTTTATTTTGGCTATTTTAGTGAATTTAGAATATTTAAAATGAATTATTTTAAATAATATCGACGAGAAATTTATTTTGAATATAATTCGAGCATATATATTTATACGCGTCGTCGTTAGAATATAAATATTTATATATAATTATAAATAGAATTGAAAATGGCGCGATAGTTCGATAATTCGATTTCAAACTTCAATTGAATGTACCGGGTGCAAAACAATCCGGATTTTAGTGAAACCAAAAATAATGGGATCTAATTGATAATATCTTTCCAACGAATCCGACTAATCGAAATTTCAAAGCGGGAATCAAAAGATATGTCCAGTTGAAAATTCTGAATAGTCGCTATGGAATTCAGGCCCTTAAAAATGGACACTTTGCAAATGACCTCGGATTTCGACGAAACAACTTTTGTTGGGTCCGTGATGTCGAATTATTGCTAGGTTTCAAGTTTCATAATTTTTCGAATCAATATGTGAGCATGGCAAAGGAAAACGCGTTTGACCAGTTTCAGTTGATTTTAATCGACTGGAAATTGGCCATTTTTCAAACGGTCTCAGAATTCGACGAAACTAGTTTTGTTAGGACCGTATCGTCAATACGAAGCTAGAAAATATTTTTATGGAATTTATAGAGTTGTTATGTGACCCCGGTAATTTGAAATGTACGTTTAAAATTCAATATAGTAATTTAAATGTAAATTTAACGGAAAACTGATCGAAACAACCGAATTGGCTTACGATACATGTCCCATTGGGTTCGGAATGCGGGTAATTAGCTAGGGTTGACAGTCGTTGGGTCTTGATTGTGATTCGAATAAAAAGTCAACCTTAGGTGGAATAAATAAAATATATAATATAAATTAAAATATAAAATCCCTTAACCCCCCCTTTCCCCTATCAGATCTGAAATCGAGTAAGGATATAAAAAAAAAACAAACGGAATCGAGGCCGCCGTCGAGGATCGCCCCCCCCCCCTCATCTTCCGCCACCGCGCCGCCACAGGAGGAGCGTCGCCCTCTGATTGACCACCCCCCCCACTCCTTCTCCCCTCCCTTCTGATTTGTCGCGACGTGAAAAACCCGCCACCCCTTGGTCCATCGCCACCCCCAGACCGGAGCACCGCACCACCACCGACGTCGTCCCCAGACCCCCCTCTGTGCCCCCCCCCTCTCTAGCCTCGCGCAACCCTAAAAACCACGAACCCCGAGACCCGAGACCTCCAGGTCTCGACGTGACGACCACTGCCTCCGCCTAGCGAACCGCCTGAAGCTTCTCCAGCGCAGCAGCAAGCCTTCGCCCCCTCCCAATTCGTATTGTAAGTTTTTGTTATTCAAATATGTGTTTTAAAATATGATTTTTATTGCGAAGTTAGCAAGATAAAAACACGATTTTTATATACATGAAAGTGAAATAAAAATATGATTTTTATTTGAAAAACCTTGATAATAAAAATGTGATTTCTATGATATGAATAGCGAAATAAAATACGATTTTTACATTGAAGTCGAAGTAATAAAAATCCGATTTTCATATTGAAAACGAAGTAATAAGAATATGATTTTTATATATTGAACTTCGAATTAAAAATATGATTTTTATATATTGAACTTCGAATTAAAAATATGATTTTTATATATTGAACTTCAAATTAAAAATATGATTTTTATATATTGAACTTCGAAATAAAAATATGATTTTTATATATTGAACTTCGAAATAAAAATTCGATTTTTATATATGGAATAGCGAAGTAAAAATTCGATGTTTACATAGGTAGTGAAAGCGGATAACGAAGATGGCGAAGATGCGGTAGCGATGAAGATTTCTATCAATGAAGTGCCGTGGAGCTAGGATAGCTATATGTGAGAATTTCTCACTCTTCAATTTTATTTCTAGTTATATATATATACTAGGATGCAGACGGTGCTTAGTAGCACCCGACACAATCGTCCACAGACCATGGACTTGTTTGTTTGGTTGCATAGATTAGTTATCGAATGTGATTTGAATTGGTTGTTTGGTGATTTTGATTGATGTGTGAATGGCGTGGGCCTTCACTAGACCGGGGATAAGGCTAGGCCTCGTCCCGTTTCTAGTATCGTGCCGTTATGCCGCCGAAATTTTCTAAAATGTGTTAGAGAAATAAAAATATCATTTTATTTAAAGAATGAACTTAATAGAAATTCATATGTTGGAATAAAATGTTTTATCGTTAAAAATATAATTTTTAACGTGAATGTGAATAAAAAATATTCATTTACAAACCAGACGGTTTGTTTATGTACACCTATTTGAAGGACATTGATTGGGTCGATAAATTTTACACATCGCCCAACTGCACAACTAAATCTGTGTTTGATTGTTTGAAACCCCACACGGGTGTTAGGATGAAATTTGAAGTTCACTCATCCTGATTGATCAAATATGTCGATCGATTGATTGACAGGCTGCTATAAGCGTTAAATGTCTATATTTGATGCTTATACAGTGTAGTGCACTTTGGTTGATGGTTGATTATTTTTCAATGCTATTATATACATGTGTTGTATGAAAATCCATATAATTAACATTATATGGTGATTGATTGGGCCTCATTCCAATTTAGAAAATAAAGAATATTATAAAATAACGGTTCATGTGTTGACAGTACTCATCCATTGAGATTGGTCATGTGTTGAACGAAATATTTTGATAATAAAATTTACATCTTTATCAATATAAAATAACGGTTCATGTGTTGACAGTACTCATCCTTTGAGATTGGTCATGTGTTGAACGAAATATTTTGATAATAACAACTATTTTGAAAAAGAAATATCTGAAACAGAATATTTGAAAATAGAAATTTATGAAGCCGTGTTGATTAGTTTGACGCCATTTTGACGTGAACGATATTTATATCGATTTTATTCATTTAGAAATGAATTGAAAACGATTTTGAAATGAATTGAATTGAAAACGAATTCAAATTGAATTGAAAATGAATTGAAAACGATTTCGAAATGAATTGAATTGAAAACGAATTCAAATTGAATTGAAAATGAATTGAAAACGATTTCGAAATGAATTGAATTGAAAACGAATTCAAATTTAATTGAAAATGAATTGAAAACGATTTCGAAATGAATTGAATTGAAAACGAATTCAAATTGAATTGAAAATGAATTGAAAACGATTTCGAAATGAATTGAATTGAAAACGAATTCAAATTAAATTGAAAATGAATTGAAAACGATTTCGAAAGGAATTGAATTGAAAACGAATTCAAATTGAATTGAAAATGAATTGAAAACGATTTCGAAAGGAATTGAATTGAAAACGAATTCAAATTGAATTGAAAATGAATTGAAAACGATTTCGAAATAAATTGAATTGAAAACGAATTCAAATTGAATTGAAAATGAATTGAAAACGATTTCGAAATGAATTGAATTGAAAACGAATTCAAATTGAATTGAAAATGAATTGAAAACGATTTCGAAAGGAATTGAATTGAAAAAGAATTCAAATTGAATTGAAAATGAATTGAAAACTATTTCGAAATGAATTGAATTGAAAACGATTTCGAAATGAATTGAATTGAAAACGATTTCGAATTGAATTGAAAGCGAATTGAAAATGAATTCAAATTGAATTGAAATTTGAATTGAATAGAAATGAATTTTAAAACGAATTTATAAAGAAGAATTCAATTTTGATTTGAATTGAAAGAAAGTTGAAATTGCTTTTGAAACGATTTTAAAACTATTTATATAATTCGTTTTAAAATAGAAATCGACGAAATATATATATTATATATATAATATAATGGCCTGAATAGAACGCGCCGCGCCGCGGCAGTTCGTGAATTTCGACCACTTATTTCAAACGGACATTACGGGAGATCCGACCGTCGGATTCTCCTAAAACCGGAACCGTTGGGTTCGTATCGAAAAGGGCTTTCTAACGAATATTAGAAATTTGAAATCTAACGGTTGGATTTGGAATTATGTTCAAATCAAATTTGAAAAAGGTCGCTGTAAGTGCAGTTCGATGGCCATTGATGGAAATCGACTGTACGGGCCTTGATAAAATTATTAAAATAGTAATAATTTGTGTAAAATCATAAGAAATGATTTGGGAAAATTTGGGATGAAAAACTCCATATTTGAAAAGATAAAAATAGATTTTTATCGAAATGAACTAGTTTTGAACTAGAATTATAATTCTATTTATTTTTAAATAAATAAATTGAATTTAAAAAGGGTTTTGAAAATAACCAGAACATCCAATGATTGCATTGGAGTAGATTTGAATCGAAATTGTCTTCGGAATATTTTGATGTTGGAATTCGTGATTATACAGGTGTTGTTATGGAAATTTGAAAGATATATATTTATATCGTTATTTCCAATACGACATTTGTTAGTCATAGAATTCGATATTGAATATAAGCCGATATATTTTCTATTCAGAGCCTTGTATTGAATATCGAATGTGATTTGGGTTTGTCGTGAATGGTGTCTTCACTAACACTGTTCTTGAACCCAGTTGAGAAAAGATTAAATCTTTTTATTTAGATTTAATGAAGTGTACCAATTAAATGATATTTAATTGGAATTGAATTGATATTGATTTTTGGGTTTATCGTGGACAGTGTTTTAAATAACACTCGTTCTTTAACCCGATAATTAATGAATGTGATTTTGGGTTTATCATGAATTGTGTTTTAAATGACACTGATTCTTTAACCCAGTTAAAGATTAAAACTAAGTGGAGTTTTAATGAATCTTTAATTAGATTGAAATGATCGAAAATGGAGTATCACCAGTTTTGCTCCAGGCGATAGTTAAATCTTTAATTAGATTTGAACGTGAAATGGTAATTGAATTTACCGATAACACTGTGGTGTTAGATATGAAGTATTACCAGTTTTACTTCATGGGATGAATAGGTTGGGATTGGGAAATTAAAACAAATGATTACTTCGGTAAGCGTCGTTAAATCCCGACTAGTTGAATCGAAATTCAAAAGGAGATTAAAGAATAAATTTAAAGGATTTATCTTTGATAAAATTAATGGGAACCTTTCCCTATGAATGTGAAATCAGAAACTAACTGTCGGTTAGCTAAGCAGAATGGTTTTCTGGATATTGATCTGATGTTGGTTTCGGCCTTCGGGGTTAATATTTGGGGAATTATTCTCTTGATTAATTTACGGTTAGTGACTGATGAATTGGAATGAGGCGTATGTTGTGTTTGTGTAGCACTTATTTAAAATATACGCGAGTTATTCGGAAAGACCGGGTTTATCCCATTCTGAATAACTGATACGACGATAAGTCAAAGATGAAGACGATGGTCGAAGACCGGAGGTCTTCACGTCGTTTGGGTAATTACTGATGATCTTGATTGGGCTGTACACCCAAGAAGATGGAAACAGTTGGTGATCGTCCAGACGTACTTGGAGATCGATGGATATGCGAGGTACTAGGTGCCTCCGGTTTCGTTCAGCCCCAGAACGGACTTGTAAATGGACTGTGTGTCTGACATTGGATTTTAGTCCGTGTGATTGATCTCTATTAAATATATATCTATTTGGCGGCGGAGGATTTATTCTCTTGCTTAACGCCCTTCTCTGAGACGTACGAGCTCAGAGGTTATATATTGATGGATATCAAACGCATGGAGTGAATTGCCTGTGTGGCATGCCTAAGTGGCAATTGATCGAGGCTTCTGTTGAAAAGCAAAGTCTTGTGGTGATGATCAAAGCAAGGCCTTTGTGGCATAGCTTTGTGTAACGTTTGATTCGCGAGTTTCACACCCGGTATGAACCAAAAACGGGAGACGGACCTCAGGGAGGACTTGCGTTTCTTTCTAGCTAGAAGTGGCGTCAGTGGTTTTACACGCCCTGACGAGTTTGACTTATGTTGTTGTTGCTGTTGCGAGGCGCCTCGGATTGATCGGTCGTTCTCGAACCGATGGAGTCATTTAGTTGGCTCATTTACACCCCATAGGGTGGGGAAACGTAGTGTTCAGGCATTTTAATCCACATCGGTGGACCGACCCTGTCGCTCCAAGGGCCCACCTGAGTCTGGGTCCTGTGGCTCGGGCTAGAGAGTCACGAATCGGTTGAGGACTATCTTTTGCCTCGGTTCATAGACGGAAATCCAATTTCCAAATACGTGACATTTGCGGTTTTATTCGTAAACCTATATATGGCGACATGATATATGGTACCCATGCCGCCTATGATTGATACTTATGATTTGAAGTTGTTTTATACACTATGCACTTATAATAGTATCAAATGATTTGTTTTAAATGTATCAAGCATTCTTTGGGTGTTATAAGGGAAAACCCTATCCCCCGGCTTGCGTTGCATTGTGTGATAGGACCTGGGTCTTATAACAGCTTCATTTTTCTTTATTTAGCATTGCGCTGTTTGTTTTATGCACTGGTATTCTTGGGAGGAAACCCGTTCCGTGTTATACGGCGTGGTCCCTTGATTTACCTAACTTTAAAAATAAAGATTAACTGTTTTAGTTCTCACACCAGTCAGATGACTGACCTGGAGTTTATTGTTTTAACCTAAACTCTGGGTGCCCTTATTTTGACACGGGCAGCTAGTAGTTTTGGTTTTGCAGATTTATATTCACAGGATCCTGGTTTACAGCTGGAACGATATCCGGAAAGCTTTGTATCCGTATATCTCTTCTAGTTGTGTATTGTATTATTTTCCGCTGCTATGTATTTAAATGTAATTTAAATCTCTGATATTTCTGTGTAATATTCATTTATACTCTGTATATTCTTGTAATCTGATGCATTGTTGTAATATACAATGAAATGTTCTTCTGTATGAGTTCTATTGTGGCTTGTTCTCGAACTACCCGACACTTTCCTTTACGGGGAAGTTACGGATTTTCACAGTTGGTATCAGAGCTTTGGTTTGCAAAGCTCGAGAATAAGACACATTAGAACCATACGAAAGAATTCATCAGATATTGGATTAGCAATATCCAATGGAATGACTCGTTAGAGATAGGATCAGTAGTATCCTAGAACGAGTGTGAAGAGTATATTTTTAAAATGAAAACAAAATTTGTTTTGAAAATTTAAATCAACTATTCGTATTTGATTATTTATTTTAATGAATTTGGACAATCCAGTATATATAGATTTTGCGTATACGTCTGATCCGCGTGTATTCGAAGTTTTGATATACTGGGTAGATATAGAATCACCTTCTAAGTCGCCCGGAGAGAACTCTGATGATTGATGCATCATCATCAGAATTTATGTTCGAGTGACGAAAGAGAGATTTCTATATACTTCCTATTGATTGGTGTGAGAACCAAAATTAGATAGGGCCTATTGTTGTGATTTGGCATCAAAAATCTGATTTTTGACTATGCATCAAAATTATGAATTTGAAACTCTAATTCACTAATTGATTGATGTTTGTGTTGTTTGTTCATTTGTTTGCTAATTTTGAACCATTATGCCTAATAGCATCAAATATTGAGTTATATTGAAAATTGGTCGCATTTGCTTGCATATGCATATATTACGTTGAACAGGTCATAGCAAGGAGGCTAGAGCAGAGAATAAAATTTGTTTGCCCGACAAATAGGTACATGTTTACTACATAATTTACTGTTTTGTTTGGGTGATGATGATTTTATGAGCCTATTGGCTAGCCGCTTGGCTTTTTCTTTTTCTTTTTGAGATCTGAAGGACCGGGGAAGCTATTTGAAATTCCCCGATGCTCCCGGTGCAGGGGAGGTTATGGCGAAATATTTCGAAAATTTAGGGTGTTTGCCAAATTTTTGAAAATTTGAAAATTCTCAGAAACTAAAGAGTTGGAGAATGGAAGCCAGATCGAGCGTAGAGTTGATTAATCAAACCACTTTCGACTTTGTTCCTTTTCGGGGACGAAAAGTTTTAAGTGGGGGAGATTGTAATAACCCGGAAAATCTGGGCCAGTTTAAAATTTTTATTTTGGCTATTTTAGCGAATTTAGAATATTTAAAATGAATTATTTTAAATAATATCGACAAGAAATTTATTTTGAATATAATTCGAGCATATATATTTATATGCGTCGTCGTTAGAATATAAATATTTATATATAATTATAAATAGAATTGAAAATGGCGCGGTAGTTCGATAATTCGATTTCAAACTTCAATTGAATGTACCGGGTGCAAAACAATCCGGATTTTAGTGAAACCAAAAATATTGGGATCTAATTGATAATATCTTTCCAACGAATCCGACTAATCGAAATTTCAAAGCGGGAATCAAAAGATATGTCCAGTTGAAAATTCTGAATAGTCGCTATGGAATTCAGGCCCTTAAAAATGGACATTTTGCAAATGACCTCGGATTTCGACGAAACCACTTTTGTTGGGTCCGTGATGTCGAATTATTGCTAGGTTTCAAGTTTCATAATTTTTCGAATCAATATGTGAGCGTGGCAAAGGAAAACGCGTTTGACCAGTTTAAGTTGATTTTAATCGACTGGAAATTGGCCATTTTTCAAACGGTCTCAGAATTCGACGAAACTAGTTTTGTTAGGACCGTATCGTCAATACGAAGCTAGAAAATATTTTTATGGAATTTATAGAGTTGTTATGTGACCCCGGTAATTTGAAATGTACGTTTAAAATTCAATATAGTAATTTAAATGTAAATTCAACGGAAAACTGATCGAAACAACCGAATTGGCTTACGATACATGTCCCATTGGGTTCGGAATGCGGGTAATTAGCTAGGGTTGACAGTCGTTGGGTCTTGATTGTGATTCGAATAAAAAGTCAACCATAGGTGGAATAAATAAAATATATAATATAAATTAAAATATAAAATCCCTTAACCCCCCCTTTCCCCTATCAGATCTGAAATCGAGTAAGGATGTAAAAAAAAAAAAAAAAAACAAAACAAACGGAATTGAGGCCGCCGTCGAGGATCGTCCCCCCCCTCATCTTCCGCCACCGCGCCGCCACAGGAGGAGCGTCGCCCTCTAATTGACCACCCCCCCCACTCCTTCTCCCCTCCCTTCTGATTTGTCGCGACGTGAAAAACCCGCCACCCCTTGGTCCATCGCCACCCCCAGACCGGAGCACCGCACCACCACCGACGTCGTCCCCAGACCCCCCTCTGTGCCCCCCCTCTCTAGCCTCGCGCAACCCTAAAAACCACGAACCCCGAGACCCGAGACCTCCAGGTCTCGACGCGACGACCACTGCCTCCGCCTAGCGAACCGCCTGAAGCTTCTCCAGCGCAGCAGCAAGCCTTCGCCCCCTCCCAATTCGTATTGTAAGTTTTTGTTATTCAAATATGTGTTTTAAAATATGATTTTTATTGCGAAGTTAGCAAGATAAAAACACGATTTTTATATACATGAAAGTGAAATAAAAATATGATTTTTATTTGAAAAACCTTGATAATAAAAATGTGATTTCTATGATATGAATAGCGAAATAAAATACGATTTTTACATTGAAGTCGAAGTAATAAAAATCCGATTTTCATATTGAAAACGAAGTAATAAGAATATGATTTTTATATATTGAACTTCGAATTAAAAATATGATTTTTATATATTGAACTTCGAATTAAAAATATGATTTTTATATATTGAACTTCAAATTAAAAATATGATTTTTATATATTGAACTTCGAAATAAAAATATGATTTTTATATATTGAACTTCGAAATAAAAATTCGATTTTTATATATGGAACAGCGAAGTAAAAATTCGATGTTTACATAGGTAGTGAAAGCGGACAACGAAGATGGCGAAGATGCGGTAGCGATGAAGATTTCTATCAATGAAGTGTCGTGGAGCTAGGATAGCTATATGTGAGAATTTCTCACTCTTCAATTTTATTTCTAGTTATATATATATACTAGGATGCAGACGGTGCTTAGTAGCACCCGACACAATCGTCCACAGACCATGGACTTGTTTGTTTGGTTGCATAGATTAGTTATCGAATGTGATTTGAATTGGTTGTTTGGTGATTTTGATTGATGTGTGAATGGCGTGGGCCTTCACTAGACCGGGGATAAGGCTAGGCCTCGTCCCGTTTCTAGTATCGTGCCGTTATGCCGCCGAAATTTTCTAAAATGTGTTAGAGAAATAAAAATATCATTTTATTTAAAGAATGAACTTAATAGAAATTCATATGTTGGAATAAAATGTTTTATCGTTAAAAATATAATTTTTAACGTGAATGTGAATAAAAAATATTCATTTACAAACCAGACGGTTTGTTTATGTACACCTATTTGAAGGACATTGATTGGGTCGATAAATTTTACACATCGCCCAACTGCACAACTAAATCTGTGTTTGATTGTTTGAAACCCCACACGGGTGTTAGGATGAAATTTGAAGTTCACTCATCCTGATTGATCAAATATGTCAATCGATTGATTGACAGGCTGCTATAAGCGTTAAATGTCTATATTTGATGCTTATACAGTGTAGTGCACTTTGGTTGATGGTTGATTATTTTTCAATGCTATTATATACATGTGTTGTATGAAAATCCATATAATTAACATTATATGGTGATTGATTGGGCCTCATTCCAATTTAGAAAATAAAGAATATTATAAAATAACGGTTCATGTGTTGACAGTACTCATCCATTGAGATTGGTCATGTGTTGAACGAAATATTTTGATAATAAAATTTACATCTTTATCAATATAAAATAACGGTTCATGTGTTGACAGTACTCATCCTTTGAGATTGGTCATGTGTTGAACGAAATATTTTGATAATAACAACTATTTTGAAAAAGAAATATCTGAAACAGAATATTTGAAAATAGAAATTTATGAAGCCGTGTTGATTAGTTTGACGCCATTTTGACGTGAACGATATTTATATCGATTTTATTCATTTAGAAATGAATTGAAAACGATTTCGAAATGAATTGAATTGAAAACGAATTCAAATTGAATTGAAAATGAATTGAAAACGATTTCAAAATGAATTGAATTGAAAACGAATTCAAATTGAATTGAAAATGAATTGAAAACGATTTCGAAATGAATTGAATTGAAAACGAATTCAAATTGAATTGAAAATGAACTGAAAACGATTTCGAAATGAATTGAATTGAAAACGAATTCAAATTGAATTGAAAATGAATTGAAAACGATTTCGAAATGAATTGAATTGAAAACGAATTCAAATTGAATTGAAAATGAATTGAAAACGATTTCGAAAGGAATTGAATTGAAAACGAATTCAAATTGAATTGAAAATGAATTGAAAACGATTTCGAAAGGAATTGAATTGAAAACGAATTCAAATTGAATTTAAGATGAATTGAAAACGATTTCGAAATAAATTGAATTGAAAACGAATTCAAATTGAATTGAAAATGAATTGAAAACGATTTCGAAATGAATTGAATTGAAAACGAATTCAAATTGAATTGAAAATGAATTGAAAACGATTTCGAAAGGAATTGAATTGAAAATGAATTGAAAATGAATTGAAAATGAATTGAAAATGATTTCGAAATGAATTGAATTGAAAACGAATTCAAATTGAATTGAAAACGATTTCGAAAGGAATTGAATTGAAAACGAATTCTAATTGAATTGAAAATGAATTGAAAACAATTTCGAAATGAATTGAATTGAAAACGATTTCGAAATGAATTGAATTGAAAACGATTTCGAATTGAATTGAAAGCGAATTGAAAATGAATTCAAATTGAATTGAAATTTGAATTGAATAGAAATGAATTTTAAAACGAATTTATAAAGAAGAATTCAATTTTGATTTGAATTGAAAGAAAGTTGAAATTGCTTTTGAAACGATTTTAAAACTATTTATATAATTCGTTTTAAAATAGAAATCGACGAAATATATATATTATATATATTATATATATAATATAATGGCCTGAATAGAACGCGCCGCGCCGCGGCAGTTCGTGAATTTCGACCATTTATTTCAAACGGACATTACGGGAGATCCGACCGTCGGATTCTCCTAAAACCGGAACCGTTGGGTTCGTATCGAAAAGGGCTTTCTAACGAATATTAGAAATTTGAAATCTAACGGTTGGATTTGGAATTATGTTCAAATCAAATTTGAAAAAGGTCGCTGTAAGTGCAGTTCGATGGCCATTGATGGAAATCGACTGTACGGGCCTTGATAAAATTATTAAAAATAGTAATAATTTGTGTAAAATCATAAGAAATGATTTGGGAAAATTTGGAATGAAAAACTCCATATTTGAAAAGATAAAAATAGATTTTTATCGAAATGAACAAGTTTTGAACTAGAATTATAATTCTATTTATTTTTAAATAAATAAATTGAATTTAAAAAGGGTTTTGAAAATAACCAGAACATCCAATGATTGCATTGGAGTAGATTTGAATCGAAATTGTCTTCGGAATATTTCGATGTTGGAATTCGTGATTATACAGGTGTTGTTATGGAAATTTGAAAGATATATATTTATATCGTTATTTCCAATACGACATTTGTTAGTCGTAGAATTCGATATTGAATATAAGCCGATATATTTTCTATTCAGAGCCTTGTATTGAATATCGAATGTGATTTGGGTTTGTCGTGAATGGTGTCTTCACTAACACTATTCTTGAACCCAGTTGAGAAAAGATTAAATCTTTTTATTTAGATTTAATGAAGTGTACCAATTAAATGATATTTAATTGGAATTGAATTGATATTGATTTTTGGGTTTATCGTGGACAGTGTTTTAAATAACACTCGTTCTTTAACCCGATAATTAATGAATGTGATTTTGGGTTTATCGTGAACTGTGTTTTAAATGACACTGATTCTTTAACCCAGTTAAAGATTAAAACTAAGTGGAGTTTTAATGAATCTTTAATTAGATTGAAATGATCGAAAATGGAGTATCACCAGTTTTGCTCCAGGCGATAGTTAAATCTTTAATTAGATTTGAACGTGAAATGGTAATTGAATTTACCGATAACACTGTGGTGTTAGATATGAAGTATTACCAGTTTTACTTCATGGGATGAATAGGTTGGGATTGGGAAATTAAAACAAATGATTACTTCGGTAAGCGTCGTTAAATCCCGACTAGTTGAATCGAAATTCAAAAGGAGATTAAAGAATAAATTTAAAGGATTTATCTTTGATAAAATTAATGGGAACCTTTCCCTATGAATGTGAAATCAGAAACTAACTGTCGGTTAGCTAAGCAGAATGGTTTTCTGGATATTGATCTGATGTTGGTTTCGGCCTTCGGGGTTAATATTTGGGGAATTATTCTCTTGATTAATTTACGGTTAGTGACTGATGAATTGGAATGAGGCGTATGTTGTGTTTGTGTAGCACTTATTTAAAATATACGCGAGTTATTCGGAAAGACCGGGTTTATCCCATTCTGAATAACTGATACGACGATAAGTCGAAGATGAAGACGATGGTCGAAGACCGGAGGTCTTCACGTCGTTTGGGTAATTACTGATGATCTTGATTGGGCTGTACACCCAAGAAGATGGAAACAGTTGGTGATCGTCCAGACGTACTTGGAGATCGATGGATATGCGAGGTACTAGGTGCCTCCGGTTTCGTTCAGCCCCAGAACGGACTTGTAAATGGACTGTGTGTCTGACATTGGATTTTAGTCCGTGTGATTGATCTCTATTAAATATATATCTGTTTGGCGGCGGAGAATTTATTCTCTTGCTTAACGCCCTTCTCTGAGGCGTACGAGCTCAGAGGTTATATATTGATAGATATCAAACGCATGGAGTGAATTGCCTGTGTGGCATGCCTAAGTGGCAATTGATCGAGGCTTCTGTTGAAAAGCAAAGTCTTGTGGTGATGATCAAAACAAGGCCTTTGTGGCATAGCTTTGTGTAACGTTTGATTCGCGAGTTTCACACCCGGTATGAACCAAAAACGGGAGACGGACCTCAGGGAGGACTTGCGTTTCTTTCTAGCTAGAAGTGGCGTCAGTGGTTTTACACGCCCTGACGAGTTTGACTTATGTTGTTGTTGCTGTTGCGAGGCGCCTCGGATTGATCGTTCGTTCTCGAACCGATGGAGTCATTTAGTTGGCTCATTTACACCCCATAGGGTGGGGAAACGTAGTGTTCAGGCATTTTAATCCACATCGGTGGACCGGCCCTGTCGCTCCAAGGGCCCACCTGAGTCTGGGTCCTGTGGCTCGGGCTAGAGAGTCACGAATCGGTTGAGGACTATCTTTTGCCTCGGTTCATAGACGGAAATCCAATTTCCAAATACGTGACATTTGCGGTTTTATTCGTAAACCTATATATGGCGACATGATATATGGTACCCATGCCGCCTATGATTGATACTTATGATTTGAAGTTGTTTTATACACTATGCACTTATAATAGTATCAAATGATTTGTTTTAAACGTATCAAGCATTCTTTGGCTGTTATAAGGGAAAACCCTATCCCCCGGCTTGCGTTGCATTGTGTGATAGGACCTGGGTCTTATAACAGCTTCATTTTTCTTTATTTAGCATTGCGCTGTTTGTTTTATGCACTGGTATTCTTGGGAGGAAACCCGTTCCGTGTTATACGGCGTGGTCCCTTGATTTACCTAACTTTAAAAATAAAGATTAACTGTTTTAGTTCTCACACCAGTCACATGACTGACCTGGAGTTTATTGTTTTAACCTAAACTCTGGGTGCCCTTATTTTGACACGGGCAGCTAGTAGTTTTGGTTTTGCAGATTTATATTCACATGATCCTGGTTTACAGCTGGAACGATATCCGGAAAGCTTTGTATCCGTATATCTCTTCTAGTTGTGTATTGTATTATTTTCCGCTGCTATGTATTTAAATGTAATTTAAATCTCTGATATTTCTGTGTAATATTCATTTATACTCTGTATATTCTTGTAATCTGATGCATTGTTGTAATATACAATGAAATGTTCTTCTGTATGAGTTCTATTGTGGCTTGTTCTCGAACTACCCGACACTTTCCTTTACGGGGAAGTTACGGGTTTTCACACTGGGATGCCATCCTACCGATCTGAAACTACCACGCTGAAGCCATTTCCGCCGTCTACTTCCAACTGGAACCACTTTGCTCTCGGTGGTCCCCACTGCCTTAGATTTGAGTGCGAGCGGCTCTCCTTTGTGGGGCAAAATCGAACAGTACACCTAACGTTTTCTGATCATAGCCGTATGATCTTAAAGGCCTCGAGATCCTCTTTGGTTTTGGCTTTGAGATCCTCTTTTTAATTTGTGGTGGTTTGTGAGGAATTAAGAGATCAATGATTGACAATTCCATCCATTCATAGTGGATGGTGGAGGTTATGAAGAATTAGGGTTATAGGATTATGAGGGTATATATAATATTATATATTATTAAATTTTTATTTATTTACTACTTAAATTTATTTAGAGATGAAACTTCCCATTTTCTTTCGTTTAATGTAATCAATTAATGAGGGGGAGAGAAAAACGTTTCATTTCCTTTCTTTAAATTATTTAATTAATGAGGGTAGTTAGAAAAGGAAACTTTCATTTCCTTTCTTAGAATTATTTAAATAACAGGGAGAATATAATTCGTATTTATTGGTTTATTATCAATTTGATTTGACAAACATGTGACATAGATGCGAGTACAAACAAATGTATGATAATGTAATTTTTGTAAGTGCAACATGTGGTACGTGCTATAAAGTGATAGAAAGGTATAGACAAATTTATTTTAACATAACATTTATTCTAATGAAATGACACCCCTAATTTGATATAACATTTATACTAATTAAATGACACATCTAATTTAACATAACATTTATACTAATTAAATGAAACCTCCAATTTGACATAACATTTATACTAATTATATGACACATCTAATTTAATATAAAATATATACAAATTATATGACACAACTAATTTAACATAACATATATATAAATTATATGACACATCTAATTTAACATAACATATATACAAATTATATGACACATCTAATTTAACATAACATATATACAAATTATATGACACATCTAATTTAACATAACATAATGATTTGGTTTCACTATTTTTCTAATTAACATAATTGTTAATTAACAAATCCAATAACACAACATGATGATTTACAACAAAAATGTTAATTTTATTTAACATGATAATTTACAACAAAAAAGTAAATTTTATCCTAGTGTAACATTGATAACCAAAATATTATTTTTTGTTTACACTACATATTCTAACCAAAATGACCAATTTTGATTAACACAAAAATTCTATATAAAATGACCAATTTCGATTAACCTAACAATTTTATATAAAATGACCAAATTCGATTAACATAATAGATAATTAACAAATGAATATTTTTATTCACGCTAAAATGGTATAGACAATATTTTAAAGAACAACATATGTTTAGATCCAACATCACAACCAGATCAATCAAAATCAGTTTAAATATACATATATATATATATATATTTCCATATATATATATATAATTTTTATTTTTTTAACTTCGGCTAAAATAAATTTTCCGTCGTTATTATTTAAAATAAATTAATTTAAATGCTCTAAATTTATTCAAATTTCTAAAATAAAAATTTTAAATTGGTCCCAAAATTCTGGGTTGTTACATTCTCATTAGGTCCTAGATCCATAGCCATTTTTGGGTGGCATCAAACATTCATGAAACACCCCCATACCCCTTAACATTATCCAAAATAGAATTTCGTTAAGGAATGCGTAGCGTTCTAGGAATAAAGACATAAATACATCACATAAACTAAAATTTCATAAGATATAAACAAATAGGTGCCCAACGGAAGAAGAAGATAATTTACATTAAAATGATAAACATAGCCATTCATTTCAGCAAAACCAAATTGTCATAAAATATCATGTCTCAAAAATCTCAGTCAAAAGCAGCATTAGCGTACATAATAATATTCCCTAAGTAGCCAAAAGATACAACCAGGCTATGGTAAAGAAACAAAAGCGATGCATCTACTGCAAGAATCCTCCAAGATAGAATTAGCAAAGCAGTTTGAACTATGCACTTCCTCCCTATGAGCCTGAGGAGGGAAAAGAAAAAGTAAAGAAGGAAAATGGGTCAGAGATAAATCTGGTAAGTTGCTATGTTTACTAGCACGATTAAATAATCAAAGAAAATAGGTAAAGCAGTAGTTCTAGTGGTGTCTGTGTACACCTAGAAGTAAACATAAAAGAACATAGGTAGGATTGACTTTTCTCATTTATCAAAATGTGGTTGGTGATTGTTTTGCATTTCTACAATTTCGGAACATAACATAATTAGGAAGAATTATCCTAATACCACGCATCATCGATTGCTTATACCATAGAGTGATAATTTATGCCCACTATGGGTTTGGGATTACCAAGTATAGCTCATTAGTAAAAAGACATAGCATTAATCACATGCATTATGGTGTCTTATTTTCCCTCGTTGAACCACTGCACGCACATTGATCCGACGGAATACACTCATACCCACCTCATATTTTGGATCAACTTACTACCTAGCATAGCATGGTGTGTGCCCTTGCCTCCTAGTAAGAGCGTAAATGATAAAAAGGGTATGTTGTATGGTATGGATCCTAACAAACGATTAATACTCGGTCCAAATCCCCATTGATTTGACCTCATAGATTAACTATAAAATTAGGCTTTTAACTAAATGTCATATTTTAGTTCATATTTAATTAAGCTTAAAATTTAATTTATTTACCATAGAATAACGCCAAGTCACATGACTCCATTGAATAAAGCTAACGCCAAATCACATGGCCCCATGGAATAATAGTAATGCCAAATCACATGGAACGGTAGAATAATAATTTTAGGCTTATAATTTAATACCCATTTTAACTTTATTTTTATGTTAAGGCTAATTGTTCCCCTTTTCATGTCCAAGTCATGCCTATATTTGCAAACAAATAATTCAAGTTTATTATGGTTCTCAGTTCCTCTTATTTATGCAAATATATGTTGTAGTCAATTTTTCTATCATATTCTGTCCTATAGTTGTTTCAAATCAATGTCAAGTTTGTCTTTTTATTCAATTCAATCATTCCCTTTTATTTCGGTTTATAATATGTCAAATTAGCCCCAAATTCAATTATTCTAGTTCAATTAGATTTCAATCAAACGTGCGCATAATAAAAGAATAATAATCAGTTATAGGAAATTATGCATACAGATCTATGTCTAAAACTGCTGTATTCATATATTTTTTAGGTATAACCATAATAAATTGTAAAATCATAATAAGAAAAGGAAAAGGAACCCGAGAATAACAATTTACAGTCTTTGAGTATTAATCAATCAGAAACTTTAAAAATAGACAGAAAGATTACAGAAAATTTCCAATAGAAAGGAATTACAGAAAATAGGAATAAACTGATATAGTAAGTAGATCTGTACTCGGGATTACAACTACAACTACTATTGTTCCAATTTACCCTAACTTATTCAAAAACTTGAAATAATCACAAAATCTCACTAATTATTGCTTCCCTTGTGGCCTAGTAGAATCTCCAGAATATATTTATATACATCCTCCAAATTATATGTATATAAAATATTTTATTTTAAAATTCCTTTCCTCTCATAAACAAAATTAGCATAAAGGAGAAGAGATGAGTTGCGTAACATCCCATATTTTTAACGGTTTAACAATTAATTTATTTAATTATTTAAATAACGATTTAGAGATTTAAATGGTCGTTTAATTAAATAATATTGAATATTTAATTAATATAATATAGAATAATATATTTATTTCTAAAATAGTCGGAAATAGTGAAATTCGCAATATTGTGTGAATTGGATTATTTATAAGATTTAATTCAGTTTAGAATTTGATTTATAATAACAAATTTATTATTTAAGAGAAGTTTGAACGTATAATTATAATATAATTTAAATTGAGCTCGTAATGGCGCTGTAATTTGTAATATGGAGTTTTGAACTTCAATTGAATATACAGAATCCGTTTTAAGTCGGATTTCTGTGAAATAATAAACGTTCAAATCTATTAAACGATATTTTTCTAATGGGAGAGAAAAATCGAGATTTCGTCGTGTAGATCGTGGGTTATGTCCAAATCAAATTTCTAAATAGTCGCTATGGAATTGTTTATAAACCATAATGATATATTTAATTATAATTAAATATTGGTTTCAAATTTAGATAAGATCTTTGAGCCGTAGTTATAATTTAATTCTTATAATTTTATTGTAATTTTTATTTTGGAAAAAATAATCTATTTTCCGTTTAGCGTATTCCGCACCCTAAATCAACATTTTGGAATTTCACAATATAAATTAACTTGTCTATATTATTATATTTTTGGGATCGTGACACCTTGCTCATCACAACGGTAATTTTTTTCTTAGCAATCCATAAACAAAAGGAGTTTTATGTAACTAGTACGCTAAATTATATAAAATAAATAAAAAGAAACAAGACACATATAACATAACTTGCTTCATCACGTTGTCGTCTGTTTCATTTTCTTCACCATGAAGTAAATAGCTCTACGCCATGAAGTGAAATTTGTACAGTTGCATGTCCCTTCTTTTCATTGACTTCTTGGTACCCATTTTTCTTAGCAGCTAAGCCTTCTTCACGTGTATATATATGGCACGTTATCCTTCCACCTTTGCTTTTTTTCTTTCCAATCTTTTCTTCCCTTCCATCTTACATTCTTCTTTTGTTTGCCTGCGAAGGGAGCCTCATTTCCATCATCACAACAACCATCTGACCCAGAAGCTACCTCACGAGATATCAACTTGAATGTTCATTCAGTTGGCCCTTCGGATGTGAAGTTCATGATAAATTTTCCAAAGAAGAAGGTGTGATTCTGTTGGGGGACTTGAAGGATTGCGCGAGCTACATAGCTGCATGCGTGCGTATGTAATTGGAAGGAAGAGTGTAAAGCGGTTGCGTGTTCTGCTACAGGAGGGTAATGAAGTCGGAATTTCAGATAAGGAGTTCGGGTTCACTGTGCGACGTTCGGTGCTGGAAAGACCGGGAAACTAGGATCTCGAGATGCGTGTAATGGATAGCCAAACGTGATTGTAGGAGGGAAAAACTGGACAGAGTAGTAGTTGCATGTGCATGGAAAGATGTCTTTGTTGATGCGTGAGGGTACAAACGTGAGTCAACAAATATAAAGGAGAGAGTGGGTTTGGCTGTTGTGGCATGGGGGCGGTGAGGAGTGTTCATGCATGAGGACAGTTAGGATGTGAACAATAGAGAGAGGTTTTAACATTTTTTGTTTAATTAATAGTGAAGTAAGGGGGAAGCTGAAGTGTTTGGCTTGGTCATTTTTCCTTGCGTGTTATGTATACTGGAGCAGTCATTGGTGTTATGAGAACGACATTTGTTGGTGCGAGAAGATGGATCGAAGCAGTGGAGGAGGAGTATGGATTGGAGGAGTTCGCCACACCCCACCTCTGTTAAGGTCACTCACAAAGGGAATGCCTTAACTTTGGTGGAGCATTTTAGGTAAAAGATGCAGATAAATTACAAGACAGACAAATAAAGCAACGGAAAATAAAGTCATTTTATAAACAACATAATTCAGTCAAGCTTTTACAACAATTATCTAAATCATACTTAAAAGTAATACATAGAAATTCCGTCTTGATTCAAAAACTTCCAAGTATAAAAGAAGCATAAAAATGACAATGATATTTCCCAATAATGCATGGACCAGCCATAGCGGTGGAAGAGGGAGTCCAAAGCAATACATCGACTAACTTCGAGCTTGGGAAGAAAACTGAGCTAAGTGGTAACATTTCCTCCCTGTGAACCTGGGGGGGGGGGGGAGGGGAAATGGAAGAAAAAAGGCGAAACAAAACTGGGTTAGACATAAGCCTGGTAAGTCCAGTGAATTTCAACATATAAACAGGCAAAAATATCATGACATGAATAAACTGAATATAAGACAATACCGTGAGAACAAGGATGGCATGTTAACATAGGATATGCATAAGGTATGATAAGGCAAGATAAACCGAATGCGCTTTTACTCTATCTCTGCTTCGCTACTACTTTGTTATTCTTATATATATATATATATATATATATATATATATATATATATATATGTATACCTGCACCACCTAACTAGTGTCCCTACTAGTAATCTGTATAAAATGATAATATTACAATGTGATCCCAATCCCCGCAAATGGTGGTAGCCTTCAGGTGTACATCTATCGTGAGGATTCCACCTCAATCAGCCTAATTGCCATGAACATATTAGATGTACCCTTACTACCCTATCGATCGGCTCCCTTACTTGTATTCATGTTCCATATGTCTGTGTCAATTGGCCCTCTCTTGCATGTAGATACCCTGTGCTGGTCCCACCATAAGGTGTATCAATCCTTATGATAGCGTTCGACACGATTCAAGATGCACAGTGTATAACTACTGGTACCCAATGCCTGCTTTTTTTCCCACTCTGGAGTACGTGTATGCCCGTAAACCGTCGGAACCTACACTGACGTACCCCCTTTCGCTGTTTTGACCGCTTATAATCAGCCCAATAATCGTGCCCCACCCTGCCTAGTTTTAGGGTACCATGATACATCTATGTGGGTTACTGCTGAAATGGGTCCCCGTTATAAGGGTTTCCTATTGGTTAAGTTTGTGGGCCTATATATACAAATATTACCCACCTACACGAGATGTACTTAACCCTCCCATCGATTCTAGCATGTTTTCTTAATGGTTAAGTTTGTGGGCCTACATGTACTAATATTACCCACCTACACGAGATGCGCTTAACCCTTCCATCGACTCAAGCATGTTTATTTAATGGTTAAGTTTGTAGGCCTATATTTACTAATATTACCCACCAACCCGATATGTACTTAACCCTCTCGCACATTATGTCATTTTGGTTAAGTGTTGTCCATTCATGTTAACTTAACCCACCCATTCATCGTGTCATGTTGATTAAGTGTTCCTTATTAACTTAACCCGTTCGTTCATCAAGTTATATTGGTTAAGTGTTTCCTTGTTGCTTAATCCCATGTGTTCGTCTTGTTGTATTGGTTAAGTATCATCAGTCAATTCAAGTTAACTTAACCCACCTACTCATCATGTCATGTTACTTTGGTTAAGTATCGCCTTCTTGTGTTAATTTAACCCTACCACAAATCAAGTTATATTGGGTAAGTGTTAACTTAACCCTTTCCATTTATCATACTATACCGGTTAAGTGTTTCCTATTAACTTAACTGTAGTCATCCATCTTGTGATATTGGTTAAATGTCTCTCATTACTTAACCCTAGTCATCCATGTTATATTGGTTAAGTGTTCCTATGAACTTAACCCTACTCATTCATCTTGTTCATTAGCATTAATTGATTTGTTAATGCACCAACCTCTCACATTAGATATGTGTGGTTGCGGTTACTGGATGTGCCGGGTGGTTCTGGGCAGTTTTACACCACAACTCAATCTAACCATGGGTTTTTCTTGGGCATGATGCACTAACCTCTCACATTAGATAGGTGTTGTTGTGGTTACTGGATGTGCTGGGCGGTTCCGGGCAGTTTTACACCATAACTCAATCTAACCTCAGGTTAGGCATGTTCATCTTTAATCTACATAGTTACCCTACATACCCAAATCTAGATTTTACATGCTAATTACCAAATTCATGAAAACTAGTCATGTTACATTTAATGCCCAATCTAGATTTAATGCTCAAGTTACCCCAAATTTGCAACAATAACAATTTTTGTCCAAAACTTGATTTATATACCAATTTCATACTTTGTCGTTCATGCCAATTCTAGGTTCAATATGCCAAATTACATATTCCATAATTCGTGTAAAATTACCCCAAATTGCATCTTAACAGTCATGTCATACTACATGTTCCAAATTATGCCAAATAATGTCAATTTTATGTTATACCCAATTTCCTCCGCATTCATAACGTACATATTTCGAGATTTAACTCAAGATTCATAATATAAGGGGAGAAGCAAGATGGAACATCGTAAGGATAGGCATAGTCATACGATGATAGGAACTACTGGTCCAATAAACTTGATGGACAAAAAAGACAAGTTTTTCAAGGAATACATCGCAGGCATATAGATATGATAAGAATTATATCATGAACTTAGAAAGGATTACAATTCCGATATACATCAAGGATAGATATGATTGGACCAGTTTCATAGTCAAAAATGATTCCCAAAGATATATATATATATACTTAGGCACATATTTCAATGAAAGGATAGCTTACATCAGGCATATTCTCATATCCATTTTATTACATGTCACAGTTAGATTTAGGTGTTCAAATCTAAAAAGTAACTGACTTACAAAACAAAGGCAAATCTTTTTTTCATGCCTAAGTCATACATCACTATACACCCTAATCTTCTTCTTCCAAATCATTAACTATCATATATATATATATATATATATATATATATATACCCCAATTTTAGATCTTAAACCACAACATGTACTATGCCTTATATTTACAGTTCAATTTACGCCCCAAATCCCAAGTCATATGTCCAGTGCTTTATGTCTCAAATCTCAAGTCATGTGTCCAATACTTTATGCCTTAAATCTCAAGTCATATGTCCAATACTTCATGCCTCAAATCCCAAGTCATATGTTCGATACACTTTATGTTTTGAATACAACATGTGTTATGTCCTCAAACTAGTTACAACTCAATTATTCCCAATTATACACAATTTAATACTTTTCCCAATTTTTGGCGCTAGTCATGTCCAAATCATGTATTATGCCCAATTTTATTTCCAATGTACGTTCATCTCTTATGAGATCTGGCTTAGGCTCGCAGTAGCCTGGCTATAAAAAAAAGGGAAGAAGGAAAGAAGAAACAAAGAATGGACATAACATTATCAATGTGATAGATCCAAAGGATATAGAAAGACAAGCATAATCTCAGATCCATATTTATTACAATGTCAGAATCACAATTAACTTTTATTTTGAAAGTAACGTGAACTTATAAATTACAGAAAGGTCCAGAATTCTGGGATCTATATTCTGAAACTGAATAGCTCTCCCTTGAAGTAGACTATTTGTTCTTCTAATTTATATTTTATTTGATTCTTAGAAATAGTTGTTCAAGTCGTTGAATATGCCTTTGATTCCCTACTAGAATTCTAAACTTGATTTCTACGAAGGACTTGAGCAACATATCCCCATCTTAGATTATTTTGATATGAATTAGGGTAGAGTTTAGGCGTATGGACAGAAAGTGAGGTTTGGGGGTGTTTAAATAGCTTAGGAGCAACGAATCTGGTCAGAATGGGCGTCTAAATGCAGAAAAACGAATCTGTCCACGGATTTGGAAAAGGAGGGGCGGTCGAGCCCCAGATCGACCCACTGGTCGACTTGTGTCCTGAGCGGGAAATCCCCCCCCCCAGCCCAAGTGTGTGATTTGAATTTAGAAATTTTAAATTTGAATTCGGGCTAGTTTTTATTTTAAATTTCTGAAACTTCTAAGTGTCATAACATCTTCATACGGAGTCCGATTTACACAAACTCAGACTCTATCTTATAGTGACCCGAACTTCCCCGTGAAGGAAAGAACGAATTGCTTTGAGAACAACACACATCAGAATGCAAACAGAAGAACATTTCATTGTTTACTACAACAATTCCATCAGAATAAAAGAATATACAGAGTACGAATAAATATTACACATTCGATAAATATCAGAGATTACAATAAATTACATAGCAGCGGAAAAATAATACAAAGCACAATTGAAAGTAATACACGGATACAGAGCTTCCAAGCTGTATACCAGGATCCTATGAATATAAATCTGCAAAACCAAAACTACAAGCTTCCCGTGTGGAAAATTAGGGCACCCAGAGTTTAGGTTAAAACAATAAACTCCAGGTCAGTCATGTGACTGGTGTGAGAACTAAAACAGTTGTTAATCTTTATTTTAAAGTTAGGTAAATCAAGGGACCACGCCGTATAACACGGAACGGGTTTCCTCCCAAGAATACCAGTGCATAAAACAAACAGCGCAATGCTAAATAAAGAAAAATGAAGCTATTATAAGACCCAGGTCCCATCACACAATGCAACGCAATTTGGAGGATAGGGTTTTACCTTATAATAGCCAAATAATGCCTGATACGTTTAAAAACAGATTATTTTGATATTACTATAAGTGTATAGTGTCAAAACAATTTCAATCATAAGTATCAATCATAGGCGGCATAGCTACCATCTACTATGTCGCCATACTAGGTTCTACAAATAAAATCGCAAGTCACATATCGTAAATTGGATTTCCATCATGAGTCGAGGCAAGAGGCAAGATCCTCTCCGTTCGAGACACTCTAGCAAATGTCTCAGGACCACACGCAGCGATCCTTGGATCCTCCAAGGCCGGTACTCTCTTACTTTTGAGGATTGACAATTCCTGAACACACGTTTCCCGCTCCTTTCAGACCTATATCCGAGGCGCCTCGCATCCAACAACCACACAGGTAAAAAGTATATAAATGTCAGGAATGGTAGGTCACTGACATCACCCATAGCTAGAAAGAAACGCCGTGCACTCCTTGGGTCCTTATCCCGTTTTTGACTCATACCGAGATGTGAGGCTCGCGAATTAACGCTATACACAAAGCTATGCCACACAGGCTGTGCTTTGATCGTCAACCACAAGACTTTGCTTTTCAACATAAGCCCTGATCATTTGCCACTTAGGCATGCCACACAGGAAATTCATGTCATGCGATTGATATCCATCAATATATAACCTCTAAGCTCGTACGTCTCAGAGAAGGGCGTTAAGCAAGAGAATAAATTCTCCGCCGCCAAATAGATATATATTTAATAGATATCAATCATACAGAATAAAATCCAATGTCAGACACACAGTCCATTTACAAGTTCGTTCTGGGTCTGAACGAAAGCGGAGGAACCTTGTTCCTCGCATATCCATCGATCTCCAAGTACGTCTGGATGATCACCAACTGATTCCCTCCTCTTGGATGTACAGCCCAATCAAGATCATCAGTAATCATCCAAACGATGTGAAGACCTCCGGTCTTCAACCACCGTCTTCATCTTCGACTTACCGTCGAATCAGTTATTCAGAATGGGTATAAACCCGGCCTTTCCGAATAACTCGCGTATATAATAAACAAATGTGACAAAAACACAACAAACGCCTCATTCCTATTCAGAATATACTTTTATTCAAATTTTCACATTCTTAGGGGAAGGTTCCCATTAATTTTATCAAAGATAAATTCTTCTAAATTTATTCTTCAATCTTCCTTTGGATATCATTTCAAACCGTGTTAAGGTTTTCTAAACTAGTCGCGATTAGCGAACCACACCGAAGTAATCATTTATTTTATTTCCCAATCCCAACCTATTCATCCCATGGAGCAAAACTGGTAGTACTCCATATCTAAAACCACGGTGTTATCGGTAAATATTAATTACCATTTCGCGTTCAAATCTCATTAAAGATTTAACTATTGCTTTGGAGCAAAACTGGTGATACTCCATTCTCGATCACTTTAATCTAATTAAAGATTCATTAAAACTCCACTTAGTTTTAATCTTCCCCCAAATCAATATCCTGCTTTAACAGGATTAAAGAACCAATGTCATTTAAAACACGGTTTACAATAAACCCAAAATCACATTCCATTGTTAATCGGGTTAAAGAACAGGTGTTATTCAAAACACTGCTCACAATAAACCCTAAAAACCAATTTAAATTCAATTCCAATTAAATACTAATTAACTGGACAATTTCACTAAATCTTAATTAAAAGATTTATTCTTTCCTAAACTGGGTTCAAGAACAGTGTTATTTAAGACACCATTCATGACGAACCCAAAATCCCATTTGATATTAAATACAAGGCTCTGAATAGAAAATATATCGGCTTATATTCAATAGCAAATTCTGAAACCAACAAATATCGTATTGGAAATAACGATATAAATATATCTTTCAAATTTCCACAACAATATCTGTATAATCACGAAATCCAACATCGAAATATTCCGAAGATAATTTCGATTCAAATCCATTCCAATTCGTATATTGGAAATTCTGATTATTTTCAAAATCATTTCAAATCTTGTTCAAAACTAGTTCATTTTGATAAAAATATATTTTTATCCTTTCAAATGTGGAATTTTTCATCCCAGTTCTTTCCAATTCATATATTATGATTTTACACAAATTATTAATATTTTTAATAATTTTATCAAGGCCCTTACAGTCGGTTTTCAATAACGGTCATCGAACTGCACTTACAGCGACCTTTTCCAAAATTGATTTGGACATAATTCCAAATCCAACCATTAAGATTTCAAATTTCTAATATTCGTTGGAAAGCTCTTTTCGATACAAACCCAACGGTTCTGGTTTCAGGAGAATCCGATGGTCGGATCTCCCTTAACGTCAATTCGAAGTCAATGGTCGAAATCCGCGAACTGCCTCGGCGCGGCGCGTTCTATACATGCCATTTAATATATATATATATATATATATATATATATATATAATATTAGATATATTTCGTCGATTTCAATTCAAAATATATTTTATAATTCGTTTTCAAAACGATTTCAACTTCATATTCAATTTTAAATCAAAATTGAATATTCCATATCATTAACATATAAATGATAATATTTTCAAAATGTTATATTTTGAAATCACTTCCTTTTCTATATTCATTAAGAAAACGAATATGATCGATATAAATATCGTTCGCGTCAAAATGACGCAAATCTAACCAACACGTCTTTATATATTTCAATAACTTCGTTATTCTATTCAACAAATGAATGTTTTATTCAACACATGAATATATATTTTATTCAACACACGAATTTTTATTTATTCTTACTTACGATAAAAATGTGAATTTTATTGTATAAATATTTTACTCAACACATAAATAGTTTCAACACATGAATAGTTTCAACACATGAATATTCTCAACACATGAGTATTGTCAACACATGACTATTTATTCTATTCAACACATGAATCTTTATTTTATAATATTCTTTATTTTCCAAATTGGAATGGGACCCAATCAATTACCATATAATGTTAATTATATGGATTCCATACAACACATGTATATAATAGCAACGATTAATAATCAACTATCATCGAAAGTGCACCACACAACTGCATAAGCATTAAACATAAATAATTAACGCTTACACAGTCTGTCAACCTATCGATTGACATACAACTAAACAATTGGGATTAGTGTATGCCAAATATCATCCCAACACCTGTGTGGGGTTTCAATCCACAAACACTGAATATTATTTGTGTAGTTGGGCGACATGTAAAATTTATCGTCCCAATCAATATCTTTTAAATGGGTGTACATAAACAAATCGTCTGATTTGTAAATGAATATTTATTTATTTATTCACTTTCACGTTAAAAATTATATTTTTAACTATATAATATTTTACTTCAACACATGAATGTATATTTCTTTCAACACAAGAATATATTTCCATCTATTCCACATCACACTCAATTTTCATCACACAACAAAATCAAACAAGTCGTCCATGGTCTGTGGACAACGGGTATCGGATGCTGCTAAGCACCGTCTGCATCTAGTATATATCTTTAACTAGAAAAGAAAATTTAAAGTGGGAAGTTCTCACCGATTAGCTAAACCAAACACCGCGACTCTTCATATGTAGAAAATCTTCGTCGTGCTCACCTTTTGTCACTTTCGTTGTCCATATCCACTACATATATAAAATCGCATCTTTATATTGTTGCTATGTATATAAAAATCACATTTTTATAACTACGCTATATGGACAAAAATCACATTTTTATACCGCTACTATATAGATAAATATTCTATTCTTATACCGCTACTATATAGATAAAAATTCTATTTTTATACCGCTACTATATAGATAAAAATTCTATTTTTATACCGCTACTATATAGATAAAAATTCTATTTTTATACCGGTGTTCATATACTAAAGATCATATTTTTATCACGCTAACTTCATAATAAAAATTATATTTTTATATCGCTCTTCTTCTAATAAAGATTATATTTTTATATCGCCAAAAAATTCATCTTTTCGTCGCTAAAAATTGCATCTTTACATCGCTTTTCTATATTATCACTTCATGTATAAAAATCCCATTTGTTTCATGCTACTACATAGAAAAAGATTACATTTTTATTTCGAAATCTAAATTATAAAAATCATATCTTTACTTCGCTACTTAAATAAAAATTATATTTTTATCCTTGCTATGAACATATAAAAATTATATTTTTACTTCGCCATATCAACAATAAAAATCTCACCTTCCTTACATTAAAAATCACGTCTTTACACAGATAAAAATCACATCTTTTTTATATAAAAAAATCTCATCTTTGTTTATATTACATGACATTCATATATATATAAAAAAAATTATAACTTTCTATAATATAAAAAAAAGTCATTGATTTTTCTAATTAAAAATCATTTCTTTTTAAAATAATAATCCTAAATCAAAGAAGGAAAAAACTTACAGTGAGAAGGGGGGTCTGGGATGGCGCACGGTGGATGAGGGGGCGCTTGGTGGCGCACGGTGGGGCCTAGGGTGGCCGACGGCTGATCTAGGGTGGTTAGGGTTTCGGGTGCGGCGACTTATAGCTTGGGGGGTGGGGTCGAATCGGTGGCTGTGGAGAGAGGAGGAGGGAGGAGAGAGGAAGATTGGAGGGGGGGCTGTGGAGGCCGGCGGCGCCGTTGAGGGGGGGGGGGCGACATCGAGGAAGGTGGGATCGACGAGGCGGCTGTTTTTTTTAATTTCTTTAATTTTCAACTGATGGGTATTGAGAGAGGGGTGAGGTGAGGGTATATGTTTTATTTATTTAATTTACTTTAATCCATAAAAGGTAACTTTTCTTTCGAACTCGAAATCGAACCCACCGACTGTCGCCCCTAGCTAATTACCCCCATTCCGAACACAATGGGATATGTTACGTAGGCCAATTCGATCATTTCGATCAGTTTTCGTCAAAATCAAAATATAAATCTATATATTGATTATGAACGCACATTTCAATTTGCCGGGGCCATATACAGACTCTAAAAATTCCCGAAAAATATTTTCTAACTTCGTATTGATGATATGGTTCTAACAAAAGTAATTTCATCAAACTCCAAGACCGTTTGAAAAATGCCAATTTTCTGGTCGATCGAAATTGACTAAAACTGTTAAAACACGTTTAACTTCGCCACGCTCACATATTGATTCGAAAAATTATGAATTTTGAAACCTAGCAATAACTTGACATCACGGATCCAACAAAAGTGGTTTCGTCGAAAACAGAGGTCATTTGCAAAATTCCATTTTTAAGGGCCAGAATTCCATAGCGATTATTCTGAATTTTCAACTGGGCATAACTTTTTATCCCCACTATGAAATTTCAATTTTTCGGATTCGTTGGAAAGATATTCTCAATTAGATTCAAATATTTTTGGTTTCTCTAAAATCCAGTTTATTTTGAATCCTGTACATTCATTTGAAATTTGAAATCGAAATTTCAAACTACCACGCCATTTTCAATTCCTTTTAAATTATAAAATAAATATTTATATTCTAATGACGATTCAAATAAATATTTCCGTTCTAATTCTATTCAAAATAATTTTCTCGTCGTTATTATTTAAAATAAATTATTTAAATATTCAAAATTCACTAAAATTGCCAAAATAAAAATTTTAAATTGGCTAAGAATTTCCGGGTTATTACATATCTCAAGAAGAATTCCGAGTCAAACGCAATGGCGTAACCCGTTTTCGTTAATTCTTCTTTTAAAAATTAAGTATACTTTGATTTGTTACTTTAATGTTCACTGAAAATACAGGGTGTTACATTCTCCCCTCCTTAAAGGATTTCGTCCCCGAAATCTTCAAGTTGGGAAGAATTTGTATCCTAACATCCAACATCCATCTACTCAACCATTCAATCACAGGCATCCATTGTCCATAAAAGGTTTCTAATGTCGTATGAACATATGCAGAGTGTGTGTATATGTCTCTTATCTAATGCAAAATCAGGCGGTCTACTGATCCAGTTGACTCCTTAATGCGAATCATAAGAGTTTCATGCATCCAATATGTATGCAAATATCCCTAATCATATTAATACTATATGTGTGCATATTCACTCATCCATATGCAACATCTATATGATAACACATCAAGTTTCAATCTATATACAAATACGTTCATATGCATATGCAATATGAAAGTAACTGAGCCGATCTAGTGCCTAATTTGTGTATATGCATCCACGAGCAACTACTAGCAAACACTTGCAACCACTTGCATCCACCAAACATAACATGTCTCAAACACATGTTTACATCCATTGGATTCTACCTAAGGTCGAGGATAGGACCGAGAGGATATACCTAAAAGATAAAGACTAGCATGCAAATAAATATTATAGAAAAAGTGGAATCAAGTATATACCCTCAAAAAGGGTATGATGCACGTATCTAGTCTTCAGTCTTCTAGGTCGCATCTTCTTGAGATTTACTCCACTGTACCTTCACTAATTTGACTTCTCGATTGCGAAGCTCCTTGACCTCCCTTTTCCAAAACCCACTAGTAAAGATAGGACCTCGATCACTTACTATGCTAGAGGGTATCCATTGTAGTCGTACTATCTTTCCCAGATAAACAGTGTTAACCATGATACCAAGTGTATGTACCATGATGATTATAGGTCTCTCCTTTACTTAGCTTATCCATCATGTCACAAATCTGAGGGTCGATATCTCTCACGCAAACCATCCTAGTCGAACTTGACATCCCTCAAGTACAAGCCCCAAAGGCCTAAACCAATATCAGACAAGCACCCAAGGAATACCTCCTCCTAATTTAGACGATCTATGTGAGATGATACTAGCAAAACAAACAAACAATTGAGCACTTAACCGACTCTGTCTATCCTCGCCAATCTTGCTCCAAAACTATCGTTGATCGTATAACTGGCTTTGCATTGTTAACTAGATATATGTGGAAGTCTACCTCACGTTTTAGGGGACAAACCCCTAACCTTAATAAAAAACATCTGCGTACTCATGGACTACTCCAAAAGATCGAAATCATCGATAAATACATAAAGTGATTCTAGGTAGCTAAGACAAACTGATCCCTTAGGATTGCACGAAATCTCGAGGGTATTCCCGAGGAAAGTCGAAAGTTTAACTACCCTCCTTTCATAATTACTAGCTAACTAATCCATGCCTAGAATCAACCCATAGCCCATTAAACCCGGAAACATAAGCAACTCAAATCCTTACAAACCAAAGATAAATGAGCCAAACCACAAATTGGATTTGAGACAATAATGGGATCTTCTACTATACAAGTACTAAGGTGCAGAGACTCAACTATGGAAGCAGATATAAACGAATGTGAAGCGCTGAAATCAAAAAGAGTACTAACAGGATGATCAATAAGAAAAACTAAACTTTTTCAACAGAAACCTTACTACCTCTCTCTCAGGTACACTGTCGGTGAGAGCATGCATTTGCCCTCCTGAAAATCTTGTAATTTGTTCTTGCCCTTGCCCTTAATTATACGACCATAATAAAGATACTTCCTCTTGTTTTACATTTTACTATTCTTTCCTCCCCTCCTTTGTAAACCAAGTCTATATCCATGAGTTCTTCATCCTTGGGTTGTGCTCCTTAGCCAAACTCCTTCATTCTCATCTTTGCCATCCTTGCGTAGCTTGTTGACAGGTCTCTTGAAAGCTGCCTCCATCGCACGGAAAATCCAACAAAGCTCGAAAGCTAATTAGCCGTAGGTGAAACTACTATGACTATGGATGGAGGTTGGGCACTTCTTCGCCCTTTGACAGGTGTTGTAGTCTCATCGAGCCTATGGAACCATGCAGCGATGAGGTCACCTCCCAGAAAGCCAGGAGTGCAGGAAAGAAGGAAACAAATATTCAAACAGAGGATCAAAAAGGTAGTGCATATGGCTTTGGGGAATATGCCTTAAAACAAAACTTTTCTTTTGAAAATGCTTCTTTTAAAACCGTTTTAAAAATAATTTTTCAAATCTTTTATATGATCTGGTAGCCTTCAGCTCTGATACCAAGTGAAACACCACACCTCCGTTAAGGTCACTCACAAAGGGAATGCCTTAACTTTGGTGGAGCATTTTAGGGAAAAGATGCAGATAAATTACAAGACAGACAAACAAAGCAGTGGAAAATAAAGTCATTTTATAAACAACTTAATTCAGTCAAGCTTTTACAACAATTGTCTAAATCATACTTAAAAGTATTACATAGAAATTCTGTCTTGATTCAACAACTTCCAAATATAAAAGAAGCATAAAAATGACAATGATATTCCCCAATAAAGCATGGACCAGCCAGAGCAGTGGAAGAGAGAGTCCAAAGCAATAC
Source organism: Allium sativum (assembly GCA_030737875.1). NCBI lineage: Eukaryota > Viridiplantae > Streptophyta > Magnoliopsida > Asparagales > Amaryllidaceae > Allium > Allium sativum. The sequence goes on along the minus strand of CM060926.1, from coordinate 399,608,009 downwards.
ATCGACTAACTTCAAGCTTGGGAAGAAAACTGAGCTAACTGGTAACATTTCCTCCCTATGAACTTAGGGGAAGGGGGTACGGAAGAAAAGAGGCGAAACAAAACTAGGTCAGACATAATCCTGGTAAGTCCAGTGACTTTCAGCATATAAATAGGCAAAAGTATCATGACATGAATAAACTGAATATAAGACAATACCGTGAGAACAAGGATAGCATGATTACACAGGATATGCATAAGGTATGATAAGGCAAGATAAACTGAATGCGCTTCTACTCTTTCTATGCTTCGCTACTACTTTGTTATTCTGATATATATATATATATATATATATATATATATATATCTGCACCACCTAACTAGTGTCCCTCCTAGTAATCTTTATAAAATGATAATATTACAATGTGATCCCAATCCCCGCAAATGGTGGTAGCCTTCAGGTGTACATCTATCATGAGGATTCCACCTCAATCAGCTTGATTTCCATGAACATGTTAGATGTACCCTTACTACCCTATCGATCGGCTCCCTTACTTGTATTCATGTTCCATGTGTCTGTGTCAATCGGCCCTATCTTGTGTGTAGATAACCTATGCTGGTCCCACCATAAGGTGTATCAATCCTTATGATAGCGACCCAACACGATTCAAGATGCACAGTGTATAACTACTGGTACCCAGTGCCTGCTTTTTCCCACTCTGGAGTATGTGCATGCCCGTAAACCATCGGAACCTACAACGATGTACCCCCTACCGCTGTTTTGACCGCTTATAATCAGCCCAGTATCGTGCCCCACCCTGCCTAGTTTTAGGGTACCATGATACATCTATGTGGGTTACTACTGAAATGGATCCCCGTTACTATGGTTTCCTGTTGGTTAAGTTTGTGGGCCTATATATACAAATATTACCCACCTACATAAGATGTACTTAACCCTCCCACCGATTCTAGCATGTTTTCTTAACGGTTAAGTTTGTGGGCCTATATGTACTAATATTAACCACCTACACGAGATGCACTTAACCCTTCCATCGACTCAAGTATGTTTAATTAACGATTAAGTTTGTGGGCCTATATTTACTAATATTACCCACCAACCCGATATGTACTTAACCCTCTCGCACATTATGTCATTTCGGTTAAGTGTTGTCCATTCATGTTAACTTAACCCACCCATTCATCGTGTCATAGTGGTTAAGCGTTCCTTATTAACTTAACCCCGTTCGTTCATCAAGTTATATTGGTTAAGTGTTTCCTTGTTACTTAACCCCACATGTTCGTCTTGTTGTATTGGTTAAGTGTCATTAGTCAATTCAAGTTAACTTAACCCACCTACTCATCATGTCATGTTACTTTGGTTAAGTGTTGCCTTCTTGTGTTTACTTAACCCTACCACAAATCAAGTTATATTGGTTAAGTGTTAACTTAACCCTTTCCATTTATCATACTATACTGGTTAAGTGTATCCTATTAACTTAACCATATTCATTCATCTTGTCATATTGGTTTAGTTTTTCTCATTACTTAACCCTAGTCATCCATGTTATATTGGTTAAGTGTTCCTATGAACTTAACCCTACTCATTCATCTTGTTCATTAGCATTAATTGATTTGTTAATGCGCCAAACTCTCACATTAGATATGTCTTATTGAGGTTACTGGATGTGCCGGGCGGTTCCGGGCAGTTTTACACCACAACTCAATCTAACCTCGGGTTTTTCTTGGGCGTGATGCACTAACCTCTGACATTAGATAGGTGTTGATGTGGGTACTGGATGTGCCGGGCGTTTACGGGCAGTTTAACACCACAACTCAATCTAACCTCGGGTTAGGCATGTTCATCTTTAATCTACATAGTTACCCTACATACCCAAATCTAGATTTTACATGCTAATTACCAAATTCACCAAAACTAGACATGTTACATTTTATGCCCAATCTAGATTTAATGCTCAAGTTACCCCAAACTCGCAACAATAACAATTTTTGCCCGAAACTTGATTTATATGCCAATTTCATACTTTGTCGTTCATGTCAATTCTAGGTTCAGTATGTCAAATTACATATTCCATAATTCATGTCAAATTACCCCAAATTTCATCTTAACAGTCATACCAGACTACATGTTCCAAATTATGCCAAATAATGTCAATTTCATGTTATACCCAATTTCCCCCGCATTCATAACGTACATATTTCGAGATTCAACTCAAGTTTCATAATATAAAGGGAGAAGAAAGATGGAACATCGTAAGGATAGGCATAGTCATATGATGATAAGAACTACTGGTCCAATAAACTTGATGTACTAAAAAGAAAAGTTTTTCAAGGAATACATTGCAGGCATATAGATATGATAAGAAATATATCATGAACTTAAAAAGGATTACAATTCCGATATACATCAAGGACAGATATGATTGGACCCGTTTCATAGTCAAAAATGATCCCCAAAGATATATATACTCAGGCACAGATTTCAATGAAAGGATAGCTTACATCAGGCATATTCTCATATCCATTTTATTACATGTCGCAATTAGATTTAGGTGTTCAAATCTAAAAAGTAACTGACTTACAAAACAAAGGCAAATCTTGATTTCATGCCTAAGCAATACATCACTATACACCCTCATCTTCTTCTTCCAAATCATAAACTATCATATATATATATATATATTCCCCAATTTTAGATCTTAAACCACAACATGTACTATGCCTTATATTTACAGTTCAATTTACGCCCCAAATCCCAAGTCATATGTCTAATACTTTATGTCTCTAATCTCAAGTTATATGTCCAATACTTTATGCCTCAAAACTCAAGTCATATGTCCAATACTTTATGCCTCAAATCCCAAGTCATATGTTCAATACACTTTATGTTTTGAATACAACATGTGTTATGTCCTCAAATTAGTTACAACTCAATTATGCCCAATTATACACATTTTAATACTTTTCATAATTTTTGGCGCTAGTCATGTCCAAATCATATATTATGCCCAATTTTATTTCCAATGTACGTTCATCTCTTATGAGATGTGGCTCAGGGTCGCAGTAGCCTAGCTATAAAAAAGAAAGGGAAGAACGAAAGAAGAGACAAAGAATGGACATAACATTATCAACGCGACAGATCCAAAGGATATAGAAAGACAGGCATAATCTCAGATCCAGATTTATTACAATGTCAGAATCACAATTGTAACACCCCGAATTTTATGTTTACTGTAAATTAACAAATTAAAGTATAATTAATTATAAATAAATGAAATAAGGGAAATGGGTTAAACCATTGGGCTCGTCTCGGAATTCTGCCTGAGATAGAGTCCAAATTTGCGGGAATCGGGTTCCGTATGAAGGAGTTATGACCTCCGGAAGTTTCAGAATTCAATTTAAAATTCAAACAGTTGAAATTCAGTTGTTGTTTGAAGAAACCCTCCCCTTCAATTGTTCTTTTTTCACGAAAAGCATACATGAGATAACAAATCAAGTCTTTCCCTTTCGAAATTCGAAAAACAGACCCAAACTGGGCTGGGCAGGAAAATTCCCGCCCAGGCACCAGGTCGACCAGGGGGTCGACCTAGGGGTCGACCTGGGTGACCTGGTCGACCATAGGGTCGACCTTGGGGTCGACCTGGGGGACGACCTGCCCAGTCGATCTGGTTTGGCCCTGGCTGGCCTTGGCGGGTTTCTGCTCGACTTCTGGGGCTTGGCTGTGTCAATAGGGCTGACTTGTCTCTTTCTAATTGGCTTATCTTGAGATGGATGGCCCTGATTAACTCTAGCTTCATCGAAGGCTCTAATTAGTTTGAAATTCTATATAAATGACCTTAGTCTCAACCTAAATTCACACAAATAAGATAGAGCTAGAGCCGTGATGCTGCTGGAAGGAAGCCAAGAGAAGCCTCCACTTGTAGAAAGATTAGAGACGAGCAAAACTAAAGTATAAACAAGAATCAAAACAACATCTGTCTACCCAAAGGAAAGCATTTCAAATTCAGAACTCAGAATCCAGAATTCAAGTTCGTCGTTTGTTGTAAGTATAGTGATTTTTCCGATGGGAATAAAATTAAAGATTTGATTCGATGTAAAATGGAAATGGAATTGTGCTATTGTATAACGACGATGTTAATTCATATCTATGTGTTGTAATGATTGTGATATTGTGATGTTTGTGGTATAACTGACTTGATGTTGGATCCATTAGAATGTTTGTGGATTAATCTAGTTGATGTTGGATCTATTCAAATTCACATACAAGTTATTTGGTTCATATCTACACCTATATGTTTATGTGATTATATAGGTTGTATGTGATTAAGATCCCATGTATATACTTTATGATAAACCTCTATGCCTACATGATTAAGTTCATATACATGCTCATATGTTTATACAAAAGTTGCAAGTTCATAATTGGATCCATGCCAAGATCCATTTTAATACAAGTTTCATGTTATAGTTGTAAACATGATTTGATCTAGTTCACACACATGTGGTAAAATTATACATGCTTTATGGACATGTCATATTCTCGTCATATGCTAGTGATGTTCGATGTTATGCCTAGATCTAAACATGTTTAGGCTTATGTTGTCTAAATCATATGCTAATTCATGTGACACCTATTTGGTTAGATCCCTATTTCAATGCAAGTTCACATGTATGTAAATTGATTTAGTCTATGTTGCAAATTCACATATATGTATGTTGATTTAGTCTACGTTGCAAGTTCACACCTTTGACATTCATGTTGACTATTTTGCAACTTCACACCTATGATGTTCATATTGACTATGCCAAAAATGCCAAGTTTACACCAATGTCATGTTTATGTTAATGAATGCCAATTTTGTCTATGCTAAATTAGGCTAAGTTTTTAGCCTAATATTATATGTTAAAAATCATGCGGATGAAAAATTAGGCTAAGATTGTTAGCCTAATACTTAGATGGGGTAACGTTGGGAAAATTGGTAATTATAGGGAAACTTGACATAAATTGTTGAAAATATATGAAATTGGCATGTTTGTCACATGCCAAAATTGGTGGCACTTAAATGGTATAAATTCTTATACCAAAAAGGATGAACTTGGAATGTGGGCCATAACATTTAATTATTAACAAATTTACATATATCAAGTAATAAAGACAAATATGTAAATACAAGTATGCTTAACACGTGGTTGGATTGAGTTGTGATGTAAACCTGCCCAGACCCGCCCGACTGTCCAGTAGTCACAACAATACCTATCCAATGTGGGTGGTTAAGTATTGAGCCCAATAAGGACCCGTGGTTAGACTGAGTTACGGTGTAAACCTTCCCGGAACCGACCGGCACATCCAGTAACCGCAACGATACCCGTCTAATGTGAGTGGTCGGTGCTTTAAAAGCTAAGGACAGAAAGTCAGGATGGTAGGGTTAAGTTAACTAAAACACTTAACCTATTCAACATGTTAATTAAACTGATGGGTGGGGTTAGGCAAATACAAACACTTAACCATTTAACATGTTTGACTAGAAAACCCTATTAAGGGGCCCATTGCAGCAGTAACCCAATTAGGTATCATGGTACCCTGAAACTAGGCAGGGTGTGGCACGATTACTGGGCTGATTGTAAGCGGTCAAAAGCAACGACAGTGGGTGCAACAGTGTGGGTTCTGACGGAGTGCGGGCGTGCACACACTTCGGAGCATACAAACAGGGCACTGTGGGCACCAGTAGTATAACCTATGCATTCTAGTATTGTGTCAGGCCGCCCCCATGGGACTTGATACACCCCATGGTGGGACCAGCATAGGTATCTACAATCTTTGTGGGCCGTATGACACATATGATTTTGCGAGTAGGAGCCGATCTTTAGAAAAAGGGGATCACTTCACCCTGATCATGGGGTGCCAGTTGAGACAATGCAAGTAGGTGCAGAGATATAGTGTGGGGTGCGATAGTATATTCTGTTCAAACTGCTTTATCTTAGTTTATGATACTTTCCTGTTTCCAGTTTATACCTATCATGCCCTTATTCTTATTCTCATACTGAAGAGTCACTAGACAAACCAGGCTTTATGTCTGACTCTATTTTTCTTTCGTCTTCTTTTCTTCCGTTTCCTCCCCAGGTCCATAGGGTGGAAACAACTCAGCTTAGTCAGACTCTTTGCAAGCTTCAAGATAGCAGATGTTTGGTTTGGACTCTCTTTCCTTGGCTATGGCTTTTGGACACGTTCTATGGGGATTTATGTAGTTTTAATTATGTTTTATGCTTCTTTATTTAATAACCAAGACAGAAATGATGATGTAATGTTTTGGAAGTTGTTATGTGATAGTTATGGAAATGTTTTGTATGAACACGTACTTATGAAATGAAAAGTCTGTTTGTTTTCCGCTACTTATATATATGAGTTTATATCTGTCTTGTGTTTTATCTGTGACTTTTACTTACAAACCTCCACCAAAGTTAAGGCATTCCCTTGGTGAGTGACCTTAATGGAAGTGGGGTGTTTCACTAGGTATCAGAGCATAATTTTACCAGACTAGATAAAAGTTTTTGAAACTATTTTCAAAAAGAAGTTTAAAGAAGCATTCTTTTTCAAGAAAAAGTGTTGTTTTTAAAAGGCATAATCCCCCCAAAGCCATATGCACTATCTCTCCATCCTTTGTCTTGAATACTTTCCTTTTTGTTCCAGCATGTCTAGAGATCTTAACCTTCCAGAAGGAGTACCGATACCTAGCTGGTTCCGAAGATACCTAGAAGCTAGGGCCAATGGTGCGGGCCCACCAGACATTCCTCCTCCCACAGTGGCAGCAGTCCCTCCACCTTCTCTTCCTCCTCGTGGAAATACTTTCGCTAAGACGTGTAGAGACTTCAAAGCTATGGGTGGAAAGTACTTTTATGGAACTGAATCCTTTGTGGTAGTAAGGAACTGACTGAAGGAGACCGAAGATTTTTTCGTCATCATCAAAGTTGACGACAGGTAAAAGATACAACTAGCAGCGTGGTTGCTTAAAGATGAAGCTTACTATTGGTGGGAAGTTACCCATGCTGAGAGGCCAATAGAGACTTGGGAAGATTTCAGGATGAGGTTTGAGATGAAATTCCTCTCCGAAGCCGAAAGAAGCCTAAAAATGGAGAAGTTCCTAACTCTTAAACAAGGAAGTATGACGATCAAGGAGTATGTCAATCAGTTTAATCAGCTAGCTAGATTTGGGTTGGATTTAGTAAACACCCAACACAAGAAGGCCCTTCGCTTCGTCAAAGGTTTGAATGAGCCTCTACACAACCTTGCTATGACCCATATACCCATGGGAGCGACCTATGAAAGCTTGGTGGACATGGCGCTGCTACACGAGGAAGATAAAGGAAAGAAAGAGGCAAAGGTGGAAGTGCCTCAAGAAAGAAAGAGGGTTGACAGACTAAGAAAACAGACTTCAAGAAAGGCGGGAAGAACAACAAATCCCGTGAAAAGAGAAAGTGCAATTTCTGTGGCATTGTTGGTCATATAGCGAAAGACTGCAGAAAGAAGAAGGAAAAGATGAATGGTGGTTGTTTCAATTGCGGCGAAACTGGACACTTAGCTAAGGACTGCCCAAAGAAGCGGGGGCAGGGATAGAGGACTAGATCCACCTCAGGGGGACAGGTTCACGCGCTGGTGGCACCTCACAGGAACGAGGTAGAAATATTTCTGTAGAAAGCTTAGTTTATCTCTATGATCATCCAGTTCGCACTCTCTTTGATTCTGGTGCATCACACTCCTTTATTTCATCTGCTTTAGTAGAATCTCTGCACCTAGACACTAGTATGGTAGAAGATTTATTGGTTGTTTCAAATCCAATTGGGGGCTCGGCTAATTTGTCGATGGTTTGCTTGGATTTGAATATCTCTATTCTAAGTGTTGAATTTAGATGTAGTGCCTTTGTTTTGGGCTTCTCAGGATATGGACTGATCTTAGGCATGGATTGGTTATCCAGTAATGGTGCCATTCTTGATTGTGAGAAAAGAGTGGTTAGGCTCTTGACTCGGCTTGGAAACACTCTAGAAATTTCTTGTAATCCCTTGAATGCTGTTATGCTTAGTTCTCTAGAGTCGCTTGATGCTTCTGTTGAGAATTTGTAGTCGGCTAGAGTGGTCCGGGAATATCCGGATGTCTTTGAAGAGGTGAAGAGCTAACCTCCGAAGCGGGAAATAGACTTCTGCATATATCTTGTTGATAATGCAAAGCCCGTAGCTCTGCCTGTTAGACACATGGCTCCAAAGGAGAGAAACGAGCTCAATAAGCAAGTTAAGGAGCATCTCGAGAAGGGGTTTATAAAGAGGAGTATCTTGGAATGGGGTGCTCCAGTGGTGTTCGCCACCAAAGAAGATGGTTCACTACGTTTTTATGTGGACTATAGGGAGCTAAACAAGCTGACTAAAAAGAATAGACACCCGCTTCCCAGAATAGACGATCTGTTTGATCAGCTTGTAGGTGCGTCGGTCTTCTCCCAACTTGATCTAGCTACCGGGTTCCATCAGCTAAGGGTAGCTGAAGATAGCACTGATAAGACGGCATTCAGAACCCCAGACGGTTTCTTCGAGTGTCTTGTCATGCCTTTCGGCTTGACAAATGCACCCGCTTATTTCGTAGACCTAATGAGCAGGGTGTTCAGAGAATTCCTCAATAAGTTCGTGGTGGTCTTCGTAGACGATATTTTGATCTTCTCAAAGAATAAGGAAGAACATGCTCAGCATTTAAAAGAAATCATGGATACTCTCCGTGCGCATCAGCTAAAAGCCAAATTCTCCAAATGCCACTTTTGGAGAGAAGAAGTAAGGTTTCTTGGACATATAGTATCCAAAGAGGGGTTAGCTATGGACCTCGTGAAAGTGGTGGCAGTGCAAGTCTGGAAGACACCAAGAAATGCAAACGATGTCCGAAGCTTTCTTGGGCTGGCCGGTTTTTACCGAAAGTTCATTAGGGATTTCGCGAAAATCTCAGCTCCACTCACAAGGCTAACAAAGAAGAATCTAGCATTTGCTTGGGATTTGGACTGTGATATTGCGTTCCAATGCTTAAAAAGGGCTCTCACAACAGCCCTAGTTCTGACTTTGCGTGATGGAAGCGAGATGTTCACAGTATATACGGATGCTTGTGGTATGGGACTAGGCGCTATTCTGATGCAGGAAGGGAGGGTAGTGGATTATGGTGGAAGACAATTGAAAGCTCATGAAAAGAACTACCCAACCCACGACCTTTAGTTAGCCGCCATTATCTTTGCGCTTAAGTCTTGGTGCCATTATCTCCCAGGCGAGAAGTTCGAATTATACACTGACTATTAATCGTTCAAGTATCTTTTCTCGTAGAAAGATCTTAACTTAAGGCAGCAATGATGGATGGAGTTCCTTGCCTCATATGACTTTGAGATTTCCTATACTCCTGGCAAGGGCAACGCAGTAGCAGACGCGTTGAGCAGAAAGAAACTGACCTTAAGCCCTCTCTTTGCCTACCCAACCCACGACCTTGAGTTAGCCGCCATTGTCTTTGCGCTTAAGTCTTGGTGCCATTTTCTCCTAGGCAAGAAGTTGAATTATACACTGACTATAAATCGTTGAAGTATCTTTTCTCGCAGAAAGATCTTAACTTAAGGCAGCAAAGATGGATAGAGTTCCTTGCCTTATATGACTTTGAGATTTCCTGTACTCCTGGAAAGGGCAACGTAGTAGAAGACGCATTGAGAAGAAAGAAACTGACCTTAATCCCTCTCTTTGTAGAAAGGCAAAGCTTGGAGTATATAGCCAGTTTTGACTTTAGGCCCTCCTCTAATTTTGTACTTGGTTTATTGGCATCCCTAGAAGTACGACCCACTCTTTTAGACTCAATAGGGGCCGCACAACGTGAAGAACCTCAGCTTGTGGATGTGATTGATAAGCTAATTAGGGGTAAAACTTCCAGTTACCTCAATAGGTACTCCATCGATGATAAGGGTTGGCTGAGGCGAGATGGAAGACTGTGCATCCCACAAGCAAGGGATTTGGTAAAGATGGTTCTAGAGGAAGCACACCGTTCCAAGATGACAATACATCCAGGTGGAGACAAGATGTACAAGGACGTAAAGAGAGTTTTCTTTTGGGAAGGCATGAAGAAGGACGTGGCAGATTTCGTTTCTAAGTGCATGATATGCCAAAAGGTCAAGGCGGAATAGAAGTAGCCTAGAGGACTACTTCATCCTCTAGAAGTCCCGCAATGGAAGTGGGATAGCATCTCAATGGACTTCATTGATGGGTTGCCTAGGTCAAGAAGGGGAAATACTAGCATTTGGGTAATAGTGGACAGGCTTACAAAAAGCGCCCACTTTATACCTATCAAGAGTAGAAGGACTGCCTCGTCCCTAGCTTCTCTTTATCTCAAGGAAATAGTTCGACTCCATGGAATACCCTCCAGCATAGTGAGTGACAGAGACCCCATCTTTACGAGCAAATTTTGGCGGAGTCTGCAAGAAGCTGTAGGCACACAGTTATGCTTGAGCATGGCCTATCACCCCCAAACTGATGGTCAGACGGAAAGGGTGAATAGAATATTAGAAGATCTTTTGAGACTGTGCGTCCTTGACTTTGGAGGGACATAGGAGGATCATCTTCCTTTAGTGGAATTCGCCTACAACAACAGCTACTAAGCCACCATCGGTATGTCGCCCTTCAAAGCTTTGTATGGAAGACCGTTCTGATCACCAACTTGTTGGTAGGAGTCTACTGACAAGATTATACTTGGGCCAGACATGATTAGAGAGACTTCAGAAAAAGTGGACTTGATACGAAGGAGAATGAAGACTGCCCAAGATAGACAAAATTCCTACGCCGACAAAAGAAGGACCGGCCTTGAGTTTGAGGTTGGGGACAGGGGTTTCCTTATGGTATCTCCTTTAAGGAACATCGTTCGCTTTGGATCCGCAGGAAAGCTAGCACCAAGATTTGTAGGACCGTTCCCTATCATCGAGAGGATTGGGAAGATGGCTTATAGAGTAGAGCTGCCTGAAAGGTTGGCTGGAATTCACAACGTCTTTCATGTTTCTCATCTCCGGAAATGTCTACATGAATCTGCGGAAGTGGTGGAGCCAAGCATTCTAGAAGAAGTTGAAATAGAACGAGAAACAACTGTGAGAAAAGTTCCAACTCGGATCGTAGGAACTGAAATCAAAAAGCTACGCAACCGCAAAGTCAAGCTCGTCAAAGTTCAATGGAGCGATGCCGAGGAAGGCGCGACTTGGGAAACTGAGGGCAGAATACGCGCGGCTTACCCTTTTCTTTTTGAGGGTACATCTTTGATCTCTCTCTTTTTCCTTAAGTTATGCTTGTATCTGTCATTTAGGTATATCTCCTCGATCTTACCCTTTTATCCTTAGGTAGGAACTAATGGATGTAAACATGTATTTGAAATATGTTATGATTGATGGCTGCAAGTGGTTTCTAGTGGTTGCTCGTGGATTCATATACACACACAACATAGGTTTTAGATCGGCTCACTCACTTCCATATTGCATATGCATGTATGTATTCATAACTGTATGTGGTTGAAACTTGATATGTTGTCATATGGATGTCGCATTTATATGAATGGTTGCGCACTCATGTAGAATTATGAGTAGGGAAAAATTTGCATACATAATGGATTCATGATACTTACATGATTCGCATTAAGGAGGTCAACTGAATCAGTAGACCGCCTAATTTTTGCATTAGATAAGGACATACACACACACTATGCATATGATCATGAAACATTAGAAGTCTTTTAAGGACCATGGACGCCTATGTTTGATGGTTGAGTAGATGGACGATTGGATGTTAGGATTTACATTCTCCTAGACTTGAATATTTCGAAGACGAAATCCTTTAAGGAGGGGAGAATGTAACACCCCAAATTTTCTGTTAACTGTAAATTAACAAATTAAAGTATACTTAATTCTAAAAGAACGAATTAAGGAAACGGGTTATGCCATTGCGCTCATCTCGGAATTCTGCCTGAGATAGAGCCCGAGTTTGCGTGAATCAGACTCCATATGAAGGAGTTATGACCTCCGGAAGTTTCAGAATTCAATTTAAAATTCAAACAGTTCAAATTCAGTTCGAAATTCGAAAAACCGACCCAAACTGGGCTGGGCAGGAAAATTCCCGCCCAGACACCAGGTCGACCAGGGTGTCGACCTGGGGGTCGACTTGGGTGACCAGGTCGACCATAGGGTCGACCTGGGTGACCAGGTCGACCATAGGGTCGACCTGGGGGTTAACCTGCCCAGTCGACCTGGTTTGGCCCTGGCTGGCCTGGTCGGGTTTCTGGTCGATTTCTGGGGCTTGGCTGTTTCACTAGGGCTGACTTGTCACTTTCTGATTGGCTTCTCTTGAGATGGATGGCCCTGATTAACTCTAGCTTCATCGACGGCTCTAATAGGTTTGAAATTCTATATAAACAACCTTAGTCTCAACCTAAATTCACACAAATAAAATAGAGCTAGAGCCGTGATGCTGCTGGAAGGAAGCCAAGAGTAGCCTCCACTTGTAGAAAGATTAGAGACGAGCAAAACTAATGTATAAACAAGAATCAAAACAACGTTTTCTACCCAAAGGAAAGCATTTCAAATTCAGAACTCAGAATCCAGAATTCAAGTTCGTCGTTTGTTGGAAGTATAGTGATTTTTCCGATGGGAATAAAATTAAAGATTTGATTCGATGTAAAATGGAAATGGAATTGTGCTATTGTATAACGACGATGTTAATTCATATCTATGTGTTGTAATGACTGTGGTATTGTGATGTTTGTGGTATAATTGACTTGATGTTGGATCCATTAGAATGTTTGTGGATTAATCTAGTTGATGTTGGATCTATTCAAATTCACATACAAGTTATTTGGTTCACATCTACACCTATATGTTTATGTGATTATATAGGTTGTATGTGATTAAGATCCCATGTATATACTTTATGTTAAACCTCTATGCCTAAATGATTAAGTTCATAAACATGCTCATATGTTTATACAAAAGTTGCAAGTTCATAATTGGATCCATGCCAAGATCCATTTTAATACAAGTTTCATGTTATAGTTGTAAACATGGTTTGATCTAGTTCACACACATGTGGTAAAATTATACATGCTTTATGGACATGTCATATTCTCGTCATATGCTAGTGATGTTCAATATTATGCCTAGATCTAAACATGTTTAGGCTTATGTTGTCTAAATCATATGCTAATTCATGTGACACCTATTTGGTTAGATCCCTATTTCAATGCAAGTTCACATATATGTAAATTGATTTAGTATATGTTGCAAATTCACATATATGTATGTTGATTTAGTCTATGTTGCAAGTTCACACCTATGACATTGATGTTGACTATTTTGCAAGTTCACACCTATGATGTTCATATTGACTATGCCAAAAATGCCAAGTTTACACCTATGTCATGTTTATGTTAATGAATGCCAATTTTGTGTACGCTAAATTAGGATAAGTTTTTAGCCTAATATTATATGTTAAAAATCATGCGGATGAAAAATTAGGCTAAGATTGTTAGCCTAATCCTTAGACGGGGTAACGTTGGGAAAATTGGTAATTATAGGGAAACTTGACATAAATCGGTGAAAATATATGAAATTGGCATTTTGTCACATGCCAAAATTGGTGGCACTTAAATGGTATAAATTCTTATACCAAAAAGGATGAACTTGGAATGTGGGCCATAACATTTAATTGTTAACAAATTTACATATATCAAGTAATAAAGACAAATATGTAAATGCGACTATGCTTAACACGAGTTTGGATTGAGTTGTGATGTAAACCCGCCCGGACCCGCCCGGCTGTCCAGTAGTCACAACAATACCTATCCAATGTGGGTGGTTAAGCATTGGGCCCAATAAGGACCCGAGGTTATACTGAGTTACGGTGTAAACCTGCCCGGAACCGACCGACACATCCAGTAACCGTAACGATATCTTTCTAATGTGAGTGGTCGGTGCTTTAAAAAGCTAAGGACAGACAAGTCTGGATGGTAGGGTTAAGTTAACTAAAACACTTAACCAATTCAACATGCTAATTAAACTGATGGGTGGGGTTAGGTAAATACAGACACTTAACCACTTAACATGTTTGAATAGAAAACCATAGTAACGGGGACCCATTTCAGCAGTAACCCAATTAGGTATCATGGTACCCAGAAACTAGGCAGGGTGGGGCACGATTACTGGGCTAATTGTAAGCGGTCAAAAGCGACGGCGGTGGGTGCAACAATGTGGGTTCTAACGGAGTGTGGGCGTGCACACACTTCGAAGCAGACAAAAAGGGCACTGGGGGCACCAGTAGTATAACATATGCATTCTAGTATTGTGTCGGGCCGCCACCTTGGGACTTGACACACCCCATGGTGGGACCAACATAGGTTTCTACAATCTTTGGGGGCCGTATGACACATATGATTTTGCGAGTAGGAGCCAATCTTTAGAAAAAGGGGATCACTTCACTCTGATACTTTCCTGTTTCCAGTTTATACCTATCATGCCCTTATTCTTATTCTCATGCTGAAGAGTCACTAGACTTACCAGGCTTTATGTATGACTTTATTTTTCTTTCGTCTTTTTTTCTTCCGTCCCCCCCCCCCCCCAGGTCCATAGGGAGGAAACAACTCAGCTTAGTCAGACTCTTTGCAAGCTTCAAGATAGTAGATGTATGGTTTGGACTCTCTTTCCTTGGCTATGGCTTTTGGACATGTTCTATGGGGATTTATGCAGTTTTAATTATGTTTTATGCTTATTTATTTAATAACCAAGACAGAAATGATGATGTAATGTTTTGGAAGTTATTATGTGACAGTTATGGAAATGTTTTGTATGAACACGTATTTATGAAATAAAAAGTCTGTTTGTTTTCCGCTGCTTATATATATGAGTTTATATCTGTCTTGTGTTTTTTCTGTGACTTTTACTTACAAACCTCCACCAAAGTTAAGGCATTCCCTTTGTGAGTGACCTTAATGGAAGTGGGGTGTTTCAACAATTAACTTTTATTTCTGAAAGTAACGTGAACTTACAAATTACAGAAGGGTCTTGAATTCTTGGATCTATATTCTGAAACTGAATAGCTCTCCCTTGAAGTAGACTATTTGTTCTTCTAATTTAGATTTGATTCTTAGAAATAGTTGTTGAAGTCGTTGAATTGGCCTTTGAATCTCTACTAGAATTCTAAACTTGATTTCTACAAAGGACTTGAGTAGCATATCCCCGTCTTAGATTTATTTTGATATGAATTAGGGTAGAGTATAGGCGTAATGAAGTTGTGTGGAGAGAAAGTGAGGTTTGGGGGTGTTTATATAGCTTAGGAGCAACGAATCCGGTCAGAACGGGCGCATAAATGCAGAAAAACGAATCTATCCATGGATCTGGAAAAGGGGGGAGGTTGACCCCCACGTCGACCCCATGGTCGACCTCTTCTACCCAGGTCGACCCCCTGGTCAACCTGGGTCCTGGGCGGGAAATTTCCAGTCCAGACCGGGTGTGTGATTTGAATTTCGAAACTTTAAATTTGAATTCGGGCCGGTTTTTTTTTTTAAATTCCTGAAACTTCTAAGTGCTATAACTTCTTCATACGGAGTCTGATTTATGCAAACTTGGACTCTATCTCAAGCAGAATTCCGAGACGAACGCAATGGCGTAACTTGTTACCCTTAATTCTTCTTTTAAGAATTAAGTATACTTTGATTTGTTACTTTAATGTTCAACGAAAATACGGGGTGTTACAGCCTTGGTATGGCAGAAGAAGAGTTCTGTTGTTAGCGGTAGATGTGAAAATGTACGGGTCGGATTTGTATAAAGGACGAGGCATGATATGCTTGTGTTCATGTATAGTGGCAGGCAAACGTATGTAAGGCCAAAGAAAATCTAAAGAACGTGAGGGGAGGGTTTGAAATCTCCGTACGAAAGGGTGGAGGGAAGAACAATTGGGTATAATGAACCGCAAGCAACAAAGTGGTTGCGGGCGGAGTTTGATTTATATGTTGATGGTGAGTAGGCTGTGTATACATTCAAGAGCAAACACGCCATGGTTTTGTGTTTTTGAAAGGAGCAGATCTCATTGGGTTTACTGAAAGGAAAGAGAGACAAGTAATTACAGGTAATTTTGGTGATGGGAACAAGTAATTTGTGGAACAAGGTATTCATCACAAGTCGGGTTGTCAATGTGGTTATGGGCCGATAAAAATAAGGTAAAGCCCAAAGATTTTAATAATTTAACTTTTAAATTTATTAATTAAACATATTAACCTGTTAATGTAATATCTCATGCATACCAAATCGGTTTGATGAACGGGTTGTCACATTGGGATCGTATGACGCAGGCTACACAATGGAACTGATTCGAAGTGAATTGGAGCTCGTTACAATTTATAGCGAAATAAATTTCCTGATCTGAATCACGACGGTTATCGTTATTTAAGGATAAACGTCCAATGTGAGTAAATCTTACTAAGTCTATCCGGTTTATATTTTTATAAATGTAATATAGTATTGATAAATGATGATTGATTTCTGGATGATGATTGTTTGAATGAATTGCTAGTTAATTGGTTGAAAATATAGATATAGTTATATATATCAAAATTGTTAATAAATATTGATTTTGTTTATCAGAATATTTCATATTCGTGTTATTTATGTTGATTTACATTTGTGGATGCAGGGAAACAGGTTGGAGGGATCCAACAGGATTCCTCAACATTTATGTTACTGTTTTTCATATATTGTGATATATGAGATGATATATAACTTGTTATTGATTATGTGTGCCGGGATGATACTGATCCTTTTTATTTGGTATTTAAATACCATAAGTAATATTAGAATATAAAAAAATAATTTTTGAAGTGAGTAATGAATTTAAGTATTTTATAAAATAAATGGAATTATAAAAGGAAATATTTGGGAAATAAATAGAATTTTAAAAAGAAACGGCGAGATATAAAAGAACTATGAAATGGATTCAAAGTAGATTTTAAATAGAATCTGTTTTAATAGATAAATTGAGAAGATTAATTTATAAATAATGTTTTATAAATTAAATAAAATATTTATCATTTGATAAATGGAATGCGAAATTTACATAGAGAAGTAAAATCAGTTTCAACGCCGATATTTGAAATCGAATGTGAACGTAGCAGTTGTAAAGGTAGTTATAAATAAGATTTTTATAAATAGTCTATAACTATAAATATAATTTAGAATTGGGATGTTGTTTTTAAATGCGAAATCAAACTATTTGATTTGATAAAAGAAATATTTTTCACATTTGATGTGAATAAAGGGATTTAAGAAAATATTTTGTGACATGAAAATAATATAAAGGAAACAGGTTTTGAAATAGGAATTTAAAATGGAGTTAATGAAATTAGAAACTAAACGGAGATTAGTTATGTTGAACAACTGTCTGGGTACTGATCTGATGTTGGTTTCGGCCTTCGGGGTTAATACATGGGGATTTGTTCTCTTGCTAGTTTACAGTTAGAGACTGATAGATATGGGTAGATAGTGATGTGTGAATCAGAAATGGAAACGTTTTCCAAAGTTAATAACGTATATTTTTTTAAAATTAGAAAATAAGGATTTGATGAATATATGGAAACGGGAAATGGGAAAATGAATAAATTAATTTAAAGGAAAAAGGTTGATTGATGATTGATTGATAAAATTTCCATTTGGAAATAGTGTATGGATGTTTCCCTTTGATAGTTAAATAGCCGATTATTAAAGTTTTGACCATTTTTCCATCGTCAATACGGAGAGTTCAGAATCAGATTTATTATCTGAAAACCGCTCCATATGGCATTAGCATGCGAATCAAATACGATGAAGATAAAAGAAGGCAGAGTTTTTGCAAGGGCTGTTCTGGCAAATCCTAGGTAGAAATTTCCTAATATGGGTTCACAGAATAGTGACTTCGGTTTGTCCAGTCCTAGGACAACCTGTATGGAAGAATGTCTGGCCGAGTATATTTAATAAATCGCGTAAGTTGATCTCTTCAAACGTATTTACGTTTGGTGGCGGAGGAATTCGTTTCTCTTAGCTGTATACCCGTGGTATTTTGGAGAAATCAATTTGTGATTTGGCGGGTATGACAATGTGGCATTCAAAGTGAATAAAGGTGTGATCTGTCAAATGAATACGTTATGGCCTCTAGACTCACAGCCAAGAAATGGTATAAAATCGGGTAGGTCGCATGGTTAAGTGGGTAGATCCCAATTAGGGGGTATTATCACCTGATCTAGAGAAAATCCATTTGCTTCTTTAATCCAATTCGATGCTGTCCCTTTTCATGAAACGGTTGCTGGTCCCAACCGTTGGTGATAATACATTCGGTACACTTAAGCGAAATGATCGACCAGTTATGTTTAGCCTGGGTTACAAGATGTTCTTGTTGAACCCGGTGTATTCCTCTCTAGAGATACACTGTCGGAAGATGGTCCCATACCTTGGCAGTTGGAATCCATTATCCAATAAGCGCCCATGGTTTTTGATTATATATTATGTATGTGGAACGTGAGATAAAAGCATTCTACTAAATGATTTTTAGTTGTGGTTGATAGACACATTGTAATATTAGAAATTTTTTGATATAAAGAATATTTTGGAATATCTTAAGGTAAAAACCATCTATGTTCAAATGTGGATCATTCTTATGATTATCCTTTATTTTAAAGAGATTTTAAAAGTTAAAAACTGGTTGGAATTTACTCACACCAGTCACATGACTGACCCAGAGTTTAATTTTTTTGTTTCCCCTAAACTCTTGGGTGCCCAATTTCGTACCGGCGGTCAGGTAGTCGCATTTACAGATATAATTGGAGAGCTGGAGCAGGAGGCTTCAGGATTATATAGCTATTGTTTATTTCCGCTGTGTTGTACTCCGATAATAGTATTGTATACAGATACTGGTTTTATTTCAAGGTTATGTTATAAAATATATTTATTCGTTCCGCTGTGAGATTCGTGTTACTCTGATTCTGTTGTTGTTCCTCTCCTTCTTATATTCTAATTTTCTATCTTATCAATTCTCACCCTCTAACTTCTATTAATGATCTAGAATGTTCGATGCCTTAATAATTGACATGGGTTTTATGTTGATTTTCTGGGTCGAAAATCCCAGTTCATTACAAGTTGTGTGGAATGGGGATGGGGTGGAGGCTTATTTATAGTTAGAGTAGAAGACCTTCAGCTGTTAGGTTTTAGGGTTTTAACCTAAACTGACCAAGTCCTTGGGTAAATCCAGATGGGCCACATTAGCAGATCTGAAGCAGACACATCAGCCCTAATTTGGCTCAAAGAAATCCATCCATTCATTCAATTTTATGCCTGGTAAGGAAAATTGCCAGACATGACATAAGTCAACCTAGGCCCCAACTAGGTCGACACATGGATCGACTCACTAACAACATACGTCGACCCATTGGTCGACTTGGTTGTTTTCTGGGTCGTCCTCATTATATATATATATATATATATATATGTGTGTGTGTTTCTGTTTTGAATTCATATTTGAATTTCAAACATTAATTCACTATAACTTCTTCGTTTTAAGTTCCTCTTATGCAAACCAAATGTCTATCTGAATCCGAAAATTATAATGGGTACAATGGTGCCATGCCCGTTGCCATTCCCATAATTTTTATTACTTATTATTTAATTTATTAATTAAACATTCCATATTAAAATTTGGGTTGTTACATTCTCCTTTCCTTAAAGGATTTCGTCCCCGAAATCTCTAGGGCAGAAGAATAATATAAGTGTTCCCACAACAATATCTACAAGCATATGCTCATCCATCACTCACAAGCAACCATTGTGATTATGCAATAGTACAGTGTATATGACCCTAACTAATGTAAAAGATTAGATGGTCTACGGATTCAGCTGACCTCTTTTTATGAAATTATGTTTGTTCCATGCATCTAAAATATAAGCAAAAAATCCAATGATAACAAGTAATTATCAAACAACATTCATATGCAAAACCATATGATATCATCCATATATTACATCAATAGAAATAAATAAAATGCGCATACATCTGTATGCATATGTAAGTGTCCTATCAGTTGATCGCTCTATAGTGCCTACTATGTGTATATGCATCCACTTCACCCACTTGCTTGCATATATGTACATCCATCGAACATAACATGTCTAAATAACATGTTTCACCAATATCCTACCATCCATGGGCTTCTCCTAAGATCAGATTCAAAGGAATGGAAAGGTGGAACTTATTCAAGAACTGAAGAAGGAAGAAGATTGAAGCGTACCGTCATAAAGATAAGGATAGGAAACATGCTTCTTCTCCTTTGGTTCCCAAGTGGCTTCGCCAGAATCATCTCCCCACCGAATAGTACCAGCTTTACCTCCTTATTCCTTAGCCTCTTGGTCTCAAAATCTAGGATACTCGTAGGTGCTCACCGATTAGATGCTTCCTGCTCAATCTCCACATCCCCTAATGTACTATGCTCTACTACCATTGTTGATTCATGTAAGCACTTTCATAATTGCGAAACACGGAATACATCATAAACACCCGAAAGCTACTCATTAGCTGGACCTTATAAGCCACCTATCCTACTCTCTCAATGATTGAGAATGGCCTGGGAAAATGAAAAAAAATTATTCCTACTGGCAGTAATGGCGACCATTGGCGATTGATGGAGATTTCTTATACTTCTTCCCTACCCTTTGATATCTCTTCATTCTCTCCTTTTCCATCCTCTAAACCCTCTCCACTCCCTGATCCTTCCCCTCCTACCTCTGATCATGACCAATTCTCTATGAAATCAGATTATGCCTCTCTTTTAAATTCGCTTCCAGGAAAAGCCGGAGTTTACAAGTCGATCCAATTCGATATTATTAGGGATGGAAAATAGAAGAAGCTACCTGATCTTGTTAAGGAGGAAGGTACGAAGTACTGGAGTATGATATGCAAGCATCTCGCTCATATGGTAATCCAAACCTCAGTAAAACCTGTAATTCAGTCATCACATTCAAGCATCTAGCGAATATGGTAATCCAAACCTCGTCATATAAGCACCAAAAGCTTATGTGGAATATCATATGCTATGCCATCTTCAGTAGTATGTTATGCGGTGTAATCCATAATTTATTTGTTACTATCCCATGACATATGTTTTAATTTCACATAGAACAACCATCTCAGCGTACCCAAATCATTCACAGTATTAATAATATAATAATAAAATTGTGCAACCAACTCGTTAAGGTGCACCTGTTTGTCGGCACACAAATTATTTCTCTACTCTATGCTAAGCCACTAACCCGCTCAACATATATATGTAATTCTAACTAAATTTTCATTTCAGTTTAATTTAACTCAGTTAGATTAAATAACAAGTGTGTTTGTATATTCAATGTCCAAAACTGCCAAAAATTCCGTTTATTTATTTAAATCAGGTGTCATAAGTAATCAAACAAAAAAAATCAAATAATCACACAAATAATTAATTGATTATTTAACTTTCTAAAACATATAACTTTTGTATACTCAAAAATATTTATTTTACAAGATCGAATTTTATATATAATCACAATTATGCTACTTATAAATGTGTCACTCCCAACTCATTCTAGGGCATTACTAACCCCATGTCTAATGAGTTTATCATTCTAGGATACTGCTAATCCTATCTCTAATGAGTATTCTTAGATAGAATTTTACCAGTTCTATCTCTGATGAATTCTTTCGTTTTATTCTAATGTGCCTTGTTCTCGATCTTTGTAAACCAAAGCTCTGATACCAAACTGTTACATCCCGAATTCGCCCGACCTCCGAAGAGATGAGAAAACGCAAATGGTAATGAGAACATGATGCACCAAAGCGCAGATATGAGAACTTTTCATTGCTATTACACTATTTACATCATAGTACAAGAATATCAGAGTCCGAATAAATAATATACACAGCGGAAATACAATATCAGAGAATGAATTACACAGCAGCAGAAACAAAAATGTATAAATACAATGCACAGCGGAAATACATCAACTAGCACAACTGAAAGAAATACACGAATACAAAGATCTGCGAATATAGCTCCAGCTGTAAACTAGGATCCTGTTAAATAGAAATCTGGGAAACCAAAACTACTAGTTGCCCGTGTAGAAAATATGGGCATCCAGAGTTTAGGCGAAAACAATTAACTCCAGATCGGTCATGGGACTGGTGTGAGAACTCAAAACAGTTATTAAACTTTTACTTTAAAATAGGGCACATCACGGGACCACGCCATATGTGACGGAACGGGTTTACTCCCATGAATACTTTAAAATAAAACAATTTATAAACAACGCAATGCTTTTTGAAAAATGAAGCTATTATAAGACTCAGGTCCCATCACATAATGCAACGCAAGCCGGAGGATAGAGTTTTACCTTATAACAGCTAAACATGCTTGATACGCTTTAAAACAAATCATTTTGATATTACTATAAGTGCATAGTGTCAAAACAACTTCGAATATAAATGTATCAATCATAGACGGTATAATACCCCATCATACCATGTCGCGATATAGGTTTACAATTTAAACCACACAATGTCGTATTGGAAATTGGATTCCATCTATGAGTCGAGGAAAGGGATCTTCCTAACCAGTTTTGAGACATTCTAACAAATTCCTTAGGACTCAGACGCTGGTGAGCCCTTGGATCTTTAGGGTCGATCCTCTCTTACTTTTGGGATTGGTTATTCCTAAACAATACATTTCCCAGTCCTATCGGACCATCTCTGAGCCTTTTAGTTTGCTCGATTTCCGAGGCACCTCGCAATCCATCATCCATATAATTAAAAATGTCTGGTCTCCATACCATGATACAACTTTTAGCTAGAAAGAAACGCATGCACGCCCTGTAGTCATCCCGTTTTTGACTCATGCCGGGGTGCAAGGCTCGCGAATTAACACTATACACAAAGCTATGCTACTTAAAGCTGTGCTTTGATCATCATCCACAAATCCCTGCTTTTCAACAAAAGCCTTGATCATTTGCTTCTTAGCATGCCACATTGTCAATCCATAACATACCATTGATTTCTTCCAATATTTTATCTCTAAGCTCGTACGTCTCAGAGAAGGGTGTTAAACAAGAGAATAAATTCTCCGCCACCAAACAGATATATATATATTTATCAGAGATCAACGGATACAACACACAATACAATGTCAAACACAATCCATTTACAAGTCCGTTCTGGGTCTGAACGAAACCGGAGGCACGGTATTCTTCATCCCATATATCCAATATAGGAAAGAGGCCCTTGCATATCCGAACAATCAACAAGTACGTCCAAACTACTACCACTATAACCCTTTTAAGGCAACAACTCCAATCAAGGGCATCACTAGCAATCCATTTGATGTGAAGATTGTCAGTCTTGCACTGTCTTCAATATCTTCGAATTTTAGTCATCGTAACAATTATTCAGAACGGGTTAAGCCCTGTCTTTCCAAATAACTCACGCATCTTATAATCAACGATTTAATTCACTTAAACTACTTGTTTAAATCTTTCTTTGAATGCCATTGCAAAAGATTTTGTTATATCTTTTCACAACTTAAACCAAATTAAGGTTTATATAACTAGTAGGGATTATTGAGCCTTACCGAAGTAACCACTTAGTTTATTTAATCCAAATCCTAACCTATTCATCCCATGGAGCAAAACTGGTAGTACTCCAAATTTAACGCCAACTGAGTTATCAATAAATTTAATTACCATTTAACGTTCAAATCTAATTAAAGATTTAACTATCGCACAGAGTAAAACTGGTGGTACTCCTTTCCCGAGTATTTCTAGAATTTGACAAATCTAATTATCCCATTCTCATTTTATCTACTTAAAGATTCATTAAAACCCTGGTTTGGTTTTAATTCCAAAAATAATTACTTAATGATTATTCAACCTTTGGAAATTAATCTTGTCTTTACTTGAGTTTAAGAACAAATGTCATATAAAACACCGTCCATGATAAAACCAAAATCATCTTCCATTTTATATGGAATCTTATCGGAAATCTGAACCATTTATAATCGATGTAAATTTCCGTATCAGACTAATACTATAAGTGGAATAGTGGAGAAATCCTTTTAAATTCCATACATAGTAAATGTCTTCCTTTACAGAAGATCAATTTGATTATTATGAATCGAACTCAATTCAACCCTAATTTAATTAAATATATTGGAAAACTTCTCTAAAACTTAATCAAAAGGTTCGTTCAATTCACAAATAGGTTCAAGAACAGTATTAATGAAAATTCCATTCACCACAAACCCAAAAATCCCATTTTCTATCTAATTCCAATTTATATGCTGGAAACTTCTGGTTATGTTAAAAACCATTCGCAAAAATACAAATTATTATTTATGAAAATCATTGGATTGTTACTCTAGTTATCAAATAGTTCATTCAGATAAAAATACCTTTTATCTTTTCAAATGTGGAATATTTCATCCAAAATATTTCCAAATCATTTATTATGATTTTTCATAATTTATTCATATGTTTAACAATTTTACCAAGGCCCCACAAGTCGGTTTCCAATATCGCCCCCAACTGCATCCATAACGACCTTTTCCAAAACTAATTTGGACATATTTTAGCATCTAACCGTTCAAATTTAAATCTCATATATTCATTGGAAAGATCTTTTCGATACGAACCCAACGGTTCTTGTTTTAGGAGAATCCGACGGTCGTATCTCCTGTTATGTCCATTTCATGTCAATGGTTGAAATTCGTGAACGGTCGCTATGCGATACTTTCTATTCAAACCATTTGAATGTATATATATATGTATATGTATATAATATATATCATCGATTTATATTTAAAAACATATTTTATAAAACGTTTATACCTTCATTTTAAAACGATTCCACATCCATTACCAATTTAAATTAAACTTGAACATTGCATTTTATTATGATCTCGAAAGGATAATGTTTTCAAAATGCAATATTTTGTCATTCAGTCTTCTCGATATTCATTTTAAAAACAAATAAAATCGATATAGAAATCCGTTCGAGTTAAAATAACATTTATATACTTGACTTGGCTTAATAATTTTATATTTTTGTGTCCGTCCAAAATCGGACTTCAACGTCAACTTCTAATTCTCATTGAATATTACATTATAAAAATATTCATGCTCATTACGAATTGGAATACAATCTCAACCAATATCCATATAAATAAATTAATATGGATTACATTCACCATAAACACCCAACAATAGTTGCAAACAATTATCAACATACAAAATGACATCTGGTGAGCACTTTATTTTTATATAAGCTTCATTCAAATAATTGACGTTCACATAAATCCGTCAATCTACCGATTAATGGAAATTTCACACAAGGGAGATATGTGAATCAAATATCACCCCAAGAACCGTGTAGAGTTTTCAATCAACAACAATTATCTAAAAATCATCATTCACATAAAATTCACACACCATGAACATAAATAAATAAATAAATACTCAACTATCAAATGCCATTTAAGGTGCCACAAGTGTCCATCTACGCTGTATGTCATGCGAGTGTCACGTATTCATACGACGCTTCTAATGCAAGGAATTTGTGAATAGTTCAAGTGTTGAATTCCAAAAGGGATAATATAACTACATGATGCAATTTCTAACTTGCAACCTAAAATGCATAATTAATTAACTACTATAAAATACTAATTTAGATTAGAGCTCTCAACCAAGCTATACCAAACACCGCGACACTTCTAATGTAGATTCACTTGTCGCGCACTCGCCGTTTGTTGTTCTCCGCACTCAAATTCGCCTTTTTGGCTCTAGAATTTGTATACGACCTCCAATATTCACCAAACATTGTCACTAGCACAAAAACGTCATTCCAGAAAACTTTTTCCTTGTGGACTTTCTTATAAAAGTTCACCAATTCGTCATAAATTGTGAATGTGTGCATCAGGTCTGCGATCTTTAAATGCATTTTCCGAGCAGCTACGAACTCCAAAATTCGATTGTGATATGTCAAATTCATAGAGAAAAACGAGATCTACGACTTTCGTATATAGGTCCTTGGCCATAAATGCACGGATCAAAAGTTATTAAGCAAAGAAGGTCAGGGTTTGTTGTTGCAAAATGTATTTTGAGAAAAATGTGAATTTTATGGATTTTTGGGCATGTGGGGCCCATGGGCTCGCTATCGGGCGCGGCACAACAGAGAGGGAGGCCTGACTTGGCATGGTGATGTGGAGGCCACATGAGGTGGTTGGTGTGGTAGAAGTGGTGTAGAATCCTAAAAATGCAATCTTTTGCAAAAAGGAGAGAAGTGGAGGGCTTTTTAGCAAAAGAGGAGGGGGAGTTGGCCACTTTCAGGTATGAGGTGGTGTGCCGCCACGCTGGTGCAGCGGAGGGAAGAGGTGCAGCAGCCCTATGGCTCGGTAGTGGTGGTGTTAGAGAGAGGAATGGAAGAGGTAACCATTAATAAGATTTTAAGCTTTTGGAAGAAGCTTAAGCAAATGAAAGTGAATTAAAACCAAAATAAAATCAACTTAATCCTATATCATGTCATGGAAGCACAAATGAAGGGGAGGTTGCCAAGTGGAGGTGAGAGGGAGTTTCTTGTTTGATTTTAATTAGGTCAACACTATTCATGAAGTGACACATTTAGCCAGTGTATTAATTCCAACGTGCAAACTTCGTTCTAGCCTCACGGCCATACGTTAAATCCAAAAATTATGAACTATGGAATCTCACTACATTATGGAATTACGGTTCCAATCATATAAAATTTGGAGACCGTTCAAAAAATGGCCTTATTTTCAGTTTAAACTGAAAACTGACTGAATTTTCAGCTTACGTTTACATCCGTTCTCACATACAAACTCCATTGGACTTGAAAATTTGAATCCTGACATATTTCGACATTCCGGATCCAACCAAAGCGGTTTCGATGAATTTTGGGACTGTTATAAAAATGGTCCTTTTTCAAGTGATCGATATTGCTTTTAAAATATCGATTTTTAAATTCAAACTTATAAATCAAGTTAACAATTTTGCTGAGCTTGTTTTAAGTCAAATAAAATATAAAAACTAATTTTAAAATTATTCTCAAATTTTATATAGAAAAAACAAGCAATTTATATTCAAAATTCAATACAATGGATTACATTAAAATTTTAAATTTTTTCTGAAATTCCGGGTTGTTACAATCTCCCCCACTTAAAACTTTTTCATACTCGAAAAAGAACAGAGCTGAAAGTTGTTTAACTAACCAACTCAACTCTCATTCTGACTTGAGTTCATTAACTTTTCAGTTTCTAAGAACTTCTAAATTTCTCAGAAATTTGGCTAACACCGTAAATTTCTGAAAAATTTCGCCATAACCTCCTTTGTATGGGTTGATCTGAAAATTTTATTGGGCCGTTTTAGGCACCTAATAAATCATATATCACATACAAAACAAATGTCAATTATCTATGCTCAAGGGAGACGTGTAAAAAGAATCATCCTTTGACCCAGTGCTTGGAATTAATCATAATTCATCTTCCATATCTAAAACAAGAGAGATGTGTACATTTTTGTCAACTCAAGACATTTGTAGGGTTTGTTATTAAATCTTGCAATTTATCATTATAAATTTAAGCCCATAATCAATCCTCGGTACCTGTAATTCATTCATCACCATACAAGCATCTCGCTCATATGGTAATCCAAACCTCGTCATATAAGCGCAAAATGCTTATATGGAATATGATATGCTATGTCATCTTCAGTAGTATGTTATGCGGTGTAGACCATAATTTATTAGTTACTATCCTACGACATACGTTTTAATTTCACACAGAACAACGTTCACAGCGCATCCAGATCACTCATAGTAGTTATAATATAATAATAAAATTGTGCAACCAACTCATTAAGGTGCACCTGCTTGTCGAGCATGCTAATTATTTCTCTATTCAACACTAAGCCATTAACCCACTCAACATATATATGTGATTTTAACTAAATTTGCATTTCAGTTTGATTTAACTCAACTAAATTAAATAACAAGTGTGTTTGTATATTCAATATCCAAAATTGCCAAAGATTCCATCTAATTTATTTAAATCAGATGTCATAAGTAATTAAACAAAAAGTCAAACAATCACACAAATAATTAGTTGATTATTTAGCTTTCTAAAACATAAAACTTTTGTATACTCTAGAATATCTATTTTACAAGATTGGATTTTATACATAATCACAAATACGCTACTTATAAATGTGCCACTCTCAACTCATTCTAGGGCATTACTAACCCCATCTCTAATGAGTTTCTCATTCCAGGATACTACAAATCCTATCTCTAATGAGTATTCTTAAATAGAATTTTACCAATTCTATCTCTGATGAATTCTTTCGTTCGATTCTAATACGTTTTGTTCTTGAGCTTTGTAAACAAAAGCTCTGATACCAAACTGGTACGCCCCGAATTCGCCCGACCTCCGTAGAGATGGGAAAACACAGATGGTAATGAGAACACGATGCATCAGAGCACAAATATGAGAACTTTTCTTTGCAATTATAAAAATTTACATCAGAGTACAAGAATACCAGTGTACGAATAAATAATATACACAATGGAAATACAATATCAGAGAATAAATTACATAGCTGCGGAAATAAAAATGTATAAATACAATGCACAGCGGAAACACATCAACTACCACAACTTAAATAAATGCACGAATACAAATCTTTCGGAATATAGCTCCAGCTGTAAACCAGGATCCTATTAAATAGAAATTTGCGAAACCAAAACTACTAGCTGCCTGTAACACCCCGTAATTTTCAATATTAATGTTCACAAATTAAAGAATAATTAATCTCAATGTGAGAATTAAGGGAAACGGGTTGCGCCATTGTGTTCGTCTCGGAATTCTAGTTGAGAGAGTCCGAGTTTGCGTGAATTGGACTTCGTATGAAGAAGTTATGGCCGTTGGAAGTTTCACTAAAATTCAAAATAGATTTCAAAATTCAAATTTCAAACTCAGGTGGGCTAGGCGGGAAATTTCCCGCCATGGGCCAGGTCGACCGAGGGGTCGACCTACCAACACGGGTCGACCAGGGGGTCGACCTGCCCCCCTCCTCCCTGGGAAGATTTGAAAGATGACGATTTGATGACTATTTGTTGAGTCATTAGGGTTTTTGATCTGATCTGAATAGCTGGGATTAATTCTAGGTTGATCGGATGGCCTAAATTAATTCTAAACTCTATATAAACACATGTAGACACAAACCCTAAAATAAAATAAAAATCAGAATCATGGCCTCCATGCTATCATCTTGCAACCTAGAATAGCCGCCACCAATTAGAGAGGAAGAAAAACTAATCAATTCAATTCTAATCTAAACCGCCACTAATTGCCTTCTTCAAAGGAAAGCTAAATCAATTTCAGAACTCAAGACCTTCTTTGAGTTGTGAGTTTGATTTCTTTAATAAGATAATTAACAATTTAATTTGGTTGAGTTATGATTTAGGATTGTATGGTTATGTTGTGAATCATTGACCATTATGTTATTATCTATGTTGTAAATCTATTATGCTACTATCCATGTTGTAATTATCTATGTAGTAAAGCTGTGATGTTATTTTGTAAATCTACGTTAATTATTGGCTTATGTACAATCAATTCATAAGCTAGTTTGGTTATGTTTGTGGAACTAATCCATGTGTTAAGTCATATGTAAGTTTAACTTGATAATTCTACATACAAGTTAGGATGTTAATTAAGGCATGGATCATATGCAAGTTAATGAAAATTTTATATACAACCATACATGTTTCATAACATCTATTTTATGTGTAAAGTGGATCTAAAATTAGGCTATGACATATGTGAGTTATATGCTATTATACAAAATTCCATATGCTAGTTTACATGTTTAGATGCAAGTTTACATCATAGTTTATGTTGCATAAGTCACATACGCAAGTGTATATATATATATATATATATATATATATATATATATATGTTTGGAGTATGAATCATGTAATGTAAGTTTGTGATTATTGCCTATGCAAGTTTACAACTTATGATTAGAACTATGACATACATGGTTTATGCAAGTTTGTGACTATTACCTAAACAAGTTTACACCTTTAGATTTAGATCTATGACATATGTAGTTTTGTGCAAGTTTGTGACTTTGACCTATGCAAGTTTTAGATGAAGAACCTTATTCACACATGCAAGTTCACCCCTTATGTTTAGATCTAGTTTTATTCCTATGTATGTTGTGATGCTTTCTCTTTATTCCATAAGTTAGACTATTCGAGTCTAACGTTTATTTCACATTAAACTAACGAACATACAACGTGGGGCGAAGGGATAATATTAAAAGATTTAATATTGAGAATTGGCATAAATGCCTTAAATGGCATAAAATTAATTTGTGATGATAATTGGTATAATTTTACATACCATAAACAGATGGACATAATTGAGTCAATTATGGACATAGTTAAATTTGGAATTGTTTGATAATTTGAATAGGGGAATTAATTCAAATTGGGGGATAATTAATTATGTGTAATTAATCGCCTAAGACACGAGGTTAGGCTCTTTTGTGGTATAAGACTGCCCGGACCCGCCCGGCAAATCCAGTAGCCACAAATGCCAATCTAATTTGAGAGGTCAAGGGCATGGATTAAATGCGTAACGGTTGGAGAGACACGAGGGTAGGCTCGTTTGTGGTGTAAGACTGCCCGGACCCGCCCGGCAAATCCAGCTGCCACAAATGCGAGTCTAATGTAGGAGGTCTTTACAAAGTTACGGTTTTAGTGAATTAAGAAACACTTAACCAGATAAACATGTGGTGGGACATGGGGGTTAAGTGGGTGCCTTGGGTGGCTTGTGAAATACGATTAGAAACACTTAACCAA
The DNA here is from genome assembly GCA_030737875.1 of Allium sativum. Classification (NCBI taxonomy): domain Eukaryota; kingdom Viridiplantae; phylum Streptophyta; class Magnoliopsida; order Asparagales; family Amaryllidaceae; genus Allium; species Allium sativum. Next base: position 399,577,017 of record CM060926.1, on the reverse strand, counting down.
AATTGAAACATGTAAGTGGACATGAATAAGAAGAGGGTTAAATGGGATGTACTAGAGAGGACCAAGCTTAGGTGGATAGCTTGTGTCAAGTAATGGGGGCCCGTTTCAACCATTAACCCATAAGTATCATTTTCGGCTCGACCCAAGTCGAGGACGGGACATGCATACTGGGCTTGACTATAAGAGGCCAAAACGGGTTAGCGGTGGCAACGCAAGTCCAATGGGTTCATGTGCGTGTGTGGGCCCGGGCTGGTAGGTAAGACGTTGTTGCATCATGTAGGTATAAGCCATGCATCGTTGGTGGTATCGAGTTGCCACTTTGGGGAGTGATACACCCCACTGTGGGGCCAGCACGAGTATCTACAAGATAGTGACCCGATCGCATGGGGGTAGTGGGTACACCTAGTGGAGATAGGGGCAGGCGGCACCTATGAAGGCAACTAGAAGTACACGAAACTACCATTATCATTATTAAAGTTTTGTAAGCGGGATCAACTTTTAGGGTGTTTGGTGTGGTGCAGTGTAGTAGTTATCTTATAGCAACTAGGTGCGCCTTTAACGTTATCTTTGTTCAACTTATTTCCTTTAGTTTGATCTGCCATACCCAATTGTTCACAGTCATTTCCTTATTTTCCAACTTATGCCTTAGCCTAGTTATTTTGATAATTGTATTGTTAAAGTTATCGCACTCGCCGGACTTTATGTCTGACCCCCCTTTGTTTCCACCTCTTTTCTTCCTTTTCCCCCAGGTGCTCAGGGTAGAACTAGCACCAGTGGAGCTTGATTTTGGATAGCTGTATCTCTTGCTTTTAGAAGTTGCTTGGATCGCTGAAGTAAAAGTTCAGCCTATCTTATTTATGGCTATTTTGTGTTGGGGTTATGTCTTTCAATTTATGTACTCTGATTTAGTCAAGACGGATATTATGTACTTTGACTCTGGTTCTTGATGATGTAATCAAACCTATGTGTTTAACGCTGCAATGAATAATATTTTAAATTTTTAAGTACTGTTTATATCTGTCTTGTTGTTAAGTTTCTGTTCTATACACACTTAAAACGCTCCATGGAAGTTAATGCATTCCCTTAGTGAGTGACGTTAATGGACGTGGGGTGTTACACATGGTATTAGAGATGAAGGTTACCGGAACAGATATGAATTTTGAAAAACTATTTTTCAAAAGCACTTTTATAAAGAAGTACCTTCAAAAGTATGTTTCAAGGAAAGTATTTTCAAGAGAAAAGCCTATTTTAAAAACATAACCCCAAGAGCCATATATCTTTCCTTCAGTTCTTTTGTATTGAATCTTTCCTTTTTCGTTTCAGCATGTCTGGAATTCCCGAGATATCCGAGGGGATACCGATACCAGGATGGTTTAGGAGGTATTTGGAAGCTAGGGCAAATGTCGCCGGCCCAGAAAATGCTCCTCCTCCTCCTCCTCCTCCTCGTGTCGATAATTTTGCAATGATATGTAAGGACTTTCGGGCAATGGGTGGAAAACCTTTTCACGGGACAGAGACGTTTGTTGAAGCTCGAAATTGGCTAAAGGAGGTGGAAGAATTGTTTGTGATCTTTGAAGTGGTAGATGGGAGAATGGTCCAGTTAGCTGCCTGGCTAATGAAGGATGAGGCCTTGTTTTGGTGGGAGGTCACTAATGGAGAGCGTCCAGTTGATACATGGCCAGATTTCAGGCATAGGTTTGAGGCAAAGTTTCTCTCACGAGGTGAAGAGAATCTATACATGGAAAGGTTTTTAGCATTGAAGCAGGGGAATCTATCAATGAAAGAATACGTCAACAAGTTCAATCAGTTGGTGAGATTTGGCTTGGACTTAGTGAATACACCAGAAAAGAAGGCCCTGAGATTTGTTAAGGGTCTGAACGAGCCGCTACATGGGTTAGCTATGACCCACATACCCATGGACGCTACCTTTGAGAGACTAGTTGACATGGCGCTTATGCATGAAGAGGAGAAGGGCGCCAATGCTAATAAGGCACCCAGAAGAAAGGGGATCAAAAGAAACCGCAATAGCAACAACAAAACAAGAAAGGTGGTAAAGGAAACATTGGTAAGGGAAAGAAAAGATGCTTTGACTGTGGGAAACCATGCCATCTAAGCAAAGATTGTAGTAAGAAAAAGAAGACTAGTTGTTTCCACTATGGCGAAGCGGGACATCTGACTAAGGACTGCCCAATGAAAGGGCAGAGGGCAGGGTCTACCTCGGGAGGACAGGTGCAGGCTCTCATGGCACCAGGGCAGGCAAGAGGGCAAGTTCAGGCTCTCGTGGTCCCATCGCTGCAAGAACGAGGTAGAGCGATTTCCGTTGAAAGTTTATTTTTTCTGTTTGATCATCCTGTCCGTACTTTATTCGATTCTGGCGCATCACATTCGTTTGTCTCTACATCATTAGTTGAAACACTACGCCTAAATACTAGTTTAGTTACAAATCCTTTAGTAGTCTCAAATCCTATTGGTGGTTCGGCTCATCTTTTTATGATTTGTCGGGATTTGAGAGTGTTTATCTTGGGCGTTGGGTTTGAATGCAATGCCTTTGTTCTTGGCTTCATAGGCTACGACTTGATTCTAGGTATGGATTGGCTTCTAGATACGGGGCCATCCTAGATTGTGAAAGAAGGGTAGTTAGATTGTTGACTCGTTGTGGAAAGACCCTTGATATTTCTTATGACCCTAGAGGTCCAGTAATGCTTAGCTACCTAGAATCCCTTGACGCATCCAATGATGATTTACATTCTGTTCGTATAGTCCGTGAATATGTTGATGTCTTCGATGAGGTAAGGGGTCTACCCCCAAAACGTGAGATAGACTTTCGAATATATCTAGTAGATAATGCAAAGCCAGTTGCATTACTTGTGCGCCACATGGCTCCCAGAGAGAGAAGAGAACTCAGTAAGCAAGTGAAAGAATTTCTTGAGAAGGGGTTCATAAGACGTAGTATATCGGAGTGGAGTGCTCCAGTAGTATTTGCCACGAAGGTGGATGGGTCCCTTAGACTTTGTGTGGACTATAGGGAACTTAATAAGCTTACTAAAAAGAATAGGCACCCACTGCCGAGGATTGACGATCTCTTCGATCAGTTAGTTGGCGCCTCAGTGTTTACGCAGTTGGACTTAGCTACTGGTTTCCATCAGTTGAGAGTTGCTGAGGATAGCATAGACAAGACTGCCTTTAGGACTCCGGACGGTTTCTTCGAGTGGCTTGTAATGCCCTTCGGTTTGACAAATGCCCCCGCATACTTTGTTGACTTGATGAGTAGGGTGCTTAGGGAGTACCTTAATAAATTCGTAGTAGTCTTTATGGATGACATCTTGATCTTTTCTAAGAGCGAGGAAGAGAATGTCACACATCTTAGGGAAGTGTTGGAGACCCTTCGAGCACATAGCCTTAAAGCTAAATTTTCTAAATGTCACTTTTGGAGGAAGGAAGTGCGATTCTTAGGGCACGTGGTTTCCAAAGACAGGATAGCTATGGATCCCGCGAAGGTAGTGGCCATCCAAGATTGGAAGGTCCCTAAAAATGCTACCGAGGTGAGGAGTTTCTTAGGGTTGGCTGGCTACTATAGGAAGTTTATCAAAGACTTCGCAAAAATATCGGCCCCATTAACATGGTTGACGAAGAAGAACCTAGTTTTCACATGGGACGTAGATTGTGATGATGCATTCCAACGTTTAAAGGGAGCTTTGACCAAAGCCCCAGTCTTAGTGTTGCCAGATGGGAGTAAGCCATTTACCGTTTATACCGATGCTTGTGGGACAGGACTAGACGTAGTCTTAATGCAAGAGGGAAGGGTAATAGCCTATGGAGGAAGGCAGTTGAGAGTGCATGAGAAAAATTACCCTACACATGACCTAGGGTTGGCTGCTATTGTTTTCACGCTTAAGTCTTGGCGCCATTATATTCTTGGCGAGAAATTCGAATTGTTCACTGACCACAAATCGCTAAAATACTTGTTCTCTCAGAAGGACTTGAACTTAAGGCAGCAAAGGTGGATGGAATTCTTAGCGTCCTACGATTTCGAGATAGCATATACCCCTGGCAAGGGTAACGTGGTGGCAGATGCCTTAAGTAGGAAAAGATTGTCCTTGAGTCCGTTGTTTGTTGAGCGGCGAAGCTTAGAGTTCATCTCTACGTTTGACTTTAGACCTTCCATTGACTTTGTACCTGGTTGCTAGCATCCTTAGAGGTCATACCTACGCTTTTGGGATGGATTGGTGAGGCACAGCGAGATGACCCATAGTTGGTTGAGTTAGTAGAGAAGCTCAAAAGATGGGAGTCATCGAGCCATCTCAGTAGGTGTACCCTAGATGATAAGGGTTGGTTACGTAGGGACGGTAGACTTTGTGTACCACGGGACGAGAATTTGAGGAAGACCATTCTTGATGATGCACATCGTTCGAAGATGACCATCCATCCCGGTGGGGACAAGATGTACATGGACATGAGACGAGTTTACTTTTGGGCCGGTATGAAGAGGGAAGTGGCCGAGTTTGTCGCTAGATGCTTGGTGTGACAACAAGTAAAAGCAGAGAAAAAGAAGCCCGGTGGGTTGCTTCACCCATTGGAGATCCCACAATGGAAGTGGGAAAGTGTCTCGATGGACTTTATTGATGGGTTACCGAGATCGAGGAAGGGTTATACGGGGATTTGGGTCATGGTAGACAGAATTACTAAGATCGCCCATTTCATTCCCGTGAAGAGTAAGAGGAATGCTCCATGGTTAGCATCGGTATACATTCGAGAGATAGTTCGTTTGCACGGTGTTCCTTCTAGCATAGTGAGCGACCGCGATCCTATTTTACTAGCGAGTTTTGGAAGAGCTTGCAAGAGGTGATAGGGACTCAGTTATGTTTGAGCACCGCATATCATCCTCAGACGGACGGCCATACCAAGAGGGTGAATCGTATTCTAGAGGACCTTTTGAGGCTATGTTTCTTAGACTTCGGAGGTACATGGGAGGATCATCTTCCTTTGGTGGAGTTCGCATATAATAATAGCTTTAAGTCTAGCATTGGCACGGCACCTTTCGAGGCTCTTTATGGACGACCGTGTCGTTCCCCTCCATGTTGGTGGGAATCTACAGATAAGATCTTGCTTGGGCCCGATTTGATTAGAGAGACTTTGGAAAAGATCGATTTGATTCAAAGGAGGATGAAGACGGCGCAAGATAGGAAGAAATCTTATGTGGACAAGAGGAGGACAGATCTTGAGTTTGATATTGGGGACATGGTCTTTGTCAAGTTCTCTCCATTGCGGAATGTTGTTCGCTTTGGGTCCATTGGGAAGTTAGCACCAAGGTTCGTAGGGTCGTTTCCTATTAAGGAGAGAATTGGACAGATGGCATATAGAGTGGAGTTGCCTGAGAGACTTAGTGGTGTACACGACGTATTCCATGTATCACATTTGAGGAAGTGTTTGCATGAGACCGCGGAAGTGGTAGAGGCGAGCTTGCTTAGAGAGGTGGAGATAGAGCGTGATGCAACGATTCGACGAGCTCCTACGTACATTCTTGGGTCGGAGATTAAGAAGTTGAGGAATTGAGAGGTCAAACTAGTCAAAGTGCAATAGGGAGATGATGAGAGCAACGCTACTTGGGAGACGGAAGAGAAGATGCGTTCATTGTACCCTTTTCTTTTCGAGGGCATGTCTTTTACTTTCTCCTTTATCGCTTAGCTTGTACTTGTTCTGTCTTTAGCATGTCCTCTCACTAGTATCTTTGACCTTTAGATAGGGTAGTCCTATGGTTGAAACATGTGTTTGAGACATGTTATATATGATGGATGCATGTGGATGCAAGTGTTTGCTAGTGGTTGCTCGTGGACGCATATACACACACTTTAGGCACCAGATCGGCTCAGTCACTTTCATATTGCATATTGCATATAAATGGATGTATTTAGTAAAATTAATGTACATTGAATGTGTGTATCATATGGATGCTGCATTTTGGTGAATGGTTGTGCACACATGTAGAAATAATATATATCGATAGGATTCTTTCGCATACATAACGTACGCATGGCACTATCATGGTTTGCATTAAGGAGGTCAACTGAATTGGTAGACCGCCTGATTTTGCATTAGATAAAGAACATATACACACACTTCTTACATATGTTCATACAACATTAGGAATTTTATAAGGACAATGGATGCCTGTGTTTGATGGTTGAGTAGATGGTTGTTTGGATGTTAGGATATGCATTCTCCTTAACTTGGAGATTTCGGGGGCGAAATCCTTTAAGGAGAGGAGAATGTAACACCCCGTAATTTTCAATATTGCTGTTCATAAATTAAAGAATAATTAATCTCAGATATGATAATTAAGGGAAATGGGTTGCGCCATTGTGTTCGTCTCGAAATTCTGGTTGAGATAGAGTCCGAGTTTGCGTGAATTGGACTTCGTATGAAGAAGTTATGGACATCGGAAGTTTCACTAAAATTCAAAACAGATTTCAAAATTCAAATTTCAAATTCAGGTGGGCTAGGCGGGAAATTTCCCGCCATGGGCCAGGTCGACCAGGGGGTTGTAACGGCTGGAAATTTTCGACTCCTCGAGAGTCGAAAATTCCGAGACGATAGTGAAAGAAAGTAGAGGGTGAGGAAGAAAAGATAGAACTAATAGAATAGAAGAAGAAGAACTTACATCATCAGAGTAAACACGAATCTCACAGCGGAACGAATAAAATATAACATAACTTTGAAATACAAATCAGTACTCGTATATACATACCATTTCAAAGTACAATACTTAACAACACAGCGGAATAATAATAGCTATAATCCTGAAGCCTCCTGCTCCAAGCTCTCCAAGTGTACCTGAAAAATCCCGACTACTTGACTGCCCGTACAAATTTAGGCACCCAAGAGTTTAGGGAAAACAAACAAAATAAACTCCGGGTCAGTCATGGGACTGGTGTGAATAAAACTCCAACACTTGGTTAAATAAAGGATATCTTTCTGATATTATAATAATGTCTAAATACAAATAGATATCAATCTAGCAGAACGATTGCATCTCACGTTCCACATACATAGTATACAAATAAAACAGTGAGCGCTTATTGGAGATTGGATTCCAACAGACAAGGTATGGGAGCACCTTCCGATCAGTGTACTCTAGAGGAGATACACTAGGGTTCAACAAGAACGTCTTGCAACCCGGCCACACATGACCGTTCACTCATTTAGCTTGAGTCTAACGAATATATTATCACCGATGGTTGGGATCAGCAACCATCCTTCCCGATAAGGGACAGCATTGAAATAGATTATAAAGAAGTACAATTGAATATTCTCTAGATGGTGATAATACACCCTGCTTGGGTATGGCCCAACTAGCCATGCTGCCTAGCCCAACTTCTGTTATTTCCCGGTTGTGAGGTTTGAGGTCACGTTTATCACTTTAACAGATTATTGCTTCAATTACTTTGAATGCCACATCGTCATACCCGCCAAATCATTATCGATTTCTCAAGGCATCACGAGTATAAAAGCTAAGAGAAACGAATTTCTCCGCCACCAACGTAATACGTTTAAAGAGATCAACATATATGATTCGTTAAGAATACTTTGTCAGACACTCGTCCATATACGTTGTTCTGGGACTGAATAAACCGAAGGCACTATTCAGTGAATCCATCCTACCTAGGCTTTTCACAATAGCCCTTGCACTTCACTCCGTCTTCAATTATCTTCAGCGTACTTGATTCGCAACGCTTATGCAAATACGGAGTGGTTCTTCGGATAATAATCCAACCGGTCTCTCCATATTTACAACGTAAAAATGGTCAAAAGTATGATAGTCTGTGATTCAACTATCAAATGAAAACATGTCGGTGTACAAACAACGATCTTATTTCCAAATGGGAATTCGATCGATCAATCATCATATGTTCATATTTCCTTATTTCATATATTTAGAAAATATATGTTATTAATCATTCGAAAACATTTCCATAGCTTATTTTCACATCACTATTATTTCGCAACTATCAGTCCCTAACTGTAACTAGTATGAGAACAATTCTCTAATTATCAATCCGGAAGGTCGAAACCAACATCAGATCGTCACTGAGAAAACCGTTCAACTTACCCTCTCCAGTCAGTTTCTGAATTTTCTTAACTCTATTTCTTAAATTCTTATCATGAAAACATTTCATTTTCTATGTTTAGAAAACATATCTGACTATATTTGGAAAACGTTTCCAAAACTCATTTACGGATTTCCAATGAACGTTGTATAAAACATCGTTACGCTTAATCCATTAATCGCTTATTACTTAACTATATTTCAAATCAACCTTTTCTATCGAACCACAACTATTACTTTGTCAATTCTGAAGTCAATCAAATTGGGGTATAATTACCTCTCAGACCTTAATTGAACAACGTCCTTTACTGTGAAATAGATGAAGCTCGTCCCTCACTTTTTCCAATCATCTGTTTACGCAAATTCTCGGATTCAGGTTACGAATCTACTTCTTATATGAAAACGTTTGATTATAACTATAACGTTATAATTCCTACTTCTGCAATATCTAACCTAAATTATAACTTAATCTCCTAACTCGAATAATTTAACAGACACCTAATTTCTAAATCAATAACTAAATCTTGATTTAAACCCTAGAAAGTAAATAGTACTTTCCCGAATTCGCTATAATCGAATTCGACGTATAACTCTCTTTCGAGTAATCTCTATTCGATTAACTCTCTCTTTTTAATAACTTATATTCGATAAACTCTATTTCGATTAACTCCTATCGAATAACTAATATTCGAATAACTCTTCTTGGTTGGCTCTATTTCATTAACTCTTATCGAATAACAAATATTCGATTTTCTTAAATGTGTCAATTCTTATCGAATAACTAACATCCGATTTAACTTAAATGGTTTTACTCTTATCGAACAACTTATTCGATTAACTCATCTTGATTTTCTTAACTCGATTATCTCAACTCGATTTCTTAACTCGATTACTTAACTCGATAACTTAACTTAACCCAAATCGATTAACTCAACTCTGATCGATTTACTTAATTTGATTTACTCCTTCGAATAACTCATTCGAATAACTTAATTGATAAATTATATTCACTTCTATCCTATCGAATAAACTATATTCGATATCTCCTCCAACACTATTCGAATGAACTATATTCGATTAACTTCTCTAACTCTATTCGAATAAATTATATTCGATTAACTCTTTTAACTTTACTCGAATAACTATATTCGATTAACACTTTCTTTCGAATAACTATATTCGATTAACTCTTCGACTAACTCCTTTGGATTAACTAACTTCGAATAACTCCTTTGGATTACTAACTTCGAATAACTCCTTTGGATTAACTAACTTCGAATAACCAATATTCGATAACTACTCTTCGAATAAATAATATTTGGTAACTCTTCTCAAATGAATAACATTTGATTTCTCCACTTGAATAAACTATATTTGATTACTCTTCCCTCGAATACTCTATATTCGATAACTCTACTTCGAATAAGTGATATTCGGCAACTCTACTCGATTAACTCCACTTGGATAACTCTAACTGGTCAACTCTAACTGGTCAACTCTAACTGTTTATCTTTAACTGGTAAACTTTAACTGGTTAACTCAAATGGTTTAACCTAACTGGTTAACTCAAATGGTTTAACCTAACTTGATTTACTTGTCTCGATGAACTGAACTAATCCACTTAGTTTAACTTAGTTAATTCACTTTGATTAACTCTAACCGATTTACTTAGTTTAACTCAGCTAATTCGCTTTGATTTACCAATTTGTTTAACTTAACTAATTCACTTCGATTAACCGCTTAGTTTATCTTAACTAATTTACTTTGGTTAACTTAACCCATTACTTTGATTAACTCGACTAACTTGCTTTGGTTAACCTAACAAATTACTTTGTTTAACTCTATTCGAATAAGAAATTCGAATCACTCTAATGTGTTTAACTCTATTCAAATATCTAATTCGAATAACTCATTTCGAATAACTAAATTCGATTAACTCCTTTATTTAACGTTTATTCATTTCAAAAGATTTCCTTTTTACAACGTTTATCCATTGATAAAGATTTACTTTTTACAACGTTTATCCATTTATAAAGATTTACTTTTAGTAACGGTTCTTCACTTTATAAATGTCCTTTTAATAACGTTTCTACTTCTCTATATAAGTCCAGACTTATATATATTCCCTTTACCAACGATAAATAATTTATTTAATTTATAAAACATTATTTATAAATTAATCTACTTCAATTTATCTGTTCAAAACATATTTCCTATTTAATATCTCATTTAAATCCATATCGTGTTATACCGTGTGCGAAGCACGTGTTTAAATCTCTCCTTGTATAATTCTATTTATTTTCCGAACAAGTGTTCCTTTATTTATTCCCTAAATAAATATTCCTTTATTCCATTTATTTATAATCTAAATAAATGTTCCTTTATTTATTTCCTAAATAAATAAATGTTTTCATTTTATAAAATCCTATCGATTTTATAAATAAGATTTATTTTCAATATAAACATTGAAAATTTCCTTTTTACATTCTAGTATCACCTACGGTGTTTAACGTGTCGTATAATAATGATCGGTATCATTCAAACATATGAAATCAATAACAGATTTCATAACACATCATATATCACAATATATGAAAAACGGTAAAATAAATGTTGAGGAATCCAGTCGGATTCCTCCAACCTGTTTCCCTGCATCCACAGATGTTACACAATAAAATATACATCAATTTCATTCCAACATGAAATATACTGATGAACTGAATCAATATTTGATTGTCGTTTATATATATAACTATATCTATGTTTCAATCAAATCTATTTAACAGTCCAAACTATCAATACACAGCAATCAAATCATTTAACACGATTTATATAAAAATATAAACTGAGGAGAGTTAGTGAGTTTTACTCATAGTTGCGCGTTAACCGTTGAATAACGGTTTGCGTTATTTGATTGCGACGGACAAATTATTTCGCCATAAATTCAAACGAGCTCTAATCCACTTCCAGTCAGCTTCATGGTGAAGCTCTCGTCCATACGGTCCCAACGGATCTTGTTTTGCTTGGCGCGTTAACCGTTGATTAACGATTTGCGTCAGTCGATTTAAACCAGGCGTTCAGTTCTTCCATACATTCAACGAGCGCCAATCTGCTCCATAACAGCTTCATTTCGCAGTCTGCGTTCTTGCATCTTTATGCGCCTAATTACTTTCTCCACTTTCTTCTTGTTTTTCACGTTCACTATATTCTCCCGTAACCAACTTCCTTATTTACAAGATATCATACTCCACTGTGTACTGTGTACACCACTACTCAATTTTCAGTCTACCTCTCCTTGAAACGGTCGTGTTAAAAAGAGTCCATCTCCATTCTCTTTTCGTTTCCCATCCTTTTAAACAAACAAGACAATAAAAACCTCGTCGGCCCAATCACGCTCACGCACCTGTATCCATGTTCACTGCATCATACCCCATCTTCTCTCCTAGTTTTGTATATATATGCTTATATTCACATTTAACAGTATATCCCCGTTTTCTTCACTGCATGCCAATGCACTGGAGCCCATTTGTGCTCTCAGAACAGACTGCACATTCCTTACTTCATCAATGAACTCATTCTCCATTTCATAATGCCTCTTCGCCGTATTTCCTTTAACTGTCCCATCTTCTACAGCAAAGGAGTGCACCAAGCCTGTGAACCGCACACATCCTCAACATGCCGAGACTCGCCTGAACTTCCCTACTACAAACTCCCTTAACAACCATGCATTGTTGTGTGAAACACCATGCAAAACTACAACAGCGGCTCACTCTCGGCTATGACTCCTCACTAGTAACCCACGTACTGATCTCCCCACGTTCCATTCCTTTTAACGCACAGTTCCTGCTTTCACTTCGAACTACTCCTCTTCTTTTCCTTTTAGTTCCCATTCTCTACAGTGCATGCCATCCACGCACCAGAACATGCTCACCATCACTTCATACAGTATCTTCTTCCCATTTGTTTCCACTCCAGAAGAACGCGAGCCTCACACCAGATCTGCTCCATACTTGCGTCGAACACCCATACAACTCCACCATATACACACTTCCGCCATCTCATCATACTGACCCCCTCTACGTCTGGTACTTCACCACCTTTCCTTTCTTCACTTCACTACACGCTTTGCCTTTTCCACCACCATACGGTTCACTCACGCTCCATTTCATAAACACTTCATACTCCCCTTCACCAGTAACTGTACATCAGTATGCCCATGCTTCTTCTTTCTTACTTTTCAGTTGCCATGAACAAGTTTTTAGACTACTGGAGCAAGAAAAAATGTGAGCTAGCGTCGGTGATGTATTTATATGTTTATAGTTGGTAGTTGGAATAAGTGGATCTTTGAAGGCCACGGTGTTTGTCTTGAGACCACAGAGAACGGCAGGCTGAGAAAGGTGGAACGTGGACACTTTGGTTATGCAATGAAGGAATGATATTTATATACATATGTTTACTTATTAAGAGTTCTTCATTTCATGAAATTTCGTTTGTTTACAAACTGCTATAGACAGAAATAACCACACCATTGTGTCGAGCTCGGTGTTACGATCCCAAAAATATAAAAATACCGGTAGATTAACTCATATTTTGAAACCTCAAAATGTTGATTACAGGGTGCAAAATACTCCAAATAAAAAGTTGCTTATTAAATTAATTAAAAATTACAGTAAAATTCTAAAAATTAAATTATCACTATGTCTCAAAAGAACCTTGTCTAAATTCAAACCCGATATCTAGTTATATCGAATAAACTGTTACGGTTGATAAACGATTCTATAACGACTATTTTAAAATTTGATTTGGACATAACTCAAAATCTGCATGACGAAATCTCGATTTTTCTCTTCCATATGAAAAATATAGTTCAACAGATCCGTGCGTTTCTTGTTTCACAGAGATTCGACTTAAAATGAATCATGTACATTTAGTTGAAGTTCAAATCGCCAAATTGCGAACTGCCGCGACGTTTCAGGTTCGTTTTAATTATAATTATAAATTATAAGTTCGAACGTTGTACTTTAAGTTATCGATATCGCCAAATCGATATATAAATCATTAAATAAATTAATTATTCGATAGCTAACAAAACGCGCCATTACAGGGGTCGACCTGGGGTTCGAACTGGGGTCCACCTACCCCCCTTCCCCCGGGCAGATTTGAAAGATGACGATTTGGTGACTGTTTGCTGAGTCATTAGGATTTTTGATCTGATCAGAATGGCTGGGGTTAATTCTGGGTTGATCGGATGGCCAAAATTAATTCTAAACTCTATATAAACACATATAGACTCAAATCCTAAAATCATATAAAAATCAGAATCATGGCCTCCATGCTGTCTCCTTGCAACCTAAATAGCCGCCACCAATTAGAGAGGTAGAAAAGCTAATCAATTCAATTCTAATCTAAACCGCAACAAATTGTTTTCTTCAAAGGAAAGCTAAATCAATTTTAGAACTCAGATTTCAGAACTCAAGACCTTCTTTGAGTTGTGAGTTCGATTTCTTTAATAAGATAATTAACAATTTAATTTTGTTGAGTTATGATTTAGGATTATATGGTTATGTTGTGGATCATCGACCGTTATGTTATTATCTATGTTGTAAATCTATTATGCTACTATCCATTTTGTTATTATCTATGTTGTAAAGCTGTGATGTTATTTTGTAAATCTATGTTAATTATTGGCTTATGTACAATCAATTCATATGCTAGTTTGGTTATGTTTGTGGAACTAATTCATGTGTTAAGTCATATGTAAGTTTAACTTGATAATTCTACATACAAGTTAGGATGTTAATTGAGGCATGGATCATATGCAAGTTAATGAAAATTTTATATACAACCTTAAATGTTTCATAACATCTATTTTATGTTTAAAGTGGATCTAAAGTTAGGCTATGAAATGTGTGAGTTATATGCTATTATAAAAAATTCCATATTCTAGTTTACATGTTTAGATGTAAGTTTACATCATATTTTATGTTGCATAAATCACATATGCAAGTATATATATATATATATATATATATATGTTTGGAGTATGAATCATATAATGTAAGTTTGTGATTATTGCCTTTGCAAGTTTACACCTTATGATTAGATCTATGACATACATGGTTTATGTAAGTTTGTGACTATTACCTAAACAAGTTTACACCTTTAGATTTAGATCTATGACATATGTAGTTTTGTGCAAGTTTGTGACTTTGGCCTATGCAAGTTTTAGATGAAGAACCTTATTCACACATGCAAATTCACCCCTTATGTTTAGATCTAGTTTTATTCCTATGTATGTTGTGATGCTTTCTCTTTATTCCATAAGTTAGACTATTCGAGTCTAACGTATATTTCACATTAAACAAACGAACGTAAAACGTGGGGCGAAGGGATAATATTAAAAGATTTAATATTGAGAATTGGCATAAATGCCTTAAATGGCATAAAATTAATTTGTGATGATAATAGGTATAATTTTACATTCCATAAATAGATGGACATAATTGAGTCAATTATGGACGTAGTTAAATTTGGAATTGATTGATAATTTGAATAGGGAAATTAATTCAAATTGGGGGATAATTAATTATGTGTAATTAATCGCCTAAGACATGAGGTTAGGCTCTTTTGTGGTATAAGACTGCCCAGACCCGCCCGACAAATCCAACAGCCACAAATGCCAGTCTAATGTGAGATGTCAAGGGCATGAATTAAATGCGTAACAGTTGCAAAGACACGAGGTTAGGCTCGTTTGTGGTGTAAGACTGCCCAAACCCGCCCGACAAATCTAGCTGCCACAAATGCCAGTCTAATGTGGGAGCTCTTTACAAAGTTACGGTGTTAATGAATTAAGAAACACTTAACCAGATAAACATGTGGTGGGACATGTGGGTTAAGTGGGTGCCTTGGGTGGCTTATGAAATACGATTAGAAACATTTAACCAAAATTGAAACATGTAAGTGGACATGAATAAGAAGAGGGTTAAGTGGGATGTACTAAAGAGGACCATGCTTAGGTGGATAGCTTGTGTCAAGTAATGGGGGCCCGTTTCAACCAGTAATCCATAAGTATCTTTTTGGGCTCGACCCAAGTCAAGGACATAACACGCGTACTGGGCTTGACTTTAAGAGGCCAAAACAGGTTAGCGGTGGCAACGCAAGTCCAACGGGTTCATGTGCGTGTGTGGGCCTGGGCTGGTAGGTAAGACGTTGTTGCATCATGTAGGTATAAGCCGTGCATCGTTGTTGGTATCGGGTTTCCACTTTGGGGAGTGATACACCCCACTATGGGGCCAGCACGGGTATCTACGAGTTAGGGAGCCGATCGCATAGGTGTAGTGGGTACACTTAGTGGAGGTAGGGGCAGGCGGCACCTATGAAGGCAACTAGGGGTACACGGAACTACCATTATCATTATTAAAGTTTTGTAAGCGGGATAAACTTTTAGGGTGTTTGGTGTGGTGCAGTGTAGTAATTATCTTATAGCGACTAGGTGCACCTTTAACGTTATCTTTGTTCATCTTATTTCCTTTAGTTTGCTCTGCCATACCCAATTGCTCACAGTCATTTCCTTATTTTCCAACTTATTCCTTAGCCTAGTTATTTTGATAATTATATTGTTAAAGTTATCGCACTTGCCAGAATTTATGTCCGACTCCCCTTTGTTTCCACCTCTTTTCTTCCTTTTCCCCCTAGGAGCTCAGGGTGGAACTAGCACCGGTGGAGCTTGATTTTGGACAGCTGTATCTCTTGCTTTTAGAAGTTGCTTGGATCGCTGAAGAAAAAGTTCAGCCTATCTTATTTATGGCTATTTTGTGTTGGGGTTATGTCTTTCAATTTATGTACTCTGATTTAGTCAAGATGGATATTATGTACTTTGACTCTGGTTCTTGATGATGTAATCAAACCTATGTGTTTACCACTGCAATGAATACAATTTTAAATTTTTAAGTACTGTTTATATCTGTCTTGTTGTTAAGTTTCTGTTCTGTACACACTTAAAACGCTCCATGGAATTTAATGCATTCCCTTTGTGAGTGACATTAATGGACGTGGGGTGTTACACTGCCCGTGTAGAAAATATGAGCACCTAGAGTTTAGGCGAAAATAATAAACTCTAGGTCATTCATGGGACTGGTGTGAGAACTAAAAACAGTTATTAAACTTTAACTTTAAAATAGGTACATCACGAGACCATTCCATATGTCACGGAATGGGTTTACTCCCATGAATTCTCTAAAATAAAACAATTGATAAACAATGCAATACTTTTTGAAAAATGAAGCTATTATAAGACTCAGGTCCCATCGCACAATGTAACACAAGCCAGAAGATAGAGTTTTACCTTATAATAGCCAAACATGCTTGAAACGCTTTATAACAAATCATTTGATATTACTTTAAGTGCATAGTGTCAAAACAACTTCGAAGATAAATGGATCAATCATAGACGACATAGTACCCCATCCTACTATGTCACCATATAGGCTTACAATTAAAACTGCACAATGTCATATTGGAAATAGGATTCCATCCATGAGTCGAGGAAAGGGATCTTCCTCACTAGTTTCGAGACATTTTAACAAATGCCCCAGGACTCAGACGCTAATGAGCCCTTGGATCTTCAGGGCTGGTCCTCTCTTACTTTTGAGGATTGGTTATTCCTAAAACAATACGTTTCCCGGTCCTATCAGACTTATCTCTGAGCCTTTTAGTCGACTTGATATCTGAGGCTCCTCGCAATCCATTATCCACATAAGTAAAAATGTCTGGGCTTCATATCATGACACAACTTCTAGCTCGAAAGAAACACATGCACTCCCTGCAGTCACTATCCCGTTTTTGACTCATACCGGGGTGTGAGGCTCGTGAATTAACGCTATACACAAAGCTATGCTACTTAAAGTTGTGCTTTGATCATCATATACAAGGCCCTTCTTTTCAACAAAAGCCTTGATCATTTGCATCTTAGCATGTCACATTGTCAATCCACACCATGCCATTGATTTCTGCTAATATATAACCTCTAAGCTCGTACATCTCACAGAAGGGTGTTAAGCAAGAGAATAAGTTCTCCGCCACCAAACATAATTTAGCAGAGATAAATAGATACAGCACACAATACAATGTCAGACACAATCCGTTTACAAGTCCGTTCTGGGTCTGAACAAAACCGAAGGCACCTTATTCCTCACCTCATATATACAATACAGGAGAGAGGCCCTCGCATATCCAAACAATCAATAAGTACATATGGACAACTATCACTATAACCCCTTCGAGGTAGCAACTCCAATCACGGGCATCAGTATCAATCGATTCAATGTAAATATTGTCGGTCTTGCACCGTCTTTAATATCTTCGACTTTTAGTCGTCATAACAATTATTTAGAATGGGTTAAACCCGGTCTTTCCGAATAACTCGCGCATCATATAATCAAGTGATATATATAAACACATCATACGCCTCATTCCAATCCAGAATATTCTTTTTACTAGAAATTATTCCAATTAATCTTATCAAAGATTTAATTCATTTAAACCTCTTGTTTAATTCATTCTTTGAAAGCCATTGCAAAATATTTTGTTATATCTTTTCACAACTTAAACCAAATTAAGGTTTATATAACTAGTCGGGATTATCGAGCCTTACGGAAGTGACCATTTAATTTATTAATCAAAATCCCAACCTATTAATCCCATGGAGAAAAACTGGTAGTACTCCATATCTAACACCCACTGGGTTATCGGTGAATTTAATTACCATTTAACGTTCAAATCTAATTAAACTTTTAACTTTCGCATGGAGTAAAACTGGCGGTACTCCATTCTCGAACATTTCTTGAATTTGACAAATCTAATTATGCTATTCTCATTTTATCTACTTAAAGATTCATTAAAACTCTAGTTCGGTTTTAATTCCAAAAATCATTACTTAATAATTATTCAACCTTTGGAAACTAATCTTGTCTTTATTTGGGTTAAAGAACAAATGCCATATAAAACACCATTCACGATAAACCCAAAATCATCTTCCATTTTATACGGAATCTTCATGGAAATCTTAACCATTTATAATCGATATAAATTTCCATATTAGACTAATACTATAAGTGGAATAGCGGAGAAATTCTTTTAAATTACATAAATAGCAAACGTCTTCCTTCACAGAAGCTCATTTCTATTATTAGGAATTGAACTCCATTCAACCCTAATTTAATTAAATAAATTGGAAAACTTCTCTAAATCTTAATCAAAAGGTTCATTCCATTCACAAATAGGTTCAAGAACAATATTAATGAAAATACCATTCTCGACAAACCCGAAAATCCCATTCTCCATTTAATTCCAATTTATATGTTGAAAACTTCTGGTTATGTTAACAACCATTTGCAAAAATCCAATTTATTATTTCTGAAAATCATTGGATTGTTATTTTAGTTATCAACTAGTTCATTCGGATAAAAATACCTTTTATCTTTTCAAATGTGGAATATTTCATCCAAAATCTTTCTAAATCATTTATTTTGATTTTTCATAATTTATTCATATGTTTAATAATTTTACCAAGGCCCTAGCAACCGATTTCCAATATCGACCCCTGAACTGCATCCATAGCGACCTTTTTCCAAAACTAATTTAGACATATTTTAACACCGAACTGTTTAAAAATATCTTTCCAATACGAATCCGACGGTTCTGGTTTTAGGAGAATCCGACGGTCTGATCTCCCTTTATGTCCATTTCAAGTCAATGGTTGAAATTCGCGAACGGTCGTTGTGAGATACGTTCTATTAAAACCATTTAAATACATATAATTTATATATCGTCGATTTTTATTTAAAAACATATTTTATAAAACGTTTATACATTCATTTTAAAACGATTCCACTTCCATTACCAATTTAAATTAAACTTGAACATTGCATTTTATTATGATTTCAAAAGGATAATGTTTTCAGAATGCAATATTTTGAAATTCAATCTTCTCGATATTCATTTTAAAAATGAATAAAATCGATAGAGAAATCCATTCGAGTTAAAATAGCGTTTATATACTAACTAGGCTTCACATTTTTATATTTTCGTGTCCATCCAAAATCAGACATCAACTTCTAATTCTCATTGAATATTACATAATAAAATATTCATTTTCATTCCGGATTGGAATACAATCTCAACCAATATCCATATAAATAAATTAATATGGATTACATTCACCATAACACCCAACAATAGTTGCAAACAACTATCAACATACAAAATGATATCCAGTGTGCATTTTATTTTTATATAAGCTTCAATCAAATAATTGACGCTCACATAAATCCGTCAATCTACCAATTAACCAAAATTTCACACAAGGGAGATGTGTGAATCATATATCACCCTAAGACACGTGTGGGGTTTTCAATCAACAACAATTATCTACTAAATCATCACTGACATACAATGCACACACCATAATCATAAATAAATAAATACTCAACTATCAAATGCCATTTAGGGCGCCACAAGTGTCCATCCACATTGTATGACATACGAGTGTCACATATTCATAAAACGCTTCCAATGCAAGGGATTTGTGAATAGTTCAAGTGTTGAATTCCAAAAGGGGTGGCCTGACTTCATACTATGCGCTCGCCGTTAGTCATTCTCCGCACTCCAATTCGACTATCTGCCTCTAGAATTTGCATATAACCTCCCATCTTCACCAAACTGTCACTAGCACAAAAACGTCATTCTGGACAACTTTTGGCTAGTGAACTTTCTTCCAAAAATGCACCAGTTCGCCAGAAATTGTGAATGTTTGCATCAGGTCTGCGATCTTTAAATGCATTTTTTAAGCTGTTCCGAACTCCACAATTCGATTATGAAATGTCAAATTTGTAGAGAAAAACGAGATCTACGACTTTCATTATGGAGCTTGGCCATAAATGTACGGATTGAAAGTTATTAAGCAAAGAAGGCCGGGGGGTTGTTTTTGCAAAATGCATTTTGAGAAAAATGGGATTTTTATGAATTTGCGGGCACGTGGGGCCTATGGGCTCATTGTACGGTGCAGCACAATGGAGAGGGTTGCCTGACTTGGCATGGCGTGGTGATGTGGTGGCCACATGAGGTGGTTGGTTGTGGTAGAAGTGGTGTAAAAGCCTAAAAATGCAATCTTTTGCAAAAGAGGAGAAGTGGAGTGCTTTTTAGCCAAAGAGGAGAGGGTCACGGACAGATCTGCGGTGGTGCGCCGCCACGCTGGTGCAGTGGAGGGAGGCGGCGCAGCAGCCCTAGGGCTTAGTGGTGGTGGTGCTAGAGAGAGGAATGGAAGAGGTAACCACTAATAAGGTTTTAAGCTTTTGGAAGAAGCTTTAGCAGATGAAAGTCAATTAAAACCAAACTAAAACCCACTTAACCCTATATCATGTCATGGAAACACAAATGAAAGGGTGGGTGCCAAGTGGAGGTGAGAGGGAGTTGCTTGTTTTAATTTAGTCGGGCCAACACTATTCATGAAGTGACACATTTAACCAATGTATTAATTCCATCGTGCAAACTTCGTTCTAGCCTCACGGCCATATGTTAACTCCAAAAATTACGAACTTTGGAATCTCGCTATACTGTCGAATTACGGTTCAAACGAACCTAGCCGCGTCGAATTTGGAGACCGTTCGAAAAATGGCCGTATTCTCAGTTTAAACTTAAAACTGACTGAATTTCAGCATACGTTTATGCCTATTCTCTCACATACGAACTCCGTTGGACTTGAAAATTTAATCCTGACATATTTTGACATTTCAAATCCAACAAAATTGGTTTCTTCAAATTCAGAGACTGTTATTTTTCAAGTGATCGATATAGCTTTTAAAATATCGATTTTTAAATTCATACTTATAAATCAAATTAATAATTTTGCTGATTTTTTGAAGTCAAATAAAATATAAAAACTAAATTTAAAATTATTCTCAAATTTTATTTAGAAAAAATAAGCAATTTATATTCAAAATTCAATAAAATAGATTAAGTTAAAAATTTTAATTGGTTCTGAAATTATGGATTGTTACAATTTCTGTGAGGATAATCATGAAGATAATGTAACAACCCGGAAAATCAGAACCAATTTAAAATTTTTATTTTAGCAATTTTAATGAATTTTGAATATTTAAAATGATTTATTTTAAATAATAACAATGAGAAATTATTTTGGATAGAATTGGAACGTATATATTTATTTAAATCGTCGTTAGAATATAAATATTTATTTTAATTGTAAAAGGAATTCGAAATAGCGTGGTAGTTTGAAAATTCGATTTCAAATTTCAAATGAATGTACATGATTCAAAATAAACTGGATTTTTGCGAAACCAAAAATATTAGAATCTATTTGAAAATATCTTTCCAATGAATCTGAAAAATCAAAATTTCATAGCGGGAATAAAAAGTTATGTCTAGCTGAAAATTCAGAATAGTCGCTATGGAATTATAGCCCTTAAAAGTGGAAATTTTGCAAACGGCCTCCATTTTCAACGAAACCACTTTTGTTGGATCCGCAATGTCAAAATATTGATAGGTTCCAATTTTCATAATTTTTGGGATCAATATGTGAGTGTGGTGAATTTAAATGTGTTTGGTCATTTCAGTTAGAATTTAATCGACTAGAAAATGGCCATTTTTCAGACGATCTCAGAATTCGACGAAATTAGTTTATTTAGGACCGTATAGTCAATACGATGCTAAAAATTATTTTTCTAGAATTTTTGGAGTCCGTATGTGGCCCCGGTAAATTAAAATGCATGTTGAAATCAATTTTGAACGTTATATTGATTTATATTGTAATTTTGATGAAACCTATCGTAACGGCCAACTCGGCTTGTAGAACATATTCCAGTGTGTTCAAAATGGGGGTAATTAGCTAAGGACGACAATCACTGGGTCTCGTTTGGATTTTGGAATAAAAGTCAACTATTTGGGAACTAAAAAGAAATTAAACTAAAATATTATAAATATTCTCTCTCCCTCCCTCCTTTTTTAGTCCCCAAACCCGATATTCCCCCAACCCAACAGCCAAGCCCGTTTTCCCCAACCCTAGCCGCCTCCGTCAGTCGCGGGCGCCTCTCGCCTCCCCTATCGTCGCCGCGGGTGGTCGAATCCCATCCTTCTCTTTCTTCCTCCCTTCCCTCTCCTCTTTCCCCGATGCAAAAAAACCCCATCCAACCCGCGCCCGAGCCACCACCACACCCCATTGGCCAGCCGCCGCCGCCCCTAGCCTTACCTGCCACCTGTGTCGCCTCCCTGACCTCCACGCCCCTCCACTCCGCCCCTTCTGCGTTATAAAACCCCTCCGCAACCCAAATTAACCCCAAACGCCACCACCAAGCCACCGCGGGTCCCCACTGCTGCGCCACCGACCGCCATCACCCTCCCGGATCACTTGCGCTTCTCCTCCTCCACCCAGCCCCGTCTGTAAGCCTCTACCCTTATTTTTATTTATTTATTTTAAATAAAGAATGTGTTTTTTTATGTATTACATTAGAATAAGGAGGTGATTTTTATTTTAATAGCTTTAGAGAAAAATACGATTTTTAGTAATCAAAATATTATTTTTATTTATTGTAGAGTAATAAAAATATGATTTTTATATTATAGAGATAATAAAAATATGATTTTTATGTTATAGAGATAATAAAAATATGATTTTTATGTTATAGAGACAATAAAAAAATGATTTTTATATTATAGAGATAATAAAAATATGATTTTTAATCATATTAAAAATGTGAATTTTTTATATGAACAACGTAGAGAAGACTGCGTTGGAATTTCAGGCAAATCCAAATGGTTTAGACATTCAGAATAGAATGGAGGAGTGGAACCCACGGTGAGAACTTCTCAATTTAATTTCATTTCTAGTTAAAAAAATATAATAGGATGCAGACGGTGCTTAGTAGCACCCGACACCCGTCGCCCACAGACCATGGACGACTTGTTTGTTTGTTTGATTGTGTTCTGAAAATTGATTATGTAATGTGGAATGGAATAAAATATTTTATAGTATAAAAATATAATTTTCAATGGGTATATGAATAAAATAAATATTCATTTACAAATCGGACGATTTGTATTTGTACACACATTTGACTGATATTGATTGGGACGATAAATTTTACATATTGCACAACTGCACAAATAAAATTCATTATTTGTTGATTGAAACCCAACACCGGTATTGGGATGATATTGGACATACACTAGTCCCAATATTTAGTTGTATGCCAATAGATTGGTTGACAGACTGATGTAAGCGTTAAATATTTATATTTAATGCTTATACAGTGTAGAATGCACTCTAGATGATGGTTGATTGTGTTTGATTGTTATTATGTACATGTGTGTATGAAATCCGTATAAATCGCATTATATGGTAATTGACTGTGTCTGATTCCAGTTCAGAAAGAATGAATATTTTAAAATAACGATATTTTAAAATAATGAATATTTTAAAATAATATTCAGTAAAAGATCAAAATATGATTTTGATGTCCGATTTGGGATGGACATGAATATATTTAAATATATAGAGCAGTGTTGATTAGATTAACGCCATTTTCACGTGAATGATATTTATATCGATTTATTTCATTTTTGTAATGAATAACGAAAAGGAATTGATTTCAAAATCTAATGTTTTGAAAATATTATCATTTATCTGTTAATGATATGGAATATTCAATTTTGATTAAAAACTGAATATGAAGTTGAAACTGTTTTGAAAACGAATTTAAAATGATTTATAAAAAACGTTTTGAAAGAAAATTGACGAAATATATATATTATATATATTTAATGGCCTGAATAGAACGCGCCACGCCGCAGTAGTTCGCGAATTTCGACCGTTGACTTCGAGTTGACATTACAGGAGATCCAACGATCGGATTCTCCTGAAACCAGGACCTTGGGTTCGTATCGAAAAGAGCTTTCTAACGAATCTGAGAGATTTGAAATCTAATGGCTGGATTTGGAATTTTGTCCAAATCAAATTTGGAAAAGGTCGCTGTAAGTTCAATTCGATGACCGTTTATGGAAATCGACTGTACGGGCCTTGATAAAATTATTAAGAACATCAATAATTTTTGTAAAATCATAATAAATGATTTGGAAAGAAATGGGATGAAAAATTCCATATTTGAAAAGATAAAAATATATTTTTATTGAAATGAACTAGTTATGAACTAGAATTATAATCCAATATTTTTTTTAATAAATAAATTGGATTTGAAATGGTTTTAAAAATAACCGAAATTTCCAATATATGAAGTGGAATGGATTTGAATCGAAATTATCTTCGGAATATTTCGGTATTGGATTCTGTGATTATACAACCATTGTTGATGAATTTGGAAGATATATATATATCGTTATTCCAATACGATATTTGTTGATTTCAGAATTTGATATTGAATATAAGCCGATATATTTTCTATTCAGAGCCTTGTATTTAATATCAAATGGGATTTTGGGTTTGTCGTGAACGGTGTCTTCACTAACACTATTCTTAAACCCAATAGAGGAAAGTATAAGTCTTTTTATATAGATTTAGTGAAATTTTCCAGTTAAATAATATTTAATTGGAATGGAATAAAAGAATTGGAATTTGGGGTTTGTTGTGAACGATGTCTTCAGTAACACTGTTCTTGAACCCCATGTAAAGATAATAATTCTCTTAACTAAGATTGTTAGAGTTTCCAATTATATTTAATAATTAGAATAAAATGGAATATGAATTGGGTTTATCGTGAACTGTGTTTTTAATGACATTCGTTCTTTAACCCGATTTACAGTTTAATGTGATTTGGAATTTATAAATCTTTTGTTAAGATTTAAAGGAAATTTTCCAAAGTGAAGTTTTCCAATTTAATAAAATAAATTGGAATGGGATGGAATTCGATTTACTAATAATCGAAGTGGACTCCTGTGGAGGAAGACTGTTAATATATATGGAATTTAAAAGGGCTTGCCATTATTACATTTATATATTATTGGTTGGATATGGGAGTTCATATCGATTATATATATTGATCTGTTTTCTGTGAAGATTCCGTTGTTAATGGAACGAGATTTTGGGTTTATCGTGAGCTGTGTTTTAAATGACATTAGTTCTTAACCCAGTTAAAGATAAGATTTATTTCTTAACTTTGAATAATCATTAAGTAATGATTTTTGGAAATTAAAACTGAATTAGAGTTTTAATGAATATTTAAATAGATTGAAAGGTAAATTTGATAACTAAAATTATCAAATTCTAGAAATGATCAAGAATGGAGTATCACCAGTTTTGCTCCAAGCGTTAGTTAAATCTTTAATTAGATTTGAATGTGAAATGTTAATTAATTTTACTGATAACACTGTGGTGTTAGATATGAAGTATTACCAGTTTTGCTTCATGGGATGAATAGGTTGGGATTGGGAAATTAAAACAAATGATTACTTCGGTAAGGTTCGTTAATCCCGACTAGTTTTGATAAACCATAATTTGATATGGATTGATTTCCAAAGGAAGATTAAAGAATTTATCTTTGATAAAATTAATGGGAACCTTTCCCTAAGGATATGAGTATATAATTAAAAGAATATTCAGAATTGGAATGAGGCGTATGTTGTGTTTTTATAGCACTTATTTATTATATACGCGAGTTATTCAGAAAGACTGGGTTTATCCCAATCTGAATAACTGATTCGACGATATGTCGAGGATGAAGATGGTGGTTGAAGACCGGAGGTCTTCACATCGTTTGGATGATTACTGATGTCTTGATTGGGCTGTACACCCAAGACGAGGTAATAAGTGGTGATCATCCAGACGTACTTGGAGATCGACCGGATATGCGGGGACCTCTCTCATTTATTGGACATACGGGACGAGGAATAAGGTGTCTCCGGTTTCGTTCAGACCCAGAACAAACTTGTAAATGGATGTGTGTCTGACATCGGATTTCATTCTGTGTGATTGATAGACATCGGTTGCATAGCATGAATTGCCTGTGTGGCATGCTGAGATGCAAATGATCAAGCTTCTGTTGAAAAGCAGAGTCTTGTGGTTGATGATCAAAGCACGGCTTTAATATAGCATAGCTTTGTGTAGCGTTAATTCGCGAGCCTCACACCCCGGTGTGAACCAGAAACAGGAGATGATCTCAGGGAGGGCATGCGTTTCCTTCTAGCTAGGAGTGGTGTCAACGTTTTGCAAACCCTGATGTTTTACTTATGTGGATGATGAATAGCGAGGCACCTCGGATATATCGGCACTGCGAGGCCTATGGATGGTATGGTCTTTATACAGACCAATTTTACGCCCCGTAGGGCGGGGAAACGTAGTGTTCAGTCATTTTAATCCACATCAAGTGGAACAGCCCTGACGATCCAAGGCTTGTCTGCGCGCTTACCTGAGGCTCGGGCTAGAGAGTCTCAAATCGGTAAGGACGATCCCTTGCCTTGGTTCACAGATGGAAATCCAACTTCCAATACGACATTATGCGGTTTTGATTGTAGAGCCTAGTATGGCGACATAGTGGGATGGGGCACTCATGCCGTCTATGATTGATATACTTATATTTGGAATTGTTTTAGCACTATACACTTATAGTAATAGTAAAGTATGAAATTTTACGTACTAAGCATTTTTGGCTATTATAAGGTAAAAACTCTATCCTCCGGCTTGCGTTGCATTGTGTAATGGGACCTAAGTCTTATAATAGCTTCATTATTCTTTATTTAGCATTGTGCTGTTTGTTTGATGGACTGGTATTCTTAGGGGTAAACCCGTTCCGTGTTATACAGCGTGGTCCTTTGATATACATAACTTTAAAATCAGATTAATAACTGTTTTAGTTCTCACACTAGTCACATGACTGACCTGAAGTTTATTGTTTTAAACCTAAACTCTGGGTGCCCCTTTTTTCCACACGGGCAGCTAGTAGTTTTGGTTTTGCAGATTTATATTCACAGGATCCTGGTTTACAGCTGGAATGATATTCGGAAAGCTCTGTATCCGTTTATCTCTTTTAGTTGTGTTTTGTATTATTTCCCACTGCATTATAACTTGTAAATTTCTGATATTTAGTAAATGTGTAATATTTATTCATACTTCGTATAATCTTGTATTCTGATGAAATTGTTGTAATAAGATATGAAATGTTCTTCTGTTTGTGTTCTGATTTGTCGTGTTCTCAAAACAATCCGTTCTTTCCTTTATGGGGAAGTTCAGATCATTACAGATAATATCACGAACAATAGGCAGAATAGAGGAAAAGACAAAGAGAATATCAATGAGAAGGGTTGTACTAAAGTTGTCTCCAAAAAGAAGATGATCTGGAAAAAGAAAGTTATTGTAGATAGAGATATAACAGACAATGGGGACTATAATGGCCCGCAAATCCGTACTATCTGAGTTGACTAATAACACCACACGTCCAACCCAAATTGCACAGAAATATTAATCATTATTAGAAAGAAGTTAGAGGACGAGGAATAGAAAGAAAGAAATATTAGAATAGAAGAAAAACGAAGAACACAAATCTCACAGCAGAACGAATAAAATGTATTAAATAACATAACTTTTGAAATACAAATCAGTAACTTTATATACATACCATCATCAGAGCACAACAGTTATTCCTGGAACAGTTATAAATGCCTGTTTCCAGATACCACATAGTACATAGCGGAAATATGATAGTTTATAGCTAGCCGGTGAAGCCTCATGCTTCCAGCTCTTCCAAGTGGATCTGAAAAATCCCGACTACTTGACTGCCCATACAAATTTGGGCACCCAAGAGTTTAGGGAAAACAAAAAAAATAAACACTGGGTCAGTCATGGGACTGGTGTGAGTAAACTCCAACCATTTGTTTAACTTTCAAAAACCTTTTGAAAGAAAGGATAATAGTAAGACCAGCCCACACATAAACATGGACGGTTTTTACCTTACTACAACCCAAAACACTTTGATACAAAAATCTAGTGATATTATAATATTGTTTAAATCAATTAAATAACAATCTAGCGGAACGCTTACATCTCACGCTCTGTATATAATATAAAATCAAAAACCGCAGGGCGCTTATTGGAGATTGGATTCCGACTATGACAAGTTATGGAACCACCTTCCGATAGTGTATCTTTAGAGAGGAATACACTGGGTTCAACAAGAACATCTTGCAACCCGGCCCACACATGACCGACCACTCATTTCGCTTGAGTGTAACGAATGTATATCACCAACGGTTGGGATCAACAACCGTTTCCCGAATGGGACAACATCGATAGATTAAAGAAGCAAATGGAATTTCTCTAGATAGGTGATTATACATCCTAATGGAAGCGACCCACATAGCCATGTTGCCTGCCCGATTTTTGTCATTTCTTGGTTGTTGAGGCCTGAGGCTACGATTACTTTCCATTCATTGATAGCACAATCACTTTGAATGCCACATTGTTAGATCCGTTAATCACTAATTGATTTGCACAAATATATTCTGGATATTATGCTAAGAGAATAAATTCTCCGTCACCATATATATCTGTACATACCAACATATGCGATCATTGGAAATACTCTGTCAGACACTCGTCCATATACGTTCGTTCTGGGACTGAACGAAACTGAAGGCACAATTTCTATTACTAGAAAAAGCCCTTGCACTTTACTCTGTCTTCGATTATCTTCATAAAATATGATTCGCAATGCTACTGCCAATACGGAGTGGTTCTCGGATAATACTCCATATTGACAATGATATAGGCAAACACGTCGATAGTCAGTTATTTAACTATCAAAGAAAAACAAACATCCATTCATAGCATAAAACAATCACTGGGCCCTTAGTTAATATTTCATTAATTAAAACACTTCTCCATTTCCTTATCCATATTTGTTAATCCAAATATTTTCAACATTTATCTTGGTCTCTTACTCTATTTGGAAAACATTTCCATATATCGCCTTCCATTATTTTCTATAGTTAGAAAATATATTGTATTTATAATTGGAAAACATTCCAATTTCTTATATCTTCCACGACCATTCATTTCTACACTCAGGAAATATTTATCTATTATATATCTAAATTCCCACTTTCTTGGGTTAAAACGAATGGTGTGTAAAACATTGTTACGACAACCCAAAACATTGCATCCGACTAATTCTTATTCAAACATTCCTCTTCGAGACTGGATCTTGCTATTTATTGGTTAAAAATGAAATCAAACAACTTGGGAAATAACTACCTCTCAGACCTTGACTGAAAACATCCTTAACTTCAAAACGGACAAGACCACTTACCTCGAATAATCAACATCATAAAACCAATTATTCATTTTTAAAACCGCAAACTTTCTCTTTCTAATTTTATCAGATTTAATTATAGATTTCCCTTTTATTTATAACATTCTATTTTAATTTCGTTTCCTTATCAAATTTTATATATATCGATATATCGATTCATAATTATCAAATCTTCTTAAAATATTCTAACTCCTTAAATTTTCGGAAAATTTCGCCATAACCTCCTTTGTACCAGTCAATAGTTCAAACCTCAACACGCCTCTCTAGGCCCTTTCAATTCAAAAAGAAGATCAAAAAGCCAAGTGGCTTGCCAATTCGGCGCATAAAACCTCATATGGAATTTAAAGGTGTACCTTTTTGTCGGGCACATAAATTAAAATCTTCATTCTCTTCATTCCATACCTGTTATGTAACAACCCAGATTTTTAGCGGCTTTGGTTATCGACATAAACACGATGTCGATAACCAAAACATCGAAAAATCCTGGTAATTATTGAATGAAATTAGAGGGTGAGGATAGATAAGATAGAAACTTAGAATAGAAGAAGAAGAAGAACACAACATCAGAGTAACACGAATCTCACAGCGGAACGAATAAATATATATCATAACATAACTTTGAAATACAAATATGTACTTGAATATACATATCATTATCAAAGTACAGTATTTACAACACAGCGGAAATAACTATAGCTATATGATCCTGAAGCCTCCTGCTCCAGCTCTTCCAGTATATCTGTAAATCCTGACTACTTGACTGCCCATACAAATTTAGGCACCCAAGAGTTTAGGGAAAACAACAAAATAAACTCCGGGTCAGTCATGGGACTGGTATGAGTAAAACAGTTTAAAAATAGTTCGAACAAGTAAACGATATCTCATAAGACCGCGCCACATAACGGAACGGGTTTTTCCCTTATGAGAATCCAAATTATCTTTATATCAAAAACCTTTTGATATTATAATAATGTCTATCAACCACAACTATAATAATCATCTAGTAGAAACGCTTTCATCTCACGTTCTACATATATAGTATACAATCAAAACCGCAAGCACGTATTGCGTAATTGATTTCTAACTATGACAAGGTATGGAACCACCTTTCGCTCGTGTACCTCTAGAGAGGAATACATTGGGTTCAACAAGAACGTCTTGCAACCCGGCCACACATGACCGACCACTCATTTCGCTTGAGTGTATCGAATGTATATCACCAGCGGTTGGGATCAGCAACCGTTTCCCGAATGGGACAGCATCAACAATAGATTTTTAGAAGTAAATGAAACTCTAGATCAGGTGATTATACACCCTACTTCGGTGCGACCGACTTAGCCATGCTGCCTGCTCGATTTCTGTCATTTACCGATTTGATGAGGCTTGAGGTTACGCTTCATCATCACATCAGATTTACTTCGAATGTCACATCGTCAAATCCATCAAAATCACCGATCGACGTCCTCAACCATACATTATGTGTTAGCTAAAAGAAGTTTCCTTCTCCGCTTCCACTCTTGGTACGGTTGGAGAAATCAATATACATGATCGTCTGGAAATACTTTGTCAGACATCCATCCATACAAGTCATCCAGGAACAGGATGAACCGAAGGCACTATTCTGTAAACAGGATAGCCCTTGCATAACTCCGTCTTCAATTTCCTCTGGCATATATGATTCGCAACGTTTATGCCAATACAGAGTGGTTCTTTGGATAATAATCCAACCGGTCTCTCCATATTAACAACGTTAAAATGGTCAAAACTTCGATAGTCTGTGATTTAACTATCGAATAAAAACAAGTGTGCAAACAACGATATTATTTCCAGATGGAAATTTATATCGATCAAACATCATTCAACATTTATCTCATTATTTCATTAATTTACTTATCTCCTGTTTCCCTTTATTCAATGTTTCTTATTTTATAAATTTGGAAAATATACGTTATTAACAATGGAAAACATTTCCATTTCTTGTTTTCTTTATTAGAAAACATTTCTGGTTTCTTATTTGGAAAAACATTTCCAAAGCTTCTTCATTGGACTTAGACAGATGTTTTAAACAAACCATCGCGATGCCAACTCAAACCATTTCCTTTACTGCCGAACCTTAACTATTCCTTAGTTAAAAACGAAGCCAATCAATTTGGGGTAAAACTACCTCTCAGACCTTAACTGAACAACATTTCTAAGTTTGAAATAGGCAAAGTTCACTTTATATTCCTTTTACTAACTTCCTTACTTAACCCTCCTTCGAATAAATCTCTATTCGATTTATTCTATTTGATTTACTCTATTTGATTTACTCTATTCACTTAACCCCTTTCGAATAAACTATATTCGATTTACTAACTTTATTCGAATAAACTATATTCTATTAACTCCTTTTACTTTAACTCTTAATCGATTAAACTAACATCGATTAACTCCTTTTAACTTTAACTCTAATCGATTTACTAACATCGATTAACTCCTTTTACTTTAACTCTAATCGATTAAACTAACATCGATTAGCTCCTTTTACTTTAAGTCTAATCGATTAAACTAACATCGATTAACCCCTTTTAACTTTACTAATCGATTAACTAACATCGATTAACTCCTTTTACTTTATCTCTAATCGATTTACTAACATCGATTAACCCCTTTTAACTTTAACACTAATCGATTTACTAACATCGATTAGCTCCTTTTTTTAACTTTATCTCTAATCGATTAACTAACATCGATTAGCTCCTTTGTTCTTTTCGAATAAACTATTCATTTATAAAGATTTACTTTTAGTAACGGTTCTTCACTTTACAAATGATTTCCTTTTTATTTACTTTCGAAATATTTCCTTTTACAAAATCTGTTGATTTTATAAAATCCCTTTATTTCAATATACATTGAAATAATTCTTTTTACATCCCAGGGTCTTTTATGATATTTAAATTATCGAATAACAATGATCAACATCATTCCAACACACATAATCCATAACAGATTATATAACACATCATATATCACAACATATGAAAACAGTAAAATAAATGTTGAGGAATCCAGTCGGATTCCTCCAACCTGTTTCCCTGCATCACAGATGTTAAACAATATAGATAACATCACTTTCAGTTCCATATGATATATTCTGTTAAACAGAATCAATATAGAAATTCACTAACTGACTAGCAGTTCAATCAAACAGTCAACACACAGTCAAACAGCCAATATCTAACACTTCTAAAAATACAACATGAAATTATAAACTGTTCAGAGTTAGTGAGATTTACTCACATTGGACGATCATCGTTAATAACGATAACCATCGCTTGATTCAGACGGACAATTTATTTTGCTATAAATTGTAACGGGCTCCGATGGACTACTAGTCAGTTCCATGGTGTTGCTCTCGTCTATACGATCTTGACGGATCTTGTTTCATCTGATTCTGATATCGTATGAATAAGATATCATGTTTCTAAGTTAATACATGATTTAATTGTAATTAAATTAACAAATTTAAACTAATTAAACCCCACCCTCTACCTCACGTGACCTGCCCCTTCTTCTCCAATTCGTATATCTCCTGTGTCGTTTTCCCAAAATCGTGCGCACCCATTTTCAGTGATACGGAGCTTGGATCTGCCAATCGAAAAACGGTCTTCGCCAACGCATTTCTCGTCTCGCGCTCGACCCAGCCATCCTCTTCTCCCCAAGCCCGCTACCCTCTGTACGGTTTCGACCTGACGCTCCCCATTGCCACCGTGGGTGACGCAATTCACCCTAGGCCACTGTTCGACATTAGAGCGCCACCAAAACGCTTCTCTGGTCAACCGGAGTCCATCAACGCCGTCGATTTCATCTCCGGCACACCCCATCAATTTCCGTTCTCAAACTTCGTAACCGCATCCAGTACCGAATCGAACCAAATCGACACCGATACCCTCACCTTTTCAATACAAGATGCCACTCAACCTTAGAAACCCGAATCCAAACCCATAAGTCCACATCGATGCTCCTTCTTGACGAGAACCCGAAGTCCCATTTGCTTGAAAGAAAATGTCGATCCCAAAGATGTGTCGGACTCCCAGCGAAGACTACTGGAGCAACGCGCTCGAGCACAGGAGTTCATTGGATCCGGTCTTGGCCATTTTCATTGAGAATTTTTAGTCGATTTAATTAGTTAAAGGAATAGCCATTTATTTTCAACAGGAAGAAGAAAAAAATTCGGTTATAAGGAGGAAAAAGGGATATCTTTATACTGTTATGTTTTGGAGACGTGGTCTCTTGTGTGTCCGCACATAGCCTTCTGTGGTTGAGAATACACTTCGTGGTAGCTGTGAAGAAGAAGACGTGGGCTTCTTTTTGTCCAAGGGAATAAGGAATTTAAATTATTTTTAAGGGGAAGTTATTTTGTTTCTGAGTTGTATAATTTAACGTACCTTATATATAATTCTGTTCATATACGAGCTGCTATGAACAGAAATAAAAACACCGTCATGTCAAGCAGTGCCCCACGATCCTGAAAACATAAAAATATCGGTCGGTTAACTCATATTGTGGAACCTCAAAATGTTGATTACATGGTGCAAAATACTCCAAATAAAAAGTTGCTTATTTAATTAATTAAAATTTACAGTAAAATTCTAAAAATTTAATTATCACTATGTCTCAAAAGAACCTTGTCTAAATTCAAACCCGATCTCTAGTTATATCGAATAAACCGTTACGGGCGATAAGCGATTCTATAGCGACTATTTTAAAGTTTGATTTGGACATATCTCAAAATCTACACGACGAAATCCTGATTTTTCTCTTCCACTAGAAAGATATACTCCACCAGCTCCACACGTTTCTTGTTTCACAGAAATCCGGCTTAAAACGAATCCTGTACATTCAGTTGAAGTTCGAATAGCCACTTTACGAACTGCAGCGCCATTTCGAGCTCGATTTTAATTATATTATAACTCTACGTTCAAACTGTCGTTCAAAATATATTCGTTATTTTAATTCAATTCTATACTGAATTAAATATCATAGATGATCCAGTTCACACCATATCGCCATTTCAGCCAATTCCGATTATTTCAGAATTAAATATATTATTTAATTATTATTTTAATAAAATATTCATCATAATTAAATTCCACGACCATTAAATTCTCTAAATCACCATTATACGTAATTAAATAAATTAATTATAATACCTTTGCCAATGCGGGTCATTACAATCTTCCCTACTTAAAATAATTTCGTCCTCGAAATTGCTAAAAGGTAGAGAACGACCCTATCGACCGATTAAAACATATTTGTTCACTTCTTAACTTCAGTTTCAACTGAACTAATTTAATTTCAGTTAAATATTAATTAATTCTTATCAACGAAAATTTCCAAAAATCCTGAAAATTTTCTAACGCCTTAACTCTTCAAAAAATTTCGCCAGCACCTCCTTTGTACTGGTCAATACGTCAAACCACCACTCGCCTCTCTGGGCCATTTCCAACCCAAAAGAAAATCAAACAGCCAAGCGGCTTGCCAATTCGGCTCATAAATCTTATCTCCAATAGAAATATAAACTTTTGCCTTTTGTCGGCATATCATTTTATCCTTTCCACCTGTTATCAATTCACCGGATACAAGGGTCATCCCAATCAAATTCCAATCTTCTTTTATCCAGAACACAACCATTCGCTTATATCCGAGCCAAATATCGTTTCAACTCGAGTTTCTTCTCGATTCCCAACTCTTAACTTGATTATCATATTATACTTCAATTTTGAATCTCACAATCCAATTTGTTTTGATATCATTCTAATTCAATCTCAGTTACCACTTTACTGTCTTTACTTTAACTCAAATTTGCTTTCACAAATTTCTGTTAAATTTGTTTTTAATTCAATCAGTCTTTCCCTGGGGGTTTTTAAACAGTTTACTCTTTTCAAAAATCAAATTTTTTTTTTTGAGATTCAACTGAGCCCATAATCAATATTCCATTAGTTAAACCACTTCTCTATTTCTTTATCAATATTTGTTAACCAAATATTTTCAATAACCATATTGGCCTTTTATGTTATTTGGAAAACATTTCCGAATATCGCCTTCCTTTATTTTCTAAACTTTTAGAAAATAGGTGCTATTTATAATTGGAAAATATTCCAATTACTTATCTCTTTTCCGATCTCGTTTATTTCTATACTTAGGAAATATTTATTATTCTATTTCCAAGTTTACACTTATTTAGGTTAAAACGGATGTTGTGTAAAACATCGTTACGACAACCCAAATACTATATTCAACTAACTCTTATTCAACATTGATCTCCGAGCCTGAAATCTTACTATTTATTTGTTAATAATGACATCAATCAAGTTGGGGTATAACTACCTCTCAGACCTTGACTGAATAACATTTATAACGTCAAAACAGATATGACTACTTACTCGAATAATCAATACCATACAACTACTTATTCACTTTTAAACACGTATATGCTTCCTCTTTCTATTCTTACTTGATTTTATTCTTAATCTTCCTCCTTTTGATTTTACTATTCTATTTCTAAGTTTGTTTCCTTATCGACTTCTATATATATATTGATACGTTGATTTCTAACTATCAAATTATCTTAAAAATATTCTAACACCTTAGATTCCCGGAAAAATTCGCCATAACCTCCTTTGTACCAGGAGCATCGGGATATTTCAAATAGCCTCCCATGGCCCTCACTAATCCAAAAGAGAAAGAAAAAGCCAAGCAGCTAGCCGATACGGCGCATAAAATCTCATATACGAATTAAATACATACCTTTTTGTCGAGCATTCTATTTATATACCTTCATACCTTATCCTTACCTATCTCATGTATATTTATACCTGCCCAATCTATTACCTGATCGTTTTAACTCAATTCGTTAATTAATTTGTTAATTAACTCTTTAGTCTATTTCACTTTTATATTTGAACATGACATGTTCAAATATATTTTAACTTGCTTATTAACTAATTTGAATCCAAATTTCAAATTTTAAGTTCTATATTCGATTTCGAATATACATTTACAAATCAAATCCACCTTTCAAAGTTCAACTTCAACTTTAAAACTCGATTAACTAATTCCTCTCGACTTAGTTAATTCTATTCAATTTCTATATTTGAATTTCGTTTCAATTTCCTTATTCAAATTCTATATTTGAATTTCATTTCAATTCTATATGAATCTTCTATATTCAAATTTCAAATTCAATTCTATTTGAATCTTCTGTATTCAAATTTCATTTTCACTTTCGATATTCAAATCCTATATTTGAATTCCTATATATTTTCTATATTCAAATTCTATATTTAATTTCATTTGAATTTTTATATTCAAACTCTATTTCAATTCCATTGAATTTCATATATTCAAACTCCCTTTGAATTTCTATATTCAATTTCTATTATTACTCTACATGAATTCTATATTCAATTTTCTTATTTCAAATTCTATTTTGAAATTCTATATTCACTTTTCCATTATTTAAATCTTCTTTATTCAAATCTCATTTGAATTTCTATATTCAAATCCCCTTTGAATTTTCTTATTTACATTCTATGTTTGAACTTCCTTTATTCTAATTCCTTTTCAAACTTTCTTTACTCATTCTTTATTATAAATCCCATTTGAAATTCAACACAACTTATCATTCCCAAAACAATTTCAAAACAGTATCTTTGGTAGTAATTCGTCAGTTACAACTCGAAAATGAATACTGATGATGCAGCTATCATCATCAGAATCTATTTTCCAGCGATCGAAGTGAGTTCAATACTATAAAACTATTTCTAAACATTTCCCCTTTGAAATTCATTTCAAAATATAATTCACACTGCTTGTAAAACAATTTAAAATCTCCCAGGATCTTAAATTTTCCTTATTTTTAATCCAAATCCATTTACAAACACTTATCCAATTCTCCAGAGTTTTAATTCCATTTCTGGTTTAAAATTCAGATTTAACTCATCTGATTTCACGTATTTCTCTTATATGAATTTTGACTGATTATTTACATAACCATTTAATTTATAATCTTACTCGATTATAATAACAACCAATATATCCTATATATATCAAAATATAATTTGGGTAAAATTATTTCGTTTACCCTCCTTTCAAAGCATATCGTGCCGACCCATCGTATTCGAGTGTTTATCAACTCCTACCGATACAGTGGATCAAACCGATCGACCAGAACTCATAACCGACTCAACCAATGAATCTCCACCATATAAAACAACTTTTATATCAATAACAAATACGTTCACTCGTATATATACACTCAACTCAATCTAGGGTATTACTAACCCTATCTCTACCGAGTCACGCCACAGAGCCAAGGTAATTCACTTAACTTAAGCTCTGATACCAACTGTAACGACCCAGATTTTTTGCAGCTTTGGTTATCGACATAAACACGATGTCGATAACCAAAACATTGAAAAATCCTGGTAATTAGTGAAAGAAATTAGAGGGTGAGGATAGATAAGATAGAAACTTAGAATAGAAGAAGAAGAAGAACACAACATCAGAGTAACACGAATCTCACAGCGGAACGAATAAATATATTTCATAACATAACTTTGAAATACAAATCTGTACTTGAATATACATATCATTATCAAAGTACAGTACTTACAACACAGCGGAAATAACTATAGCTATATGATCCTGAAGCCTCCTGCTCCAGCTCTTCCAGTATATCTGTAAATCCTGACTACTTGACTGCCCATACAAATTTAGGCACCCAAGAGTTTAGGGAAAACAACAAAATAAACTCTGGGTCAGTCATGGGACTGGTATGAGTAAATCAGTTTAAAAACAGTTCGAACAAGTAAACGATATCTCATAAGACCACGCCGCATAACGGAACGGGTTTTTCCCTTATGAGAATCCAAATTATCTTTATATCAAAAACCTTTTGATATTATAATAATGTCTATCAACTACAACTATAATAATCATCTAGTAGAAACGCTTTCATCTCACGTTCTACATATATAGTATACAATCAAAACCGCAAGCACGTATTGGGTAATGGTTTTCCAACTATGACAAGGTATGGAACCACCTTTCGCTCGTGTACCTCTAGAGAGGAATACATTGGGTTCAACAAGAACATCTTGCAACCCGGCCACACATGACCGACCACTCATTTCGCTTGAGTGTATCGAATGTATATCACCAACGGTTGGGATCAACAACCGTTTCCCGAATGGGACAGCATCAACAATAGATTTTTAGAAGTAAATGAAACTCTAGATCAGGTGATTATACACCCTACTTCGGTGCGACCGACTTAGCCATGCTGCCTGCCCGATTTCTGTCATTTACCGATTTGATGAGGCTTGAGGTTACGCTTCATCATCACATCAGATTTACTTCGAATGTCACATCGTCAAATCCATCAAAATCACTGATCGATGTCCTCAACCATACATTATGTGTTAGCTAAAAGAAGTTTCCTTCTCCGCTTCCACACTTTGTACGGTTGGAGAAATCAATATACATGATCGTGTGGAAATACTTTGTCAGACATCCATCCATACAAGTCATCCAGGAACAGGATGAACCGAAGGCAGTATTCTGTAAACAGGATAGCCCTTGCATAACTCCGTCTTCAATTTCCTTTGGCATATATGATTCGCAACGTTTATGCCAATACAGAGTGGTTCTTTGGATAATAATCCAACCGGTCTCTCTATATTAACAACGTTAAAATGGTCAAAACTTCGATAGTCTGTGATTTAACTACCGAATAAAAACAAGTGTGCAAACAACGATATTATTTCCAGATGGAAATTTATATCGATCAAACATCATTCAACATTTATCTCATTATTTCATTAATTTACTTATCTCCTGTTTCCCTATATTCAATGTTTCTTATTTTATAAATTTGGAAAATATACGTTATTAACAATGGAAAACATTTCCATTTCTTGTTTTCTTTATTAGAAAACATTTCTGGTTTCTTATTTGGAAAAACATTTCCAAAGCTTCTTCATTGGACTTAGACAGATGTTTTAAACAAACCATCGCGATGCCAACTCAAACCATTTCCTTTACTGCCGAACCTTAACTATTCCTTAGTTAAAAACGAAGCCAATCAATTTGGGGTAAAACTACCTCTCAGACCTTAACTGAACAACATTTCTAAGTTTGAAATAGGCAAAGTTCACTTTATATTCCTTTTACTAACTTCCTTACTTAACCCTCCTTCGAATAAATCTCTATTCGATTTATTCTATTTGATTTACTCTATTTGATTTACTCTATTCACTTAACCCCTTTCGAATAAACTATATTCGATTTACTAACTTTATTCGAATAAACTATATTCTATTAACTCCTTTTACTTTAACTCTTAATCGATTAAACTAACATCGATTAACTCCTTTTAACTTTAACTCTAATCGATTTACTAACATCGATTAACTTCTTTTACTTTAACTCTAATCGATTAAACTAACATCGATTAGCTCCTTTTACTTTAACTCTAATCGATTAAACTAACATCGATTAACCCCTTTTAACTTTACTAATCGATTAACTAACATCGATTAACTCCTTTTACTTTATCTCTAATCGATTTACTAACATCGATTAACCCCTTTTAACTTTAACACTAATCGATTTACTAACATCGATTAGCTCCTTTTTTTAACTTTATCTCTAATCAATTAACTAACATCGATTAGCTCCTTTGTTCTTTTCGAATAAACTATTCATTTATAAAGATTTACTTTTAGTAACGGTTCTTCACTTTACAAATGATTTCCTTTTTATTTACTTTCGAAATATTTCCTTTTACAAAATCTGTTGATTTTATAAAATCCCTTTATTTAAATATACATTGAAATAATTCTTTTTACATCCCAGGGTCTTTTATGATATTTAAAATATCGAATAACAATGATCAATATCATTCCAACACACATAATCCATAACAGATTATATAACACATCATATATCACAACATATGAAAACAGTAAAATAAATGTTGAGGAATCCAGTCGGATTCCTCCAACCTGTTTCCCTGCATCACAGATGTTAAACAATATAGATGTAACAACCCGAAAATCTGGGCCAGTTTAAAATTTTTATTTCGGCAATTTAAGCGAATTTTGAATATTTAAAATAGATTATTTTAAATAATATCGACGAGAAAATTTATTTTGAATAGAATTCGACGTATATATTATATACGTCGTCGTTAGAATATAAATATTTATATATAATTATAAATAGAATTGAAAATGGCGCGGTAGTTCGATAATTCGATTTCAAACTTCAATTGAATGTACCGGGTGCAAAACAATCCGGATTTTAGTGAAACCTAAAACATTAGGATCTAATTGTGAATATCTTTCCAACGAATTCGAAAAATCGAAATTTGATAGCGGGAATCAAAAGATATGTCCAGTTGAAATTTCTGAATAGTCGCTATGGAATTCAGGCCCTTAAAAATGGACATTTTGCAAATGACCTCGGATTTCGACGAAACCAGTTTTGTTGGGTCCGTGATGTCAAATTATTGCTAGATTCCAAATTTCA
Organism: Allium sativum; assembly: GCA_030737875.1. Classification (NCBI taxonomy): domain Eukaryota; kingdom Viridiplantae; phylum Streptophyta; class Magnoliopsida; order Asparagales; family Amaryllidaceae; genus Allium; species Allium sativum. Next base: position 399,536,010 of record CM060926.1, on the reverse strand, counting down.
TAATTTTTCGAATCAATATGTGAGCGTGGCAAAGGAAAACGCGTTTGACCGGTTTTAGTTGATTTTAATCGACTGGAAAATGGCCATTTTTCAAACGGTCTCAGAATTTGACGAAACTAGTTTTGTTAGGACCGTATCGTCAATACGAAGCTAGAAAATATTTTTCTGTAATTTTCCAAGTTAATATGTGACCCCGGTAATTTGAAATATACGTTTAAAATTCAATATAGTGATTTAAATGTAAATTCAACGGAAACTGATCGAAACGATCAAATCAGCTTACGATACATATCCCATTGTGTTCGGAATGGGGGTGAAACGCTATGGACAACAGGCGGTGGGCCTCGTTTAAAGGTCGTATGTAAAAGTCAACTTTTTGCATTTAAAATAATAATAAAAATAAAATAAGCCTTTCTCTCTCCCCTCCCCCTTATTTCATTCTGGCCCCCCCTATTTCTTCATTCGCTCAGAATCAAAAAGAAAAAAAAAACCGAACGAATGAAGACGGAGGCCGCCACCACCGCTCCTACCACCATCGCACCATCGCCAAACCCCAACCCCACCGTCGCTGGTCTCCAGCCCTCCTCCCCTGGCCTCCAGCGACCTCGTCGAATTCCCCCCAGTCCCCAAACCCGCAGACCCCACGCCCCATAGCCAAACCCTAGGCCGCCTCCACCCTCCGACGTCCGACCGCCCCCGTTCGATTTCCGCACCTCTGTCCTGCGCCATTCCCCCACTAGGCACCGAAAAGGTGAGCTCTAATTATTCGTTTGCATTTCTTTTATTTTCAGTTTTAAAAATTAGATTTTTGGTTTGAATAAAATAAGAAAAAAATCTGATTTTTGTTTATTGAATGTTATGGTATTTATTCCTATATAGTCATGAAGTTAAAACTGAATTTTTATGAAGTGTCCATATGAATAAAGGTTTAAATTTTTTTTTCACTATAATTTTCTTTGTTCAGTTTTTATTTTATAGAGAGCATGATAATGATGAGATTTTTTTATTTTTGAAAAGGCGAAAACCTTATTTTTGAAAAGGCGAAAACCTTATTTTTGAAAAGGCGAAAACCTTATTTTTGAAAAGGCGAAAACCTTATTTTTGAAAAAGCGAAAACCTTATTTTTGAAAAGGAGAAATCTTTGTTGTAAAAGAGAGATTTTTATATATTGAACATCGAAGTAAAAATTTGATTTTTATATATTGAACATCGAAGTAAAAATTTGATTTTTATATATTGAACAACGAAATAAAAATTCAGTTTTTATGTATTGAATAGCGAAATAAAAATACGACCTTTATATGTGTTGTAGCGAATTAACAATATAAAGAAGTGATTTTGTTTAAAATATAAGTTGAGATTCTTTTATAGATAAAAATTCGATTTTTATATGTATGAAGTGGAATAAGAATATAATTCTTATACATCAAGTGATAATATAAAAATACGATTTTTACATATGTAGAGAATACGGGCAACGAAGGTGATAAAAAGGCAAGAACGATGAAGATTTCTGTCAAAGAAGAGTCAAGATGTTTGGATAGCTATAAGTGAGAATTTCTCACCTTTCACTTTCTTTTCTCTAGTTATATATATATACTAGGATGCAGACGGTGCTTAGTAGCACGCGACACAATCGTCCACAGACCATGGACTTGTTTGTTTGGTTGCATAGATTAGTTAGATGATTTGATTTGAAATCGAATTGTTTGGTGAAATGAATGGATTTGATTTATGTGTGAATGGCGTGGCCCTTCACTAGACCGGGGATAAGGCTAGGCCTCGTCCCGTTTCTAGTATCGTGCCGTTATGCCGCCGAAATTTTCTAAAATATGTTAGAAAAATAAAAATATCGTATTATTTAAAGAATGAACTGAATAGAAATTAATATGTTGGAATAAAATTTTTTATCGTTAAAAATATAATTTTTAACGTGAATGGGAATAAATAAATATTCATTTACAAACCAGACGGTTTGTTTATGTACACCTATTTGAAGGACATTGATTGGGTCGATAAATTTTACACATCGCCCAACTGCACGAATAAAATATTTGTTTGATTGTTTGAAACCCCACACGGGTGTTGGGTTGAAATATGAAGTTCACTCATCCTGATTGATTAAATATGTCGATCGATTGATTGACATGCTGTTATAAGCGTTAGATATCTATATTTGATGCTTATACAGTGTAGTGCACTTTGGTTGATGGTTGATTATTTTTCAATGCTATTATATACATGTGTTGTATGAAAATCCATATAATTAACTTTATATGGTAATTGATCGGGCCTCATTCCAATTTGAAAAATAAAGAACAATATAAAATAAAGGTTCATGTGTTGACAGTACTCATCCATTGAGATTGGTCATGTGTTGAACGAAATATTTTAGTAATAAAATTTACATCTTTATCAATATAAAATAAAGGTTCATGTGTTGACAGTACTCATCCATTGAGATTGGTCATGTGTTGAACGAAATATTTTAGTAATAAAATTTACCTCTTTATCAATATAAAATAAAGGTTCATGTGTTGACAGTACTCATCCATTGAGATTGGTCATGTGTTGAACGAAATATTTTAGTAATAAAATTTACATCTTTATCAATATAAAATAAAGGTTCATGTGTTGACAGTACTCATCCATTGAGATTGGTCATGTGTTGAACGAAATATTTTAGTAATAAAATTTACATCTTTATCAATATAAAATAAAGGTTCATGTGTTGACAGTACTCATCCATTGAGATTGGTCATGTGTTGAACGAAATATTTTAGTAATAAAATTTACCTCTTTATCAATATAAAATAAAGGTTCATGTGTTGATAGTACTCATCCATTGAGATTGGTCATGTGTTGAACGAAATATTTTGATAATAACAACTATTTTGAAAAAGAAATATTTGAAATAGAATATTTGAAAATAGAAATTTGTGAAGCCGTGTTGATTAGATTGACGCCATTTTGACGTGAACGATATTTATATCGGTTTTATTCATTTCGAAATGAATTGAATTAAAAACGATTTTGAAATGAATTGAATTGAAAACGATTTCGAAATGAATTGAATTAAAAACGATTTTGAAATGAATTGAATTGAAAACGATTTTGAAATGAATTGAATTGAAAACGATTTCGAAATGAATTGAATTGAAAACAATTTAGAAATGAATTGAATTGAAAACGATTTCGAAATGAATTGAATTAAAAACGATTTCGAAATGAATTGAATTGAAAACGATTTCGAAATGAATTGAATTGAAAACGATTTCGAAATGAATTGAATTGAAAACGATTTTGAAATGAATTGAATTGAAAACAATTTCGAAATGGATTGAATTAAAAATGATTTTGAAATGAATTGAATTGAAAACGATTTCGAAATGAATTGAATTGAAAACGATTTCGAAATAAATTGAATTGAAAACGATTTTGAAATGAATTGAAAACGATTTTGAAATGAATTGAATTGAAAACGATTTCGAAATGAATTGAATTGAAAACGATTTTGAAATGAATTGAATTGAAAACGATTTTGAAATGAATTGAATTGAAAACGATTTCGAAATGAATTGAATTCAAAACGATTTTGAAATGAATTGAATTGAAAAGGATTTCGAAATGAATTGAATTGAAAACGATTTTGAAATGAATTGAATTGAAAACGATTTCGAAATGAATTGAATTAAAAACGATTTCGAAATAAATTGAAAACGATTTTGAAATGAATTGAATTGAAAAACGATTTTGAAATGAATTGAATTAAAAACGATTTTGAGATGAATTGAATTAAAAACGATTTTGAAATGAATTGAATTAAAAACGATTTCGAAATGAAATGAATTGAAAACGATTTCGAAATGAATTGAATTAAAAACGATTTTGAGATGAATTGAATTAAAAACGATTTTGAAATGAATTGAATTGAAAACGATTTCGAAATGAATTGAATTAAAAACGATTTCGAAATGAATTGAATTGAAAACGATTTCGAAATGAATTGAATTAAAAACGATTTTGAGATGAATTGAATTAAAAACGATTTTGAGATGAATTGAATTGAAAACGATTTCGAAATGAATTGAATTAAAAACGATTTCGAAATGAATTGAATTAAAAACGATTTTGAAATGAATTGAATTGAAAACGATTTCGAAATGAATTGAATTGAAAACGATTTTGAAATGAATTGAATTGAAAACGATTTCGAAATGAATTGAATTAAAAACGATTTCGAAATGAATTGAAAACGATTTTGAAATGAATTGAATTGAAAACGATTTTGAAATGAACTGAATTGAAAACGATTTCGAAATGAATTGAATTGAAAACAATTTCGAAATGAATTGAATTGTAAACGAATTCAAATTGAATTGAAAGCGAATTGAAATGAATTCAAAATGAATTGAAATTTGAATTGAATAGAAATGAATTTTAAAACGAATTTATAAAGAAGAATTCAATTTTGATTTGAATTGAAATGGAAGTTGAAAATGTTTTTGAAACGAATTCAAAACTATTTATATAATTCGTTTTAAATGGAAATCGACGAAATATATATTATATATATAATATAATGGCCTGAATAGAACACGCCGCGCCGCGACAGTTCGCGAATTTCGACCATTGACTTCGAACGGATATTGCGGGAGATCCGACCGTCGGATTCTCCTAAAACCGGAACCGTTGGGTTCGTATCGAAAAGAGCTTTCTAAAAAATATTAGATATTAGAAATCTAACGGTTGGATTTGGAATTATGTCCAAATCAAATTTGAAAAAGGTCGCTATAAGTGCAGTTCGATGGCCATTGATGGAAATCGACTGTACGGGCCTTGATAAAATTATTAAAAATAGTAATAATTTGTGTAAAATCATAAGAAATGATTTGGGAAAATTGGGATGAAAAACTCCATAATTGAAAAGATAAAAATAGATTTTTATCGAAATGAACTAGTTTTGAACTAGAATTATAATTCTATTTATTTTTAAATAAATAAATTGAATATTGAAATGGTTTTGAAAATAACCAGAATTTCCAATGATTGCATTGGAGTGGATTTGAATTGAATTTGTCTTCGGAATATTTCGGTGTTGTAATTCGTGATAATACAGGTGTTGTTATGGAAATTTGAAAGATATTTATATATCGTTATTTCCAATACGATATCTGTTGGTCGTAGAATTTGATATTGAATATAAGCCGATATATTTTCTATTCAGAGCCTTATATTGAATATCAAATGCGATTTGGGTTTGTCGTGAATGGTGTCTTCACTAACACTGTTCTTGAACCCAGTTGAGAAAAGATTAAATCTTTTTATTTAGATTTAATGAAGTGTACCAATTAAACAATATTTAATTGGAATTGAATTGATATTGATTCTTGGGTTTATCGTGAACAGTGTTTTAAACAACACTCGTTCTTTAACCCGATAATTAATGAATGTGATTTTGGGTTTATCGTGAACTGTGTTTTTAAATGACACTGATTCTTTAACCCAGATAAAGATTAAAACTAAGTGGAGTTTTAATGAATCTTTAATTAGATTGAAAAGATCGAAAATGGAGTACCACCAGTTTTGCTCCAGGCGATAGTTAAATCTTTAATTAGATTTGAACGTGAAATGGTAATTGAATTTACCGATAACACCGTGGTGTTAGATATGAAGTATTACCAGTTTTACTTCATGGGATGAATAGGTTGGGATTGGGAAATTAAAACCAATGATTACTACGGTAAGGTTCGCTAATTCCGACTAGTTGAATCGAAATTCAAAGGAAGATTAGAGAATAAATTCAGGAAATTATCTTGGATAAAATTAATGGGAACCTTTCCCTATGAATGTGAAATCAGAAACTAACTGTCGGTTAGCTAAGCAGAATGGTTTTCTGGATATTGATCTGATGTTGGTTTCGGCCTTCGGGGTTAATATTTGGGGAATTATTCTCTTGATTAATTTACGGTTAGTGACTGATGAATTGGAATGAGGCGTATGTTGTGTTTGTGTAACATTTATTTAAAATATACGCGAGTTATTCGGAAAGACCGGGTTTATCCCATTCTGAATAACTGATACGACGATAAGTCGAAGATGAAGACGATGGTCGAAGACCGGAAGTCTTCACGTCGTTTGGGTGATAACTGATGATCTTGATTGGGCTGTACACCCAAGAAGATGGAAACAGTTGGTGATCGTCCAGACGTACTTGGAGATCGATGGATATGCAGGGTACTAGGTGCCTCCGGTTTCGTTCAGCCCCAGAACGGACTTGTAAATGGACTGTGTGTCTGACGTTGGATTTTAGTCCGTGCGATTGATCTCTATTAAATATATATCTGTTTGGCGGCGGAGAATTTATTCTTTTGCTTAACGCCCGTCTCTGAGACGTACGAGCTCAGGGGTTATATATTGATGGATATCGAACGCATGGAGTGAATTGCCTGTGTGGCATGCCTAAGTGGCAATTGATCGAGGCTTCTGTTGAAAAGCAAAGTCTTGTGGTGATGATCAAAGCACGGCCTTTGTGGCGTAGCTTTGTGTACGTTTACTTCGCGAGTTTCACACCCGGTATGAACCAAAAACGGGAGACGGACCTCAGGGAGGGCATGCGTTTCCTTCTAGCTAAAAAGTGGCGTCAGTGGTTTTACACGCCCTGACGAGTTTGACTTATGTGGTTGTTGCTGTTGCGAGGCGCCTCGGATTGATCGGTTGTTCTCGAACCGATGGAGTCATTTAGTTGGCTCACTTACGCCCCAAAGGGCGGCGAAACGCATGTTCAGGGTTTAAGTTTAATCCACATCGGTGGACCGGCCCTGACGATCCAAGGTCACTCGAGCTCTGACCTGAGACTCGGGCTAGACAGTCTCGAATCGGTTGAGGACTATCTTTTGCCTCAGTTCATAGATGGAAATCCAATTTCCAAATACGTGACTTTGCGGTTTTATTTGTAAACCTATATATGGCGACATGATATATGGTACCCATGCCGCCTATGATTGATACTTATGATTTGAAGTTGTTTTTATACACTATGCACTTATAATAGTATCAAACGATTTGTTTTAACCATATCAAGCATTCTTTGGCTGTTATAAGGGAAAACCCTATCCTCGGCTGCGTTGCATTGTGTGATGGGACCTGGGTCTTATAACAGCTTCATTTTTCTTTATTTAGCATTGCGCTGTTTGTTTTATGCACTGGTATTCTTGGGAGGAAACCCGTTCCATGTTATACGGCGTGGTCCCTTGATTTACCTAACTTTAAAAATAAAGATTAATAACTGTTTTAGTTCTCACACCAGTCACATGACTGACCTGGAGTTTATTGTTTTAACCTAAACTCTGGGTGCCCCTATTTTCGACACGGGCAGCTAGTAGTTTTGGTTTTGCAGATTTATATTCACAGGATCCTGGTTTACAGCTGGAATGATATCCGGAAAGCTTTGTATCCGTATATCTCTTCTAGTTGTGTATTGTATTATTTTTCGCTGCTATGTATTTAAATGTAATTTAAATCTCTGATATTTCTGTGTAATATTCATTTATACTCTGTATATTCTTGTAATCTGATGCATTGTTGTAATATACAATGAAATGTTCTTTTATATGCATTCTGTTGTGGTTTGTTCTCGAACTATCCGACACTTTCCTTTACGGGGAAGTTACGGGTTTTCACAGTTGGTATCAGAGCTTTGGTTTACAAAGCTAGAGAACAAGACACATTAGAACTATACGAAAGAATTCATCAGATATTGGATTAGTAAAATCCAATGAGAATGACTCGTTAGAGATAGGATCAGTAGGATCCTAAAACGAGTGTGAAGAGTATATTTTTGAAAATGAAAACAAATCTTGTTTTGAAATATAAATCAATTATTCGTATTTGGTTATTTATTTATATTGATTTTGGACAATTCAGTATATAAAGAATTTGCATATACGCCTTGCAAACGTATATTCAAAGTTTTAATATATTGGATAGATATAGCATCACACTCTAGTCGCCCGAAGATGATATTGATGATAGCGATCGCATCATCAACATTTATGTTCGAGTTTCGAAGGTGTGATTTTCTATATATTTCCATTAGACTGGTGTGAGAACCAAAACTAATATAGCTAGAATACATTGTTGTGATTTGGCATCAAAACATGATTTTCTGTATATGTATCAAATTTATGAATTTGAAACTCTAATTCACTAATTGATTGATGTTTGTGTTGGTTGTTTATTTGTTTGAAAATTTTGAACCATTATGCCTAATTTGATCGAATAATGAATTGTATTGAAAATTGGTAGCATTTGCTTGCATATATATGTACTTACATTGAACAGGTCATAGCAAGGAGGCTAGAGCCAGAGAATAAAATTTGTTTGCCCGACAAATAGGTACATGTTTACTATAATTTACTGTTTGTTTGGGTGATGATGATTTTATGAGCCTATTGGTTAGCCGCTTGACTTTTTCTTTTTCTTTTTGAGAGTAGAAGGACCGGGGAAGCTAATTGAAATTCCCCGATGCTCCCATTGCAGGGGAGGTTATGGCGAAATTTTTCGAAAATTTAGGGTGTTAGCCAAATTTTTGAAATTTTTGAAAATTCTCAGAAACTGAAAAGTTGGAGAATGGAAGCCAGATCGAACGTAGAGTTGATTAATCAAACCACTTTCGACTTTGTTCCTTTTCGGGGACGAAAAGTTTTAAGTGGGGGAGATTGTAACAACCCGAAAATCTGGGCCAGTTTAAAATTTTTATTTCGGCAACTTAAGCGAATTTTGAATATTTAAAATAGATTATTTTAAATAATATCGACGAGAAAATTTATTTTGAATAGAATTCGACGTATATATTATATACGTCGTCGTTAGAATATAAATATTTATATATATAATTATAAATAGAATTGAAAATGGCGCGGTAGTTCGATAATTCGATTTCAAACTTCAACTGAATGTACCGGGTGCAAAACAATCCGGATTTTAGTGAAACCTAAAACATTAGGATCTAATTGTGAATATCTTTCCAACTAATTCGAAAAATCGAAATTTGATAGCGGGAATCAAAAGATATGTCCAGTTGAAATTTCTGAATAGTCGCTATGGAATTCAGGCCCTTAAAAATGGACATTTTGCAAATGACCTCGGATTTCGACGAAACCAGTTTTGTTGGGTCCGTGATGTCAAATTATTGCTAGATTCCAAATTTCATAATTTTTCGAATCAATATGTGAGCGTGGCAAAGGAAAACGCGTTTGACCGGTTTTAGTTGATTTTAATTGACTGGAAAATGGCCATTTTTCAAACGGTCTCAGAATTTGACGAAACTAGTTTTGTTAGGACCGTATCGTCAATACGAAGCTATAAAATATTTTTCTGTAATTTTCCAAGTTAATATGTGACCCCGATAATTTGAAATGTACGTTTAAAATTCAATATAGTGATTTAAATGTAAATTCAACGGAAACTGATCGAAACGATCAAATCAGCTTACGATACATATCCCATTGTGTTCGGAATGGGGGTGAAACGCTGTGGACGACAGGCGGTGGGCCTCGTTTAGAGGTCGTATGTAAAAGTCAACCTTTTGCATTTAAAATAATAATAAAAATAAAATAAGCCTTTCTCTCTCCCCTCCCCCTTATTTCATTCTGGCCCCCCCTATTTCTTCATTCGCTCAGAATCAAAAAGAAAAAAAAAAACCCGAACGAACGAAGACGGAGGCCGCCACCACCGCTCCTACCACCATCGCACCATCGCCAAACCCCAACCCCAGCGTCGCCGGTCTCCAGCCCTCCTCCCCTGGCCTCCAGCGACCTCGTCGAATTCCCCCCAGTCCCCAAACCCGCAGACCCCACGCCCCACAGCCAAACCCTAGGCCGCCTCCACCCTCCGACGTCCGACCGCCCCCATTCGATTTCCGCACCTCTGTCCTGCGCCATTCCCCCACTAGGCACCGAAAAGGTGAGCTCTAATTATTCGTTTGCATTTCTTTTATTTTCAGTTTTAAAAATTAGATTTTTGGTTTGAATAAAATAAGAAAAAAATCTGATTTTTGTTTATTGAATGTTATGGTATTTATTCCTATATAGTCATGAAGTTAAAACTGAATTTTTATGAAGTGTCCATATGAATAAAGGTTTAAATTTTTTTTTTCACTATAATTTTCTTTGTTCAGTTTTTATTTTATAGAGAGCATGATAATGATGAGATTTTTTTATTTTTGAAAAGGCGAAAACCTTATTTTTGAAAAGGCGAAAACCTTATTTTTGAAAAGGCGAAAACCTTATTTTTGAAAAGGAGAAATCTTTATTGTAAAAGCGAGATTTTTATATATTGAACATCGAAGTAAAAATTTGATTTTTATATATTGAACAACGAAATAAAAATTCAGTTTTTATATATTGAATAGCGAAATAAAAATACGACCTTTATATGTGTTGTAGCGAATTAACAATATAAAGAAGTGATTTTGTTTAAAATATAAGTTGAGATTCTTATATAGATAAAAATTCGATTTTTATATGTATGAAGTGGAATAAGAATATAATTCTTATACATCAAGTGATAATATAAAAATACGATTTTTACATATGTAGAGAAAACGGGCAACGAAGGGGATAAAAAGGCAAGAACGATGAAGATTTCTGTCAAAGAAGAGTCAAGATGTTTGGATAGCTATAAGTGAGAATTTCTCACCTTTCACTTTCTTTTCTCTAGTTATATATATATACTAGGATGCAGACGGTGCTTAGTAGCACCCGACACAATCGTCCACAGACCATGGACTTGTTTGTTTGGTTGCATAGATTAGTTAGATGATTTGATTTGAAATTGAATTGTTTGGTGAAATGAATGGATTTGATTTATGTGTGAATGGCATGGCCCTTCACTAGACCGGGGATAAGGCTAGGTCTCGTCCCGTTTCTAGTATCGTGCCGTTATGCCGCCGAAATTTTCTAAAATATGTTAGAAAAATAAAAATATCGTATTATTTAAAGAATGAACTGAATAGAAATTAATATGTTGGAATAAAATGTTTTATCGTTAAAAATATAATTTTTAACGTGAATGGGAATAAATAAATATTCATTTACAAACCAGACGGTTTGTTTATGTACACCTATTTGAAGGACATTGATTGGGTCGATAAATTTTACACATCGCCCAACTGCACGAATAAAATATTTGTTTGATTGTTTGAAACCCCACACGGGTGTTGGGATGAAATATGAAGTTTGGGATGAAATATGAAGTTCACTCATCCTGATTGATTAAATATGTCGATCGATTGATTGACATGCTGTTATAAGCGTTAGATATCTATATTTGATGCTTATACAGTGTAGTGCACTTTGGTTGATGGTTGATTATTTTTCAATGCTATTATATACATGTGTTGTATGAAAATCCATATAATTGACTTTATATGGTAATTGATCGGGCCTCATTCCAATTTGAAAAATAAAGAACAATATAAAATAAAGGTTCATGTGTTGACAGTACTCATCCATTGAGATTGGTCATGTGTTGAACGAAATATTTTAGTAATAAAATTTACATCTTTATCAATATAAAATAAAGGTTCATGTGTTGACAGTACTCATCCATTGAGATTGGTCATGTGTTGAACGAAATATTTTAGTAATAAAATTTACATCTTTATCAATATAAAATAAAGGTTCATGTGTTGACAGTACTCATCCATTGAGATTGGTCATGTGTTGAATGAAATATTTTAGTAATAAAATTTACATCTTTATCAATATAAAATAAAGGTTCATGTGTTGACAGTACTCATCCATTGAGATTGGTCATGTGTTGAACGAAATATTTTAGTAATAAAATTTACCTCTTTATCAATATAAAATAAAGGTTCATGTGTTGACAGTACTCATCCATTGAGATTGGTCATGTGTTGAATGAAATATTTTGATAATAACAACTATTTTGAAAAAGAAATATTTGAAATAGAATATTTGAAAATAGAAATTTATGAAGCCGTGTTGATTAGATTGACGCCATTTTGATGTGAACGATATTTATATCGATTTTATTCATTTCGAAATGAATTGAATTAAAAACGATTTTGAAATGAATTGAATTGAAAACGATTTCGAAATGAATTGAATTAAAAACGATTTTGAAATGAATTGAATTGAAAACGATTTTGAAATGAATTGAATTGAAAACGATTTTGAAATGAATTGAATTGAAAACGATTTTGAAATGAATTGAATTGAAAACGATTTTGAAATGAATTGAATTGAAAACGATTTTGAAATGAATTGAATTGAAAACGATTTCGAAATGAATTGAATTGAAAACGATTTTGAAATGAATTGAATTGAAAACGATTTCGAAATGAATTGAATTGAAAACGATTTCGAAATGAATTGAATTGAAAACGATTTCGAAATGAATTGAATTGAAAACGATTTCGAAATGAATTGAATTGAAAACGATTTCGAAATGAATTGAATTGAAAACGATTTCGAAATGAATTGAATTGAAAACGATTTCGAAATGAATTGAATTGAAAACGATTTTGAAATGAATTGAATTGAAAACGATTTCGAAATGTATTGAATTAAAAACGATTTCGAAATAAATTGAAAACGATTTTGAAATGAATTGAATTGAAAAACGATTTTGAAATGAATTGAATTAAAAACGATTTTGAGATGAATTGAATTAAAAACGATTTTGAAATGAATTGAATTAAAAACGATTTCGAAATGAAATGAATTGAAAACGATTTTGAAATGAATTGAATTAAAAACGATTTTGAGATGAATTGAATTAAAAACGATTTTTAAATGAATTGAATTGAAAACGATTTCGAGATGAATTGAATTAAAAATGATTTCGAAATGAATTGAATTGAAAACGATTTCGAAATGAATTGAATTAAAAACGATTTTGAGATGAATTGAATTAAAAACGATTTTGAAATGAATTGAATTGAAAACGATTTCGAAATGAATTGAATTAAAAACGATTTTGAAATGAATTGAATTAAAAACGATTTTGAAATGAATTGAATTGAAAACGATTTCGAAATGAATTGAATTGAAAACGATTTTGAAATGAATTGAATTGAAAACGATTTCGAAATGAATTGAATTAAAAACGATTTCGAAATGAATTGAAAACGATTTTGAAATGAATTGAATTGAAAACGATTTTGAAATGAATTGAATTGAAAACGATTTCGAAATGAATTGAATTGTAAACGAATTCAAATTGAATTGAAAGCGAATTGAAATGAATTCAAAATGAATTGAAAATTAAATTGAATAGAAATGAATTTTAAAACGAATTTATAAAGAAGAATTCAATTTTGATTTGAATTGAAATGGAAGTTGAAAATGTTTTTGAAACGAATTCAAAACTATTTATATAATTCGTTTTAAATGGAAATTGACGAAATATATATTATGTATATTATATATATAATATAATGGCCTGAATAGAACGCGCCGCGCCGCGGCAGTTCGCGAATTTCGACCATTGACTTCGAACGGGTATTGCGGGAGATCCGACCGTCGGATTCTCCTAAAACCGGAACTGTTGGGTTCGTATCGAAAAGAGCTTTCTAACAAATATTAGAAATTAGAAATCTAACGGTTGGATTTGGAATTATGTCCAAATCAAATTTGAAAAAGGTCGCTATAAGTGCAGTTCGATGGCCATTGATGGAAATCGACTGTACGGGCCTTGATAAAATTATTAAAAATAGTAATAATTTGTGTAAAATCATAAGAAATGATTTGGGTAAAATTGGGATGAAAAACTCAAATAATTGAAAAGATAAAAATAGATTTTTATCGAAATGAACTAGTTTTGAACTAGAATTATAATTCTATTTATTTTTAAATAAATAAATTGAATATTGAAATGGTTTTGAAAATAACCAGAATTTCCAATGATTGCATTGGAGTGGATTTGAATCGAATTTGTCTTCGGAATATTTCGGTGTTGGAATTCGTGATTATACAGGTGTTGTTATGGAAATTTGAAAGATATTTATATATCGTTATTTCCAATACGATATCTGTTGGTCGTAGAATTTGATATTGAATATAAGCCGATATATTTTCTATTCAGAGCCTTATATTGAATATCAAATGCGATTTGGGTTTGTCGTGAATGGTGTCTTCACTAACACTGTTCTTGAACCCAGTTGAGAAAAGATTAAATCTTTTTATTTAGATTTAATGAAGTGTACCAATTAAACAATATTTAATTGGAACTGAATTGATATTGATTCTTGGGTTTATCGTGAACAGTGTTTTAAACAACACTCTTTCTTTAACCCGATAATTAATGAATGTGATTTTGGGTTTATCGTGAACTGTGTTTTTAAATGACACTGATTCTTTAACCCAGATAAAGATTAAAACTAAGTGGAGTTTTAATGAATCTTTAATTAGATTGAAAAGATCGAAAATGGAGTACCACCAGTTTTGCTCCAGGCGATAGTTAAATCTTTAATTAGATTTGAACGTGAAATGGTAATTGAATTTACCGATAACACCGTGGTGTTAGATATGAAGTATTACCAGTTTTACTTCATGGGATGAATAGGTTGGGATTGGGAAATTAAAACCAATGATTACTACGGTAAGGTTCGCTAATTCCGACTAGTTGAATCGAAATTCAAAGGAAGATTAGAGAATAAATTCAGGAAATTATCTTGGATAAAATTAATGGGAACCTTTCCCTATGAATGTGAAATCAGAAACTAACTTTCGGTTAGCTAAGCAGAATGGTTTTCTGGATATTGATCTGATGTTGGTTTCGGCCTTCGGGGTTAATATTTGGGGAATTATTCTCTAGATTAATTTACGGTTAGTGACTGATGAATTGGAATGAGGCGTATGTTGTGTTTGTGTAACACTTATTTAAAATATACGCGAGTTATTCGGAAAGACCGGGTTTATCCCATTCTGAATAACTGATACGACGATAAGTCGAAGATGAAGGCGATGGTCGAAGACCGGAAGTCTTCACGTCGTTTGGGTGATAACTGATGATCTTGATTGGGCTGTACACCCAAGAAGATGGAAACAGTTGGTGATCGTCCAGACGTACTTGGAGATCGATGGATATGCGGGGTATTAGGTGCCTCCGGTTTCGTTCAGCCCTAGAACGGACTTGTAAATGGACTGTGTGTCTGACATTGGATTTTAGTCCGTGCGATTGATCTCTATTAAATATATATCTGTTTGGCGGCGGAGAATTTATTCTTTTGCTTAACGCCCGTCTCTGAGACGTACGAGCTCAGGGGTTATATATTGATGGATATCAAACGCATAGAGTGAATTGCCTGTGTGGCATGCCTAAGTGGCAATTGATCGAGGCTTCTGTTGAAAAGCAAAGTCTTGTGGTGATGATCAAAGCACGGCCTTTGTGGCGTAGCTTTGTGTACGTTTACTTCGCGAGTTTCACACCCGGTATGAACCAAAAACGGGAGACGGACCTCAGGGAGGGCATGCGTTTCCTTTTAGCTAAAAAGTGGCGTCAGTGGTTTTACACGCCCTGACGAGTTTGACTTATGTGGTTGTTGCTGTTGCGAGGCGCCTCGGATTGATCGGTCGTTCTCGAACCGATGGAGTCATTTAGTTGGCTCACTTACGCCCCAAAGGGCGGCGAAACGCATGTTCAGGGTTTAAGTTTAATCCACATCGGTGGACCGGCCCTGACGATCCAAGGTCACTCGAGCTCTGACCTGAGACTCGGGCTAGACAGTCTCGAATCGGTTGAGGACTATCTTTTGGCTCGGTTCATAGATGGAAATCCAATTTCCAAATACGTGACTTTGCGGTTTTATTTGTAAACCTATATATGGCGACATGATATATGGTACCCATGCCGCCTATGATTGATACATATGATTTGAAGTTGTTTTATACACTATGCACTTATAATAGTATCAAACGATTTGTTTTAACCGTATCAAGCATTCTTTGGCTGTTATAAGGGAAAACCCTATCCTCGGCTGCGTTGCATTGTGTGATGGGACCTGGGTCTTATAACAGCTTCATTTTTCTTTATTTAGCATTGCGCTATTTGTTTTATGCACCGGTATTCTTGGGAGGAAACCCGTTCCGTGTTATACGGCGTGGTCCCTTGATTTACCTAACTTTAAAAATAAAGATTAATAACTGTTTTAGTTCTCACACCAGTCACACGACTGACCTGGAGTTTATTGTTTTAACCTAAACTCTGGGTGCCCCTATTTTCGACACGGGCAGCTAGTAGTTTTGGTTTTGCAGATTTATATTCACAGGATCCTGGTTTACAGCTGGAATGATATCCGGAAAGCTTTGTATCCGTATATCTCTTCTAGTTGTGTATTGTATTATTTTCCGCTACTATGTATTTAAATGTAATTTAAATCTCTGATATTTCTGTGTAATATTCATTTATACTCTGTATATTCTTGTAATCTGATGCATTGTTGTAATATACAACGAAATGTTCTTTTATATGCGTTCTGTTGTGGTTTGTTCTCGAACTATCCGACACTTTCCTTTACGGGGAAGTTACGGGTTTTCACAATAGATAACATCACATTCAGTTCCATATGATATATTCTGTTAAATAGAATCAATATAGAAATTCACTAACTGACTAGCAGTTCAATCAAACAGTCGACACACAGTCAAACAGCCAATATCTAACAGTTCTAAAAATACAACATGAAATTATAAACTGTTCAGAGTTAGCGAGATTTACTCACATTGGACGATCATCGTTAATAACGATAACCATCGCTTGATTCAGACAGACAATTTATTTTGCTATAAATTGTAACGGGCTCCGATGGACTACCAGTCAGTTCCATGGTGTTGCTCTCGTCCATACGATCCCGACGGATCTTGTTTCATCTGATTCTGATATCATATGAATAAGATATCGTGTTTCTAAGTTAATACATGATTTAATTGTAATTAAATTAACAAATTTAAACTAATTAAACCCCACCCTCTACCTCACGTGATCTGCCCGTTCTTCTCCAATTCGTATATCTCTTTTGTCGTTTTCCCAAAATCGTGCACACCCATTTTCAGTGATACGGAGCTTGGATCTGCCAATCGAAAAAGGGTCTTCGCCAATGCATTTCTCGCCTCGCGCTCGACCCCGCCATCCTCCTCTCCCCAAGCTCGCTACCCTCTGTACGGTTTCGACCTGACGCTCCCCATTGCCACCGTGGGTGACGCAATTCACCCTAGGCCACTGTTCGACATTAGAGCGCCACCAAAACGCTTCTCTGGTCAACCTGAGTCCATCAACGCCGTCGATTTCATCTCCGGCACACCCCATCAATTTCCGTTCTCAAACTTCGTAACCGCATCCAGTACTGAATCGAACCAAATCGACACCGATACCCTCCCCTTTTCAATACAAGATGCCAGTCAACCTTAGAAACCCGAATCCAAACCCATAAGTCCACATCGATGCTCCTTCTTGACGAAAACCCGAAGTCCCATTTGCTTGAAAGAAAATGTCGATCCCAAAGATGTGTCGGACTCCCAGCGAAGACTACTGGAGCAACGCGCTCGAGCACAGGAGTTCATTGGATCCGGTCTTGGCCATTTTCATTGAGAATTTTTAGTCGATTTAATTAGTTAAAGGAATAGAAAGGAGGCGCCGTTTATTTTCAACAGGAAGAAGAAAAAAATTCGGTTATAAGGAGGAAAAAGGGATATCTTTATACTGTTATGTTTTGGAGACGTGGTCTCTTGTGTGTCCGCACATAGCCTTCTGTGGTTGAGAATACACTTCGTGGTAGCTGTGAAGAAGAAGACGTGGGCTTCTTTTTGTCCAAGGGAATAAGGAATTTAAATTATTTTTAAGGGGAAGTTATTTTGTTTCTGAGTTGTATAATTTAACGTACCTTATATATAATTCTGTTCATATACGAGCTGCTATGAACAGAAATAAAAAACACCGTCATGTCAAGCAGTGCCCCACGATCCTGAAAACATAAAAATATCGGTCGGTTAACTCATATTGTGGAACCTCAAAATGTTGATTACAGGGTGCAAAATACTCCAAATAAAACGTTGCTTATTTAATTAATTAAAAATTACAGTAAAATTCTAAAAATTTAATTATCACTATGTCTCAAAAGAACCTTGACTAAATTCAAACCTGATCTCTAGTTTTATCGAATAAACCGTTATGGTCGATAAGCGATTCTATAGCGACTATTTTAAAGTTTGATTTGGACATATCTCAAAATCTACACGACGAAATCCTGATTTTTCTCTTCCACTAGAAAGATATACTCCACCAGCTCCACACGTTTCTTGTTTCACAGAAATCCGGCTTAAAACGAATCATGTACATTCAGTTGAAGTTCGAATAGCCACTTTACGAACTGCAGCGCCATTTCGAGCTCGATTTTAATTATATTATAACTCTACGTTCAAACTGTCGTTCAAATAATATATTCGTTATTCTAATTCAATTCTATACTGAATTAAATATCATAGATGATCCAGTTCACACCATATCGCCATTTCAGCCAATTCTGATTATTTCAGAATTAAATATATTATTTAATTATTATTTTAATAAAATATTCATCATAATTAAATTCCACGACCATTAAATTCTCCAAATCACCATTATACATAATTAAATAAATTAATTATAATACCTCTGCCAATGCGGGTCATTACATGTTAACACATATACGTCAATTTCTAATTTATTTTAACTCAGTCTGGTTATTTTAGCTCGATTCGTTAAGCTATTCTTTAATTAGCTCCTTTGCCCATTTCATCTTTTTAATTGAACATATCACTTCCGAATATGTTTTTAATTTACTTAAAACAAAATCTAATTCCATTTTCAACTCGAGTTCCATATTCAATTTCAAATATAAATTCTTAAACCTCATTTACTTATCCAATGACCAATTTCGATTCGAAATTCCATTTACTAATTATTCTTCAAATTAGTCAGCTCTATTCAATAATTAAAAATCTGATTTTTGTTTCAAAAATCAGACTCATTTACACAACTTGAGTTCGTATTTATTTTACAACTCATGTATGGATTTTTCTAATGGAAATTCGGATTTTTATTTACTAAAAATCCCTTTATTTATTTAAATAAACTGTTATGGTTTTATAATGGTTATGGTGCTGCTTTTATAAAAATTTGTTTTTGACATAACTCAAAAACTATACGACGAAATCCAGATTTTCCTCATCTATTAGAAAACTATTATCAAATCGGTCCTGATGATTCTTGTTTCAAAGAATTCTGACTGGAACTGAGTTCTATCTACTCAATTGAAGTTCGAAACACCAATTTATGAACTACCGCGCTGCGGCGAGTTTGTTTTAATTATATTTATATATAAAAACTTTTAAACTTCGTTTAAAATAAATTCAACTCCATTCTTACATATTTTAAATATATTTCAAACCTATTTTATCAATTCAACTCAATAAATTCTGATTATCTATAATCGTTGATTTTTCTTTACTCGGTTATACGTTTATTTATACACGATTTAATATTTCCAAAATCCCAATTCCTTTTATAAATAAAATATAAAATTCCATATAATCAAATTCCAATTATAACTCCTTTGGATTTTCTCAAATCAGTTTATATTCTAAATCCCGTAATATAATCAATTATTCTATTTTCAACACGTTTTCCAATTTCACTTTTTAAATTCTTCCTTGAATTTAAACTTCTAAATTATCCAATGATAATTTATTTCAGTAGATTTATAACATCGTTTTTAAATCCATCTTTCTTGTCTTATATATCAAACCAAGTTTCCATTTCAAATCCCTTTTGAAATCCAACTCCTTTTAGATTCTAAATTCCTCCTAAGGTTTCACTTATGAAGTGGCGAACCCTCCACGACGGGCTTCCGTTAGATGAGAACCTTCAGAGGATTGGCGTTCCTCTAGCTTCTCGTTGCAGGTGCTGTGGATCTGGGGATACAGAATCCATTACTCATCTGTTTTTCATGGGCTTTTCTGCCATCTCATTCTGGAATTACTTCGGGAACATAGTTGGTGTCCAGGGTAATGCAACCTCTCTCGATGACAGACTGAGAAGCTGGTGGAACGGCATCTCAGGTAAATTGTTGAGATCAATCCTTCTTCGGCTTCTTCCTTGTCTTATATGCTGGCACCTTTAGTGTGCGCGGAACAAGGCAATTTATGATGAGGTGCCTATGAACACCTATAATATCATTCAAATGGTAAGGAATGATGTGTTCCTTGCTTTTCGTGGCAGGGCTTATAGAGGTTCCTTCGGCTCTCACTCGCGAAGACTTGCCATAACCTTTGATGTGTTATCAGTTGCGATAACCTCCAAAGAGGGAACTGGTTGAACCTTTAATCATGAGGAATTCGGGAGCCATCCCGTTAGCCTCTCCTCACATTTCCCCCACCCCCCCCCGTTTTTAGAGGCTTATATCGTTTGCTAGTGATGCAAGGTCTGGATTTACAGGTTGTTGATTTGAGGGTTTGGGAAGCTCTTTGTAACAACCCGAATTTTGATAACATGTTAAAACAAGAAATCAAGGCAGAATTAAATTTTAAAATAAAAATTAGGGAAAATGGGTTGCGCCATTGTGTTTGTCTCAAAATTTTACATGAAATAGAGTTCGATTTTTCGAAAATCGGAGTCCGTATGAAGAAGTTATGGCCTGTAGAAGATTCAGCAGATTTCAGGCAGCACTGGACCAGGGGGTCGACCTACCCCCCCCCCCCCCCCCCCGGCCCAGGTCGACCATAGTTTCCTCCCCCACTAACAGGTCGACCTGGTCGGCATGGTTTGACCCAGAACTCATTTTTGAAGCCTGAGACGTGTTTTGACGGTCCGGATTGATTCTAGGGTTAATCTAAGGGCCTAAACTAGTTGCTACACCCATAAAAACACCCTTAGACCTAACCTAATTCATAACAAATCATTCTTACACCTGAATGCTGCAGGAATCCCTCTTGATCATGGCCGCCACCTCTAATAAATTTCCTAAGCTTTCATACACAATCCAATTCGAAGATTAAGGCTCCTATAATGATTCAAGACAACAAATTAACAATGCCGCGATATTTTTACAACAAATCCAGTTCTTAATTCATTAGCCATGCTCTGTAAGTTTTAGTTATTTTCCGATTAAAATATTTAAATATAATATGGGCATGTGATGAAGTGAAATTGGATTTAAGTATGTTTATCGATCTATTTCTGTTGCTTCTTGGATCTTGAGTTTTGAGACTTGTCTATCTTTATTCCCATGTCTAGTTTATGATCTATTCATCCTAATGTAAATCAGTTTTCTTGATTTATATTGATATTATTACCAAGTTGTAATCTTCATGCCTGTGATGATGTTTTTCACTTTGGTCTTATTTTTATGCAAAATTCTACCTTCCCCTATTTATTTTCTGTTGATGAACCTAGATCAATTTCGGACCTAGGCCTAAACTACGATATGCGTGCGATGGTATACGGGGGGAAAGATTGGAATATTGCCTAGTGGAATATATGTGTTTGGTGGAATTGATGGCGTAACATAAAAATTGGATATTTGGGTATTACTACCATTAACATGAAATTGGATATTTGGGTATTGTCGATATAATTGAAATTGCAAGTTTGGGCATACATGAATTGGCATGTAAATTAAATCATGAGTTTGGGACTATGTAAATTAAATCAAAAGATTTGGCTTATGATTAGGCATATGTAGAATTGGGAATTTGAACATGAAAGCAATCGAAAACTTAGTAGTTGGCATAAACATGTATTATGAACTTGGGCAACTGACATGTATTGTAATAAAAAGATTATAGTTTGGGATAACTGCATCATGAATCATGATTTGGGTTTATTGGGTATAAAACTTGATACATGTAATTTTGACTAGAACTTGATATGGTAAAATGGCATAAAATTGGCATACATGTAAAACGGCATAAATTGAACATATGTAAATTTGGTACGAATTGGGCATATGTAAAATTTACATGTAATCTAGAACTTGGGCATATGTTAAATATGTAAAATTTGGAGTTGAAACATATATGATAATTTATGACTTAGTAGAGGTTTAATATGAACGCGCCTAAGTTGGGTTTTGGGTAATTGGCATGTATTGTAAATAAAAGGCTATAACTTGGCATAACCTTATAGTGAATTATGTTAATAATTTGGGAATACGTTTTGGCGAAAAACGTGAATCATGAACATTCCTATATGTTAAACACATGAACTTATATTGGGGTTTTGGGTGGAATACGACCATTAATGAACCTTTGACACGAGGTTAGACTCAGTTTGTGGTGTAAATCTGCCCGAAACCGCCCGGCAAATCCAGAAGCCACAAAGTGTCAATCTAATGTGAGAGGTCGAAGGCCAAATTGTAGGCGTAATGGTTTATGACACGTGGTTAGACCCAGTTTGTGGTGTAAATCTGCCCGGAACCGCCCGGCAAATCCAGTGGCCACAAAATGCACGGTCTAATGTGAGAGGTCATGATCGTCATAATGAATGAATTAAGGAATACTAACCATAATAAGACGTGGGTATGGTTAGAGGGTTAGGTGGGATGACATGGAAATTTGACATGTAAATGTGGACCTAACCGGTATGAGTTAAGAACATGTAAAACTTAAAAACGTAGGCTCAACCAACATAACTGTTAATCAGACCAATGTGTGGGTTAAGTAATATGACTAGACTAATGACACTTAACCAATACGATATGAATGGGTGGGTGGGTTAAGTAATGTGGCTAGGCTAATGACACTTAATCGTTATAACATGACTAGCGGATGGGTTGGGCTAATTTGAATAGGTTGATAACACCCAATCGATATAACCTGATGTGTGGTAGGGTTAAGTAAACACACGAGGGTAACACTTAACCATTATAATATGACTGGTTGGGGTTAAGTTAACATGCACTTAACCAATATAACGTGATGCGTGGTAAGGTTAAGTAACAACAGAGGGTAACACTTAACCATCACAACATGATAAGTAGGTGGGCTAAGTCAATATACACTTAACCAATATGACATGCGGTGGGGTTAAGTTAGCACAAGGGAGAACACATAGCCAGTATAACAAGGCTTGCGGTAGGGTTAAGTAACACAAGGAGCAACACTTAACCAATATAACATGATGTGCGGTAGGGTTAAGTAAAACAAGAGAAAAAACTTAACCAACTTAACGTGATGGACGGAGACGGTTAAGTACATATCAGGTTGGTGGGTAATATTAGTAAATATAGGCCCACAAACTTAACCAGTAGGAAACCCTAGTAACGGGGACCCATTTCAGCAGTAACCCACTAGATGTATCATGGTACCCTGAAACTAGGCAGGGTGGGGCAAAATTACTGGGCTGATTGTAAGCGGTCAAAAGCGACGGCGGTGGGTGAACAGTGTGGTTCTAACGGAGTGCGGGCATGCACGCAACGTCGGAGCAGAAAAACAGGGCACTAGAGGGCACCAGTAGTATACCCTATGCATTCTAGAATTGTGTCGGGCCGCCACCATAGGACTGGATACACCCCATTGTGGGACCAGCATAGGTATCTACAATCATTGGGGTCCGTATGATACACGTAGGTAGCATAATCCCTAGGTTGGACCTAGGTGGCATAAACCCTAAATCCAAGAAGCGTTCAATAGGTAGCATAATCCCTAGGTTGGACCTAGGTGGCATAAATCCTGGTTGAATCTAGGAAGCGCTCGATAGAAAACACTAGATTAGGTCTAGGTAATAAATGATAGATGTACACGTGTAGGAAACCTTAATTTCGGGGATTGGGATCGCGTTATGATTTTATCATTTTATATAGATTACTAGTTGGGACACTAGTTAGGTGGTGCAGAGCAAATAGATATCATAGAAATATTTTAACGGTGAAGAAGAGAAATCTTGCGATCTTGCGAAATTATACTTAGTTCATCTTGAATGGGAACCTCGTAATGTTATGCATGACAAAAGTCATATGATGTTATTCTTAGTTATCGTGCCTGTAGCTTATCTTGTCATCATGCTTATGTTTAGTTTCAGTTTATTCATGCCATGTTATCTTTACCAGTTTTTATGCTGAAAGTCACTAGGACTTACTTAGTCTTTATGACTGACCCGTTTCGTTCCGCCTCTTTCTCCTCCGTTCCCCCTCCCCCCAGGTTCGCAGGGTGGGAATACAGCTTAGTTCGGATCTTACCAAGCTCCAAGGCTCTTTCATGTACTGCCTGGATTTCTCTTGGCTATGGCTTGCTTTTCTTTATTGGGGAATACTACAATTTATTTTTATGCTTCATTGTTTTTGTGCAAGACAGATATTTTAGCTGTGTAATTGGGTATTGGAAGTTGATGGGCTTTTATTGTAAACAATTATATTTAATAAATGATTTGAAGTACTTTTACTTTACTTTCCGCTGTTTTATATATGTCTGTCTTGTAATATTTCTGTTCCAGTACCCATAATGCTCCATTGAAGTTAAGGCATTCCTTTTGTGAGTGACCTTAACGGATGTGGGGTGTTACATTTGGTATCAGAGCAGAAGGTTACCTGACTGGGCAAAAGCTTTTAAAAACCTTCTGAAATTATTTTCAAAACGTTTACAAAGAAACATTTTTCTAAAATAAAGTTTTGTTTTACGAAAGGCATATTCCCCAAATCCATATGCACTATCTTTTGATTCTCTCCTTGAGTCGCTTCTCTCTTTCATTTTCACCATAGTTTTTTGGGCGTACGACACATGTCGGAGGACCAAGGAGTGCCCAACCTCCATCTGTAGCCGCGGTAGTTCCATCTGCGACTAATCTTATTTCAAGCTTTGTAGGGATGTAGTGTGATGGAGATAGCTTTCAAGAAACCGGCCAACAAACTATACAAGGATAGTAAGAACGAGGATAAAGAACACAAGCCTAAGTACAAGATCGTCGAGAGGGCAATTGTATGCTCTCACTACTAGCATACCTAAGAGAGCTGGTAACGTTTCTGTTAAAAGTTTAGCTTTTCTTTTCTAGCATACCGTGGGAACTTTGTTTTTGGTACATCGCATCCTTTTAATTCTGGTTCGATAGTTGAGTCTCTGCACCTTAGTACTAGCGTAATAGAGGAACCCGTTTTTTCTCAAATTCTGTTGGGGAATCGGCTCATTTATTCATGACTTGGTTGGATTTGAGAATGTCTATGCTAAGTGTTGAGTTTAGAAGTAATGCTTATGTTTTTGGGCAATGGGTTGATTCTAGGGATGGAGTGGTTTTCCAAAAATGATACCATTCTCGAGTATGAAAAGAGGGTAGTTAGACTCTTGACTTACCCCGGTAATGCCCTCGAAGTCTAGTGTAACCCTTAGGGTTCTTCCATGCTTAGTTACCTAGAATCTCTTAATATATTTATTGATCCGCTGGAGTAGTGTTCGCCACTAAGGCGGATGGTTCATCTCATTTATGCATGAATTATAGAAAATCACCTTAGTAAGTACACTTGGCACATGGTTGGCAACTTTTTATTTGTAAGAGATAATTCTTCTGCGTGAAATACCCTATAAACGAGATCCAGGATTCACTAGAGAATTTTGGAGAGCTTGCATGAAACCATGAGTATGTAGTTATGTTTAAGCCGAGTATACTAGAAAAAGAATAAGTGAAAGTGGAACGAGAGGCGACAGTGGAATGAGTCCCAACTCATATTTTGGAAACAAGAATTAAGAAGCTACGAAATTGTGAAGTTAAAGACGGTGAAAGCACAATGGAGTAAAGCTCAAGGAAATGCAACTCAGAAGATTGAAGACTAGATGCGCGCATCATATCTCTTTTTAAGAGTATATCCTTGATCCCTCTTTTCCTGTAGAGCTTATTTGCATGCTATCTTTTAAGCATATCCTCTCGGTCCTATTCTCCATCCTATTTCTGTTAGGGAGTATGACTCATCTGTTAGTAATACATGTTGGGGCTTGAGGTGTCCGTTGGGTTGACTAAACTTTTTTTTGGATTTTATAGGATATGGGTTGGTCTTAGGAAGGGATTTCCTATGACCAAAAAGGAGTCCATCGTGCTTAGTTTCCTAGAAACATATATATTGGGTTGTTAATTGTTAGATCGAAATTTGGACCTAACACCCAAATTGTTATAAACTGTAGAGAATTCTAAAGGAGGAATAAGGAAAAAGAAAATAACACTCAGAATTTATAGTGGTTCGGCGTTAACGAGCCTACGTCCACTTTATATCTTATTGATTATGCTTTAAATGCTAGTACAACAGTGATTTCTCTCAATATTTCAGTGGTTTGACAACAATGGCGGATTCAGTATTCACTATTGCCAAAAGGATCCTGAAAAATGCCAAGCTCTGGGCTATTTATAGCTGATTTTGTCAGGCGGATCGCGGACACGTGGCACGAATCCCGAGATTACCGGATCGCATCGCCACCATTGAAGAAACAGTCAAACTAGCCGTTATGAACAGGTGTCGTGAGATCCGTGCGATTCGGATCGCTGAAGACCAGCTCGTGGTTGAACGGGTCAGGTTTGGTTCGTACCAAGGGATCGGATCGCCTGGAGGTGCTGTTCGTCAACAAGATGGGAGCGATCCGTTCCTGGGCGAGTCGATGGCGTGCGATCCTTTCCTGGGCGAGTCGATGGCGTGCGATCCATTCCTGGGCGAGACAATGGCGTGCGATCCATTCTTCCAATTTCTTGGAGGACTTGGTTTCCTGGTTTCCTTTTATGAATGATCCTGGATGGCTTGGTCAAAAAGCGAGCCAACATTTTGCCCCCTCGAAGTATGTTTTATTGATGATGAAACATGCTTCGAAGATTCTTATTTACCCTCTCCTGAAGGGATGTAAGTCAACAGTCGCATTGGTGCAAATCGACACATGTATGAGTCGGATCGCCATAGGACGACATGATCCGATTTGGTCATCTGTTCGTCTCGTGCCGAGTTCCTAGGCTCTTGTGCGAAACGGGGCGTATCTTCCTTTGAGTCGTGTCGGGCTTTGAGTATTGTGGGCCATCATTTCAAAGCGGTCCGCGGGCTTCTATGCGATTCTATCTCTGGATCGTGGCCTGCATGGTGCTTCGTGGACCGAATAAGACAAAGGAGGGGAGACAAACGGTCACCTTCTTTGCCTATATAAGCTGACGCTCCCCTCTTCATTCTCCTTCTTTTTCCTCTCTGCTGAATCGTCTCGCGCGAGCTATTGAAAAACGAACCCAACCTTTTAAACTCTCGAAAATCCAAGTATTCTCTCTGCTTTTAGAAAGGTAACTTCATAGAAAGCACTCTCATATCACTTTCCTGAATTTCTACGGCTGATTCGAGGGAGAAACAATATAGATTCGCGACTTTCTGAATAAATTACCAAGCCGCCATGGCCATTGAGCGTGGAGCTCAAACCTTGAGGATGGGAAGGAGACGAGGAAGAAGAAGGATTCAGAGGGGGAAGGAAGGCTGACTCGGATCGTGGTCAAGGATTGAAAACGAAAGCAAGTGGCGAGACGAAAGATGGCGGTGGCAACAAAGGGTCGTATCGTGGCAGTCGCAACGGTTCGTGAGGGAGCCTTCCCTTCGTCCGGCGATTCGATGAGGGGCGATCTCCTTGCCCTACGATCCGGAAAAGGGCGATCCCTCTACCATGCGAGTCGAAGGGGGCGATCCCTCTGCTATGCGAGTCGAAGGGGGCGATCCCTCTGCTATGTGATCCGTCTCACGGCTGGTCATACGAAGAAATTTCAGTCTTTAATCAACGCCTTGTCGTTACAAAACTCTGGACAGTTAGGATAGAGCCTTGATGTTGATCTTTCTGGACTAAATGACCTCATGATGTGACTGCATATGACGACTAACGACCTCTAATAACCTTGACTGCTTTCATGCTTTATTATTGTTTTTAATAATGCACAAACACAAGTACACACCGGCACTTGCACACACGGGGAACGGGTAGTGTTAAGCTTATCGTTCATATTTTCTCGTCCTAGAAGCAATGTCGAATGATCATTCTTCCTCAAGATCTGTCGCCGAAACGGAATCCGAGACTCCTGAACGGTGTAATCCTCAGATACCTCCAATCAATCCAGGAGGTGAAGATTCTGGATCTGAGTATGAACCTACAGATTCAGATCCGACAGAAAGTACTTCATCCAGTAACAACTCCGAGTCTGACGAGCGAGCTCCGGACGAAATTCCAGGCGCAGTTGGGATAGATAAATTCTCTGATTCCTTAGCGTCTAAGCTTGACGAGATAAAACTCAAGAGAATCTGCTTAAGACATGGCATTCCTTGGGGCGATGTCTTGACACCTGGAAGCGAAGATAGACCCCATCTAGCACCGGAAGGGTATATGTCGATCAGTCGAACAATGTGTCTAGTTGGAGCTATTCCTCCGTTCCCTCCAATTGTCATTGAAACTCTGAGACGATTAGGCATTGCCCCGATGCAGCTTCATCCAAACGCCTACGCATCTCTATACTCTTTATATGTTGCTTATGCGGAGATCTTGCATGCCGAACTCAAATTCAGAGATCTGGTGTTCTTCTTTCTCTTCAAGCACCGTTCTTCTGCAACTCCCAACTTTTCCTTTTTTGAATCAGTGGCGAACAGGAAAGTTCTGTACGACGGATACAGCAACATTGGGGATCCTAAGTCCGACTGGTTTTACATAAGAAGACAGGCTGGATGCTCACGGAGATGGCTCAAATCAAGTAAACTTTGATCGCCTAGTTGAATATCTTGCTTGAGGAGTCTAAGTAATAACATTCTTCCGCCTTTTTTTTTTGTCTTAAACAGATCATGTCTTCCCGAAAACAGAGGGTGCATTATACAACAACCGGTTGTCCATTCTTTTGCAAAGCAGATCCGACTTTTTAAGGATTAAGAAATGCATTACGGATGACAACCTTCATAAGCATCGCCTCTTGGATAGGAAATTTGGACTTGGGACTGGCGGCAAACCTTATAAATATATGCCCCCAACGGAAGGAGAGGGAACTTCACAAGCGGTTGAAACAACTAAATTTCACAAAAGTCCTTCTCCGATAGTCATCCAAGACGACGAAGACTTGAATGTATATAGAGGGGATGAGTCCCGCGGTGATGCGTCCAAAGAAATCCCTACCTCTGCCCCGATGGAAACCGTTGGTGACGACGACTTGACAGAAGAACAATTATTCGACGAGCTGAATAAAATCCCTCTGCCCGACATTGAATACACGGAAAAAGACTTCGGCGAGGAGCCTTTCTTTTCTGCTCCCGAAGAGGCGACTGATTCAACAAGGGGACGAGAAACGGGCCAGATGAGCCTGTCTCCAGGCCCGGGTCTGTTAGGGGGGAATTATATGGGATGCACATCTTACACACACCGCCTGACTGTGCACTACTATATCGCGGATATTCAAAGTTATAATATGCTCTTCTTTTCTTTTTACAGGAACGATGTCGCACAGGAAATCTTATTCGTACCGTTCTCTTCGCGAAGGCACCCCCAGCCTTCGTTCGGGTACTGAGCGCCCTCGCGGTCCCCCTCATAGGCCGAGCTCTTCGCAACCTCGATCTCCACCCAAGTCAACCTCTACTAGGCCTTCGAGTCATCCGACAATTCCGACCGGGGGAAAGACACTTCCCAAAGAGTTGACTCCTCCAAAGAGTGCGCCTTCCCACAGTCGGTCGTCCAAAAGGCGCCACGAATCCAAAGATGGGGACAGAGATTCATCCAAAGAAATTGAGCAAGAGAGAAGTAACATTGTCTCCACCAGCCAACCAGAGTTAGCTGCCTCCGGTTCACGGGATTACGTTCACGGTCCTGAAATCCAAGGTAGGCTGGAAAAGCTACGGGAGCAATTTCCAGGAATGTTCTTTGATAGGATGGTCTTTGTTCCTGCCTTGGAACCGGTCCCTAAAAACTGGGATAAAGAAGTTATCGGGCACATCCGTCACGTGGCCAAGCAGTACGAGATGATGAAAAAGCACGCACTTAATCTTTCGGAAGTCATCCGAACACTTGAAATTGAAGCTCACAGGTCTAAAGCAAAACTTGAAAACAACGAAAGGGCTAGGACAAAATTAGAGAAGGACCTGGAAGACGCTCAAGCCCAGCTCGCTTTGGCACAGAGAGACGCTGCAAACTATAAAACTGAATTAGAAAATGCGAAGCAACGCTTTCATTCAGAACTGGATTCCAATAGCCAGGAAAAAATGGCCTTAAAAAAGGAGGTTGAAGACCTCAGAATGGCCAACATCGAATTGGTTACGGCACAAGGCCATTTTTTGATGGAGAAGGCTGCTTGGGAGGCGGAGAAAGCGAGTCTAAAAGAAAGGTTGGCTCTGGCAGAGGCGGAAAAAGTGATTTTGAATGATCAGGTGGCAGATGCGGAGAGACGGGCAGCTCTTGCCGAAAAGAACGTTGATAGCGCCATTGAAATGGCCACTGCCTCCAACAACAAACTCCTTGAAAGAGAGAAAGAAATCGAGGGGTTTGAGGAGATGATCTTTGATTTCCTCGGTCAGGTTCTCAAAACTCGCAATATCTCATGGATCCCGGATTATCATGTTACTTTGGCCAACATATGGGATTCCATCGTGGAAGGCGAAAAACATTGACTGGGGGTCGAAGAGATCGATGAAGATGAATTGATGAAAAGCATCCTAAGGGACAACGAGCCTGAGGATCTGGCAGAGGGTCGTCGCTTAATCCTAGCGGAAATGGAGAAGGAGAGAGCCATGGCTAAAGGTAAAAGCAAAATTGATGAAGGCTCCAGCTCCGCCGCGAAGCCTAAAACCTCCGAAGTTGAGGAGTACCATCCTGACGATCTGCTAATCCCCTTAGGTCTAACTCCTGTGGTTGTTGGAGCATCCGGACCCACTCAAGCGGGGGTATCTGCTGAAGGTATCTTTCTCTTTTCCCCGCAATTTGCTAAAGCGATTGCGAATGGTCGTCGTCTTGCAGAACAACCCATTGAATTAGTAATGTGTGTCTCTCGTAATGCAGATGGCGAGCCCGTCGACACGGGCGCTGGAAAAGAGAAAGTAGTGGAGGAGGAGACTGCCCTGCTGGGTGCTGATATCGAGGTTCTCAAGGATGCCGAGACCATTGAAGCTTTAAAAGACATGGATGGTCACCATGTGGATGACAAAGAAGACATTACTGGCTCCAAAAAGGTCGATGACGACGATGATGAGGAACCCCTGGCCAGCCGAAAAGCCAGAAAAGAGAAAGAATTGGCTTTAAAGAAGGTGGGAGATGAGGCTTTGGACGTGATCCCTCTTGCAGAGTTCGATCCCAAAACTGGGATGATTATGAAAATCCAGTCCAAGTCCATCAGCCGGCAGCTTCACTTTGCAAACCCTGATGACTTCCCGACTTCCCTCTCCAGTAAAAGTAAGGGAAAGGAAGGGGAAGAGGAGACCTCTGAGGAGTTAGACGTTCCCCTTGTGGACAAGCGGAAAAGGAAGAAAGAGGATCCGTCTGAAGCCGACAAGGAGAGGCTGGAGAGGCAGAAGCGAGAGAAGAAATCAAAGCATAAGTAGGATGTTTGTTGATATTTTGTATTTCGGTTTCCCGCTGGCCAGAAAGTATAATTGTGAGACTGGCCCTCACTTTTGTTTCTAGCTTGTTTTCCATTTTGCTGACTCGTGGTACATAAACAAGGATTTGTTTCTTCTCACATCATTGTGTACCTGTATTCATAGAAACTTTTCACGTTTAGTCATTAGCCAACTATTAATAATTATAAGTTAGTCTATCAACAGGAAGAAGAATGTTCATGCTATGCTACTTTGTTATATCAAAGTTTAGTGTTTGCATAGGAGTGCCTAGTGCCCTCCAATCAGTTGTTACCGTAGCACCTGACTGGGGTTTACTAGGGATTGATTAGTACTGACGGCAAGTTGCCCCCTATTTCTGAATACGGGGGTATAAGAGATCTAATGGGATAACTGCAATTCAGTCAGCCCTTGTTCCATTAGCAGGGAATAAGTTCTTTCTCAGCGCTCAATCGGAGACGCTTTTATACTCTCTCTCTCTCTGGAGAGCTAGAGTTCGAGTTCAGCGATTCACTCGCTCCTCGATCCTTCAGAGGGAAAGGAGCTCTTTCTCAGCGCTCAATCGGAGACGCTTTTATACTCTCTCTCTCTCTCTGGAGAGTTAGAGTTCGAGCTCAGCGATTCATTCGCTCCCCGATCCTTCAGCGGGAAAGGAGCTCTTTCTCAGCGCTCAATCAGAGACGCTTTTATACTCTCTCTCTCTCTCTCTGGAGAGTTAGAGTTCGAGCTCAGCGATTCATTCGCTCCCCGATCCTTCAGCGGGAAAGGAGCTCTTTCTCAGCGCTCAATCGGAGACGCTTTTATACTCTCTCTCTCTCTCTGAAGAGTTAGAGTTCGAGCTCAACGATTCATTCGCTCCCCGATCCTTCAGCGGGAAAGGAGCTCTTTCTCAGCGCTCAATCGGAGACGCTTTTATACTCTCTCTCTCTCTGGAGAGTTAGAGTCACGGATCACGCAGTCTGCAATCATGCATTCCCATCAAACTTATCCTTGATGTGTACTTTAGCTCATGCTCCTTGGATTAAAGCTAGTCGGACAAGCAGTCGGAGCCTTTGCCCAAGCCTTGGGTTCCTCTGATTAGTTTACGGGAGGAACCGTTGGCACCAGGCTTCGGGTACCTGCATTATTCACATTGATTTTCATAGGCAAATAAATTAAGATGCAACCAAGGTAAATAACACACAGTATTTTTATAGTGGTTCGGTCGAATCATGACCTACGTCCACTTTATAATCTCTTGCTTTCAGGAATTAGACTGTTCTAGGCAAGTCATGCTCTGTACATAGTTTTTAATAAAGCAAAAGAATAGATTTGAAACTTTTCATGTTAGATATGGCCGTAGATGTTGGGCATTCCACACTCTGGGGATTTCCTTTCCATCTACGGTTGCCAGCTTGAAGGTTCCATTATCAAGCTTGCTGAGAATAGAGTACGGTCCTTCCCACTTCGCTCCCATATGAGTTGGGGACGGAAAGACACGTTTCAGAACCAAGTCTCCGGGTTCCCAGGTCCGGGCTCGGACCTTTTTGTTGTAATATCTGGCGACCTGTTGTTTGCATCTTAGAGCACGCAGGTCGGCTTCATCCCTCTTTTCTTCGATCATATCCAGGGACTCAAGGAGCAATTCATTATTGGTCATTGGATCATAATAGGTCACCCGATGAGAAGGTACCTTTATCTCAATCGGGATGACTGCTTCCGTTCCAAAAGCAAGGGAGAACGGGGTGTGTCCTGTCGCTGATTTGTATGTCGTTCTATGAGCCCATAGCGCCAAGGGCAATTCATCAGCCCACATGGCTCTAGCCCGCTTCATTCTTCTTTTCAGAATGGACTTAATTACTTTATTTGCAGCTTCGACTTGCCCGTTCGATTGTGGGTGTGCCACGGAGGTGTATCGATTCTCGATGTGATATTTTTGGCAGAAGTCTCTGAATTCTGCACTATCAAATTGAGTTCCGTTGTCTGTTATCACAATCTTTGGAATCCCGAATCGGCAGATGATGTTCCTCACGATGAAGTTGATCACCCGTTTAGTTGTGATTGTAGTTAGTGGTTCTGCCTCGACCCACTTAGTGAAATAATCTACGGCCACAATGGCGAACTTTGCTCCGCCCCTCGCTATGGGGAGACTTCCTATGATATCAATTCCCCACATAGCAAAAGGCCATGGACTCATCATTGTTTTTAACTGACTTGGAGGCGCTCTAGGTATTTTTGAAAATCTCTGACACGCATCACATCGTCGTGCGTATCTTACTGCATCCTTGTTTATGGTAGGCCAGAAGTAACCATGCCGCAATATCTTTTTCGCCAAAGTTTGCCCTCCAGTGTGGTCGCCGCATTCGCCTTCGTGGACTTCTTGCAGCACACGTTTGATGTCATCGTGGGTTATACACCGAAGAAGGGGCATTGAAAACCCTTGTCTATAAAGGACTCCACCTTGCAGTACGTATCGGGCGGCTTTACGATTCACTTTTCGCCTCTCGCTTTTCTTGGTCGGAAGCGCTCCACCCATTAGGAAATTCTTTATAGGGGTCATCCACGACTCCCTTTCCGGTTCCGTCTCTAGTACTAGATCAATTTCCATCTGATCAATGCTGGGAGACCAAAGCACTTCAACGGGGGCTAGCCCTATCACTTCAGGATCGTTAGAACTAGCCATCTTTGCCAACTTGTCTGCCTGCTGATTTTCTGACCGCGGAATATGAGATATGCTGTAGTGATCAAACTCATTCAGTAGTTCTTTCACTTTCTTTAAGTATAGAATCAATCTTGCACTTTTAGCTTGGAATCTTCCTGTAACTTGATTCACTACCAACTGGGAGTCGCAGAAGATGTTCAGCTTTGTGACTTCTAGTTCCTTTTCCATCTTTAATCCGGCTATCAGAGCTTCATATTCGGGATCGTTGTTAGTTGCCTGAAACTCCATTCGGATGGCATAGGTTATCAATCGTTTCTCGGGGGTTTCAAGCACTATTCCAGCGCCGGATCTTTCACTGTTTCTGGCACCATCAGTATATAATCTCCAGACATTAGGGTCGAAAAGTATCTTTGAGGGTTCCACTTCTTCGTTTGCTATGTCTTCTTCAGGAACAGTGAACTCTGCTATGAAGTCAGCTATCACCTGCCCCCGAATTGATCGTCTGGGCTGAAAGTTCAAGTCAAATTGACTTAACTCAATATTCCATTTGAGTAACCTTCCAGATGCCTCCGGTCTCTGTAAAACTTGCTTGAGTGGGTGATCAGTATATATGATAATAGGATGTGCTTGAAAGTAGTGCCGAAGTTTTCTGGAGGCAATCAGCAAACTATACGCGAGTTTTTCTATCCGTGGATAATTACGCTCTGCCGCTGTTAATTTTTTGCTCACGTAATACACAGGTCTTTGGACCTTCTCCTGTTCCCTTACCAACGCTGAGCTGACTGCATGAGACGATACTGCCAAATACACGAATAAATCTTCGTGGTCTATTGGTTTGGATAGAATTGGAGGCTTCTCCAAGTGTCTGAGCAAATTCTGAAACGCTTCTACGCAGTCGGGTGTCCATTTAAAGTGGCGTTTTCCTCGCTTTATTAATTCGAAGAATGGGATGCACTTATCCGTAGCCCTGGAGATAAATCTGCTTAGTGCGGCCACTTTTCCGGCAAGGCTTCGCACATCCCTAATTTGCCTAGGTTCCTGAATGTTCCTGATTGCCGTGATCTGGTCCGGATTAATCTCGATACCGCGCGAACTGACAATGAATCCTAAGAATTTTCCAGAAGCAACACCGAATGAACATTTGGTGGGATTGAGTTTCATCCCATACTTTCGAAGAATGCCGAACATCTCTGCCAAGTCAGTAGTGTGTTGAAAGGATTGCTTGGATTTAACCAACATATCGTCGACGTATACTTCCATTGTTTTCCCGATTTGGTTATAAAACATTCTGTTGACCAAACGTTGGTACGTAGCGCCTGCATTCTTCAAACCAAAGGGCATTACTACGTAACAATATAATCCCAGATCAGTGATAAAGCTAGTATGCTCTTGGTCCGGAACATGCATCGGAATTTGGTTGTATCCTGAATAAGCATCCATGAATGGGAGAAGCTCGTGACCTGCCGTCGAGTCTACCAACTGGTCAATTCGAGGTAATGGGAAACTATCTTTGGGACAAGCTTTGTTTAGATCCGAGAAGTCGATACACGTTCGCCATTTCCCGTTGGCCTTCTTTACCAGGACTGGATTCGAAATCCAGTCTGGGTAAGTGGAATCTCTGATAAACCCATTACTCTTTAGCTTTCCAACCTCTTCTTTCAAGGCAGCGGACCTCTCTGGGCCCAGCATTCGCCTTTTTTGCTTTACTGGAGGATGTTTGGGGTTAATGCTCAAAGAATGACTCATGATCGATGGGGATATCCCGCACATATCCGCGTGGGTCCAAGCGAATACATCCAAGTTGTTCTTTAAGAAAACCGTCAATTCTTCGGCAAGAGTCGGACTCAACTGGGATCCGATCTTAAGGACCTTCTTCGGGTCACTGTCATCGATTGGCACATCCACAGTTGCTTCGTTGGGAATTGCCGTTCTGCCCCCGGGCTCTTGATCCTCTCTGGGATCTATATCCTCGGGCATCACTCTAGGCAACTCTCCAACAATTATCCTCTTTGGTTGCTATAAGGTTTCCGCCCCCAAAGGGGGAGGAGTGCCTTTAGTTTCGATATCCCCGCCGTTGCGAAGCAACTTTAATTCGGCAACATAACATGCTCGCGCAGCAACTTGATCCCCTCTGACGATACCAATGCCAGCTTCTGTGGGGAACTTCAATAGCAAGCACCAGGGGGCTATACAGGCTCTGAATTTTGCGAGGGTCGGTCGGCCCAAGAAGGCATTGTATGGCGATTCGACATCCAAAACCACAAAGGGAAGGATTCTCACTCTCTGGCGTTCTCCTTTCCCCAGTGTAACTGGCAATTCTACATAACCCATAGGTGCGGTGGATGCTCCGTTGAATCCACGAATCCATCCTTGACAGGGCTTCAAGTCTTTTATCTCAAGATTCATCTGGTCAAAGGCTTTTTTGAAAAGAATATTAACGGAGCTCCCGTTGTCCACCAGTACCTTATGAACAGCGGCTGGTCCAATGGGTATCGTAATTACAAGCGGATCTTCAGTTGGAGCATGGACCCCGATGCTTTCTCATTCTCGGAAAATAACGTCATCAGTCATCATCTTCTGCTGCTTCACCGGGACACTATCCTCGGGGTTGCTACATTCCCCCACTTCGAGGTGTTGTTTAGCTGCGTTGACATATTGATCTAAAGCTTTGGAACTATGCCCAGCAAGGTAAAGTCCACCGATCACGGTGTTGATTACAATATTCTTTCCCTTTTGCTGAGCAGTTGGCCTAGCAGCAAGTTGATTTTGATTCTGATTCGGGGCCTGCACTGCTTGCCCCCTGTCCCTAGGCATTACTCTGTATTCGTCTAGCTTCCCTTCTCGAAGCAGCCTTTCAACTACGTCCCTCAGGTGACGGCATTCATTCGTCGAATGGCCGTGGATTTGATGAAAGAGGCAAAACTTCCCTGTCTCACGCTCTTTTTCTGTCGACTCTCTAGGAGGTGGCCTCTTATTCTGGAGGACTTCATACGCATCCATGAAGATATTTTCCAGAGTATCATTTATGGGTGTATAACTCTCAAAGGCTTTGGGACGAGTCCTTCTCTGGGAGTCGTTCCCTCGGCCCCTCTTCCGGCTGTTGCCGTTAGCATTGTTATTGTTGTTACCTGGTCTGCGACCACCCTGGTTCTGATTTCCGACGTTAACCTTAACTTTCCCCGAGCTGTCCCCAGTTTGTTTGATGGCGACATTGCTCTGAACTTCTTCCTTATTAGTAGTTTTAAGTTTTCGGTTTGCGTATACCTCTTCCCGGCGTAGATGCACATTGGCTTTCTCATAGAATAACTCTCTGGTGTGGGGTGGTTTGCCTGCCAAGTACCTCCCGAATTCAGTGTCCTTATCCACTCCATCAATTAGTGCTGCGACAATGGTCGGCTCATGAGGATCTTTGACCTCAGTGGCGGCCAAATTGAAACGATCCAGGTACATCTTTAGACTTTCGCCTGGTCGCTGTTTGACAAGAAATAGATCGATCACGCTTTTCGTCTTCTGTGCGTAGATACGGAATTGCTCTATGAACTTCTCGCTTAGCTCCCTGAAGCTAGAAATCGATCTTGCCGGCAGGCGAGTGAACCATAGCAAAGCCACATCCTCCAGGAATATGGGAAACGCTTTACACTTAACCGCGTCAGAAGCGGCGGCAGCAGTCATTGACCAAGAGTATCTCATTAGGTGCTGAACAGGATCAGACCTCCCTGCATATCGGTTCATTTGTGGCATGTTGAAACGCCTTGGAAAAGTTGCGTCCAAAATATCGTCAGTAAAAGGGGTATGACTGCGGTCAATCCCCCAATCTTCGTTCCGCTGTCCACGGCTGTCAACCAAAATCTGGCGAACCATGGCGGCAACGTTCGCACTAGTCAAAGGAGGTTCGGGGTCAGTGCCTCTGGCCCGACGAGGTTCTCTGATCTCTCTTCGGGGAGTAGCTACAACGTCCGGGGCTTGGACGGGGTCTTGCTGCCCCCTGTTATCATGAGTATGCGTACGGCGACGGGGCTGAGGTGGTCTGTCATGCGCAGGACTGTTCACACCTCGAGTCCTGAGGGTTGTTGCTTGACCCTCCATATTACGGTTTGTGGGTCTTGCCCCTAGTTCTTCTTCTTCTTGTGAGGGCAGGGTCCCG
This sequence comes from Allium sativum, assembly GCA_030737875.1. NCBI lineage: Eukaryota > Viridiplantae > Streptophyta > Magnoliopsida > Asparagales > Amaryllidaceae > Allium > Allium sativum. The sequence goes on along the minus strand of CM060926.1, from coordinate 399,497,658 downwards.
AACCGAAGCTGTTCAATGTTTTCAGCTCTTTCATACGGTCGCCGCGGAGGTCTCGGCGATTCTTCAGATGAAGAGGAATATGCTGGGGTGAGTGGACGAACTGGCGATGTTCTTTGCCTTGTTAGCTCATCAAGTCTTCTATCCATAGCCGTCAGGTTTTGCCGTAGGATAGAACTTTCCTGCCTTTGGGCGGCCAACTCATCAAATAACCTATCCCACATTTCGACAAAGCGGGAAAGATCTCCCTCAGTGACAGGGGTAGCAGGATCATAGTGGTCATCATCACCCTCTCTTATGGGCAAAGTGCTCGGACCGGGTCGAGCAGAGGTTCCAGGACGATAGGAGTGGGTCATAGGTTCTTTTCCAGGTCGAGTTGTGTTCTGACCATCAATTCGAGTAGCTGCGGTTCGTGGAGGGCGGTTCGCTGCGCCCCCCTGAGATCGACTCGTGGTCGTGGTGCGCGGAGGCTGCGAGGTGTTGACCCGGGATCGAGTAACAACTCCTTCAGTAGCACGGATCGTCTCGTTCTCATCGACTCGGAACGAGGTGTTTACATCGGATCGGATCGCCCCCTGCGCTCCGCGATCCAGAGTCTCTTCGTTGCCCAGTTCGTGTACACTCTCCTCGATCGTTTCGTTGGTCTGCGAAACTTTAGATCTTTTTCCAACCATGATATCCGAATCGCTGGAATCTTCAAGAAAACGACTGACGAAACTTTAAGACTGAGGCTCTCAGTGAAAGCACCAAAAATGTTAGATCGAAATTTGGACCTAACACCCAAATTGTTATAAACTGTAGAGAATTCTAAAGGAGGAATAAGGAAAAAGAAAATAACACTCAGAATTTATAGTGGTTCGGCGTTAACGAGCCTACGTCCACTTTATATCTTATTGATTATGCTTTAAATGCTAGTACAACAGTGATTTCTCTCAATATTTCAGTGGTTTGACAACAATGGCGGATTCAGTATTCACTATTGCCAAAAGGATCCCGAAAAATGCCAAGCTCTGGGCTATTTATAGCTGATTTTGTCAGGCGGATCGCGGACACGTGGCACGAATCCCGAGATTACCGGATCGCATCGCCACCATTGAAGAAACAGTCAAACTAGCCGTTATGAACAGGTGTCGTGAGATCCGTGCGATTCGGATCGCTGAAGACCAGCTCGTGGTTGAACGGGTCAGGTTTTGTTCGTACCAAGGGATCGGATCGCCTGGAGGTGCTGTTCGTCAACAAGATGGGAGCGATCCGTTCCTGGGCGAGTCGATGGCGTGCGATCCATTCCTGGGCGAGTCGATGGCGTGTGATCCATTCCTGGGCGAGACAATGGCGTGCGATCCATTCTTCCAATTTCTTGGAGGACTTGGTTTCCTGGTTTCCTTTTATGAATGATCCTGGATGGCTTGGTCAAAAAGCGAGCCAACATTAATTCTTAGGATATTAGTCTGATATTGATTTCGGTCTTCGGGGCTGGTGCTTAGGGAGTTTTTCTCCTAATCAGTATATATGTGACAAAGATTTCCAGTTTTGATAGTGCCTAATGGGCACAATGTTTTTACTTGCTTCTATCACTCGATTATATCTTTAGGTAGGAATAATTGGGTGTAAACATGTGTTTGAGACATGTTATGATTGATGGTTGCAAGTGGTTGCAAGTGATTGCTAATTGTTGCCCGTGGATGCATATACACGCATATTAGACACTAGATCGGCTTCGTCACCTTTCATATTGCATATGCATGAGTGTTTATACTTGTTTATGGATGAAATTAAATGTGTTATCATGTGGATGTTGCATATGGATGGATGTTTGTGCACACATTTATTGTTTATGTGGCTAGGACTATTCGCATACATGTTGGACTCATGGCACTAAAACATATTTTGCATTAAAAAGATCAATCAGGCCTGATCATTTGCATTAGATAAGGAACATAAACACACACTTTCTGCATATGTTCATACAGCATTAGAAATCTCTTAAGGACAATGGATGCCTGTGATTGATGATTGAGTAGATGGATGATTGGATGGTAGGACACGTTCTTCTTAACTTGAAGATTTCGGGGACGAAATCCTCTAAGGACGGGAGAATGTAACAACCCGAATTTTGATAACATGTTAGAACAAGAAATCAAGGCAGAATAAAATTTTAAAATAATAATCAGGGAAAACGGGTTGCGTCATTGCGTTCATCTCGAAATTTTACATGAAATAGAGTCCGAGTTTTCGAAAATGGAGTCCGGATGAAGAAGTTATGGCCTGTAGAAGATTCAGCAGATTTCAGGCAGCACTGGACCAGGGGGTCGACCATAGGGTCGACCTACCCCCCCCCCCCCCAGGTTGACCATAGTTTCTACCTCCCCCACTTACAGGTCGACCTAGTCAGCCTGGTTTGACCCAGAACTCATTTTTGAAGCCTGAGACGTGTTTTGAAGGTCCGGATTGATTCTAGGGTTAATCTAAGGGCCTAAACTAGTTGCTACACCCATAAAAACACCCTTAGACCTAACCTAATTCATAACAAATCATTCTTACACATGAATGCTGCTGGAATCCCTCTTGATCATGGCCGCCACCTCTAATAAATTTCCTAAGCATTCATACACAATCCAATTCGAAGATTAAGGCTTCTACAATGATTCAGGACAACAAATTAACAACGTCGCGATATTTTTACAACAAATCCAGTTCTTAATTCATTAGCCATGCTCTGTAAGTTTTAGTTATTTTCCGATTAAAATATTTAAATATAATATGGGCATGTGATGAAGTGAAATTGGATTTTAGTATGTGTCTCGATCTATTTCTGTTGATTCTTGGATCTTGAGTTTTGAGACTTGTCTATCTTTATTCCCATGTCTAGTTTATGACCTATTCAGCCTATTGTAAATCAGTTTTCTTGATTTATATTGATATTATTACCAAGTTGTAATCTTCATGCCTGTGATGATGTTTTTCTCTCTGATCTTATTTTTATGCAAAATTCTACCTTCCCCTATTTATTTTCTTTTGATGAACCTAGGTCAATTTCGGACCTAGGCATAAACTACGATATACGTGCGATGGTATACGGGGGGAAAGCTTGGAATATTGCCTAGTGGAATATATGTGTTTGGTGGAATTGATGGCATAACATAAAAATTGGATATTTGGGTATTACTACCATTAACATGAAATTGGATATTTGGGTATTGTCGATATAACTGAAATTGCAAGTTTGGGCATACATGAATTGGCATGTAAATTAAATCACGAGTTTGGGACTATGTAAATTAAATCAAAAGATTGGGCTTATGATTAGGCATATGTAGAATTGGGGATTTGAACATGAAAGCAATCGAAAACTTGATAGTTGGCATAAACATGTATTATGAACTTGGGCAACTAACATGTATTGCAATAAAAAGATTATAGTTTGGGATAACTGCATCATGAATCATGATTTGGGTTTATTGGGTATAAAACTTGATACATGTAATTTTGGCTAGAACTTGATATGGTAAAATGGCATAAATTGGTATACATGTAAAACGGCATAAATTGAACATATGTAAATTTGGTACGAATTGGGAATATGTAAAATTTACATGTAATCTAGAACTTGGGCATATGTTAATTATGTAAAATTTGGAGTTGAAACATATATGATAATTTATGACTTAGTAGAGGTTTAATATGAACGCGCCTAAGTTGGGTTTTGGGTAATTGGCATGTATTGTAAATAAAAGGCTATAACTTGGCGTAACCTCATAGTGAATTATGATAATAATTTGGGAATACGTTTTGGGGAAAAAACGTGAATCATGAACATTCCTATATGTTAAACACATGAACTGATATTGGGGTTTTGGGTGGAATACGACCATTAATGAACCTTTGACACGAGGTTAGACTCAGTTTGTGGTGTAAATCTGCCCGGAACCGCCCAGCAAATCCAGTAGCCACAAAGTGTCAGTCAAATGTAAGAGGTCGAAGGCCAAATTATAGGCGTAACGGTTTATGACACATGGTTAGACCCAGTTTGTGGTGTAAATCTGCTTGGAACCGCCCGGCATATCCAGTGGCCACAAAATGCATGGTCTAATGTGAGAGGTCATGATTCGTTCGTCATAATGAATGAATTAAGGAATACTAACCATAATAAGACGTAGGTATGGTTAGAGGGTTAGGTGGGATGACATAGAAATTTGACATGTAAATGTGGACCTAACCGGTATGAGTTAAGAACATGTAAAACTTATAAACGTAGGCTCAACCAACATAACTGTTAATCAGACCAATGGGTGGGTTAAGTAATATGACTAGACTAATGACACTTAACCAATATGATATGAATGGGTGGGTTAAGTAACGTGGCTAGGCTAATGACACTTAACCGTTATAACATGACTAGCGCATGGGTTGGGCTAACTTGAATAGGTTGATAACACCCAATCGATATAACCTGATGCATGGTAGGGTTAAGTAAACACACGAGGGTAACACTTAACCATTATAATATGACTGGTGGATGGGGTTGAGTTAACATGACTTAACAAATATAACGTGATGCGTGGTAAGGTTAAGTAACAACAGAGGGTAACACTTAACAGTCACAACATGATAAGTAGGTGGGCTAAGTCAATATACATTTAACCAATATGACATGACATGCGGTGAGGTTATGTTAACACAAGGGAGAACACTTAGCCAGTATAACAAGGCTTGCGGTAGGGTTAAGTAACACAAGGAACAACACTTAACCGATATAACATGATGTGTGGTAGGGTTAAGTAAAACAAGAGAAAACGTTTAACCAACTTAACGTGGTGGACGGAGAGGGTTAAGTACATATCGGGTTGGTGGGTAATATTAGTAAATATAGGCCCACAAACTTAACCAGTAGGAAACCCTAGTAACGGGGATCCATTTCAGCAGTAACCCCCTAGATGTATCATGGTACCCTGAAACTAGGCAGGGTGGGGCACGATTACTGGGCTGATTGTAAGCGGTCAAAAGCGATGGCGGTGGGTGCACAGTGTGGTTCTAACGGAGTGCGGGTGTGCACGCAACTTCGGAGCAGAAAAATAGGTCACTAGAGGGCACTAGCAGTATACCCTATGCATTCTAAAATTGTGTCGGGCCGCTACCATGGGACTGGATACACCCCATGGTGGGACCAGCATAGGTATCTACAATCATTGGGGGCCGTATCATACACGTAGGTAGCATAATCCCTAGGTTGAACCTAGGTGGCATAAACCCTAAATCCGAGAAGCGTTCAATAGGTAGCATAATCCCTTGGTTGGACCTAGGTGGCATAAATCCTAGTTGAATCTAGGAAGCGCTCGATAGAAAACCCTAGATTAGGTCTAGGTAATAAATGATAGATGTACACGTGAAAGCAACCTTAATTTCGGGGATTGGGATCGCGTTATGATTTTATCATTTAATATAGATTACTAGTTGGGACACTAGTTAGGTGGTGCAGAGCAAATAGATATCATAGAAATATTTTAATGGTGAAGCAGAGAAATCTTGCGATCTTGCGAAATTATACTTAGTTCATCTTGAATGGGAACCTCGTAATGTTATGCATGACAAAAGTCATATGATGTTATTCTTAGTTATCGTGCCTGTAGCTTATCTTGTCATCATGCTTATGTTTACTTTCAGTTTATTCATGCCATGTTATCTTTACCTATTTTTATGCTGAAAGTCACTAGGACTTACTCAATCTTTATGACTGACCCGTTTTATTTCGCCTCTTTTTCTTCCTTCCCCCCCGGTTCGCCGGGTGGGAATACAGCTTAGTTCGGATCTTACCAAGCTCCAAGGCTCTTTCATGTACTGCTTGGATTTCTCTTGGCTATGGCTTGCTTTGCTTTATTGAGGAATACTACAATTTATTTTTATGCTTCTTTGTTTTTGTGAAAGACAGATATTTTAGCTATGTAATTGGGTATTGGAAGTTGATGGGCTTTTATTGTAAACAATTATATTCAATAAATGATTTGAAGTACTTTTACTTTCCGCTGTTTTATATATGTCTGTCTTGTAATATTTATGTTCCAGTACCCATAATGTTCCATTGAAGTTAAGGCATTCTCTTTGTGAGTGACCTTAATGGATGTGGGGTGTTACACTTTGGTTTTGGTCTCTTGCTTTGGCTGGATGCAGACTTCCTGATGGATTCTCTTATCTCTTTTGCCTAGTGGTTGAAGATCTCTGGGGTCTCGCCTGTTGCCTTGTTGAGGTTGTTGCATCCTAGCGGGTATATGTTAGATGGGGCACTCGCTTTCTCCTTTCCTTTAGACAGAAGCATCCAGTTTGCTGATACTTATTTGCTACTTGCTTGTTCTTTTACTCCGTACGATTATTGTGGTTTTTTGTATTTTTATAGTTTGTGAGTGCACAAATTATATAGCCATCTCTACATAACCTGTTTTTGTGAGCCTTGGAGAATAACTAGATTCTCCTTTTTGTTATATATATATATATATATATATATATATATATATATATATATATATATATATCAAAAAAAAAAAAGAATTCCAGAGTAAAAACCCCTATTTCCTTTTTAAAATGATTTCAACTTTCTATTTTAAATTCATACTTGAATTTAAAGTTACCAATTATCTCTTGATAATTTATTCACCATATTTATAAACATTATTTAAAAATTTACTTGTTTTATATTTAAACAAGTCCATTTCGAAATCTATTTAAAACCAAAATCTTATTTTGGAAATTTCTATTTATAATAACTTTTATATATAACACCCAATTTAATTTCATAATCAATTTAACTTCTATTTAAATAAATTCGAATTAATCGAATTCAAATCATAAATCCTTACGGATTTATTTTTAGTTCAATTTATATTCTGAACATCAGAATAAATTCCATCGTTTATTTCTTTAAAACGATTTCCCCATTTCTATTTTTAAATTCACACTTGAATTTAAATATTCAAATTATCGAATGATAATTTTTCCATTTTATTTATAAACATTGTTTATAAATTCATTTCAATTCCCTGATTATCCAATGAAAATCATTTCATTTTATTTATATACACGGTTTATAAATTCACTGCATTATCTAATTTATAAATGCCGTTTATAAATTTTATACTTGTTTTTATTTTACCAAACAAGTAAATATTTCTAGTCCATTCAAATTTTGAATTCTATTTTTTTTTTTAAGATTTCCCTTTTTTTTAATCTCAATTATCCTTTTCACAACATTTCGGCCCAATGATATTTTAAACACTCAAAACAACCAATTATAATTGACAGGTTTTCTAACACATCATATATGACAGTATATATGCAAACAAACAAACAAACAGATAATATATTTTTGAGGAATCCAGTTGGATCCCTCCAACCTGTTTTTCCTGCATCCACAGACGTTAGCCAATATAAATAATACCTATCCTGCTTTGAGGCAGGATATCGTGGTATAGAAGGTCATCCACTATCATAGCGTGGGGCGTATAGGGTCATCCGCTAATGATACTGCGGGCATCCGCTAATGGTACTGAGGGAATCTAATCACCAACATATATAATAACCACAAACATCAATCCTAAATAACTAATATATATTTAAATAACCACAGAATATTTTAATGCAACCAAACAACCATCAAACAATTATTTTTAACTGATAAAAATAATTCTAAATAAAATTTTAGTAAGATTTACTCACCATGATTTTCCTTTTGCCGAATATCCAGTTAAATTCCAAATTTAATGGCTACGAGTTGTCTTGACCGAATCCATTCAACATCTACGATTATTAAATTTTACTTAACGATTAATTGATTACTGATTTAAATCAACCTAACTGATAAATAAATAAATCTATGTTTTTAAACATTAAACCCTTTATACATTTAATGCTTACTTAAATAAATAATTGACAAATTTAATTACTTAATCGCCCTTTTTTTATATAAGTAGTAAATTAAATGGCGAAATTACCTTTAATCCTATCTACTCGAATTGAAACTTCAAGCTGAAAGTACACAGCCAAGAACTCATGATGTCGTCATCTTCATTGCCCCCTTTCTCCCTCCACTTTCCACGAAAAATCATGAAACCATTTTCATCATCTCTCTATTCACCTCTCCTCCCCACAAAATCAAACCCGACAACCCCTAAAACTCCACAGCGACGATGTCAGGTTTTCTTCCCAGAATCCATTGAGTAGCACAACTCCGACATCACCAATACTGGGTAATCACACCAACGACATCCCTTTCCACTTGGCATCACATCTTCACTCTGACTGTTACCTCCCAAATTTTCACCGACTGTCACCATAACCTGTGAGTGCCATAAATCTACGAGTGCCACAACCTCGCTTCCTCCATGATGTCGAGATGCTGGAAACCCCATGATTTTGATTCGCGATCCTCATCCTCCCTCCGGACCACAGCGTCGTACTCATTCAAACATCATCTACTCAAAACGACGCCTTTGTGGAGTTACTCTCCATACTCTCGACATCAATTTCCCTGTGTGATAGAAACGCAAAGGGAGCCTTCTCCAGTTCAATCACCAATGATCGTGAGCTCCAAATGTCGAAACCCTAACCACTGTCCCCAAATCTGATTGCTAAGATCCTTGTGATTTTATTACAAATTTTGATCCCTTTTTTTGGTAGATCTGGTTTGAAATGATTTTTAGAGAAGGGGGCTCGCGATATTGAAATGAATAAGGGACCATTTTTATAGAAGCTTTCAAGAGGTTTGGTTTGCAAATGAATAGAGGGTGCGACCATTTTATTTCTTGCTTTTCAAACTAATGGAAAATATTGAACACAGACATTACTTGGCCTTTATAAACGTGAGGAAGACGAAGACTTAAGGTGGAAGTAAATTTTAATCTCGTAGTACAAGTAGGTCTGCGCCATTTAGAGGTATAGGGTACTTCTGTACTCTTCATTACTTAAGGAGGAAGGAATCATATTTTATTATTATTTTTATTCTATTTTATTTCAAAAAGATTTTCGATTTGATTTGTATTAAATTCGATTTGATATAAAGAGTTTTTTTATTCTTTTTAAACATATATCGATTTGATTTTCGATTTACTTTGATTTGATTTCGTATTTAATACGATTCGATATTAAGCAATTTCTATTCTTTTTAGATGGATATCGTTTTGATTTCGAACCTATCCACAATCAAATATCTCGAGGTCCATTAATTTAAATCATGAACCACTATTCTAGTGTACCGACCGACATTATAATGTTATAACCCTATTCTGAACTCAACAATAATATTCTGAAATTTAATTTCAACACAAATACCATATTAAATTAATATAATATAATTTAAATTCGAAAACCACAAATTCTTTGATAATAATTATTATTTATTATCGTATATATCAAATAAAATCCCTACTTATCATCTGAATCATTTTGATTCAGTTTTTAACTTCGATTTCGATTATATTTCGAATTACAATAAAATTGATATATTCTAAATTAAATTATATTCGATTATTAAATCGAGAACTCAATATAAAAATTAATTTATATTATCAACTAAATATTTAAAACAAATATTAAATATTTAAACTAAACTATTCAAAAATCCGGGCCGTTACATTCTTCCCCCCTTAAAAGAATTTCGCCCCCGAAATTACTAAGGTAGGAAAAATGGTACAAACTTGTTACTTTTCAAAATCTCACTTACGTTGAAACTCAACATTTCACGTTTCTACAAATTCAGTTATACCAAAACTTTTGGTTTTTATTCATCTAGTCCGAGTGATCAATATATATTCACATCCAATATATTCACATCTTATTCATATTGCATTTGCACACATTTAAATTCATTCAAATCGATTTTAATCATTTTATTCACACCGATCCATTTAACTAGCTTAAGTTATATTTAATTCCAGAATTCAAATCCCCGGGTCTCTATTTCAAATCCTTTTTGAAATAACATAAATATATACATATATTTATTTCCATCTCAAATTCAAAACATTTGAATTTTCCAAATCAACTTGTTTTCTTTCAAACCAATGTCTATCAAAACTTTTCTAAGGTAGAAATCCATCACTTAGAACTCAAAAATGAACACTGATGATGCTGCATTCATCACCAGAATTAATTTCCAGCCACTGAAGTGAGTTCAGTGCTTTATCCTTTCAAAATGATATAGATTCAAAAATCCTTCTAAAACAAAGCTGTATTATTTTAATGCACTTAAGAAAATATTTCAAAACATCCCAGAATTTAAGTTCAAAATTCTGATGGAATTCAATTTTAATTCATCTCATTTGTATATTTAATTCATATACAAATTCTATTTTGGTTATATATAACCCTTCCAATTTTTATAATCTAATTTGATTACAATACTAACATCAAACACATCCATATATTATAATAATTTTATAAAATTATTCTTTTTCTATCAAAAATAGAATTGTTGGGTAAAATTATTTCATTTACCAATTTTAAAACAATATTGTGTTAAATTTTTCTGTTCAAGTGTTTATAAATTCCTATCGACTTCGTGGCGTCCCACGATTCGACCAGAATTCATAAACCACTAACCAGACTAACCAACACAATATAAAACAACTTTTATATAAAGTAACAGATACGCGCCTTCATATATATACACTCAACTCATTCTAGGGTACTACTGACCCTATCTCTAATGAGCCCAACCCCACCAAGGCCTAGGTGTTTGCTCAACCTAAGCTCTGATACCAGCTGTAATGGCTCGCCAATCCGTACTATCTGAGTTGACTACTAACACCACACGTCCAACCCAAATTGCACAGAAATACTAATCATTATTAGAAAGAAGTTAGAGGATGAGGAATAGAAAGAAAGAAATATTAGAATAGAAGAAAAACGAAGAATACAAATCTCACAGCGGAACGAATAAAATATATTAAATAACATAACTTTTGAAATAAAAATCAGTAACTTTATATACATACCATCATCAGAGCACAACAGTTGTTCCTGGAACAGTTATAAACGCATGTTCCCAGATACCACATAGTACACAGCGGAAATATGATAGTCTATAGCTAGTCGGTGAAGCCTCATGCTTCCAGATCTTCCAAGTGAATCTGAAAAATCCCGACTACTTGACTGCCCATACAAATTTGGGCACCCAAGAGTTTGGGGAAAACAAACAAAATAAACTCTGGGTCAGTCACGGGACTGGTGTGAGTAAACTCCAACCATTTGTTTAACTTTCAAAATCCTTTCAAAAGAAAGGATAATAGTAAGACCAGCCCACACATAAACATGGATGGTTTTTACCTTACTATAACCCAAAACACTTTGATACAAAAATCCAGCGATATTATAACAATGTCTAAATCAATTAAATAACAATCTAGCGGAACGCTTGCATCTCATGCTCCATATATAATATAAAATCAAAAACCGCAGGGCGCTTATTGGAGATTGGATTCCGACTATGACAAGGTATGGAACCACCTTCCGATAGTGTATCTCTAAAGAGGAATACACTGGGTTCAACAAGAACATCTTGCAACCCGGCCCACACATGACTGACCACTCATTTCGCTTGAGTGTATCGAATGTATATCACCAACAGTTGGGATCAGCAACCGTTTCCCGAATGGGAAAACATCGATAGATTAAAGAAGCAAATGGAATTTCTCTAGATAGGTGATTATACACTCTAATGGGATTGACCCACATAGCCATGCTGCCTGCCCGATTTTTGTCATTTCCCGGTTGTTGAGGCCTGAGGCTACGATTACTTTCCATTCATTGATAGCACAATCACTTTGAATGCCACATTGTCAGATCCGTTAATCACTAATTGATTTGCACAAATATATTCTAGATATTATGCTAAGAGAATAAATTCTCCGCCACCATATATATATATCTATACAGACCAACATATGCGATCATTGGAAATACTCTGTCAAACACTCGATCATATACGTTTGTTCTAGGAGTGAACGAAACCGAAGGTACAATTTCTATTAATATAAAAAGCCCTTGCACTTTACTCTGTCTTCAATTATCTTCATAAAATCTGATTCGCAACGCTACAGCCAATACGGAGTGGTTCTCGGATAATAATCCAACCGGTCTCCCCATATTGACAACGATGTTGGCAAGCACTTCGATAGTCGGTTATTTAACTATCAAAAAAAAACAAACATCCATTCATAGCATCAAACAATCACTGAGCCCTTAATTAATATTTAATTAATTAAAACACTTCTTCATTTCCTTATCCATATTTGTTAATCCAAATATTTTCAACATTTATCTTAGTCTCTTACTCTATTTTGAAAACATTTCCATATATCGCCTTCTATTATTTTCTATAGTTAGAAAATATATTGTATTTATAATTGGAAAACATTCCAATTTCTTATCTCTTCCACGACCATTCATTTCTACACTCAGGAAATATTTATCTATTATATTTCTAAATTTCCACTTACTTGGGTTAAAACGAATGGTGTGTAAGACATTGTTACGACAACCCAAAACACTGCATTCAACTAATTTTTATTCATACATTCCACTTCGATACTAGATCTTGTTATTTATTGGTTAAAAATGAAATCAAACAAGTTGGGGTATAACTACCTCTCAAACCTTGACTGAAAACATCCTTAACTTCAAAACGGACAAGACCGCTTACCTCGAATAATCAACATCATAAAACCAATTATTCATTTTTAAACCCGCATACGTTTCTCTTTCTAATTTTATCATTTTTAATTATAGATTTCCCTTTTGTTTATAACATTCTATTTTAATTTCGTTTCCTTATCGAATTATATATATATATATATATATCGATATATCGATTCATAATTATCAAATCTTCTTAAAATATTCTAACTCCTTAAATTTTTGGAAAATTTCACCATAACCACCTTTGTACCTGTCGATAATTCAAACCTCAACACGCCTCTCTAGGCCCTTTCCATTCAAAAAGAAAATCAAAAAGCCAAGTGGCTTACCGATTCGACGCATAAAACCTCATATGGAATTTAAACGTGTACCTTTTTGTCGGGCACATAAATTAAAATCTTCATTCTCTTCACTCCATTCCTGTTAACACATATGCGTCCATTTCTAATTTATTTCAACTCAGTCTGGTTATTTTAACTCGATTCGTTAAGCTATTCTTTAATCAGCTCCTTTGCCCATTTCATCTTTTTAATTGAACATATCACTTCCGGATATGTTTTTAGTTTACTTAAAACAAAATTTAATTCCATTTTCAACTCGAGTTTCATATTCAATTTCGAATATAAATTCTTAAACCTCATTTACTTATCCAATGCCCAATTTCGATTCAAAATTCCATTTACTAATTATTCTTCAAATTAGTTAATTCTATTCAACAATTTAAAATCTGATTTTTGTTTCAAAAATCAGAATCACTTACACAACTTGAGTTCATATTTATTTTACAACTCATGTCTGGATTTTTCTAATGGAAATTCGGATTTTTATTTACTAAAAATCCCTTTATTTATTTAAATAAATCATTATGGTTTTATAATGGTTATCGCGCTGCTTTTCTAAAAATTTGATTTTGACGTAACTCAAAATCTATACGATAAAATCTAGATTTTCCTCTTCCATTAGAAAACTATAATCAAATCGGTCCTAATGATTCTTGTTTCAAAGAATTCCGACTTGAATTGAGTTCTATCTACTCAATTGAAGTTCGAAACGCCAATTTATGAACTACTGCGCTGCGGTGAGTTCGTTTTAATTATATTCATTTATAAAAACTTTTAAACTTCATTTAAAATAAATTCAACTCCATTCTAATATATTTCAGACCAATTTTCCTAATTCAACTCGATAAATTCTGATTATCTATAATCGCTGATTTTTCCTTACCCGGTTATACATTTATTTATAATCAGTTTGTTATTTCCAAAATCCCAATTCCTTTTATAAATAAAATATAAAATTCGATATAATCGAATTCTAGTTATAACTCCTTTGGATTTTCTCAAATTAATTTATATTCTAGATCCCCAATCAATTATTCTATTTTCAACACGTTTTCCAATTTCACTTTTTAAATTCTTCCTTGAATTTAAACTTCTAAATTATCCAATGATAATTTATTTCAGTAGATTTATAACATCGTTTGTAAATCCATCTTTCTTGTTTTATATATTAAACCAAGTTTTCCATTTCAAATCCCTTTTGAAATCCAACTCCTTTTAGATTTTGAATTCTAAAATAAAAACCCCTATTTCCTTTTTAAAATGATTTCAACTTTCTATTTTTAAATTCATACTTGAATTTAGAGTTACCAATTATCTCTTGATAATTTATTCACCATATTTATAAACATTATTTAAAAATTTACTTGTTTTATATTTAAACAAGTCCATTTCGAAATATATTTAAAACCAAAATCTTATTTTGGAAATTTCTATTTATAATAACTTACATATATAACACCCAATTTATTTTCATAATCAATTTAAGTTCTATTTAAACAAATTCAAATTAACCGAATTCAAATCATAAATCCTTACAGATTGATTTTTAGTTCAATTTATATTCTGAACATCAGAACAAATTCCATCGTTTATTTCTTTAAAACGATTTCCCCATTTCTGTTTTCAAATTCACATTTGAATTTAAATATTCAAATTATCGAATGATAATTTTTCCATTTTATTTATAAACACTGTTTATAAATTCATTTCAATTCCCTGATTATCCAATGAAAATCATTTCATTTTATTTTTAAACACGGTTTATAAATTCACTGCTTTATCTAATTTATAAATGTCGTTTATAAATTTTATACTTGTTTTTATTTTACCAAACAAGTAAATATTTCTAGTCCATTCAAATTTCGAATTCTAATTTAAAAAAAAAAATAGGTTTCCCTTTTTTTTAAATCTCAATTAACCTTTTCACAACATTTCGGCCCAATGATATTGTAACAACCCGAAAATCTGGGCCAGTTTAAAATTTTTTATTTTGGCAATTTTAGCGAATTTTGATTATTTAAAATAGATTATTTTAAATAAAATCAAAGGGAAAATTTATTTTGAAAATAATTCGAATGTATATATTATACGCGTCGTCGTTAGAATATAAATAATTATATATAATTATAAATAGAATTGAAAATGGCGCGGTAGTTCGATAATTCGATTTCAAACTTCAATTGAATGTACCGGGTGCAAAACAATCCGGATTTTAGTGAAACCAAAAATGATAGGATCAAATTGATAATATCTTTCCAGCGAATCCGGAAAATCAAAATTTCATAGTGGGAATCAAAAGATATGTCCAGTTGAAAATTCTGAATAGTCGCTATGGAATTCAGGCCCTTAAAAATGGACGTTTTGCAAACGACCTCGGATTTCGACGAAACCAGTTTTGTTGCGTCCGTGATGTAAAGTTATTGCTAGATTCCAAATTTCATAATTTTTCGAATCAATATGTGAGCGTGGCAAAGGAAAACGCGTTTTACCAGTTTCAGTTGATTTTAATCGACTGGAAAATGGCCATTTTTCCAACAGCCTCAGAATTCGACGAAACTAGTTTTGTTAGGACCGTATCGTCAATACGAAGCTAGAAAATATTTTTTGGGAATTTTTCTAGTTAGTATGTGACCCCGGTAATTTGAAATGTACGTTTAGAATTCAATAAAGTGATTTAAATGTAAATTTAACGGAAACTGATTGTAACAGCCGAATCAACCTACGATACATATCCCATTGTGTTCGGAATGGGGGTAAAACGCTATGGACGACATGCGGTGGGCCTCGTTTCGAGGTCGTATGTAAAAGTCAACTTTTTGCAAAATAAATAATTAATAAATTTAAAAAAAAAAATATCTCTTCTCCTATACCTTGCCCCCATATTCTTCCCGTCAGTTTCAATTAAAGGAAAAAAAAACGCTGCTTCCAACCGATGGAGACCGACACCCATCGCCACCCCACCCCGTCGCCCTCTCCGATGGTCAGCGCCGCCCGGATCCAAACACCCCATCCCCTGCCCTCCTCGACGGAGCGAAGCCCCCCCCCCCGCCCCACGGCACGACAACCCCGAAGTTCTCCCCCCTTTCAGCTCGGAATCGAAGCCGCCACTAGCCGGAGCCCCTCCTCCTCCGATGACCTCACCGCCGTGCCACAGAAGACCGCCTCGCCCCCCCTTTTTTCTCTTGTCCCCTTCTGAATCCGTACCCTCCCCAAGAGAAAACCCTAGCCCAAAACCCATGGAGCCCTCGCCGAAGACCCCCCCCCCTCGGATGCAGCAGCCCTTTTGAACCCGCAAGCTCCTCCAGCGGCCCTCAGCGAGATTGACAGGAAACAAAGTGGCTACGGGCAACGAAGATGACGAAGATGCGATAGCGATGAAGATTTCTATCAATGAAGTGCCGTGGAGCTAGGATAGCTATATGTGAGAATTTCTCACCTTTCAATTTCTTTTCTAATTATATATTTATACTAGGATGCAGACGGTGCTTAGTAGCACCCGACACAATCGTCCACAGACCATGGACTTATTTGTTTGGTTGCATAAATTAATTATATGATTTGATTTGAAATTGATTTGTTTGGTGAAATGAATGGATTGATTGATGTGTGAGTGGCGCGGGCCTTCACTAGACCGGGGATAAGGCTAGGCCTTGTCCCGTTTCTAGTATCGTGTCGTTATGCCGCCGAAATTTTCTAAAATAAGATTAGAAAAATAAAAATATCATTTTATTTAAAGAATGAACTGGATAGAAATTCAAGTGTTGAAATAAAATATTTTATCGTTAAAAATATAATTTTTAACGTGAAGTGAATAAAATAAAATATTCATTTACAAACCAGACGGTTTGTTTATGTACACTGATTTGACTGACATGGATTGGGATGATAAATTTTTACACATCGCCCAACTGCACAAATAAAATATGTGTTTGATTGTTTGAAACCCCACACGGGTGTTGGGATGAAATTTGAAGTTCACTCATCCTGATTGATTAAATATGTCGATCGATTGATTGACAGGCTGTTATAAGCGTTAGATATCTATATTTGATGCTTATACAGTGTAGTGCACTTTGGTTGATGGTTGATTATTTTTCAATGCTATATTATATGTGTGTAATGTATGAAAATCCATATAATTAACTTTATATGGTAATTGATTGGGCCTCATTCCAATTTGAAAAATAAAGAATATTATAAAATAAAAGTTCATGTGTTGACAGTACTCATCCATTGAGATTGGTCATGTATTGAACGAAATATTTTAGTAATAAAATTTACATCTTTATCGATATAAAATAAAAGTTCATGTGTTGACAGTACTCATCCATTGAGATTGGTCATGTGTTGAACGAAATATTTTAGTAATAAAATCCACATCTTTATCGATATAAAATAAAAGTTCATGTGTTGACAGTACTCATCCATTGAGATTGGTCATGTGTTGAACGAAATATTTTAGTAATAAAATCCACATCTTTATCGATATAAAATAAAAGTTCATGTGTTGACAGTGCTCATCCATTGAGATTGGTCATGTGTTGAACGAAATATTTTAGTAATAAAATTTACATCTTTATCGATATAAAATAAAAGTTCATGTGTTGACAGTACTCATCCATTGAGATTGGTCATGTGTTGAACGAAATATTTTAGTAATAAAATTTACATCTTTATCGATATAAAATAAAAGTTCATGTGTTGACAGTACTCATCCATTGAGATTGGTCATGTGTTGAACGAAATATTTTAGTAATAAAATCCACATCTTTATCGATATAAAATAAAAGTTCATGTGTTGACAGTACTCATCCATTGAGATTGGTCATGTGTTGAACGAAATATTTTGATAATAACAACTATTTTGAAAAAGGAAATATTTGAAATAAAATATTTGAAAATAGAAATTTATGAAGCCGTGTTGATTAGATTGACGCCATTTTGACGAGAACGATATTTATATCGATTTTATTCATTTCGAAATGAATTGAATTGAAACGATTTCGAAATAAATTGAATTGAAAACGATTTCGAAATAAATTGAATTTAAAACGATTTCAAAATAAATTGAATTGAAAACGATTTCAAAATAAATTGAATTGAAAACGATTTCGAAATGAATTGAATTGAAAATGATTTCGAAATAAATTAAATTGAAAACGATTTCGAAATGAATTGAATTGAAAACGATTTCGAAATGAATTGAATTGAAAACGATTTCGAAATAAATTGAATTGAAAACGATTTCGAAATAAATTGAATTGAAAACGATTTCGAAATGAATTGAAAACGAATTCAAATTTAATTGAAAGCAAATTGAAATGAATTCAAATTGAATTGAAATTTGAATTGAATAGAAATGAATTTTAAAACGAATTTATAAAGAAGAATTCCATTTTTGCTTTGGATTGAAATGGAAGTTGAAATTGCTTTTGAAACGAATTTTAAAACTATTTATATAATTCGTTTTAAATAGAAATCGACGAAATATATATAATATATATATATATATTATATATATAATGGCCTGAATAGAATGCGCCACGCTGCGGCAGTTCGCGAATTTCGACCATTTATTTCAAACGGACATTACGGGAGATCCGACCGTCGGATTCTCCTAAAACCGGAACCGTTGGGTTCGTATCGAAAAGAGCTTTCTAACGAATTTTAGAAATTAGAAATCTAACGGTTGGATTTGGAATTATGACCAAATCAAATTTGAAAAAGGTCGATGTAAGTGCAGTTCGATGACCATTGATGGAAATCGACTGTACGGGCCTTGATAAAATTATTAAAAATAGTAATAATTTGTGTAAAATCATAAGAAATGATTTGGGAAAAATTGGGATGAAAAACTCCATAATTGAAAAGATAAAAATAGATTTTTATCGAAATGAACTAGTTTTGAACTAGAATTATAATTCTATTTATTTTTAAATAAATAAATTGAATTTGAAAAGGGTTTTAAAAATAACCAGAATTTCCAATGATAGCATTGGAGCGGAATTGAATCGAAATTGTCTTCGGAATATTTCGATGTTGGAATTCGTGATTATACGGATGTTGTTATGGAAATTTGAAAGATATATATTTTTATCGTTATTTCCAATACGACATTTGTTAATCGTAGAATTTGATATTGAATATAAGCCGATATATTTTCTATTCAGAGCCTTATATTGAATCTCAAATGTGATTTGGGTTTGTCGTGAATGGTGTCTTCACTAACACTGTTCTTGAACCCAGTTGAGAAAAGATTAGATCTTTTTATTTAGATTTAATGAAGTGTACCAATTAAATAATATTTAATTGGAATTGAATTGATATTGATTTTTGGGTTTATCGTGAACTGTGTTTTTAAACAACACTCGTTCTTTAACCCGATAATTAATGAATGTGACTTTGGGTTTATCGTGAACTGTGTTTTTAAAATGACACTGATTCTTTAACCCAGTTAAAGATTAAAACTAAGTGGAGTTTTAATGAATCTTTAATTAGATTGGAAAGATCGAAAATGGAGTACCACCAGTTTTGCTCTAGGCGATAGTTAAATCTTTAATTAGATTGGAACGTGAAATGGTAATTGAATTTACCGATAACACCGTGGTGTTAGATATGAAGTATTACAAGTTTTACTTCATGGGATGAATAGGTTGGGACTGGGAAATTAAAACCAATGATTACTACGGTAAGGTTCGCTAATTCCGACTAGTTGAATCGAAATTCAAAGGAAGATTTGAGAATAAGTTCAAGAAATTATCTTGGATAAAATCAATGGGAACCTTTCCCTATGAATGTGAAATCAGAAACTAACTGTCGGTTAGCTAAGCTGAATGGTTTTCTGGATATTGATCTGATGTTGGTTTCGGCCTTCGGGGTTAATATTTGGGGAATTATTCTCTTGATTAATTTACGGTTAGTGACTGATGAATTGGAATGAGGCGTATGTTGTGTTTGTGTAACACTTATTTAAAATATACGCGAGTTATTTGGAAAGACCGGGTTTATCCCATTCTGAATAACTGATACGACGATAAGTCGAAGATGAAGACGATGGTCGAAGACCGGAAGTCTTCACATCGTTTGGATAATTACCGACGATCCTGATTGGGCTGTACACCCGAGAGGATGGAAATAGTTGGTGGTCGTCCAGACGTACTTGGAGATGGATGGATATGCGAGGAAAGTGCCTCCGGTTTCGTTCAGACCCAGAACGGAATTGTAAATGGACTATGTGTCTGACATTGGATTTTAGTCCGTGTGATTGATCTCTATTAAATATATATCTGTTTGGCGACGGAGAATTTATTCTCTTGCTTAACGCCCTTCTCTGAGACGTACGAGCTCAGGGGTTATATATTGATGGATATCAATCACATGGAGTGAATTGCCTGTGTGGCATGCTAAGATGCAAATGATCAAGGCTTCTGTTGAAAAGCAAAGTCTTGTGGTTGATGATCGAAGCACGGCCTTTGTGGCATAGCTTTGTGTAACGTTGATTCGCGAGTATCACACCCGGTATGAATCAAAAACGAGAGACGGACATCAGGGAGGACATGCGTTTCTTTCTAGTTAGGAGTGGCGTCTGTGCTTGAACTGGCTGACGAGTTTGACTCATGTGGATGTTGCTCATTATTACTTGCTGAAAAGCGAGGCGCCTCGTGATATCGGTTTCGGCCGATGCTTCTGGTCGGCTGACGGGCCAGGCTTACGCCCTAAAGGGCGGGGAAACGCATGTTCAGGCATTTTAATCCACATCGGTGGACCGACCCTGACGATCCAAGGGCCCACCTGAGTCTGGGTCCTGAGGGGCAGACTAGAGCGTCTCGAATCGATGAGGATCTTGCCCTAGCCTCGGTTCATACCATAAATGATAACCCAACTTCCAATACGACATTGCGGCTTTGATTGTAAACTTATATATGGCGACATAGTGTTATGGGGCATTCATGCCGCCTATGATTGAAACTTATGATTTGAAGTTGTTTTATACACTATGCACTTATTATAATATCAAATGATTTGTTTTAAACGTATCAAGCATTCTTTGGCTGTTATAAGGGAAAACCCTATCCTCGGCTGCGTTGCATTGTGTGATGGGACCTGGGTCTTATAATAGCTTCATTTTTCTCTATTTAGCATTGCGCTGTTGTTTTATGCACTGGTATTCTTGGGAGGAAACTCGTTCCGTGTTATACAGCGTGGTCCCTTGATTTACCTAACTTTTAAAATAAAGAATAATAACTGTTTTAGTTCTCACACCAGTCACATGACTGACCTGGAGTTTATTGTTTTAACCTAAACTCTGGGTGCCCTTATTTTGACACGGGCAGCTAGTAGTTTTGGTTTTGCAGATTTATATTCACAGGATCCTGGTTTACAGCTGGAACGATATCCGGAAAGCTTTGTATCCGTATATCTCTTCTAGTTGTGTATTGTATTATTTTCCGCTGCTATGTATTTAAATGTAATTTAAATCTCTGATATTTCTGTGTAATATTCATTTATACTCTGTATATTCTTGTAATCTGGTGCATTGTTGTAATATACAATGAAATGTTCTTCTGTATGCGTTCTGTTGTGGCTTGTTCTCGAACTATCCGACGCTTTCCTTTACGGGGAAGTTACGGGTTTTCACAGTTGGTATCAGAGCTTTGGTTTACAAAGCTCAGAGAACAAGGCACATTAGAACCATACGAAAGAATTCATCAGATATTGGATTAGTAATATCCAATGAGAATGACTCGTTAGAGATGGGATCAGTAGTATCCTAGAACGAGTGTGAAGAGTATATTTTTCAAATGAAAATAATTTTTGTTTTGAAAATTTAAATCAATTATACGTATTTGACTATTTATTTATATTGAGTTGGACAGTCCAATATATAAAGATTTTGCGTATACGTCTGATCCACGTGTATTTGAAATTTTAATATACTGGATAGATATAGAATTACGCTCTAGTCGCCCGGGAGTGATTCTGATGATTGATATATCATCATCAGAATTTATACTCGAGTGGCGAAGGTGTGATTTTCTATATATTTCCATTAGACTGGTGTGAGAACCAAAACTAATATAGTTAGAACACTTTGTTGTGAATTGGCATCAAAAACATGATTTTCTTTATATGTATCAAAATTATGAATTTGAAATGATAATTCACTAATTGATTGATGTTTGTGTTGTTTGTTTATTTGTTTGATAATTTTGAACCATTATGCCTAATTGAATCAAATATTGAATTATATTGAAAATTGGTCGCATTTGCTTGCATATACATATACTTACATTGGACAGGTCATAGCAAGGAGGCTAGAGCAGAGAATAAAATTTGTTTGCCCGACAAATAGGTACATGTTTACTACATAATTTACTGTTTTGTTTGGGTGATGATGATTTTATGAGCCTATTGGCTAGCCGCTTGGCTTTTTCTTTTTCTTTTTGAGATTTGAAGGACCGGGGAAGCTATTTGAAATTCCCCGATGCTCCCGGCGCAGGGGAGGTTATGGAGAAATTTTTCGAAAATTTAGGGTGTTAGTCAAATTTTTGAAAATTTGAAAATTCTCAGAAACTGAAAGGTAAGAGAATGAAAGCCAGATCGAATGTAGAGTTGATTAATCAAACCACTTTCGACTTTGTTCCTTTTCGAGGACGAAAAGTTTTAAGTGGGGGAGATTGTAACAACCCGAAAATCTGGGCCAGTTTAAAAATTTTTATTTTGGCAATTTTAGCGAATTTTGATTATTTAAAATAGATTATTTTAAATAAAACCAAAGGGAAAATTTATTTTGAAAATAATTCGAACGTATATATTATACGCGTCGTCGTTAGAATATAAATAATTATATATAATTATAAATAGAATTGAAAATGGCGCGGTAGTTCGATAATTCGATTTCAAACTTCAATTGAATGTACCGGGTGCAAAACAATCCGGATTTTAGTGAAACCAAAAATGATAGGATCAAATTGATAATATCTTTCCAGCGAATCCGGAAAATCAAAATTTCATAGCGGGAATCAAAAGATATGTCCAGTTGAAAATTCTGAATAGTCGCTATGGAATTCAGGCCCTTAAAAATGGACATTTTGCAAACGACCTCAGATTTCGACGAAACCAGTTTTGTTGCGTCCGTGATGTAAAGTTATTGCTAGATTCCAAATTTCATAATTTTTCGAATCAATATGTGAGCGTGGCAAAGGAAAACGCGTTTGACCAGTTTCAGTTGATTTTAATCGACTGGAATGGCAATTTTTCCAACAGCCTCAGAATTCGACGAAACTAGTTTTGTTAGGACCGTATCGTCAATACGAAGCTAGAAAATATTTTTTGGGAATTTTTCTAGTTAGTATGTGACCCCGGTAATTTGAAATGTACGTTTAGAATTCAATAAAGTGATTTAAATGTAAATTTAACGGAAACTGATTGTAACAGCCGAATCAACCTACGATACATATCCCATTGTGTTCGGAATGGGGGTAAAACGCTATGGACGACAGGCGGTGGGCCTCGTTTCGAGGTCGTATGTAAAAGTCGACTTTTTGCAAAATAAATAATTAATAAATTAAAAAAAAAATCGCTTCTCCTATACCTTGGCTCCCCCCATTCTTCCCGTCAGTTTCAATTAAAGGAAAAAAAAAACCGCTGCTTCCAACCGATGGAGACTGACACCCATCGCCACCCCACCCCGTCGCCCTCTCCGATGATCAGCGCCGCCCAGATCCAAACCCCCCCATCCCCTGCCCTCCTCGATGGAGCGAAGCCCCCCCCCCCACGGCGCGACAACCCCGAAGTTCTCCCCTCCTTTCAGCTCGGAATCGAACCGCCACTAACCGGAGCCCCTCCTCCTCCGATGACCTCACCGCCGTGCCACAGAAGACCGCCTCGCCCCCCTTTTTTCTCTTGTCATCTTCTGAATCCGTACCATCCCCAAGAGAAAACCCTAGCCCAAAACCCATGGAGCCCTCGCCGAAGACCCCCCCCCCCCCTCGGATGCAGCAGCCCTTTTGAACCAGCAAGCTCCTCCAGCGGCCCTCAGCGAGATTGACAGGAAACAAAGTGGCTACGGGCAACGAAGATGACGAAGATGCGATAGCGATGAAGATTTCTATCAATGAAGTGCCGTGGAGCTAGGATAGCTATATGTGAGAATTTCTCACCTTTCAATTTCTTTTCTAATTATATATTTATACTAGGATGCAGATGGTGCTTAGTAGCACCCGACACAATCGTCCACAGACCATGGACTTGTTTGTTTGGTTGCATAAATTAATTAGATGATTTGATTTGAAATTGATTTGTTTGGTAATATGAATGGATTGATTGCTGTGCGAATGGCGTGGGCCTTCACTAGACCGGGGATAAGGCTAGGCCTTGTCCCGTTTCTAGTATCGTGCCGTTATGCCGCCGAAATTTTCTAAAATAAGATTAGAAAAATAAAAATATCATTTTATTTAAAGAATGAACTGGATAGAAATTCAAGTGTTGAAATAAAATATTTTATCGTTAAAAATATAATTTTTAACGTGAAGTGAATAAAATAAAATATTCATTTACAAACCAGACGGTTTGTTTATGTACACTGATTTGACTGACATGGATTGGGATGATAAATTTTTACACATCGCCCAACTGCACAAATAAAATATGTGTTTGATTGTTTGAAACCCCACACGGGTGTTGGGATGAAATTTGAAGTTCACTCATCCTGATTGATTAAATATGTCGATCGATTGATTGACAGGCTGTTATAAGCGTTAGATATCTATATTTGATGCTTATACAGTGTAGTGCACTTTGGTTGATGGTTGATTATTTTTCAATGCTTTTATATGTGTGTAATGTATGAAAATCCATATAATTAACTTTATATGGTAATTGATTGGGCCACATTCCAATTTGAAAAATAAAGAATATTATAAAATAAAAGTTCATGTGTTGACAGTACTCATCCATTGAGATTGGTCATGTGTTGAACGAAATATTTTAGTAATAAAATTTACATCTTTATCGATATAAAATAAAAGTTCGTGTGTTGACAGTACTCATCCATTGAGATTGGTCATGTGTTGAACGAAATATTTTAGTAATAAAATTTACATCTTTATCGATATAAAATAAAAGTTCATGTGTTGACAGTGCTCATCCATTGAGATTGGTCATGTGTTGAACGAAATATTTTAGTAATAAAATCCACATCTTTATCGATATAAAATAAAAGTTCATGTGTTGATAGTACTCATCCATTGAGATTGGTCATGTGTTGAACGAAATATTTTGATAATAACAACTATTTTGAAAAAGGAAATATTTGAAATAGAATATTTGAAAATAGAAATTTATGAAGCCGTGTTGATTAGATTGACGCCATTTTGACGAGAACGATATTTATATCGATTTTATTCATTTCGAAATGAATTGAATTGAAAACGATTTCGAAATAAATTGAATTGAAAACGATTTCGAAATAAATTGAATTGAAAACGATTTCGAAATAAATTGAATTGAAAACGATTTTGAAATAAATTGAATTGAAAACGATTTCGAAATGAATTGAATTGAAAACGATTTCGAAATAAATTAAATTGAAAACGATTTCGAAATGAATTGAATTGAAAACGATTTCGAAATGAATTGAATTGAAAACGATTTCGAAATAAATTGAATTGAAAACGATTTCGAAATAAATTGAATTGAAAACGATTTCGAAATGAATTGAAAACGAATTCAAATTTAATTGAAAGCAAATTGAAATGAATTCAAATTGAATTGAAAATTGAATTGAATAGAAATGAATTTTAAAACGAATTTATAAAGAAGAATTCCATTTTTGCTTTGGATTGAAATGGAAGTTGAAGTTGCTTTTGAAACGAATTTTAAAACTATTTATATAATTCGTTTTAAATAGAAATCGATGAAATATATATATAATATATATATATATATATATATATATTATATATATATATAATGGCCTGAATAGAACGCGCCACGCCGCGGCAGTTCGCGAATTTCGACCATTTATTTCAAACGGACATTACGGGAGATCTGACCGTCGGATTCTCCTAAAACCGGAACCGTTGGGTTCGTATCGAAAAGAGCTTTCTAACGAGTATTAGAAATTAGAAATCTAACGGTTGGATTTGGAATTATGTCCAAATCAAATTTGAAAAAGGTCGCTGTAAGTGCAGTTCGATGATCATTGATGGAAATCGACTGTACGGGCCTTGATAAAATTATTAAAAATAGTAATAATTTGTGTAAAATCATAAGAAATGATTTGGGAAAAATTGGGAAGAAAAACTCCATAATTGAAAAGATAAAAATAGATTTTTATCGAAATGAACTAGTTTTGAACTAGAATTATAATTCTATTTATTTTTAAATAAATAAATTGAATTTGAAAAGGGTTTTAAAAATAACCAGAATTTCCAATGATTGCATTGGAGCGGAATTGAATCGAAATTGTCTTCGGAATATTTCGTTGTTGGAATTCGTGATTATACGGATGTTGTTATGGAAATTTGAAAGATATATATTTTTATTGTTATTTCCAATACGACATTTGTTAATCGTAGAATTTGATATTGAATATAAGCCGATATATTTTCTATTCAGAGCCTTATATTGAATCTCAAATGTGATTTGGGTTTGTCGTGAATGGTGTCTTCACTAACACTGTTCTTGAACCCAGTTGAGAAAAGATTAGATCTTTTTATTTAGATTTAATGAAGTGTACCAATTAAATAATATTTAATTGGAATTGAATTGATATTGATTTTTGGGTTTACCGTGAACTGTGTTTTTAAACAACACTCGTTCTTTAACCCGATAATTAATGAATGTGATTTTGGGTTTATCGTGAACTGTGTTTTTAAAATGATACTGATTCTTTAATCCAGTTAAAGATTAAAACTAAGTGGAGTTTTAATGAATCTTTAATTTGATTGGAAAGAACGAAAATGGAGTACCACCAGTTTTGCTCCAAGCGATAGTTAAATCTTTAATTAGATTGGAACGTGAAATGGTAATTGAATTTACCGATAACACTGTGGTGTTAGATATGAAGTATTACCAGTTTTACTTCATGGGATGAATAGGTTGGGACTGGGAAATTAAAACCAATGATTACTACGGTAAGGTTCGCTAATTCCGACTAGTTGAATCGAAATTCAAAGGAAGATTTGAGAATAAGTTCAAGAAATTATCTTGGATAAAATCAATGGGAACCTTTCCCTATGAATGTGAAATCAGAAACTAACTGTCGGTTAGCTAAGCAGAATGGTTTTCTGGATATTGATCTGATGTTGGTTTCGGCCTTCGGGGTTAATATTTGGGGAATTATTCTCTTGATTAATTTACGGTTAGTGACTAATGAATTGGAATGAGGCGTATGTTGTGTTTGTGTAACACTTATTTAAAATATACGCGAGTTATTCGGAAAGACCGGGTTTATCCCATTCTGAATAACTGATACGACGATAAGTCGAAGATGAAGACGATGGTCGAAGACCGGAAGTCTTCACATCGTTTGGATAATTACCGACGATCCTGATTGGGCTGTACACCCGAGAGGATGGAAATAGTTGGTGGTCGTCCAGACGTACTTGGAGATGGATGGATATGCGAGGAAAGTGCCTCCGGTTTCGTTCAAACCCAGAACGGACTTGTAAATGGACTGTGTGTCTGACATTGGATTTTAGTCCGTGTGATTGATCTCTATTAAATATATATCTGTTTGGCGGCGGAGAATTTATTCTCTTGCTTAACGCCCTTCTCTGAGATGTACGAGCTCAGGGGTTATATATTGATGGATATCAATCGCATGGAGTGAATTGCCTGTGTGGCATGCTAAGATGCAAATGATCAAGGCTTCTGTTGAAAAGCAAAGTCTTGTGGTTGATGATCGAAGCACGGCCTTTGTGGCGTAGTTTTGTGTAACGTTGATTCGTGAGTATCACACTCGGTATGAATCAAAAACGGGAGACGGACATCAGGGAGGACATGCGTTTCTTTCTAGTTAGGAGTGGCGGCAGTGCTTGAACTGGCTGACGAGTTTGACTCATGTGGATGTTGCTCATTATTACTTGCTGAAAAGCGAGGCGCCTCGTGATATCTGTTTCGGCCGATGCTTCTGGTTGGCTGACGGGCCAGGCTTACGCCCCAAAGGGCGGGGAAACGCATGTTCAGGCATTTTAATCCACATCGGTGGACCGAACCTGACGATCCAAGGGCCCACCTGAGTCTGGGTCCTGAGGGGCGGACTAGAGCGTCTCGAATCGATGAGGATCTTGCCCCTAGCCTCGGTTCATACCATAAATGATAACCCAACTTCCAATACGACATTTTGGCTTTGATTGTAAACTTATATATGGCGACATAGTGTTATGGGGCATTCATGCCGCCTATGATTGAAACTTATGATTTGAAGTTGTTTTATACACTATGCACTTATTATAATATCAAATGATTTGTTTTAAACGTATCAAGCATTCTTTGGCTGTTATAAGGGAAAACCCTATCCTCGGCTGCGTTGCATTGTGTGATGGGACCTGGGTCTTATAATAGCTTCATTTTTCTCTATTTAGCATTGCGCTGTTGTTTTATGCACTGGTATTCTTGGGAGGAAACCCGTTCCGTGTTATACGGCGTGGTCCTTTGATTTACCTAACTTTTAAAATAAAGAATAATAACTGTTTTAGTTCTCACACCAGTCACATGACTGACCTGGAGTTTATTGTTTTAACCTAAACTCTGGGTGCCCTTATTTTGACACGGGCAGCTAGTAGTTTTGGTTTTGCAGATTTATATTCATAGGATCCTGGTTTACAGCTGGAACGATATCCGGAAAGCTTTGTATTCGTATATCTCTTCTAGTTGTGTATTGTATTATTTTCCGCTGCTATGTATTTAAATGTAATTTAAATCTCTGATATTTCTGTGTAATATTCATTTATACTCTGTATATTCTTGTAATCTGGTGCATTGTTGTAATATACAATGAAATGTTCTTCTGTATGCGTTCTGTTGTGGCTTGTTCTCGAACTATCCGACGCTTTCCTTTACGGGGAAGTTACGGGTTTTCACAGATATTTTAAACACTCTAAACAACCAATTATAATTAATTGGTTTTCTAACACCTCATATATGACAATGTATATATATGTGCAAACAAACAAACAAACAGATAATATATTTTGAGGAATCCAGTTGGATCCCTCCAACCTGTTTTTCCTGCATTCACAGACGTTAGCCAATATAAATAATACCCGTCCTGCTTCGAGGCAGGATATTGCGGTATAGAAGGTCATCCACTATCATAGCTTGAGGCGTATAGGGTCATCCGCTAATGATATTGCGGACATCCGCTAATGGTACTGCGGGAATCTAATCACCAATATATATAATAATAACAAACACCAATCCTAAATAATTGATATATATTTAATAACCACAGAATATTTTAATGCAACTAAACAACCATCAAACAATTATTTTTAACTGATAAAAATAAGGGTGTGTTTTTTAGAGGTCCCTATTAAGTTTCAAAATATAACAAAAACCCGCTCATAAACTTATTGTAAATTAGGTCCCTATTTTCTGAAAAGTCATCAAAAAAATATAAAAAATATATAAAAAAACCACGTAAATTCGTATTTAAATAAAACATGTAAACACTAAAAAAATCAGAACAAAAAACCATCAACGAAGGCATCAAAAATCAAAAAAAAAAAAAAAAAAAAAAAAAAAAAAAAAACGAAATTTCCAGTTAAACGCATAATAGTATGCACATATATCACTTTCCTGCATACATCCATGCATATTTTTCACTACATACATCTTCGTTGATTTTTTTTTCATGCAAATAAATGCATACATGTGCGCAAAATTTTTAAATACTTCCATACATTTGTGCAGGTTTATTTTCAGATTTTAATCTGAAAACAGCTTACAGAAAAGTTGCATACATATATGCAATTATCAGTAATAATTGCATAAATGTATGCAACTATTTTTTTTTTGATTTCCGTAGATTCCTGACATTATTTCCATATTTTAGATTTTTTTTTTTTTTTGAACGTACGCACATTTTTTAAAAAAAAATACAAAAAGGCGGAAAAAATAAAATAGGGGGCGGGTTTAAAAATTTTCAGAACTTTGTTTTTTTTTATAAATTAGGTCCCTACTTTTTATCCTATAAAAATGTTGCACACATGTGTGCATTTTTTTGAGAAATTTGCATATTTGGATGCAAATAAAAATGAACTGAAATATTAAGTTAAGTCTATCCACTGGAAGAACTGCAATAATTGCATATATGCATGCAATAAAATCAAAAAGGTGCATAATATTATGCATTTAACTGCAGTTTTTTCTGTTTTTTTGCTGTTTTCTTCTTTCTGACATTATTTTTGTTGTTTTTTGAACTGAATTTTTTTTATAATGCGTAATATATTTTATTACTAATTTACGAATTTTTTTATTTTTTTTAATTATTATTTTATAAGTTTTGAAAACAGGGACCTAATTTACAATAAGTTTATGACCGGATGTGAGCCTAATTAAGTTTCAAAATAGGGACGTGAGCCTAATATTCACTAAAAATAATTCTAAATAAAATTTGAGTGAAATTTACTCACTGTGATTTTCCTTTTGCCGAATATCCAGTTAAATTCCAAATTTAACGACTATGAGTTGTCTCGACCGAATCCATTCAACATATACGATTGTTAAATTTTATTTAACGATTAATCGATTACTAATTTAAATTAACCTAACTGATAAATAAATAAATCTATATTTTTAAACTTTAAACCCTTTATATATTTAATGCTTACTTAAATAAATAATTGACATATTTAATTACTTAATCGATCGTTTTTTTTATATAAATAGTAAATTAAATAATGAAATTACCTTTAATCCTATATACTCAAATTGAAATTTCAAGCTGAAAGCACACAGCTAAGAACTCATGATGTCGTCATCTTCATCACCCCCTTTCTCCCTTCACTTTCCATGAAAAATCATGAAATCATTTTCATCATCTCTCTATTCACCTCTCCTCTCCATAAAATCAAACCCGACAACCCCTAAAACTCCACAGCGATGATGTCAGGTTTTCTTCCCAGAATCCATCGAGTAGCACAACTCCGATATGACCAATACTGGGCAATCGCACCAGCGACATCCGTTCCCAATTGGCATCGCATCTTCACTCTGACTTTTACCTCCCAAATTTTCACCAACTGTCACCATAACCTGTGAGTGCCATAACTCTATGAGTGCCACAATGTCGCTTCCTCCATGATGTCGAGTTGCTGGAAACCCCATGATTTTGATTCGCGATCCTCATTTTCCCTCCGGACCATAACGTCGTACTCATTCAAACATCATCTACTCAAAGCGAGCGCCTTTGTCGAGTTACTCTCCATACTCTCGACATCAATTTCCCTGTGTGATAGAAAAGCAAACGAAGCCTACTCAAGTTCAATCACCAATGATCGTGAGCTCCAAATATCGAAACCTTAAACACTGACCCCAAATCTGATCGCTAAGACCCTCGTGATTTTATTACAAATTTCGATCCTTTTTTTTTGGTAGATCTGGTTTGAAATGATTTTTAGAGAAGGGGGCTTGCGATATTGAAATGAATAGGGGACCATTTTTATAGAAGCTTTCAAAAGGTTTGGTTTGCAAATGAATGGAGGGTGCGACCATTTTATTTCTTGCTTTTCGAACTAATGGAAAATACTGAACATAGACATTACTTGGCCTTTATAAACGTGAGGAAGACGAAGACTTAAGGTGGAAGTAAATTTTAATCTCGTACTACAAGTAGGTCTTCGCCATTTAGAGGTATAGGGTACTTCTGTACTCTTCATTACTTAAGGAGGAAGGAATCATATTTTATTATTATTTTTATTCTATTTTAGTTTAAAAAGATTTTCGATTTGATTTGTATTAAATACGATTTGATATAAAGAAATTTTTTATTCTTTTTAAATAGATATCGATTTGATTTTCAATTTACTCTGATTTGATCTCGTATTTAATACGATTTGATATAAAGTGATTTTTATTCTTTTTAGATGGATATCCTTTTGATTTCGAACCTATCCACAATTAAATATCTCGGGGTCCATTAATTTAAATCACGAACCGCTATTCTAGCGTACCGACCGACATTTCATTGTAATAACCCTATTCTGAACTCAACAATAATATTCTGAAATTTAATTTCAACATATATACCATATTAAATTAATATAATATAATTTATATTCGAAAACAACAAATTCTTTGATAATAATTATTATTTATTATCATATATATCAAATAAAATTCCTACTTATCATCTGAATCATTTTGATTCAATTTTTAACTTCGATTTCAATTATATTTCGAATTACAATAAATTTGATATATTCTAAATTAAATTATATTCAATTATTAAATCGAGAACATAATATAAAAATTAATTTATATTATCAACTAAATATTTAAAACAAATATTAAATATTTAAAATAAACTATTCAAAAATCCGGGCCATTACAGGGACACAACAGTTATTGATAAGGACAATGCAGTGCATGATAAGGCAAATGCTGGTACTACTGGTGGTCGGCAAGTTGATACAACAGTTATTGATAAGGACAACATAGTGCATGATAAGGCTACCGCCGATATGGCTACTAGTGGTTAGGAAGTAGATAATGGTGTTGTTTCTGGTTCTAGCGGCAATGATTCTCGGGCAAATGATGATAGTTGTTTGAATGATAGTATGGAATATGGCATAAACATTATGTTTAATGGTGATGAAGCAACTAAGGAGGGAACAAAGGGCAAGAAATCATCATCTGCGAATTGTAATCCCTTTACAACAGCAGTTAATTCTATTGCTACTAAGTCGTGCTCAACTGTTAATAAATCTTCTTCTCCATATGCCAGTCTAGCTCCCCCATCTCATGTTAAGCTTCCACCCAGTATTTTTGTATCATCTGTGTCAACTTCATCTCCAGTTACTGGTTCAGGTTTAACTTTCCCTGAAGTTAATACTGTTAATGCCTCTTTATCATCTATTGTGCCCACAACCTCATTTCCCTCGACCAAATTAAGAAGTAATAAGTTAAAAGGAAAATTTTGGGATGATTTGGATTAGGGAATAGATTACAAACAAGAGGATGTAATGCCATTAAGTAGTAAATTGAAACCAATTGTAATGAACCAGTTTTCGGCTAGCTTTGTTCAAGCATAGTTTATTGACTTTATTGAATAATTAATATAATTGAATAAATTGGATTTAATTATTAGAGAATATTTAACAATCTTTTTATAAAATCCTATATGTATATAATCCTTTATATTATTTAGTTCCTTACCAAATATGTGTATATATATGTATAAACCGGTAAGTAGTGTTTTGTTTCACGTTATATTTTATAATGGTTTTCAAAAACTTGTGAATTAAAATAAGATACATAAGTAAAATTAATGAAATAACTTGAGCAAGATATGGTTTCCTTCATAAGCAAGGAATGCTTATATAATAAGGGATTTAACATGTGCTTGTGTACCATAAGTTCGCCATTCAAAACATTAATGGGACATATGCATATATTTTCTTAGCAATTAAGCTTTATTTAATTTATATAGGCTTTACATTCGTAGCTGGCAAAGATCTGCAGTAAATTTAGTGTGTTCGTGGTATAAGTCTACACATCGATGGTACAAAATATGCCCATCTTGACATGGCCGTGCATATGCATTCATATCCGGATATATTTGTGTATAAAATCATATGACATTCCTTTTTCAGTCACAACCATAATAGCAACCAAGAAGTTGATATATGTCTTTCATCCCACCTATTTGCACATAACATATGTACTACATTTACTAGGCTGCCATGAATTGTTACTTCAATCAACTATGCACCCAACTAATACCAGAGATGCATTTCCATTCAATCAAACATGCATGGATACACAGACCATAGCTTCATCCTTTTCAAATCACTACATACACATAGCTAGGTTTTCCTATAAAAGAGACTACACACCAATACACAACTGTATATGCACAACTGCATTTCCTGACGAAATCAGCTGGTATCGTTTTCTATTACAATACTCGTTTGTATGTGTATATAACCCAGAGGGAAAACAATTTAAATGGTTATAGTGTACAGTTGTCGTTTTAACAGAGCAAAACTGCCTTTGCAAGGTACATTCTTTAAACCATACTAGGAATAGCTGAACACCCTAGCTATATATAGATTCATTCCCTTCAATCAATCAACATGTACATAGCTAGATGATGGCTCCACTTCCATCAGCCTTAGCAGAAACAACTAAGACCTTTCATTAAGCTAAGAGTTTTCATTTCATGCAAGTACATCAAAGCCCCTTTTTTCTCTTTTTTTTCATTTCTTGCTCCTATAAATATCCATACGAGCTACTACATATCACCGCATTTTTATTTGAACTAAACCTGGAAGTGGAAATGGAAGGCAAACTTGGCAAGACAGTTTTAGAAATGGTAGGAACCCTGGACTTGTGAACTGAATGTTGGAGAATGGAGTTTTGATGACAACAACCTTATTTCAATATTAATTGATTATAAAATGTATATTAACACTTTTATCTAGAATATACATACACACATGTAGGATTTATATAAAGGAAATATTACTGAAGACTGTATAGTTTAAAGATGTTAGAGGTTCAAAATTCAGAGATATTTCAAGACTTGTGAGTATTCAAGATTTCAAGATAAATATAGTTATAGAGTCTAGATTATGTAAGACTCTGAATAACACTCCGGGTTCAAACTCAAAATTCAAATTCAATTTCTGTTTTTCAAATTCTGATTTCAAATTCTATCTTCAATCTCTATCTTCTCTATTTTATTTTCTTTATTTTACTTTTGATTTCAAACTCAAGTTTTATAAGATTTATATATTTATATTTTATATAAACTTTATATTTATATAGTTTTAACTCTATAATTTTATAAATATGTTTATATAGTTTATATTTATGTTTTCATATGATTTTCTACTTCACAATATTTATTTACAACACTACATTTTTATTCAAGAATTTCCATAATTATATATGTATATATATCAAAATACTTAAAAAATGTTCAAATTTCAATAATATACATATATATGTCGACATACATATATATACCTGTCAACATATAACTGTCATTTTTTTTTTAATTTTGAAAGGAAGTGCCTTTTCACTATTTGTGATGGTTCAGAGATGTTGTAACCTTTCACACATTATAAAAAGGGGTTCATTTCGAATTTTTAATTAGTTCTTCTCCACTTTCACTCTTTCATACACCATTATTTCTTATCATTTTTATGATTTCTACACCTATACTCTGCCGAATTCAGTTTTGTTTTCACTATTCTTCTTCTCTCTACACTCTCTACTCATTACTCTATGAATCAAGTGCTATTGAAGAGTTATAGGGTTGTTTGTAATTGTTTGGGTTGAGTAAATTAATTGTCCCTTGTATCCGTGAAATTAAGGACGGGTAATCGGTGGTATCCTTGTAGCCGTGAAATCAAGGAGGTTGGAATCAGTGGTATCCTTTGTAGTCGTGAAATCAAGGAGGTTGTAATTGACTATTGATATAGTAATAAAACTCATCGCAATCCAGTGTTGTGTGGGACTAGATACAGGAGCAATTCCGAACCAGTATAAAATTCGGTGTGTTCTTCCCTTTTCAACGTTTCATTTCTGTTTAGTTTTGTGTTTGTTTGAATCTGTGATTGTGTTTGTGGTGTCTGATCTATGTAGTAGTTCATATAAGTTTTAGATGTTGTTTAAATTCTCAAAAATACTATTTACTCCCCTCTAATGTTTGTTTTGCCTTAACAATCCATTCTGCAATCCCCAGCAATTGGTATCAGAGCAAGGTCTTTCAAAAAGTGCATAATCTGATTTTTGAAAATAGTGATAATTGTAACATACACTAGTAGCAATAGTAGTTCTTTTGTATAGGGTCAGTCCACTGTTAGACCACCACTATTTAATGGTAGTAATTATTCATATTGGGCATATAGAATGAAAATAAATTTATAGTCAGTAGGATTAGACACATGGAATAGTTCACAAAATGAATTTGTTGAACCCACAATTGCTTTTGCTCAATGGACAAATGAACAAATTACTGTTGCAGAAAGCAATTCTAAAGCCATGAATATTTTATTCTGTTCATTAGATAGGAATGAGTTTAATAGAATATCATTATGTAAAACTGCTTATGAAATTTGGTGAAGTTTACAAGTTACTCATGAAGGAACTAGTAAAGTTAAAAAAAACTAAAATAGCATTGTTAGTTAATCACTTTGAGTTATTCAACATGAATGAGAACGAGTCTATTTCCGATATATACTGCAGATTTCAAGAAATAGTGCATTCATTAACAGCACTTGGAAAAACCTATTCTAAAGCAGATCAAGTCAGAAAAATATTGAGTTCACTGAATCCAGAATAGGATCAGAAAACTTTGGCAATTGAAAAAGCCAATGATGTCAATGAAATAAAGATTGAAGAGTTAATTGGAAATTTGATGTCGTACGAAGTCCAATTACAGAAAAGAAAAGAAAACATGTCAACAGAGAAGAAGTCTATTACAGTAAAAGCAACAGCAAATGATTCAGACTTAAGTAGCGAAGATGATGAAGAAACAACTCTTATGACAAATCATTTTAGAAGATTTCTGAGATATAGAAGAAAAAATTATAGCTAAGGAAGTTCAAAAAGTAATGATGGTCGATGTTATAACTGCAACAAACATGGCCATATAAAGAAATGTGTCCATATCCAGATAGATCGATTCAACAAACAGACAACAACAAATTGTTGAGAAAGGGAAAGAAAGCATATGCAGCAACCTTAGATGATTCAGATTCATCATCAAGTGATGAAGAACCAGAAACCGAAAATACGAATATATGCTTTACGACAATTCAGAGTTCAGAAAATTTCGAAGAAAAGGATCTAAAAACCAGGTACGCCTTAATTAATTTTTAATTTAATTTGGTTGAATGGTTTCTTTGTTTGTTTGCGTTGATTTGAAGTTTAAAATTTTAAAATTTAAACTTGAAATTTGAAATTCGAAATTGAAATTTGAATTTTGAAATTCAAAATAATAATATAATAATAAGCAAATAAAATAATAAAATGAATTGTTTGTGTATTTAATAGGATTAGAATTATTTCAGGAAATCGTTAAACCTGAAATATAAATCGATAATATAAATTACATTTCAGTAAAATCAAAATTTCTTTGAATTTAAGCACATATGTTGGCATATATGACCAGTAATTTAAAATTTGAATTTCAAAGGTTTAAGCTTTCAAACTTCCCTCCAACTTTTCACCAACTCCCAAGGTCTGAAAAGGTGACATTTCAATCTGAAAAGTTGTGCTATTCAATTTATATCTATTCAATTTCTATATATACATTTATTCTCTTTACCTTTCATTCACAACTCAAAACAATATTCTTCATATCTATTCTCTTCAAAATTATCAATTTAATGGCTTCCTCTAGTTCATCACAAAAATTGAAAATAATCAAAACTATCAAAGGTTATCTTCATAATGACAAAGAGGCTATCAAAACTTATTATAACTATTTAGCGAATGATAAAGTTAACACGGGTGCATTCGCCGTCATTGGAGATTTTCCTTCCTACGATCTTACCTCTCTTTTTCAACACAACGAAGTCTTGAGTCTATTTGACTCTCGTGATAACGACGAAGTGTGTTATACCAAGCTTGTCAAGATGTTATATGCAAATCTTAATCGCGGATTTTACGAAGGCAACGAAGACCAAATTTGGAGTAATGTCAAAGGCACTCAAATCGTTCTTGATGCCGAACTCTTAGGCGTTATTCTTAATTGTAGAAGCACGGGATTGGATTTTTCGGATTTTCTTATCGACGAAACCGATTTGGAAACCTATCACGACATATTTAAAGACGATGCTCCAACGGAATTCAAAAATTGTTTATTTCGTCCAAAAACTAGAATCGTCCCTACTACAAAAGTGGGCATATTCGACACTAATTTGTATGCATTGCATGAAAAATGTGGCGAAAGCTATGCTTTCTTTGATCTTCTGCAATAACATTCATTTGTTGTTGCATTATATGTGAATGCAGTGTTGCGGTTGATATTCTTATGTTGTGACGTGCAACACCAGTTCAAAGTGTTGCTTTACATAAATACATGTCAGGTCAGAGATCCGCGTTATCAGTATAAACAAATAAATAACCATAGATGTTGATTAATCCAACGGTTTAAACGTATCTCTGCTTTAGTTTATTGAAAATTTGGCACGATCTTTTCCTCATTCACGAAATACTTCCCCCCAAAACGAATTACTCTCATACTCTTCCTTCTGTATGTTTCTCTCTCCATGAAATTCGTCCACGAACACCTCTGATTGCTACTCTACCTCCGTTACAAACTATAAACCTCCGATTGCTCTTATTTTACAAACTTTACACCTCCGATTTGGATCGTTTAGGACAATTACAGGTAGTTAGGCTTCATCATTTCGGTTTTATTTAGATGATTTCATCTCTAACTTATTTTGGTCTACGTTCAAAGTCTCTGGGTGACTTGAATATACCAATTGCCTTAAATTAGTTTTTTTACTTGAAGTGTTATATTTATATGTTTGCATGTGTTGAAATTGTGCAAGTTTTGTATTTTTATGTTTACCCAACCACATGCCTATTTCGAAAGGTGGAAACAAAATCTGGAAGACAAAAGAAATCCAATTTAAATGTTTAAATGTCTATTTCTGTTTGTAGTTAAATAATGCCTATTTCTCTTCCTACATCATATGACTACGAAGATACTCTGGGCATCGGTGATCTACCACTGCCAAACCAATCATCACCAGAAACTCCTATAGATTTTTATATAGAGATGCAAGAAAGGCACTACAATGATTTGCGTGAGTATGAACTAAAGCAAGAAGAACTCTGAATACAATGGCGAGAAGAAGAATGACGTGAAGAAAGGGCGATGCGATGACATATTCGTGCTGCCTTGCGTCGTTAGCATCAAAACAACCAAGTGGTTAATGAACAATAAGCTGAATCACCAATCATAATGTGTGATTGTGGGAATGCCGCTGTAGAAGATGTTATTTTGATTGGATTCAACATTGTTTGTCGTTATTTTAGATGTCGTGTTTATCCCATGGGGTGTACGTTTTGGTAGTGGATTGACCAACAGTTTCCAAGTCGAGCCACTGAGTACGCAAATGAATTACAACATCAACTTACAATGCTACAAAATCAAGTTATTGGTTTTTGAACTGATGTTAGTGGACTTAACGACCAGCTTCAAGAGCTAAACATTAGAAGACATAATTAATTTATTGCATCGTTCTTTGTATTAGGTACAACTGTATCGTCTCTGTATCACCTGTTTAGTCTTTGTATCTGTACTGTTTTGTTTTGGTGCAGTCATGTAACGTTATGAATTTGTGTTCGGTATCCATAGTTGCTTGTTTTATGTATTCACCTGATAATTCAGTTCCAAAAGTTAGTGATAATTCGTATCAAAACAATCGTCTTTGTATCATCACACTGATTACGTATATTTTTAAATTATTAACTTGTTCTGTTTTTGTTTCTAATTTAATCAATCCTTACAGGGTAGTCGTTGTTCTAGATTTGAAATCATTAGTGGTATCAAATTTAGTCTTACTAGGCTGTGGTTAGATTGTGGCAACGGATAGTGAGTATTACATATGGATACGACTTCCGAGATCGAGTGCATAATATGTAAGAAGGGTAACATCTTTTCTAAGAAATGCATTTCCCATTTATAAAGTAGGCGATGAGATGAAGTTCCTCTACAAAAAATGTACAGAACGTAATTGGTATTGTGAAAATGTCATATACGACCATCTTATTTTTATTGGCCCTTCTCCATTAAATACTGGGTGGATTTGTGAAGTTTCACAAATACAATTAATAGGTGTTGATGATTATGTGGATTGTGCAACGGAGATGGATTTTGAGAATAATTTAGATGTGATGTTTCAAATGTGCGGGTTACAAATTTGGTCAATATCCCAGGAACTTTGAAGTAGAACCAAATCCAGAGGCCGAGAAATTTAATCGGCATGTTAAAGGAGGAAAAAAAACCGTTATATCCTGACTGCACTAAATTTTCTCGACTAAATTTCTTGATCAGGCTTTATCATTTAAAGTGTGCTTATGGAATTAATGAGTCTGCGTTCGGGGAATTACTAAAGCTTGTAAAAGAAGCCTTTCTTTATGCCCAGTTGCCTTTGTCTTCCTACGCTGCAAAAAATGTCATTAAGGATTTAGGTCTTGATTACCATAAAATACATGCCTTCCCAAACCATTGCATGTTACATTGGGTAGAGAATAAAGATAAAAAGGCTTGTGACATTTGTGGTTTTTTCCAGGTGGGCTGTAAAAGAGAAAGAAGACATCATTGATAATAATGATCCACCAAAGTCGATTCTCAAAGTGCCGACAAATGTTATGAGGTATTTTCCTCTAAGGCCAAGGTTACAAATGATGTTTATGTGCAAAGAATTTTCCAAACTTATGAGATGGCACCAAGTGGAACGAAAAGAAGATGGAAAACAAAGACATCCGACTGATGGTGTTGCATGGAAAATGATGGATGCTCGCTATCCTGATTTTTCATCAAAAAATTGTAATGTTAGATTGGGTCTAGCATCTGTTGGATTTAATCCATATCATTCAATGAATTCAAGTTATATTACATGGCCAATTGTGTTAGTAAACTACAATCTTCCGCCTTGGTTATGTATGAAACAAGAGAATTTGATTCTTTCAACATTAATATTTGGTCCAAATTCTCCAAAGAACAGTATTGACGTATACATGCAGCCTTTAATTGTGGAATTAAAAGCATTATGGAATGTTGGCGTCGAAACTTATGATTCCTTGACTGATGGGAATTTTAATTTACGTGCAAGCATCTTACAGACCATTAGTGATTTTCCAGGATGTGCCATGCTATCAAGTTGGAGCACGAAGGGGAAAGTAGTGTGTCCAGTATGCCATTATGAAATTCCTTCAAATTATTTGAAGCATAACAAAAAAATATGTTATATGCACCATAGAAAGTTTCTTGATCCGACACATAAGTGGAGGCTGGATAAGAGGAGAGTTAATAGCAAAACTTAAATGGGGAGCATTCCAGAAATATTATTAGGAACAGATATTGAAGATTTATTGCGGGGGTCCAAAATTCAGTTTGGGGATAAGACCAAGAAACCGGGTAAAAAAATGGCCCTTTTAAAAAAAGGTCAGTACTGTTTGACTTACCATATTGGTGTCACAATCCCCTTCGACTTAACCTGGATGCCATGCACATAGAGAAGAACATATGCGACAAAATATTAGGTATTTTACTTAATATAGGTCGCATGTCGAAGGATCACCTAAACGCTCGTTTAGATTTACAGGAGTTGGGCATAAGGAAGTTCCTTCATCCTGTTGAATGTGATGATGGAAAGCACGTTGAAATTAGAGCTGCAATATTTGATATCACAAATAAGGAAAATGGAAACTTTTGCTCTGCATTGAAGAACGCCAAACTGCCCCACGGTTGTGCCTCAAATGTTAGTCGGTACATACACATAAAAGAGAGAACGGTTGTGGGATATAAGAGCCATGATGCTCATTTCATACCCCACTATTTGTTACAATTTTCCATGAAGAAAGTGTCAGAACCCAAGGTTGCGTTATCAGTGATGAGATTTAGTTCATTCCTTAGAGGACTATGGAGCAAGTTTATCGAAGTGGGTGATATCAAAAGGTTGCAAAAAGAAATTGTTGAGATACTTTGTCATTTTGAAATGATTTTTCCACAGGCTTTTTTCGATATAATGATACACTTGCCTGTTCATTTATGCCGAGAAATCGAATATGGCTGGCCTGAACACCTTAGATGCATGTATCTAATTGAGCGATATCTAGGAAAGTTGAAATCTTATGTGCGAAACAGAAACAGACTGGAAGGTTTGATTGCAGAAGGTTATTTGGTGGAAGAGAGTGTGTGACCTGTTCAAGATTTTTAGACGTTGATAGAGGAATAGAAAACATGTCGATTGATTTTGGAAGATGTCCAACAGATTTGGAATATCATATTGGAACAAAGAAGAATAAAGATGGAAAGATGTTCAATTTGAAACATGTAGATTGGAAGGCAACGCTTCGCTATATTCTGTTCAATTCCGGTAATAAAAATTGAGAGTTTGATTGAGTAAGTTCTTAAGTTCCAATATCATTTTCCTTAACTATAAATTAATATCTGCATTTCATAGTTTTTTACCTTAATTATTATTTAGGGTTCATCGAGCTTTTGTGGATAGTCTTACAAAACCAAGAAGATACAAGAGGGAACGAGAACATTTCGAAGAGTTTTGGAATTGGCTTAAAGAAGAGGTTCTGAAAAAGGACAATATTTCAACAGATTTAGAGATGTTTTCATTAGGCCCGAATCGAATAGCTAGTAAGTTTATCGGTTATATCGTAAATGGATATAGATTCCACACAAAATTTAGAGATTCTCAATGTACCACACAAAATAATGGTGTATTTTTGATTGCCAAAACCACCAGCTTTGCAAGTTCGAAATGCCAAAACCCAATAGTGGGTGACGTCAATTACTATGGATCAATCGAAGAAATTTTTTAGCTTGATTATTGGGGAGCTTTCACAGTGGTCCTTTTTCAGTGTTGCTGGTACCAAG
This sequence comes from Allium sativum, assembly GCA_030737875.1. Taxonomy (NCBI): domain Eukaryota; kingdom Viridiplantae; phylum Streptophyta; class Magnoliopsida; order Asparagales; family Amaryllidaceae; genus Allium; species Allium sativum. The sequence goes on along the minus strand of CM060926.1, from coordinate 399,454,824 downwards.
AGGAAAAAGATTCATATGGTCTTACTCGAGTAAATTTTAGCAAGTGCCTTAAAACTGATCCTTATGTCATGTCTTCGCAAGTGCAAAAATTATTTTATGTGGAAGATGTAGTTGAAAAGAACAGTCATTACGTTATTAAAAAATTGCCGAGAGATTGGTGTGATACTAAAAATCAGAAGGCATTGGAAGAAGACATGTACAACACGCATTCACATGATATGGGCATAGGTGGTGAACTAGAACCAGAAGTTGTTGATGGGGGTTGGATTAGGGATGATGTCCCCATAATACAACTAGAAACAGAACAAGAAGCAGAAGTTCCTAATCCTGTTCCGTCTCGTTAGGACAAAAAATTCCTCTTTCTTATTGCTTTAATTTGGTCTAATCTATTGTCTAATTTATGATGTATTTGGCACTTTTTGTTTTAGCAGTAAATTATTATCTTTGATGAATGTATTTGGCACTCTTTTCTCGTAATACAATCCACACTATTCATATGTTTTATGATTAAATGTCTTTCTTTACTGTCATCCAAATTGGTTATAGACTAAAATGTTATAGTTGTTGTTTTTTGTCCACTTTAACATGCATGTACCTTGTTCTAATGTATTCATTTTGTATAGGATGGATGAACTTATAAATATCCAACTGTACCATGGCAGACAGTTTCGAAGGACATGCTATGTCGGTGGAGAATCCTTCGTAGTAACAAAATATGATGTAGACCGCTTTTCTTACAGTGTGCTTATGGACTTTGTTAAAGATTGTCAAAATTACACTGAAATAGGAGGAGTCTATATCAGCAAAGGAACGAGGGGTGGCTGGCAGCTGATATTGAATGACAAGGACATACGAATACGTACAGGGCTGCAATAAGCAAGAAGAAGTGGTTTTTAACATCGACAACACCGTTGACGAAGACATTGAGCCGTTGATTCAACTGTAGCCACATGTAATCATACGGCCAAGGAAAAACATAATTCAAGGTATATATGTTTATGCAACATAGATCCGTTCTTATGTATATTGCTATATGTGTGTGTGTAAAGAACTACGAAGGAGGCCATCGTTATTATTTTTATTGTTACAAGTTCTGCTAAGAAGTCGGTTGCAAAGTGCAAGTATTTACAGCACATAGACTTCAGCAGCAACACAAAATGATGAAAACAACCCAACTCAAGTGGGTGAGAAGAAACTATCGTCGAAGCCTGATATGAATAATGATGAATAAGATGTTATTGTGGCGGAATACGGAACCAGGAGGAAATTAAATACAGAAAATGAAACAAATAATGATGATGACACCCAAGAGAATGAAGCCGATGTTCAGGTATTTTTCAGTTTTCATTTCAGTTTTGTTATCCGGATGAAATCTTGTATTTCAAACTACTTTTTATTAAAATTCTGCATGTAAGAGCAACAAATGAATTTTAGTGTTTTCTATTACTGTGTCGATGTCCTATTCCAACCCTGAAGGCTGCAGTTAATTCAAGTAACTATTTTTTTTTTGTGCATGCATTCTGTCAAAATAGTAAGAACTCTTTATACGTTGACTCTATTTGGTTAACTAGCTTAAATTTATCATCAATGGTGAGTAATAATGCTAATCTGCTTCCAGTTCTCACAACCATCAGTTTTGACGAAGTATGAACAAGAGCGAATCGCACGAATGCAAGAAAATAATGCACTTAGTAGATCACTTGGGTTGCCTTCATTGGTTAGTTGTATGCAAGAGGCTGCCGCACGAAATAGGAAAGATAAAGGTAAAGATGTTGCTGGACGTGATGAATACATCCTAGAAAATGCTGGTGAAGATGTCATTAACGATTAATCGGATTCTAAGGTATAAAAAAGTTTTTTGTTTATTACTTATTGTCTTTTCCTTTATGAACGTAAAAAATCTTGAATCAAAAACTAATAACCTTCTGCAGAAACATTAAAGAAATTGTTGAGATACTTTGTCATTTTGAAATGATTTTTCCACAGGCTTTTTTCGATATAATGATACACTTGCCTGTTCATTTAAGTCAAAGGATCCTTTACCAGGACCGAGAACTCATTCGCGAACCAATGCAGCCATTGAAATTAAATAGGAAGCGATGACCCGCATCCCCTCCAAAGAAAGCTGGCTCCAACAAGGAGTTGATGACATGCACTCCCAGTCCAAAGAAACTCGTTAAACGAGAGAAATTCGCAGAAACATTAAAGAAATTGACGAAACCTACACCGCCTTTTCCAAGAGTTTTAAAACCTACAACATCTCATCCATCTATTTTAAAAACTACATGTAGCAAAATGTTCAAACGATCAACCAATTCATGTGAAGCTACTGGTTCAGTTGCTGCTTATTTAGCGATGCGGAAATGTAACAACCCGCATTCTACGCATAGGAGGATCGTGTAATATTTATTTCTTTCCCATATGAAGTCGTATGGTCATGTAACTTTGAGAAACAATCACTAGACTCATTTCCCATGTTCATGATTTTTGTCGATTTTTAAATGACCATTTTGCCCCTAGCTGATCTTGTTTCGGCCATAACTTTTGATTGGTAAGGAATTTTGACCTGAAACCACTTCCATTAGATTCGTTTGATGGTTTACCTTTCCGTAGAGTGGTCACACGTGAGGAACAGACTTACCGTTTGGGAGATATGGCTGAAACAAGGTTTAGAAGGTGAAAACAGCTTAACCGGGCCTAATTGAGGTGATTAGCAAGAAGGCCCATAACCCATTTTGGGATTAGGGTCATGGGGAGGCTGAAAACAGTAGGAAAACGAATTTTATTTCGTTTTCCAGCCGCCACAAACAAGTCTTTCATCCTAGCCATGGCCTCCACCTTCTAATTTCATCCCAAATCGTCTCTAATCACTTTCTAATCGAAGATTAAGCAAAACTACATCAAATCAAGGGAGGGTAGCACCAAATCATAGAGAGAGCTGCTGGAACACATGGGGATTGGATCCAAATCAGAGATTATTTTAGATCTAAAGTTTGTTTGTGGCTAAGGTGAGTGATTTGCATTGTTTTTCACTAATTACGGCTAGTTATGGTAATTAGCGAAATTATGGCTCAGAAAAATCTAGAAAAATTCCTAAAATTCTAAAACATCACTTTATGCCTCTGATATGAATTTGGGTTAATGTAATGACCTGCATTCTATGCATCGGAGGATCGTAGAATATTTATTCCTTTCTCATATGAAGTTGTATGGTCATGTAACTTTGGGAAACATCCATTAGAGTCATTTCCCATGCTTATGATTTTTGTCGATTTTTAAATGACCATTTTGCCCCTAGTTGATCTTGTTTTGGCCATAACTTTTGATTGGAAAGGAATTCTGACCTGAAACCACTTCCATTAGATTCATTTGATGGTTTACCTTTCCGTAGAGTGGTCATAATAGTCCAACGGACTTACCGTTTGGGAGATATGGCTGAAATAAGGTTTGGAGGGTGAAAAACTGCTTAACCGGGCCAAATCGGGTGATTAGTGAGTAGGCCCATAACCCATTTCGGGATTAGGGTTATGGGAAGGCTGAAATGAGATAGAGAATCATTCCATTTCAGTTTTCTAGCCTCCACTTATCACCAAGGAACCCTAGAAATGGCCTCCAACCTCTAAATCACCTCCAAATCACCTTTTGGTCAAGGATTTGGCTTAGCAACCTCTAATCTAGGAAGATCTACCGCAAAGCAACATTGGAGCTGTTGTTTAGCATTGAGATTCACATCAAATCAGAGATTTATTTCAGATCTTAGTTTATTTGTGGCTATGGTGAGTGATTTGCATAGTTTTACACTAATTATGGCTACTTAAGGGTAATTAGTGCTAATTAGCGAATTTAAGCATGGTAAAATTCGGGGAAAATGCTCATAAATTCTTAAATGATGTTTTAGACCTCTGATATGAATTTGGGTTAATTTGGTTAAGTTTTGTTAATCCTATCATTAGTTTCACCTAAACATGCTTAAGAGGAAATATGGGATTTTGGGGTATGTTTGATCCATTTTAACCTATCATATTGATGTTTTGATGTTTGTGGTTGATCATGCATGTTGCTATGACAGTATGAAATGCTTTGTGAATGATTTCAATAGTTAGAATGGTCGAAAACGCCGTCGAATGGCGTAAACACTTGCTGGAACAGTTTCAGAAAAACAGTGCAGGTTTCGGATTGGATCGGATGTGTGGCTCGGATCAGATATGTTGAACTGGGCAAGGGGTACGATCGGATCGGAACCTGACACTTGGGAGAATTGGCAAAAAGAAAGGCCACGCTAACTGAACTGGGATCGGATCGGATTAAGGAGGACGGATCGGAGAGGAAGCATGAAGACGGATCGGAGCGGAGGCATGAAGACGGATCGGATAGGAGCATGTGAAGGAGGCATGGAGACGGATCAGAGCGGAAGCACGAACTGGAAGAGGACCCGACCCGACCCGAGGAGAAATACTCGACCCGAACCAGAAGAGGACCCGACCCGACCCAATGGAGGACACCCGACCCGAACCGACAACTTGAAGAGAATCCGACCCAACCCAGTATTGACCAATAACCCGAGATGCAAAGGTAGTCCAATATGGGAAGTTAGAGCTCAGGATCCTGTTGGGAACCGACGAGTTCACTTCATGGTTGGACTTTGCTGCGGGACGTGTGCTAAGGAGTTGTCGACGTTCATAACTTCGATTCACCACTAAAAATGGATGATGGCTTCTTATCAGTGCAGTAGGGTCATTATGACCTGAGGGGCAAGGTGATGGTAGCAAGACTACATTATCAGTGCAGTAGGGTCATTATGACCTGAGGGGCAAGGTGATGCGTAGTAAAACTATGAGCCAGCGCAGATGGGGTGAACAACTCCATGGGGCAAGTGGACATAGTAAGGATTGGTAAGGCTATGAGCCAGTGCAGATGGGGTGAATAACTCCATGGGGCAAGTGGACATAGCGAGGAATTAGTGGCTACGTTATCAGTGCAGTGAAGCCATTTATGACTTCATGGGGCAGAGTGATCGTAGCAAGGTATGTTGGGTAATCGAAGTGGTGAATATCGTATGCTTTACGCACTGAGTGAGAGATGTGAGGATGGATGCTATGTTTGATTGTTTGCCATCATTATGACAAGCACACTTCCCCCACCTCCGTATCTTTACACCGTTTGATATGGTACCTTAGAGTGTTGTACAGTATGTAGTGCTAACTCTTTGGTTGCAGGTCCAGGTTCAGGTATGTTTCTAGTCTACCTGTTATTGTTCACTTTAGATGCTTATCGCTTATACCAGGCTTTATGTCTGAACCAGAGTTTTATGTCTCCTCTTATTACTCTGGGTGCTCACACGAGCAGACCAGAGACAGGTTAGCTGGTGGTGCACGAGTAGCTGATTCGGAGACGGGCAAGAGGCTTCCACGTATGATATATATATACATATTCTCCCTGTGTCGTTGGTGGTCGCTACTTGGGCATTAGTAGCGTACCTCCTTCATCTTACTTTTGCTTTGAGACAGTTTGAAAAGTTGTAATAAGCTGTATTTTGGATTTCCGCTGCTATGATGTTTAGCTCTGGTTTTCAGCTTATGCACTGTCTCTCCTATTTCATGTCAAGTATGTTATTATTATATATTTTCTATGCGTTGTGAGACATTCTACAGGTTCTGTTAGATCGAAATTTGGACCTAACACCCAAATTGTTATGAACGCTAGAGAATTTCAAATGAAGAACGAGGAAAAAGAAAATAACACTCAGAATTTATAGTGGTTCGGCGTTAACGAGCCTACGTCCACTTTATATATTATTGATTATGCTTTAAAAGCTAATACAACAATCATTTCTCTCAATATTTCAGTAGTTTGACAACAATGGCGGATTCAGTACTCAATATTGCCAAAATGATCCCGAAAAATGCCAAGCTCTGGGCTACTTATAGCTGATTTTGTCAGGCGGATCGTGGACACGTGGCACGAATCCCGAGAGCATCGGATCGCATCACCACCGTTGGAGAAATAGTCAAATTAGCCGTTGTGGACAGGTGTCGTGATCTGCTTGAAAATCGGATCGTGCAGATGGGGAGAATCGGTCCAAGTGACGGTTAGTGTAAAGACCCGCAACTTCCCCGTAAAGGAAAGCGTCGGATAGTTCGAGAACAAACCACAACAGAACGCATACAAAAGAACATTTCATTGTATATAACAACAATGCATCAGATTACAAGAATATACAGAGTATAAATGAATATTACACAGAAATATCAGAGATTTAAATTACATTTAAATACATCGCAGCGGAAAATAATACAATACACAACTAGAATGAGATATACGGATACAAAGCTTTCCGGATATCGTTCCAGCTGTAAACCAGGATCCTGTGAATATAAATCTGCAAAACCAAAACTACTAGCTGCCCGTGTCAAAATAAGGGCACCCAGAGTTTAGGTTAAAACAATAAACTCCGGGTCAGTCATGTGACTGGTGTGAGAACTAAAACAGTTAATCTTTATTTTTAAAGCTAGGTAAATCAAGGGACCACGCCGTATATCACGGAACGGGTTTCCTCCCAAGAATACCAGTGCATAAAACAAACAGCGCAATGCTAAATAAAGAAAAATGAAGCTGTTATAAGACCCAGGTCCCATCACACAATGCAACGCAGTCGAGGATAGGGTTTTCCCTTATAACAGCCAAAGAATGCTTGATACGTTTTAAAACAAATCATTTGATATTATTATAAGTGCATAGTGTATAAAACACTTCAAATCATAAATATCAATCATAGGCGGCATAAGCGCCCCATCCCACTATGTCGCCATATATAGGATTACAATTAAAACCGCAAATGTCACGTATTTGGAAATTGGATTTCCTTCTATGAACCGAGGCAAAAGATAGTCCTCAACCGATTCGTGACTCTCTAGCCCGAGCCACCGGAACAGCCGCAACTGCCCCTTCGATCGTCAGGGCCGGTCCACCGATGTGGATTATAGTGCCTGAACAATACGTCTCCCCACCCTATGGGGTGTAAGTCTGGTCCGTCAGCCGACCAGAATGCATTCGGCCGAAACCGATATAACCGAGGCGCCTCGCAACCGCAACTACCACATAAGTCAAACTCGTCAGGGCGTGTAAAACCACTGACGCCACTTCTAGCTAGAAAGAAACGCAAGTCCTCCCTGATGTCCTCTCCCGTTTTTGGTTCATACCGGGTGTGAAACACGCGAGGTAAACGTTACACAAAGCTACGCCACAAAGGCCGTGCTTTGATCATCACCACAAGACTTTGCTTTTCAACAGAAGCCTTGATCATTTGCATCTTAGCATGCCACACAGGCAAACCATTCTATGCAACCGATATCAGTCACACAGAATGAAATCCAATGTCAGACACACAGTCCATTTACAAGTCCGTTCTGGGCCTGAACGAAACCGGAGGCACCTAGTACCCCGCATATCCATCGATCTCCAAGTACGTCTGGACGATCACTAACTGTTTCCATCTTCTTGGGTGTACAGCCCAATCAAGATCATCAGTTATCACCCAAACGACGTGAAGACCTCCGGTCTTCGACCATCGTCTTCATCTTCGACTTATCGTCGTATCAGTTATCCAGAATGGGATAAACCCGGTCTTTCCGAATAACTCGCGTATATTTAAATAAGTGTTACACAAACACAACATACGCCTCATTCCAATTCATTAGTCACTAACCGTAAATTAACCAAGAGAATAATTCCCCAAATATTAACCCCGAAGGCCGAAACCAACATCAGATCAATATCCAGAAAACCATTCTGCTTGGCTAACCGACAGTTAGTTTCTAAATTTCACGTTCAAATCTAATTAAAGATTTAACTATCGCCTGGAGCAAAACTGGTGATACTCCATTCTCGATCTTTTCAATCTAATTAAAGATTCATTAAAACTCCACTTAGTTTTAATCTGTGACTGGGTTAAAGAATCAGTGTCATCTAAAAACACGGTTCGCGATAAACCCAAAGTCACATTCCATTAATTATCGGGTTAAAGAACGAGTGTTATTTAAAAACACTGTTCACGATAAACCCAAAAATCATTCCATTAATTATCGGGTTAAAGAACGAGTGTTATTTAAAACACTGTTCACGATAAACCCAAAAATCAATATCAATTCAATTCCAATTAAATATCATTTAATTGGTACACTTCATTAAATCTAAATAAAAAGATTTAATCTTTTCTCAACTGGGTTCAAGAACAGTGTTAGTGAAGACACCATTCACGACAAACCCAAATCACATTCGATATTCAATACAAGGCTCTGAATAGAAAATATATCGGCTTATATTCAATATCGAATTCTACGACTAACAAATGTCGTATTGGAAATAACGATACAAATATATATCTTTCAAATTTCCATAACAACACCTGTAATATCACGAATTCCAACATCGAAATATTCCGAAGACAATTTCGATTCAAATCCACTCCAATGCAATCATTGGAGATTATGGTTATTTTCAAAACCATTTCAAATTCAATTTATTTATTTAAAAATAAATAGAATTATAATTCTAGTTCAAAACTAGTTCATTTCGATAAAAATCTATTTTTATCTTTTCAAATATGGAGTTTTTCATCCCAATTCTTCACAAATCATTTCTTATGATTTTACACAAATTATTACTATTTTTAATAATTTTATCAAGGCCCGTACAGTCGATTTCCATCAATGGCCATCGAACTGCACTTACAGCGACCTTTTTCGAATTTGATTTGGACATAATTCCAAATCCAACCGTTAGATTTCAAATTTCTAATCTTCGTTAGAAAGCTCTTTTCGATACGAACCCAACGGTTCCGGTTTTAGGAGAATCCGACGGTCGGATCTCCCGCAATGTCCGTTTGAAATAAATGGTCGAAATTCACGAACTGCCGCGGCGCGGCGCGTTCTATTCAGGCCATTATATTATATATATAATATATATAATATATACTTCGTCGATTTTTATTTAAAACGAATTATATAAATAGTTTTAAATTCGTTTCAAAACATTTTCAACTTCCATTTCAATTCAAATCAAAATTGAATTCTTCTTTATAAATTCGTTTTAAAATCCATTTCTATTCAATTCAAATTTCAATTCAATTTGAATTCGTTTTCAATTCAATTCATTTCGAAATCGTTTTCAATTCAATTCATTTCGAAATCGTTTTCAATTCAATTCATTTCGAAATCGTTTTCAATTCAATTCATTTCGAAATCGTTTTCAATTCAATTCATTTCGAAATCGTTTTCAATTCAATTCATTTCGAAATCGTTTTCAATTCAATTCATTTCGAAATCGTTTTCAATTCAATTCATTTCGAAATCGTTTTCAATTCAATTCATTTCGAAATCGTTTTCAATTCAATTCATTTCGAAATCGTTTTCAATTCAATTCATTTCGAAATCGTTTTCAATTCAATTCATTTCGAAATCGTTTTCAATTCAATTCGAAATCGATAAAATCGATATAAATATCGTTCACGTCAAAATGGCGTCAATCTAATCAACACGGCTTCATAAAGTTCTATTTTCAAATATTCTATTTCAAATATTTCTTTTTCAAATATTTCTATTTTAAAACTGGAATGAGGCCCAATCAATTACCATATAAAATTAATTATATGGATTTGCATACAACACATGTATATAATAGCATTGAAAATAATCAACCATCAACCAAAGTGCACTACACTGTATAAGCATCAAATGTATATATTCAACGCTTATAACAGCCTGTCAATCAATCGATCGACATATTTAATCAATCAGGATGAGTGAACTTCAAATTTCATCCTAACACCCGTGTGGGGTTTCAAACAATCAAACACATATTTTATTTGTGCAGTTAGGCGATGTGTAAAATTTATCGACCCAATCAACGTCATTCAAATAGGTGTGTACATAAACAAACCGTCTGGTTTGTAAATGAATATTTATTTATTCACATTCACGTTAAAAATTATATTTTTAACGATAACACATTTTATTTTAACATATGAATTTCTATTCAGTTCATTCGTTAAATAAAATGCTATTTTTATTTTTCTAACTTATTTTAGAAAATTTCGGCGGCATAACGGCACGATACTAGAAACGGGACAAGGCCTAGCCTTATCCCCGGTCTAGTGAAGGCCCACGCCATTCACACATCAATCATATCAATTCATTTCACCAAAACAATCCAATCCAAATCAAATAATCTAACCAACTACACAACCAATCAAACAAGTCCATGGTTTGTGGACGGGTGTCGGGTGCTTCTAATAAGCACCGTCTGCATCCTAGTATATATATGTATAACTAGAAAAATAAATTGAAAGGTGAGAAATTCTCACATATAGCTATCCTAGCTCCACGGCTCTTCATTTGCAGAAGTCTTCGCCGTTTTCGCATCTTCGTCAGCTTCGTTGCTGCTTTCACTACATACGTAAAAATCACATTTTTACTTCGCTATTCAATATTTAAAAATCGAATTTTCAGTTCAAAGTTCAATATATAAAAATCGAATTTTTATTTCAAAGTTCAACATATATAAAAATCGAATTTTTAGTTCAAAGTTCAACATATATAAAAATCGAATTTTTATTATTATGTTATATAGATAAAAACTATATTTTTATCACGCTATTTTTTTTATAAAGATTTCGCCATTATAAAAATTTCCACTTTATCTCAACGTATATAAAATAAAAATCAGATTTTTATTTCGTTACATACACAAAGATGATATTTTTATATTCTCTATCATGTAAAAATTATATTTTTAATACTTTAAAAATATAAAAATCATATTTTTAATATTCCTATATAGTAAAGACTATATTTTTAATACTTTAAAAAAATAAAAAATAAAAAATATAAAAACTATATTTTTAATATTCCTATATAATATAAAATCCTAACCTTACAGTTTTATAAAAATAAAATCGAAATTAGTTTTATATACTTTTCAAATTCAGTTTTTCTCACTTTTAAATTAAAAATAAAATAAAGTAAAGAAAGAAAAGAAAAAAAAACTTACTTCATCGAAGAAAAAAAAAGGGGCATCGATGTCTGCGGAGGGGATGAACTTCAGCACCGGAGTCAGACGAGGCCAGGGTGGGGAGCAGCGTCGGCGGCTCGACCTCGGGCTGGAGGCGGCGGCGTCCTAGGGTTTCAGGGAGGCGCGATTTTGGTTCTTCGATGGGAGAAGACTTCGCGCGAGTGAAGCAGCAGAGGGGGGGGCGGAGGTTGAACGGAGGAGGCGGCGCGCGAGGGGGGGGGCGGGCGGCGCTGGCCTCGAACGGCACCTTCGATCGCCTTCTCCTTTTTTTTTTTTTTATAAAATGATTTCTGTTTGAACGGGGGGGGGGGGGGGGGGCCAGAACCAATAAAGGGGGGAGAAAGAAATTTTTTATTAATTTAATTATTTTATTTTAATTCAAAAAGTCTACATTTTCGATCGACCTCTAAAAGAGGTCCACCGCCTGTCGTCCCTAGCGTTTAACCCCCATTCCGAACACAATGGGATATGTATCGTCCGCTGATTCGGCTGTTACAATCAGTTTCTGTTGAATTTACCTCTAAATCACTATATTGAATTTTAAACGTACATTTCAAATTACCGGGGTCACATACGAACTTTATAAATCCCATAAAAATATTTTCTAGCTTCGTATTGACGATACGGTCCTAACAAAACTAGTTTCGTCGAATTCCGAGACCGTTAGAAAATTGGCCAATTTCCAGTCGATTAAAATCAACTGAAACTGGTCAAACGCGTTTTCCTTTACCACGCTCACATATTAATTCTAAAAATTATCAAATTTGGAATCTAGCAATAACTTTACACCACGGACCCAACAAAAGTGGTTTCGTCGAAATCCGAGGTCGTTTGCAAAATGTCCATTTTTAAGGGCCTGAATTCCATAGCGACTATTCAGAATTTTCAACTGGACATATCTTTTGATTCCTGATATGAAATCTTGATTTTTCGGATTCGTTGGAAAGATATTCACTATTAGATTCCATTATTTTTGGTTTCACTAAAATCCGGATTGTTTTGCACCCGGTACATTCAATTGAAGTTTGAAATCGAATTATCGAACTACCGCCCCATTTTCTATTCCTTTTATAATTATATATAATTATTATATATTCTAACGACGACGCGTATAATATATACGTTCGAATTATATTCAAAATAAATTTCTCGTCGATTATATTTAAAATAATCTATTTTAAATATTCAAAATTCGCTAAAATTGCCAAAATAAAAATTTTAAACTGGCCCAGATTTTCGGGTTGTTACAATCTCCCCCACTTAAAACTTTTCGTCCCCGAAAAGGAACAAAGTCGAAAGTGGTTTGATTATTCAACACTATATTCGATCTGGCTTCCATTCTCCAACTCTTTAGTTTCTGAGAATTTTCAAAATCTCAAAAATTTGGCTAACACCCTAAATTTTTGAAAAATTTCGCCATAACCTCCCCTGCACCGGGAGCATCGGGGAATTTCAAATAGCTTCCCCGGTCCTTCAGATCTCAAAAAGAAAAAGAAAAAGCCAAGCGGCTAGCCAATAGGCTCACAAAATCATCATCACCCAAACAAAACAGGAAATTATGTAGTAAACATGTACCTATTTGTCGGGCAAACAAATTTTATTCTCTGCTCTAGCCTCCTTGCTATGACCTGTTCAATGTTATATATGTATATGCAAGCAAACGCGACCAATTTTCAATACAGTTCAATATTTGATCAAATTAGGCATAATGGTTCAAAATTACCAAACAATTAAACAAACAACACAAACATCAATCAATTAGTGAATTAGAGTCTCAAATTCATAATTTGATATATATACAAAAATCAGATTTTTGATGCCAAATCACAACAATGTATTCTAACTATATTAGTTTTGGTTCTCACACCAGCCAATAGGAAATATATAGAAATCTCACTTTCGTCGCTCGAATATAAACACTGATGATGATGCCTCATCATCTGAATCATCTCCGGGCGACTAGAGTGTGATTCTATATCTATCCAGTATATTAAAATTTCAAATACACGCGGATCAGACGTATACGCAAAATCTATATATACTGGATTGTCCACATCAATATAATTAAATAATCAAATACGAATAAGTGATTTAAATTTTCAAAACAAAAATTTGTTTTCATTTTCAAAAATATACTCTTCACACTCGTTCTAGGATACTACTGATCCTATCTCTAACGAGTCATCCCATTGGATATTACTAATCCAATTATCTGATGAATTCTTTCGTATGGTTCTAATGTGCCTTGTTCTCTGAGCTTTGTAAACCAAAGCTCTGATACCACGTGTAAAGACCCGCAACTTCCCCGTAAAGGAAAGCGTCGGATAGTTCGAGAACAAACCACAACAGAACGCATACAAAAGAACATTTCATTGTATATAACAACAATGCATCAGATTACAAGAATATACAGAGTATAAATGAATATTACACAGAAATATCAGAGATTTAAATTACATTTAAATACATCGCAGCGGAAAATAATACAATACACAACTAGAATGAGATATACGGATACAAAGCTTTCCGGATATCGTTCCAGCTGTAAACCAGGATCCTGTGAATATAAATCTGCAAAACCAAAACTACTAGCTGCCCGTGTCAAAATAAGGGCACCCAGAGTTTAGGTTAAAACAATAAACTCCGGGTCAGTCATGTGACTGGTGTGAGAACTAAAACAGTTAATCTTTATTTTTAAAGCTAGGTAAATCAAGGGACCACGCCGTATAACACGGAACGGGTTTCCTCCCAAGAATACCAGTGCATAAAACAAACAGCGCAATGCTAAATAAAGAAAAATGAAGCTGTTATAAGACCCAGGTCCCATCACACAATGCAACGCAGTCGAGGATAGGGTTTTCCCTTATAACAGCCAAAGAATGCTTGATACGTTTTAAAACAAATCATTTGATATTATTATAAGTGCATAGTGTATAAAACACTTCAAATCATAAATATCAATCATAGGCGGCATAAGCGCCCCATCCCACTATGTCGCCATATATAGGATTACAATTAAAACCGCAAATGTCACGTATTTGGAAATTGGATTTCCTTCTATGAACCGAGGCAAAAGATAGTCCTCAACCGATTCGTGACTCTCTAGCCCGAGCCACCGGAACAGCCGCAACTGCCCCTTCGATCGTCAGGGCCGGTCCACCGATGTGGATTATAGTGCCTGAACAATACGTCTCCCCACCCTATGGGGTGTAAGTCTGGTCCGTCAGCCGACCAGAATGCATTCGGCCGAAACCGATATAACCGAGGCGCCTCGCAACCGCAACTACCACATAAGTCAAACTCGTCAGGGCGTGTAAAACCACTGACGCCACTTCTAGCTAGAAAGAAACGCAAGTCCTCCCTGATGTCCTCTCCCGTTTTTGGTTCATACCGGGTGTGAAACACGCGAGGTAAACGTTACACAAAGCTACGCCACAAAGGCCGTGCTTTGATCATCACCACAAGACTTTGCTTTTCAACAGAAGCCTTGATCATTTGCATCTTAGCATGCCACACAGGCAAACCATTCTATGCAACCGATATCAGTCACACAGAATGAAATCCAATGTCAGACACACAGTCCATTTACAAGTCCGTTCTGGGCCTGAACGAAACCGGAGGCACCTAGTACCCCGCATATCCATCGATCTCCAAGTACGTCTGGACGATCACTAACTGTTTCCATCTTCTTGGGTGTACAGCCCAATCAAGATCATCAGTTATCACCCAAACGACGTGAAGACCTCCGGTCTTCGACCATCGTCTTCATCTTCGACTTATCGTCGTATCAGTTATCCAGAATGGGATAAACCCGGTCTTTCCGAATAACTCGCGTATATTTAAATAAGTGTTACACAAACACAACATACGCCTCATTCCAATTCATTAGTCACTAACCGTAAATTAACCAAGAGAATAATTCCCCAAATATTAACCCCGAAGGCCGAAACCAACATCAGATCAATATCCAGAAAACCATTCTGCTTGGCTAACCGACAGTTAGTTTCTAAATTTCACGTTCAAATCTAATTAAAGATTTAACTATCGCCTGGAGCAAAACTGGTGATACTCCATTCTCGATCTTTTCAATCTAATTAAAGATTCATTAAAACTCCACTTAGTTTTAATCTGTGACTGGGTTAAAGAATCAGTGTCATCTAAAAACACGGTTCGCGATAAACCCAAAGTCACATTCCATTAATTATCGGGTTAAAGAACGAGTGTTATTTAAAAACACTGTTCACGATAAACCCAAAAATCATTCCATTAATTATCGGGTTAAAGAACGAGTGTTATTTAAAACACTGTTCACGATAAACCCAAAAATCAATATCAATTCAATTCCAATTAAATATCATTTAATTGGTACACTTCATTAAATCTAAATAAAAAGATTTAATCTTTTCTCAACTGGGTTCAAGAACAGTGTTAGTGAAGACACCATTCACGACAAACCCAAATCACATTCGATATTCAATACAAGGCTCTGAATAGAAAATATATCGGCTTATATTCAATATCGAATTCTACGACTAACAAATGTCGTATTGGAAATAACGATACAAATATATATCTTTCAAATTTCCATAACAACACCTGTAATATCACGAATTCCAACATCGAAATATTCCGAAGACAATTTCGATTCAAATCCACTCCAATGCAATCATTGGAGATTATGGTTATTTTCAAAACCATTTCAAATTCAATTTATTTATTTAAAAATAAATAGAATTATAATTCTAGTTCAAAACTAGTTCATTTCGATAAAAATCTATTTTTATCTTTTCAAATATGGAGTTTTTCATCCCAATTCTTCACAAATCATTTCTTATGATTTTACACAAATTATTACTATTTTTAATAATTTTATCAAGGCCCGTACAGTCGATTTCCATCAATGGCCATCGAACTGCACTTACAGCGACCTTTTTCGAATTTGATTTGGACATAATTCCAAATCCAACCGTTAGATTTCAAATTTCTAATCTTCGTTAGAAAGCTCTTTTCGATACGAACCCAACGGTTCCGGTTTTAGGAGAATCCGACGGTCGGATCTCCCGCAATGTCCGTTTGAAATAAATGGTCGAAATTCACGAACTGCCGCGGCGCGGCGCGTTCTATTCAGGCCATTATATTATATATATAATATATATAATATATACTTCGTCGATTTTTATTTAAAACGAATTATATAAATAGTTTTAAATTCGTTTCAAAACATTTTCAACTTCCATTTCAATTCAAATCAAAATTGAATTCTTCTTTATAAATTCGTTTTAAAATCCATTTCTATTCAATTCAAATTTCAATTCAATTTGAATTCGTTTTCAATTCAATTCATTTCGAAATCGTTTTCAATTCAATTCATTTCGAAATCGTTTTCAATTCAATTCATTTCGAAATCGTTTTCAATTCAATTCATTTCGAAATCGTTTTCAATTCAATTCATTTCGAAATCGTTTTCAATTCAATTCATTTCGAAATCGTTTTCAATTCAATTCATTTCGAAATCGTTTTCAATTCAATTCATTTCGAAATCGTTTTCAATTCAATTCATTTCGAAATCGTTTTCAATTCAATTCATTTCGAAATCGTTTTCAATTCAATTCATTTCGAAATCGTTTTCAATTCAATTCGAAATCGATAAAATCGATATAAATATCGTTCACGTCAAAATGGCGTCAATCTAATCAACACGGCTTCATAAAGTTCTATTTTCAAATATTCTATTTCAAATATTTCTTTTTCAAATATTTCTATTTTAAAACTGGAATGAGGCCCAATCAATTACCATATAAAATTAATTATATGGATTTGCATACAACACATGTATATAATAGCATTGAAAATAATCAACCATCAACCAAAGTGCACTACACTGTATAAGCATCAAATGTATATATTCAACGCTTATAACAGCCTGTCAATCAATCGATCGACATATTTAATCAATCAGGATGAGTGAACTTCAAATTTCATCCTAACACCCGTGTGGGGTTTCAAACAATCAAACACATATTTTATTTGTGCAGTTAGGCGATGTGTAAAATTTATCGACCCAATCAACGTCATTCAAATAGGTGTGTACATAAACAAACCGTCTGGTTTGTAAATGAATATTTATTTATTCACATTCACGTTAAAAATTATATTTTTAACGATAACACATTTTATTTTAACATATGAATTTCTATTCAGTTCATTCGTTAAATAAAATGCTATTTTTATTTTTCTAACTTATTTTAGAAAATTTCGGCGGCATAACGGCACGATACTAGAAACGGGACAAGGCCTAGCCTTATCCCCGGTCTAGTGAAGGCCCACGCCATTCACACATCAATCATATCAATTCATTTCACCAAAACAATCCAATCCAAATCAAATAATCTAACCAACTACACAACCAATCAAACAAGTCCATGGTTTGTGGACGGGTGTCGGGTGCTTCTAATAAGCACCGTCTGCATCCTAGTATATATATGTATAACTAGAAAAATAAATTGAAAGGTGAGAAATTCTCACATATAGCTATCCTAGCTCCACGGCTCTTCATTTGCAGAAGTCTTCGCCGTTTTCGCATCTTCGTCAGCTTCGTTGCTGCTTTCACTACATACGTAAAAATCACATTTTTACTTCGCTATTCAATATTTAAAAATCGAATTTTCAGTTCAAAGTTCAATATATAAAAATCGAATTTTTATTTCAAAGTTCAACATATATAAAAATCGAATTTTTAGTTCAAAGTTCAACATATATAAAAATCGAATTTTTATTATTATGTTATATAGATAAAAACTATATTTTTATCACGCTATTTTTTTTATAAAGATTTCGCCATTATAAAAATTTCCACTTTATCTCAACGTATATAAAATAAAAATCAGATTTTTATTTCGTTACATACACAAAGATGATATTTTTATATTCTCTATCATGTAAAAATTATATTTTTAATACTTTAAAAATATAAAAATCATATTTTTAATATTCCTATATAGTAAAGACTATATTTTTAATACTTTAAAAAAATAAAAAATAAAAAATATAAAAACTATATTTTTAATATTCCTATATAATATAAAATCCTAACCTTACAGTTTTATAAAAATAAAATCGAAATTAGTTTTATATACTTTTCAAATTCAGTTTTTCTCACTTTTAAATTAAAAATAAAATAAAGTAAAGAAAGAAAAGAAAAAAAAACTTACTTCATCGAAGAAAAAAAAAGGGGCATCGATGTCTGCGGAGGGGATGAACTTCAGCACCGGAGTCAGACGAGGCCAGGGTGGGGAGCAGCGTCGGCGGCTCGACCTCGGGCTGGAGGCGGCGGCGTCCTAGGGTTTCAGGGAGGCGCGATTTTGGTTCTTCGATGGGAGAAGACTTCGCGCGAGTGAAGCAGCAGAGGGGGGGGGGCGGAGGTTGAACGGAGGAGGCGGCGCGCGAGGGGGGGGGGGGGGGCGGGCGGCGCTGGCCTCGAACGGCACCTTCGATCGCCTTCTCCTTTTTTTTTTTTTATAAAATGATTTCTGTTTGAACGGGGGGGGCCAGAACCAATAAAGGGGGGAGAAAGAAATTTTTTATTAATTTAATTATTTAATTATTTTATTTTAATTCAAAAAGTCTACATTTTCGATCGACCTCTAAAAGAGGTCCACCGCCTGTCGTCCCTAGCGTTTAACCCCCATTCCGAACACAATGGGATATGTATCGTCCGCTGATTCGGCTGTTACAATCAGTTTCTGTTGAATTTACCTCTAAATCACTATATTGAATTTTAAACGTACATTTCAAATTACCGGGGTCACATACGAACTTTATAAATCCCATAAAAATATTTTCTAGCTTCGTATTGACGATACGGTCCTAACAAAACTAGTTTCGTCGAATTCCGAGACCGTTAGAAAATTGGCCAATTTCCAGTCGATTAAAATCAACTGAAACTGGTCAAACGCGTTTTCCTTTACCACGCTCACATATTAATTCTAAAAATTATCAAATTTGGAATCTAGCAATAACTTTACACCACGGACCCAACAAAAGTGGTTTCGTCGAAATCCGAGGTCGTTTGCAAAATGTCCATTTTTAAGGGCCTGAATTCCATAGCGACTATTCAGAATTTTCAACTGGACATATCTTTTGATTCCTGATATGAAATCTTGATTTTTCGGATTCGTTGGAAAGATATTCACTATTAGATTCCATTATTTTTGGTTTCACTAAAATCCGGATTGTTTTGCACCCGGTACATTCAATTGAAGTTTGAAATCGAATTATCGAACTACCGCCCCATTTTCTATTCCTTTTATAATTATATATAATTATTATATATTCTAACGACGACGCGTATAATATATACGTTCGAATTATATTCAAAATAAATTTCTCGTCGATTATATTTAAAATAATCTATTTTAAATATTCAAAATTCGCTAAAATTGCCAAAATAAAAATTTTAAACTGGCCCAGATTTTCGGGTTGTTACAGTTAGGGACACGTGTCGCCAGATCCGTGCGATTCGGATCGCTGAAGACTAGCTCGCGCTTGAACAGGTCAGAGGGTTCGCCATGCACCATGGGATCAGATCGGTTCGCTCGGGGTAACAATATAAGTTTGGATCGGATCGCCCGGATGCGTCGTTCGCTGATGAGATGGGGCGATCCGTAGAGACGCGATTCGATATTGGGCGAGACGATGGTGCGTGATCCGACGGTGGTCGAGACGATGGTACGCGATTCGATATTGGGCGAGACGATGGTGCGCGATCCATTCCTTCATGTCCTTAGATATCGTGGTTTCCTGCTTTTCTCTTACGAATGATCCTGGGTGGCTTGGTCAAAAAGCGAGCCAACATTTTGCCCCCTCGAAGTATGTTTTATCGATGATGGAACATGCTTCGAAGATTCTGATCTACCTTTTCCTGAAGGGACGCAAATCAACAGTCGCATTGGTTCAACTCAACGTATGCACGAATCGGATCGCCATAGAGTGCCATGGTTCGAGTGGTCACGTGCTCGTCTCGAGCTGAGTATCTAGGCTTTTGTGCGAGACGCGGCGGATTTTCCTTGGAGCCGTGTCGGGCTTCAAGCTTGGTGGGCCATCGTTTGAGGCGGTCCGTGGGCTTCTATGCGATACAAGCTTTGGATTGTGGCCTGCATGGTGTTTCGTGGACCGAATAGGACAAAGAAAGGGAGACAAACGGTCGCCCTCTTTGCCTATATAAGCCGACCCTCTCCTCTTCATTCTCCTTCTTCTTTCTTTCTGCCGAATCGTTTCGCCTGCATTATCGAAGAACGAACCCAAATCTTTCGAACCTTCAAAAATCCGAGCATTCTCTCAATCTTTAGAAAGGTAACTCCACAAAAAGTATTCTTATTCATGAACGCCGCTCTTTCATGAACTTTCTCGACTAGAAACGATGAAAATTCGTGCTTTTCTGACGAAATCATCAAAACGCCATGGCTAACTGACGTAGAGCTCGGAGTTCGAAGATGGAAAGGAGAGGAGGAAAACGAAGGATGAAGAAGAAGAAGAAAGAAGGCCGGTTCGGTTCGTGGTCAAGAAGAGAAGACAAAAGCGAGTGGCGAGACGAAAGATCGTGGTGGCAGCAAGGGACGTATCGTGGGGGTCGCAACGGTTCGTGAAGGAGCGATCCCTTCGCCCGGATACTGAGCGCTCTCGCGGTCCTTCTCATAGGCCGAGTTCCTTGCAACCTCGATCTCCCCCAAAATCGACCTCTACCAAACCTTCCAGTCTCCCAGCAGTTCCTACAGGGGGAAAAAAGCTTCCTAAAGAGTTAACTCCTCCAAAGAGTGCTCCTTCTCACAGCCGGTCATCCAAGAGGCATCACGAATCTAAAGATAGGGGCAAGGATTTGTCCAAAGAGTCTGAAAAGGAGAGAAGTGATGTTGTTCTTTCTAGTCAGCCAGAGTTGGCTCCCCCAAGGTCACGGGATTACATGCATGGTTCCGAGATTCAAGGCAGGTTGGAAAAGCTTTGGGAACAATTCCCAGACATATTCTTTGACCGGATGACATTTGTTCCAGCCTTGTAACCGGTCCCCAAGAACTGGGACAGCGAAGTTGTCGGACACATCCGCCATGTTGCCAGACAATACGAGATGATGAAAAAACACGCAGTTAACCTTTCGGAAGTCATCCGAACACTTGAAATAGAAGCTCACAGATCTAAAGCAAAACTTGAAAATAACGAAAGGGCTAGGACAAAATTGGAGAAGGACCTGGAAGATGCTCAGGCCCAGCTTGCTTTAGCACGGAGGGACGCTGAAAATTATAAGACTGAATTAGAGAATGCCAAGCAGCGCTTTCATTCAGAACTGGACTCCAATAGCCAAGAGAAAATGGACTTAAAGAAGGAGGTCGAAGATCTCAAAATGGCCAACATCGAGTTGAAAACAGCGCAAGGCCATTTTGAAACCGAGAAGGCAGCTTGGGAGGCAGAAAAAGCGAGTTTAAAAGAGAGTTTGGCTCTAGCTAAAGCAGAAAAGGTGATTTTGAACGACCAAGTCTCGGACGCGGAGAGAAGGGCAGCCCTTGCTGAAAAGAACGTTGAAAGCGCCATTGAAATGGCCACTGCTTCTAACAACAAACTCCTTGCAAGAGAGAAGGAGATTGAGGGATTTGAAGAGATGATTTTCGATTTTCTTGGCCAGGTTCTCAAAACTCGTAACATCTCGTGGATCCCAGATTACCATGTTACTTTGGCCAATTTATGGGATGCCATTGTGGAGGGCGAAAAGTACAGATTGGGGGTCGAAGAGATCGATGAGGATGAATTGATGAAGAGCATCCTAAGAGACAATGAGCCTGAGGACCTGGCAGAGGGTCGTCGCTTAATCCTGGCGGAAATGGAAAAGGAGAGAACCTTGGCTAAAGGTAAAAGCAAAGTTGACGAAGGTTCCAGTTCCGCCGCGAAGCCTAAAACCACCTGAGTGGAGGAATACCATCCTGATGATCCGCTAATCCCTTTGGGCCTAACTCCCGTGGTTGTTGGAGCCTCTGGAACTACTCAAGAGGGAGCATCTGCTGAAGGTATCTCTCTCTTTTCCCCGCAATTTGCTAAAGCAATTGCGAATTGTCGTTGTCTGGCAGAACAACCAATTGAATTTGTAATGTGTGCTCCTCATTATACAGGTGTCGAGCCCGTCGACATGGATGCTGAAAAAGAAAAGGAAGCGGAGAAGGAGGTTGTCTCACAGGGTGCCGGTGCTGATCTATCAAGACAGGCTGAGGTCACCACAGCAGAAAGAAGCATCCCGGCCCCTAGCACTGATGTACCCATAGATGCTGAGACTATCGAGGCTTTAAAAGACATGGATGGTCGTCATGTGGATGACGAAGAGGACATTACCGGCACCAAAAAGGCCAATGATGATGATGACGAGGAAACCCTGGCCAGCCGAAAAGCCAGACAGGAGAAAGAGTTGGCTTCAAAGAAGGTGGGAGATGAGGCTTTGGACGTAGTCCCTCTTGCAGAATTCGATCCCAAAATTGGGATGATTGTGAAAATCCAGCCCAAGTCCATCAGCCGGCAGCTTCACTTCGCAAACCCCGATGACTTCCCGGCTTCCCTCTCTGGCAGAAGCAAGAGGAAAGAGGTGGAAGAGGAGACTTCAGAGGAGTCGGATGTTCCCCTCATAGACAAGCGGAAGAGGAAAAAAGGGGATCCATCTGAAGCCGACAAGGAGAGGCTGGAGAGGCAGAAGCAAGAGAAGAGGTCAAAGCATAAATAGGATGTTTGTTGTTTGTTGATATTTTGTCTTTAGGTTTTCCACTGGCCAGGAAGTGTAGTTGTGAGACTGGTCCTCACTTTTGTTTCTAGGTTGTTTTTCACTTTGTTGATTCGCAGTATATAAACAAGGGTTTATCTCTCCTTTCATCATTGTGTACCTGTATTCAGAGAAACTTTCCATGTTTAGTCATTAGCCAACTATTAATAATTACAAATCAGTCAATCAACAGGAAGAAGAATGTTCATGCTATGTTACACTGCTGTATCAGAGTTTAGTGTTTGCATATGAGTGCATGGTGCCCCCCAACCAGTTGTTACTGTAGCATCTGACTGGGGTTTACTAGGGATTGATTAGTACTGTCGGCAAGTTGCCCCCTATTTCTGAATATGGGGGTATAGGAGATTTCATGGGATAATAGTAGTTCAGTCAGCCCTTGTTCCTTTAGCAGGGAATAAGTTCTTTCTCAGCGCTCAATCGGAGACGCTTTTATACTGTCTCTCTCTCTGGAGAGTTAGAGTTTTGCGCTCGGCGATTCATTCGCTCCCCGATCCTTCAGCGGGGAAGGAGCTATTTCTCAGCGCTCAATCGGAGACGCCTTTATACTCTCTCTCTCTCTAGAGAGTTAGAGTTCGAGCTCAGCGATTCACTCGCTCCCCGATCCTTCAGCGGGAAAGGAGCTCTTTCTCAGCACTCAATCGGAGACGCCTTTATACTCTCTCTCTCTCTCTGGAGAGTTAGAGTTCGAGCTCAGCGATTCACTCGCTCCCCGATCCTTCAGCGGGAAAGGAGCTCTTTCTCAGCGCTCAATCGGAGACGCCTTTATACTCTCTCTCTCTCTGGAGAGTTAGAGTTTATGCTTAGGCAGCTCCGATCATGGTACACCGCCGTTATTCGTGGATGTCGATTTTCGTGTCCTTTATATTCTCTCTCTACTCTGGAGAGTTAGAGTCACGGATCAAGCAGTCTGCAATCATGCATTCTCGTCAAACTCATCCTAGGTGTATACTTTAACCCATGCTCCGTGGATTAAAGCTAGTCGGACAAGCAGTTGGAGCCTTTGCCAAAGCTTTGGGTTCCTCCGATTAGTCTACGGGAGGAACGGTTGGCACCGGACTTCGGGTACCTGCATTATTCACATTGATTTTCACAATAATAAACAGGCAAATAAATAAAGATGCAATAAAGGCAAATAACACACAGTATTTTTATAGTGGTTCGGTCGAATCATGACCTACGTCCACTTTATAATCTCTTGCTTTAAGGAATCTGACTGTTCTAGGCAAGTCATGCCCTGTACATAGTTTTTTAACAAAGCAAAAAAAAAGATTTGAAACTCTCATGTTAAATATGGCCATAAATGTTGGGCATTCCACACTCTGGGGATTTCCTTTCCATCTACGGTTGCCAGCTTGAAGGTTCCATTATCAAGCTTGCTCATAATAGAGTACGGTCCTTCCCACTTCGCTCCCATATGAGTTAGGGGTGGGAAGACACGTTTCAGAACCAAGTCTCCGGGTTCCCAGGTTCGGACTCGGACCCTTTTGTTGTAATATCGGGCAACCTGTTGTTTGCATCTCAGGGCACGCAGGTCTGCTTCATCCCTCTTTTCTTCGATCATATCCAGGGACTCAAGGAGCAATTCATTATTGGTCATCGGATCATAATAAGTCACCCGATGAGAAGGTACCTTTATCTCAACCGGGATGACTGCTTCCGTTCCAAAAGCAAGGGAGAACGGGGTATGTCCCGTTGCCGATTTATATGTTGTCCTGTAGGCCCATAGTGCCAAGGGCAATTCATCAGCCCACATGGCTCTAGCCCGCTTCATTCTTCTTTTCAGAATGGACTTAATTACTTTATTTGCCGCTTCGACTTGCCCGTTCGATTGTGGGTGCGCCACAGAGGTGTACCGATTCTCGATGTGGTATTTTTGGCAGAAGTTTCTGAATTCAGCACTATCGAACTGAGTTCCGTTGTCTATTATTACAATCTTTGGAATCCCAAATCGACAGATGATGTTTCTCACGATGAAGTTGATCACTCGTTTAGTTGTGATTGTAGTTAGTGGTTCTGCCTCGACCCACTTAGTGAAATAATCTACGGCCACAATAGCGAACTTTGCTCCGCCCCTTGCTATGGGGAGACTTCCTATGATATCAATTCCCCACATAGCGAAAGGCCATGAACTCATCATTGTTTTTAACTAACTTGGAGGCGCTCTAGGTATCTTTGAAAACCTCTGGCACGCATCACATCGTCGTGCATATCTTACTGCATCCTTGTTTATGGTAGGCCAGAAATAACCATGCCGTAATACCTTTTTTGCCAAAGTTTGCCCTCCAGTGTGGTCGCCACATTCGCCTTCGTGGACTTCTGGCAGCACACGTTTAATGTCATCGTGGGCTATACACCGAAGGAGGGGCATTGAAAACCCTTGTCTATAAAGAACTCCACCTTGCAGAACGTATCGGGCGGCTTTACGGATCACTTTACGCCTCTCGCTTTTCTTGGTCGGGAGCGTTCCATTCATCAGGAAATTCTTTAGAGGGGTCATCCAGGACTCCCTTTCTGGTTCCGTCTCTAGTACTAGATCGATTTCCATCTGATCTATGCTAGGGGACCGAAGTACTTCAACGGGGGCTAGTCCAGTCACTTCAGGATCGTTAGAACTAGCCGTCTTTGCCAACTTGTCTGCCTGCTGATTCTCTGACCGCGGAATATGAGATATGCTGTAGTGATCAAAATCATTCAGCAGTTCTTTCACTTTCTTTAGGTATAAAATCAATCTTGCACTTTTAGCTTGGAATCTTCCAGTGACTTGACTCACAACTAACTTGGAATCGCAGAAGATGTTCAGCTTTGTGACTTCTAGTTCCTTTGCAATCTTTAATCCGGCTATCAGAGCTTCATATTCGGAATCGTTGTTAGTGGCATGAAACTTCATTCAAATTGCATAGGTTATCAATCGTTTCTCGGGGGTTTCAAGCACTATTCCAGCGCCGGATCTTTCGTCGTTCCTAGCGCCATCAGTATACAATCTCCAGGCATTATGATCGAAAAGTAACTTTGAAGGATCCACTTCCTCGTTTGCTATATCTTCTTCAGGGACAGTGAACTCTGCTATGAAGTCGGCTATCACTTGCCCCCGAATTGACCGTCTGGGCTGAAAGTTCAAATCAAATTGACTTAACTCAATATTCCATTTGAGTAACCTTCCAGATGCCTCCGGTCTCTGTAGAACTTGCTTGAGTGGATGATCAGTGTATATGGTGATAGGATGTGCCTGAAAGTAGTGCCGAAGTTTTCTGGAGGCAATCAGTAAACTATACGCCAGCTTTTCTATCCGTGGATAATTACGCTCTGCTGCTGTCAATTTTTTGCTCACATAATACACAGGTCTTTGGACCTTATCCTCTTCCCTTACCAATGCTGAGCTGATCGCATGGGATGACACTGCCAAATACACGAATAAATCCTCGTGATCTATTGGCTTAGATAAATCGGAGGTTTCTCCAAGTGTCTGAGCAAATTCTGAAATGCTTCTACGCAGTCAGGTGTCCATTTAAAGTGGCGTTTTCTTCGCTTTATTAATTCAAAGAACGGGATGCACTTATCCGTAGCCCTGGAGATAAATCTGCTTAGCGCGGCCACTTTTCCGGCAAGGCTTTGCACATCCCTAATCTGCCTAGGTTCCTGAATGTTCCTGATTGCTGCGATCTGGTCTGGATTAATCTCAATACCACGGGAACTGACAATGAATCCCAAGAATTTTCCAGAAGCAACACCGAACGAACATTTGGTCGGATTGAGTTTCATTCCATACTTTCGAAGATTGCCGAACATCTCTGCCAAGTCAGTAGTGTGTTGAGAAGATTGCTTGGACTTAACCAACATATCGTCGACGTATACTTCCATTGTTTTCCCGATCTAGTTATAAAACATTCTGTTGACCAAACATTGATATGTAGCGCCTGCGTTCTTCAAACCAAAGGGCATTAACACATAACAATATAATCCCAGATCAGTGATAAAACTAGTGTGCTCTTGATCTGGAACATGCATCGGAATCTGGTTGTATCCTGAATAAGCATCCATAAATGAGAGAAGCTCGTGACCTGCCGTCGAGTCTACCAACTGGTCAATCCGAGGTAATGGGAAACTATCTTTTGGACAGGCTTTGTTCAAATCCGAGAAGTCGATACACGTTCGCCACTTCCCGTTGGCCTTCTTTACCAGGACCGGGTTCGAAATCCAGTCTGGGTAGGTCGAATCTCTGATAAATCCATTACTCTTTAGTTTTCCAACCTCTTCTTTCAAGGCAGCGGACCTCTCTGGGCCCAGCATTCGCCTTTTTTGCTTTACTGGAGGATGTTTGGGGTCAATGATCAAGGAATGGCTCATGATTGATGGGGATATCCCACACATGTCCGCATGGGTCCAAGCAAATACATCCAAATTGTTCTTTAAGAAATCCGTCAATTCTTTAGCAAGATTCGGACTTAACTGGGATCCAATCTTAAGGACCTTCTCCGGGTCACTGTCATCGATCGGTACATCCACAGTTGTCTCGTGGGGAGTCGCCATTCTACCCCCGGGTTCTTGATCCTCTCTGGGATCTATGTCCCCGGGCATCTCTATGGGAGACTCTCCAACGATTATCCTCTTTGGTTGCTATAAGGTCTCCACCCCCGGAGGGGGAGTGTGCCTTTAGTCTCGATATCCCTTCCATTGAGAAGTAACTTTAGTTCGGCAACGTAACACGCTCGCGCAGCAACTTGATCCCCTCTGACGATACCAATGCCAGCTTCTGTGGGGAATTTCAATAACAAGCACCAGGGGGCTATACAGGCTCTGAACTTTGCGAGGGCCGGTCGGCCCAAGAAGGCATTGTATGGCGATTCAACATCCAAAACCACAAAGGGAAGGATTCTCACTCTTTGGCGTTCTCCTTCCCCAAGTGTAACTGGTAACTCTACATAACCCATTGGAGCGGTGGATGCTCCGTTGAATCCACGGATCCATCCTTGGCAGGGCTTTAAGTCTTTTATTTCGAGATTCATCTGGTCAAAGGCCTTTTTGAAAAGAATATTAACGGAACTCCCATTGTCCACCAGAACCTTATGAATAGTGGCTAGCCCAATGGATACTGTAATTACAAGTGGATCTTCAGTTGGAGCATGGACTCCGATGGTTTCTCGTTCTCGGAAAACAACATCATCAGTCATCATCTTCTGCTGCTTCACCGGGGTACTGTCCTCGGGGTTGCTACATTCCCCCACCTCGAGGTGTTGTTTGGCTGCATTGACGTATTGATCCAATGCTTTGGAACTGTGCCCAGCAAGATAAAGTCCTCCGATCACGGTATTGATAACAATATTCTTTCCTTTTTGCTGAGCAGTCGGCCTAGCAGCAAGTTGATTTTGATTCTGATTTGGGGCCTGCGCTGCTTGTCCCCTGTCCCTGGGCGTTACTCTGTATTCATCTAGCTTTCCTTCTCGAAGCAGCCTTTCGACTACATCCCTCAGGTGACGACATTCATTCGTCGAATGGCCGTGGATTTGATGAAAGAGACAAAACTTCCCTGTTTCATGCTCTTTCTCTGTCGACTCTCTAGGAGGTGGCCTCTTATTCTGGAGGACTTCGTACGCATCCATGAAGATATTTTCCAGAGTATCACTTATGGGTGTATAACTTTCAAAGGCCCTGGGACGAGTCCTTCTCTGGGAGTCGTTCCCTCGGCCCCTCTTCCGGTTGTTGTCGTTACCATTGTTATTGTTGTTACCTGGCTGGCGACCACCCTGATTCTGATTTCCGACGTTAACTTCAACTTTCCCCGAGCTGTCTCCAGTCTGTTTGATGGCGACATTGCCATGAATTTCCTCCTTATCAGTTGTTTTAACCTTTCGGTTCGCGTATACCTCTTCCCGGCGTAGATGTACGTTGGCTTTCTCGTAGAATAACTCTCTAGTGTGGGGCGGTTTGCCTGCCAAGTACCTCCCGAATTCAGTGTCCTTATCTACTCCATCAATCAGTGCTGCGACAATGGTCGGTTCATGAGGATCTTTAACCTCAGTAGCGGCCAAATTGAAACGATCCAGGTACATCTTTAGACTTTCGCCTGGTCGCTGTTTGACAAGGAACAAATCGATCACAATTTTTGTCTTCTGTGCGTAGATACGGAATTGTTCTACGAACTTCTCGCTCAGCTCCCTGAAGCTAGAAATCGACCTCGCCGGCAGGCGAGTAAACCATAACAAAGCCACGTCCTCCAGGAATATGGGAAACGCTTTACACTTAACCGCGTCAGAAGCGACGGCAGCGGTCATCGACCAAGAGTATCTCATTAGGTGCTGGACAGGATCAGATCTTCCCGCATATCGGTTCATTTGTGGCATGTTGAAACACCTTGGAAAAGTCGCATCCAAAATATCGTCAGTAAAAGGGGTATGACTGCGGTCGATCCCCCAATCTTCGTTCCGCGCTCCACGGCTGTCGGCCAGAATCTGGTGGACCATGGCTGCAACATTTGCACTGGTCAAAGGAGGTTCAGGATCAGTGCCTCTGGCCCGACGAGGTTCTCTGATCTCTCTTCGGGAAGCAGCCACAAAATCCGGGGCTCGGAAAGGGCTTCGCTGCCCCCTGTTATCATGAGTATGCATGCGGCGACGGGGATGAGGTGGTCTGTTATGCACAGGACTGTTCACATCTCGAGTCCTGAGAGCCGTTGCTTGACCATTCACATTACGGTTTGTGGGCCCCTCCCCTAGCTCTTCTTCTTCCTGTGAGGGAAGGGTTCCGAACCGAAGCTGTTCTATGTTTTCGGCTCTCTCATACGGTCGCCGCGGAGGTCTCGGCGATTCTTCAGACGAAGAAGAATATACTGGGGTGAGTGGACGAACCGGCGATGCTCTTTGCCTTGCTAGCTCATCAAGTCTTCTATCCATAGCCGTCAAATTTTGCCGCAGGATGGAACTTTCCTGCCTTTGAGCAGCCAACTCATCAAACAACCTATCCCACATTTCGGCGAAGCGAGAGAGATCCCCCTCAGTGACAGGAGCGGCAGGATCATATTGTTCATCATCACTCTCTCTTATGCGCAAAGAGCTCGAACCGGGTCGAGCAGAGGTTCCGGGATGATAGGAGTGGGTCATAGGTTCTTTTCCAGGTCGAGTTGTAGTCTGACCATCAGTTCAGATAGTTGCGGTTCGTGGGTGGCGATTCGCTGCGCCCCCCTGAGATCGACTCGTGGTCGTGGTACGCGGAGGCTGCGAGGTGTTACCTCGGGATCGAGTAACAACCCCTTCAGTGGCACGGATCGTCTCGTTCTCATCGACTCGGAACGTGGTGTCTTCGTCGGATCGGTTCGCCCCCTGCGCTCCGCGATCCAAAGTTTCTTCGTTGCCCAGTTCGTGCACACTCTCCTCAATCGTTTCGTTGGTCTGTGAAGCTTTAGATCTTTTTCCAGCCATGATATCCGAATCGCTGGAATCCTCAAAGAAGCGAATAGTGAAACTTTAGGACTGAGGCTCTCAGTGAAAGCACCAAAAATGTTAGATCGAAATTTGGACCTAACACCCAAATTGTTATGAATGCTAGAGAATTTCAAATGAAGAACGAGGAAAACGAAAATAACACTCAGAATTTATAGTGGTTCGGCGTTAACGAGCCTACGTCCACTTTATATATTATTGATTATGCTTTAAAAGCTAATACAACAATGATTTCTCTCAATATTTCAGTAGTTTGACAACAATGGCGGATTCAGTACTCAATATTGCCAAAAGGATCCCGAAAAATGCCAAGCTCTGGGCTACTTATAGCTGATTTTGTCAGGCGGATCGTGGACACGTGGCATGAATCCCGAGAGCATCGTATCGCATCGCCACCGTTGGAGAAACAGTCAAATTAGCCGTTGTGGACAGGTGTCGTGATCTGCTTGAAAATCGGATCGTGCAGATGGGGAGAATCGGTCCAAGTGACGGTTAGGGACACGTGTCGCCAGATCCGTGCGATTCGGATCGCTGAAGACTAGCTCGCGCTTGAATAGGTCAGAGGGTTCGCCATGCACCAGGGGATCGGATCGGTTCACTCGGGGTAACAATATAAGTTTGGAACGGATCGCCCGGATGCGTCGTTCGCTGATGAGATGGGGCGATCCATAGAGACGCGATTCGATATTGGGCGAGACGATGGTGTGCGATCCGGTGGTGGTCGAGATGATGGTACGCGATTCGATATTGGGCGAGACGATGGTGCGCGATCCATTCCTT
The DNA here is from genome assembly GCA_030737875.1 of Allium sativum. Classification (NCBI taxonomy): domain Eukaryota; kingdom Viridiplantae; phylum Streptophyta; class Magnoliopsida; order Asparagales; family Amaryllidaceae; genus Allium; species Allium sativum. Next base: position 399,423,735 of record CM060926.1, on the reverse strand, counting down.
CATGTCCTTAGATATCGTGGTTTCCTGCTTTCCTCTTACGAATGATCCTGGGTGGCTTGGTCAAAAAGCGAGCCAACAGGTTCTTTGTATGTTCATTTCCTTCTTCCTTTTCCTTCTAACGACCCGTTCCGTGCTAACTGGACATGTGTACAGCGCACTTTTGGAGTAAAATGTCGGTTGGTGCGGGGCGGGCCGTCACACTTGGTATCAGAGCTCTAGGTTGCATAGTTAACCTAGGGAAAGACACTAGGGAGAGATAGTACGTATAGTAGAGCGCGTATTTGTGATTACTTTGGTTTTCAAAAGCTATATATGTATATACTATTAGTAGTATAAAGATGAAGTCGCACTGCACTAGCACCACTATGGGGTCGTTAATCGTTTCCCTTTTTCAGATTGATGATGAGCCGAGATACGAGGGGTGCTGGTAGAGGGACCAACCAAGGGAATGCCGCTGACATGAGGGCGATGTTTACTAACCTCATGAGAGATATGCTTAGAGAAGTGCAAGGGGCAGTTCCCAATCCCGGAGTTGGTGTTGGCCCAGTAGTGCAGGCGCCTTGGGTCGATTTCGCCCAGTTGTGCAAGGATTACACTAATCTTGGTGGAAAGCCGTTCCACGAAACGGAGTCGTCCACGGATGTTCAGGACTGGATGGATTGCTATGACCGTATCTTCGATGACTTGGGTCTTGAGGATGCGATGAAGAGAAGGCTAGCGTCTCGTCGGCTGCAAGGGCGAGCGATGAATTGGTGGAATGCCATTAGAACAGCTACTCCAGAAGATCAGGTTACTTGGGATCAGTTCAAGGCTCGGTTTAGCGAGAAGTTTATTCCAGCTGCCTAGAAGTCAGTGTTGTTTAAGAGGTTCTTGGAACTCAAGCAGAACGGAAGGGCAGTTTATGATTATATTGCTGAGTTCGACACTTTGTCGAAGTATGGACTGTCTCTTATTGACACTCCTGAGAAGAAGAATGAGAAGTTCATTACTGGCCTGGATGGATACTTGGGGGAAAGGCTTATTAATCACATCGATGAGACTTTTGAATCGATCGTGGGGAAGGCTTTGAGATCAGAGAGTCTTTACCCTAAGTCAAAGACTAAGGCTGCCTCTGTAGAAGGGCCAAAGCCGCAAGCAGGTGGTGGAGGCAAGAATAACTCTCAGAATAAGAGAAAGCAGGACCAATCTAAAGGTGGTCAGAAAAAGAGCAAGAATGATGTTGAGTGCTTCAGCTGCGGAAAGAAGGGCCATTATGCTAAAGAATGTCGGGCCAAGCCAGTGGAAAGGAAGTGCTACAACTGTGGTCAAGTGGGACATCATAAGGATAAGTGTCCGCAACCTCTTAAGTTGAAGCAGATTGTGAAAGCATATGCTATTGATGTTGTTCCTTCTCCGTCGAATGCCCCAACTGCGGCGGAGAAATGAAAGAATGTTGTTATTCAAGGTATGCTTTCTATTTATGATATACCAGTTCGAGTTTTGTTTGATACTGGGGCTTCCCGTTCCTTCATATCTAGTGACCTGGTAGATAGGTTGGGACTGGAACCCGAGATAGTCGATAGACCATTGGTTGTGACGAACCCGATTGGTGGTTCGACTAGCCTTAGTATGATTTGCAGGAATTTGGTCTTATCGAGTCATGGATGTATGTTTGTATGTGATTGCTTTGTTTTGGGCTTTACTGGATATGGCATTATATTGGGAGTCGATTGGCTCCAAAGATACGGGGTGGTGGTAGACTGTGAGGGATTTTTGGTGATAGTGAGGGCGGATGATGGGCGGAGGGTAGTGTTTGGTAGCCTACCTAGTGATGGGGTTATGGCTAGTTTTGTAAATTCCCTCGACATCCCGCAGGATGAGTTGTCAGATGTGCCCGTGGTTGGCCAGTATCCGGACGTCTTCGAGTAGGTGACCGGGCTTCCACCACACCGAGAGATTGAGTTCCGTATTGATTTAGTTAAAGATGCCAGACCTATAGTGATGCCACTTCGTTGTATGGCACCAAGGGAGCAGCGAGAGCTCGGGGTGCAAGTCAGCAATCTTTTGAAAAAGGGATTTATTAGAAGGAGTGTCTCCGAGTGGGGAGCACCAGTTGTGTTTGCCACTAAGGCAGATGGTTCCCTTCGTTTGTGTGTGGACTATCGCGAGTTGAATAAGGTGACGAGGAAGAATAAGTATCCTCTACCATGGATAGACGATTTGTTTGATCAGCTGGAAGGAGCTAGAGTGTTCTCCCAGTTGGACCTCGCGACAGGATTTCATCAGCTACGAGTAGCGGATGAGAGTGTTCCGAAAACGGCATTTAGGACGACGTCTGGATTTTATGAGTGGTTGGTCATGCCATTTGGGTTGACCAATGCACCAGCCTATTTTGTGGATCTTATGAATCGAGTATTCAGAGATCAGTTGAATAAGTTTGTTCTTGTGTTCGTGGATGATATCCTTGTTTATTCAAGGAAAGAGGAGGAACACAAGGGGCACTTGAGGATAGTGATGGAGGTGTTGAGGAAACACCAATTGAAAGCGAAATTCTCTAAGTGTCATTTTTGGAGAAGGGAAGTGAGATTCTTGGGTCTTGTTGTTCAGAGAGTGGTATTGTCATGGACCCTGCGAAGGTGGCTACGGTACAGGATTGGCCTACACCCAAGAATGCGACAGATGTAAGAAGTTTCTTGGGATTAGCTGGATATTATCGTAAGTTTATCTAGGACTTCTCCAAGATAGCAGCACCGTTGACTCAATTGACTAAGAAGAATCAGTCTTTCGTCTGGGACGGAGTGTGTGAGTGAGGATGCCTTCAAGAGTCTAAAGGAGAAGTTGACGCGTGCGCCAGTGTTAGTCATTCCTAAAGGGAATGAAGAGATGACGGTATACACAGATGCTTGTGGTACCGGACTGGGTGCAGTATTGATGCAAGGAGGTAGGGTTGTAGCTTATGCTAGTCGACAGCTAAAGCCTCATGAGAAGAAGTATCCTACCCATGATTTGGAATTGGCAGCGATTGTATTTGTGCTGAAGATGTGGAGACACTATCTCTTGGGAGAAAGATTTGAGATGTTTACCGATCATAAATCGTTAAAGTATCTCTTCTCCCAGAAGGATTTGAATCTCCGTCAGCAGAGATGGTTAGAGTTATTGGCTTCGTATGATTTTGATATCGCATATACACCTGGGAAAGGTAATGCGGTAGCCGATGCTTTGAGTAGGAGACATGCCAGTTTAGGGGCAATGTTTCTTGAATGGAAGCAACTGGAGTATATCGCGGGGTTTGATTTCAGATCGAAGTGCGAATTGGATCAAGTCATGCTAGCAAGTTTGACGATCAGACCCACTTTGATAGAGCGTATTGGTTCCAGTCAGAGGGACGATCCTAATCTATTGGAAATCATCTCCAAGTTAGAGATGAACATCGAAGGTGAGGAGGTGAATGTGTATGGGCTTGATCGAGATGGATGGCTTCGAAAGAATGGAAGACTAGTTGTGCCCAACGTAGATAGTTTGAGAGATGAAGTGCTTAGATAATGTCATCACTCAAAACTGACTATACATCTCGGTGGTAATAAGATGTATTGAGACATGAAGCAAACCTACTACTGGGAAGGGATGAAAAGAGACGTTGGGAAGTTTATATCCAAGTGCATGAATTGCCAGCTAGTTAAAGCCGAGCAAAAGAAGCCTAGTGGTTTGTTGCAACCATTAGAAATTCCCGAATGGAAATGGGAGCAAGTCTCGATGGATTTCATCGATGGTTTACCAAGGACTAGATCGGGATATGATAGCATTTGGGTAATTGTGGATCGATTGACTAAAAGTGCAAGATTTATACCAGTTAAATCGACCAGAACAGCAGCCAAGTTGGCAGAATTGTATATGAAATGGGTAGTGAGATTTCATGGAGTACCCAAAAGCATTTTGAGTGACCGAGACCCGTTGTTTACTAGTGGGTTTTGGAAGAGCTTACAAGAGGCTCTAGGGTCAGGATTACATCTCAGTACCACATATCAACCTCAGACCGACGGTCAGACGGAGAGGGTGAATCGTATATTGGAAGATCTCTTGAGTGCTTGTATATTGGATTTTGGTGGATCATGGGATGACCATTTGAATCTAGTAGAGTTTGCATATAGTAATAGCTACCAATCCAGTATCGGTATGGCCCCATATGAAGCTTTGTATGGAAGACCATGCAACTCACCATCATGTTGGATAGAGACTGGCGAGAAGTTTGTGCTTGGACCAGATGTGGTGAGGGAAACTTCCGATAAGATTAAGATCATTCATCAACGAATGAAAGCTGCCCAAGATAGGTAGAAGAGTTATGCTGATAAGAGGAGAAGAGACTTGAAATTCTCCGTTGGTGACTTGGTGTTTGTCAAGATCTCTCCGTTAAAGAGCGTGATTCGATTTGGTAGGAGAGGCAAGTTAGCACCAAGATTTGTTGGCCCATTCCCTGTTCTTGAACTAGTCGGGAATTTGGCGTATAGAGTTGGCTTACCAAAGAAAATGGCGGAAGTTCACTATGTATTTCATGTTTCCCAACTAAGGAAGTTCGTCCACGACTCAGATATGACTATTTCACCTGATCAGTTAGAGGACTTCGAAGTAGAACCCGAGGCGGTTGGGAGCCGCAAGCCGATTCGTATTGTGGGGCACGATACGAAGCAACTTCGAAGGAAGGCGGTGAAGCTAGTCAAGGTTCTGTGGGGCAAGGACGAGAATGATTGTACTTGGGAGACAGAGAAGGGCACTAGGGAGGCATATCCAGAACTCTTTGCCTGGTAAGACTTACTTCGTAATTTAGTTTTTCTGCATGCTAGGGTAGACTTGTTTAGCTTGTTTTGCATGTTTGATTGTTGTTTTATGATTGATAGGCATGCGGGACCTGTGTGTGTGTTTTGATAAGGGAATTTCGGGGGCGAAATTTCTTAAGGGGGGAGAGTGTAACGACCCGCATTCTATGCAACGGAGGATCGTAGAATATTTATTCCTTTCCCATATGAAGTTGTATGGTCATGTAACTTTGGGAAACATCCATTAGAGTCATTTCCCATGCTTATGATTTTTGTCGATTTTTAAATGACCATTTTGCCTCTAGTTGATCTTGTTTTGGCCATAACTTCTGACCTGAAACCACTTCCGTTAGATTCGTTTGATGGTTTACCTTTCCGTAGAGTGGTCACAATAGTCAAACGGACTTACCGTTTGGGAGATATGGCTGAAATAAGGTTTGGAGGGTGAAAAACTGCTTAACCGGGCCAAATCGGGTGATTAGTGAGTAGGCCCATAACCCATTTCGGGATTAGGGTTATGGGAAGGCTGAAATGAGATAGAGAATCATTCCATTTCAGTTTTCTAGCCTCCACTTATCACCAAGGAACCCTAAAAATGGCCTCCAACCTTTAAATCACCTCCAAATCACCTTTTGGTCAAGGATTTGGCTTAGCAACCTCTAATCAAGGAAGATCTACCCCAAAGCAACATTGGAGCTGCTGTTTAGCATTGAGATTCACATCAAATCAGAGATTTATTTCAGATCTTAGTTTATTTGTGGCTAAGGTGAGTGATTTGCATAGTTTTACACTAATTATGGCTAGTTAAGGGTAATTAGTGCTAATTAGCGAATTTAAGCATGATATAATTCGGGAAAAATGTTCATAAATCCTTAAATGATGTTTTAGACCTCTTATATGAATTTGGGTTAATTTGGTTAAGTTTTGTTAATCCTATCATTAGTTTCACCTAAACATGCTTAAGGGGAAATATGGGATTTTGGGGTATGTTTGATCCATTTTAACCTATCATATTGATGTTTTGATGTTTGTGGTTGATCATGCATGTTGCTATGACTGTATGAAATGCTTTGTGATTGATTTCAATAGTTAGAATGGTCGAAAACGCCGTCGAATGGCGTAAACACTTACTGGAACAGTTTCAGAAAAACAGTGCAGATTTCGGATCGGATCGGATGTAGGGCTCGGATCGGATATGTTGAACTGGGCAAGGGGTTCGATCGGATCGGAACCTGACACTTGGGAGAATTGGCAAAAAGGAAGGCCACGCTAACTGAACTGGGATCAGATCGGATTAAGGAGGACGGATCGGAGCGGAAGCATGAAGACGGATCGGAGCGGAGGCATGAAGACGGATCGGATAGGAGCATGTGAAGGAGGCATGGAGACGGATCGGAGCGGAAGCACGAACTGGAAGAGGACCCGACCCGACCCGAGGAGAAATACTCGACCCGAACCAGAAGAGGACCCGACCCGACCCAATGGAGGACACCCGACCCGAACCGACAACTTGAAGAGAATCCGACCCGACCCAGTATTGACCAATAACCCGAGATGCAAAGGTAGTCCAATATGGGAAGTTAGAGCTCAGGATCCAGTTGGGAACCGACGAGTTCACTTCATGGTTGGACTTTGCTGCGGGACGTGTGCTAAGGAGTTGTCGACGTTCATAACTTCGATTCACCACTAAAAATGGATGATGGCTACTTATCAGTGCAGTAGGGTCATTATGACCTGAGGGGCAAGGTGATGGTAGCAAGACTACGTTATCAGTGCAGTAGGGTCATTATGACCTGAGGGGCAAGGTGATGCCTAGTAAAACTATGAGCCAGCGCAGATGGGGTGAACAAATAAATGGGGCAAGTGGACATAGTAAGGATTGGTAAGGCTATGAGCCAGCGCAGATGGGGTGAATAACTCCATGGGGCAAGTGGACATAGCGAGGAATTAGTGGCTACGTTTTCAGTGCAGTGAAGCCATTTATGACTTCATGGGGCAGAGTGATCGTAGCAAGGTATGTTAGGTAATCGAAGTGGTGAATATCGTATGCTTTACGCACTGAGTGAGAGATGTGAGGATGGATGTTATGTTTGATTGTTTGCCATCATTATGACAAGCACACTTCCCGCACCTCCGTATCTTTACACCGTTTGATATGGTACCTTAGAGTGTTGTACAGTATGTAGTGCTAACTCTTTGGTTGCAGGTCCAGGTTCAGGTATGTTTCTAGTCTACCTGTTATTGTTCACTTTAGATGCTTATCGCTCATACCAGGCTTTATGTCTTACCCAGAGTTTTATGTCTCCTCTTATTACTCTGGGTGCTCACACGAGCAGACTAGAGACAGGTTAGCTGGTGGTGCGCGAGTAGCTGATTCGGAGACAGGCAAGAGGCTTCCACGTATGATATATATATATACACACACATTCTCCCTGTGTCGTTGGTGGTCGCTACTTAGGCATTAGTAGTGTACCTCCTTCATCTTACTTTTGCTTTGAGACAGTTTGAAAAGTTGTAATAAGCTGTATTTTGGATTTCCGCTGCTATGATGTTTAGTTCTGGTTTTTAGCTTATGCACTGTCTCTCCTATTTCATGTCAAGTATGTTATTATTATATTTTGTTCTATGCGCTGTGAGACATTCTACAGGTTCTTTGTATGTTCATTTCCTTCTTCCTTTTCCCTCTTATGACCCGTTCCGTGCTAACTGGACATGTGTACAGCGCACTTTTGGAGTAAAATGTCGGTTGGTGCGGGGCAGGCCGTCGCACTTGGTATCCGAGCTTTAGGTTGCGTAGTTAACCTGGGGAAAGACACTAGGGAGAGATAGAACGTATATGAGAGCGCGTATTTGTGATTACTTTGGTTTTCAAAAGCTATATATGTATATACTATTAGTAGTATAAAGATGAAGTCGCACTGCACTAGCACCACTATGGGATCGTTAATCGTTTCCCTTGTTCAGATTGACGATGAGCCAAGGTACTTTGGTATCAGAGATTATTTCAGATCTAAAGTTTGTTTGTGGCAAAGGTGAGTGATTTGCATTGTTTTTCACTAATTACGGCTAGTTATGGTAATTAGCGAAGATTAGCGAAATTATGGCTCAGAAAAATCTAGAAAAATTCCTAAAATTCTAAAACATCATTTTATGTCTCTGATATGAATTTGGGTTAATTTCGACTAATTTTGCAAATCCCAGAATCTGGGGGATTAAGGGGTGATTAGTGATAATTAGCGAATTTATGCATGTTAAAAATCTGGAAAAATATTCAGAAATTCTTATATATTGTTTTAGACCTCTGTTAGAAAATTTGGCTAATTTGGATAAGTTTTGCTAATTATATGCTTAAACATGATTAAGAGGGATTAAGGGAAAATATGGGGTTTTGGCTATGTATGATCCATTTTAACCTACCATATTGATGTTTTGCTGTTTGTGGATGTTTATACATGTTGCTATGACTGTATGGTATGCTTTGTGATTGTTTAGAACAATTAGAATGGTCGAAAACGCCGTCGAATGGCGTAAACAACTCGCTGGACAAAGTGCAGGAACTGCAGACAGGGACCGGATCGGATCCCCTTTATCCGAACTGAACCACTCTCCACGATCCGACCCGATTCGCTTGTGGTGATGGAGACCGACCCGATCCGCCTGGAAGCTCGTGAACAGGTGGCCAAGGAGGTGCAACTCGCGAACCGAACCGCCCGTGGAGTATTCTTCTCCGACCCGAACCCGATGGCATCCTCCGATCCGACCCGAAGGAACTTGTCGTGAACCGAGATGTTAAGTACGACCTGGGTTGTATCCGAACTGATCCGGAGCTTGCCTACGATCTGAACCACCACGAGTTGGAGTATGGAGCACGACTCGACCCGATCCGGTGCATCATGGAGGGACTTGAGGAACTCGATCCGGTCCGAGGTGATGAAGCAATCCGAACCGAACCAAGGAAGACTGAACCGATCCGGTGAAGACTAAAAACCCGAGATGCAAAGGTAGTCCAAATGGAAGTTAGAGCTCAGGATCCAAAAGGGAACCAATGAGTTCACTTCGTGATTGGGCTTTGCTGCGGGACGTGTGCAAAGGGGTTGTCGGTATTCTTTACTTTGGTTCACCACTGAGAGATGGATGGTGGGCTTGTAGTGATAGTTACACGGGATTGGATTCCGTCATGGCCCAAAGAATTAGGTGACCAAAGCAGTGGATATCGTATGCTTTACGCACTGAGTGAGGGATGTGAGGATGATTGCTATGCTTGATTGTTTGACATCACTATGACATGCACACCCCCACCCCTGTTATCTTTATACCATTTGAAATGGCACCTTAGAGTGTTGTACAGTATGTAGTGCTAACTCTTTGGTTGCAGGTCCAAGTTCAAGTATGATTGGATTATACCTGTTATTGTTATGTTTTGTTGCTTATCGCTCATACCAGACTTTATGTCTGACCCAGAGTTTTATGTCTCCTCTTATTACTCTGGGTGCTCACACGAGCAGACTAGAGACAGGTTAGCTGGTGATGCGGGAGTAGCTGATTCGGAGGCGGGTAGGAGGTTTCCACGTATGATATATAGATATTCTCCCTGTGTCGTTGGTGGTCGCTACTTGGGCATTAGTAGTGTACCTCCTTTATCTTGCTTTTGCTTTTGAGACAATTTGAAAAGTTGTAATAATGTTTAACTTAGGATCATAAGTTGTACCTACGTTTTCCGCTGCTATGTTAGTTGCTTTAGCTTATGCACTGTCTCACCTGTTTTATGTCAAGTATGTTATTATTATATTTTATTCTATGCGCTGTGAGACATTCTACAGGTTCTTTGCTAGTTCATCTCCTTCTTCCCTTTTCTTCTGACGATCCGTCCCGTGCTAACTGGACATGTGTACAGCGCACTTTTGGAGTAAATGTCGGTTGGTGCGGGGCGGGCCGTCATATTTGGTATCAGAGCTCTAAGTTGCGTAGTTAACCTAGGGAAAGACACTAGGGAGAGATAGTACGTATATGAGAGTCCGTACTTGTGATTAATTTGGTTTTCAAAAGCTATATATATATACACTATTAGTAGTATAAGAATGAAGTCGTAATGCACTAGGACCACTATGGGGTAGTTAATCATTTCCCCTTTTATAGATTGACGATGAGCCGATATGCTAGAGGTTCTGCTAGGGGGATCAATAATGGGAATGCTCCTGATATGAGGACGATGTTCACTAACTTCATGAGGGAGATGCTTAGGGATGTTCAAGGCGCAGTTCCCAATCCCGGAATTGGTGGTGGTCCAATAGTGCAGGCGCCTAGGGTCGATTTCGCCAAGTTGTGCAAGGATTACACTAACCTTGGTGGGAAGCCGTTCCACGGAACGGAGTCGGCCATAGATGTTCAGGATTGGTTGGATAGCTGTGATCGTATCTTCGACGACTTGGGTATTGAGGATGTGATGAAGAGAAGGGTAGCGTCTCGTTAGCTGCAAGGGGGAGCGATGAATTGGTGGAATGCCATTAAGACAGCTACTCCAGAGGATCAAGTTACTTGGAATCAGTTTAAGACTCGCTTTTGTGATAAGTTTATTCCAGCCGCTCATAAATCAGAATTGTTCAGGAAGTTCTTAGAGCTTAAGCAGAATGGTAGGGCAGTCTCGGAGTACAACGCAGAATTCGATAGTTTATCGAAATATGGATGGTCCCTTATTGATACAGTCGAAAAGAAGAACGAGAAGTTCATAACTGGTTTGGATGGGTACTTGGGGGAAAGACTTATAAACCATATCGATGAGACGTTCGAGTCTATTGTAGGAAAGGCATTAAGGTCAGGGAGGCTTTTCCCTAAGTCGAAGACTGAGGTTGCTACATCATCTGCAGAGGAGCCAAAGCCGCAAGCAGGCGGTGAAGGCAAGAAGAATTCTCAAAACAAGAGGAAGCAGAACCCGACCAAGGATGGTCAGAATAAGAAAAATAAGAAAGATAGAGAATGCTTTAGTTGTGGCAAGAAGGGCCACTATGCCAGAGATTGCCGAGAAAAGACTGGGTAGAGGAAGTACTTTAACTGCGGCCAGGCGGGACATCACAAGGATGATTGCCCACAACCTGCTAGGGAGAAGCAGATTGTGAAAGCGTATGCCATCAACGATGTTCCTTCTTCGTCGAATGCTCCAAGTGCAGCGCAGAAGGGAAAGGGTGTCATTATAAAAGGTATGCTTTCTATTTAAGATGTTTTTTTTCGGGTATTGTTTGACAAACCCGAGATAGTCGATAGACCTCTAATTGTGACGAACCCGATAGGTGGTTCGACTGATCTTAGTATGATTTGTTGTGCTTGGTCTTATCGGGTCATGGATGTATGTTTCCTTGTGATTGCTTTGTTTTGGTCTTTACTGGGTTTAGCATTATTTTGGGGAGTCGATTTACTCTAAAAGAATAGGGTGGTATTAGGTACCTACCTAGTGATGGCGATAGTAACTGGAGTAAAGGAAGCTAAGAGGTTATCATTATAATAAGTTCTAGTTGTCTCTGGGAGGCAAATGAGTGCTCCAGTGCTAGATTGTTTTGCTAGTATCACCTCACGTGGGTTGTCCGAACTCGGAGAAGATGTTCCTTCGGTGTTTGTATGATATTGGTTTAGGCCTTTGGGGCTTGTGCTTAGGGAATGTCGACTTCGACTAGGATGGTTTGTGCGAGGGGTAAATAGTTGTTGTGATTTTTCATTGGATGATATCTTGGTTTACTCGAGGAGTGATGGGCATACGGAACATGATAAGACTGTTCAATGGTATAGACTGCCCAGAGTTAGACTCGATAGGGTTATGAGATTGCTCGAGTGAGACTCGAGAAAGATGCAAAGTAATGGATTGTTTAGGACCCTATGTTGATGTTCCCTATTGGATAGTAAAACTTTGAAGGAATAGGATGTGCTCGTTGATCATGGAAGATACAACGAAGATTAGGGCGATTCAGGTTGGACTTGAACTCGTAAGAGGAAAATGGGTGTTCGTTGATCTTGGAGATGCAACGAATAAGGAGACGACAACTCACGTTGGACTAGAGTTTGTCGGTACTGGATACTCAAGACTGGGTCTGAGTTATAGATTGACTCGAGTTGGACTCGAGAAGGCTGCTAGGAATTTGATTCGGCTCGAGTTGGACTCGAGAGGGCAGAAATAAAATGGATAGACTTGGGTTGGACTTAAGTATTTTAGGCGGACTAAAAGCAGGGGAATCTGGGGACGCCCGTTACCTTGGATCCGTTGGACGTGATCTAGTTATCCTAGGAGGATAAATGTACGTTGGACGTATGGTAGTCCGTAGAGAGGCGGGGCTTCCATTGGCCTGGGATTGGTTGGACCAGTCAAGTAGGCACCGGTGTATGTATGGAGGCTGGGCTTCCATTAGTTATTGATGTTGGTTGGACCAGACATACTAGAATCGACATATTGGGATTGGTTAGACCAGTCATGTAGGTGTCGATGTGTTTATGAATTTAGCAGGTGATAGGTAGGACTTGTTTGATGAGTGTTATGGTTGCTATGTTGTTCCTATTTTTCTTCCCTTGAGTAGACTATCACCTGTAGGGTTCCAGCGATGGGGAACAAAGTGATTGTAGTAGGACTATGAGCCAGTGCAGTAGAGTCGTCATGACTCGAGGGGCAAAGTGGACATAGTAAAGGAATAGTAAGGCTATGAGCCAGTGCAGTGGAGTTGTTATGACTTCATGGGGGCTGAGTGGACATAGCAAAGGACTAGTGGCTATTGATCAGTGCAGTGGAGTTGCCATGACTCCATAGGGCAGAGTGATCATAGTAAAGGATTTGGGTACGGTAATAGTTGCATTGAGTAGGAGACATGCTAGTTTAGGGGTTTTGTTTCTAGGATGGAAGCAACTAGAGTATATCACAAGATATGATTTCAGACCCAAGAGTGAATTGGATTCAGAAACGCAAGTAAGCTTGACGATTAGATTGATTTTGATTGAGTGGATTGGTTCTAGTTAGAAGGACGATCCTAATCTATTGGAAACCATCTCTAGGGTAGAGATGGGTATCGATGGAAAGAGAATGATCAAGTAAGGATTTGATCAAGAAGGGTGGCTTCGAAAGAATAAGGGACTAGTTGTACCCAACGTAGATGGACTGAGAGGTGAAGTGCTTAGAGCATATCATCACCCGAAATTGACTATATATCCCAGTGGTAACAAGATGTATTGAGACATGGAGCAGATCTACTACTGGGAAAGGATAAAGAAAGACGTTGGGAAGATTATGTCCAAATGCATGAATTGCTAGTTAGTTAAAGCTGAGCAAATGAAGCTTAGTGGTTTGTCACGACCGTAGAGAACAAGTCTCAAATGGATTATATTGATAGTTTACCAAGGACTAGGTCAGGTCATGATGGTATTTGAGTGAATTGTATATTAGAGAATGAAGGCTACCCAAGATAAGCAGAAGACTTATCTCGATAAGAGACGAAGAGATTTGGAATTCTTCATTAACAACTTGGCGTTCGTCAAGATCTCTCCATTGAGAATGTGATTCAGATTGGTTGGAGAGGTAAGTTAGCACCAAGATTTGTTGGTCCATTCCCAGTCCTCGAGCAAGTTGGGAATTTGGCGTATGAAGTAGAGCTACCTGACAAGATGGCAGGAGTTCACAACGTATTTCATGTTTCCCAGTTAAGGAAGTTTGTGCAAGACCCTAATGTGGCTATTTCACCAGATCAGTTGGACGATAGCAAGGTTGAACCCGAGGCGGTTGAGAACCGCAAGCCTATGCGTATTATTGGGAACGATACGAAGCAGCTTCGAACGAAGGCGGTGAAAGGTGTCAAAGTCCAGTGGGGTGAGAATGAAAAAGACTATACTTGGGAAACAGAGGAGGATATAAGGAAGAAGTATTCAGAACTCTTTGCTTGGTAAGGTTTTGGTAGTGATAGTTTCTTCCCTTGTTAGTAAACCGCATGCTAGGATAGACTTGTTTTGCATGTTGATTGTTGTTTTATGGCTGATAGGCATGCGGTACCCTTTGTGTGTTTTGGTTAGGGAATTTCGGGGCAAAATTTCCTAAGGGGGGGGGGGGGAGAATGTAACAACCCGCATTCTACGCATCGGAGGATCGTGTAATATTTATTTCTTTTCCATATGAAGTCGTATGGTCATGTAACTTTGGGAAACAACCATTAGACTCATTTCCCATGTTCATGATTTTTGTTGATTTTTAAATGACCGTTTTGCCCCTAGCTGATCTTGTTTCGGCCATACCTTTTGATTGGAAAGGAATTTTGACCTGAAACCACCTCCATTAGATTCGTTTGATGATTTACCTTTCCGTAGAGTGGTCACATGTGAGGAACGGACTTACCGTTTGGGAGATATGGTTGAAACAAGGTTTAGAAGGTGAAAAACAGCTTAACTGGACCTAATTGAGGTGATTAGCAAGAAGGCCCATAACCCATTTCAGGATTAGGGTTATGGGGAGGCTGAAAACAATAGGAAAACGAATTTTATTTCATTTTCCAGCCGCCACAAACATGTCTTTCACCCTAGCCATGGCCTCCACCTTCTAATTTCATCCCAAATCGTCTCTAACCACTTTCTAATCGAAGATTAAGCAAAACTACATCAAATCAAGGGAGGGTAGCACCAAATCAGAGAGAGAGCTGCTGGAACACATAGGGATTGGATCCAAATCAGAGATTATTTCAGATCTAAAGTTTGTTTGTGGCTAAGGTGAGTGATTTGCATTGTTTTTCACTAATTACGGCTAGTTATGGTAATTAGCGAAATTATGGCTCAGAAAAATCTAAAAAAATTCCTAAAATTCTAAAACATCATTTTATGCCTCTGATATGAATTTGGGTTAATTTCGACTAATTTTGCAAATCCCGGAATTTGGGGGATTAAGGGGTGATTAGTGATAATTAGCGAATTTATACATGCTAAAAATCTGGAAAAATATTCTGAAATTCTTAAATATTCTTTTAGACCACTGTTAGAAAATTTGGCTAATTTGGATAAGTTTTGCTAATTATATGCTTAAACATGATTAAGAGGGATTAAGGGAAAATATGGGGTTTTGGCTATGTTTGATCCATTTTAACCTACCATATTGATGTTTTGCTGTTTGTGGATGTTTATACATGTTGCTATGACTGTATGGTATGCTTTGTGATTGTTTAGAACAATTAGAATGGTCGAAAACGCCGTCGAATGGCGTAAACAAGTCGCTGGACAAAGTGCAGGAACTGCAGACAGAGACCGGATCGGATCCCCTTTATCCGAACCGAACCACTCTCCACGATCCGACCCGATTCGCTTGTGGTGATGGAGACCGACCCGATCCGCCTGGAAGCTCGTGAACAGGTGGCTAAGGAGGTGCAACTCGCGAACCGAACCGCCCGTGGAGTATTCTTCTCCGACCCGAACCCGATGGCATCCTCCGATCCAACCCGAAGGAACTTGTCACGAACCGAGATGTTAAGTATGACATGGGTTGTATCCGAACCGATCCAGAGCTTGGCTACGATCCGAACCACCACGAGTTGGAGCATGGAGCACGACCCGACCCGATCCGGTGCATCATGGAGGGACTTGAGGAACTCGATCCGATCCAAGGTGATGAAGCAATCCGAACCGAAACAAGGAAGAAGGAAGACCGAACCAATCCAGTGAAGACTAAAAACCCAAGATGCAAAGCTAGTCCAAACGGAAGTTAGAGCTCAGGATCCAGATGGGAACCAATGAGTTCACTTCGTGATTGGGCTTTGCTGCGGGACGTGTGCAAAGGGGTTGTCGGTATTCATAACTTTGGTTCACCACTAAGAGATGGATGGTGGGCTTGTAGTGATAGTTACACGGGATTGGATTCCGTCATGGCCCAAAGTATTAGGTGGCAAAAGCAGTGAATATTATATGCTTTACGCACTGAGTGAGGGATGTGAGGATGATTGCTATGCTTGATTGTTTGACATCACTATGACATGCACACCCCCACCCCTGTTATCTTTATACCATTTGAAATGGCACCTTAGAGTGTTGTACACTATGTAGTGCTAACTCTTTGGTTGCAGGTCCAGGTTCAGGTATGATTGGATTATACCTGTTATTGTTATGTTTTGTTTCTTATCGCTCATACCAGGCTTTATGTCTGACCCAGAGTTTTATGTCTCCTCTTATTACTCTATGTGCTCACAGGAGCAGACTAGAGACAGGTTAGCTGGTGATGCGCGAGTAGCTGATTCGGAGGCGGGCAGGAGGCTTCCACGTATAATATATAAATATTCTCCCTTTGTCGTTGGTGGTCGCTACTTGGGCATTAGTAGTGTACCTCCTTTATCTTGCTTTTGCTTTTGAGACAGTTTGAAAAGTTGTAATAATATTTAACTTTGGATCATAAGCTGTACCTACATTTTCCGCTGCTATGTTAGTTGCTTCAGCTTATGCACTGTCTCACCTGTTTTATGTCAAGTATGTTATTATTATATTTTATTCTATGCGCTGTGAGACAATCTACAGGTTCTTTGCTAGTTCATCTCCTTCTTCCCTTTTCTTCTAACGTTCCGTCCCGTGCTAACTGGACATGTGTACAACGCACTTTTGGAGTAAATGTCGGTTGGTGCGAGGCGGGCCGTCACAGGAAACGTCAAAAGCAGAATGTTGAAGCGTCCCCAACAATGGAAAATCTTATTGACCGATTAGAGCAGGAATGGATTGCATAGGAAGATGAAGCAGGCACAAGTACAATGTTTCTTTATTTGTGCACTGCACTGCACTGTTGAGTGTGTCAGTTTAGCATGCATATTATGTTTCTGTAATGCCATATATTAATTTTCTATTCATTTTTTTGAACCTCGTAGATAAAGTACAAGGTCCAAAAAAACCTAGAGGGAAGTCAAAAATGACCGAGGCATGCTAGAACCCCTGATGATAAAGTAGTCATTGAGTTGAATGAGGATGGTCATTCAGTATCTGATAATATTACGGACTTAAGCAATTTTCTTGGGATACTAGCAAAAGATAATGTGTCTCTTACTTACATCAATTGGCATGTTGTTCCTGATCAATTAAAGCAACAAATGTTGGAATATGCTCTAGTACAGTCTATCACCCTAAACCATATATAGTTCAACTGACTTCTTAAATGTTTGGTTTTGATTAATTAGTTTGTTTACTGAATTTTTTGCTTGATATATTGTAGGCTAGGTATGTCATTCCAGAAGAAGGACAAAAGTGGGTCTTGAACATGCTTAACGGCTCTTGGTGGCAGTACAAGTCTCGCATCAAAGTGAGGTATTATAAAAAATATTCAACCGATGAGGAAAGACTTGCAAATAGGCCCAATACAATTTCGTTGGAGGAATTTAAAATGCTCTTGGAATACTGGGGGATGAAGCAGTTCAGTTACAACTTTAATGTGACCACAAAAGAAAACTAATTTGTATAATGCTAATTAATTAATCAGGCAATAGATGGAAAAAAGAAATAAATTAAATTAATGATATTCACATTTGTATAATGTTTAGTAGCTCATATTATCTTGTTTAGTGTTATTCTTTTCTTTAGTAGCTCGCATTATCCTTGTTTAGTGCTTTTTTTTTTGCATTTCCAGGCCCTAGCTGGTACTAATTCCACGTATTGTAACTCATTAAATGAGACACATACCATGGGTCCCAAAACTCATGCAGTAGCCAAAGAACAGATAGTGTGTGTTTTTTTTAACTTAAGTTTTTTTTTTTGTGATTGAGTTGAATTAGCCACATGATAATTCTAATTTGTTATATCATTGAATTATATTTTAAATCATTGTCACAATGTTCATAGGCAACAGCTAGATCTGTAAATTCTTAACATTGAATGTTAATAAATCTGCTTAATTTTTGGTAATCCTAATACTTGACAGAGAAAGAAGGACCCAGAAAAAGTCACCCCATCCGCTGCCTTGGTCTATTTGGAAACATATAAACGAGAACCGGGGAGAATTTACAAGACTAACATGGACGAACTAAAGGCCAAATACGTGAGTACATTAGATACTGAAATAGCAATACTTGTGCCAGTGTAATTGGCACATTGTATGTCTGTTGGAGCTGCTTATTAAATCAGAGACATAGTTAGTTTGAAAGAAAACTAGTTCTGTTAATAAATTCATTCTTGTCATCTTCCTATTTATATATATGCTTGCCTGGTTTTCATTTTGTAGGAGAAGATTCAAGCAATGGCGAATGTAGGAAACATTGCCGAGGTAGATGCACTTGTTTCTGGTGGGAATAGCCACACACGAAATTGGATTGTAGGAAGGCAAGGTAAAATGGTTGAAAATTCTTTAACAACTCCTGGTTCTTCGGACAATTATGTGCAAGAGCTGACCAAAAAAATAAGGCAAGTGCTTGAGGCGGATTTGGAAGAAAAGGTGAACAGAAAAGAGAAAGATAACGTGTCATGGGTGTTAAAAAAGCTAGATAAAGCTAATCCAGATCTTAATTTAGATGTTGGAGACTTTTGTGTCACCACAACAAGTGATAAAAATGACATTGGTACTCCTACAACCCCGACAACTGAATGAATTACTTGGATGGTATGTGCTAGCACTTGTGATATATTTGGATTGTTCTTTTAAATTATGAAACTTGTGGTATGTGTTCGTGATGGCACTTATGGTATGTTTTGGTGTTAGCACTTGTGGTATGTGTTGGTGATGACACTTTGAGTTGGTATATATAATTGGTCTGTCTGACTGTGGTGATGAATGTTTTGGGAGGATTTATTATATGAATATTTTGGTATATATATATATATATATATATGATTGTGGTACAATGATTTGGATTGAATATATGTACTGCATAATTTGTAACTACATGGTTGTATTATAGCTGTAGTTGATTTTTTTTTTCTGGTGTTGCATTTGATTTTTTTTTTACCATCACAGTTGATGTTTTTTGGTGTTGCATTACAGTGTTATGGTGCCGCATTAGATGGTGTTGTGATGTCGCATTAGATTGTTGTGGTATTGCATTAGATTGTGCTATGGTGTTGCATTAAGTGCAATATTATTAACTCCACAATTGTGACGACCCCATTTCCCGTACAGACGGAGACAAGGGTAATCTTTGGAATATAACACAGAAACAGATAATAGTAGAGCAGAAATAAATAAATACACCAGATAATGCACAATAGAATACGCTGGATAAACGTAATCATCAGAGTTACACAGTATACAGGATCATACTTAGTACAAATACAGTTCAGCTATACATAAATGTCTACAGCGGAAAATAAACATAATGTACAATAGGAGCTGACAACATAAAAAGAGATAAATGATAGAATCCATCTTCAGCTCCAGCTATCCAGAGAAAGCCAGCTAAAACCTGAATACAAGGCTGCCCGTGTAGAAAAAGGGGCACCCGAGTTTGAAAGTGAAACAAACTACGAGTCAGTCATGGGACTGGTATGAGAAATCTACTCAACACATTTATAATATGGCTAATCACAGGACCATGCCACTTTCGTGGAACAGGTTTACTCCATTGGTTTGCCAGTGCTTTAAAAACAAATCTTTCTTTTAAACATCGCAATGCTTTTTATAAAAATGAGGCCATTGTAAGACTCAGTTCCCATCACACAATGCAACACAAACCTGAGGATAGAGTTTTTACCTTATAACAGCCAAAATATGCTTGATACGAATAAAACAAAGGCATTTATATTATTGCTAGTGTTTATATGTTAGAAAAAATTTTTAAATCATAACTATCAATCGTAGACGGCATTAATGCCCCATGCCACTATGTCGCCATATATAGGTATACAATCAAAACCGCACAGTCACGTATTTGGAAATTGGATTTCCATCAGGAACCAAGGCAAAAGATAGTCCTTACCGAATTTGAGACGCTCTAGTCCGTGTCTCAGCATCAGAACGCATCAACCCTTTAGATCGTCAGGGCCGGTCCACCGAGTGTATTATTATGCCTGAACAATACGTTTCCCCGCCCTTTGGGGCGTCAATGAGCCAACAAATAACTCCATCGGACTCGGATCATCCGATCTAACCGAGGCGCCTCGCAACAGTAACAACCACGTAAGTCAAACTCGTCAGGGCGTGTAAAACCACTGATGCCACTTGTAACTAGAAAGAAACGCATGCCGTCCCTGAGGTCCTTCTCCCGTTTCTGGTTCATACCGGGGTGTGAGGCTCGCGATTTCACGTTATACACAAAGCTACACCACAAAGGCGGTGCTTTGATCATCACCACAAGAATTTGCTTTTCAACAGAAGCCCTGATCATTTGTCACTTAGGCATGCCACACTAGCAATTCATGCCATGCGACTGATGTCCAACGATATACAACCTCTGAGCTCGTGCATTTCAGAGAAGGGCGTTAAGCAAAATAATAAATTCTATGCCGCCAAACAGATGTATATTTAACAGAGATCAACCAACACAGAATAAAATCCAATGTCAGACACACGGTCCATTTACAAGTCTATTCTGGGTCTGAACGAAACCGGAGGCACTATATACCTCGCAAACCCATCGATCACCACGTACGTCTAGACGATCACCACTCATTATCCATATTTCGGGATGACTCCCAATTAGGACCTCGGTTACCATCAAAACGAGGTGAAGATCTCCGGTCTTCGACCACCGTCTTTATCTTCGATTTCTTATCGTCGATTCAGTTATTCAGAATGGGATGAACCCGGTCTTTCTGAGCAACTCGCGTATATAATAAACTAGTGCAACACTAACATACACACGCATCATTTCAATTCATTAGTCACTAACCGTCAATCAGTAAGAGAACGATTTCCCAAATATTAACCCCGAAGGCCGAAACCAACATCAGATCAATATCCAAGAAAAGATTCGACTTAGCCAACCTTCAGTTAATTTCTAAATTTCACATCCGTATCGTTTATAATATTTTATAACGATTTATCGCTATTTCTATTTATTTTAAAATAGCCAATTTATTCAAAACGACGCTTCGGGCCATAACGCGACCGTGGCGCTGTTTTTCTTCAGATTTGATTTACACTTATCTGAAAATCTAACCGTTGGATCTTCATAAAATTTACATCATTAAAAAGAACTTTTCAAAACGAATCCAACGGTTCCAGTTTCGGGAAAATCCGACGGTCGGATCTCCCGGTGTTATCGTTTGAAGTTTCGATTTCAAAATACGAACTACAGCGTCGTTATTCGATTAAATATAATTATATTTTTATATATAAACATAATCGATTCTGGCGCTGTTTTTCTTCAGATTTGAATTAAACATTCCAGACAATCCAACCGTTGGATTTTTACAAAGTTGGTGCCGTTGGAAAGATTTTTCCAAAGCGAACCCAACGGTTGCGATTTCGGGAAAATCCGATGGTCAGATCTCCCGGTATTATCGTTTGAAGTTTCGATTTCAAAATACGAACTGCAGCGTCGTTATTCGATATATTTTAGTTCTATATATATATATATATATATATATATCGATTCTTCGATTTCAAAACTATATTCTTTTCATACATTTGATAAAACGATATTTTTATCTAACTGTCTTCTATTTCAACATTTCACTATCTTTAACAATTCATGTATATAATAAAAATGTGATTTTATTGTAAAACAATTCATTTCAAAACTCTATTATTTTATATAGTTCATATAGGTAATAAAAATAGGATTTTTATTATAAAATAATTTCTTTCAAAACGAGATTATTTTATATAGTTCATATAGATGATAAAAATAGGATTTTTATTATAAAACAATTTCTTTCAAAATGAGATTATTTTATATAGTTCATATAGATGATAAAAATAGGATTTTGTTATAAAACAATTTCTTTCAAAACGAGATTATTTTATATTGTTCATATAGATGATAAAAATGTGGTTTTTATTATAAAACAATTTATTTCCAAATATGAATACCATTCAACGCATGAATTTCAATTCAACGAATGAATATCGATTCAACACATGAAGGTTTTCTATAGTTTATATATATAGATAAAAATGTGATTTTTATATTTAAAACACGAATACCATTCGACACATGAATTTCAATTCAACGAATGAATATCGATTCAACACATGAAGGTTTTCTATAGTTTATATATATAGATAAAAAATGTGATTTTTATATTTAAAACACGAATACCATTCAACACATGAATTTCTAATCAATGAATGAATATCGATTCAACACATAAAGGTTTTCTATAGTTTATATATATATATATAGATAAAAATGTGATTTTTATATTTAAAACACGAATACCATTCAACACATGAATTTCTAATCAACGAATGAGTTTCAATTCAACATATGAAGGTTTTCTATTCAACGAATAAATATAGTTTCAACAAATGAAAATAATTCAAACACATGAATATTATTCAAAATTTCGGCAGCATAACGGCAGGGTAGTTAAAACCGGGACCGTCCCTAGTACGGCTCCTCGCTCTACCTTAAAACCTCACGGTTTTTGACAATGGGGAATCATGCATCTAGTTCGCACGCAGGCGGCATGTATATTTATTTCATTTCCACAAACTAATCCTATGTGGTTTCAACCAAATATTTCTCAACCACAAATGGGTATTTTTCAACCACAAACAATCACAATCAACCATTCGCTATCAATCAATTTTCACACCAATCACAACCAATAAATATCGTCCATGGTTTGTGGACGAGGGGCATGTGTGTGTATATATATATAGCATATCACTTCTATTTCAACACATATATAATTTTTACAATGCATATATAACTTATACATCGAACATACAACTTATACAATGCTTATACATGAGGTGTACAATGCTTATATAACCCATACATCGACTATATAATTTATACATCGTCGTTTTCCATATTGTTTATAAATTAGAAATCTCACATTGGGTTCCACTCCACCATAAATAGCAGAAGGCTCAGAAAAATATGCGGTCTCTTCTGGAAGGTAGAAGACGTCCACACGAGTCCACTGTCTCTTGTTTCACTAAATTTCGTCAAGAAACGAAAAAGATATGATTTTTACAGTGAAATCAAAACCGTAGCGCTTTAAACTGCTATAATATAGTTAAAATAAAAATAGCTGTATACCTTTCTGAAATGTTCAAAACTAGGTCACGCGATTTCGTGAAATCCACGAATCGATAGCTCGATCGGGCTACACAGTGTCGAAGAGGGAGGAGAGGTGCTGGTTCGCCGGAGGTGGGGTCTAGCTCGGTGGTCTGACGTGGCAGCGGCGGCTCCTCAAACATCCGAACTTCACGAGGTCGAACTGGCTCCAACACGCGACGAAAAAAATCAACCCTTATATGGATTTGAAGATCTCGAGGAGCTCTACAAAATCTTTAACTGGATGAGGGGCTAATTTTGCATGGATTGATCGGAAAATGAATGGGAAGATCTCGAGCGGTTACCGCCTTCGGTCAGGGAGAGAGAAAAAAGGATTTTTCTTTTTTTTAATTTAAAAAAAATATGATTGGCCGGTGGGTTTTAAAGGGGTTTTCGGACGCGACCACCAATCTAAACCCAACGACTGTCGTCCCTAGTGTTTTTCCCCCATTCCGAACACAATGGGATATGTTTCGTAGGCCCATTCAACTGTTTCAGTCAGTTTTCCTTCAAATAAAAATATATAACATTCAATATTCAATTTGAACGTACATTTCGATTTGCCCGGGCCACAAACTGATTCGAAAAATTCCAGAAAAAAAATCTGGCTATGTTTTGACGATACAGTCCCAACAAAACAAGTTTCGTCGAATTCTGAGACCGTTTGCAAAAAGGTCCATTTCTGGTTGATCCAATTTAACTATAATTGACCAAAACACATTTTCCTTTGCCACGCTCTCATACTAGCTTCAAAAATTATGAAATTTGAAACCTAGCAATAACTTCACATCCTGGATCCAACAAAAGTGGTTTCGTCGAATTCCGAGGTTGTATGCAAAATGGCCAATTTCACGGGCTATATAAATTCCATAGCGACCTTTCTGAAAATTCATTTGGCCATAACTTTTGCTTTCCGCTATGAAAATTCGATTTTTCAGATTCGTTAGAAAGGTATTCACTAACAGATTTAAATATTTTTGGTTTCATTCAAATCCGTTTTGTTTTGCACCCGATACAGTCCGACAAAGTTTGAATTCAATGTTTTAAAATTGCAGCGCCATTTCAGGCCTTGTATATAATTAGAATTAATTATATTCGTTTTCAAACATCGATTCAAACTCACTTTTCATTGCTATTATTTAAAATATTTATTTTAAATATTTAAAATCCATTATTTTAGCCAATTTAAAATTTTTAAATTGGTTCAGATTTTCTGGGTCGTTACAATCTCCCCCACTTAAAACTTTTCATCCTCGAAAAGGAACAAAGTCGAAAGTGGTTTGATTAATCAACTCTACGTTCGATTTGGCTTCCATTCTCCAACTTTTTAGTTTCTGAGAATTTTCAAATTCTTAAAAAATTTGGCTAACACCCGGAATTTTCGAAAAATTTCGCCATAACCTCCTTTGTATGGAGAGAGTTTTTGAAAATTTATTGGGCCGTATTAGGTAACCAATAAATCCTAATAAGCATACACATATTTATATTGATATATTCTGGTGTTTACAGGGGAGCGTGTATTGATAATAACTCCAGAGAATAAATTCTCGTCACCCTGTCAAAGCCTGAGGGAGTGTGTATTTTAAATGCTCCATAGGATAAATCCTCGTCACCTCGTCCCGTATGGGAAATAAATAGTCCATGTGCCGTACATAATAACTAGAGAGACGTGATTATTGTCAACTCCAGACCCTTGTGGGGTTTTTATTAATCTGGCAATTTAACCGTTACAATTTAAATAGTCCATATCAATCATCAGTTCAACTTGTAAAATATAGTCATCGCCATACAAGCCTCTCGCTCGTATGGTAAATCTTCCACCTCGTCACACAAGCTCCAAATGCTTATGTGGTATATGATGAAGTATGCCTATCTTCTGAAGTATGCCATGTAATGTAGTTCAAAATTAATTGTTACTACCCTATGGCGACATATATTTTTACACACAGAATAACCAGCACTCCGCATCCAGTGGCATTCATAGGAGTTGATATAATAATATTTCGCATCCAACTCATTAAGGTTTACCTATTTGTCGGGCACGCAAATAAAATCTTTACTCAACAGCTAATCCATTTACCTGTTCAAACATATATAATACACATGTATATATTTCTATTTATTTTCTAATCAGTTCAATGTGTGATTTAAATGAATAAACCCTACCATTATTCTATTGTTGATTAAATTAACTATCGTTTCAGTAATTTAATTAATCAAATCTACAATCACACAACACAAACAGCAATCAAATTGTTTTTAACTTTTCAAAATCATACAAATCAATTTCTATATTCTTTTAAAATCATTCAGACTATAGAATTTAAAGTGCACATCCATGGAAAGGAAATAACAACAGAGTAGAGAACTAATTGGTAATGCAAAGTATGGTAAATGTACCTTGCACCGGAGTCAATCAGAGATATCCACTCGGCATCTAGGATAGGCTTTCTGAATGCTCTCCTCAGTTTCCCAAG
The DNA here is from genome assembly GCA_030737875.1 of Allium sativum. Taxonomy (NCBI): domain Eukaryota; kingdom Viridiplantae; phylum Streptophyta; class Magnoliopsida; order Asparagales; family Amaryllidaceae; genus Allium; species Allium sativum. The sequence continues at coordinate 399,398,337 of CM060926.1, read as the reverse complement.
TACAATCTCGCGGATCTCCACTCCATTGCACTTTGACTAAGTGAACCTTCTTGTTCCTCAGCTCTTTGGTTTCTTTGCCGATGATCTTTAGCGGCTCTCTTCTCACAGCTAATTCAGGGGTAATTTCAATATCCTGTTGAGCTGCTTCTTCCATGATCAAGTCTGGATCATGAACGTGCTTTCGAAGTTTAGATATGTGAAATACATCATGAACTCCAGGCAACCAATCTGGTAGTTTAACCCTATAAGCGAGAGTTTCGATCTGTTCCAGAATAGGAAACGGACCTATGAATTTAGGCGCCAACTTTCCAGTTTTACCGAACCGGATAACTCCTCTCATCGGCGATACTTTCAAATATACATAGTCGCCAACATCAAAGGATATATCTCTTCTTCTCCTATCGGCATAGCTCTTTTGTCGGCTTTGAGCGGCTAGTAATCATTTCTTAATAAAGTCGACTTTGTCAGCAGCTTCTCGGATCATATCAGGCCCTAACACAAGTCTATTTCCAGGTTCGACCCAACAAGCAGGAGATCGGCACGGTCTACCATATAATGCTTCGAATGGCGACATCGTCAGGCTCGCTTGGTAGCTGTTATTATATGAGAATTCAGCCAAATGCAGATGGTCTTCCCATGATCCACCGAAATCTAGAACACAAGCCCGTAATAGATCTTCTAAAATACGATTCACCCTCTCAGTCTGGCCGTCTGTCTGAGGATGATAAGCGGTGCTCAAGTTCAGCTTCCTTCCCAGCTCTACTTGAAATGCCTCCCAGAATTTACTAGTAAATATTGTATCTCTATCACTGACTATACTGAGCGGCACTCCATGTAGTCTAACTATTTCCTTGAAATATATCTGCGCCAGACTCTGAGCAGTTCTGTTTGATCTGACAGGTATGAAATGGGCGGTCTTCGTGAAGCGATCTACGATCACCCAAATACTGTCATTTCCTTTTCTGGTTCTGGGCAAACCATCAATGAAGTCTATGGAAATATGTTCCCACTTCCAACCAGGAACGTCTAGCAGTTGCAACAATCCAGCCAGTTTCTGTTGGTCGCTCTTGACTAGCTGGCAAGTAGGGCATCATCTAACATATATTGAAACGTACCTTTTCATAGCCTTCCACCAGAATGTTCGCTTGAGATCGTTATACATTTTGGCTACACCAGGATGGATACTCAGCTTGGACTTGTGACACTCCTCTAACACTTCCCTTTTTAACTCTGGGATGTCAGAAACACAAATCCTTCCTTTCAATTTCAGGATTCCATCGTTATCTATTTGAAAACACGAGATTTCGCCTTTATGAATCCTTTTAATCATATCCTTAATAAAGTTATCCTCCTTCTGAAGAATAGATATTTTGTCAATCAAGGAAGTCGTGATAATAAAGCTGGCTATCATTACATTCTTTCGGCTCAGCACATTGGCCACGACATTGGCTTACCCTGGAGTGTATATAATTTCAAAATCGTATGCTGCAAGGAACTCTAGCCAATGTTTCTGCCTCAGATTCAAGTCTTTCTGGGTGAACAGATATTTAACGACTTTTTGTAAACAATTCAAATCTCTCACCCAGAAGATAGTGGCTCCAAATTTTCAAGGCGAATACGATAGCCAACAACTCAAGATCATGAGTTACGTAGTTCTTCTCGTGCGGCTTCAGTTGACGGCTAGCATAAGCGATCACTTGACCTCTTTGCATTAACACTGCACCAAGGCCTTCTCTAGAAGCATCAGTCCAGACTTTTAAATCCTGATTGCCATCAATAATGGTTAACACTGGAGCAGTTGTTAATCTTAACTTTAGCTCTTCAAAAGCCTCTTCACTTTCTGGAGTCCATTTGAACTTAGAGTGCTTCTTTGTAAGCTTCGTTCAGTGACCAGATATCTTCGAAAAGTTTTTAACGAACTTCCGGTAATAACTAGCCAATCTGAGAAAACTGCGGACTTCTGTAGGGGTACTGGGCTGTTTCCAATTCTGGGTAGCTGTGATTTTGCTTGGATCCACAGCAATTCCTTCTTTCGATACCATGTGGCCCAGAAATTTGACTTCTTCTTGCCAGAATATACATTTGGAAAACTTTTCTTTCAATACATTCCTTCTGAGGAATTCTAACACTTGTTCCAAATGTTTTTTGTGCTCGCTTTCTGACTTAGAGAAGATAAGGATATCATCGATGAAAACTAGAACAAATTTATTCAATACTCCTCTGAATACTCTGTTCATCAGATCGACGAAATAGGCTGGAGCGTTACATAAGCCGAATGGCATTACTAACCACATGTGGAATAAGTCGGGACCTCTGAATGCTGTCAAAGGAACACACTCCTCGGCGATACAAAGTTGATGGAAGCCTGTAGCTAGATCCATTCGTGAAAATACTTGTGTGCCATTTAATCGATCCATCAAATCATCAATCCGCGACAATGGATATTTGTTCTTTATTGTCTGTTTGTTCAGATCACGATAATCCACACATAGACGTAGAGTACCATAAGATTTTGGGACAAACACCACTGCTGCACCCTAATCAGAGAAACTAGGCCTGATCAGACCCTTCCATACTAGCTGTCGTGTTTGATTGTCAAGTTCTTCTTTCTCTTTCAAGGACATTCTTCGAATAGCGTGAACTACCGGCCTTGCATTGGGAATCAAAGCGATCTTGAAATCTATTTCTCTTTGCGGAGGTAAGCGAACAACTTCTTCGAACATATCCGCATAGTTCTTGACGACAGGAATATCATTGATGAGGTCATGAATATTCTCTGTAACTTCAGGGATATTTTCTATTTGAACCGGACAAACATCGAGAGCTGCCCAGAAGTCTTTTCTATTAGCATTCTGACCTTCACAAGGAATGGTTATATAATCATCTGATTTAATCTTCGCCTTTACGACTCTGTCGGCACATTTAACTTCAGCTTCATATTTGGTCAGCCAGTCCAACCCCAAGATAAGATCAAACTCTTCAAAATTCATGACGACCGCGATGGTAGGAAACCGATAACGAGAAAAAGAAACCGGCACTCCACAAACCCAATTGAGATCAATGGAACCCCCAACCGGATTCTGGACAGTCATTGGTTCTTTGAGCTTCTTCAAATTTAAATCCAGTTTCTTAGCTGCACTCTTGGCAATGAAGCTTCGCGACGCGCTAGTGTCAAACCGTACTTTAACTGGAATATCTTTGACAGTTAGCGTGCCTTCTAAAACATCCGACCTTTCCTGCCTAGCTGAGGGCTCAGAAGTTTCTGCCAATTCATTCACTTGAACTACTTCAGGCTTCTTTAAGAGCTAGCAATCCTTTGCAAGATGACCAGTCTTATGGCATTTGTTGCAACCTCTTTTCTCTTGAAAATTCTTCTCTGATTTAGACCCACTCTTGAATCGTTTCTTTAAGGGTCCGCAATTTATCGAGAGATGTCCTTGCCCATTGCAGTTAGAGCATACAGTTGTCGCTACTGGCCCTTTATCAGATTTAGCCCTTTTTCTCTTGGCATTGGGCTTGTTACTGACCACAAACATCATACTGGCCTCCGGACGATCAGTTTCGGACTCAACTTTCTTACTAGAGCTTACCTCTTCTTCGTAAGGCAACATACCTTTCTTATCGAGATCTTCATACTGGTAAGCCATGTATATCATTTCAGAAAAGGGGAGCTTCACATTCCTCATTACACTGTTTTGATATTTTCTTTGCAGGCCATAAATAAATCTCAGATTCTTCCTCTTTGGATCTTGAATCAGATGAGGAGCAAAGTGAGAAAGTTCGTTGAATTTCTTATGATATTCTAGGATGGTCATATCACCTTGTATCAAATAAGAAAATTCATCACATAATCGCTCGGTTGCTTCGGGAGGAGTAAATCTTTCTAACAAAATCACTTTGAATCTGTCCCAGGTGATATCACCTTTTGTATTATCTTTAATAACTGAATCCTACCAAAACAAAGCTTCTTCTTTGAGTGCCCAAGATGCCAGTAATCTTTTCTGATCGTCTCTCAGCTTTAAACCCTCAAAGATTTTCTCTGCAGAACGAATCCAAGCTTGTGTTTCCATAATGGACTCTTTGCCTAAGAATGGCGATCCACCCAGATTTCGAAATCTCTTGAATAGAACTTCTATATCTGATTCTGGCTGCGGGAGCACAACTGGCTCATTAGCTGGTCGAGCCATACGATTATTTCTTCTGTTCCTGTCACTCATTTTCTAGTGCGTCTGCAATTAGCCGACAAAGTGTCAGGTCAACAGAAAAGATATTTCAAAATATAAAGACAAATACTTCAGCGTAAATGTGTCTACTGGGGTGTATTTTCATTTTGCTTTACTCATACTAGGATATTACTGATCCTATCTGCATAGAGTTACCCGTCCTAGAACACTACTGGTTCTATTTCTGACGAGTTCGTTCATATGTTATATTCCAGAACTAAGCTTAACCAAAGCTCTGATACCACGCTGTGACGACCCCATTTCCCGTACAGACGGAGACAAGGGTAATCTTTGGAATATAACACAGAAACAGATAATAGCATAACAGAAATAAATAATTACACCAGATAATGAACAATAGAATACGCTGGATAAACGTAATCATCAGAGTTACACAGTATACAGGATCATACTTAGTACAAATACAATTCAGCTATACATAAATGTCTACAGCGGAAAATAAACATAATGTACAATAGGAGCTGAACAACATAAAAAGAGATAAATGATAGAATCCATCTTCAGCTCCAGCTATCCAGAGAAAGCCAGCTAAAACCTGAATACAAGGCTGCCCGTGTAGAAAAAGGGGCACCCGAGTTTGAAAGTGAAACAAACTACGAGTCAGTCATGGGACTGGTATGAGAAATCTACTCAACTCATTTATAATATGGCTAATCATAGGACCACGCCACTTTCGTGGAACGGGTTTACTCCATTGGATTGCCAGTGCTTTAAAAACAAATCTTTCTTTTAAACATCGCAATGCTTTTTATAAAAATGAGGCCATTATAAGACTCAGTTCCCATCACACAATGCAACGCAAACCGGAGGATAGAGTTTTTACCTTATAACAGCCGAAATATGCTTGATACGAATAAAACAAAGGCATTTGATATTATTGCTAGTGTTTATATGTTTGAAAACAATTTCAAATCATAACTATCAATCATAGACGGCATTTATGCCCCATACCACTATGTCGCCATATATAGGTTTACAATCAAAACCGCACAGTCACGTATTTGGAAATTGGATTTCCGTCAGGAACCAAGGCAAAAGATAGTCCTTACCGAATTTGAGACGCTCTAGTCCGTGTCTCAGCATCAGAACGCATCAACCCTTTAGATCGTTAGGGCCGGTCCACCGAGGTGGATTATTATGCCTGAACAATACGTTTCCCAGCCCTTTGGGGGCGCCAATGAGCCAACGAATGACTCCATCGGACCCGGATCGTCCGATCTAACCGAGGCGCCTCGCAACAGTAACAACCACATAAGTCAAACTCGTCAGGGCGTGTAAAACCACTTATGCCACTTCTAACTAGAAAGAAATGCATGCCCTCCCTGAGGTCCTTCTCCCATTTCTGGTTCATACCGGGGTGTGAGGCTCGCGATTTCCCGTTATACACAAAGCTATGCCACAAAGGCGGTGCTTTGATCATCACCACAAGAATTTGCTTTTCAACAGAAGCCCTAATCATTTGCCACTTAGGCATGCCATACTAGCAATTCATGCCATGCGACTGATGTCCATCGATATACAACCTCTGAGCTCGTGCGTTTCAGAGAAGGGCATTAAGCAAAAGAATAAATTTTTTGCCGCTAAACAGATGTATATTTAACAAAGATCAACCAACACAGAATAAAATCCAATGTCAGACACACAGTCCATTTACAAGTCCGTTCTGGGTCTGAACGAAACTGGAGGCACTATATACCTCACAAACCCATCGATCACCACGTACGTCTGGACGATCACCACTCAATATCCATATTTCGGGATGCCTCCCAATCAGGACCTCGGTTACCATCCAAATGAGGTGAAGATCTCCGATCTTCGACCACCGTCTTTATCTTCGATTTCTTATCGTCGATTCAGTTATTCAGAATGGGATGAACCCGGTATTTCTGAGCAACTCGCGTATAAAATAAACAAGTGCAACACTAACATACACACACATCATTTCAATTCATTAGTCGCTAACCGTCAATCAGTCAAAGAACGATTTCCCAAATATTAACCCCGAAGGCCGAAACCAACATCAGATCTATACCCAAGAAACCATTCGACTTAGCCAACCTTCAGTTAATTTCTAAATTTCACATCCATATCGTTTATAATATTTTATAACGATTTATCGCTATTTTTATTTATTTTAAAATAGCCAATTTATTCAAAACGACGCTTCGGGCCATAATGCGACTGTGGCACTGTTTTTCTTCAGATTTGATTTACACTTATCTGAAAATCTAACCGTTGGATCTTCATAAAATTTACATCATTAGAAAGATCTTTTCAAAACGAATCCAACGGTTCCAGTTTCGGGAAAATCCGACGGTCGGATCTCCCGGTGTTATCGTTTGAAGTTTCGATTTCAAAATACGAACTGCAGCGTCGTTATTCGATTAAATATAATTATATTTATATATATAAACATAATCGATTCTGGCGCTGTTTTTCTTCAGATTTGAATTAAACATTCCAGACAATCCAACCGTTGGATTTTTACAAAGTTGGTGCCGTTGGAAAGATTTTTCCAAAGCGAACCCAACGGTTGCGATTTCGGGAAAATCCGATGGTCAGATCTTCCGGTATTATCGTTTGAAGTTTCGATTTCAAAATACGAACTACAGCGTCGTTATTCGATATATTTTAGTTCTATTTACATATATATATATATATATATATATATATATATATAGATTCTTCGATTTCAAAACTATATTCTTTTCATACATTTGATAAAAACGATATTTTTATCTAACTGTCTTCTATTTCAACATTTCACTATCTTTAACAATTCATGTATATAAAAAAAATGTGATTTTATTGTAAAAAAATTCATTTCAAAACTCTATTATTTTATATAGTTCATATAGGTAAAAAAAATAGGATTTTTATTATAAAACAATTTCTTTCAAAACGAGATTATTTTATATAGTTCATATAGATGATAAAAATAGGATTTTTATTATAAAACAATTTCTTTCAAAACGAGATTATTTTATATAGTTCATATAGATGATAAAAATAGGGTTTTTATTACAAAATAATTTCTTTCAAAACGAGATTATTTTATATAGTTCATATAGATGATAAAAATGTGATTTTTATTATAAAACAATTTATTTCAAAATATGAATACCATTCAACACATGAATTTCAATTCAACGAATGAATATCGATTCAACACATGAAGGTTTTCTATAGTTTATATATATAGTTAAAAATGTGATTTTTATATTTAAAACACGAATACCATTCGACACATGAATTTCAATTCAACGAATGAATATCGATTCAACACATGAAGGTTTTCTATAGTTTATATATATAGAGATAAAAAATGTTATTTTTTATTTAAAACGCGAATACCATTCAACACATGAATTTCTAATCAACGAATGAACATTGATTCAACACTTGAAGGTTTTCTATAGCTTATATATATAGATAAAAATATGATTTTTATATTTAAAACACGAATACCATTCAACACATGAATTTCTAATCAACGAATGAGTTTCAATTCAACACACGAAGGTTTTCTATTCAACGAATTAATATAGTTTCAACAAATGAAAATAATTCAAACACTTGAATATTATTCAAAATTTCGGCATCATAACGGCAGGGTAGTTAAAACCGGGACGTCCCTAGTACGGCTCCTCGCTCTACCTGAAAACCTCGCGGTTTTTGACAATGGGGAATCATGCATCTAGTTCGCACGCAGGCGGCATGTATATTTATTTCATTTCAACAAACTAATCCTATGTGGTTTCAACCAAATATTTCTCAACCACAAATGGGTATTTTTCAACCACAATCAACCAATATCAACCACAAACAATCACAATCAACCATTCGCTATCAATCAATTTTCACACCAATCACAACCAATAAATATCGTCCATGGTTTGTGGACGAGGGGCGTATGTGTATATATATATATATATATATATATATATATATATATAGCATATCACTTATCACTTATATTTCAACACATATATAATTTTTACAACGAATATATAACTTATACATCGAACGTACAACTTATACAACGCTTATACATGAGGTGTACAATGCTTATATAACCCATACATCGACTATATAATTTATACATCGTCGTTTTCCATATTGTTTATAAATTAGAAATCTCACATTGGGTTCCACTCCACCAAAAATATCAGAAGGCTCAGAAAAATATGCGGTCTCTTCTAGAAGGTAGAAGACGTCCACATGAGTCCACTGTCTCTTGTTTCACTGAATTTCGTCAAGAAACGAAAAAGATATGATTTTTACAGTGAAATCAAAAACCGTAGCGCTTTAAACTGCTATAATATAGTTAAAATAAAAATAGCCGTATACCTTTCTGAAATGTTCAAAACTAGGTCACGCAATTTCGTGAAATCCGTGAATTGATAGCTCGATCGGGATACGCAGTGTCGAAGAGGGAGGAGAGGCGCTGGTTCGCCGGAGGTAGGGTCCAGCTCGGTGGTCTGACGTGGTGGTGGCGGCTCCTCAAACACCCGAACTTCACGAGGTCGAACTGGCTCCAACACGCGATGAAAAAAATCAACCCTTAAATGGATTTGAAGATCTCGAGGAGCTCTACAAAATCTTCAACTAGAGGAGGGGCTAATTTTGTGTGGATTGATCGGAAAATGAATGGGAAGATCTCAAGCGGTTTTCGCCTTCGATCGGGCAGAGAGAAAAAAGGATTTTTTTTTATTTTAAAAAAATATGATTGGCTTGTGGGTTTTAAAGGGGTTTTCTGACGCGACCACCAATCTAAACCCAACGACTGTCGTCACTAGCGTTTTGCCCCCATTCCGAACACAATGGGATATGTTTCGTAGGCCCATTCGACTGTTTCAGCCAGTTTTCCTTCAAATTAAAATATATAACATTCAATATTCAATTTGAACGTACATTTCAATTTGCCCGGGCCACAAACTGATTCGAAAAATTCCAGAAAAATAAATCTGGCTATGTTTTGACGATACAGTCCCAACAAAACAAGTTTCGTAGAATTCTGAGACCGTTTGCAAAAAGGCCCATTTCTGGTCGATCCAATTTAACTATAATTGACCAAAACACGTTTTCCTTTGCCACGCTCACATACTAGCTTCAAAAATTATGAAATTTGAAACCTAGCAATAACTTCACATCCTGAATCCAACAAAAGTGGTTTCGTCGAATTCCGAGGTTGTATGCAAAATGGCCAATTTCACGGGCTATATAAATTCCATAGCGACCTTTCTGAAAATTCATTCAGCCATAACTTTTGCTTTCCGCTATGAAAATTCGATTTTTCAGATTCGTTAGAAAGGTATTCACTAAGAGATTTAAATATTTTTGGACTCAAATCTGTTTTGTTTTGCACCCGGTACAGTCCGACAAAGTTTGAATTCAATTTTTGAAACTGCAGCGCCATTTCAGGCCTTGTTTATAATTAGAATTAATTATATTCGTTTTCAAACGTCGATTCAAACTCACTTTTCAATGCTATTATTTAAAATATTTATTTAAAATATTTAAAATCCATTATTTTAGCCAATTTAAAAAATTTAAATTGGTTCAGATTTTCTGGGTCGTTACAACAATGGTACGGCACGTGGGGACCACAGCTTACATGGTGTCACGTGGATAGCTGACGATGCATGTAACACATGTGTAGCTGACGTGGCACATGACACGTTGGCAACTGATGTTGAAAGTCCATGTGGACCCTAGTACCATGACCTGGAAGTCAGGCTCTGGCTTCTGCTTAAGGCAACGCTGTATGTTGCATTACATGCATATACTATTGCAATAGGGTTATAATGCAACACTTTCTTTCTGTGGCCATAGATTGGTAAAAGCGTTGCCGTGGAGGGCTAATGCAACGGCTGCGGACGCCACGCCCCCTGGTGTTTCCTATATGAAAAAATGGCCTATGACAAAGCTTTTTGATCTACGACCACATAAAAATAGTGTTGAATATTCCCACTTTTGTTGTAGGCATAAACCTTCTCCTCCATCATACCATCACTCCCTGTTCTGGAAATTCCAACAATCCAATTCTCAACGTCCAAAAGGCTCTCTTTGCTATTATGGGTGGCTATACTATGAATTGGGCCGAAATGATCTTAAATGAAATTAAGCCCATAGAATTATCGTCAAGAGAAAACACTCTCTACTATGGTGTTTATCTCACTCGTATTTTCAAATACTTTAATGTTGATCTTCATGGAGAAGAGTTTGTTCCTAGAAAAGTGTTTGACTCATCAAACATTCATCTCATGCAAATTCCCTTCATTTTCAAACCGTATGAGACATTCGAAGCCAAATATGCTCGAATGCAACAAGAACAAGAGACAATGGAAGTCGAAGAAGAAGAGACATTTTTAGAAAAGGTTGAGTGTCCAACCAACACTAGGCGCATTTTCAAAGAGAGGATTGTTCAAAATCAAGTGAAAATCATCAACAATCAAAGGAAGCCCAACAAGAAACTTTCCAAAATGTCAAATTTCATTGTCAAGATAGGAAGAAAGCTTGGAATCTCACCTCCCTCGTCATCATCAGAAAACTAGGTTATCTAGTTTAATCTATCTTTATGTACTAGCTTATGTTTTGCTTTCGAAACTCTTATTTAGTGTGTCTTAATTAGTTGGATGTATTTTCTTTCTATCAAGTAATGAATGAAAATTTATTTCTGTTTTTAAATTGTTTTTAAGTTACTCTAAAATTAGTCATATCTTAAACTAAGTTCAAAAGATTCAAAAATTGAAAATTTTCAAAATCATTAATAGAGCATGTCGACATACAATAATGAATATGTCGACATATAACCACCTGATTTTCAAAATGTTTCAAATTTTAAATTTATATAATTACTCATGTCCATTCAAAATTGTAACAACCCATAATTTTCAGTATATTTTAAATTTAGATTTAAAATAAATAAATGTAATAATATTAGATAAAAATCAAATTTTGTTGATTTTTAATGATGATGATTGATTGAGTGGAGTATAAATAGATTTTAATTTAGTTATTTAGAAATGTTGCATTATGGAATTTAATATCTTAATTAAATTTAGATTATTTGAGATAAAAGTGGATTCAAAATTTAATTAGTAAAATAGTGAAATTCTGAGTTGTTTAAATTATAATTGAAACTCAAAATTTTATTTGTAAATAAATGAATTTGGGATCTTAAATGTGTGAAATCAACTTATAAATTTTAGTTAAGTCCTTAATTGGATTTAAATGGAATTTTTAATTAATATTTAAATTGAATTAAATCAGTTAAATGAATAATTGAATATTTTATTAATTAATTAACTGTGAAATTTTACGGTCATTGTAACTGTTTCGGAATCCAGCGAAACCAGTTTCATCGGATCCGGAATGTCGAATTATTGTAGAGTTCCAATTTGCGTTATAATCGAACTGGCCATTTGATCGTGCAAGAGAAAATGTGGAAGAGAATCACTGTAATTAGATAATTATTGTTTCCTATGTTGGGCTTATATATACATATAACTTAAACCCTATTACAACCCATCAGCCCATTCTACCTATACATACACTTCCTCCTTCAAAATCCTTTTCTCTAATGGCAGAACAAATTTCAAGAACCCTAAAATAAAAATACCATCTTGAAGATCAAATCTCTCCAAAACCTAGCAAATTATATGTCAATTCGAAGCCCTTGACGAAACGAACCTTCTGGTACGATTTGTTTTAACATGCAGTATGCGGATTGACCGGAACCAGTGGTCAAAGTGGCTGATATTCGAAACCCTAGAATTTAAATTGGGTTTTTCGATCTAAGCATAAATCGGAGAATCTAAAATCTGGGTATTGTAGAGGGTTGTCATCTGAGTGCAACAGTGGTGTTCATTGGGTTTATAGTCGATTGGAGTGCCAGAATTTTTGGTTATAGGGTTTAAAACCCGTTCCACTATTATCAGCGGCGGCGGAGCTACATTGCACCGGATATGGTGGCGGGGGGATGGGAAGGTGCGGAATTCAATGGAGATGGCAACGTTTGTGACCGTTCAGTCTCTAGTGGTCTGTGCTCGTGGCAATCGTCGGTCAAAGGTTAGAGGCGGATGGGTTTTTGTGTGCCTTGTTTTACTGTAGCGAAAGGGTGAGAGCGGGAGAAAGGGAATTGCTGATGTGGCAGCGTCCGGTTGGTGAGGTTTTTAGTTTTTAATTTTTATATATATTAAAATTCAAATGAGAAAAACGCTAATAACTTTCTCGTTTTAACTCGGATTTGGATGCGGTTGGGTGCTTTGGGATCGTGACGAAATTGTGGTTGATCTGAGACTGGTTTGGCTACGTTTAGGAACTGTGAAATTTTGGGCTTTGGTTGGATGTCCGATCCACTAAGGACGCAAAGGTGAGTGATTTCTCACTCACGAATAACTAAATTATTCCCATATTTATTAAATTAAATTGTGAAATAAGTTGGTTGCGTGGTTGTGTTTGATTGGTGAATGGTTGCTTAAATTTGAATGCAACTGTGTAACAGGTAGTGAAATCGATAATTAGTTATTTAAATTCAATTAAAATTCTACTTAGAAAATACCAGCACTTGTTAACCAGTGACATGACTAATATTTACCATGTAATAAAGGGGTTGTGATTGATGCCTTGGTTGATGTGATTACTGAATGAATATTGCTCCAAATGTTATTTGTTTCAGTATATGGATGTTGTGTGCTCATTATTGACGATGAATCCCAAAATTTTCACCCTTGATGTTACGGGCATCGAATAAACCTGATATTAATCGATTTAAATAAATTAAGAACACTGAGTGAAATGATAAATATCTATGACCCTGGTTTGGATTGAAATGATAGATCCATCCCTAAAATATCGAAAAATTAAATTTAAAATCACTTGACCATTTGATAATTATATACAGACATCAATTGGTTAAATGATTTTAAATATTGAAATGTTATTTGGTCGGAATTTCATTAAAAAATTATGTGTTGATACTTGATGAATCTATTTTCCTTAGAGATCCGAACTTTGAATATTTATTGAAATGGTTAAGGAAATTATTCCAAAACAAATTGGAAATTCGTAAATTGAGATTTGAGTATGATTTGGAATTTTTCAAATTAAAGGTGTGGATTTGAATGTAATAAATTTTTATTGAATTTAATTTTGGAATAAGGGAAATCGAGGGTATTTTGAGTGTTTTAACCCAGTTTTAGATATAGATTTGAATTCTTGAAATCGAACAGTTGTTTTGAACGATGTTTGAAAATGAGATTTGGAAACTAAATGAACTCCATTGAGACTGGAGTATAGGTTTAAGTATTTGAAATTCAGAAGAAAGGAACAATTATGGTTTAAAGGATTTTTAATTTTATAAGATTATATATATATATATATACCCTGCTTGATTTTAGATAAACTATTCTTTTTCTTAAATTTATTTATAAAAACTTTTAGCGTATAAACTATTTTATTATAAATGAGTTTCCCTTATATTTTTATTACTTAAAATATATTTATTTAACTTTTAATTTATGTATATAAATAGCGATTTAAATTATCTTATTTTATTCCAATGATTATATTCTATATATATATAAATATTATACAAAGATTTTCTTTATAAATATCTATTTCCTAATTATATTTTATGAATTGTAAATTTCTTCCGAATGGAAAGTGTTTGGATTAAACCGTTGGGTCAATGGAGTTGGAATAAAGCTATTTGAATATGAATCGATTTTCTAAATATTATATGATTATAATATATGGATATGAAATATATTCTAGTTTAGAATATAATCGGGTTTGGTATTTCCGAACACAAATCGATTTTTGAAATGATTATGATGTTGATATGAAATATATTCTACTCGAATATGAATCGATTCTGAAATATTATATGATAATAATATATGGATATGAAGTATATTCTAATTTCGAATATAATCGGGTTTGGTATGATTACGATATGTTGATATGAAAATTATTTTCCTTTTGAATATAAATTGGGTTCGAAACAAAACATGATATTTTGGATATAAAGTGAACCTTTGTGCACTGTAAAAGAACCGACTGATGTGGAAAAATATAAACGTTGGCTGTTAAAGAGGCCGAAGTCGACAAGTGGCATACTCTCTACCGGTGTCGATACCACTTTAACAACTGTGAACGTCATGACGTATCCAGAATGAAATATGATGACTTGGAGGCAATTACTGGATTTGAAGAAAGAGAAAGGTGATGGAATAGCCTTAACCTTCAGGTCATAATTGAAATGACTAAAACTGGAGCTATACCGTGACTAACTGAGGTAGCACCTCTGATCGGACACACTCCTCCGATAATATTTCTATGACTACGATGATGATGAATTACGACCCTTTTTGATTTGGGAGTGTGTTCCGAGGTGAGCAGTAGTGGCTGTTATGCGTTACCACCAGTCCGGGAGCGTAATTGGTAGAATCCTACCCTGTGCATTGCCTCGAGTGCCTTGTCATATTATCCTTATCGAGCCCCATACGATTTTGATTTGTATCGTACCTATGGAGTTCCCTTTGATGCCATCCGTGTTTGGCTGGGTTTACGGTACTGTATAGACTATGGTATTATAAACGGTGTAAGGGCAAAAATGTAATCCTGCTTACGCTATTTTCATTATGTTTATTTTACTGAATAGACATTATAATAATAGCGTATTATACTATGTATTTATTGGTTTAACGGATCCTTGAGAGATGGAAAATCCTGTAACATCTCTTGCGTTACTACACCCATGACACTCATGTTATTTCGTATTTTAATTTGACTAATATATGAATGATTTACTATTGATCCGAGTGTTTTTTGTGTTTTCTTTTTATGCAATACGCTCGGGTCAGCAGAAGTAGCAGTTAGCGAAGATTTCAATAGCTTTTAGGATGAAGACAAGGACTTGGTGTGTGTGCGTCTATATATATATATATATATATATATATATATATATATCAATTGTAAGTATGTGTTTCCACTGCATTTATTCCCGCTGCTTATTATGTACATCTGTATGTATATGTAACTCTGATAATCATTAAATGTTATAACGAATGTATACATTTCAACCGCTTTTAAACTGCTATGTGTTTATTATATGTTGTCATTCCGCTGTGAGATTCTGTGATTAGTTTTTCTCTTCTTTCTTCCTTTTTCTTCTTTTCCCAATAACTACCTGTATTTTTGGTTTGTTTGGGTCGACATGTGTGGATTATTGTCGATTTGAACGGTCAAAAAATCCAGGTCGTTACAATTGGTATTTGAGCTTTGGTTAGCAATAACCTTGGCTCTGTTTGGGAATTAACTCATTAGAGATAGGGTTAGTAATGCCCTAGAATGAGTTTGAGTGATATATGAGAGAGCGTATTTGTGCTTTTGATATGAAATTAGTCTTATATTTTGTTGACTTGTTTTGTTGAATATTTATGGATTCTGGTCGATATATGGGATGCCATAGAATCAATAGGAATTTCAAAATAATCAAAGAGAATAGATCGACATAATATGGTTTTCGATTATATTTTAAATATATCAAATATATTATTAGTTTTAAGTTTATATGCATTCGTTATTGGTAGGTACTAATACCTAGTTATTGTCTATTATGGTTGATTAAATAATAAATCTAATAGGGAAATTTGAAATGAAATCCATTAAATATAATAGGTTGGAGAATATATTTTGAATATAAAATAGGAATGAACTTGAGAACTCGATTCTGGTGCTTTTGAAAATAGTTTGCCAAAGTTTGAAATAATACCATATTATAAGAAATAGTTCTGGAAATGGATTTCAAAGGATTTTAAATGGATAAGTGTGTAATCCCTACTTAGATCTTAAAACGACTTCGGTAATGAGTGCACACATTTTCGATGTTTATTCTGAAGAGTTTAAGTGGGGGAGACCACTCAATGGTTATTATAAATTGTTTGACAAAGGATTTTGGATTTAATTCCATATGATATAAATTTTATATATAAGATATTAGAATATGTTATATAAAGTTGAAATTTAAATTAAACATACTTTGAAAAAAAAATCTATGTTTTTGGTAATTAAAGATTTGGATTTAAAATTTTATATGGCATGTTTCCTATAAAATAGTATAAGTACATAGATTATTTTAAAACTTAGTTTATGAACCCAGAATCAAGTATTTAAGTTCATATTAACTAATAATATTGATTGGAGGGCTAAGATAACTCGATTCATTCGAATCTTAGATTTTTGAAACCCGAAAATGGGCTTAAGTATTAAGAGAAAAGGGAAATAGTCATTCAAAACTCTTAAATACGGATGATAATAAGTTTAACAAATTCCAGAATTTGGAAAATATAAGTGTTAGAGGAAATTTAAATTAATCATGAAGTAAAGTTCAATCAAAATCAGCTAAATTGAATTGGAAACTTTGTCGTGTAAATAAAAATGGCAACAACTTATGACTTGAATTAACAAGTAGACTAAGCTAGTTCGAGAGGAAATACAAACCAGTTTATGTTGTTGATGGAATGTGAATTGTCGATGAATTTAAAATGAAGGAATTTAATGGTGTATTAGTGTACATGTGAAATGAAGACATTATGTCGAGTGTAAATATGGGTATGAATAATAGAATTGATGGAATGTAAAAATTGTATCGAATGACCTAATTTGAGTAGAGAATTGAATTAATGGAATAAATTTAACTTAAAACGGAAATTGGAATAAGTGAATAAGGAATGGCTAAATGAATGAATAGAAGTGTCAAAACAAGATAGATGTGATGCAAATATAAATTTAGCCCATTCTGAATAAGATAATGGAGTTAAACAAATTCTAATTCGAGAATAAGAAATATTAAAGTGAGATATAAGAATAAAACTTAACCTATGTTGAATGGATTTAATAAAGTGGAATCAACTTAGAGAAATGAAATAAGTCGATTTAGAGTTATATAGATAGTTGGGTTGAGTAAGTGAAACTCAATCCATACTAAAGATTTATGGGTAAGTAGGTAAATAAAAATTTGGTAAGCGAGATAAAACGAAATGGTTTATATAAGACCATAACTGACCTTAATCCATTGATACAGATTCAAAGTTAACTAAATCGAATAACGAAATGAAATAAATTGGGAATGGAAATATGAAATAAGGTATGGTAAAGATAAACCAAAGTCTATTTTATTAAATTAGAATATCGGAAGAATTTAGGACTAAATCGAATTGAATTAGTATAAATGGAACTAAAATCGAGAAATTTTAAATTTGGTCGATTTAAAACCAAATATAAATGAATGGGAACAAAGTATAGATAAACTTAATTAATTAGAATGAAATTGGCAAATCGACCAAGGTTAACGAATTAATGATTTAATATAATCAAGTTAGTTCGGAAAGTAAAATGGATTCAAGTTTTAATTAAAATTAATGCTTGAAATGAAATGGGGGAAAATGGATAGCAAAAAAATATAGAGTGAGCAATCGAATGAAAATCTATTTCTCGAGTAAGGAAGCGAAACATTTGAAGTGTTAAAGAATTACCAAATTTATGGAATCGAAAAGTTTGAAACTTCAAATAAACTAAACCAACGTTTATGAGAAAATGTGGCGACCCGAACTTCCCCGTGAAGGAAAGAACGAATTTCTTTGAAGACAAGACGAATCAGAACACAAACAGTAGAACATTTCATTGCGTATTACAACAATTCCATCACAATACAAGAATATACAGAGTATGAATAAATATTATACATTAGAAAATATTAGAGATTACAATACAATACATAGCAGCGGAAAAATAATGCAAACACAACTGAAAAAGATACACGGATACAGAGCTTTTTGAATACAATTCCAGCAGTAAACCAAGATCTGATGAATATAAATCTGCAAAACCAAAAATACTAGCTGCCCTTATGGAAAATAGGGGCACCCAGAGTTTAGGTTAAAACAATAAACTCTAGGTCAGTAATGTGACTAGTGTGAGAACTAAAACAGTTATTTAAAACATTACTTTAAAAATAAAGTAAATCAAGGGACCACGCCGTATAACATGGAATTGGTTTCCTCCCAAGAATATCTGTGCATAAAACAAATAGCGTAATGTTTTTTGGAAAAATGAAGCTATTATAAGACTCAGGTCCCATCACATAATGCAATGCAAGCCAGAGGATAGAGTTTTACTTTATAATAGCCAAACATGCTTGGTATGTTTCAAATCATTTTGATACTATTATAGTGTAAAGCGTATGAAAACAACTTCAAATATAAATGTATCAATCATAGACGGCATAGTGCCCCATCCCACTATCCCGCTTCGAGACACTCTATCAAATGCCTTGGGACTACACACTCTGGGTAACCCTTGGATCTTCAGGGCCGCTCCTCCATTACGTTTGAGGATTCGTTATTCCTGAACACACGTTTCCCGGTCCTATCAGACTTATCCATCGGCTCCGTAGAGACCGATATATCCGAGGCGCCTTGCAATCCAACAACCACATAGGTAAAAATAACAACAATGTCCGGGCTAGTAAAACGCTGACACCACCCATAGCTAGAAAGAAACGTTGTGCACTCCTTGCAGTCACGATCACATTTTTGACTCATACCAAGGTGTGAGGCTCGCGAATTAACGCCATACACAAAGGTACGCTGTATTAAAGTCGTGCCTTGATCATCAACCACAAGACTCTGCTTTTCAACAGAAGCCTTGATCACTACATCTCAGCATGCCACATATGCAATTCATGCCATGCGACTGATATCTATCGATATATAACCTCTGAGCTCGTACGTCTCAGAGAAGGGCGTTAAGCAAGAGAATAAATTCTCCGCCGCCAAACAGATATATATTTAATAGAAATCAACCAACACAGAATAAAATCCAATGTCAGACACCCATCCATTTACAAGTTCGTTCTGGGTCTGAACGAAACCGGAGGCACCTTATTCCTCGTCCCATATGCCCAATCAAGACATCCGTAATGATCCACTTATTACATCGTATTGGGTGTACAGCCCAATCAAGACATCCGTAATCATCCAAACGATGTGAAGACCTCCGGTCTTCAACCACCATCTTCATCGTCGACATATCGTTGAATCAGTTATTTAGAATGGGTATAAACCTAGCCTTTCCGAATAACTCGCGCACATAATAAACAAGGGCTAAAAAACACAACATATGCCTCATTCCAATTCTGAATATTCTTTTATTCAAATATTCACATTCTTTGGGAAAGGTTCCCATTAATTTTATCAAAGATAAATTCTTCAAATTTATTCTTTAATCTTCCTTTGGATATCATTTCAAACCATGTTATGGTTTACCAGACTAGTTGGGATTAGCGAACCACACCGAAGTAATCATTTATTTTATTTCCCAATCCCAACCTATTCATCCCATGGAGCAAAACTGGCATTACTCCATAACTAACACCACGGTGTTATCAGTAAATTTAATTACCATTTCCCGTTCAAATCTAATTAAAGATTTAAATATCGCTAGGAGCAAAACTGGCGATACTCCATTCTCGATCATTTCTCTAATTTAAGAATTTAAATTATCAAATTCCATTTCAATCTAATTAAAGATTCATTAAAACTCCACTTGGTTTTAATCTTCCCAAAAATCAATATTAATGTTTATTTAATTTTGGAAACACAAACATGTCTTATCGACAATCTACACTGTACTATTGATTTCTGCCGATATATAACCTCTAAGCTCGTACATCTCAGAGAAGGGTGTTAAGCAAGAGAATAAATTCTCCTCCACCAAACAGATACATATTTAGCAAAAATCAACAACACAATTCGAAATACAACGACAGACATGTAATCCTTCTTTTAACTGGGTTAAAGAACTAATGTCATTTAAAAAACAGTTCACTATAAACCCAAATCACATTCCATTAATTATGGAATCTCCGCAGAGAAATAAATCAATATATAATCGATATCAATTTCTGTATCCAACTAATAATATAAATGGAATAACGGCCACGCCTTTTAAATTCCATATGTATTAATAGTCTTCCTCAATAGAATTTCACTTCGATTATTATCAAATCGAATTCCATCCAATTCCAATTTAATATATTAAATCGAAAAATTTTACTTTGGAAAAATTCCAGTTAAATATTAATAAAAAGATTTATAAATTCCAAATCTCATTTCATTGTAAACTGGGTTAAAGAATGAATGTCGTTAAAAACACAGTTCACTACAAACCCAAAATCCCATCAGTCTCTAACTGTAAATTAGTAAGAGAACAATTCCCTAAGTATTAACCCCAAAGGCCGAAACCAACATTAGATCAATACCCAGGAAACCATTCAACTAAGCTAATCTCCAGTCGGATTCTAATTTTCTTAACCCCATTGGGTTTAAGAACAGTATTATTAAAGATACCATTCACGACAAACCCAAATCACAATTTGATATTAAATACAAGGCTCTGAATAGAAAATATATCAACTTATATTCAATATCAAATTCTGAAAACAACAAATATCGTACTGGAATAACGGTATATATATATCTTGTAAATTCCTCCACAATATTCGTATAATCATGAATTCCAATATCGAAATATTCCGAAGATAATTTCGATACAAATCCATTCCAATTCATATAATGGAAATTCTAGTTATTTTTAAAACCATTTCAAATCCAATTTATTTATCTATAAATAATGGATTATAATTTTAGATCATAACTAGTTCATTTCGATAAAAATATATTTTTATCTTTTCAAATATTGAATTTTTCATCCCAATTCTTTCCAAATCATTTATTTTGATTTTACACAAATTATCAATATTTTAAATAATTTTATCAAGGCCCGTACAGTCGATTTCCATAAACGGTCATCGAACTGCACTAACAACGACCTTTTCCAAATTTAATTTGGACATAATTCCAAATCCAACCGTTAGATTTCAAATCTCTAATACTCTTTGGAAGCTCTTTTCGATATGAACCCAACGGATCTGGTTTTAGGAGAATCCGACGGTCGGATCTCCCATAATGTCCGTTCGAAGTCAATAGTCGAAATTCATGAACTACCACGGCGCGGCGCGTTCTATTAAAGCCATTATATATATATATATAATATATATGTTATACATATATCGTCGATTTCCATTCAAAATGCATTTTATAAATCGTTTTAAATTCGTTTTCAAAACGATTTCAACTTCATATTCAATTTCTAATCAAAACTGAATATTCAATGTCACCGATATATAAATGATAATATTTTCAAAACATTAGATTTTGAAATCAATTCCTTTTCGATATTCATGATAAAAATGAATAAAATCGATATAAATATCGTTCACGTCAAAATGGCGTTAATCTAATCAACACGGCTTTATATATTTAAATATTTTCGTGTCCATCCCAAATTGGACATCAAAATTAGATTTTGATCTTTTATTGAATATTATTTTAAAATATTCGTTATTTTAAAATATTCGTTATTTTAAAAATATTCTTTTCCTTTGAATTGGAATCAGACATAGTCAATTACCATATAATGTTATTTATATGGATTTCACACAACAAATGTGTATAATAGCAATAATAAAAAATCAACCATCATCCAGAGTGCATTCTACACTGTATAAGCATTAAATATAAATATTCAATGCTTACACCGCTTGTCAACCAATCGATAGACATGCAACTAAATATTGGGATTAGTGTATGTCCAATATCATCCCAATACCTGTATGGGGTTTCAATCAACAAATAATGTATTTTATTTGTGCATTTGGGCGATGTGTAAAATTTATCGTTCCAATCAATATCAGTCAAATGTGTGTACATAAACAAATCATCCGATTTGTTTATAAATATTTATTTAATTCATATACACGTTAAAAATTATATTTTTAGCTATAAAATATTTATTTCCATTCCACATCACACAATCAATCAAACAAACATGTCGTTCATGGTCTGTGGACGACGGGTGTCGGGTGCTGCTAAGCACCGTTTGCATCCTAGTATATATTTTAACTAGAAAATAAAAGTGAGGAATTCTCGCCTTTGGGATCCACTCCTCCATTCTCTCTTTCTGAACTATTTCGATTTGTTCGAAATTCCAACACATCCCTTTCACGTTGTTTATATATAAAAATCATATTTTATCGCTTCATTCCAATAAATAAAAATCATATTTTTATTTCTACTTTATATATCTTTACAACACTTCTTTCTATATAAAAATTATATTTTTATATTTCTACTTCTTATATAAAGATCGAATTTTATTTCGCTTCATATATAAAAAAACGAATTTTTATCTTAATGATATACATATAAAGATCGTATCTTTATCCTAATGAAAACATTATAAAAATTGTATTATTATCTATAATAATCACATTTATAATTCTTCCTACCAAATAAAAATTATATTTTTATCGCCATTCTACATATACAAAAATCGAATCTATATATTATTACATACATACGATAAAATTTATATTTTTATCTGACTAAAATTAATATTTTCATATCGTTATTCATATTATAAAAATCATATTTTTATTATCCCTATAATATAAAAATCTAATCTTTTCTACATTAAAAATCTCACCTTTCTCTATATAAAAATCCTATTTTTAATTTAATGCTCTTTCTATAAAAAAAAACTGATTTCTAAATTTATAAAACTAATTACATTAAATATAAAATAAAAGTTCACATCGCTATTCAATTTTGTCCGTGGAGGGGCCTCGCAGTCGACCGTTGGTGGCTTAGGACGGCGACACCGGAGTTGCTGAGGGGTCGGGTTTGATTGGCTGGCGATCCGCGAATTGGGGAAGAGAGAGGAGAGGGAGGGTGGCGTCGCAGGTCTCAGGTGGTGGTGCGACGGGGTGCAGACGGAGGCACACAGTAGGGGGGTGGTGGGGCCGGGTTGTGGGTTTGGGAGGGGTTTACTTTTAGATCTGGTCAGGGGAGGGTACGGTCTTCAATCGAGAGAGAAGAGGAGGAAGGCATGGGGGTCCGGCGCTGGGGAGGTCGGCGAAGGCGGTGCGACGGGAGGAGGGCTTCCATTTCCGTTGATCAGCTTTTTTTTATTTCTTCCATTAATAAGTGAATCGGGGAGAGAGAAGACTAAAAGAGGTGGATTTTTATTTAATTAATTTAATTTATTTTATTTTCAAAAAGGTAACTTTTAAATTCAAATTCCAACCAAAACTCACTGCCTGTCGTCCCTAGCTAATTACCCCCATTCCGAACACAATGGGATATGTCCGGTAAGATGATTCGACTGTTTCAATCAGTTTCCATCAAAATCAAAATATAAATCTATATACTGAATTTGAACGCGCATTTCAATTTACCGGGATCACATACGGACTCCAAAAATTCCAGAAAAATAAATCTGGCTATGTTTTGATGATATGGTCCTAACAAAACTAATTTCGTCAAATTTGGAGACCCTTTGAAAAATGGCCATTTTCTGGTCGATCCAAATTGACTGAAATGGACATAACACGTTTTACTTCGCCACGCTCACATATTGATTTCAAAATTATGAAAATTGGAATCTAGTAATAACTTGACATCCCGGATCCAACAAAAGTGGTTTCGTCGAAAACGGAGGTCGTTTGCAAAATCGCTATTTTTAAGGGCTATATTTTCCATAGCGACTATTCTAAATTTTCAACTGAACATAACTTTTTATCCCCGCTATGAAATTTGGATTTTTCAGATTCGTTGGAAAGATATTTTCAAATAGATTCTAATATTATTAGTTTCACTATAATCAGGTTTATTTTGAATTGTGTCCATTCATTTGAAATTTGAAATCGAATTTTCTAACTACCGCGCCATTTTCAATTCCTTTTATAATTAAAATAAAATATTTATATTCTGACGTCGATTCAAATAAATATATACATTCTATTTCTATTCAAAATAAATTTCATGTTGTTATTATTTAAAATAAATCATTTTAAATATTCAAAATTCATTAAAATTGCCAAAATAAAATTTTTAAATTGGTTCTGATTTTCCGGGTTGTTACAATCTTCCCCACTTAAAATCTTTTCGTCCTCGAAAAGGAACGGAGCTGAAAGTTGTTTTATTAATCAACTCAACTTTCAGTTTGGCTTTCATTCTTCAACTTTTCAGTTTCTAAAAATTTTCCAATTCTTCAAAAATTTGGCTAACACCCTAAATTTTCGCCATAACCTCCTTTGTACGGGAGCACCGGGAAAATCTCCAAACCGCCACATAGACCCTCTCATCTCAAAAAAGAAAAAGAAAAAGCCAAGCGGCTCATAAAATCATCCAAACCAAATGAATTAGTGAAGATGTACCTATTTGTCGGGCATACAATTTTATTCCTCTGCTCTAGCGTCCTTGCAATGACATTTTCAACGTATATGCATGTATATGCATGCAATTCCAAACAATTTTCAATTCAGCCCAATATTTGATACAATTTGGTTATATGTACCATTCTTTCACATAATGGTTTAATGAATAATCACATAACACAACCATCAATCAATTAGTTGATTAACGTTTCAAACACATAGTTTTGATACATACACAGAAAATCATGTTTTTGATGCTAATTCACAACAATACCCTATCTAATTTTGGTTCTCACACCAGATTGAAAATATATAGAAATCCCACTTTTGAAGCTCGAACACAAATTCTGATGATGATCGATCAATCATCAAAACCATCTCCGGGCGGCTAGAGTGTGATTCTATATCTAAGCAGTATATAAAAACTTCGAATACACGTTTGCGAGGCGTATATGAAAAATATTTATATATTGGATTGTTGAAATTCAATACACATAAAAATATTCAAATACATATAAAATGGTTTAAATTTTCAAAACAATATTTGTTTTCATTTTTATTTTAAAAATATACTCTTCACACTTGTTCTAGGATACTACTGATCCCATCTCTAATGAGTCATTCTCATTGGATATTACTAATCCAATCTCTGATGAATTCTTTCGTTTGGTTCTAATGTGCCTTGTTCTCCGAGCTCTGTAAATTAAAGCTCTGATACCAAATGTGGCGACCCGAACTTCCCCATGAAGGAAAAAACGGATTGCTTTGAGTATAAGACGAATCAGAACATAAATAGAAGAACATTTCATTTCTTATTACAACAATTCCATCAGAATACAAGAATATACAGAGTATGAATAAATATTATACATCAGAAAATATCAGAGATTACAATACAATACAATACAATACATAGCAGCGGAAAAATAATACAAATACAACTGAAAAAGATACACAAATACAGAGCTTTTCGAATATCATTCCAGCTGTAAATCAGGATCCAATGAATATAAATCTGCAAAACCAAAACTACTAGCTGCCCGTGTGGAAAATAGGGGCACCCAGAGTTTAGGTTAAAACAATAGACTCCAGGTCAGTCATGTGACCAGTGTGAGAACAAAAACAGTTATTTAAAACTTTACTTTAAAAATAAAGTAAATCAAGGGACCACGCCGTATAACATGGAACGGGTTTCCTCCCAAGAATATCAATGCATAAAACAAATAGCGCAATGATTTTTGGAAAAATGAAGCCATTATAAGTCTCAGATCCCATCACACAATGCAACGCAAGCCGAAGGATAGAGTTTTACCTTATAATAGCCAAAAAAGCTTGGTACATTTAAAACAAATCATTTTGATACTATTATAGTGTAAAGTGTATGAAAACCACTTCAAATATATATGTATCAATCATAGACGGCATAGTACCCCATCCCACTATGTCGCCCTATTAGGCTCTACAATTAAAACCGAAATGTCACGTATTGGAAATTGGATTTCCGTCATGAGTCGAGGCCAGGGATGGCTCCTCACCGCTTCGAGACACTCTAGCAAATGCCTCAGGACTACACACTCTGGGTTACCTTTGGATCTTCAGGGTCGGTCCTCCGTTACGTTTGAGGATTGGTTATTTCTGAACACACGTTTCCCAGTCCTATCGGACCTATCCATCGGCTCTGTAGACACCGATATATCCGAGGCGCATCGCAATCCAACAACCACATAGGTAAAAATAACAACAATATCAGGGTTAGTAAATTGTTGACACCACCCATAGCTAAAAAGAAACGTTTTTGACTCATAGGTAAAAAAACAACAATATCAGGGTTAGTAAATTGCTGACACCACCCATAGCTAGAAAGAAACATTTTTGACTCATAGGTAAAAATAACAACAATATCTGAGGCGCCTCGCAGTCAAGATCCCGTTTTTGACTCATACCGAGGTGTAAGGCTCGCGAATTAATGCCATACACAAAGCTACGCTGTATTAAAGTCGTGGTTTGATCATCAACCACAAGACTCTGCTTTTTAACGGAAGTCTTGATCACTGCATCTCAACATGCCACATAGGCAATTCATGCCATGCGACTGATATCTATCGATATATAACCTCTGGGCTCGTACGTCTCAGAGAAGGGCGTTAAGCAAGAGAATAAATTCTCCGCCCCCAAATGGATATATATTTAATAGAAATCAATCAACACAGAATAAAATCCAATGTCAGACACACATCCATTTACAAGTTCGTTCTGGGTCTGAACGAAACCGAAGGCACCTTATTCCTCGTCCCATATTGTAACGACCCGGGATTTTCGCGATCCTAAGTACTCAACATAAACACAATGTCGACTATTCAAGCATTGTAAATACCGGATAGTCCATGAAAGAAATTAGAGGGTGAGGATAGATAAGATAGAAACTTAGAATAGAATAAGAAGAAGAAGAACATACAACATTAGAGTAAACACGAATCTCATAGCGGAACGAATAAATATATTTCATAACATAACTTTGAAATATAAATATGTACTTGAATATACATATCATTTCCAAAGTAAAGCACTTACAACACAGCGGAAAAACCATAGCTATACAATTCTTAAGCCTCCCGCTCCAGCTCTTCAAGTTTCTGTAAATCCCGACTACTTGACTGCCCGTACAAAATTGGGCACCCAAGAGTTTAGGAAAACAAAACAAAATAAAATCCAGGTCAGTCATGTGATTGGTGTGAGTAAACTCAAATTATTTGATTTAACTTTCTAAATTCTTTTGAAACAAAGGATAATCATAAGACCAATTCACACATAAACACGGATGGTTTTTACCTTATGATAACCCAAATCATTAGTAAAACAATATTATTCCGATATTATAATAATGTCTAACACAAGTAATATCAATCTAGTAGAAGCGCTTGCATCTAACGTTCTACATATATAATATACAATCAAAACCGCGGGCTCTTATTTGGGGAATGGATTCCAACTATGACAAGGTATGGATCCACCTTCCGCTCAGTGTACTCTAGAAGCGATACACTGGAGTTCAAACAGGATATCTTGCAACTCGGCCACACATGAACGACCACTAATTTCGCTTGAGTGTATCGAATATATTGTCACCTTACAGTTGGTAAACCAACATAACCATTCCCGGGAGATACCGAATTGAAAGAAGTGACAAATATGAATATTCTCTAGATGGTAACAAAATACCCTACTTGGTTGCGAACCACTTAGCCATGCGGCCTGCCCGATTTCTGTCATTTCCCAGTTGATGAGGCTCGAGGTCAAAACGTATCTTTTAACATATCACTCCTCCATTTATTTCGAATGCCACATCGTTATACCTATCAAATCACAAATTGATTTCCCCAAAAATACCACGGGTATAAGCTAAGAGAAACGAATTCCTCCGCCACCAATGTAAATACGTTTGAAACGATCAACTTACGTGATCTACCAGATATACTCTGTCAAACATTCGTCCATTCAAGTTGTCCTGGGACTGGACAAACCGAAGGCACTATTCCATACACCCATCCTAGGCAATCTCTATATAGGACTTATACAATAGCCCTTTCACTTTTCTCCGTCTTCAATTTGTCTTCGATCTATTTGATTCGAAACGCTAACGCCCATACAGAGTGGTTCTTTGGATAAGAATCCAACCGGTCTCTCCGTATTGACGACGGAAAAATGGTCAAAACTTTGATAGTCTGTGATTTAACTATCAAAGAAAAACACGTGTGCAAACAAAGATATTATTTCCAGATGGAAATTTTATTGATCAATCATCATTTAACATTTATCTCTTTAGTTCATTAATTTACTTATCTCCTGTTTCCATATATTCTGAATTCTTATTTTCTATTATCAGAAAACATTTTTGATTCTTATTTGGAAAACATCTCCAAAAATCCTTCACTGGATTTAAACTGATGTTTAAATAAAACATCTCCATGCCAACTCAAACCATTTCACTCATTAACTAAATTCACTTAACCATCATTCACTATCAAACCTTACCATTCCTTAGTTAAGAAAGAAGTCAATCAAGTTGGGGTATAATTATCTCTCAGACCTTAACTGTACAACGTTTTAACTTCGAAATAGTCAAAGTTTATCTTATAAATCTTTAACAAACTTCCTTACGTAACTCTTTCGAATAAATCTCTATTCGATAATTCTTTCCTTCGAATAAACTATATTCGATAATCTATCTTCTTCGAATAACCTATATTCGAATAACTCTATTCAATTAACACTATTCGATTAACTATAATCGATTTACTCTTATCAGTTAGCTATATTTGATTAACTCAATTCTATTAACTATATTTGATTAACTCAATTCTATTAACTCTATAACTCTACCGGATTAACTCAATTCTATTAACTCTATTTGATTAACTCTTTTGGATTAACTCTATCTGATTAACTCTATTGGATTAACTCTATTGGATTAACTCTAACTAATTTACTCTTATCAATTAACTCCTTTCGAATAAACTATATTCGATTAACTCCTTTCGAATAACTAATATTCGATCAACTCCTTTCGAATAACTAATATTCGATAACTCCTTTCGAATAACTAATACTCGATAACTCCTTTCGAATAACCAATATTCGATAACTCCTTTCGAATAACTAATATTCGATAATTTCTTTCAAATAACTAATATTCGATAATTTCTTTCGAATAACTAATATTTGATAATTTCTTTCTCTATTCGAACAAACTATATTCGATTAATTCTCTTATTCGAATAACCTTATTCGATAACCCTTTCTTCAAATAAACTATGATCGAATAACTCTAATCCGACTAACTCTAATTCAATTAATTCTATTCGAATAACAAATATTCGACTAACTCTTGTTCGATTAACTCTATTCGAAAAACTCTAGTTTGATTTAACTCTAATCGATTAACTCTAACTGATTAACTCTAACTGGTTAACTCTTACTCTAATCGATTAACTCTAACTCTAATTCTAATCGATTAACTCCTCTAACTCATTTTGATTAACACATTTTGATTAACTCCTTTGATTAACTCTACGTCCATATTCAGTTTCAAATATCGATGTTGAAATTGATTCTTACTTCTCTATGTATGCCCTGACTTATATATTCTATTTATCCAATGATAAATATTTTATTTAATTTATAAAATATTATTTATAAATTAATCTTCTCAATCTATTGGTTACAACAGATTCTATTTAAAATCTTTGCTTTAAATCCATATCATGTTATACCCGTGTGCGAAGCACGGGTCTGAACTTTCTTGATGTAAGATTCTATTCATTTGCCAAATATTACTTTATATAACATGATTTTCATTTCCTTTTTATAACTCTTTTTATTTTTCTAAATAAATTTTTCCTTTTTAATTCTATTTGTAAATGTTTTACAAATTACTCCGTTATAAATCTATTGTAAATGGTTTACAAATACTCCCTTTTCAATTCCATATATTTATTTTCTAAATAAATATTTGTTTTCCTATTTGTTTCACAATATTTTCCTTTTATATTTGTTTCACAAATATTTTCCTTTTATAACTTATCCTTCGATTTTATAATTATTTTCTTTTAAAAAATTCTTTTCCTTTCATATATAAAATCCATTGATTTCATAAGAAACCCCTTTTTATTTTCCAACTATTTCTTTTTTCTATTTGTTTTACAAATATTTCTTTTTCTATTCTATTTATTTCTAAATAAATCCTTTTATAATATCCTTTGATGTTATAAATATTCTCTTTACAAAATCCTTTAATTTTATAAACATTTCATTTACAATATACGTTTTTGAAAATTCCCTTTTATCATTCTGGTATTTCTTATGGTATTAAATGTACCATATAACAATGATAAATATTATCCAAACACACATATTTTACAACAGTTTATATATCACATCATATATCACAATGCATGAATAACAGTAAAATAAATGTTAATGAATCCAGTTGGATCCCCCCAACCTGTTTCCCTGCATCCACAGATGTTACACAATATAATTCACATCAATTTCATTTCAATTTGAAATATTTCTGCTAAACAGAATCGATATTTGATTAATGATTTATATGTATATTGTTATTTATAATTTCAACCAATACATAAGCAATTCAACCAAACAGTTAACACACAGCAATCAACAGGTAATTATCAGTTATAAAAATATAACTGTTCAGAGTTGGTGAATTTTACTCACATTGGACGATCATCGTTAATAACGATAACCATCGCTTGATTCAGATGGAAAATTTATTTTGCTATAAATTGTAACGAGCTCTAATTCACTCCCAGTCAGTTCCTGATGTAGCCGTTGTCTATACGATCCTAACGGATCTTGTTTCGTCAGATTCTGATTTCGTATGACGACGTTATGAATTTTAGAAGTTATAGGTTATATAATTTAAAGTTTAACTTAAACTTTTAAATAATCGGACCTTACATTTCAAAACAACCAGCCCATCTAACCTCCTTCCCCAACCCGACCCTCTCCATCTTCCTCTTTTCATATGAGAGCTCCAGGAAACCAGAACACAACCATTTCGAACCCTTTACCCCCCCCCCCCCCGGTCGTTCCTCATATACTCCACGGTTTTCAAAACCGAGATCACCAAACTCCATCTCTTCCAAGCCTCCTCCACGCCAACGCCATTGCCAACAACTCACACTCTTCGACTGATTTCCATCCTCTGGCAGTGAACGCGCACCATTATAAACCATCGACACAAAATTTCCCAGATTCAACCCAAAAAATTCACATAGTTGCGGTTTTAACCCCTCATTCCACTTCTAACCTCCAAAATGTCAAACGATTCATCATTTCCCCAAATTAGGTAACCGTAGCTTTACTATCAAAAACCCAACTCCAAAAACAACGATCGAGTTTGGCAAAATGAATACCAGAAGGAAGAGCAAGCTTCCAGCATCTCAAATATATATGTATTATGATTTTACGAATTTTTTTTGAATTTGTTTTCTCCTATGAAGGCTCACGAACTGTTTTTAGGAGACGCGGAAATTTTCTTGCTTGACCAGAGGAATGAAAAGTATAGGGTTTAGTAAAAGGGGTAGGATATTTGTAGGTAGATTATAAAATTTTATATTCGATTATTTTATTCAGTTTTAGTCAAATACTGCTAGTATTTATCTTCTAAAAATTCGTATGATCACATACAATACCCAAAAATCACAAAAATGGACATGCAGCTAAAGTTCGACCTTACGGTCTCAACGAAACTAGTTTCGTCGAATTCCGACTCCGTTTGCTCGCACAGCGTATTTTTAGCCGTCAAAATATCGACTGTTTTTCACATTAAAATCCCATACGACCACATACTGACTTCAAAAATCACGAAAATTTAAATCTAATAATAATTTAATATTTTGGATCCAATAAAATTAGTTTCGTCGAAAACAGAGGTCATTTGCAAAAATGGCTATTTTTGAAGCTCTAAATAACCCATTTAACTATATAAATATATTTAAAAATAATTAAATATAATATTTAAAAATAAATATTATCGTATATATTCATAAGAGAATATCATACAGCTCCACTAGGATTTATAACTCGATATTTCAAAATTCCCAGTTATATCGACATTCGATTTATATATAAAATCCTTTTATAATATAAATATATATTTATAAATTTCAAAGAAATCCCATAGCGGCTTTTCTAAAATTTGATTTGGACATAAATCAAAATCTACACAATGAAATCCTGATTTTTCTCTTCCACTAGAAAAATATACTTCACCAGCTCCTAACGTTTCTTGTTTCACAGAAATCCGTTTTAAAACGGACCATGTATATTCAGTTGAAGTTCAAATCGCCAAATAACGAACTACCGCCCCATTTGGAGCTCGATTTTAATTATAATATAATTATACGTTCAAACTATCGTTTAAATAATATATTCGTAATTCTAATTCAATTCTAAGCTGAATAAATACTTTGAGTTGTCCAGTTCACATTATATTGTCAATTCACTATTTCTGATTATTTCAGAATTAAATATATTATTCTATTATTATATTAATTAAATATTCAATATAATTTAATTCAACGACCATTTCGATCTCTCAAATCCCTATTTATATATTTAAATAAATAAATTATTATACCGTAAAAATACGGGACATTACACATATGTCCAATAGAGAAGAGAGCCCCTCGCATATGCGTCGATCTCCAAGTATGACTGGACGATCACCACTTATTACCTTGTAACGACCCGGAAATCCATACCCTTCGAGTTGACTAATAACACCACACGTCCAACTCAAATTGCACAGAAATACGAATTATTATAAGAAGTTAGAGGATGAGAAATAGTAAGAAAGAAATATTAGAATAGAAGAAAACGAAGATCAGAAACTCACAGAGGAACGAATAAAATATAATAAATACATAAACTTTGAAATACAAATCAGTAACTGTATATATACATACCATTATCAGAGCACAACAGTTATCGCTGGAACAGTTATCAACACATGTTTCCAAATACAACATAGTACACAGCGGAAAAATATGATAGTCTATAGCTAACTGGTGAAGCCTCCTGCTTCGAGCTCCTTCAAGTGAAATCTGAATCTCCCAACTACTTGACTGCCCGTACAAATTTGGGCACCCAAGAGTTTAGGGAAAACAAACAAAATAAACTCTGGGTCAGTCATGGGACTGGTGTGAGTAAACTCCAACCATTGGTTTAACTTTCAAAATACTTTCAAAAGAAATGGTAATCGTAAGACCAATCCACACATAAACACGGATGGTTTTTACCTTACGATAACCAAAAATATTTTTGAAATCAATATCTTATTCTGATATTAGAATAATGTCTAAATACAAGTAATTAGAATCTAGCGGAACGCTTGCATCTCAGGCTCCATATATAATATAAAATCAAAAACCGCAGGGCGCTTATTGGAGATTGGATTTCCAACATGACAAGGTATGGGACCACCTGCCGATAGTGTATCTCTAGAGACGAATACTCTGGGTTCAACAAGAACATCTTGCAACCCGGCCCTCACATGACCGACCACTCATTTCGCTTGAGTGTATCAAATGTATATCACCAACGGTTGGGATCAGCAACCGTTCCCCTAAAGGGCCAGCATCGATAGATTAAAGAACAAATGGAATTTCTCTAGATAGGTGATTATACATCCTAATGGGTGCGACCCACATAGCCATGCTGCCTGCCCGATTTTTGTCAATTCTGGGTTGTGAGGTTTGAGGTTTGAATTATCTTCCAGAACATCTGGCCACTATTCACTTTGAATGCCACATCATCATACCCGCCAAATCACAAATTGATTTCCTCAAAAATACCACGGGTAGAAAGCTAAGAGAAACGAGTTCCTCCCCACCAAAAGTAAGTACGTTTGAAGAGATCAACTTACGTGATCCGTTATATATACTCTGTCAGACATTCGTCCATTCACGTTGTCCTGGGACTGGACAAACCGAAGGCACTATCTCGTAAATAGGATAGCCCTTGCATAACTCCGTCTTCAATTTTCTTCATCATATTCGATCGCAATGCTAACGCCCATACAGAGTGGTTTTTAGATACTGGATCTGATCCCGGTCTCTCCGTATTGACGTCGGAAAAATGGTCAAAACTTCGATAGTCGGTGATTTAACTATCAAAGAAAAATATGTGTGCAAACAACGATATTATTTCCAGATGGAAATTCCATCGATCAAACATCAAACAACACTGGCCCCTTTTATATTAATGCCTTTTTATATTATCGTTTACAATTCCTGTCTCTAAATTCCTCGTTGACCAATTCATCTCATTTTCTAAGTGTAGAAAATATCTCTCATTTTATTTGGGAAAACAATTCAATTTAACGCGATGTTATAAAACATCGTTATTATAACTCAAACCATAAATCATTCGTTAACTAACGATATCACTAACCAATCCTTGCCACCGAACCTTAACCATTTCCCCGTCAATCATGACGTCAGTCAAGTTAGGGTATAATTACCTCTCAGACCTTAACTAAACGACATTCTTAACTTTGAAACAGTCAAAATTCACAACTTCAAATAAACCATCACTTACGCGACTCTCGGATTAATTCTAAGTACACACTTCTTTTACAGAAAACTCTGATTATAACGGTAGCGTTATAATCACTGTCTCCAAATATTTGATTTATAAAACATTGCTTTTGACAACAGCGTTACAATCGCTGTCTAGAATTATAGAATATTTATTATAGCAATAATGCTAAGATTGCATGATAACGGTAGCATAAAAAAATCGCTGTCCAGAACTTACAAAACATTTATTACAACAACAGCGTTAAAATCGCTATTTAGATTCATAGCACTTTTTTTTATAATAGCAGTGTTATAATCGCTGTTTAGAATTACAAAAAACATATATTAAAATGGCAGCGCTAAAATTGCTGCTTAGATTTATAAAACACTTATTTTAACTACAACGTTAAAATTGCTGTTTCCAATTATTTGGTTCCTGAAAATATAACTAGTACTTATTACTTTCAAAAAGCAAGTAAGTAGATAAATAATTAAATAGTTAAATAATTAAATTTGATTCAAACGGAAAGTAAAATAATTACTTCCCTAAATTCGATATAATCGAATTCCAAATAAATACTTTTTCTCTCGAATAATCTATATTCGGTTTATATTCCGAACTTCGGAATACCTACCATTTCAAGTTAATTCAAATTCAAAATTCACTTTGAATTCATCCATTCCAAATCACTACCCAATTACATTTTAACCTTTCCAATCAAAAAAACTCATCACACTTTATTTTATATCCCAAATTTTGGAATAAAACACATTGTTTTCATTTAAACGTTTATCCATCTTCCCTTTTCATTCAGGTTCCAATTGGAATTTTTATTTCAAAGTTAAATTCCCTTTAGGGATATTTCATTAGCCAAATATTTCCTTTAAACCACTATTCACTTTAGTCATGAATATATTTCTTTCTATATAATCAATTCATTTGATTTCATAGCTTTACCTAATACAAATTCTCTTCATTAACTTCTAATAGAGGAATCATTCAGAAAATCCTATTTTTGTTCTATCTATTATGATCTAGTTTATAATCTCGTTTATAATTTCTAAGTTTTGTCCCAATTACAAATATCAATTTCAAAACCATTTCCATTTACTTAACTAAATTTATCCTGAATTTGTATTTCAATCTTATCCCAAGATAATATTATTGCTGAATTCATAAACATCATTTAAAATCTAATCATTGTTAATTTTTTTGAAGCAAATGTCTAATAAAATTCAATTTTTGGACAAATAAGTTCCCATTTAAAACTTAATTTTCTTTCTATATTCGAAATATTTTACGGTAGTTAACTACTAAAATTCTAGGGCCAGTGACAACAGAATAAATCATAGAACATCATATAACGCAAATATATGCAAACAATAATATAAAACATTGAGGAACCCAGTTGGGCCCCTCCAATCTGTTTCCCTGCATCCACAGATGTTAATCAACATCAATAATATTATTTCACACCAATATGAAATATCAAAACTAATCATCGATCAACAATGTAATCATATCAACCAATTTTATCAACCATTTCAACCAAGCAACCATTTCACAGTATAAAATCAATTTAAAATTTGTTTATATAAAAATATAAATGAAGCAGAGTTAGTGAGTTTACTCACCT
Organism: Allium sativum; assembly: GCA_030737875.1. Lineage (NCBI taxonomy): Eukaryota > Viridiplantae > Streptophyta > Magnoliopsida > Asparagales > Amaryllidaceae > Allium > Allium sativum. Next base: position 399,362,006 of record CM060926.1, on the reverse strand, counting down.
TGTTTTGCAGTTGACGGTTCTGCTGTTTGTTTTATTTAAAATCAAACGAGCGTTTGATTTTACTAAAAAATTCCAATAGCTTTGTTCTGCGCCACACTAGTTCCATCATGTAGATCTCTTCATCACGATCCCAACGTGAATGGTTTTTACCGAATTCTATTCATAAATGAACCTATTATTACTATTATAAGCACACGGACTTATATTAAAATAATTATCTTATTTACTAAGTAATAATTAATTCTTCTTAATCAATTTCTTTTAATCTTATTTATATAGATACTGTTATTACCATCTGTTTACGAACCTGACTGAATCCTTTGTATTTGCTCGTTTGGTACTATTTGTTTCTTCATCAAAAATCAGGGCCGAATATTATTTGTCCTGAACAACAGAGCAGAGGAGCTCATTGTTAAACAACCCTCTCAAAAATCCAAGACTGAATTAATCACCAAACCTACATCTCCAGCTGAATGACTAAGAACTCAGCTCCTGCCGGTTTTCACGTCACCAGTACCCCTAATTAAAGAAAAACCATAACCTGTCTGAACCGCTAATCACCTTCATCTGTCCCTTCCCTTTTTATTCGGTGTTTAACGTTAATTCTTCCCTCAAATTCCCAAGGTCGACCTCCACTACCTTTGACTGCCACTCCTTCCATGGCTCACAGGCATTCACCCACTCATCACAGTACCACCCCCACTCGCACAGTAGATCAAAACCAACATCATGGACCAAAAACTGCACCCTCACCATTTAAACTCAAAAGCAGCGAACCCATACCCACTAACAAACTCAGCAAGCAACCCTCACCTTGGTCATCACCTTCCTACCGCCAGTCTAGGGGATCGGACCCCACCATGAATGCATCTCTCCGACCGCCAGGGACCAGCCTTCACCTCCGATAACCCAGATCACCCTAGGCGGCCCCACAAATATTTGCACCGAGTTCAATAACGTGAGCACAGCGCGTTGAATTTCATTTAGAGGATACCGAGAATTCATGGTTTGAAAATTTGGGATGGCCGCACAAGTTTCCTTGAGCGTGAACGATGGAAGCACTTGCATGATGATGAGGGATGTTTGGATTCGAATTTTACTTTGATTTTCGTTTGTCTGAGAAGAAGAAGGATTTGGGGATTAGAATAGGACGGTGTAATTTGAGGAAGGAGTTTTGCTGTGTTATTTTCTTTTTATATAGGGGAAGACAACTTGATCTCCACGGAAATGAAACAGCGTGACTGCCACGGTTTTAATTTACTTCGCACGCACGGTATGCCTTGCCTTGGCACACACGGAACTGAAGAAAACGTGGGGAGCAGGCAAGCTAATAGAGTGTACATCATAAAGATAGTATTATATTACATTATTATATTATAGCGAAACTTCGCGGTGAAGTATCAAATAAAAATAACCACAGTCGACTTCTGTTTACTGATGTAAAAGCTAATCTTGGTGTAAAAAGGTATTTTGAACCCAATGGGACAAGTTTCGTCGAATTCCAACATCGTATGAAAAAATTTCCTTTATAAAACCAGAAATCAACACGCGTTTAAATTTTTCACGATCAACAGATAAATCGAAATAAATTGAAACTGTGAAATCTTTAAAATAATTCTTCGATATGAACCTAACGGCACCAGTTTCGTCGCATTTTGAGACTGTTTCCCCGGTAGGCTATTTTTACACGCACCGAAATGCCATTTTTGACGCCAAATTTGTCGGTCTCTAAAAATAACAAACTATATACCTATTCTGACTCTAATCGACGATACGAACTCAACGGGACTGGTTTCGTGGCCTAATTCGATCGTCTGTTCAAGTTATACTCAAATAACCCTTTATTAAATTAATTACGCGCTATAGAAATTGAACGGGCGTTTAGGCTACCGTGGTCACGTACGATATCGGTTTTCCACGCCATTCAACACTGTACAATAATTTAACGATACGGTCCCAATGAAACTGATTTCATCGAAAACTGAGTTCGTTTGCTAAACGGCTATTTTAAAGGCCTATATTTAAATAGCGATTTCCATAGCGACTATTTCAAATTTTGATTTGGCCATAACTTGCTATTTATAATACGAAACCTGAATTTTCCTCTTTCATATGAAAATTATAATCAATATGGTTCCAACGTGTCTCGTTTCACAGAAATCCGACTTATATCGGATCCTGTATTCTCAGTTGAAGTTCGAAACTCCATATTACGAACTACCGCGCCATTTCGGACTCGTTTTATAATATATAAATAAATTAACGTTCAAACTTCGTTTTATAAATAAATTCATTAAAAATCCCTATATATAATTCAAATAAAATATTTAAACCAATTTAAATATTTAGAATTCAATGGCTGAAAATTCTGGGTTGTTACATTCCTTCCCCCTTCAAATAATTTCGTCCTCGAAATTGCTAAGGTAGGAAAAATGCTACATACCCTATTAAGTAGGCCTAAAAATCTGTTTTGTTCACTTCTTAACTTCAGTTTAACTGGACCAATTTATTTCAATTAAAATATTTATTTATTCTTACTAACGAAAAATTTCAAAAATTCTGAAATTTTTCTAACACTTTAAATTCTGAAAAATTTCGGCAGCATCTCCTCTGCATGGCTCAATCGGCACAATCAAAACTCGCCTTTCTAAGCCTTCCCCAATCCAAAAGAAAATCTAAAAGCCAAGCGGCTTGCCTCATAGGCTCATCAAATCATCAAACCCAAGTAACATTGTAAACATGTACCTTTATGTCGGGCATAATTCTATCTCTTGCATTTGCTTCAATTCAATACCTGCTCAACATACATATACCCATTTCCAGCTGGTTTCAAATCAATCCCACTTCAAAGTTTGAAATCTCTAATCAACTTCTGATTAATTCATTTCCATTCTCTAATACAAACTGAGTTCTATTTCCAAAAATCAGCCTTCTTATTCTGCTTGAGTCCAATTCCATCACAGTTTAATTCCAACCAACAGTATCCAATATATATATTCAACTTGTTTATTCATATGTCGACTTCATAATTTGAATCTCATCATTTCTCTTTATTTAATTTCATTCGGAATTATTTATAATCCCATTCAATTTTATTTAACTTAAGTTAAATTTCAATTCATTTGGTACATTTTTACCATTTTGATCCATTCAACTTATACAAGTTAAAATTTTAATTTCAGAATTCAAATTCCCGGGTTTTATTTCAACTAGTTTGAAATCATATATATGTACATATATTTATAATCAAATCAATTCAAAACATTTGAATTTCTAAATCATCTTGTCCTTTTCAAAAAAAATTTCATTTTCAAATTACTATGGTAGCAATCCGTCACTCAGAAACTTGAAAATTAATACCGATAATGTCGCGACCCATTATCAGTACTACTTCCTCGCCCCCTGAAGTGATTTCAATGCTTAATCGCTTTTAAAATCCATTTAAACCATTCTAATTCAAAAATTTCTTCAAACCAATGCTATATTACCTTTAAAATACTTCAAGGAATATTTTCAAATATCTGGGATTTAATTTCCAATTTATGGTTTGAATCCAATTCCAATCTAGCTTATTTGTATATCTCATTCATATACAAATTCAATTTGGTTTTATATAACCATTTCGGTATTATAATTTCATTTGATTATAATAACAACCAACCAACTCAATAATTTCAGAAAATTATCCCTTTTATATCAAAAATATCTTTTGGGCAAAGTTATTTCACTTACCCATCTTTAAAACAATACTGTGTCAAATTGTTTTGTTCGAGAGTTTAGAAACACCTATCGATACAGTTGTACATCCTGTATCGACCAAAATTCATAAATCACTCAACAAACCAGCCAACACAATATAAAACAATTTTATCTCAAATCTACAAATACGCGCTCATATATATACATTCACACTCAATCTAGGGTATTACTAACCCCATCTCTATTGAGTTACGCCACAGAGCCAAGGTAATCACTTAACCTTCAGCTCTGATACCAACTGTAACGACCCGGAAATCCGTACCCTTCGAGTTGACTAATAACACCACACGTCCAACTCAAATTGCACAGAAATACGAATCATTATAAGAAGTTAGAGGATGAGAAATAGTAAGAAAGAAATATTAGAATAGAAGAAAACGAAGATCAGAAACTCACAGCGGAACGAATAAAATATATTAAATACATAAACTTTGAAATACAAATCAGTAACTGTATATATACATACCATTATCAGAGCACAACAGTTATCGCTGGAACAGTTATCAACACCTGTTTCCAAATACAACATAGTACACAGCGGAAAAATATGATAGTCTATAGCTAACTAGTGAAGCCTCCTGCTTCGAGCTCCTTCAAGTGAAATTTGAAATCTCCCGACTACTTGACTGCCCGTACAAATTTGGACACCCAAGAGTTTAGGGAAAACAAACAAAATAAATTCTGGGTCAGTCATGGGACTGGTGTGAGTAAACTCCAACCATTGGTTTAACTTTCAAAATCCTTTCAAAAGAAATGGTAATCGTAAGACCAATCCACACATAAACACGGATGGTTTTTACCTTACGATAACCAAAAATATTTTTGAAATCAATATCTTATTCTGATATTAGAATAATGTCTAAATACAAGTAATTACAATCTAGTGGAACGCTTGCATCTCAGGCTCCATATATAATATAAAATCAAAAACCGCAGGGCGCTTATTGGAGATTGGATTTCCAACATGACAAGGTATGGGACCACCTGCCGATAGTGTATCTCTAGAGACGAATACTCTGGGTTCAACAAGAACATCTTGCAACCCGGCCCTCACATGACCGACCACTCATTTCGCTTGAGTGTATCAAATGTATATCACCAACGGTTGGGATCAGCAACCGTTCCCCGAAAGGGCCAGCATCGATAGATTAAAGAACAAATGGAATTTCTCTAGATAGGTGATTATACATCCTAATGGGTGCGACCCACATAGCCATGCTGCCTGCCCGATTTTTGTCAATTCCGGGTTGTGAGGTTTGAGGTTTGAATTATCTTCCAGAACATCTGGCCACCATTCACTTTGAATGCCACATCGTCATACCCGCCAAATCACAAATTGATTTCCTCAAAAATACCATGGGTAGAAAGCTAAGAGAAACGAGTTCCTCCCCACCAAAAGTAAGTACGTTTGAAGAGATCAACTTACGTGATCCGTTATATATACTCTATCAGACATTCGTCCATTCACGTTGTCCTGGGACTGGACAAACCGAAGGCACTACCTCGTAAACACGATAGCCCTTGCATAACTCCGTCTTCAATTTTCTTCATCATATTCGATCGCAATGCTAACGCCCATACAGAGTGGTTTTTAGATACTGGATCTGATCCCGGTCTCTCCGTATTGACGACGCAAAAATGGTCAAAACTTCGATAGTCGGTGATTTAACTATCAAAGAAAAATATGTGTGCAAACAACGATATTATTTCCAGATGGAAATTCCATCGATCAAACATCAAACAACACTGGCCCCTTTTATATTAATGCCTTTTTATATTATCGTTTACAATTCCTGTCTCTAAATTCCTCGTTGACCAATTTATCTCATTTTCTAAGTGTAGAAAATATCTCTCATTTTATTTGGGAAAACAATTCAATTTAACGCGATGTTATAAAACATCGTTATTATAACTCAAACCATAAATCATTCGTTAACTAACGATATCACTAACCAATCCTTGCCACCGAACCTTAACCATTTCCCCGTCAATCATGACGTCAGTCAAGTTGGGGTATAATTACCTCTCAGACCTTAACTAAACGACATTCTTAATTTTGAAACGGTCAAAATTCACAACTTCAAATAAACCATCGCTTACGCGACTCTCGGATTAATTCTAAGTACACACTTCTTTTACAGAAAACTCTGATTATAACGGTAGCGTTATAATCACTGTCTCCAAATATTTGATTTATAAAACATTGCTTTTGACAACAGCGTTACAATCGCTGTCTAGGATTATAGAATATTTATTATAGCAATAATGCTAAGATTGCGTGATAACGGTAGCGTAAAAAAATCGCTGTCCAGAACTTACAAAACATTTATTACAACAACAGCGTTAAAATCGCTATTAGATTCATAGCACTTTTTTTTATAATAGCAGTGTTATAATCGCTGTTTAGAATTACAAAAAACATATATTAAAATGGCAGCGCTAAAATTGCTGCTTAGATTTATAAAACACTTATTTTAACTACAACGTTAAAATTGCTGTTTCCAATTATTTGGTTCCTAAAAATATAACTAGTACTTATTACTTTCAATAAGCAAGTAAGTAGATAAATAATTAAATAGTTAAATAATTAAATTTGATTCAAACGGAAAGTAAAATAATTACTTCCTAAATTCGATATAATCGAATTCCAAATAAATACTTTTTCTCTCGAATAATCTATATTCGGTTTATATTCCGAACTTCGAAATACCTACCATTTCAAGTTAATTCAAATTCAAAATTCACTTTGAATTCATCCATTCCAAATCACTACCTAATTACATTTTAACCTTTCCAATCAACAAAACTCATCACACTTTATTTTATATCCCAAATTTTGGAATAAAACACATTGTTTTCATTTAAACATTTATCCATCTTCCCTTTTCATTCAGGTTCCAATTGGAATTTTTATTTCAAAGTTAAATTCCCTTTAGGGATATTTCATTAGCCAAATATTTCCTTTAAACCACTATTCACTTTAGTCATGAATATATTTCTTTCTGTATAATCAATTCATTTGATTTCATAGCTTTAACTAATACAAATTCTCTTCATTAACTTCTAATAGTGGAATCATTCAGAAAATCCTATTTTTGTTCTATCTATTATGATCTAATTTATAATCTCATTTATAATTACTGAGTTTTGTCCCAATTACAAATATCAATTTCAAAACCATTTCCATTTACTTAACTAAATTTGTCCTGAATTTGTATTTCAATCTTATCCCAAGATAATATTATTGCTGAATTCATAAACATCATTTAAAATCTAATCCTTGTTATTTTTTTTGAAACAAATGTCTAATAAAATTCAATTTTTGGACAAATAAGTTCCCATTTAAAACTTAATTTTCTTTCTATATTCGAAATATTTTACGGTAATTAACTACTAAAATTCTAGGGCCAGTGACAACAGAATAAATCATAGAACATCATATAACGCAAATATATGCAAAAAATAATATAAAACATTGAGGAACCCAGTTGGGCCCCTCCAACCTGTTTCCCTGCATCCACAGATGTTAATCAACATCAATAATATTTTTTCACACCAATATGAAATATCAAAACTAATCATCGATCAACGATGTAATCATATCAACAAATTTTATCAACCATTTCAACCAAGCAACCATTTCACAGTATAAAATCAATCTAAAATTTGTTTATATAAACGAAGCAGAGTTAGTGAGTTTACTCACCTCGTTTTGCAGTTGACGGTTCTGCTGTTTATTTTATTTAAAATCAAACGAGCGTTTGATTTTACTGAAAAATTCCAATAGCTTTGTTCTGCGCCACACTAGTTCCATCATGTAGATCTCTTCGTCACGATCCCAACGTGAATGGTTTTTACCGAATTCTATTCATAAATGAACCTGTTATTAATGTTATAAGCACACGGACTTATATTAAAATAATTATCCTATTTACTAAGTAATAATTAATTCTTCTTAATCAATTTCTTTTAATCTTATTTGTATAGATACTGTTATTACCATCTGTTTACGAACCTGACTGAATCCTTTGCATTTGCTCGTTTGGTACTATTTGTTTCTTCATCAAAAATCAGGGCCGAATATTATTTGTCCTGAACAACAAAGCAGAGGAGCTCATTGTTCAAACAACCCTCTCAAAAATCCAAGACTGAATTAATCACCAAACCCACATCTCCAGCTGAACGACTAAGAAATCAACTCCTGCCGGTTTTCACGTCACCAGTACCCCTAATTAAAGAAAAACCGTAACCTGTCTGAACCGCTAATCACCTTCATCTGTCCCTTCCCTTTTTATTCGGTGTTTAACGTTAATTCTTCCCTCAAATTCCCAAGGTCAACCTCCACTTCCTTTGACTGCCACTCCTTCCATGGCTCACAGGCATTCACCCACTCATCACAGTACCACCCCCACTCCCACAGTAGATCAAAACCAACATCAAGGACCAAAAACTGCACCCTCACCATTTAAACTCAAAAGCAGCGAACCCATACCCACTAACAAACTCAGCAAGCAACCCTCACCTTGGTCATCACCTTCCTACCGCCAGTCTAGGGGATCGGACCCCACCATGACTGCATCTCTTCGACCGCCAGGGACCAGCCTTCTCCTCCGACAACCCAGATTACCCTAGGCGGCCCCACAAATATCTGCACCGAGTTCAATAACGTGAGCACAGCGCGTTGAATTTCATTTAGAGGATACCGAGAATTCATGGTTTGAAAATTTGGGATGGCCGCACAAGTTTCCTTGAGCTTGAACGATGGAAGCACTTGCATGATGACGAGGGATGTTTGGATTCGAATTTTACTTTGATTTTCATTTGTCTGAGAAGAAGAAGGATTTGGGGATTAGAAGAGGACGGTGTAATTTGAGGAAGGAGTTTTGCTGTGTTATTTTCTTTTTATATAGGGGAAGACAGCTTGATCTCCACGGAAATGAAACAGAGTGACTGCCAAGGTTTCAATTTACTTCGCACGCACGGTATGCCTTGCGTTGGCACACACGGAACTGAAGAAACGTGGCGAGCAGGCAAGCTAATAGAGTGTACATCATAAAGATAGTATTATATTATATTATTATATTATAGCGAAACTTCGCGGTGAAGTATCAAATAAAAATAACCACAGTCGACTTCTGTTTACTGATGTAAAAGCTAATCTTGTTGTAAAAAGGTATTTTGAACCCAATGGGACAAGTTTCGTCGAATTCCGACATCGTATGAAAAAATTTCCTTTATAAAACCAGAAATCAACACGCGTTTAAATTTTTCACGATCACCAGATAAATCGAAATAACTTGAAACTGTGAAATCTTAAAATAATTCTTCGATATGAACCTAACGGCACCAGTTTCGTCGCATTCTGAGACTGTTTCCCCGGTAGGCTATTTTTACACGCACCGAAATGCCATTTTTGACGCCAAATTTGCCGGTCTCTAAAAATAACAAACTATATACCTATTCTGACTCTAATCGACGATACGAACTCAACGGGACTGGTTTCGTGGCCTAATTCGATCGTCTGTTCAAGTTATACTCAAATAAGCCTTTATTAAATTAATTACGCGCTATAGAAATTGAACGGGCGTTTACGGCTACCGTGGTCACGTACGATATCGGTTTTCCACGCCATTCAACACCGTACAATAATTTAACGATACGGTCCCAATGAAACTGATTTCATCGAAAACTGAGTTCGTTTGCTAAACGGCTATTTTAAAGGTCTATATTTAAATAGCGATTTCCATAGCGACTATTTCAATTTTTGATTTGGCCATAACTTGCTATTTATAATAAGAAACCTGAATTTTCCTCTTTCATATGAATATTATAATCAATATGGTTCCAACCTGTCTCGTTTCACAGAAATCCGACTTATATCGGATCCTGTATTCTCAGTTGAAGTTCGAAACTCCATATTACGAACTACCGCGCCATTTCGGACTCGTTTTATAATATATAAATAAATTAACGTTCAAACTTCGTTTTATAAATAAATTCATTAAAAATCCCTATATATAATTCAAATAAAATATTTAAACCAATTTAAATATTTAGAATTCAATGGCTGAAAATTCTGGGTTGTTACATACCTCGTCTTGGGTGTACAGCCCAATCAAGACATCAGTAATCATCCAAACGTTGGGAAGACCTCCTATTTTCAACCACTGTCTTCATTGTCGACATATCGTTGATTCAGTTATTCAGAATGGGTATAAACCCGACCTTTCCGTATAACTCGCGTATATAATACACAAGTGCTATAAAAACTCAACATATGCTTCACTCCAATTCTGAATATTCTTTTATTCAAATATTCACATTCTTTGGGAAAGGTTCCCATTAATTTTATCAAAAATAAATTCTTCATATTTATTCTTTAATCTTCCTTTGGATATCATTTCAAACCATGTTAAGGTTTTCCAAACTAGTCGGGATTAGCGGACCACACCGAAGTAATCATTTATTTTATTTCTCAATCCCAACCTATTCATCCCATGGAGCAAAACTGGTATTACTCCATAACTAACACCACGGTGTTATCGGTAAATTTAATTACCATTTCCCGTTCAAATCTAATTAAAGATTTAACTATCGCTAGGAGCAAAACTGGCGATACTCCATTCTCGATCATTTCCCAAATTTGAGAATTTAAATTATCACATTCCGTTTCAATCCAATTAAAGATTCATTAAAACTCCACTTGGTTTTAATCTTCCCAAAAATCAATATTAATGATTATTTAACTTTGGAAAATCAAACATGTGACATCGACAATCTACACCGTACTATTGATTTCTACCGATATATAACCTCTAAGCTCTCAGAGAAGGGTGTTAAGCAAGAGAATAAATTCTCCACCACCAAACAGATATATATTTAGCAAAGATCAACCATACAATTCGAAATACAATGACAGACATGTAATCCTGCTTTTAACTAGGTTAAAGAACTAGTGTCATTTAAAACACAGTTCACGATAAAGCCAAATCACATTCCATTAATTATGGAATCTCCACGGAAAAACAAATCAATATATAATCGATATCAATTTCCGTATCCAACTAATAACATAAATGGAGTAACGGCAACGCCTTTTAAATACCATATGTATTAACAGTCTTCCTCCACAGAAGTTCACTTCGATTATTATCCGATCGAATTCCATTCAATTCCAATTTAATATATTAAATCAGAAAATTTTGCTTTGGAAAAATTCCCGTTAACTCTTAATAAAAAGATTTATAAATTCCAAATCCCATTTCATTGTAAATTGGGTTAAAGAACGGATGTCGTTAAAAACACAGTTCACTACAAACCCAAAATCCCATCAGTCTCTAACCGTAAATTAGTAAGAGAACAATTCTCTAAGTATTATCCCTGAAGGCTGAAACTAGCATAAGATCAATACCCAGGAAACCATTCAACTCAGCTAATCTCCAGTCAGATTCTAATTTTCTTAACTCCATTAGGTTTAAGAGCAGTATTATTAAAGATACCATTCATGATAAACTCAAATCACAATTTGATCTTAAATACAAGGCTCTGAATAGAAAATATATCGACTTATATTTAATATCAAATTCTGAAACCAACAAATGTCGTATTGGAATAACGATATATATATCTTCCAAGTTCCTCCACAATATCCATATAATCACGGAATCCAATATCGAAATATTCCGAAGATAATTTCGATTCGAATCCATTCTAATTCATATATGGGAAATTCTGGTTATTTTTAAAACCATTTCAAATCCAATTTATATATCTATAGATAACGGATTATAATTCTAATTCATAACTAGTTCATATTGATAAAAATATATTTTTATCTTTTCAAATATGTAATTTTTCATCCTAATTCTTTCCAAATCATTTATTTTGATTTTACACAAATTATCGATATTACTAATAATTTTATCAAGGCCCGTACAGTCAATTTCCATAAACGGTCATTGAACTACACTTACAACGACCTTTTCCAAATTTGATTTGGACATAATTCCAAATACAACCGTTAGATTTCAAATCTCTAATACTCTTTCGAAAGCTCTTTTCGATATGAACCCAACGGTTCTGGTTTTAGGTGTATTCGATAGTCGGATCTCCTATAATGTCCGTTCGAAGTCAATGGTCGAAATTTACAAATTGCCGCAGCGCGTTCTATTCAGTCCATTATATATATATATATAATATAAATTATATATATTTCGTCGATTTCCATTCAAAACGTATTGGATAAATCATTTTAAATTCGTTTTCAAAACGATTTCAACTTCATATTCAATTTCTAATTAAAATTGAATATTCCATGTCATCGATATATAAATGATAATATTTTCAAAACATTAGATTTTGAAATCAATTCCTTTACGATATTCATTATGAAAATGAATAAAATCGATATAAATATCGTTCACGTCAAAATGGCGTTAATATAATCAACACGACTTTATATATTTAAATATTTTCGTGTCCATCCCAAATCGGACATCAAAATTAGATTTTTGATCTTTTATTGAATATTATTTTAAAATATTCATTATTTTAAAATGTTCGTTATTTTAAAAATATTCTTTTCTTCTGAATTGGAATCAGACATAATCAATTACCATATAATGTTATTTATATGGATTGCACACAACAAAAGTGTATAACAACAATAATAAACAATCAACCATCATCCAGAGTGCATTCTACACTGTATAAGCATTAAATATAAATATTCAACGCTTACACAAGTTGTCAACCAATCGATTGACATACAACTAAATATTGGGATTAATGCATGTCCAATATCATCCCAATAACCGTGTGGGGTTTCAATCAACAAATAATGAATTTTATTTGTGCAGTTGGACGATGTGTAAAGTTTATCGTCCCAATCAATATCAGTCAAATGTGTGTACATAAACAAATCGTATGATTTGTTTATAAATATTTATTTAATTCATATACACGTTAAAAATAATATTTTTAACTATAAAATATTTATTTCCATTCCACATCACACAATCAATCAAACAAACAAGTCGGCCATGGTCTTTGGACGACGGGTGTCGGGTGCTGCTAAGCATCGTCTACATCCTAGTATATATTTTAACTAGAAAATAAAAGTGAGGCGTCCTCACCTTTGGGATCCACTCCTCCATTCTCTCTTCCTGAACTATTTGGATTTGTTCGAAATTCCAATGCATCCCTTTCACGCTGTTCAAATATAAAAATCATATTTTTATCGCTTCATTCCAATAAATAAAAATCATATTTTTATTTCTACTTCATATATCTTTACAACGCTTCTTTCTATATAAAAATTTTATTTTTATATTTCTACTTCTTATATAAAGATCGAATTTTATTTTGCTTCATATATAAGAAAAACGAATTTTTATCTTAATGATATCTATATAAAGATGGTATCTTTATCATAATGAAAACATTATAAAAATCGTATTTTTATCTATAAAAATTCCATTTTTATAATTCTTCCTACAAAATAAAAATTATTTTTTTTATCGCCATTCTACATATATAAAAATCGAATATTTGTATTATTACATACATAGATAAAATTTATATTTTTATCTAACTAAAAATAATATTTTCATATCGTTGTTCATATTATAAAAATCATATTTTTATTATCCCTATAATATAAAAATCTAACCTTTTCTATATTAAAAATCTTGCCTTTTTTTATATAAAAATCCTACTTTTAATTTAATACTCTTTCTATAAAAAAAGCTGATTTCTAAATTTATAAAACAAATTATATGAAATATAAAATAAAAACTCACATCTTTATTCGATTTTCTCCGTGGAGGGGCCTCGACCATTGGTTGGTGAGGACGGCGGCACCGGAGTTGCTGAGAGGTCGGGTTTGATTGGCTAGCAATCCACGAATTGGGGAAGAGAGAGGAGAGGGAGGGTGGTGTCGCAGGCCTCAGGTGGTGGTGCGATGGGGTTCAGGCGGAGGTGTACAGCAGGGGGTGGTGGGGTCGGATTGCTGGTTTGGGAGGGGTTTACTTTTAGATCTGGTCAGGAGAGGGTACGGTCTTCAATCGAGAGAGGAGAGGAGTAGGAGACGGAGGAGGAAGGCGTGGGTGTCCGGCGCTGGGGAGGCTGGCGCAGGCGGTGCGACGGGCGGAGGGCTTCCAGTTTCGTTGATCGATTTTTTTTTATTTCATTTGTTGATAAGTGAATCGGGGAGAGAGAAGACTAAAAGGGGGTTATTATTTAATTTATTTTATTTTCAAAAAGGTAACTTTTAAATTCGAACTCCAAACGAGACCCACTGCCTGTTGTTCCAAGCTAATTACCCCCATTCCGAACACAATGGGATATGTTCGGTAAGCTGATTCGACTGTTTCGATCAGTTTCCTTCAAAATCAAAATATAAATCTATATATTGAATTTGAACACACATTTCAATTTAACGGGGTCACATAGGGACTCCAAAAATTCTAGAAAAGTAAATCTGGCTATGTTTTGACAATACGGTCCTAACAAAACTAATTTCGTTGAATTTGGAGACCGTTTGAAAAATGGCCATTTTCTGGTCGATCCAAATTGATTAAAACTGACAAAACACGTTTTACTTCGCCACGTTCACATATTAATTTCAAAAATTATGAAAATTGGAATCTAGCAATAACTTGGCATCCCAGATCCAACAAAAGTGGTTTCGTCGAAAATGGAGGTCGTTTGTAAAATCACTTTTTTTAAGGGCTATATTTTCCATAGCGACTATTCTGAATTTTCAACTGGACGTAACTTTTTATCCCAGCTATGAAATTTGGATTTTCGGATTTGTTGGAAAGATATTTTCAAATAAATTCTAATATTTTTAGTTGCACTAAAATCCGGTTTATTTTGAATCATGTACATTCATTTGAAATTCGAAATTTAATTTTTAGACTACCGTGCCATTTTCAATTCCTTTTATAATTAAAATAAAATATTTATATTCTAACATCGATTCAAATAAATATATACGTTCTATTTCTATTAAAAATAAATTTCTTGTTGTTATTATTTAAAATAAATTATTTTAAATATTCAAAATTCTTTAAAATTACCAAAATTAAAATTTTAAATTGGTTCTGATTTTCCGGGTTGTTACAGAAAATCTGAAATACTCGATGAGCTGAAGTAAAATAACCATAACTTTTGATGGGCTGATTGAAATTCGACGAATCCGGACTTTTTGGAAAACTTAGAAACTGAATTAGGACTTTCGTTAATAGAGCCCTGTAAATTTTCAGGTTTGTTAGGTTGAAATCCAAGCGTTAGTTGTAGTTCAACGCGCAGAAAATAAAAATCTGAAGCATATACCTATATTGTTTTGACTATAACTCCCTAATGGAGCATCGGATTTTGATGTGCGAGTACAATTCGGAAAGCCCAGGATCTGATCTAAAACTTTCTCTTAATATGCTTTGTAAAATTTTGAGATTTAAAGGGGTAAAAACTGGGTTGAACAACTCATACCTGCATTTCTTTGTTTACAAGCTGAGGTGTTCGCCTTCACTAAAATAGTCATAACTTTTGAACAAATTATCCAAATTCGACGAATCCAGACAATTCGGAAAGCCTGAAACAAATGCAAATACTTTTGCGTAGTGTGCTTTAGTCAAATTCCATCATCTAAGCAGTAATAACCCTCAATTTGTTCGCTGACCTATTATGAATATCTTGGTTTGTAGTTGAAATGTTCGATACATGTTGTGTGGGTTATGTACATTTGTTATGTATTGTTTATATGTTGGATTCTTATGCCTATGTGAGTATTTAGCAGGTGTAAAGAAGGTGCGCTACACTTTGGAGCTCGCTTGCGCAAAATACTAAAATGCTAAGGTAAATAAATTGCATATAACGCTAAAGAAGGTATGTATTTGTGTTACTTGGTTTTGGTAGTTTTATATATGTATTTTTCCCCATTTTGGGATGCCTCATCGAGTGATGAGAAGAATATTTGACTTTACATATGCATTGCGAATTTTTCCGGGCCTCTCCGTATAAAGGAGATGCTGCTGAAATTTTTTCGTGATCTCGGAAGTTAGAAAATTTTATGAAACTTTACAACTCGGTAACTTACTTTATAAATAAATCGTTTCACTTATGGATTTGAAAGTATATATGTGCTCAGTATCGCCTTTCGTTCTCTATCGGGGACGAAAAGATTTTTAAGTGGGAAAGAAGGTAACAACCCATAATTTTCAGTATATTTTAAATTTAGATTTAAAATAAATAAATGTAATAATATTAGATAAAAATCAAATTTTGTTGATTTTTAATGATGATGATTTTTTGAGTGGAATATAAATATATTTTAATTTAGCTATTCAGAAATGTTGTATTATGGAATTTAATATCTTAATTAAATTTTGGTTATTTGAGATAAAAGGGGATTCAAAATTTAATTGGTAAAACAGTGATATTCTGAGTTGTTTAAATTATAATTGAAACTCAAAATTTTATTTGTAAATAAATGAATTTGGAATCTTAAATATGTGAAATCAACTTATAAATTTTAGTTAAGTCTTAATTGGATTTAAATGGAATTTTTAATCAATATTTAAATTGAATTTAATCAGTTAAATCAATAATTGAATATTTTATTAATTAATTAACTGTGAAATTTAACGATTATGTTAACTGTCTCGGAATCCGATGAAACCAATTTCATTGAATCCGGAATGTCGAATTATTATAGAGTTCCAATTTGCCTGTTCATTTATCGAAGTGGATGATATCAAGAGGCTGCAAAAAGAAATTGTCGAGATACTTTGTCATTTTGAAATGATTTTTCCACAGGCTTTTTTCGATATAATGGTACACTTGCCTATTCATTTATGAAGAGAAATCAAATATGGCTGGCCTGAACATCTTAGATGCATGTATCTAATTGAGCGATATCTAGGAAAGTTGAAATCGTATGTGCGAAATAGAAACAGACTGAAGGTTTGATTGCAGAAGGTTACTTGGTGGAAGAGAGTGTGTGACCTTTTGTTCAAGATTTTTAGACGTTGACGGAGGAATAGAAAACATGTCGATTGATTTTGGAAGATGTCCAACATATTTGGAATATCATATTGGAACAAAGAAGAATAAAGATGGAAAGATGTTCAATTTGAAAGATGCGGATTGGAAGGCAACACATCGCTATATTCTGTTCAATTCCAATAAAAAAGAAATTGAGAGTTTGATTGAGTAAGTTCTTAAGTTTCTATATCATTTTCCTTAACTATAAATTAATATCTGCATTTTGTAGTTTTTTACCTTAATTATTATTTAAGGTTCATCGAGCTTTTGTTGATGGTCTTACAAATCCAAGAAGATACAAGAAGGAACGAGAACATTTCGAAGAGTTTTGGAATTGGCTTAAAGAAGAGGTTCTGAAAAAGGACAATATTTCAATAGATTTAGAGGTGTTTTCATTAGGTTCTAATCGAGTAGCTAGGAAGTTTATCGGTTATATAGTAAATGGATATAGATTCCACACAAAATTTAGAGATTCTCGATGTACCACCCAAAATAGTGGTGTATTTTTTATTGCCAAAACCACCAGCTTTGCAAGTTCGAAAGACCAAAACCCAATAGTGGGTGATGTCAATTACTATCGATCAATCGAAGAAATTTTTTAACGTGATTATTGGGGAGCTTTCACAGTGGTCCTTTTTAAGTGTTGCTGGTACCAAGAGGAAAAAGATTCATATGGTCTTACTCGAGTAAATTTTAGCAAGTGCCATAAAACTGATCCTTATGTCCTGTCTTTGCAAGTGCAAAAATTATTTTATGTTGAAGATGCAGTTGAAAAGAACAGTCATTGCATTATTAAAAAATTTGCCTATGTGATACTAAAAATCAGAATGCAATGGAAGAAGACAAGTGCAATACGCATTCACATGATATGGGAATAGGTGGTGAACTAGAACCAGAAGTTGTTGATGTGGGTTGGATTAGGGATGATGTCCGCATAATACAACTAGAAGCAGAACTAGAAGCAGAAGTTCCTGATCCTGTTCCGTCTCGTTAGGACAAAAAATCCCTCTTCCTTATTGCTTTAATTCGGTCTAATCTATTGTCTAATTTATGATGTATCTGGAACTTTTTGTTTTAGCAGTAAATTATTATCTTTGATGAATGTATTTGGCACTCTTTTCCCGTAATACAATCCACACTATTGACATGTTTTATGATTTAATGTCTTTCTTTACTGTCATCTAAATTGGTTATAGACCAAAATGTTATAGTTGTTGTTTTTTGTCTACTTTAACATGCATGTACCTTGTTCTAATGTATTCATTTTGTATAGGATGGATGAACTTATAAATATCCAACTGTACCATGGCAGACTATTTCGTAGGACATGCTATGTCGGTGGAGAATCCTTCGTAGTAACAAAATATGATGTAGACTGCTTTTCTTACAGTGCGCTTATGGACTTTGTTAAAGATTATCACCATTACACCGAAATAGGAGGAGACTATATCGCCAAAGGAACGAGGGGTGGCTGGCAGCTGATATTGAATGACAAGGACATAAACGAATACTTATAGGGCTGCAATAAGCAAGAAGAAGTGGTTTTTAACGTCGACAACACTGTTGACAAAGACATTGAGCCATTGATTCAACTGTAGCGACATGTAATCATACGGCCAAGGAAAAACATAATTCAAGGTATATACGTTTATGCAACATAGATCCATTCTTATATTTGTCACTATGTGAGTGTGTAAAGAACTACGAAGGAGGCCATCGTTATTATTTTTATTGTTACAAGTTCTGCTAAGAAGTCGATTGCATAGTGCAAGTATATTACTGCACATAGACTTTAGCAACAACACAAAATGATGAAAAGCAACCCAACTCAAGTGGGTCAGAAGAAACTATCGCCAGAGTCCGACATGAATAATGATGAAGAAGATGTTACTGTGACGTACAAAGGAACCAAGAGGAAATTAAATGTAGAAAATGAAACAAATAATGATGATGATACCCAAGAGAATGAAGCCGATGTTCAAGTATTTTTCAGTTTTCATTTCAGTTTTATTATCTGGATGAAATCTTGTATTTGAAACTACTTTTTATTAAAATTCTGCATGTAAAAGCAAGAAATGAATTTTAGAATTTTCTATTACTGTGTCGATGTCCTATTCTGACCATGAAGGCTGCAGTTAATTCAAGTAACTATTTGTTCTTTGTGCATGAATTCTATCAAAATAGCAAGAACTCTTTATACGTCGACTCTATTTGGTTAACTAGCATAAATTTATCATCAATGGTGAGTAATAATGCTAATCTGCCTGCAGTTCTCATAACCATCAGTTTTGATGAAGTATGAACAAGAGCGAATCGGGCGAACACAAGAAAATAATGCAATTAGTAGATCACTTGGGGTGCCTTCATTGGTTAGTTGTATGCAAGAGGCTGTCACACGAAATAGGAAAGATAGAGGTAAAGATGTTGCTGGACGTAATGAATACATCCCAGAAAATGCTGGTGAAGATGTCATTGATGATTAATCGGATTCGAAGGTATAAAAAAGTTATTTGTTTATTACTTATTGTCTTTGCCTTTATGTACGTAAAAAATCTTGAACTTCTACTTAATTGTAGAGAATCAAAGTTGTTAAGTCAAAGGATCCTTTACCAGGACCGAGAACTCGTTCGCGAACCAATGCAGCCATTGAAATTGAGAAGGAAGCGATGACCCGCACCCCCTCCAAAGAAAGCTGGCTCCAACAAGTAGTTGATGACATGCACTCCCAGTCCAAACAAACTCGGTAACAGGGAGAAATTCACAGAAACATTAAAGAAATTGACAAAACCTACATTGCCTTTTTCAAGAGTTCTAAAACCTACAATGTCTCATCCATCCATTTTAAAATTTACATGTAGAAAAATGTTCAAACAATCAACCAATTCATGTGAAGCTGTTGGTTCAGTTGCTGCTTATTTAGTGATGCGGAAACATCAAAAGCAGAATGTTGAAGCGTCTCCGACAATGGAAAATCTTACTGATCGATTAGAGCAGGAATGGATTGCATAGGAAGATGAAGCAGGTACAGGTACAATGTTTCTTTATTTGTGCACTGCACTGCATTGTTGAGTGTGTCTATTTTAAGTTTTGCATGCATATTATGTTTCTGTAATGTCATATATTAATTTTCTATTCATTTTTTTGAACCTGGTAGATAAAGTACAAGGTCCAAAAAAACCTAGAGGGATGTAAAAAATGACCAAGTGCATGACAGAACCCCTGATGATAAAGTAGTCATTGATTTGAATGAGGATGGTCAGCCAGTATCTGATAATATTACGGAGTTAAGCAATTTTCTTGGGATACTAGGAAAGGATAATGTGTCTCTTACTTACATCAATTGGCATGTTGTCCTTGATCAATTAAAGCGACAAATGTTGGATTATGCTCTAGTACAGTCTATCACCCTAAACCATATATAGTTCAACTGACTTCATAAATGTTTGGTTTTGATTAATTAGTTTGTTTACTGAATTTTGTGTTTGATATATTGTAGGTTAGGTATGTCATTCCGGAAGAAGGACATAAGTGGGTCTTTAACATGCTTAACGACTCTTGGTGGCAGTACAAGTCTCGCATCAAAGCATGGTATTATAAAAAATATTCAACTGAAGAGGAAAGACTTGCAAATAGGGCCAGTACAATTCCGTTGGAGGATTTTAAAATGCTCTTGGAATACTAGGGGATGAAGCAGTTCAGGTACAACTTTAATGTGACCACAAAATAAAACTAATTTGTGTAATGCTAATTAATTAATCAGGCAACAGATGGAAAAAAGAAATTAAATAAATTAATGATATTCACATTTGTATAATGTTTAGTAGTTCACTTTATCTTGTTTAATGTGATTCTTTTCTTTAGTAGTTCGCATTATCTTTGTTTAGTGCTAATTTTTTTTTTTGGATTTCCAGGCCCTAGCTGATACTAATTCCACGCATTGTAATTCATTAAATGAGACACATACCATGGGTCCCTAAACTCATGCAGTAGCCAAAGAATAGATAGTATGTATTTTTTTTAACTTAAGTTTTTTTTGTGATTGAGTTGAATTGGCCACATGATAATTCTAATTTGTTATAATTGAATTATATTTTATAACATTGTCACAATGTTCATAGGCAGCAGCTAGATCTGTAAATTCTTAATTGGAATGTTAAAAAATCTGTTTAAATTTTGGTGATCCTGATACTTGACAGAGAAAGAAGGACCAAGAAAAAGCCACCCTATCCGCTGCCTTGGTCTATTTGGAAACGTATAAACGAGAACCGGGGAGAACTTACAAGACTAACACGGATGGACTAAAGGCCAAATATGTGAGTACATTAGATACTGAAAAAGCAATACTTGTGACAGTATAATTGGCACATTGCACGTTTGTTGGAGCTGCTTATTAAATCAGACACATAGTTAGTTTGAAAGAAAACCAATTCTGTTAATAAATTCATTCTTTCCAGCTTCCTTTATATATATATATATATATATATATATATATATATATATATATATATGCTTGCCTGGTTTTCATTTTGTAGGCGAAGATTCAAGCAATGGTGGATGCAGGAAACATTGCTGAGGCAGATGCACTTGTTTCTGGTGGGAAGAGCCACACACAGAATTGGATTGTAGGAAGGCAAGGTAAAATGGTTGAAAAGTCTTTAACAACTCTTGGTTCTTCGGACAATTATGTGCAAGAGCTGACCAACAAAATAAGGCAAGAGCTTGAGGCATATTTGGAAGAAAAGGTGAACAGAAAAGTGAAAGATAACATGTCATGGTTGTTAAAAAAGCTAGGTGAAGCTAATCCAGATCTTAATTTAGATGTTGGAGACTTTTGTGTCACCACAACAAGTGATAAAAATGACATTGGTACTCCTGCAACCCCGACAACTGAATGAAGTATTTGGATGGTATGTGTTAGCACTTGCGATATATTTGGATTGTTCTTTCAAACTATGAAACTTGTGGTATGTGTTCGTGATGGCACTTATGGTATGTTTTGGTGTTGGCACTTATGGTATGTGTTGGTGATGACACTTTGAGTTGGTATATATAATTGGTCGGTCTGACTGTGGTAATGAATGTTTTGGGAGGATTTATTGTATGAATATTTTGGTATATATGTATGATTGTGGTACAATGTTTTGGATTGAATATATGTACTGCATAATTTGTAACTACAGGGTTGTATTACAGCTGCAGTTGATTTTTTTTCTGGTGTTGCATTTGATTTTTTTACCATCGCAGTTGATGTTTTCTGGTGTTGCATTACAGTGTTGTGGTGCCGCATTAGATGGTGTTGTGATGTCGCATTAGATTGCTGTGATATTGCATTAGATTGTGCTATGGTATTGCAATAAGTGCAATATTATTAACACCACAATGGTACGGCACGTGGGGACCACAGCTTACATGGTGCCACGTGGCATGTGACACATGTGCAGTTGACGTGGACAACTGACGTGGCACGTGACACGTCGGCAGTTGATGTGGAAAGTCCATGTGGACCCCAGTACCATGACCTTGAAGCCAAGCTCTGGCTTCTGCTTAAGGCAACAGTATATGTTGTTGCATTACATGCATATACTATTGCAATAGGGTTATAATGCAACACTTTCTTTTTGTGGCCGTAGAGGGAAAAAGCGTTGCCCTGGAGGGCTAATGCAATGGCCGTGGATGCCACGCCCCCTGGTGTTGCCTATTTGAAAAAATGGCCTAAGACAACGCTTTTTTGGTGTACGACCACATAAAAATAGTGTCGAATATGCCCACTTTTGTAGTAGTGCATAAACCTTCTCCTCCAACATACCATCACTCCCTGTTCTGGAAATTTCAACAATCCAATTCTCAACGTCCAAAAGGCTCTCTTTGCTATTATGGGTGGCTATACTATGAATTGGGCCGAAATGGACTTAAATGAAATTAAGCCCATAGAATTATCATCAAGAGAAAACACTCTCTACTATGGTGTTTATCTCACTCGTATTTTCGAATACTTTAATGTTGATCTTCATGGAGAAGAGTTTGTGCCTAGAAAAGTGTTTGACTCATCAAACATTCATCTCATGCAAATTCCATTCACTTTCAAGGCGTATCAGACATTCGAAGCCAAATAAGCTCGAATGCAACAAGAACAAGAACCAATGGAAGTCGAAGAAGAAGAGACATCTTTAGAAAAGGTTGAGTGTCCAACCAACACTAGGCGCATTTTCAAAGAGACGATTGTTCAAAATCGAGTGAAAATCATCAACAATCAAAAGAAGCTCAACAAGAAACTTTCCAAAATGTCCAAATTTCGTGGTCAAGATAGGAAGAAAGCTTGGAATCTCATCTCCCTCGTCATCATCAGAAAACTAGGCTATCTAGTTTAATCTATCTTTATGTACTAGCTTATGTTTTGCTTTCGAATCTCTTATTTAGTGTGTCTTAATTAGTTGGATGTATTTGCTTTCTATCAAGTAATAAATGGCGATTTATTTCTTTTTAAAATTATTTTTAAGTTACTGTAAAATTAGTCATAGCTTAAAATAAGTTCAAAGATTAAAAAATTGAAAATTTTCAAAATCATTAATAGAGCATGTCGACATACAATAATGTACATGTCGACATATAACCACCATATTTTCAAAACGTTACAAATTTTAAATTTAAATAACTACTCATGTCCATTCAAAATTGTAACAAACCATAATTTTTACACTACAACAAAACTGCTGTTTTATAGCGGCCTAAAACCGCTATTAATAAGAAAGATAGCGGTTTCATAACTGCTGTATATGAACATGTTATTAAAAACTGCTAAACTTTTATTTAACGCTTTCAATGTCGTTATTAATGATACTCCTTGACAGCGGTATTTGGCCGTTATGTTATATTATTACAGTAGCGCCTACTGACCGCTATAATACATCGAAATCTCATTCAAAGAGAAAATATTTATAACACAATGTTGCCGTTATAAAATATGTATTCAATAACAGATATTCAGCGTTATTAATAAACGTGTTATAGTGTTACTAACCCCTTTGACAGCTCAATATTGCCGCTATGCTTGATCAATACAATAACACATTTTAGCCGCTATGCCACATCAGTACAATAGCTCAGATTTACCGTTATTATACATCTAAATCTCAATAAATATGAGATTATTCATAGCGCAGGTTTACTGTTATAATAGCTCATGCATTTTAATAATAATAATCAAAATGAATATTGTTAACAAGTTAAAAGATGAACACAGAAAATATACTAATAGCAAATAAAGTATCAACTAACAAAAGAAATTCAATACATGAGTTAACACCTAATTCACTGCTAATGTCAACTTGAGTACACAAAATACATAACATAGTTTACAGTTCAGTTAACACACAAAAGACACCCTTCCATTGGTAATCGCAGCACCATCACCAAAGTCATTTCTTCTTTCCTCACCTGCAAATATAGAAATTGGCAGTAAGTTCACTGCAGTAAGTTCACTGCAGTAAGTGCACGACATGTTAAAAAGTTGCAAAAATTGGCAGTAAGTTTCGGCTGTATCATTTCTTATTTTGGCTGTATCATTTCGGTCCATTAGTATCTTTGTACAAAACCATCTAATGAAGAATATCTCAAATATTAGAAATTAGCTAGCTGCAGCTGAAGCAAGAAATAAAAGTAACGAAAATGGTGGAAATATAAATGAAGATGACAAACGAAAAGGAAGATCTATGAGTGATGTACTTTTCCGATCAGAATTGAATAACGAAGAATTCCAGGAGGGTGACAGAGAAGACTCCAAATTTAAAGAAATGGAAGTCGATTTTGAAACATCAGTATCAGGTGACGAGGCCCGAGGGTCATGATACAAAATCTTTTGTACTTCATGTGCATGTGAATTTGAGATATCATAGGAGTGATGATTCAAACATAGATAGTTGCAATACAAATGGTTCAGAAGGATCACCTTCATCATCTCAGCAAGGACATCTTCCTTCTCAGTCTAAATATGCCACTGATATGAAACAAAAATATGCTGGTCACTGCAATATTGGAATAGATATAAAGCAGGCTAGCTTTTTCGGGCAATAAGGAGAATTTGTGGCTAGTGGGAGTGATGATGGAAGATGGTTTATATAGGAGAAAACTACAGGGTGATTCATAGAAATGTTGACTGGGGATGAAGGTGTTGTAAACTGCATCCAGTGTCATCCATCTGATTGTGGCGTTGCAACTAGCGGAATTGACAGCACCATCAAGATGTGGAGCCCACATGCAAAGGTTCGCTTCATAGTTGCTGGAGGGGTTGCATGGCCAGAGACTCTTATGTACTTTGCATTATTGAGTTTAATCAACAAAAATTAAATTACGAAGGAGCCTAGGAAATTTTGTGGAGCCGCTTACAATGCATGACCTACAATTTTCCGATGTTCGTCCTTTCGAATGCGCACAGACGTGAATCAGGTTTAGAAATAATGGTGCACAAGATGATGCTTGCTAATTATGATGGAGGTTGACCAGTGTATGTAAAATAAAAAAGAACTGCATTAGACGATTTTTCTTGCTTATTTTTCTTGCAAAAATTGACATATTTCATTCTGCATTATGTACAAAACCATCATCAATGAAGAATATCTCCATTCTCCACACAAAATCAAATCTGTGTAAAACTTTATATGCTGCTTTACTTTTTATAGTTTTATTGTTTCTCATAATCATATCCTCCTCTGTTTACTTTCTACGTGAACAGCATACGCTAAGATATCTAACTATGTCCAACACCATAAGCTAACTGTTTTTTGTTTTAAATTGCATTTCCATTTAATTTTCTCGTGATATTGTTACAATTAAGTAAGATTATTCTAGTTTATATTTATATACTTTACATAAGCAAAATTAACTTTTTTAACATGATAAACCTGATGGTTATGTTTCTATATATCACCCTCAACATTGAAACCAATAAAGATTTAACACTTTCATAATATGCAGATGAAAGAATTTTCTTGTATAGAATCTTAGTTAGGGGTGACATTTCAAAAAATAAAGTAAAATTGATGTGATATCTGAAAAATTATATATTATGTGATGATATCTTTCATGGTTATATCAAATGATAGTTTACATATTTTTGAATTATAGGTATATTTAGTACTAACATAACATATTATTTGTCTGAAATTCAAAAACTGAAATAACAAAATTCCCGCCCCCACTCGGTGAAATATCTGCGTACGTCCATGCCCACAACTACCCCACCATCTAATTCACAAAGTTAGCGTTCTTCTCCTCTCACGAAACCTAATCTGTTACCGATCTCAAATTTGCATCACACCCTTAGGTTCATCAGATATACTGCCGTCAAGCTATCATCTTACAAATTAAGATCCGAGGTAATCCATTGATTTTTGTAATTATTACTAAGATTGGTAATATTGTTATTATTTAAAACTTTATTCGCCATTCAAAACTAATTATTCTGTTCAAAAATGAACTTTTGAAAACTGGTTTTTTATGCCAATGAATCTGTGGTTTTTGAAGGTCAACATAACCAACGTCGGCCTGAAAGTACGATGCCGTCATGGTGAAATGCACAAAATATTGTATACTACGTTTGAGCCTTTTAACTTAAAATAATCATAAAAATAAAATTTGTTTGTTCTTTTTATGAACATGCATGATTGTGTGCAGCTAAAAAGGATTGTGTACATCAACAAATATGTCATGTTTGTGTGCAGTTTTCGTATGCATTATTCTCTTGTGTAACATTACTGACACGGAAACAAGTGACATTTTCAAGTTGCTGGCTAGATGCATGACAAACAGATGAATTCATATGCAGTTTCTGTTTAATGTAGCTAGCTAAGATTAACATAAAAATTAAACGGTAAAGACTTACTTAAAATTCATTCCATTATGACGTGCTCAGCAGGCCAAGCTATAGTAGAAGAGAGCGCATCTTCCATGTACTGAAATTCGGATGTCTGCCTCCATAGCTCTACTTCTGGCTCTTTTACGGTTTCTATCCAAAATTTAACTGCATTGTTTCCTAGAGGTTTGAAATGTACGCGTGCATTTGGATCGGTTGACTCCACCCGTCCTAAAGCTACTACTTTCCCATTTCTCGATAAACTCATTATCTTGCATTTATTGTTTGTTTTTGAACTTGCAGTCTGCAAGTTGAAAAAAGAAAAAAAAATCAAGTTGCTAATCCTTGAAAAAATAAAAGACAACATAAAAATCAAGTACCGTAAATGTTTTCACGACATCCTTAGTCGTAGTAGTAACTGTATTATCACTTGTCTCAACAAGTACTTGCGATTCAGGCCATGCAACCTTCTTACCAGCAGCATCTCCAATTCGGAACAAACCAGGGGATGGCCTCCACAAAAAAGCTTCTGGATTTAGGGGTTCATCTATCCAAACAATTATAGCTGATGGTCCAAGCGGAACATCGTTAACAATTTCCTCCGAGATGCTCGAATGTAATCGTCCTACAGCCACAAATTCCTTGCTCCCTCCCCAATCAAAAATCTTGCATTTGCATTCCAAGCTGCTACTTCGACTCTATTAGATGTAAAAATATTTATTTAGTAAAAAATGTATATAATAAAATTGCATGTTCATTGTGAATAAAAATATTTACCTTATCTTCTCCTTCTCCATTGTGATCGGTTGAATGTAGAACAACACTATTCTTCGGCCATGCCACTAAATAATCCTTTGCCTCCCCAATAAGTGAGAAAGAAGTTGTAGGCCTCCATACAAAAGCATCTAGCTTGGTTGGATTTTAAACAAAAATAATCATCGCATCCGGCCCTAAAGGAACATCATTGACAAGCTGGTTTGGATCATCTGACACGAATCTTCCTTCAGCAATGATCTCTTCATTCCCTCGCCAATCCAATAAATCACACTTCTTCATATTTTCATCAAAGTTACACTACATTTAAACATAGGAAAATAATGATACTAATTGAATAAAAAATTAAAATAAGAACGATGCGAAACCAATTAAAAAAAATTACTTGAGGTTTGTTTACTTCTGTCCCACTGTGTCTACTCTGCAAAATTTTAGATAATATAAATTTAGTTAGAATCATATACAAATGTAATATTTAAGATATACAAGCAGGTAATACTTAAAGTTTAAAATCATAGCAATAGCAGTTTATTTACACAGATTCAAGAATGTATTAATATCAAGTGAACATTCAAGTGTTTTATACTAAAATTAAGGACAATGATCCTGCTTGATGTTTTATCAAATTATTATGGTGCAACTACAGGTTATCAGATCATATGCAGTCATACATAGATATAAACAAGACGACATTTCATCATTGAAATCCATGCATACAACTATTATGTGCTAATTCATGTCTTCATAAGACATTTTAACACATAATGATTTAAAAGGTGAATCAGCAAATCTCATTTGTGGTTTCCTAGAACATTTTAAAACCATGATGTTCCAAAATATACAATATCAGAGTTTTAAAAGGATGCATAGGTTCAAATAAATTTTTTGATCATATCAATTTTAGATATACATATGGTATATACGTCCGTTTCACACATCATGCTCGTTAACCTTTTAAAATTTGTACAATTACAAATATATGCAGATTTACATAAGATACAATATCTTGTGTAGTATATATGTACATATATAAATATATGATTTAAAATTTAAAACCATACTATACATATGTATCACATATACAGATATGAATATGATTGTAAGCTAAGGATTATACATGTATTTGTATAACCTTTTAAACTCGGCGTAATTAACAAAATTAACTATTCAGGTTCAAAATGATTCGAAACTGTTTCCATAACCTAATAACTCAGCATTACAAACATAATTAACTGATCAATCACATTGATATATATATATAATATATACATATGTAGAAAATGCTAAGATACAATATCATTCATGCAACAATGGTCATCCACCAAAATTCTAATCGTGTTAGTCCATAAATATTAAACAGATTCATGACCTTTTAACAATATTGAAAAACATCAAAACAAGAGCATAAAATATGTTAAAATATGCTTAACATATTCCATTTTGTCAATCAAGAATTCTGTAATAACTTAAGGTCGGCCTATTTGATCAATATCAGTGTAATAAGAATGTTTTAAGTTCAATTCTCTATGAAATTTAAATTTTGTGAATCCAAATATCACAAAATAAAATCATAGATAGATCAGCTGGCCAAATAAAAAAAATTGGACTGCTGCTAGTCAATATGTAAACATTTTACATATTAAAAAAAAATTTGGCAATGTCACAAACTGAATTAAATTCCATATAACAAAGCCAGATTCAGTTATAGTTTCAAACACCTTTGTACTACATTCTGATCTGTATGCTTATGTGTCAAGAGAAAACAAAATAGAAAAGAAAAACCAAGATAAAATTTATAATTTCCCTTTTATACCTTTTATAAGATTCAGTTATATTCGGACAGTATGAGATTAGTTTGAGTAGTTTTGTTAATCCAATGGTGGTGCTCTCAACAATATATAATTTTATTGTCAACTGCTATGATTTTCAGATTTTTTTTTGATGGACTTTAATGGCCGAGCATGGCGGACAGTAGTACAAATGGTATCAGCAAATAATAGTAACTTGGTCTGCTTAACGAAACATAGTGGTTTTATCATAGTATTTGCTCGGTTCATTGAATTAATTTTGAAACCGTAACCTGGATTTATTGGTATAACCGTATAACGATGAAAAATCGATCGTTCAATTATTTGAGATAGTTTGCGTGAAAGAAACATTTCAGAGAAACTGATGCCTTTATTATTTTAACAATGCAATATGTAGTGATAATTTGCACCTGATTTTTCTCTAGTCGTAGAAATCTCTTCTCTAAGTCCGACACTTTGCTTTCAAGTTGTTGTGTATGCTTATCCTTAACTTGCGCTAAAGCCGCTCTACTAAGACTCATTCCTCTTCCCATCGCTCTAAGTCGACCCGGTCTTTCTTGCCCTAACACTTGTGCAAGTGCATCTTCTCTATAATTAATTGGCGAGGTCGATGGTGAAACACTTTCAATTTGTTTAATCTTTTCCTACAAAACATGATTAATTTCATATTATTGCAGTTTAAATACCACGGTGCAAATAAAAAAACATGGTGCTCGTTTGAATCCATCACCAAAAAGCTAAATAAATAAATCATTATTGCCCGTCAACATCGCTTTGGTGACCCTAGCAATCACCGTAATATCCAGCATTTGAATTGCAGTTCTATCAAAAATATTTAGCCGGCATTATACATTCATAGTGATCATCAACCATTAAAAAAATACAAAAAAAAAAGAAAAAGGAAAAAAAGATTAAAATAAATGTGACACTCTGAAACAGAAACGAGTAGACAAAAGATTTAGCTGTAGTCACTGTCGATCAGTAAAAGTTGATATTTGTTTAACAGTGTGACCGACTTTCACTGTAGGGAACTCAGAAGGTACAGCCAAATGAAAATTTTCAGAAAAAGGGCATTTATTGCTTCCCAATCTTCACAGCACTAAACCATTATACAGTACTAAAACATGGTATTTAAATTAAAATAGGCAACACACTCAGAAGCTTGCAAATTTAAATACCACAGATATGACATCTTATATTTTTTCAGAACTCATTAAAACATATTATTTACATGTCTATCATACGTATTTCAAAAGTATGAACTTACTATAGCATCTGCAGCAATCATATTCACCGGTTCACCATTTTTCTTAGTGCGAGATTTGATCCAGACTGCACTTCTAGGGACAGCAGAGAGATCGCTACTTTCGCTTTTCTACATTCAAAATCAGCAAATAACAAAAGCAATTAAATTAAAAGTTTCGTAAATATTGCAGTAAATTATAACTACAATTTTGTTACCAAATCTTCAGCTAGTTGCGCCATTCCTTTACGGCTGGACGTGTGTGGCAACTGCCTCTGTCTAATCGCTCTGTTCTTCTCGCTTACAGCCTAAAATAAGAATGGTATGGTATTATTCAAGTTAGTCATTACAGATAAATAAAATTAAAATACATTCATGAGACAATACCAATGTTTATATGCAAAGCGCGTCAGGGTAGCACTGAAAGAAATTTTCGTATACAAATATTCCTTTACAGATATAACTCAAAAGTTTTAATTGCATATTCAGTTTTTAGTATATCTGTAATTGAATAAAATTGTCAGCTTGAATATTTCAGAGAAACATTATAGATATAACTCAAAATTTTATTCAATTTTAACAATGGTACATTTGACAATTTTAATTTTAACATTTCAGAGACATTTGACAATTCGATATAATTTTAACATTTGACAATTCGATATAATGGTACATTTGACAATTTTATTCAATTTTAACATTTCAGAGAAACATTACAGATATAACTCAAAAGAAATATTCAGTTTTTATTTAATTATAGATATAACTCAAAAGGTATATATACACACACACATATACGTATGTATGTATGTATAGAAGCACTTTTAAGAACTCTACTCTAAGTGCCAATGAAGCCGGTTATACCTCATCACTGTATACAATAAATTAATGCGAAAAAAAATAATACGGAGTCTAATTTTTCTGAATGCGAAAAAAAATAATATGGAGTATAATTTTTCTGACTGAAACCCATACAGATCTAAGGACGCAGTCTTGCATAACAAAAGCCAGCTACTTTTATAACGATATAAAATGTTCAGATGATAAGTGCATTGCATTTACTGTCATATGGTTTCAGTTCTTTAAAGTTGCAATTTTTATTCATTACAGATAATCAAAGAAGAAACTGAAGACTACACCCCCCCCCCCACACACACACACCTTGAATGATTAATACATGCAAATTCATAACGGGCTGGATGTATGTTTTACTAGCACCATACATTATTGACATGCACATACAAATTCCAATGCAGTTCTATTTAATTTAGTTTTTTGTGCATTAGTAGTACATAAGAAAATTTCTCGCACCTTGAATTCCGAGCTTGTTTTCAACTTGATAAATTTCTTCCATTCATTTATACATCTTATGTTAGTTGGCTTTATTTGAAGTCTTTCCTCCATGGACTTGGCTTGTAACACCTGCCGAACCAATCTACATTTTGATGCACGCCAAATACCGCCCATTTGATGAAAAACTTGTGTTTTGTGCCAACCTGAATCCAATTTAAACCTTGCCTGCGAAAATAATACAAGTTGTTATAGTTTGCTTGCGAATACTGGCACCAAAAGAGGTCCTATCATTGCATGTTTCCTCCACCATATAGCAGGTTCCAGGAATATGGCGAAATTTTAATACTAACAATTTATTAACTTTTATATTGTTCGGTCTAATAAAAAACTATAATTTTAATACTAACCTGGATGCTTTCCCATAAAACATCTTTCAACTCGGAACTAACTTGCTTCCATCCACTTAGTGTAACCGGAACAACTTCTCGTACAAGTGGTCCTAAATAAGAGGATAATTTGACTGACCCCGGTCCTATTGGTTCGCCGGTACTATTAAATTCAACTTCCATCAGCTCCGAAGAGTTGAATGGAAGTCTTCTGACTTTGGTTGGCCCTCTAGGCTTTCTTCTCGATTGTACTTCAGCCTGAACTCCATTGTCAATTGTTTGTGGATTGTCTTGTACTTCATCATTGTTTTCTAATACGATTTGAGCTTGATTGGTTTCTAATGCATGTGGTTTGTCATGTATTACATCAGTATTTTCTGGTTCAATATCAGCCTCGTCTACTACTTGATGGTCTTCAAACAACTCTTCTCCCGTAGGTTTCTTCCTCTGTTCGTCTAGTTAGTTTTGCTTTTGACTTTTCCTTTTAATGGCCTTATTCTTCTTCGCTATTTTCTGTTTATAAAAAATAAAAGGACAACTGTCATGAACGAGGCTATTAATACATAAATAATAACAGAATAAATGTGAGGAATGACAAATCCATGTCTAGATACTACGTTTATATTGGATCAAATCCGGTATCATTGGGTTGTATGTTACATTGGGCTGTTAAAACAGAGAGCAGGCAATCCGTTTGAACTATCAGAACCCAATATTCTAGCAAATTGCACAAGCAATGTAGCTACCCAACGTCCAAATGCAATAAGAATTGCAATGGATAGCGAGGGAAGCATGTACTTTTGCTTCGCATATTACATGACCGAACAGAATTAGCAGTTTGGCCGACTATTAATTGTATAAGCAAAGCAGTTAAGTAAAATCAATGACCGAAATAAAAATAATTAAAATATGAGACAACTCAGCCCCTTAGATGTTCAATGAATGCGATCATTTCCGCAAATCATTACAGGTCTGTAAACATTGTTCATCATCGCCGCCTCTGAATTATATTATTAACTTGGAAGACAAATTTTAGAATATAATCTGTATGTAACTTTCAGTTTTTTTTCTCAAAAAGTCAACTGCCGGAGATACAAAATATCGAAAATTACAACAAATTAATCTGGCTTCAAGGGAACGAGTTCACAGGGAATCAAATATCCACAATGACCAGATAATGAAGCAAATTGACATCAGCAAATAGAAATTAATTTAAACAAATTACGAAATTAGATAGTCACCGTCGGTTTAAGGGAATGAAAAAAAATTAGAAAAACCAAAACGCAGAAATGGAATTAAGCGAGCATACAGAACGATAGCTTCTACCTTAGTATTTTATTTGCTTGTCAAAAGCTTAAATTGAAAGCTAGGGCTAGCGATTGGATCTGGAGAAAAGCAGCCGCGCAAACTTGGGGCAGGAAACTATTGAATTAAAGTTCAATCTAGCTCTAAAGGTATGAATGTATTAACGTTATTTGAATACTGCATCCACTAGAAGTAAATATAACAAAATTTTGACAAATTAAATTAAAAAATATTCTGAAAAAGAATGGGTTGGGCAGATTTGATATTCAATGTGGAACAAGTTGTGTTGCTTTAATCAGATACATATCAAACGTCTTATGTCTTTTGAACTGAAGCTATATATATTATTAACTAAGTTAAATTTGTCTTTATGCCTCTGCCTTCTGTACTTAAAGTCTTAAACTATATATATTTAGTACATGGTGGCCGCTGGATTAACTGAATGCGAAGAAAAAAAGATAACATTGTTACGTAAACGCTACCTGTTTAATTATCAAATGCTATTACCAAATGATATTACATAGGCAAAAATAATAACAGAAAGAAAAATGAATGAGCCTACCAATTTAGACAGCGTAATCTCATCGTCAGCATGATTGTCTCCAAGCTGCTTATTTGTTGTCCTTTTCTTTTTATGCTCATTGAATTCTTTTTGCAGGTGCCGAGTTCTTACATTCCCACAGTTGCTCATTTTATGTACCACAAGCAATGAACTAATTATTTGCAAGTTCAAACAAGGCATACAAATTATTTGCAGAGTATCATCAAGAATAAAAAATTAACAATATCATATAAAGCACTGTATGACAACATATCATCAAAAATGAGAGCAATAAATGCAATATAACTTTATTTTAAAACATATCATAAAGAATAAAAAAAATTGGTGCATGTATTTAATACTGTAATTAGATGATTTGCTAATTATTTCCAATATCAAGAATGAAAAAAAATTGGTGTGCCTCATTATTTCCTAATTTTTGTAGTTGTATAACGATAGAGTGATTTGTCTCCGCTGATTAATCTTTGCTGTTTTCATGCTTATTTTCCTGTTCTCAACCATGTCCATCTCACCCACTGAAGCAAGAGAAGTTAAATTTGCAACAGGTTAGACTTCTTTTCATTCTCAGTTCTCTTGTATTGATTTATTTCAATAAATATTTTAGTGTTTATGTGATCTGTAAGACCTACTTTCACTTTGAGCTGATGTTGAATTAATATTATATAACTTGGTTTTATGATAAATTCAGATAAAGAGGTGGTGATGTTAGATGGAAGAAACGTCACTAGAGGGGGGCTACCCGCTCCGCCATCACCACAGCGCAACATTCCACCACCAGGAGCAGACGTCTGAGTGGTCTTAGCAAATTTCACATTAATTATGAATTATGTTATGTATGCGTAGCATGCAGTTGTTTTCAAAAGTGCTTATATAATTGTCTTACAATCTTGTTGTATTCCCCTCTATAAAAGATATGATATATTTATATACCAATTTTCTTTTTAGAATTTGGTAAATCTAAAATTGTTCAAATAATTATGCTGTATTATATTTGGTAAACCTAAAAGGGTAAGCCGCCCTTGGTTTCCTTGTTTCTTTTTAATTCAAATTTATCTTGTATCGGTTCATGCTTTTCAGCACTGCATTTCAGAACTACGCTATTTCAGCTTGATAAGAAAAGTTCTCAAAGCCTAATGTCGCACATGAAGCAATACTGTTTGATGTAAACTGTACTATGTTCAGCTCAAGCGTTTCTATGCCTGCATCGGATTGTCAACATGATGTTATTTTTTATCAAATAACATTTGGTGGAAAAAATGAAAATAATGGTTAAACGAGAAAAGAGAATGCAGTCCTATAATATATGTCTACAAGCGCTTGTAGACGTTTTGTTGTAAATATTTGCTTCTCATCCATTTAGACCGAATTGTGTTCTTGGTTAGAAAATTCCACATCATGACCACATTCATGTTGACTCTTTGAAAGTTGCATAAACCCATTCCTTTTTCGATTTTCTAAATTATTTTATTGAATTTTCCTTAACTCTTGAAATATATGTAAAATTAGAGCTTATTCTGATTATTTTTTCAACATATCAAAGGGAATTGGAAAGTTATATTTCTAAAATATTACTAAAGGCTAGACAGTTGATTGGATAAATTCAATCCTACTAACTATGCTTAAGCACTTACTTTCCTACTTTTATATTTTTTTTCTTTTGATTTTTTTATAATAGGACAAAGCTATTTAACACAATATTATGGTTCCAGGATTTCTGTAACGACCCGTGTTTTTCGACCATTTGAATATGAATATTTAAAGTAGTTTTAAATATTATATTGGAAATATTAATGGAATTAAATATTGAATTCGTTATTTAAACGAAGTTGAACGATATATATATTTATATAATTATAAATAGAACTCGAAATGGCGCTGCAGTTCGTAGATTGGAGTTTTGAACTTCAAATGGATATACAGGGACCGATATAAGTCGGATTTCCGTGAAAACAAGAAATGTTGGAACCGTATTGACGATAATTTTCATATGAAAGAGAAAAATCTAGATTTTTTGATAGTTATGGCCAAATCAAATTTTGAAATAGTCGCTATGGAAAATGGTTATTAAATTATAGGCCTTTAAAATGGCCGTTTTGCAAACGGACTCAGATTTCGACGAAACCAGTTTCATTAGAACCGTATCGCTAAATTTTTGTACGGTGGTGAATTGCGTGGAAAACCGATATCGTATGTGACGACGGTAGCCGTAAACGCCCGTTCAATTTCTATAGCGCGTATTTAAATAAATAAAGAGGTATTTGAGTGTAACTTGAGCAGACGATCGAATTAGGCCACGAAACCAGTTCCGTTGAGTTCGTATCGTCGATTAGAGTCAGAATAAGTATATAGTTTGTTATTTTTAGAGATCAAGGAATTTGGCGTTAAAAAGGGTAGGGCGGTTCGGGGTAAAAACAGCCTACCGGGGCAACAGTCTCAGAATGCGACGAAATTAGTGTCGTTGGGTTCGTATCGAAAAGTTATTATCAGACTTCGCAGTTTCGAGTTGATTTGATTTATCTGGTGACCGTGGAAAAATTAAATGCGTGTTCATTTCCGGTTTCATAAAGGAAAATTTTTCATACGACCTCGGATTGCGACAAAACCTGTCCCATTGGGTCCGGAATATCGTTTTACATCAAGAACAGCATTTTTATCAGTAAACGAAAATCGTTTGTAGTGGTTTCTGCGTGTTACTTCACGGTCAAGTTTCGATAATATTATTAAATTCTAAACCTACCCTTGTCTATGAATCACGCAACAAATTCTTAAAGGCCAGACCTACTGGTGCACACATATCTATGAGAAGCACATGCTAGACCTTCCATTTCAGCTACCCTAAGACCTTAATAATATTTGAACGGCTGAGTTTTCTTTTCACTATCAGGACGTGCCGACCAAGTTTTAGAAATTTCCACCCTACACCACAGCTATCCTATCCTATACCCTCTAATGCGTGGTGGCCACGTATATCTCTCTATATATATAGCGTTCTCTTCTCCAATCCCAGTAAGTCTTCCTCCACAACGAAAATAAAAAAAACCTGGACCTCCAGTATATGAATATATATATATATACCCACCAAGTAGTAAACCAAATACAACCTGCCTCCACCCTAATCAAATGAACGGACATAAAGCTCCCTCTTTCTTCGTGATTTTTCTGATAAACTCCTTCTACCAATCTCGAAACTTATAACTGAGATACCATTGAGCTTCACGAGCTCTAAAATCTGAACAGAGGTGATCTTCGCTAGGGCTGTGGTTTCGCCGGAATTGGGAATGAAGTCATCAGCGGTTGGAGTGAAGCTGGAAGCGAATGGGGACGTCGGACCTGGAGGGACTGCGTGCGATGGAAGATGGGGCCAAGGTGGTCAGTTCGCCAGCTTCCGATGACACTCCGGTCATCAACATTAGCTGCGGCAGTGTGAAGAAGGACGGAATGCGATGGGATAAAGGGGTGGACTTGCGTTGGCAGTTGGTGAGAAAAGGGGTCGGCCGAATGTAATCAAGGTTTAAACTGAGTTTTAATTTTAATTATGTTACTTAGCTTAAAGTCTAAAACCATTCTACTGTCTGCGTTTAGCAGATTTTGGGAAATAAGCACGGTGAGGATCCTGGGGAGGGAACGTTTGGCCTCGGTAATCATAACAACGTAAGGAAATTAGGACGGTCACTTACATATATTTACTAGTGTAATTGGCCACCAAGTCAAAGTGATTAAGGAATGAGTTTAATTAAATTATATATTAATCTGATTTTGTTTGTACAGCTTTTGGGAGCCATCTGCAGTGTTAAAGAGGGTCGGTCCGCCTTTTTGCTTAACCTGCAAATGTTAGCAGTATGCCTTGGCTTGTCAAAATAAAGTGATTTTGCAAACCATAAGTAATTAGATTATATTAAGACTAGGAATTAGAAAATTAAAATACTTTAATTAGTGATTTGTTTGAATGCTAATAACAGGTGCAGTAGGATCCAAACAAAGAGGGTGTGGCAGCGGTTATCAAATAAGATCAAAATGATGCACAAGGAAATGTGGCCTGATAGGGATTAAATTAAAGTAAAGTAGTTAATTTAATCCATTTTCCAAATGAGGAATTTAATTATTAATAAAATTTTATTGGCATATGATGTTTATAACCCGTTAACGTCTTAACAGAATTGGACCAGGCAAGAAGCAGTGGGACCATACTATCGAATATTATGGAACCGGCTTAAACATAATTGATCGACCGGGATTTTTAATTAAATTAAACACCTGTTTGATTTAATTAAAAACCGAACAGTTTCAGAAACAGAATCAACTCAAGGTGAGTTAAACTCACTCAGTTACCCTTTTTATATTTTATATAAATTGGGTGTTTTTATTTTGTGTGCTCTGTTTGCCAATGGTTGACTGTTTTACTAGTTATCTGCTTATCCGTTGATTTAACCGATGAAATTAAACTGTGTTTAATTTCAGTGAAATACCAAATCGTTATTTTTAACGGTTGGTTCCAATAAAGGTAACTCACCTTGGTTGGTCACGTTTATTTATAAACGTGTTTAAATGGTTGAATTGTTTGAATTGCTTATGGTTGATATTAAAGGGTCATTATTAAATCCATCAGTTAAACAAAACTGAACCGTCTGATTTGAGATAACCATTTGAATACAGGGAAGAACAGGTTGGAGGGATCCAACCGGATTCCTCAAATATATTATTTATTTTCATATGATCATATATGAACTGATCTGTTTGTGTGATTGATTTGATGGTTGATTATTAATTGAATATCCAACATCTGTTTGGCTTAAACCAATGGGCGATATTGGTTAAGTGTTTGGCAGAGTATGGCCTTTAAAATCAATCGGGTTATAGACAGTGATTCATCGTCAGGTGAGTCGATAGAGATAAAGTTATAAAATTTATTTTATACTGAAGTTAGATTTTGAAATATATTATTTCGAATAAAAGTTATTCAAGAGAAAGAAATAAATATTTTATTTATGTAAGACTTTAAATTATTTTTAATTGATTTTATAAAGCAAGTTCCGATGTAAATCAGATTGATAAGTACGAGATAGGAAATAAAATCACATAGTTATTCAGGATGAGTTGCCATTTCATACGACTGCTAGCGTAATTCGCAGGGCTGCAGATAGCCTACGGCGGTCGGATGTTTCCTGAGGGAATCAGGCGTAACCATTGTGATCACTGCGATCTAGGGTCAAGTGAATGGATTTAAGTCGAGTATTAGTAAATCAATTAGAGTCAATCGACTAGAGTTAAACCGAATTATAGTATTCAAATATCGTATTTTTGAATATTAAAAGAATTGGAAGTTTCAATTTAACAAAAAGGGAATTAGTTTGTCAAAGGCCAAATGATGCTAAATACTGAACCAGTGAACTCATTGGAGTGTCATGTTTGAAACACTGAGTATTTTGATAGTTAAAACACCGACTATCAAACCCGCCCAATACGATTGTTGGTGTGGAAAGTCCGGGATCGAATATATATTCACCATTCCGACCAACAAATACGTGAAGATATTTGAAGACGGTCGAGATGGAGCATTGAAGACCGTGGATTTTCATAAGCAGAGGAAAGCTGTGGTTCGGTCGTGGTTGGAATCCACGGGTTGCAAGGACTTCTCGCTACTGATCCATGGGGTGATTCCTATATTGGATGCGGTAGGAGAGTGCCTTCGGTTCATCCTGTACCTGGATGACGTATATGGACGAGTGTCTGACAGAGTATTTCCAAAGGGTCATGTACGTTGATTTCTTCAAACGTACGATAGTTGTTGGCAGGGAATTGCCATTCTCTAGCTTTCAGCTAGAGTATTTTTGTGGACGTCAATTAGTGATATCTGATGGATTTGACGATGTGGCATTCAAAGTAAATGGCGACCAGATGTCAAGAGTTAATTCTGGCCTCAAGCCTCATCAACCGGGAAATGACAAAAATCGGGCAGGCAGCATGGCTATGTGGGTCGCTCCCATTAGGGTGTATAATCACCTATCTAGAGGAAGTCCTATTTGTTTCTTAAATCTTTGTTTCGATGCTGTCCCTTGTCGGGAGACGGTTGCTGATCCCAACCGTCGGTGATATACATT
This sequence comes from Allium sativum, assembly GCA_030737875.1. Classification (NCBI taxonomy): domain Eukaryota; kingdom Viridiplantae; phylum Streptophyta; class Magnoliopsida; order Asparagales; family Amaryllidaceae; genus Allium; species Allium sativum. Next base: position 399,321,884 of record CM060926.1, on the reverse strand, counting down.
CGATACACTCAAGCGAAATGAGTGATCGGTCATGTGAGGGCCGGGTTGCAAGAAGTTCTTGTTGAACCCAGTGTATTCGTCTCTAGAGATACACTATCGGAAGGTGGACCCATACCTTGTCAAGTCGGAATCCAATTCCCAATAAGCACCTGCGGGTTTTGATTGTATACTATATATTTGGAGCGTGAGATGCAAGCGTTCTACTAGATTCTATTTACTTGTATTTAGACATTATTATAATATCAGAAAAGATATTGGTTTCAAAACTGTTTTGGGTTATCGTAAGGTAAAAACCGTCCGTGTTTATGTGTGGATTTGGTCTTACGATTATCCTTTTCTTTTGAAAAGATTTTGAACTTTAAAATCATGATTGGATGGTTCACCCTTATTACTGTGCGAGTTTATCTCACTCTGGTTCACCAGACTGACCCGGTGTTTTGTAAATGCTCGGGTTAGACCGGGTTATACAGGTTCAGGTTATCGACTACTGTGAAGAGACGAGCTGGAAGAGTCCAGACGTATGATATTATTTCTATTCCGCTGTGTGTTATATGAGGACAGATTTTTATCACTGTCCAGATGTGTACTCTGATATTGTAAATATTTTCAAAGTTTTCAATAAAGATTTATTTCTGTATTATATTTTGTTCCGCTGCGATGTGAGACTCTGTGTTGTGGTGTTTCTTCTTCTTCTATTCTAATATTTCTTTCTTTCTTATCTCACCCTCTAACTTCTTTCTATAAATGATCTGGAATATTCGATGTCTGAATGGTCAACATGATAGTTTGATGTTGATTTTTCGGAGTCGAAAATCCCGGTTCGTTACAGTGGTATCAGAGCTTAAGGTTAAGTAATTACCTTGGCTCTGTGGCGTGACTCAGTAGAGATGGGGTTAGTAATACCCTAGATTGAGTTTGAGTGTATATATATGAGCGCGTATTTGTAAATTGTTATAAAAACTGTTTATATTGTGTTGATTGGTTTGTCGAGTAGTTTATGAATTCTGGTCGATACAGTAATGCAAACTGTGTCGATAAGTGTTTCTAAACTCTTGAACAGAATAATTCGACACAGTATGTTTTTGAAAGGGGGTAAATGAAATAATTTTACCCAAATTATATTTTAATATAAAAGAATGATATATATTTGAAGTATTATAATATATTGGATGTGTTGGTTGATTATAATTGAAATGATTATATAAATAACCAATTAGAATTCGTATAATATAAAATCAGATTTATTAAATCTGGAATTAAAATCAGAATTGGAATTAAAATTCCCAAAAGTGGGAAAGGTGTTGTAAATAAACTTGGATTGAATATATGAGAATTTTAAAATCCTGGGAGATTTTAAATTGTTTTGCAAGCATTATCAATTTTATTTTGAAATAGATTTCAAAATGAAAGTGTTCAAAATTGGAGTTTTGAAAGTGACATAGTATTGAACTCACTTCAATAGCTGGAAAATAGATTCCGATGACGATCCGGACATCATCGGTGTTCATTTTCGAGTGGTAAGTGACAAATTACTACCAAAGGTTTTGTTTTGAATTGCTTTGAGAAAGACAAGTTGTTTGAATCCTGAAAAAAGATTATTTGATTTTTGAAAGAGCTGAACTGTTTGAAAACTCCCAGGGAAATTGTTGAACCAAAACAAAATTTAATAGAAATTGTGAAGGCAAATATGAATTGAATTGAAACAAATTAATTGGGAATTGAATCAGGATATAGTATATTAAGTAGAATCAGATTTTGAACTATGAGACGAGGATCTAAAGTGGTGATTGGACTGGTAAGTAAGAGTTGAGATTGATATGGATGGAAATTTAGTCAAGAATGGAATTTGGCTTGGACGCGTAAAGGATGTGGTTTTGAGGATAAAGTTGGAATTTCGTTGGGAATGCATTTGTATAGGCTGACAGCGTAGCAGATGGGAAGGATATAATGATATGCCCGACAAAAAGGTACACGTTTATATTCATATGAGTTTGATGAGATTTCTGAGCCTGTTTGACAAGCCGCTTGGCTGTTTGATTTTCTTTTGGGTTGAAGAAGGCCTAGAAAGGCGAGTTGGAGTTGTACCGATTGAACCGTACAGAGGAGATGCTGGCGAAATTTTTCGGAAATTTAAGGTGTTAGAAAATTTTCAATATTTTTGAAAATATTTATTTACGATACTGATTTGATTTTCAATAAAATTAGATTTGAAATTAATGAGTTTATAACGTTCTTTCTTACCTTAGCAATTTCGAGGACGAAATTATTTTAAGGGGGGAAGAATGTAACGACCCGTGTTTTTCGACCATTTGAATATGAATATTTAAAGTAGTTTTAAATATTATATTGGAAATATTAATGGAATTAAATATTGAATTCGTTATTTAAACGAAGTTGAACGATATATATATTTATATAATTATAAATAGAACTCGAAATGGCGCTGCAGTTCGTAGATTGGAGTTTTGAACTTCAAATGGATATACAGGGACCGATATAAGTCGGATTTCCGTGAAAACAAGAAATGTTGGAACCGTATTGACGATAATTTTCATATGAAAGAGAAAAATCTAGATTTTTTGATAGTTATGGCCAAATCAAATTTTGAAATAGTCGCTATGGAAAATGGTTATTAAATTATAGGCCTTTAAAATGGCCGTTTTGCAAACGGACTCAGATTTCGACGAAACCAGTTTCATTAGAACCGTATCGCTAAATTTTTGTACGGTGGTGAATTGCGTGGAAAACCGATATCGTATGTGACGACGGTAGCCGTAAACGCCCGTTCAATTTCTATAGCGCGTATTTAAATAAATAAAGAGGTATTTGAGTGTAACTTGAGCAGACGATCGAATTAGGCCACGAAACCAGTTCCGTTGAGTTCGTATCGTCGATTAGAGTCAGAATAAGTATATAGTTTGTTATTTTTAGAGATCAAGGAATTTGGCGTTAAAAAGGGTAGGGCGGTTCGGGGTAAAAACAGCCTACCGGGGCAACAGTCTCAGAATGCGACGAAATTAGTGTCGTTGGGTTCGTATCGAAAAGTTATTATCAGACTTCGCAGTTTCGAGTTGATTTGATTTATCTGGTGACCGTGGAAAAATTAAATGCGTGTTCATTTCCGGTTTCATAAAGGAAAATTTTTCATACGACCTCGGATTGCGACAAAACCTGTCCCATTGGGTCCGGAATATCGTTTTACATCAAGAACAGCATTTTTATCAGTAAACGAAAATCGTTTGTAGTGGTTTCTGCGTGTTACTTCACGGTCAAGTTTCGATAATATTATTAAATTCTAAACCTACCCTTGTCTATGAATCACGCAACAAATTCTTAAAGGCCAGACCTACTGGTGCACACATATCTATGAGAAGCACATGCTAGACCTTCCATTTCAGCTACCCTAAGACCTTAATAATATTTGAACGGCTGAGTTTTCTTTTCACTATCAGGACGTGCCGACCAAGTTTTAGAAATTTCCACCCTACACCACAGCTATCCTATCCTATACCCTCTAATGCGTGGTGGCCACGTATATCTCTCTATATATATAGCGTTCTCTTCTCCAATCCCAGTAAGTCTTCCTCCACAACGAAAATAAAAAAAACCTGGACCTCCAGTATATGAATATATATATATATACCCACCAAGTAGTAAACCAAATACAACCTGCCTCCACCCTAATCAAATGAACGGACATAAAGCTCCCTCTTTCTTCGTGATTTTTCTGATAAACTCCTTCTACCAATCTCGAAACTTATAACTGAGATACCATTGAGCTTCACGAGCTCTAAAATCTGAACAGAGGTGATCTTCGCTAGGGCTGTGGTTTCGCCGGAATTGGGAATGAAGTCATCAGCGGTTGGAGTGAAGCTGGAAGCGAATGGGGACGTCGGACCTGGAGGGACTGCGTGCGATGGAAGATGGGGCCAAGGTGGTCAGTTCGCCAGCTTCCGATGACACTCCGGTCATCAACATTAGCTGCGGCAGTGTGAAGAAGGACGGAATGCGATGGGATAAAGGGGTGGACTTGCGTTGGCAGTTGGTGAGAAAAGGGGTCGGCCGAATGTAATCAAGGTTTAAACTGAGTTTTAATTTTAATTATGTTACTTAGCTTAAAGTCTAAAACCATTCTACTGTCTGCGTTTAGCAGATTTTGGGAAATAAGCACGGTGAGGATCCTGGGGAGGGAACGTTTGGCCTCGGTAATCATAACAACGTAAGGAAATTAGGACGGTCACTTACATATATTTACTAGTGTAATTGGCCACCAAGTCAAAGTGATTAAGGAATGAGTTTAATTAAATTATATATTAATCTGATTTTGTTTGTACAGCTTTTGGGAGCCATCTGCAGTGTTAAAGAGGGTCGGTCCGCCTTTTTGCTTAACCTGCAAATGTTAGCAGTATGCCTTGGCTTGTCAAAATAAAGTGATTTTGCAAACCATAAGTAATTAGATTATATTAAGACTAGGAATTAGAAAATTAAAATACTTTAATTAGTGATTTGTTTGAATGCTAATAACAGGTGCAGTAGGATCCAAACAAAGAGGGTGTGGCAGCGGTTATCAAATAAGATCAAAATGATGCACAAGGAAATGTGGCCTGATAGGGATTAAATTAAAGTAAAGTAGTTAATTTAATCCATTTTCCAAATGAGGAATTTAATTATTAATAAAATTTTATTGGCATATGATGTTTATAACCCGTTAACGTCTTAACAGAATTGGACCAGGCAAGAAGCAGTGGGACCATACTATCGAATATTATGGAACCGGCTTAAACATAATTGATCGACCGGGATTTTTAATTAAATTAAACACCTGTTTGATTTAATTAAAAACCGAACAGTTTCAGAAACAGAATCAACTCAAGGTGAGTTAAACTCACTCAGTTACCCTTTTTATATTTTATATAAATTGGGTGTTTTTATTTTGTGTGCTCTGTTTGCCAATGGTTGACTGTTTTACTAGTTATCTGCTTATCCGTTGATTTAACCGATGAAATTAAACTGTGTTTAATTTCAGTGAAATACCAAATCGTTATTTTTAACGGTTGGTTCCAATAAAGGTAACTCACCTTGGTTGGTCACGTTTATTTATAAACGTGTTTAAATGGTTGAATTGTTTGAATTGCTTATGGTTGATATTAAAGGGTCATTATTAAATCCATCAGTTAAACAAAACTGAACCGTCTGATTTGAGATAACCATTTGAATACAGGGAAGAACAGGTTGGAGGGATCCAACCGGATTCCTCAAATATATTATTTATTTTCATATGATCATATATGAACTGATCTGTTTGTGTGATTGATTTGATGGTTGATTATTAATTGAATATTCAACATCTGTTTGGCTTAAACCAATGGGCGATATTGGTTAAGTGTTTGGCAGAGTATGGCCTTTAAAATCAATCGGGTTATAGACAGTGATTCATCGTCAGGTGAGTCGATAGAGATAAAGTTATAAAATTTATTTTATACTGAAGTTAGATTTTGAAATATATTATTTCGAATAAAAGTTATTCAAGAGAAAGAAATAAATATTTTATTTATGTAAGACTTTAAATTATTTTTAATTGATTTTATAAAGCAAGTTCCGATGTAAATCAGATTGATAAGTACGAGATAGGAAATAAAATCACATAGTTATTCAGGATGAGTTGCCATTTCATACGACTGCTAGCGTAATTCGCAGGGCTGCAGATAGCCTACGGCGGTCGGATGTTTCCTGAGGGAATCAGGCGTAACCATTGTGATCACTGCGATCTAGGGTCAAGTGAATGGATTTAAGTCGAGTATTAGTAAATCAATTAGAGTTAATCGACTAGAGTTAAACCGAATTATAGTATTCAAATATCGTATTTTTGAATATTAAAAGAATTGGAAGTTTCAATTTAACAAAAAGGGAATTAGTTTGTCAAAGGCCAAATGATGCTAAATACTGAACCAGTGAACTCATTGGAGTGTCATGTTTGAAACACTGAGTATTTTGATAGTTAAAACACCGACTATCAAACCCGCCCAATACGATTGTTGGTGTGGAAAGACCGGGATCGAATATATATTCACCATTCCGACCAACAAATACGTGAAGATATTTGAAGACGGTCGAGATGGAGCATTGAAGACCGTGGATTTTCATAAGCAGAGGAAAGCTGTGGTTCGGTCGTGGTTGGAATCCACGGGTTGCAAGGACTTCTCGCTACTGATCCATGGGGTGATTCCTATATTGGATGCGGTAGGAGAGTGCCTTCGGTTCATCCTGTACCTGGATGACGTATATGGACGAGTGTCTGACAGAGTATTTCCAAAGGGTCATGTACGTTGATTTCTTCAAACGTACGATAGTTGTTGGCAGGGAATTGCCATTCTCTAGCTTTCAGCTAGAGTATTTTTGTGGACGTCAATTAGTGATATCTGATGGATTTGACGATGTGGCATTCAAAGTAAATGGCGACCAGATGTCAAGAGTTAATTCTGGCCTCAAGCCTCATCAACCGGGAAATGACAAAAATCGGGCAGGCAGCATGGCTATGTGGGTCGCTCCCATTAGGGTGTATAATCACCTATCTAGAGGAAGTCCTATTTGTTTCTTAAATCTTTGTTTCGATGCTGTCCCTTGTCGGGAGACGGTTGCTGATCCCAACCGTCGGTGATATACATTCGATACACTCAAGCGAAATGAGTGATCGGTCATGTGAGGGCCGGGTTGCAAGAAGTTCTTGTTGAACCCAGTGTATTCGTCTCTAGAGATACACTATCGGAAGGTGGACCCATACCTTGTCAAGTCGGAATCCAATTCCCAATAAGCACCTGCGGGTTTTGATTGTATACTATATATTTGGAGCGTGAGATGCAAGCGTTCTACTAGATTCTATTTACTTGTATTTAGACATTATTATAATATCAGAAAAGATATTGGTTTCAAAATTGTTTTGGGTTATCGTAAGGTAAAAACCGTCCGTGTTTATGTGTGGATTTGGTCTTACGATTATCCTTTTCTTTTGAAAAGATTTTGAACTTTAAAATCATGATTGGATGGTTCACCCTTATTACTGTGCGAGTTTATCTCACTCTGGTTCACCAGACTGACCCGGTGTTTTGTAAATGCTCGGGTTAGACCGGGTTATACAGGTTCAGGTTATCGACTACTGTGAAGAGACGAGCTGGAAGAGTCCAGACGTATGATATTATTTCTATTCCGCTGTGTGTTATATGAGGACAGATTTTTATCACTGTCCAGATGTGTACTCTGATATTGTAAATATTTTCAAAGTTTTCAATAAAGATTTATTTCTGTATTATATTTTGTTCCGCTGCGATGTGAGACTCTGTGTTGTGGTGTTTCTTCTTCTTCTATTCTAATATTTCTTTCTTTCTTATCTCACCCTCTAACTTCTTTCTATAAATGATCTGGAATATTCGATGTCTGAATGGTCAACATGATAGTTTGATGTTGATTTTTCGGAGTCGAAAATCCCGGTTCGTTACAATTTCAATCATGGACAGAAGGTAGAAGGAAAATACCTCTTACATTCAATGAAGAAGTAATCTATACTACCATAGCAAAATAGGAAAAAAAGAAAAAAAAATCAGTTGTAGACATGTTTGAAAGAATATGCATACCATTCATGAAAGTACGGAAATCTACTCAAATATGCCTTCACAATCTTCTCTAACATAACTAACATTCTCAACCGAATCAATATCCATATCGGTTTCTTCACAATCTTTCCTAACAAAGCTAACTTCCGTAATAGGATCATCTGTCTCTAACTCATGATAGCCTCTTGGTGGTGCTTTTATTACAACATACCAATTAGAATGGTCATTCTCTCTAGAATAAAAAACTTGCTTTGCTTGAGATGCAAGGATATATGGATCTTTTACAAATGAAGCTTGATTTTGTTGTAAATTGACAAGAGTGAATCCGTCTTCGACCTTCACTCCATTTCCTATATTTTCCCAGTGACACTTGAATACGGGAATATAAAAAACATGATAGTCTAGCAAGATTATGTCTGTCACTACCCCATAATAGGTGACCACATCAACTCTTTGAGAAATATCTTTTGCACTTGCCCTACACATGGTAGTCGCATCGTAAGTGACTCCGTAGTTTTGGGTTTCTCTTTCAACGTCCTTTGTATGAAAACGTTGTCCGTTAATTATATAACCTTTATAGGAAAATGCATTACTACTTGGGCCAAAAGCAATCCATCTTAGTAATTCATCACTTGTTGATTGGAAAGGTACCTGGAATCAAATCGTTTTACATAAAATTTGAAGTAAAAAGGAAATTTTTTTGTCCATGGAAGGTGTAACGGCTGGAAATTTTCGACTCCTCGAGAGTCGAAAATTCCGCGACGTTAGTGAAAGAATTTAGAAGGTGAGAAAGAAAAGATAGAACTAATAGAATAGAAGAAGAAGAAGAACATCAGAATCATCAGAGTAACACAAATCTCACAGCGGAACGAATAACATATAATATATAACATAGCTTTGAAGTAAACAGTTATATATATACAATAGCACTTATCAGAGTACAACACTTACAACACAGCGGAAATAACTATAGCTATAAAATCTTGCAGCCTCCCGCTCCAAGCTCTCCAAGTATATCTGAAAATCCCGACTACTTGACTGCCCGTACAAATTTAGGCACCCAAGAGTTTAGGGAAAACAACAAAGTAAACTCCGGGTCAGTCATGGGACTGGTATGAGTAAAATAGTTTAAAACAGGTATAGGATATCTCATAAGACCACGCCGTGAATACGGAACGGGTTTTTCCCTTATGAGTATCTGAACAACTTTGACAAGCAATATCATTGTGATATTATAATAATGTCTAAGTACAAATAGGTATCAATCTAGCATAAACGCTTGCATCTCACGTTCTACATACATAGTATAAAATCATAAACCGCAGGGCGCTTATCGGAGAATGGATTCAAACAGACAAGGTATGGGAGCACCTTCTGAATAGTGTACTCTAGAGGTGATACACTCAGGGTTCAACAAGAACGTCTTGCAACCCGGCCACACATGACCGCTCACTCATTTAGCTTGAGTGTCGCGAATATATTGCCACCACGGTTGTAGGCCATCAAACCGTCATCCGAAGATACAGAATCAAAAAGAAGTATAAATATGAATATTCTCTAGATTGGTGACAATACACCCTGCTTGGGGATGACCCAACTAGCCATGCTGCCTAGCCCAACTTTTGTTACTTCCCGATGTGAGGCTAGAAGCTACGTCTATTTTCAGAACATCTGATCACCATTCACTTTGAATGCCACATCGTCATACCCGCCAAATCACAAATTGACTTACCCAAAAATAACGCGGGTATATAGCTAAGAGAAACGAATTCCTCCGCCACCAAACGTGAATTCGTTTGAACAGATCAACTTACGCGATCCATTGGATATACTCTGTCAGACCTTCTTCCATATACGTTGTCCTGGGACTGGACAAACCGAAGGCACTATTCAGTATATCCATCTTAGTCACTGTTATCTAAGACTTATACAACAGCCCTTGCACTTTACTCCGTCTTCAATTTATCTTTGGCAGATATTGCTCGCAACGCTTATGCCAATACCGAGTGGTTCGTTGGATAATAATCCAACCGGTCTCTCCATATTAACAACGTTAAAATGGTAAAAACTTTGATAGTCTGTGACTCAACTATCAAATGAAGACATGTCGGTGTACAAACAACGATCTTATTTCCAAATGGAAATTCGATCGATCAATCATCATATGTTCGTATTTCCTTATTTCATATATTTAGAAAATATATGTTATTAATCATTGGAAAACATTTCCATAGCTTATTTTCACATCACTATTATTTCGCAACTATCAATCCCTAACTGTAACTAGTATGAGAACAATTCTCTAAGTATCAATCCGGAAGGTCGAAACAACATCAGATCGTCACTTAGAAAACCGTTCAACTTACCCTCTCCAGTTAGTTTCTGAATTTGCTTACCTCTATTTCTTAAATTCTTATCATGAAAACATTTCATTTTCTATGTTTAGAAAACATATCTGACTATATTTGGAAAACGTTTCCAAAACCTATTTACGGATTTCCAATGAACGTTGTATAAAACATCGTTTCGCTTAATCCATTTATCGCTCATTCCTTAACTTTATTCCTAATCAACCTTTTAGATCGAACCACAACTATTCCTTTGTCAATTCTGAAGTCAATCAAGTTGGGGTATATTTACCTCGCAGACCTTAATTGAACAACGTCCTTTACTGTGAAATAGATGAAGCTCATCACTCACTTTTTACAATCATCTGTTTACGCAAATTCTCGGATTCAGGTTACGAATCTACTTCTTATATGACAACGTTTGATTATAACTATAACGTTATAATTCCTACTTCTACAATATCTAACCTAAATTATAACTTTATCTCCTAACTCGAATAATTAAACGGACACCTAATTTCTAAATCAATAACTAAACCTTGATTTAAAACCCGGAAGGTAAATAGTACTTTCCAGAATTCGATATAATTGAATTCGACGTATTACTCTCTTTCGAGTAATCTCTATTCGATTAACTCTTCCTTTTTAATAACTGATATTCGATAAACTCTATTTCGATCAACTCCTATCGAATAACAAATATTCGATTTTCTTAAATGTTTCAATTCTTATCGAATAACTAACATCCGATTTAACTTAAATGGATTTACTCTTATCGAATAACTTATTCGATAAACTCAACTTGATTTTCTTAACTCGATTATCTCAACTCGATTACTTAACTCGATTACTTAACTCGATAAATCTTAACTCGATAACTTACCTTAACCCAAATCGATTAACTCAACTCTAATCGATTAACTAAATTTGATTTACTCCTTCGAATAACTCATTCGAATAACTTAATTGATTTACCCCTTCAAATAACTAATTCGAATAACTTACCTTCGAATAACTAATATTCGATTTACTCTAACTCGATTAACTTAATTCTAATCGATTTACTCCATTTCGATTCAACTTAATTCAAATCGATTAACTTAACTCAAATTGATTAACTCTTTTCGAATAACTAAATTCGATTTAACTCTTCTCGAATAACTACATTCGATTAACTCAAATTGAATAACTAATATTCAATTAACTCTTACGTGTTTAACTCTATTCGAATAACTAATTCGAATAACTCTAATGTGTTTAACTCTATTCGAATAACTAATTCGAATAACTCTAATGTGTTTAACTCTATTCAAATATCTAATTCGAATACTCATTTCGAATAACTAAATTCGATTAACTCTTTTAACTTTACTCGAATAACTATATTCGATTAACACCTTCTTTCGAATAACTATATTCGATTAACTCTTCGACTAACTCCTTTGGATTAACTAACTTCGAATAACTCCTTTGGATTAACTCTTCGACTAACTCCTTCGGATTAACTCTTCGATTGACTTCTTCGGATTAACTAACTCCGAATAACTCCTTTGGATTAACTAACTTCGAATAAATCTTCGACTAGCTCCTTCGGATTAACTAACTTCGAATAACTCCTTTTGATTAACTAACTTTGAATAACTCTTCGACTAACTCCTTCGGATTAACTCTTCGATTAACTCCTTCGGATTAACTAACTTCGAATAACTCCTTTGGATTAACTAACTTCGAATAACTCTTCGACTAACTCCTTCGGATTAACTCTTCGATTAACTCCTTCGGATTAACTAACTTCGAATAACTCCTTTGGATTAACTAACTTCGAATAACTCTTCGACTAACTCCTTCGGATTAACTAACTCGAATAACTCCTTTTGATTAACTAACTTCGAATAACTCTTCGACTAGCTCCTTCGGATTAACTAACTTCGAATAACTCCTTTGGATTAACTAACTTTGAATAACTCTTCGACTAGCTCCTTCGGATTAACTAACTTCGAATAACTCCTTTGGATTAACTAACTTCGAATAACTCTTCGACTAGCTCCTTCGGATTAACCCTTCGATTAACTCCTTCGGATTAACTAACTTCGAATAACCAATATTCGATAACTACTCTTCGAATAAATAATATTCGATAACTCTTCTCAAATGAATCACATTTGATTTCTCCACTCGAATAAACTATATTCGATAACTCTTCTCAAATGAATAACATTTGATTTCTCCACTCGAATAAACTATATTCGATAACTCTTCTCTCGAATACACCATATTCGATAACTCTACTTCGGATAAGTGATATTCGACAACTCTACTCGATTAACTCTACTTGGATAACTCTAACTGATCGACTCTAACTGGTCAACTCTAACTGTTCAACTCTAACAGGTCAACTCTAACTGGTTAACTCAACTGGTTAACTCTAACAGATTAACTCTAACTGGTTAACTCTAACTGGTCAACTCAACTGGTTTAACCTAACTGGTTAACTCTAACTGGTTAACTCTAACTGATCAACTCAACTGGTTTAACCTAACTGGTTAACTCTAACTGGTTAACTCAACTAGTTAACTTTACTGGTTTAACCTAACTGGTTAACTCGTCTTGATTAACTGAACAAATCCACTTAGTTTAACTTAGCTAATTCACGTTGATTAACTCTAACCGATTCACTTAGTTTAACTCAACTAATTCACTTCGATTAACCACTTAGTTAACTTAACTAATTTACTTCGATTAACCACTTAATTTAACTTAGCTAATTCACATCGATTTATCGCTTAGTTTAACTTAACTAACTTACTTTGGTTAACCTAACCAATTACTTTGTTTAACTCGACTAACTCGCTTTGGTTAACTTATGGTTTTTAACACATCATCTAACAACGGTGAATATTTGTCCAAACACGCATAATCACAACGGATTATATACATCACATTATATGTCACAATATATAAATCACAGTAAAAATAACTGTTGAGGAATCCAGCTGGATTCCTCCAACCTGTTTCCCTGCATCACAGATGTTAGACAACAATAGTATAATATTCTGATAAGCAGAATCAACATATAACTATTTGACGGTTTATATATATATATATATATATATATATATACGTAATATATATATATAATCTCTACTAACTGACTAGCAGTTCAATCAAACAGTCAACATATAGTCAAACAGACAATAATTAACAGTCCTAAGAATACACTGTAAAAATAGAACTATTCAGAGTTGGTGAGTTTTACTCACCTTCGGACGATCATCGTCAATGTCGATAACCATCGCTTGATTCAGAAAATTTATTTTGCTATAAATTGTGACGGACTCCAATTGACTCGCGGTCAGTCCCATTGTGGATTGCTCATCCATACGATCCCAACGCAACTCATGGTTCGCGAATCTGATGTCGTATGTTCAAGATATTTAAGTTACAAGTTCGAGTACATTTTTAAATTAATTTAAACTTAAACTATTTAATTAAAAAGGAATTGGGCTTTACCAAATGAAACACGGCCCACTCCCATCATTTTAGAACCCGCCCAAACATACCCCTTTCTTCCTCAATCCTCTTGGCCGTGACCTGCTCCTTTACACAGCACCATTCCCACTTCTTTGATCCAAATCGCACCTTCCCTTCCTTAACGAAATCAAAAACCAAGCTCACCACCTCGTTCCCCTTCACGTCCTCTTCGCAACCATCCCACCTTCAACGACTTCGAACCCCTCCCACAAAATCCGTCGTCGACCTCATCCTCGAACAGTAAAGAAAAGTTGCGACACCTCTTTCAACTGAAAACCCCCAAATCCTTCGAACAAGTTCTGCTTTGCTTCCTGAATCCAAATTCGTACTCCCTTTCCTGAATTGATGCTTGAAATCCGAGATTGCTCGAACCCTAGTCGCACGCTGTAGGAATGACAGCGTCGAAAACTCTCGTCAAACTCAGTGAAAGTCATACGAGGGTGAAGAGAATTGAATCCAGGTCTCAAATATAAGTATTTCATGATTTATAAGGTATTGTATGATTTTCTAAAAATCATTGAAAGAGGATTTCTTGTGTTTAACTTCTAAGCAGTGGAGGCGCATTTTTTTGACTGAGGAAAAAGTGAAATTAGGGTTTAGGAATGTTTGAGGGTATTATACTTGAGATTTGGTTGGTAGCATCTGTGGTTGAGAAGGAAGGTCGTGTGGCCTGTCTTGGACCTTAGAAAAATAGGGAGAATATTTTTAATTTGATTTTCTATTTTATTTTATCAATTTTATGCTCTTCTCTGTCTTTTAAAAATCCCTACGGTTACATACGATATCTAAAAATCACCAAACTGGACATGTAGGTAGAGCTCGACATTATAGTCCCAACGAAACTGGTTTCGTCGAATTCCGACTCCGTATGCTCACACAGCGTATTTTTAAAGGTCAATTTATCGACTGTTTTTCACTCTAAAAATCCGTACGGCCACATACTGACTTCAAAAATCACGAAACTTGGAATCTAACAACTATTCAACATTACGGATCCAACAAAACTGGTTTTGTCGAATTCCGACTTCGTTTGCAAAACTGGCTATTTTTAACGCTTTGAATAGCCTATTTAAATATGTAAATATATTTAAATATTATTAAATTAATTAATTAAAATTAATTATTATCGTCTGTGTTCACAGTGGTATACCATACGGCTCCAGAAAAATTATATACTTGATATTCCAAGTCTTGGTTGAATCGATATTCAATTTATATTGAAAAATCCATTTGTAACGTAAATAAAGCGTTACGAATTATAAAGGAATTCCACAGCGACTTTCTGAAATTTGATTTGGACGTATCTCAAAATCTACACGACGAAATCCCGATTTTTCTCTTCCACTAGAAAGATATACTCCACCAGCTCCACATGTTTCTTGTTTCACAGAAATCTGATTTAAAACGGACCCTGTACATCCAGTTGAAGTCTAAATCGCCAAATAGCGAACTGCCGCGTCGTTACGCGCTCGGTTTTAATTATATTATAATTATACGTTCAACTATCGTTTATTTAAAATATTCGTTATTTAAAAAATTAAATAACTTAATTATTATACCTTACAAAACGTGCCATTACAGACTTCCCCCCTTAAAATAATTTCGTCCTCGAAATTGCTAAGCTAGAGGACGACCCTATCTAGTGGAACTCCTAAGATTTGTTTACCCCTTATTACTGATTCCAACTGAACTAATAAACATCGACTAAATATTAATCCATTCCGACTAACTAAATTTTTCAAAAATTCCGAAAATTTTCTAACACCTTTAAATTTTCGGAAAATTTCGCCATAACCTCCCTTGTACAGCCTTATTGGTGAAACCACAACTCGCCTTTCTAGGCCTTCTCCAACCCAAAAGAAAATCAAATAGCCAAGCGGCTTGCCGATTCGGCTCATAAATCTCATGCTTATATCAAAAATAAACTTGTACCTTTTTGTCGGGCATATCAACCTTATCACTTTCAACTGTATCAACCCAACATATACCAAGGTCTTCTCAATCCAATCTTCCACTCAACCACTTGGTTCTATCCAAGTCAAATTCTATTCAAACTCCAATATCAGATTTCAAACTCTTAACCCATCAACTTAATTCCAATCCAGATTATTCTCTAACCGAATCCCGATTTATTTAACTTGGTTCAAGTTAAATTTTAATTTACTATTTGTTTTTACCATCTTGATTCATTCAACTTAACAAGTTAAATTTTAAATTTCAAGATTTAAATTCCTGGGATTTATTTCAAATCAATTTCAAATCCTAACACCAATTCAAAATTTTTGAATTTCTAAACACCTTGTTTTCCTCAACACCATTTGAAAACAAAACCATTGGTAGTAATCCGCCACTTAGAAACTCGAAAATCACACCGACGATGTATCGATCCATCCTCAGAATTATTTTCCAGTCATCCAGGTGAGTTAGATACTATATTTATTTCTAATTGAAAAACATTTTCAAAATCTCCCAGGAACTTAAAATTTCCTTATTTTAATTCCAATTCTGATTTAATTTCAGATTTTAATTCAACTGATTCCACGTATTTTACTTATAGGAATTCTGATTGGTTATATATATATATATATAACCATTTAATTTGTAATCTTACTCGATTATAATAACAACCAATATATCTAATATATTAAAATTTTGATATATATATATATATATATCAAAATATACTTTGGGTAATGTTAAATTCACTTACCCTTTTTCAAAACATATCGTGACGACCCATCGTATTCAAGTGTTTATCTACTCCTACCGATACAGTGGATCAAACTGATCGACCAGAACTCATAAACAACTCAGCCAATGAATCTCCACAATATAAAACCATTTTATATCAAATACAAATACGCACTCGTATATATACACTCAAACTCAATCTAGGGTATTACTAACCCTATCTCTACCGAGTCACGCCACAGAGCCAAGTAATTCTTAACCTGGCTCTGATACCAACTGTAACGGCTGGAAATTTTCGACTCCTCAAGAGTCGAAAATTCCGCGACGTTAGTGAAAGAATTTAGAAGGTGAGAAAGAAAAGATAGAACTAATAGAATAGAAGAATAAGAAGAACATCAGAATCATCAGAGTAACACAAATCTCACAGCGGAACGAATAACATATAATATATCACATAGCTTTGAAGTAAACAGTTATATATATACAATAGCACTTATCAGAGTACAACACTTACAACACAGCGGAAATAACTATAGCTATAAAATCTTGCAGCCTCCTGCTCCAAGCTCTCCAAGTATATCTGTAAATCCCAACTACTTGACTGCCCGTACAAATTTAGGCACCCAAGAGTTTAGGGAAAACAACAAAGTAAACTCCGGGTCAGTCATGGGACTGGTATGAGTAAAATAGTTTAAAACAGGTATAGGATATCTCATAAGACCACGCCGTGAATACGGAACGGGTTTTTCCCTTATGAGTATCTGAACAACTTTGACAAGAAATATCATTGTGATATTATAATAATGTCTAAGTACAAATAGGTATCAATCTAGCATAAACGCTTGCATCTCACGTTCTACATACATAGTATAAAATCATAAACCGCAGGGCGCTTATCGGAGAATGGATTCCAACAGACAAGGTATGGGAGCACCTTCTGAATAGTGTACTCTAGAGGTGATACACTCAGGGTTCAACAAGAACGTCTTGCAACCCGGCCACACATGACCGCTCACTCATTTAGCTTGAGTGTCGCGAATATATTGCCACCACGGTTGTAGGCAGTCAAACCGTCATCCGAAGATACAGAATCAAAAAGAAGTATAAATATGAATATTCTCTAGATCGGTGACAATACACCCTGCTTGGGGATGACCCAACTAGCCATGCTGCCTAGCCCAACTTTTGTTACTTCCCCGTGTGAGGCTAGAAGCTACGTCTATTTTCAGAACATCTGATCACCATTCACTTTGAATGCCACATCGTCATACCCGCCAAATCACAAATTGACTTATCCAAAAATAACGCGGGTATATAGCTAAGAGAAACGAATTCCTCCGCCACCAAACGTGAATACGTTTGAACAGATCAACTTACGCGATCCATTGGATATACTCTGTCAGACCTTCTTCCATATACGTTGTCCTGGGACTGGACAAACCGAAGGCACTATTCAGTATATCCATCTTAGTCACTGTTATCTAAGACTTATACAACAGCCCTTGCACTTTACTCCGTCTTCAATTTATCTTTGGCAGATATTGCTCGCAACGCTTATGCCAATACAGAGTGGTTCGTTGGATAATAATCCAACCGGTCTCTCCATATTAACAACGTTAAAATGGTAAAAACTTTGATAGTCTGTGATTCAACTATCAAATGAAGACATGTCGGTGTACAAACAACGATCTTATTTCCAAATGGAAATTCGATCGATCAATCATCATATGTTCATATTTCCTTATTTCATATATTTAGAAAATATATGTTATTAATCATTGGAAAACATTTCCATAGCTTATTTTCACATCACAATTATTTCGCAACTATCAATCCCTAACTGTAACTAGTATGAGAACAATTCTCTAAGTATCAATCCGGAAGGTCGAAACAACATCAGATCGTCACTTAGAAAACCGTTCAACTTACCCTCTCCAGTTAGTTTCTGAATTTTCTTACCTCTATTTCTTAAATTCTTATCATGAAAACATTTCATTTTCTATGTTTAGAAAACATAGCTGACTATATTTGGAAAACGTTTCCAAAACTCATTTACGGATTTCCAATGAACGTTGCATAAAACATCGTTTCGCTTAATCCATTTATCGCTCATTCCTTAACTTTATTCCTAATCAACCTTTTAGATCGAACCACAACTATTCCTTTGTCAATTCTGAAGTCAATCAAGTTGGGGTATATTTACCTCGCAGACCTTAATTGAACAACGTCCTTTACTGTGAAATAGATGAAGCTCATCACTCACTTTTTACAATCATCTGTTTACGCAAATTCTCGGATTCAGGTTACGAATCTACTTCTTATATGACAACGTTTGATTATAACTATAACGTTATAATTCCTACTTCTACAATATCTAACCTAAATTATAACTTTATCTCCTAACTCGAATAATTAAACGGACACCTAATTTCTAAATCAATAACTAAACCTTGATTTAAAACCCAGAAGGTAAATAGTACTTTCCCGAATTCGATATAATTGAATTCGACGTAATACTCTCTTTCGAGTAATCTCTATTCGATTAACTCTTCCTTTTTAATAACTGATATTCGATAAACTCTATTTCGATCAACTCCTATCGAATAACAAATATTCGATTTTCTTAAATGTGTCAATTCTTATCGAATAACTAACATCCGATTTAACTTAAATGGATTTACTCTTATCGAATAACTTATTCGATAAACTCAACTTGATTTTCTTAACTCGATTATCTCAACTCGATTACTTAACTCGATTACTTAACTCGATAAATCTTAACTCGGTAACTTACCTTAACCCAAATCGATTAACTCAACTCTAATCGATTAACTAAATTTGATTTACTCCTTCGAATAACTTAATTGATTTACCCCTTCGAATAACTAATTCGAATAACTTACCTTCGAATAACTAATATTCGATTTACTCTAACTCGATTAACTTAATTCTAATCGATTTACTCCATTTCGATTCAACTTAATTCAAATCGATTAACTTAACTCAAATTGATTAACTCTTTTCGAATAACTAAATTCGATTTAACTCTTCTCGAATAACTACATTCGATTAACTCAAATTGAATAACTAATATTCAATTAACTCTTACGTGTTTAACTCTATTCGAATAACTAATTCGAATAACTCTAATGTGTTTAACTCTATTCGAATAACTAATTCGAATAACTCTAATGTGTTTAACTCTATTCAAATATCTAATTCGAATACTCATTTCGAATAACTAAATTCGATTAACTCTTTTAACTTTACTCGAATAACTATATTCGATTAACACCTTCTTTCGAATAACTATATTCGATTAACTCTTCGACTAACTCCTTTGGATTAACTAACTTCGAATAACTCCTTTGGATTAACTCTTCGACTAACTCCTTCGGATTAACTCTTCGATTAACTCCTTCGGATTAACTAACTCCGAATAACTCCTTTGGATTAACTAACTTCGAATAACTCTTCGACTAGCTCCTTCGGATTAACTAACTTCGAATAACTCCTTTGGATTAACTAACTTTGAATAACTCTTCGACTAACTCCTTCGGATTAACTCTTCGATTAAATACTTCGGATTAACTAACTTCGAATAACTCCTTTGGATTAACTAACTTCGAATAACTCTTCGACTAACTCCTTCGGATTAACTCTTCGATTAACTCCTTCGGATTAACTAACTTTAAATAACTCCTTTGGATTAACTAACTTCGAATAACTCTTCGACTAACTCCTTCGGATTAACTAACTTGAATAACTCCTTTGGATTAACTAACTTCGAATAACTCTTCGACTAGCTCCTTCGGATTAACTAACTTCGAATAACTCCTTTGGATTAACTAACTTCGAATAACTCTTCGACTAGCTCCTTCGGATTAACTAACTTCGAATAACTCCTTTGGATTAACTAACTTCGAATAACTCTTCGACTAGCTCCTTCGGATTAACCCTTCGATTAACTCCTTCGGATTAACTAACTTCGAATAACCAATATTCGATAACTACTCTTCGAATAAATAATATTCGATAACTCTTCTCAAATGAATCACATTTGATTTCTCCACTCGAATAAACTATATTCGATAACTCTTCTCAAATGAATAACATTTGATTTCTCCACTCGAATAAACTATATTCGATAACTCTTCTCTCGAATACACCATATTCGATAACTCTACTTCGGATAAGTGATATTCGACAACTCTACTCGATTAACTCTACTTGGATAACTCTAACTGATCAACTCTAACTGGTCAACTCTAACTGGTCAACTCTAATAGGTCAACTCTAACTGGTTAACTCAACTGGTTAACTCTAACAGATTAACTCTAACTGGTTAACTCTAACTGGTCAACTCAACTGGTTTAACCTAACTGGTTAACTCTAATTGGTCAACTCAACTGGTTTAACCTAACTGGTTAATTCTAACTGGTTAACTCAACTAGTTAACTTTACTGGTTTAACCTAACTGGTTAACTCGTCTTGATTAACTGAACAAATCCACTTAGTTTAACTTAGCTAATTCATGTTGATTAACTCTAACCGATTCACTTAGTTTAACTCAACTAATTCACTTCGATTAACCACTTAGTTAACTTAACTAATTTACTTCGATTAACCACTTAATTTAACTTAGCTAATTCACATCGATTTATCGCTTAGTTTAACTTAACTAACTTACTTTGGTTAACCTAACCAATTACTTTATTTAACTCGACTAACTCGCTTTGGTTAACTTATGGTTTTTAACACATCATCTAACAACGGTGAATATTTGTCCAAACAAGCATAATCACAACGGATTATATACATCACATTATATGTCACAATATATAAATCACAGTAAAAATAACTGTTGAGGAATCCAGTTGGATTCCTCCAACCTGTTTCCCTGCATCACAGATGTTAGACAACAATAGTATAATATTCTGATAAGCAGAATCAACATATAACTATTTGACGGTTTATATATATATATATGTATACGTAATATATATATATATAATCTCTACTAACTGACTAGCAGTTCAATCAAACAGTCAACATACAGTCAAACAGACAATAATTAACAGTCCTAAGAATACACTGTAAAAATAGAACTATTCAGAGTTGGTGAGTTTTACTCACCTTCGGACGATCATCGTCAATGTCGATAACCATCGCTTGATTCAGACAATTTATTTTGCTATAAATTGTGATGGACTCCAATTGACTCGCGGTCAGTCCCATTGTGGATTACTCGTCCATACGATCCCAACGCAACTCACGGTTCGCGAATCTGATGTCGTATGTTCAAGATATTTAAGTTACAAGTTCGAGTACATTTTTAAATTAATTTAAACTTAAACTATTTAATTAAAAAGGAATTGGGCTTTACGCAATGAAACACGGCCCACTCCCATCATTTTAGAACCTGCCCAAACATACCCCTTTCTTCCTCAATCCTCTTGGCCGTGACCTACTCCTTTACACAGCACCATTCCCACTTCTTTGATCCAAATCGCACCTTCCCTTCCTTAACGAAATCAAAAACCAAGCTCACCACCTCGTTCCCCTTCACGTCCTCTTCGCAACCATCCCACCTTCAACGACTTCGAACCCCTCCCACAAAATCCGTCGTCGACCTCAACCTCGAACAGTAAAGAAAAGTTGCGACACCTCTTTCAACTGAAAACCCCCAAATCCTTCGAACAAGTTCTGCTTTGCTTCCTGAATCCAAATTCGTACTCCCTTTCCTGAATTGATGCTTGATATCCGAGATTGCTCGAACCCTAGTCGCACGCTGTAGGAATGACAGCGTCGAAAACTCTCGTCGAACTCAGTGAAAGTCATACGAGGGTAAAGAGAATTGAATCCAGGTCTCAAATATAAGTATTTCATGATTTATAAGGTATTGTATGATTTTCTAAAAATCTTTGAAAGAGGATTTCTTGTGTTTAACTTCTAAGCAGTGGAGGCGCATTTTTTTGACTGAGGAAAAAGAGAAATTAGGGTTTAGGAATGTTTGAGGGTATTATACTTGAGATTTGGTTGGTAGCATCTGTGGTTGAGAAGGAAGGTCGTGTGGCCTGTCATGGATCTTAGAAAAATAGGGAGAATATTTTTAATTTGATTTTCTATTTTATTTTATCAATTTTATGCTCTTCTCTGTCTTTTAAAAATCCCTACGGTTACATACGATATCTAAAAATCACCAAACTGGACATGTAGGTAGAGCTCGACATTATAGTCCCAACGAAACTGGTTTCGTCGAATTCCGACTCCGTATGCTCGCACAGCGTATTTTTAAAGGTCAATTTATCGACTGTTTTTCACTCTAAAAATCCGTACGGCCACATACTGACTTCAAAAATCACGAAACTTGGAATCTAACAACTATTCAACATTACGGATCCAACAAAACTGGTTTTGTCGAATTCCGACTTCGTTTGCAAAACTGGCTATTTTTAACGCTTTGAATAGCCTATTTAAATATGTAAATATATTTAAATATTATTAAATTAATTAATTAAAATTAATTATTATCGTCTGTATTCACAGTGGTATACCATACAGCTCCAGAAAAATTATATACTTGATATTCCAAGTCTTGGTTGAATCGATATTCAATTTATATTGAAAAATCCATTTGTAACGTAAATAAAGCGTTACGAATCACAAAGGAATTCCACAGCGACTTTTCTGAAATTTGATTTGGACGTATCTCAAAATCTACACGACGAAATCCCGATTTTTCTCTTCCACTAGAAAGATATACTCCACCAGCTCCACATGTTTCTTGTTTCACAGAAATTGTAACGGCTGGAATTTCCGACCTAGAAAATCAACATAAAAAACACACTGTTGACTATTCAAGCATTGAAAACACCAGGACATTAATAGAAGAATTTAGAGGGTTAGAAAGAAAAGATAGAACTAATAGAATAGAAGAAGAAGAAGATCACAACTGAACAGAATCAGAGTAACACGAAACTCGCAGCGGAACAAAATAAGATGTATTATATAGCATAACTTTGAATACAAAACTGTATTGTATATACATACCATTATCAGAGTACAATACATCATATCACAGCGGAAATAACTCTACACAACTAATGGTGAAGCTTCCTGCTTTTCAGCTCCTCTAAGTGAATCTGCAAAGCCTGAAACACTTGACTGCCCGTACAAATTTGGGCACCCAAGAGTTTAGGGAAAACAAACAAAATAAACTCTGGGTCAGTCATGGGACTGGTGTGAGTAAATTCCAACCATACTGTTTAACTTTGAAAATCCTTTTCAAAACAAGAAGATAATAGTAAGACCAGCCCACACATAAACATGGACGGTTTTTACCTTACTATAACCCAACATATTTTTATATCAAACTTCAGTGATATTATGATAGTGTCTAAACAAATAATTATACAAGTAGCAGAACGCTTGCATCTCACGCTCCACATATATATAGTATAAAATCATAAACCGCGGGGCACTTATTGGAGATTGAATTTCAACAAACAAGGTATGGGAGCACCTTCTGAATAGTGTACTCTAGAGGGGATACACTCAGGGTTCAACAAGAACGTCTTGCAACCCGGCCACACATGACCGCTCACTCATTTAGCTTGAGTGTCGTGAATATATTATCACCACGGTTGTAGGCCATCCAACCGTCATCCGAAGATACAGAATCGAAAAGAAGTATAAATATGAATTTTCTCTAGATCGGTGACAATACACCCTGCTTGGGGATGACCCAACTAGCCATGCTGCCTAGCCCAACTTTTGTTACTTCCTGGGTGTGAGGCTAGAGACTACGTCTATCTTCAGAACATCTGATCACCATTCACTTTGAATGTCACATCGTCAAATCCGTAATCACACATTGATTACACAAATGCACACTGGGTGTAGAATAAAGAAAAGTTATCTTCTCCCCACCAACTTGGTATATTCGTAAAATCAACGGCATGACCGTTGGAAGTACTCTATCAGACATTCGTCCATACAAGTTGTCCTGGGACTGGACAAACATAAAACAATATTCTGGAACTGGACGACCCTTGCATTTAACTCCGTCTTCAATTATCTTCAGCATATCTAATTCGCAACGCTTATGCCTATACGGAGTGGTTTTCAGATAACATATCCAACCGGTCTCCCCGTATTTACAACGACGGTCAAACACTTCGATAGTCGGTTATTTAACTATCGGAGTTAAAAAAACATCCATTCTAATGTATAACTAAACATCATACAATCACAGGCGCTTTTATTTAACATTCGTTTCATTGTTCGAATTCTCATATCTTACTAGATATTTCTCAAATCCCGTTTTAGCCTTTCCATACTTCTTGGAAAACATTTCCAGTTATTATAAACACTTATTCTTTCATTTTCAGAAACATACGTTATTAACGTTCGAACTATTTCCATAAATTTCACATTCTTTATTTCTATACTTGGATAATCTATCCTATTTATATTGGAAAATATTTTCAATTTCCTTTTAACCCTTTAATCGGCCCAACGTTCCCTTTTAAAACATTATTCCCTTTGAAATGGGAATACCATCCCTTCTTATAGAAATCTAAACATCTTTATCATATACTCTTTATTAACGTAATAATTCCCTTATCTTGTTTATCGAAATCTCTTCATACTTTATATTCCCAATCCACTTTATAAACTCTGTTTTCTAAGACAACTTCTTATCAAATCGATATCAAGTTTATAACTAAATACTGACTCCAATCCTATCACCATTTATTTGTTTAAACTAAATGTTAATTATTCTATCAGATTATAATCCCTAAAAATAGTTTACTTTTAATACATTCGACGTCGTCGAATTCTAGTTACAAATCCTAACGGTTTAATTCTAATCACATTTCGAACATCGAAATGCTGGCATCAGTTTCTAATACGATTCCCCGATTCTTTTTCTAAACTCTTTCTTATATTTCTTTGAACAAACGTCGTTACTTATTACTCTAGAATAAGTGGATTTCAAACCAAACTGTTACATTTCCTAGGAAGTGCTGCTATATATAAAAGTCATGCTTAAGTCAAATCAACAGCAGTTAATTTGTCGCTATAGTTCTAAACTTGTCATACGCTGTAATATTCTCCTTATAACTAATTACAGTCACACTTACCTTATCAACAGCGTTATTTTATTGCTATAGTTCAACTTGTCATACGCTGTAATATTCTTTGTTATAACTAATCTTGACATAACAGTCACACTTATCTTATCAACAGCGTTATTTTATCGCTATAATTCTAAGACTTGCATACGCTGCCATATTCCTTTTATACAAAAACCTTGACATCTCTTTCCGTTACAAAAATCTTGACATCTCTTTCTGTTACAAAAATCTTGACATCTCTTTCTGTTACAAAAATCTTGACATCTCTTTCTGTTACCAAAAATCTTGACATCTCTTTCCGTTACAAACTGATATCGTTCCTCGGTAATAGCGAAGCCGTTCAAGTTGGGGTATTTTATTTACCGCTCAGACCTTGATCGACAACGTTCTTACCTTAGAACCGATACAAGTCTGTATTCAAATTCCTTATTACTTAATATATTTATTAAATCGTATTTCCTTGTTGTATTTTGGAATATGGTTTTACAACACCATATTCTTACTTTGGAATCTCTATGGTTTATGAATATTTAATTTAAACATAAACTCTTTGCTTTCTCCATTCCCCAGTTCTTATCTATAACTTCTTAAATGGTAATTAACTCTCATTAATTTCGATAAACTTATTTCTAACCTGTTTTCATTAGATTAATTAAAGACCAATTAATCTAATAATCATGTTCCCAAATAACAGTTGATTAAATCAACTTATTTCCATCAGTAAATTCGTTAACTGATTTTAATTACTTCTTAACATTAGATTAATCTAATTAATCTAATGATATCTCTAAATTATTTATCTTAAATATAATTATCCAAATATTTAATCGTCGGATAGTTTTTACTTTATAAACTTGTTTAAATATCAACAATCGCTTTTATTTGTTTTATAAAAACGAACTCTAAAATACTGGTTTATAATAGAACTTCTATCATAAATTTAAATCTTCTTTTTAATTATAAAAATATAATTTTTATAATTAACCTCGTTGATTTGCCTGACGGCCAATCAACTCTTTAACAAAACGATGGTTTTACGGTTGGCTGTCACCACTTTCTAAATCGATATCATTTATTTATTTATCGAACCGATGTTGAAAATCCCTTCAACATAAATATTCTCATGGGGTTTTAAATATAATTCGGGTTCAAACAGTGCATACAAAACAAACAGTACATATAAATATCGAGGAATCCGGTCGGATTCCTCCAACCGGTTTCCGCATCCACAGATGTCAGTCAACACAATTTACACTAACTCTATACTAGGGAATATTCTAATCGATGGAATCAGTTGTCCAACCGATGATGTGTACATATGTAACGATATAAAATGTTTAACCAAATTGATTGTAATCTACCTAATCGACCATCACACAGCATTCAAACAAATATTAAAATATAATTAAAATATTTTAAATAGATCAGAGTGAGTGAATTTACTCACCTTTTCGTGTTAACCGTTAAATAACGATTTTCGTTGGTCGGTTGAACCAGCGTTTTCTACTGATTCACGTCCCCGTCTGTTCTTCTCCCACTTCCAAGCGTTCGCCCCTTCGCGATTTGAACACTCCGGAAACCCCATTCTTTTTCTTTATCAACATGTCATCCTCACCGCTGATATACGCCACCGCCACTTCGGACTGATCTCGCAACCCCTTGAAAACCGCTTTTAACATACTTCCTCCAGACCATTTTCTTTCTCTCGTGCCACCCGTGTTTCTTCTTTATTTACTCCACGTTTTTGAACCCTCGCCCAATGTTTGAACCACGGGACCCCTTCACACAATCCAAAACTGACAGCACATAATGCCTCGCAGCGTCACCCTCTTTTCATTCAAGTTCGCCATGCAAAAACAACAACCACACTATAACTTCAACCCCACTTTCATGTCAGCACAGTAAACACTGTGAACCGCTTCTCTATGAAACTACACCACCCTGCAAACTCTCGCACATACATGTACCCCGTCCAACCACTAATCGGGATGACCGGCGCCAACTCTAATGATCACTCTGCCCAGAACTCCTAGTCTCCTCCACGTTATCGTCTCTCAGCACACCAAAACGCTGAGTTCGACAAACTCGCGTGTACCCAAACTCCACTGTATCATGCTACCACCATGTCGTATGCCATGCACTCAGTTCTCCCGGAAACACCCTTTCTTTCTTTATACCATCGAACTGAACATTCCAGTGAAACACTTGCTCACGTTTAAACAATCCCATTAACTGCTTTAAGGAAACCCACGGTGTACCCCTTCCAGAAACTTGCAGACCCACCTCCAGTATGCAACTCTCCTACCATACTACTCCACTCTTCTAAATGCCTCAACCATCAGCTTCTCCTTTAGTTTGGCGCCTCTTTCATTTTCAAACCCACGCCATCCAGCATTTGAGCAAATCCTCTTCAGAACTACACTGTACCGCCCAACCTTCTCCAGACGACTCGCCTCTGTCCTCAGACCCTCGCGCCTACCTCCGTTCAACCCATCTCCGCCCTTGACAACATACGTCGGCGTTTCCCCTTCTCTAGTTCAACTTGCTAGGTACCCGGGCATCGGAGAAATGAGTTGAAGCTCCTGCGTTCGATCCTTAAAACACGTATACCCATAACGATGGTCTTGAACCCACCATGCTACAGCCTCGTCAAGCTCCCAGGCACTTTGTGTGCGAATATTACCATTATGATTGTTGTGGCCATTTTTATGGCTTGCGATTTGATTTGTTTCGTCGTATTTAGTTGAAGAGAACTGAATGTAATGGAAGGAGGATGGCTTCTATATAAAATATGAGGTATATTTTATATTGTGGGAAGGTTGCTTACATATGACGCCGGTTGTGTTTTCGAGATTTCAAAGTATGGCTACAGTTTTCTTTGTTGCTAAGAAATAGGACGTGCTCCTTTCAAAAAATAGGACTGTACACTATCTCTTGGCTATACTTCAGCATGTGTGTGAATTCTAGTGTAGGAACATGTTTGATGTGAGACAATACATACATGTACCATTCCTTAGTAGTTAAGGAAAAAGAAAGCAAATATATATATATATATATTATCAAATACTGTTTATACTTGAAAGTGGGCGTGGATGCTTTAAAACCGTGGGAGGGGATCGAGAATAGTCGGCTTTGTTATTTTCGAAGGTAGCTGTTTGACAACATAGGTTATGATTTTCTTCATTGCCAAGGAAAATGGGAAATAGGCAGCAAAGGTGATGGTCTATTAGTTAGGGAAAAGTATGATAGAGGTATGGTCCTGCATGTATTTATTTAATGGCAATATGGTGTACACGTTACAAGGTACCAAGGCCATTGTTGAAATACAACAAATGCCATATATGTGACATTAACCAAGGATTTCCAAAAGTCTGCTTGCCAGGGAAGAAATGTAAATATATATAGATATATTATTTTAGTGTACCGTGTTTCGTAAGGCTTCGTTCGTATACGAGCCGCTACAGACAGAATTAATAATACGGTCGTGTCCAGCGAGGTGTCACGATTCCAAAAATATAATAATACCGGTAGATTGACTCATATTCTGAAATCTCGAAATACCGATACAGGGTGCAAAATACTCCAAATAAAAATTTGCATATTTAATTAATTAAAAATTACAGTAAAATTCTAAAACTTAAATTATCGTTGCGCTTCAAAAGAACCTTGTCCCGATTTGCACCAGATATCAAGTTATATTCAAATAACCGTTACGGTCGATATATGCTTCCACAGCGACTTTTTGAATATTTGATTTAGACATATCTTTCAGTCGGTGCGACGAAATCTTGGTTTTTCACTTCTATTAGAAAGATATAGTTCAACAGATTCCAACGTTTCTCGTTTCGAAGGAATCCGATTCAAAACGAGTCTAGTACACTCAGTTGAAGTTCAGAACGTTAAATTACGAACTGCAGGGTTGTTCTGAGCTCGATTATGATTAATATATATTTATATACGTTCAACTTCTTTTTAATTAATATATAAATCCACTTATATTACAAATTCAATATTTTAAACTGATTTAAATATTCAAATACCAATCGTCAAAAATGCGAGACGTTACAGACCTTCCCCCTTAAAATAATTTCGTCCTCGAAATTGCTAAGATAGGGAAAATGCTACAATCTCTGTTATAACATGGTTAAAAATCTTTTTGGTTTACTTCATAATTCTAGTTTCCACTGAACTGATTATTTCCAATTAAAATATTAATTCCTTATTATTTCGAATATTTTCAAAATTTCTGAAAATTTCCTAACAGCTTAAATTTTCAGAGAATCTCGCCAGCATCTCCTCTGCACGGCTCACTCGGTACTACAACAACTTGCCACTCCGGGCCTTCTCCAATCCAAAAGAAAATCAAACAGCCAAACGGCTTGCCCAAACTGACTCATAAAAAATCTCATACTCGTATATAAACGTGTACCTTCTCTTTTTGGCATTCAACTCTATCTCTGCCATCTGCTATTTAACTAGCATATATCCAAACATTTCCAACTGATCTCCAATCAATTTATTTTCCAATCCAATCACTCGTTTTTACTCATCCAAATTTCTATTTCACCTCCAATTCCATTTACTGATTTATTTCTCAATTCAGTTATCTTTGTTTCCGAATTCAAAATTCGATTCTTATTCTCCAAGAATCAATTCATTTTTATAACTCGAATTTTCCAATATTTCTCTTTTACAATCTCCATTCTGGATCGTTCCTAATTCAGTCAAACATTGTTCTCTTAGTTTAAATTCTACTTTTACCACTTGAACTTCATAAGTTAAATTTTTATTTCAGAATTCAAATTCCTGGGATTTATTTCAAATCAGTTTGAAATCATATATAATTCAAAACATTTGAATTTCTGACAACTTGTTTCTCAAACAATACAAAACAAAATCTTTGGTAGTAATCCGTCACTTACCAGCTCGAAAATGAACACCGATAATGTCGCGATCATCATCGGAATTTATTTTCCAACCATCGAAGTGGGTTCAATACTATATTGCTTTAAAAACTCATTTATAATCACTCTATTTTTGAAATTTATTTCAAAATATCTTTCACAACACTTGAAAAACTATTTTCAAATCTCCCAGGATTTTAAAATTCCCATATATTTAATCCAAACATTATTTCCAACTTTTTCCCAAGTTTCAAGAGTTTTATTTCAATTCTGGTTTTTAATTCATATTCAGCTCATCTGATTTTTCATATTATACTTATATAATATTTTGATTGGTTATTTAAATAACCAACTGAATTATAATCATGTTCGATCATAATAATGATCACATATCCAATATATTATATTAATCTCAAAATATATATACTCCTTTTATATCAAAATATATTTTGAGTGAAATTATTTATTTACCCTCTTTTCAAAACATACTGTGTCGAATTACTCTGTTCAAGAGTTTAGAAACACCTATCGACGCAGTTTGCTTTATTGTTTCGACCAGAATTCATAAACTACTCGATTGACCGGTCAACACAATATAAAATATTTTTATATTAATTTACAAATACGCACTCATATATATACACTCAACTCAATCTAGAGTATTACTAACTCCATCTCTATTGAGTTACGCCACAGAGCCAAGGTAATCACTTAACCGTCAGCTCTGATACCATCTGTAACGGCTGGAAGTTCCGACCCAGAAAATAAACATAAAAAACACACTGTTGACTATTCAAGCATCGAAAACACCAGGACATTAATAGAAGAATTTAGAGGGTGAGAAAGAAAAGATAGAACTAATAGAATAGAAGAAGAAGAAGATTACAACTGAACAGAATCAGAGTAACACGAAACTCGCAGCGGAACAAAATAAGATGTATTATATAACATAACTTTGAATACAAAACTGTATTGTATATACATACCATTATCAGAGTACAATACATCATATCACAGCGGAAATAACTCTACATAACTAATGGTGAAGCTTCCTGCTTTTGAGCTCCTCCAAGTGAATTTGCAAAGCCTGAAACACTTGACTGCCCGTACAAATTTGGGCACCCAAGAGTTTAGGGAAAACAAACAAAATAAACTCTGGGTCAGTCATGGGACTGGTGTGAGTAAATTCCAACCATACTGTTTAACTTTGAAAATCCTTTTCAAAACAAGAAGATAATAGTAAGACCAGCCCACACATAAACATGGACGGTTTTTACCTTACTATAACCCAACATATTTTTATATCAAACTTCAGTGATATTATGATAGTGTCTAAACAAATAATTATACAAGTAGCAGAACGCTTGCATCTCACGCTCCACATATATATAGTATAAAATCATAAACCGCAGGGCACTTATTGGAGATTGAATTTCAACAAACAAGGTATGGGAGCACCTTCTGAATAGTGTACTCTAGAGGGGATACACTCAGGGTTCAACAAGAACGTCTTGCAACCCGGCCACACATGACCGCTCACTCATTTAGCTTGAGTGTCGCGAATATATTATCACCACGGTTGTAGGCCATCCAACCGTCATCCGAAGATACAGAATCGAAAAGAAGTATAAATATGAATTTTCTCTAGATCGGTGACAATACACCCTGCTTGGGGATGACCCAACTAGCCATGCTGCCTAGCCCAACTTTTGTTACTTCCTGGGTGTGAGGCTAGAGGCTACGTCTATCTTCAGAACATCTGATCACCATTCACTTTGAATGTCACATCGTCAAATCCGTAATCACACATTGATTACACAAATGCACACTGGGTGTAGAATAAAGAGAAGTTATCTTCTCCCCACCAACTTGGTATATTCGTAAAATCAACGGCATGACCGTTGGAAGTACTCTATCAGACATTCGTCCATACAAGTTGTCCTGGGACTGGACAAACATAAAACAGTATTCTGGAACTGGACGACCCTTTCATTTAACTCCGTCTTCAATTATCTTCAGCATATCTAATTCGCAACGCTTATGCCTATACGGAGTGGTTTTCAGATAACATATCCAACCGGTCTCCCCGTATTTACAACGACGGTCAAACACTTCGATAGTCGGTTATTTAACTATCGGAGTTAAAACAACATCCATTCTAATGTATAACTAAACATCATACAATCACAGGCGCTTTTATTTAACATTCGTTTCATTGTTCGAATTCTCATATCTTACTAGATATTTCTCAAATCCCGTTTTAGCCTTTCCATACTTCTTGGAAAACATTTCCAGTTATTATAAACTCTTATTCTTTCATTTTCAGAAACATACGTTATTAACGTTCGAACTATTTCCATAAATTTCACATTCTTTATTTCTATACTTGGATAATCTATCCTATTTATATTGGAAAATATTTTCAATTTACTTTTAACCCTTTAATCGGCCCAACGTTCCCTTTTAAAACATTATTCCCTTTGAAATGGGAATACCATCCCTTCTTATAGAAATCTAAACATCTTTATCATATACTCTTTATTAACGTAATAATTCCCTTATCTTGTTTATCGAAATCTCTTCATACTTTATATTCCCAATCCACTTTATAAACTCTGTTTTCTAAGACAACTTCTTATCAAATCGATATCAAGTTTATAACTAAATACTGACTCCTATCCTATCACCATTTATTTGTTTAAACTAAATGTTAATTATTCTATCAGATTATAATCCCTAAAAATAGTTTACTTTTAATACATTCGACATCGTCGAATTCTAGTTACAAATCCTAACGGTTTAATTCTAATCACATTTCGAACATCGAAATGCTGACATCAGTTTCTAATACGATTCCCCAATTCTTTTTCTAAACTCTTTCTTATATTTCTTTGAACAAACGTCGTTACTTATTACTCTAGAATAAGTGGATTTCAAACCAAACTGTTACATTTCCTAGGAAGTGCTGCTATATATAAAAGTCATGCTTAAGTCAAATCAACAGCAGTTAATTTGTCGCTATAGTTCTAAACTTGTCATACGCTATAATATTCTCCTTATAACTAATTACAGTCACACTTACCTTATCAACAGCGTTATTTTACTGCTATAGTTCAACTTGTCATACGCTGTAATATTCTTTGTTATAACTAATCTTGACATAACAGACACACTTATCTTATCAACAGCGTTATTTTATCGCTATAATTCTAAGACTTGCATACGCTGCCATATTCCTTTTGTACAAAATTCTTGACATCTCTTTCTGTTACAAAAATCTTGACATCTCTTTCTGTTACAAAAATCTTGACATCTCTTTCTATTACCAAAAATCTTGACATCTCTTTCCGTTACAAACTGATATCGTTCCTCGGTAATAGCGAAGCCGTTCAAGCTGGGGTATTTTATTTACCGCTCAGACCTTGATCGACAACGTTCTTACCTTAGAACCGATACAAGTCTGTATTCAAATTCCTTATTACTTAATATATTTATTAAATCGTATTTCCTTGTTGTATTTTGGAATATGGTTTTACAACACCATATTCTTACTTTGGAATCTCTATGGTTTATGAATATTTAATTTAAACATAAACTCTTTGCTTTCTCCATTCCCCGGTTCTTATCTATAACTTCTTAAATGGTAATTAACTCTCATTAATTTCGATAAACTTATTTCTAACCTGTTTTCATTAGATTAATTAAAGACCAATTAATCTAATAATCATGTTCCCAAATAACAGTTGATTAAATCAACTTATTTCCATCAGTAAATTCGTTAACTGATTTTAATTACTTCTTAACATTAGATTAATCTAATTAATCTAATGATATCTCTAAATTATTTATCTTAAATATAATTATCCAAATATTTAATCGTCGGATAGTTTTTACTTTATAAACTTGTTTAAATATCAACAATCGCTTTTATTTGTTTTATAAAAACGAACTCTAAAATATTAGTTTATAATAGAACTTCTATCATAAATTTAAATCTTCTTTTTAATTATAAAAATATATTTTTTATAATTAACCTCGTTGATTTGCCTGACGGCCAATCAACTCTTTAACAAAACGATGGTTTTACGGTTGGCTGTCACCACTTTCTAAATCGATATCATTTATTTATTTATCGAACCGATGTTGAAAATCCCTTCAACATAAATATTCTCATGGGGTTTTAAATATAATTCGGGTTCAAACAGTGCATACAAAACAAACAGTACATATAAATATCGAGGAATCCGGTCGGATTCCTCCAACCGGTTTCCGCATCCACAGATGTCAGTCAACACAATTTATACTAACTCTATACTAGGGAATATTCTAATCGATGGAATCAGTTGTCCAACCGATGATGTGTACATATGTAATGATATAAAATGTTTAACCAAATTGATTGTAATCTACCTAATCGACCATCACACAGCATTCAAACAAATATTAAAATATAATTAAAATATTTTAAATAGATCAGAGTGAGTGAATTTACTCACCTTTTCGCGTTAACCGTTAAATAACGATTTTCGTTGGTCGGTTGAACCAGCGTTTT
Source organism: Allium sativum (assembly GCA_030737875.1). Lineage (NCBI taxonomy): Eukaryota > Viridiplantae > Streptophyta > Magnoliopsida > Asparagales > Amaryllidaceae > Allium > Allium sativum. The sequence goes on along the minus strand of CM060926.1, from coordinate 399,287,108 downwards.
CTACTGATTCACGTCCCCGTCTGTTCTTCTCCCACTTCCAAGCGTTCGCCCCTTCGCGATTTGAAAACTCCGGAAACCCCATTCTTTTTCTTTATCAACATGTCATCCTCACCGCTGATATACGCCACCGCCACTTCGGACTGATCTCGCAACCCCTTGAAAACCACTTTTAACATACTTCCTCCAGACCATTTTCTTTCTATCGTGCCACCCATGTTTCTTCTTTATTTACTCCACGTTTTTGAACCCTCACCCAATGTTTGAACCACGGGACCCCTTCACACAATCCAAAACTGACAGCACATAATGCCTCGCAGCGTCACCCTCTTTTCATTCAAGTTCGCCATGCAAAAACAACAACCACACTATAACTTCAACCCCACTTTCATGTCAGCACAGTAAACACTGTGAACCGCTTCTCTATGAAACTACACCACCCTGCAAACTCTCGCACATACAAGTACCCCGTCCAACCACTAATCGGGATGACCAGCGCCAACTCTAATGATCACTCTGCCCAGAACTCCTAGTCTCCTCCACGTTATCGTCTCTCAGCACACCAAAACGCTGAGTTCGACAAACTCGCGTGTACCCAAACTCCACTGTATCATGCTACCACCATGCCGTATGCCATGCACTCAGTTCTCCCGGAAACACCCTTTCTTTCTTTATACCATCGAACTGAACATTCCAGTGAAACACTTGCTCACGTTTAAACAATCCCATTAACTGCTTTAAGGAAACCCACGGTGTACCCCTTCCAGAAACTTGCAGACCCACCTCCAGTATGCAACTCTCTTACCATACTACTCCACTCTTCTAAATGCCTCAACCATCAGCTTCTCCTTTAGTTTGGCGCCTCTTTCATTTTCAAACCCACGCCATCCAGCATTTGAGAAAATCCTCTTCAGAACTACACTGTACCGCCCAACCTTCTCCAGACGGCTCGCCTCAGTCCCCAGACCCTCGCGCCTACCTCCGTTCAACCCATCTCCGCCCTTGACAACGTACGTCGGCGTTTCCCCTTCTCTAGTTCAACTTGCTAGGTACCCGGGCATCGGAGAAACGAGTTGAAGCTCCTGCGTTCGATCCTTAAAACACGTATACCCATAACGATGGTCTTGAACCCACCATGCTACAGCCTCGTCAAGCTCCCAGGCACTTTGTGTGCGAATATTACCATTATGATTGTTGTGGCCATTTTTATGGCTTGCGATTTGATTTGTTTCGTCGTATTTAGTTGAAGAGAATTGAATGTAATGGAAGGAGGATGGCTTCTATATAAAATATGAGGTATATTTTATATTGTGGGAAGGTTGCGTACATATGACGCCGGTTGTGTTTTCGAGATTTCAAAGTATGGCTACAGTTTTCTTTGTTGCTAAGAAATAGGACGTGCTCCTTTCAACAAATAGGACTGTACACTATCTCTTGGCTATACTTCAGCATGTGTGTGAATTCTAGTGTAGGAACATGTTTGATGTGAGACAATACATACATGTACCATTCCTTAGTAGTTAAGGAAAAAGAAAGCAAATATATATATATATATATATATATATATTATCAAATACTGTTTATACTTGAAAGTGGGCGTGGATGCTTTAAAACCGTGGGAGGGGATCGAGAATAGTCGGCTTTATTATTTTCGAAGGTAGCTGTTTGACAACATAGGTTATGATTTTCTTCATTGCCAAGGGAAATGTGGAAATAGGCAGCAAAGGTGATGGTCTATTAGTTAGGGAAAAGTATGATAGAGGTGTGGTCCTGCATGTATTTATTTAATGGCAATATGGTGTACACGTTACAAGGTACCAAGGCCATTGTTGAAATACAACAAATGCCATATATGTGGCATTAACCAAGGATTTCCAAAAGTCTGCTTGCCAGAGAAGAAATGTAAATATATATAGATATATTATTTTAGTGTACCGTGTTTCGTAAGGCTTCGTTCGTATACGAGCCGCTACAGACAGAATTAATAATACGGTCGTGTCCAGCGAGGTGTCATGATTCCAAAAATATAATAATACCGGTAGATTGACTCATATTCTGAAATCTCGAAATACCGATACAGGGTGCAAAATACTCCAAATAAAAAGTTGCATATTTAATTAATTAAAAATTACAGTAAAATTCTAAAACTTAAATTATCGTTGCGCTTCAAAAGAACCTTGTCCCGATTTGCACCAGATATCAAGTTATATTCAAATAACCGTTACGGTCGATATATGCTTCCACAGCGACTTTTTGAATATTTGATTTAGACATATCTTTCAGTCGGTGCGACGAAATCTTGGTTTTTCACTTCTATTAGAAAGATATAGTTCAACAGATTCCAACGTTTCTCGTTTCGAAGGAATCCGATTCAAAACGAGTCTGGTACACTCAGTTGAAGTTCAGAACGTTAAATTACGAACTGCAGGGTTGTTCTGAGCTCGATTATGATTAATATATATTTATATACGTTCAACTTCTTTTTAATTAATATATAAATCCACTTATATTACAAATTCAATATTTTAAACTGATTTAAATATTCAAATACCAACCGACAAAAATGCGAGACGTTACAGAAATCTGATTTAAAACGGACTCTGTACATCTAGTTGAAGTCTAAATCGCCAAATAGCGAACTGCCGCGTCGTTACGTGCTCGGTTTTAATTATATTATAATTATACGTTCAACTATCGTTTATTTAAAATATTCGTTATTTAAATAATTAAATAACTTAATTATTATACCTTACAAAACGCGCCATTACAGAAGGATAATGAAAATTAAACTAACCATCTGTTTAATCCAATCTGAAAAATTATCTATATGTTTTTTCCACAGCAACGTCGCACTTTTTTCCAAACGCTTATCAGAATTTTGTAACTCCTCCAAATGCATACTGGTGTTTAAATAATTTTACCCAAGTTATATTCCACATCAAAAATTTTATAAAAAGGTATAAACAAAATATATTATGTACTTACTCTAAGTACGGTTCCACCATAGCTATATTCATCAGCACAGACAAATGAGCAATATCTTTTTCATTCGATGACAATGTAATTGTCTTCGGTTTTAAAATTGGACGTCCTTCAAGTGTCGCTTTGTTTTCATAATCTTCATTTCGGACTTCTTTCCCCTCCATTTGTACTTTCTTTTGTAGAAATTCACTAAAAAATCTCATTGATTCTTCTGCAAGATAAGATTCTGCAATACACCCTTCAGGTCGTGCATAATTCCTTACATAATCTTTAATCGTTTTCATATACCTTTCAAAAGGATACATCCAACGAAAATGAACCGGACCACATAATTGCGCTTCTCTTCCAAGATGAATTGTCAAACGTACCATTATATCGAAAAAGGAAGGTGGAAAATATCTTTCGAGTCCACACAAAATTTCAACAATCTCATCATTAAGTCGCCTCAATGTCTCTCTTTCAAGAACACGTTGACATATTTGATTGAAAAACGAACACAAACGAATTATTAGTGTTCTAACTTTTTTCGGTAACAAATCTCTAACCGCAATAGGTAACAATTGTTGCATTAGGACATGATAATCATGCGACTTCAACCCACTAAGTTTGCACTCTTCTAATGATACAAAACTTTTGAAATTTGAGCAGTAACCATCAGGACCTTTAAAATCATGTAACCTTTTACAAAATATATTTTTTTGGACAATGACAACATATATGGAGCCGGTGGTAGATATGTTCTATTCCCACGAGGTTGTGCATAAAGACTTTGTCGAATCCCCCATTCCTCCAAATCCTTCCTTGAATTAATTCCATCTTTCGATTTTCTATCATGCAACATCATGCTTATTAGGCTTTCAGCGACATTTTTCTCAACATGCATCACATCTAAATTATGTCGCAAAGGAAGTTCCTACAAATATCGATAATACAACAATTTATTAACTTTTATATTGTTAGGTCTAATAAAAAACTATAATTTTAATACTAACCTTCTAATACGGTAAATCAAAAAAGATTGATCTTTTTTTCCACCTTAATAGCTCTTTTTCCCATCATCTTCGCCTTCTTTACTGTGAGTACTCTTCCCCTTCCTCTTTTTACTTGTTAACTTCTTACTCAACTTTGTCTTTAGCTTCTTCTTACTCATCCTCCTTTTTATTGCTTCATTCTTATCTTTTCCAAAAACATTTGGAAAATCATCCAAAATAGCAGAAATGTTTCGTCCCGTTAGAATTCTAGGTCTATAACCCTCCTCTACAGTATTATCAAACCAAGTTTTTTTTCCCTCCATGGATGTGAAGGGTCTAGAAACCTTCTATGTCCCATATAAACACTTTTCCGACAATGCTTCAACCATCGATGATGAGTGTTAACACCGCATAATGGACAAGCTTTTTCGCCTTTTACACAACATCCTGCAAGATTTCCATAGGCTGGAAAGTCGTTTATTGTCCATAGTAAAATTGCTCTTAAATTAAAAACTGATTTACTGAATGCATCATATATATCAATTCCATTATTCCATAAATAATTTAAGTCTTCTACCAATGGCGCCAAGTACACATCAATATCATTTCCAGGTTGCTTTGGTCCAGGAATTATTAATGTTAGCATCATATTTTCTTGTTTCATACATAACATAGGCGAGAGATTGTATGTCACAAGCATTACTGGCCAACAACTATATTTGGAGCTCATCGAGGCAAATGGATTGACACCATCTGAAGCAAGACCAAGTCTGATATTGCGTGGATCGGATGAAAATGATTTCCACCTCTCGTCCACGGCATTCCATGTTAAAGAATCTACAGGATGTCGCATTTTTCCATCATTGCTTTTATTATTGAAATGCCACCTTAGGTCTTCTGCCATTTGTTGCGATCTATACATTCTCCTAAATCTTGGAATGATTGGAAAATACCTCAACACTTTAGCTGGAACACCACGTATAATCTCCTTAGTGTCCTCATTTATCTTCCACCTCGAAGAGTTACATTTTGGACAACTTTCTAAATGTTGAAACTCTTTTCTAAAAAGACAACAATCCTTCTTACAAGCATGAATCTTTTCAAACCCCATGTCAAATACTTCGAGAAATTTTTTTACATCATACAAAGTCTTAGGAAGTACATTATTCACCGGCAACAACAATTGTAGTACCTTCAAAAGCTTATCAAAACCATTATCGGATAACCCAACCTCACATTTAAGATTATACAAAGCAGTGATGGCGGATAGTTTAGTTTGATCTACACAATCAAGATATAAGGGGGTTTATGCATCCTCCAAATTCTTAAGTAATTCATCCTCACGTTTTTGAACATCCTCGTCTTCATTAACATCAGTAAAAAAAGCATGATTCATAAAATCTTCATCTTCAAAATGAATATCTTTAAGTAGATCAAATGTATTGTCCAACTTCATGTCTACGCCCACATTTAATTGTTCGCCATGATGACACCACTTAGTACTGCTCTTGTACGTAGGATCCATACCCCTTATAATTAAATGCTCAACAATAACGTCATCATCTTGTCGACTAAGATTTCGGCAATCTAAACAAGGGCATAAAAGTTTCTCTACATTTCTTATATTTCTCTTTGCAGAATCTACGAAGCTTCTTGCCCCTTTCGAGTACTCTTTGGAAGTTCTATAATGAAAAAAAATCAACAAAATAGTTGAGTTTTAACGTCAAATATTTTTATTTTCTGAAATTAAAAACAGTTGAGAATATTGAATTATCTATTTACCTGTGTAAATAAACCCAATCTTTTTCCATCGACATACAATTTAGGATACACACGGGAAGAAAGAGTGCTCAAGCTCCAAAACTACATAGAAAAAAGATTGCTACAGCATAAAGTACATTAAACTCATATCAACGTCATCAACCTCAGCTGCTCATTTGCTATTCCTGCACTCCTCAATTATTGTTATTAATCTCAGACCAAATGGTAACAACCGTGGTGAGATCTCATTCCTAGGCAATAGAAAAGTCTACATACTCTCTTGTGTACGCTTATTTTTTTACTATATATATTATCATTACTTTAAGCGAATGATATGTTGGTAATAAACCTCGTTAATTCAACCCTGGTGAGATCTCATTCCTAGGCAGTAGAAAATGCTTTTGCTATTGAAGTGATTTTGTTTAATATAATTTCCATGTTTAAATGTTAATTCAATGATGATTGTCATTCAAGTTTTTCTTGCTGGTACTAATCGAGCGAACAAAAAACATTAGTTACAACTTTTTTTTATTTACCTAAGATGTCATTAGAGTCTAATGCATGTTATGAATTTATCAAAATGTGATGAGATTTGTTGGAATCAAGCAATACCTAGAGCACAACAAAGTCGAGTCTATCAATCTGCGCTGTTAGGTTCTGTACTGGCGGTTTAGTTTTACCCTTTTATGCTTATTTTTAGTTTTCAATTTTTTGCAGTGTGAATATTTGCAGGTTACCTTAAATATTTGCAGCGTGAAATGCAAATATGGTAGTTTTAAGTGCTGAATTCTGAAATTGTTTGAAAAAACATTCCGAAGAAAGTTCTATACAATGTATAATGCTTATGTAAACATGTATTTATTACTAAAACAGTTATTATTTTATTTCAATGCAGATTTAGCGCGGGCGCTAGTGGTAGTGGATTGTGCACATCCAAATGGAACAGAAGGAAGAGACAGCAAAAACATGATCATTCTACAGCAGCACGTCGCCTTCTTTGATAGGAATAACGATGGAAAGATTTATCCCTGGGAAACTTTCCAACGCAAATAATTATATTTTTCAAATAAAAAGATTACACTGGTTAACCATTTAATGAAATTTCCATTTCTTTTTGCAGGCTCTAGAGCAATAGGGATTGGTGTCATTGCGTCGTTTATTATTGTTATTGGACTTGGCATTTTCTTCACTTACCCAACCCGAAAGGTTAAAAATATTGATATCAAATTATGCCTACTTCTATACTGTGGAACACATTGTTTTGACAAATACAACTGTTTGCAGGGGTGGCTGCCTTCGCCTCTGTTATCGATTCATATCGAGAACATCCACAAAACTAAGCATGGTAGTGATACGGAGAGTTATGATACAGAAGGAAGGTCAGTGTCCCTTTGTTAGCTTGAAATGGACTACGAACAGACGAACAGTTACAGTGGTTATAAATTGTAACTACTTGAATCTGTTTTTGGTTTCGCAGATTTGATGCAACCAATTTTGACGCTATTTTCAGTAAGTATGCATTGGCCTATCCTAATGCACTAACATGGCACGAGTTAAACACAATGATTCGAGCTAACTAACTTCAGTGATCTAGTAGGATGGTTAGAACACAGACTAATCAGTGTCCTGTCTTCTTTACTTGATATTTGAATATTTGCTTAAATCCGAATGTGGTATAAGGATAAATATAATTTGACCACCTTTTTTTCCTTTGAATGGATGAAATTTGAATACAACCAGAAGTTTTCTTAAAGAATATCGGTCAACCTAGTTGGTTAGATTGGAAAATGACTTCCTTGTAAAGTCAAATGGACGTGAGTTTGATACAACCAGAACTTTTGTTAAAGAATATAATCGCAGTAATATATATATATATATATATATATGTATCTATATATATATATATATGTATGTATGTATATATGTTTATGTGTGTGTGTGTGTAGTAATTGTTTAGTTTATAAATATTATAACTAGTCATAATTTTCAATATTCACATAGGTTTGCAAAAAATTGAGTAACATATCCACTTTAGTATGTATGCATATGATAAGGTTGACTGTTAGAGTCTGACAAGATTAAAAACAAATCCACATGCAGTCACTAGTTCTAAAAATATGGTATGGATTTCTTTTCAAAAAAGGTATGGATTTCTTTTCAAAAAAGAAATTATTTGCACTAAAATATAAAAGTGAAAATACAAGTGGTATAATGTTCTAAAAACAGGGTTCTACATGTCATTAGTTGGAAAATAATATCGTTCTACTCACAAAATATTCATAACCAACTAACCAAAACATTAATCTAACCAATAAAGCAAAAATAATGACAACATAAAATTACCTGACTTTAGGATTGACGGCAATGTTACTATAAAGAGAATACACGCAGGTACCCACAGCTGAGCCAACAGCAGCAAACAATGGGTAGACCTACCACCAAAATAAAATTAAGAATTAGGTTTAAAAAAAATAGCAAAATGCCAGCATATTTCTAATTATATATGTGCAATGACAGAGGATTTTGTTGCATGTTATAAAAAGTACACATATATTTTATTTTGTTGTAAAAATGCCAGCATGTTATAAAAAATTTGGTGCATCAGTGTGCAAGAGCCCTTTCCCATGTTATAAAAGTACAGTGAATTTTGTTGTATCATTGTGCAAACATAACCATACACACACACACACACATATATCTATATACAAATATATATATATATATATATATGCATGTCATTAATTATGATGGCTGATCAGAATTTATTATCTACATAGTATGATGTTACAGACAAAAAAAAATCAGTTCAAAACTGATTCTTATAAATATACAAGTACAGGAATAATTGTTATGTTAATGAAATATGTATTAAAATATATGGTAATGGAGATGCATATATATAAACATGAAAATCATTCAGTAATGTTCATATATGGACCAAATTAGAAGTTTATGAATTGATCTAAAACCAATTCAATTTTGATATAATTGTTTATATATGTAGTATAAAGGCAAATATCATGTTACGTTCGCAGAAATTTTCAATCTAATTTGGATCATGTATATTTATCAACAAAAATATACAAACAGCTCATTGATAACCTAATCTACTAAACATGATCTGTCAAGTATATGATGCAAGATATAAGATGAAAATTGGTCTTTTAAATCTAATTCTTGTCTTGGTGCATATATGTATGTCCAATACCCAAATTCAGTTTTTATAATAATGTTCAATACCCAGGTTCAGTGTGTTCATGAAAATAATAAAGTAAGTCACACTTGTTTTTAAATAATAGTACATATTAGAACATTTATTATTATGAACACCACTTGCTTACCATTTGAATTAAACACATAGCATGTTATCAAATGTAAATAAAATTTATGTTATAATCTATCAGTTATAGCAAGGCAACAAACATATTATTTTAACAGTTTAAAACAAATGTCTTATATCCATTGCCTAGTGACCATGAATATAATTCAAATATATGAGCAGAAATCTTATCTTTTGAAATGGTGCAAGGAGCTTCACCAAATCAAATTTGCATTATAAAGGCAGTGTCACAAATAGCTTTATATAAAACATACATTACATCTTATGCGAAGACAGATCGAGCAAAGCTTTTTCTACGGCAGGATATCCCTTTTATATCAAAACAAGCTCACAAACATCATTACCTTGTAAGGGGGTATACATTTCACAACTTACATTTCTAATATTTAAACATCTGGAATTTATATAAAGGAACACATACTCAAAAATATTTGCACTTTCTTCTCTCTATACTACTCCTTATTGTCTTGCATTTCAAAGAATGGCCAGTACCCTTTGTAGGGGTAGGTGGTCCAAAGTGTACATTGGCATGAAGATGTACACATACTACGAATACATGCATACACACACACACACATACATACATACATATATATATACATATACACACACACATATATATATATATATATATATATATATAAAAACCAAAAGAATCATGTTTTCTTACTTTTTATACTCAGGCTATTTCGTTAATATGCCACATATAATTCCAATGATCATGACGTTAAAGATTCTACTTAAGTTCAAATAAACTTACAAGCATTATTTATCCCTAATCTCAAATAACAAGTTATATCTTATCTACATATTACTTTATGTCATTCAATAATCTGTTTTTTCTATATATATGAACACTTACAAACAGATTCATACAAATTATTTTATATATTTACTACTAAAATTCAGGTGTTGCTCCTATAAATACATAAACTTCCAGGCTCAGTTTATATCTAATTCTCAAGCTTCTTGAAATACATACCTAAGATATTATATATATCAGGTATAAAACTGAGTGTCTATACAATACGTTAAAAACTAATCAATGGTCTCTCTCAAACTTCATTAAACCTCCAATTTAGTTTAGAAATTCGTAGGTTAAGCACCACCATTTTTACAAGCATTACATAACATCACTCCAAATTTAATAGCTAATTAAACTGACTTTTACACTCAGCATACAATAAAGCAATACATCAAACATACTATCCTCAAACAAGCATTTTGAATAACAATTTAATCATTAATTTAACAGTTCCTATTAACATCTTTTTTGCGATAGGACGAGAAACCGTGTAAATATACAAATTAGGTGTGGATGAACTCAAGAATATGGTGGATGAAACCCTAGCTTACCAAACAACAACCCTAGCTTACCAAACAGCAACCCTAAAATTTAAACCTAGCTTACCCTAAAATTATTCAAGATGTTTACCCTAAAACAGTATCGTAAATCCAAAATCGTAAATGCATAATCGTAAATTCAGATCTACAGAACACACAAACAAAGAATCGGGATCGCTTACCAAAATCCAATCGAATATTAGATCCAAATCGCGCCGCGCCCTAGATTCGACAGAGATTGGAGATGGAAAAAGTTTTGAAGGGACACCGTGTATAAGAGTTGACGAGATTGGAGATTGGAGTTGATGATTTGTGAGGTACGGTGTTAGTTTTGGGGGAAGAAGAATGGATTATTGGGGGGAAGACTGAAAAAATATTTGTGAAGTGGCGGCCTTGAAAAGAGGCCAGCGTTACACTCTAGTTACGTGAAAAAAAGCCAGCGTTACTCTCTAATTACAAAGCAAATTCAGGTTGAAAAAAATAATCAAGTCTAATCAATAACAGTTTAGAATAATATGTTATAAAAAAGCGTTATAAATAATATATTTTGTTGTAGTGTTAGTATATTTTAAATTTAGATTTAAAATAAATAATTGTAATAATATTAGATAAAAATCAAATTTTGTTGATTTTTAATTATGATGATTGTTTGAGTGAAGTATAAATAGATTTTAATTTAGTTATTTAGAAATGTTGCATTATGGAATTTAATATCTTAATTAAATTTAGGTTATTTGAGGTAAAAGGGGATTCAAAATTTAATTGGTAAAATATTGAAATTCTGAGTTGTTTAAATTATAATTGAAACTCAAAATTTTATTTGTAAATAAATGAATTTGGGATCTTAAATGTGTGAAATCAACTTATAAATTTTAGTTAAGTCTTAATTGGATTTAAATGGAATTTTTAATCAATATTTAAATTGAATTAGATCAATTAAATGAATAATTGAATATTTTATTAATTAATTAACTGTGAAATTTAACGGTCATGGTAATTGTCTCGGAATCCGACGAAACCAATTTCATCAGATCCAGAATGTTGAATTATTGTAGAGTTCCAATTTGTGTTATAATCGAACTGGCCGTTTGATAGAGAAAATGTGGAAGAGAATCACTGTAATTGGATAATTATTGTTTCCAATGTTGGGCTTATATATACATATAACTTAAACCCCATTACAACCCATCAGCCCATTCTACCTATACGTACACTTCCTCCTTCTAAATCCTTTTCTCTAATGTCAGAACAGATTTCGAGAGCCCTAAAATAAAAATACCATCTTGAAGATCAAATCTCTCCAAAACCTAGCAAATTATATGTCAATTCGAAGCCCTTGACGGTACGAACCTTCTAGTATGATTTGTTTTGACATGCAGTAAGCGGATTTACCGGAATCAGTGGTCAAAGTAGCTGATATTCGAAACCCTAGAAATTCAAATTGGGGTTTTTCGATCTAAGCAAAAATCGGTGAATCTAAAATCTGGGTATTGTAGAGGGTTGACGTCTGAGTGCAACGGTGGTGTACATTCCGTTTATAGTCGATTAGAGTGCCAAAAATTTTGGTTATAGGGTTTAAAACCCGTTCCGCTATTATCAGGGGCGGCGGAGCAACATTGCATCGGATATGGTGGCGGCATGACGGGAAGGTGCGGAATTCGATGGGGATGGCAACGTTGGTGGCCGTTCAGTCTCTGGTGGTCTGAGCTCGTGGCAATCGTTGGTCAAAGGTTGGAGGCAGATGGGTTTTTGTGCGTCTTGTTTTACTGTAGCGAAGGGGTGAGAGCGGGAGAAAGGGAATTGCTGACGTGGCGGCTTCCGGTTGGTGAGGTTTCTAGTTGTTAATTTTTATATATTTTAAAATTCAAATGAGAAAAATGCTAATAACTTTCTCGTTTTAACTCGGATTTGGACGCGGTTGGATGCGTTGGGATCGTGACGAAATTGCCGTCGATCTAAGACTGGTTTGGCTCCATTTAGGGACTATGAAATTTTGGGCTTTGGTTGGACGTCCGATCCACTAAGGACGCAAAGATGAGTGATTTCTCACTCATGAATAACTAAATTATTCCCATATTTATTAAATTAATTTGTGAAATAAGTTGGTTGCGTGGTTATGTTTGATTGGTGAATGGTTACTTAAATTTGACATGCAAGTGTGTGACAGGTAGTGAAATCGATAATTAGTTATTTAAATTCAATTAAATTTCTAGTTAGAAAATACCGACACTTGTTAACCAGTGACATGACTGATATTTACCATGAAATAAAGTGGTTGTGTAACAACCCGGAAAATCTGGGCCAGTTTAAAATTTTTATTTTGGCAATTATAGCGAGTTTTGATTATTTAAAATGAATTATTTTAAATATAATCGACGAGAAAATTTATTTTTAATATAATTCGACGTATATATTATATACGTCGTCGTTAGAATATATAATAATTATATATAATTATAAAAGGAATTGAAAATGGCGCGGTAGTTCGAAAATTCGATTTCCAATTTCAAAGGAATATACAGAATTCGTTATAAGTCAGAATTGAGCGAAACAAGAAATATTTGAATCTGATGAACAAGATCTTTCTAACGAAGTTAACAAACTAGGATTTCACTTTAGAAATGATAAGATACGTCCAGTTGAAAATTCAGAATAGTCGCTATGGAATTTATATATATTTTATATAATATATAGCCCTTAAAAATGGACATTTTGCAAATGACCTCGGATTTCGACGAAACCAGTTTTGTTTGGTCCGTGATGTTAAGTTATTGCTAGATTCCAAATTTCATAATTTTCTGAATCAATATGTGAGCGTGGTAAAGGAAAACGCGTTTGACCAGTTTCAGTTGATTTTAATCGACTGGAAATTGGCCATTTTTCAAACGGTCTCAGAATTCGACGAAACTAGTTTTGTTAGGACCGTATCGTCAATACGAAGCTAGAAAATATTTTTCTGCAATTTTTAGAGCTAGTATGTGGCCCCGGTAATTTGAAATGTACGTTTAAAATTCAATATAGTGATTTAAAAGTTAATTCAACGAAAACTGATTGTAACGCTCGAATCAACTTGCGATATATATCCCATTGTGTTCAGAATGGGGGTAATACGCTATGGGCGACAGGCGGTGGGCCTCGTTTTGAGGTCGTATGAAAAAGTCAACTTTAGGGTGAATTAAATAATTAAATAATATTAAAAAAAAAAACCTTTCCTTTATATTTCTGGCCCCCCCTCTCTCCTTCTAATCGATCAGAAAGTAAAAAAAAAAAAAAAAAAAAAAAAAAAAGGGAAATCGCGTGAGCCCAGACCCCGCCGCCTCCCATCGAAGCCGCCACCCACATCGCCTCTCCGTCAACCGCTCCACCTCGCCTCCGTCCGATCCTCCTCCTACGCCCCCTCTTCCCTACTCGGATCCTCCTCCCGCGAGAACCTCGAGCCAGCGTGGATCCAAACCGCACCCCCCCCAGGCGACAGCCCCCTTCTTCACAGAAAAAAAAAAAAAAAGTAAGTTATTCTATTTTACTTTTTTTATTTATTATCTTTAATCTGAAATTTTTGATTTTAAAAAGTGATTTGATTAGAGTTTAAAAAGTGATTTAATAAGAATTTAAAAACCGATTTGAAAATGATTTTAAAACTAATTACTGATTTTTTTTTTTTAGATATATAAACTGGTTTTTTTAAGGATATAAAAAAAACTGAATTTGATTTTATATAAAAAAAAACTGAATTTGATTTTATATAAAAAAAAAAAAAAACTGATTTGTTTAAGATTTAAAAACTGTTTTTTTTAGAATGTAAAAACAGAATTTTTTTTGAAAAGAATTTTAAAAACTGATTTTTAAAGAAAATAGAAAAAGGTTTTAATCTTTTAAAAGAAAAAGATTTGAACTTGCTAAAATAAAGATCATATCTTTAAAATAGGAAAGACGGGATTTTTATTGAGTAGAAGAAGTAAAAATATGATTTTTATATTTTTAAAGTATTAAAAATATAATCTTTACTATATAGAAATATTAAAAATATGATTTTTATATTTTTAAAGTATTAAAAATATAATCTTTATGGTATAGAGAATATAAAAATATCATCTTTGTGTATGTAGCAAAATAAAAATCTGATTTTTATTTTCTATACGTCGAAATAAAATGCTGATTTTTATAAAGATGAAATCTTTATAGTTGAAAAGGCGAGATCTTTATATATAGAATAACGATAGAAAAATAGAATTTTTATATATTGAACTTCGATAGAAAAATAGAATTTTTATATATTGAACTTCGATAGAAAAATAGAATTTTTATATATTGAACTTCGATAGAAAAATAGAATTTTTATATATTGAACTTCGATAGAAAAATAGAATTTTTATATATTGAACTTCGATAGAAAAATAGAATTTTTATATATTGAACTTTGAACTATAAATTCGATTTTTATATATTGAACTTTGAAATAAAAATTCGATTTATATATATGGAATAGCGAAGTAAAAATTCGATTTTTACATATGTAGAGAATACGGGCGAAAGCGACAAAAAGGCGAGGTCGACGAAGACTTCTACAATAGAAGAGCCGTGGAGCTAGGATAGCTATATGTGAGAATTTCTCACCTTTCAAATTTATTTTCTAGTTATATATATATATATACTAGGATGCAGACGGTGCTTAGTAGCACCCGACACAATCGTCCACAGACCATGGACTTGTTTGTTTGATTGTTTGGTGATTGATTGCGAATTGGTTTGAATGTGGTTTGTGATGTGAAAAATCGAATCGATAAATTGGTTAGGATTAGACGTGCGCCGTTATAAGGCGTAGGAGTAAGGCTAGGTTAGACCCTTACTCCAAATTTTGTGGTTTGCAAAATGAAATTGATTTGATTGATGAGTGAATGGCGTGGGCCTTCACTAGACCGGGGATAAGGCTAGGCCTCGTCCCGTTTCTAGTATCGTGCCGTTATGCCGCCGAAATTTTCTAAAATATGTTAGAAAAATAAAAATATCATTTTATTTAAAGAATGAACTGAATAGAAATTCATATGTTGGAATAAAATGTTTTATCGTTAAAAATATAATTTTTAACGTGAAAGTGAACAAAATAGAATATTCATTTACAAACCAGACGGTTTGTTTATGTACACCTATTTGAAGGACATTGATTGGGTTGATAAATTTTACACATCGCCCAACAGCACAAATAAAATATGTGTTTGATTGTTTGAAACCCCACACGGGTGTTGGGATGAAATTTAAAGTTCACTCATCCCGATGGATTGAATATGTCGATCGTTTGATTGACAGGCTGTTTTAAGCGTTGGATATCTATATGTGATGCTTATACAGTGTAGTGCACTTTGGTTGATGGTTGATTATTTTTCCATGCTATTATATACATGTGTTGTATGAAAATCCATATAATTAACTTTATATGGTAATTGATTGGGCCTCATTCCAGTTTTAAAATAGAAATATTTGAAATAGAAATATTCGAAATGGAATATTTGAAAATATCAATATATGAAGCCGTGTTGATTGGATTGACGCCATTTTGACGTGAACGATATTTATATCGACTTTATTCGACTTCGAAATGAATTGAAAATAAAACGATTTCGAAATGAATTGAATTGAAAACGATTTCGAAATGAATTGAAAATAAAACGATTTCGAAATGAATTGAAAATAAAACGATTTCGAAATGAATTGAATTGAAAACGATTTCGAAATGAATTGAAAATAAAACGATTTCGAAATGAATTGAATTGAAAACGATTTCGAATTGAATTGAAAACGATTTCGAAATGAATTGAATTGAAAACGATTTCGAAATGAATTGAATTGAAAACGATTTCGAAATGAATTGAATTGAAAACGATTTCGAAATGAATTGAATTGAAAACGATTTCGAAATGAATTGAATTGAAAACGATTTCGAAATGAATTGAATTGAAAACGATTTCGAAATGAATTGAATTGAAAACGATTTCGAAATGAATTGAATTGAAAACGATTTCGAAATGAATTGAATTGAAAACGATTTCGAAATGAATTGAATTGAAAACGATTTCGAAATGAATTGAATTGAAAACGATTTCGAAATGAATTGAAAATAAAACGATTTCGAAATGAATTGAATTGAAAACGATTTCGAAATGAATTGAATTGAAAGCGAATAGAAATGAATTCGAATTGAATTGAAATTCGAATTGAATAGAAATGAATTTTAAAACGGAGTTATAAAGAAGAATTCAATTTTGCTTTGAATTGAAATGGAAGTTGAAATAGATTTTGAAACGAATTTTAAAACTATTTATATAATTCGTTTTAAATAGTAATCGACGAAGTATATATTATATATATTATATATATAATATAATGGCCTGAATAGAACGCGCCGCGCCGCGGCAGTTCGCGAATTTCGACCATTTATTTCAAACGGACATTACGGGAGATCCGACCGTCGGATTCTCCTAAAACCGGAACCGTTGGGTTCGTATCGAAAAGAGTTTTCTAACGAATATTAGAAATTTGAAATCTAACGGTTGGATTTGGAATTATGTCCAAATCAAATTCGAAAAAGGTCGCTGTAAGTGCAGTTCAATGGCCATTGATGGAAATCGACTGTACAGGCCTTGATAAAATTATTAAAAATAGTAATAATTTGTGTAAAATCATAAGAAATGATTTAGAAAGAATTGGGATGAAAAACTCCATATTTGAAAAGATAAAAATAGATTTTTATCGAATCGAACTAGTTTTGAACTAGAATTATAATTCTATTTATTTTTAAATAAATAAATTGAATTCGAAAAGGGTTTTAGAAACCACCAAAATTTCCAATGATTGCATTGGAATGGATTTGAATCGAAATTGTCTTCGGAATATTTCGATGTTGTAATTCGTGATTATACAGATGTTGTTACGGAAATTTGAAAGATATATATTTATATCGTTATTTCCAATACGACATTTGTTAGTCGTAGAATTCGATATTGAATATAAGCCGATATATTTTCTATTCAGAGCCTTGTATTGAATATCGAATGTGATTTGGGTTTGTCGTGAATGGTGTCTTCACTAACACTGTTCTTGAACCCAGTTGAGAAAAGATTAAATCTTTTTATTTAGATTTAATGAAGTGTACCAATTAAATAATATTTAATTGGAATTGAATTGATATTGATTTTTGGGTTTATCGTGAACAGTGTTTTAAATAACACTTGTTCTTTAACCCGATAATTAATGAATGTGATTTGGGTTTGTCGTGAATGGTGTCTTCACTAACACTGTTCTTGAACCCAGTTGAGAAAAGATTAAATCTTTTTATTTAGATTTAATGAAGTGTACCAATTAAATAATATTTAATTGGAATTGAATGGATATTGATTTTTGGGTTTATCGTGAACAGTGTTTTAAATAACACTTGTTCTTTAACCCGATAATTAATGGAATGTGATTTGGGTTTATCGTGAACCGTGTTTTAAATGACACTGATTCTTTAACCCAGTCAAAGATTAAAACTAAGTGGAGTTTTAATGAATCTTTAATTAGATTGAAAAGATCGAGAATGGAGTATCACCAGTTTTGCTCCAGGCGATAGTTAAATCTTTAATTAGATTTGAACGTGAAATTTAGAAACTAACTGTCGGTTAGCTAAGTAGAATGGTTTTCTGGATATTGATCTGATGTTGGTTTCGGCCTTCGGGGTTAATATTTGGGAAATTATTCTCTTGATTAATTTACGGTTAGTGACTAATGAATTGGAATGAGGCGTATGTTGTGTTTGTGTAACACTTTTATAATATATACGCGAGTTATTCGGAAAGGCCGGGTTTATCCCATTCTGAATAACTGATACGACGATAAGTCGAAGATGAAGACGATGGTCGAAGACCGGAGGTCTTCACGTCGTTTGGGTAATTACTGATGATCTTGATTGGGCTGTACACCCAAGAAGATGGAAACAGTTAGTGATCGTCCAGACGTACTTGGAGATCGATGGATATGCGGGGTACTAGGTGCCTCCGGTTTCGTTCAGACCCAGAACGGACTTGTAAATGGACTGTGTGTCTGACATCGGATTTCATTCTGTGTGACTGATATCGGTTGCATAGGATGGTTTGCCTGTGTGGCATGCTAAGATGCAAATGATCAAGGCTTCTGTTGAAAAGCAAAGTCTTGTGGTGATGATCAAAGCACGGCCTTTGTGGCGTAGCTTTGTGTAACGTTTACCTCGCGTGTTTCACACCAGGTATGAACCAAAAACGGGAGACGGACCTCAGGGAGGGCCTGCGTTTCCTCCTAGCTAGAAGTGGCGTCAGTGGTTTTACACGCCCTGACGAGTTTGACTTATGTGGTTGTTGCTGTTGCGAGGCGCCTCGGTTAGATCGGACGATCCGGGTCCGATGGAGTCATTCGTTGGCTCGCTTACGCCCCAAAGGGCGGCGAAACGTAGTGCTCAGGCATTTTTAATCCACTCCGTGTGGACCGGCCCTGACGATCCAAGGGTCGATGCGTTCTGATCCTGAGACTCGGGCTAGGCAGTCTCGAATCGGTTGAGGACTATCTTTTGCCTCGGTTCATAGATGGAAATCCAATTTCCAAATACGTGACATTTGCGGTTTTAATTGTAATCCTATATATGGCGACATAGTGGGATGGGGCGCTTATGCCGCCTATGATTGATACTTATGATTTGAAGTTGTTTTATACACTATGCACTTATAATAGAAACAAATGATTTGTTTTAAACGTATCAAGCATTCTTTGGCTGTTATAAGGTAAAAACCCTATCCCCCGGCTTGCGTTGCATTGTGTGATAGGACCTGGGTCTTATAACAGCTTCATTTTTCTTTATTTAGCATCGCGCTGTTTGTTTTTATGCACTAGTATTCTTGGGAGGAAACCCGTTCCGTGTTATACGGCGTGGTCCCTTGATTTACCTTACTTTGAAAATAAAGATTTACTGTTTTAGTTCTCACACCAGTCCCATGACTGACCTGGAGTTTATTGTTTTAACCTAAACTCTGGGTGCCCCTATTTTCGACACGGGCAGCTAGTAGTTTCGGTTTTGCAGATTTATATTCACAGGATCCTGGTTTACAGCTGGGACGATATCCGGAAAGCTTTGTATCCGTATATCTCATTCTAGTTGTGTATTGTATTATTTTCCGCTGCTATGTATTTAAATGTAATTTAAATCTCTGATATTTCTGTGTAATATTCGTTTATACTCTGTATATTCTTGTAATCTGATGCATTGTTGTAATAAGCAGTGAAATGTTCTTCTGTATGCGTTCTGTTTTGTCGTGTTCTCAAACGATAGGGCGTTTCGAACGGTCTGGGTCGGTTTAGCGACTGGTTCGGACCGAGCGAAATTCCTTGCCGTCACAGTTGGTATCAGAGCTTTGGTTTACAAAGCAGAGAACAAGACACATTAGAACCATACGAAAGAATTCATCAGATATTGGATTAGTAATATCCAATGGGAATGACTCGTTAGAGATAGGATCAGTAGTATCCTAGAACGAGTGTGAAGAGTATATTTTTCAAATGAAAACAATTTTTGTTTTAAAAATTTAAATCAATTATTCGTATCTGATTATCTATTTATATTGAATTTGGACAGTCCAGTATATATAGACTTTGCGTATGCGTCTGATCCACGTGTATTTGAAGTTTTAATATACTGGATAGATATAGAGCCACACTCTAGTCGCCCGGAGACGATTCTGATGATAGTCTAGACATCATCAGAATTGGTATTCGAGTTTCGAAGGTGTGATTTTCTATATATTTCCATTAGACTGGTGTGAGAACCGAAACTTATATAGCTAGATTTGTTTGTTGTGATTTGGCATCAAAAACATGATTTTTGTATATGTATCAAAATTATGAATTTGAAACGTTAATCCACTAATTGATTGATGTTTGTGTTGTTTGTTTAATTGTTTGATAATTTTGAACCATTATGCCTAACTGAATCAAATATTGACTTGTATTGAAATTTGGTCGCATTTGCTTGCATATGCATATATATCTTTGAACAGGTCATAGCAAGGAGGCTAGAGCAGAGAATAAAATTTGTTTGCCCGACAAATAGGTACATGTTTACTACATAATTTCCTGTTTTGTTTGGGTGATGATGATTTTGTGAGCCTATTGGCTAGCCGCTTGGCTTTTTCTTTTTCTTTTTGAGATCTGAAGGACCGGGGAAGCTATTTGAAATTCCCCGATGCTCCCGGTGCAGGGGAGGTTATGGCGAAATTTTTCAAAAATTTAGGGTGTTAGCCAAAATTTTGAAATTTTGAAAATTCTCAGAAACCAAAGGGTTGGAGAATGAAAGCCAGATCGAACATAGAGTTGATTAATCAAACCACTTTCGACTTTGTTCCTTTTCGGGGACGAAAAGTTTTAAGTGGGGGAGATTGTAACAACCCGGAAAATCTGGGCCAGTTTAAAATTTTTATTTTGGCAATTATAGCGAGTTTTGATTATTTAAAATGAATTATTTTAAATATAATCGACGAGAAAATTTATTTTTAATATAATTCGACGTATATATTATATACGTCGTCGTTAGAATATATAATAATTATATATAATTATAAAAGGAATTGAAAATGGCGCGGTAGTTCGAAAATTCGATTTCCAATTTCAAAGGAATATACAGAATTCGTTATAAGTCAGAATTGAGCGAAACAAGAAATATTTGAATCTGATGAACAAGATCTTTCTAACGAAGTTAACAAACTAGGATTTCACTTTAGAAATGATAAGATACGTCCAGTTGAAAATTCAGAATAGTCGCTATGGAATTTATATATATTTTATATAATATATAGCCCTTAAAAATGGACATTTTGCAAATGACCTCGGATTTCGACGAAACCAGTTTTGTTTGGTCCGTGATGTTAAGTTATTGCTAGATTCCAAATTTCATAATTTTCTGAATCAATATGTGAGCGTGGTAAAGGAAAACGCGTTTGACCAGTTTCAGTTGATTTTAATCGACTGGAAATTGGCCATTTTTCAAACGGTCTCAGAATTCGACGAAACTAGTTTTGTTAGGACCGTATCGTCAATACGAAGCTAGAAAATATTTTTCTGCAATTTTTAGAGCTAGTATGTGGCCCCGGTAATTTGAAATGTACGTTTAAAATTCAATATAGTGATTTAAAAGTTAATTCAACGAAAACTGATTGTAACGTTCGAATCAACTTGCGATATATATCCCATTGTGTTCAGAATGGGGGTAATACGCTATGGGCGACAGGCGGTGGGCCTCGTTTTGAGGTCGTATGAAAAAGTCAACTTTAGGGTGAATTAAATAATTAAATAATATTAAAAAAAAAAAACCTTTCCTTTATATTTCTGGCCCCCCCTCTCTCCTTCTAATCGATCAGAAAGTAAAAAAAAAAAAAAAAAAAAAAAAAGGGAAATCGCGTGAGCCCAGACCCCGCCGCCTCCCATCGAAGCCGCCACCCACATCGCCTCTCCGTCAACCGCTCCACCTCGCCTCCGTCCGATCCTCCTCCTACGCCCCCTCTTCCCTACTCGGATCCTCCTCCCGCGAGAACCTCGAGCCAGCGTGGATCCAAACCGCACCCCCCCCCAGGCGACAGCCCCCTTCTTCACAGAAAAAAAAAAAAAAGTAAGTTATTCTATTTTACTTTTTTTATTTATTATCTTTAATCTGAAATTTTTGATTTTAAAAAGTGATTTGATTAGAGTTTAAAAAGTGATTTAATAAGAATTTAAAAACCGATTTGAAAATGATTTTAAAACTAATTACTGATTTTTTTTTTTTTAGATATATAAACTGGTTTTTTTAAGGATATAAAAAAAACTGAATTTGATTTTATATAAAAAAAAACTGAATTTGATTTTATATAAAAAAAAAAAAACTGATTTGTTTAAGATTTAAAAACTGTTTTTTTTAGAATGTAAAAACAGAATTTTTTTTGAAAAGAATTTTAAAAACTGATTTTTAAAGAAAATAGAAAAAGGTTTTAATCTTTTAAAAGAAAAAGATTTGAACTTGCTAAAATAAAGATCATATCTTTAAAATAGGAAAGACGGGATTTTTATTGAGTAGAAGAAGTAAAAATATGATTTTTATATTTTTAAAGTATTAAAAATATAATCTTTACTATATAGAAATATTAAAAATATGATTTTTATATTTTTAAAGTATTAAAAATATAATCTTTATGGTATAGAGAATATAAAAATATCATCTTTGTGTATGTAGCAAAATAAAAATCTGATTTTTATTTTCTATACGTCGAAATAAAATGCTGATTTTTATAAAGATGAAATCTTTATAGTTGAAAAGGCGAGATCTTTATATATAGAATAACGATAGAAAAATAGAATTTTTATATATTGAACTTCGATAGAAAAATAGAATTTTTATATATTGAACTTCGATAGAAAAATAGAATTTTTATATATTGAACTTCGATAGAAAAATAGAATTTTTATATATTGAACTTCGATAGAAAAATAGAATTTTTATATATTGAACTTCGATAGAAAAATAGAATTTTTATATATTGAACTTTGAACTATAAATTCGATTTTTATATATTGAACTTTGAAATAAAAATTCGATTTATATATATGGAATAGCGAAGTAAAAATTCGATTTTTACATATGTAGAGAATACGGGCGAAAGCGACAAAAAGGCGAGGTCGACGAAGACTTCTACAATAGAAGAGCCGTGGAGCTAGGATAGCTATATGTGAGAATTTCTCACCTTTCAAATTTATTTTCTAGTTATATATATATATATATACTAGGATGCAGACGGTGCTTAGTAGCACCCGACACAATCGTCCACAGACCATGGACTTGTTTGTTTGATTGTTTGGTGATTGATTGCGAATTGGTTTGAATGTGGTTTGTGATGTGAAAAATCGAATCGATAAATTGGTTAGGATTAGACGTGCGCCGTTATAAGGCGTAGGAGTAAGGCTAGGTTAGACCCTTACTCCAAATTTTGTGGTTTGCAAAATGAAATTGATTTGATTGATGAGTGAATGGCGTGGGCCTTCACTAGACCGGGGATAAGGCTAGGCCTCGTCCCGTTTCTAGTATCGTGCCGTTATGCCGCCGAAATTTTCTAAAATATGTTAGAAAAATAAAAATATCATTTTATTTAAAGAATGAACTGAATAGAAATTCATATGTTGGAATAAAATGTTTTATCGTTAAAAATATAATTTTTAACGTGAAAGTGAACAAAATAGAATATTCATTTACAAACCAGACGGTTTGTTTATGTACACCTATTTGAAGGACATTGATTGGGTTGATAAATTTTACACATCGCCCAACAGCACAAATAAAATATGTGTTTGATTGTTTGAAACCCCACACGGGTGTTGGGATGAAATTTAAAGTTCACTCATCCCGATGGATTGAATATGTCGATCGTTTGATTGACAGGCTGTTTTAAGCGTTGGATATCTATATGTGATGCTTATACAGTGTAGTGCACTTTGGTTGATGGTTGATTATTTTTCCATGCTATTATATACATGTGTTGTATGAAAATCCATATAATTAACTTTATATGGTAATTGATTGGGCCTCATTCCAGTTTTAAAATAGAAATATTTGAAATAGAAATATTCGAAATGGAATATTTGAAAATATCAATATATGAAGCCGTGTTGATTGGATTGACGCCATTTTGACGTGAACGATATTTATATCGACTTTATTCGATTTCGAAATGAATTGAAAATAAAACGATTTCGAAATGAATTGAATTGAAAACGATTTCGAAATGAATTGAAAATAAAACGATTTCGAAATGAATTGAAAATAAAACGATTTCGAAATGAATTGAATTGAAAACGATTTCGAAATGAATTGAAAATAAAACGATTTCGAAATGAATTGAATTGAAAACGATTTCGAATTGAATTGAAAACGATTTCGAAATGAATTGAATTGAAAACGATTTCGAAATGAATTGAATTGAAAACGATTTCGAAATGAATTGAATTGAAAACGATTTCGAAATGAATTGAATTGAAAACGATTTCGAAATGAATTGAATTGAAAACGATTTCGAAATGAATTGAATTGAAAACGATTTCGAAATGAATTGAATTGAA
Source organism: Allium sativum (assembly GCA_030737875.1). Taxonomy (NCBI): domain Eukaryota; kingdom Viridiplantae; phylum Streptophyta; class Magnoliopsida; order Asparagales; family Amaryllidaceae; genus Allium; species Allium sativum. The sequence goes on along the minus strand of CM060926.1, from coordinate 399,262,580 downwards.
AACGATTTCGAAATGAATTGAATTGAAAACGATTTCGAAATGAATTGAATTGAAAACGATTTCGAAATGAATTGAATTGAAAACGATTTCGAAATGAATTGAATTGAAAACGATTTCGAAATGAATTGAATTGAAAACGATTTCGAAATGAATTGAAAATAAAACGATTTCGAAATGAATTGAATTGAAAACGATTTCGAAATGAATTGAATTGAAAGCGAATAGAAATGAATTCGAATTGAATTGAAATTCGAATTGAATAGAAATGAATTTTAAAACGGAGTTATAAAGAAGAATTCAATTTTGCTTTGAATTGAAATGGAAGTTGAAATAGATTTTGAAACGAATTTTAAAACTATTTATATAATTCGTTTTAAATAGTAATCGACGAAGTATATATTATATATATTATATATATAATATAATGGCCTGAATAGAACGCGCCGCGCCGCGGCAGTTCGCGAATTTCGACCATTTATTTCAAACGGACATTACGGGAGATCCGACCGTCGGATTCTCCTAAAACCGGAACCGTTGGGTTCGTATCGAAAAGAGTTTTCTAACGAATATTAGAAATTTGAAATCTAACGGTTGGATTTGGAATTATGTCCAAATCAAATTCGAAAAAGGTCGCTGTAAGTGCAGTTCGATGGCCATTGATGGAAATCGACTGTACAGGCCTTGATAAAATTATTAAAAATAGTAATAATTTGTGTAAAATCATAAGAAATGATTTTGAAAGAATTGGGATGAAAAACTCCATATTTGAAAAGATAAAAATAGATTTTTATCGAATCGAACTAGTTTTGAACTAGAATTATAATTCTATTTATTTTTAAATAAATAAATTGAATTCGAAAAGGGTTTTAGAAACCACCAAAATTTCCAATGATTGCATTGGAATGGATTTGAATCGAAATTGTCTTCGGAATATTTCGATGTTGGAATTCGTGATTATACAGATGTTGTTACGGAAATTTGAAAGATATATATTTATATCGTTATTTCCAATACGACATTTGTTAGTCGTAGAATTCGATATTGAATATAAGCCGATATATTTTCTATTCAGAGCCTTGTATTGAATATCGAATGTGATTTGGGTTTGTCGTGAATGGTGTCTTCACTAACACTGTTCTTGAACCCAGTTGAGAAAAGATTAAATCTTTTTATTTAGATTTAATGAAGTGTACCAATTAAATAATATTTAATTGGAATTGAATTGATATTGATTTTTGGGTTTATCGTGAACAGTGTTTTAAATAACACTTGTTCTTTAACCCGATAATTAATGAATGTGATTTGGGTTTGTCGTGAATGGTGTCTTCACTAACACTGTTCTTGAACCCAGTTGAGAAAAGATTAAATCTTTTTATTTAGATTTAATGAAGTGTACCAATTAAATAATATTTAATTGGAATTGAATGGATATTGATTTTTGGGTTTATCGTGAACAGTGTTTTAAATAACACTTGTTCTTTAACCCGATAATTAATGGAATGTGATTTGGGTTTATCGTGAACCGTGTTTTAAATGACACTGATTCTTTAACCCAGTCAAAGATTAAAACTAAGTGGAGTTTTAATGAATCTTTAATTAGATTGAAAAGATCGAGAATGGAGTATCACCAGTTTTGCTCCAGGCGATAGTTAAATCTTTAATTAGATTTGAACGTGAAATTTAGAAACTAACTGTCGGTTAGCTAAGTAGAATGGTTTTCTGGATATTGATCTGATGTTGGTTTCGGCCTTCGGGGTTAATATTTGGGAAATTATTCTCTTGATTAATTTACGGTTAGTGACTAATGAATTGGAATGAGGCGTATGTTGTGTTTGTGTAACACTTTTATAATATATACGCGAGTTATTCGGAAAGGCCGGGTTTATCCCATTCTGAATAACTGATACGACGATAAGTCGAAGATGAAGACGATGGTCGAAGACCGGAGGTCTTCACGTCGTTTGGGTAATTACTGATGATCTTGATTGGGCTGTACACCCAAGAAGATGGAAACAGTTAGTGATCGTCCAGACGTACTTGGAGATCGATGGATATGCGGGGTACTAGGTGCCTCCGGTTTCGTTCAGACCCAGAACGGACTTGTAAATGGACTGTGTGTCTGACATCGGATTTCATTCTGTGTGACTGATATCGGTTGCATAGGATGGTTTGCCTGTGTGGCATGCTAAGATGCAAATGATCAAGGCTTCTGTTGAAAAGCAAAGTCTTGTGGTGATGATCAAAGCACGGCCTTTGTGGCGTAGCTTTGTGTAACGTTTACCTCGCGTGTTTCACACCAGGTATGAACCAAAAACGGGAGACGGACCTCAGGGAGGGCCTGCGTTTCTTCCTAGCTAGAAGTGGCGTCAGTGGTTTTACACGCCCTGACGAGTTTGACTTATGTGGTTGTTGCTGTTGCGAGGCGCCTCGGTTAGATCGGACGATCCGGGTCCGATGGAGTCATTCGTTGGCTCGCTTACGCCCCAAAGGGCGGCGAAACGTAGTGCTCAGGCATTTTTAATCCACTCCGTGTGGACCGGCCCTGACGATCCAAGGGTCGATGCGTTCTGATCCTGAGACTCGGGCTAGGCAGTCTCGAATCGGTTGAGGACTATCTTTTGCCTCGGTTCATAGATGGAAATCCAATTTCCAAATACGTGACATTTGCGGTTTTAATTGTAATCCTATATATGGCGACATAGTGGGATGGGGCGCTTATGCCGCCTATGATTGATACTTATGATTTGAAGTTGTTTTATACACTATGCACTTATAATAGAAACAAATGATTTGTTTTAAACGTATCAAGCATTCTTTGGCTGTTATAAGGTAAAAACCCTATCCCCCGGCTTGCGTTGCATTGTGTGATAGGACCTGGGTCTTATAACAGCTTCATTTTTCTTTATTTAGCATCGCGCTGTTTGTTTTTATGCACTAGTATTCTTGGGAGGAAACCCGTTCCGTGTTATACGGCGTGGTCCCTTGATTTACCTTACTTTGAAAATAAAGATTTACTGTTTTAGTTCTCACACCAGTCCCATGACTGACCTGGAGTTTATTGTTTTAACCTAAACTCTGGGTGCCCCTATTTTCGACACGGGCAGCTAGTAGTTTCGGTTTTGCAGATTTATATTCACAGGATCCTGGTTTACAGCTGGGACGATATCCGGAAAGCTTTGTATCCGTATATCTCATTCTAGTTGTGTATTGTATTATTTTCCGCTGCTATGTATTTAAATGTAATTTAAATCTCTGATATTTCTGTGTAATATTCGTTTATACTCTGTATATTCTTGTAATCTGATGCATTGTTGTAATAAGCAGTGAAATGTTCTTCTGTATGCGTTCTGTTTTGTCGTGTTCTCAAACGATAGGGCGTTTCGAACGGTCTGGGTCGGTTTAGCGACTGGTTCGGACCGAGCGAAATTCCTTGCCGTCACAGGTTGTGATTGATGCCTTGGTTGGTGTGATTACTGAATGAATATTGCTTGAAATGTTATTTATTTTAGTATATGGATGTTGTGTGCTCATTATTGACGATGAATCCCAAAATTTTCACCCTTGATGTTATGGGCATCGAATAAACCCGGGATTAATCGATTTAAATAAATTAAGAACACAGAATGAAATGATAAATCTTTGTGACCCTGATTTGGATTGAAATGATAGATCCATCCCTGGAATATCGAGAAATTAAATTTAAAATCACTTGGCCATTTGATAGATAATTATATACAGACATCGGTTGGTTAAATGATTTTAAATATTGAAATGTTATTTGGTCGGAATTTCATTTAAAATTTATGTGTCGATACTTGATGAATCAATTTTCCTTAGAGATCTGAACTTTGAATGTTTATTGAAATGGTTAAGGAAATTATTCCAAAACAAATTGGAAATTTGTAAATTGAGATTTGAGTATGATTTGGAATTGTTCAAATTAAGTGTGTGGATTTGAATGTAATAAATTCTTATTGAATTTAATTTTGGAATAAGGGAAATCGAGGGTATTTTGAGTGTTTTAACTCAGTTTTAGATATAGATTTGAATTCTTGAAATCGAACGGTTGTTTTGAACGATGTTTGAAAATGAGATTTGGAAACTAAATGAACTCCATTGAGACTGGAGTATAGGTTCAAGTATTTGAAATTTGGAAGAATGGAACAATTACTGTTTAAAGGATTTTATTTATTTATTTTTATAAGATTATATATATACACCCTGCTTGATTTCAAATAAACTATTCTTTTTCTTACATTTATTTATAAAAACTTTTAACCTATAAACTATTTTTTTATTAATGAGTTTCCCATATATTTTTAATTTTAATTTATGTATATAAATAGCGATTTAATTTATCTTATTTTATTCTAACTATTATATTATATATATATTTTATACAAAGATTTTCTTTATAAGCATCTATTTCCTAATTATATTTTTATGAATTGTAAATTTCTTTCGAATGAAAAGTGTATGGATTTAAACTGTTGGGTCAATGGAGTTGGAATAAAGCTATTTGAATATGAATCAATTTTTGAAATATTATATGATTATAATATATGGATATGAAATATATTCTAGTTTAGAATATAATCGGGTTTGGTATTTCCGACCACAAATCGATTTTTGAAATGATTATGATGTTGATATGAAATATATTCTACTCGAATAAGAATCGATTCTGAAATATTATATGATAATAATATATGGATATGAAATATATTCTAATTTGGAATATAATCGGGTTTGGTATGATTACGATATGTTGATATGAAAATTATATTCTTTTTGAATATAAATTGGGTTCGAAACAAAACATGATATTTTAGATATAAAGCGATCCTTTGTGAAATATAAAAGAACTGACCGATGAGGAAAAATGTAAACATTGGTTGTTAAAAAGGCCGGAGTCGACAAGTGGCATACTCTCTGCCAGTGTCGATACCACTTTAACAACTGTGAATGTTATGATGTATTCAGAATGAAATATGATGACTTGGAGGCGATTACTGATTTGAAGAAAGAGAACCGTAATGGAATAGCCTTGATCTTCGGGTCATAATTGAAATGACTAAAACAAGAGCTATACCAAGACTAATTGAGGTAGCACGTCTAATCGGACGCAATCCTCCGATACTATTTCTTTGACTATGATGATGTTGAATTAGGGCCCTTTTTGATTTGGGAGTGTGTTCCGAGGTAGGCGGTAGTGGCTGCTATGTGTTACCACTGGTCCGGGTGCGCAATTGGTAGAATCCTACCCTGGGCATTGTCTTCAGTGCCTTGTCATATTATCCTTATCGAGCCCCGTACGATTTTGATTTGTATCATACCTATGGAGTGCCCTCTGATGCCAACCGTGTTAGGTTGGGTTTATGGTACTGTATAGACTACGGTATTGTAAACGGTGTATGAGTAAAAATGTAATCCCGCTTACGCTATTTTCGTTATGTTTATTTTACTGAATAGAAATTACTATAATAGCGTATTATACTATGTATGTATTAGCTTAACGGATCCTTGAGGGATGGAAAATCCCGTAACATCTCTTGAGTTACTACACCCATGATACTCAAGTTATTTCGTATTTTAATTTGACTAATATGAGAATGATTTAGTGCTAATCCGAGTGTTTGTTGTGTTTTCTTTTTACGCAATATGCTCGGGTCCTCAGAAGTTGCAGTTAGCGAAGATTTCAATAGCTTGGAGGATGAAGACGAGGATTTGGTGTGTGTGTGTATATATATTTATGTATATATCAATTATAAGTATGTGTTTCCACTGCATTTATTTCCGCTGCTTATTATGTACATCTGTATGTATATGTAACTCTGATAATCATTAAATGTCATAACCAATGTATACATTTCAACCGCTTTTAAACTACTATTTGTTTATTATATGTTGTCCTTCCGCTGTGAGATTCTGTGATTGGTTTTTCTCTTCTTTCTCCCTTTTTCTTCTTTTCCCAATAACTACCTGTATTTGTTGTTTGTTTGGGTTGACATGTGTGGATTATAGTCGATTTGAATGGTCAAAAAATCCAGGTCGTTACAAAAATCCAACGATTCTATACCTTATTTAAGCCTATTTCTTCCAGAAAATTTCATTATTCTGTTTCTCCTTCTTCTTTATTCATTTCCCCTCAAATCCATGGAAAATCCTATCCATAACATAAGTGAAAATCTTGATGATTCTTTGAATTCTTTTAAGAGAATTATCTCCATAGTACTACGTAATCAGTGCAAACTAGAATTAATTCAGATGAGAACGGTGGATATATTAAGAGAAACATTTTGACGTAATTTGTTGGTCAATCTCTTCTCATTTCAGAAAATAAAAACAACAATGACTCACTCCACAATGAAGAAGAATGGAAGGACATCAAGAAGAACCTAATCGCTGGAGAAGATGAATGGGTTGAAGTCCCAAAAAATGTTAAGTTGATTGGTATTGTTGATTTGATTGATTTGCTTGAATTTGATTTGGATTTTATAATTAGAAACTTGTATATATTAAGACATATGGTGTGGTGTACTTTGATTTAATTCGATTTGGTTTGTATATATAACAACAAACATATGTAATTATAATACCTGGATTAGTTTGTATTTAATCATCATAATGTTAGGAATTAATATTATAAGTTTATATAGATCAAAGAGGGGGTATTATATTTTTAACTAGTTATAAATTAAGGGGGAGTATCATAATTGGGTTACTTAGGTGGAGTATTCTACTTTGAATTAGTTATAGATTAAGGGGGAATATCATAATTGTATTAGTTACATAATGTCTTATAGGTTTTATTTAGATAGTTACACGATTTAAGGGGAGTAGTTTTAGAATTTCTTTTTGATAATTCCAAAGGGGGAGAAATTATAAAATATAAACATAGTTTATAGGATTCATATAGGAATGGGAAGTATTTGAAGGATCATCATCAATAGGTATATACAGGTATGATATTTTATAAACTAAGGTTATCATCATCAGAAAGGGGGAGATTGTTGGAGAATGGAGTTTTGATTACAACAAACTTATTCAATATTAATTGATTATAAAATATATACTAACACCTTTATCTAGAATATATATATATACACACACACATGTAGGATTTATATATAGGAAATATTACTGATGACTGTACAGTTGAAAGATGTTATAGATTCAGAATTCAGCGATATTTCAAGACTCATGAGTATTCAAGATTTCAAGAGTTCAAGATAAATATAGTTATAGAGTCTAGATTATGTAAGACTCTAAATAGCACTCCAGGTTCAAATTCAGAATTCAAATTCTGTTTTTCAAATTCTGATTTCAAAATCTATTTCAAATTTTATCTTCAATCTCTATTTTATTTTCTTTATTTTACTTTTGATTTCAAACTCAAGTTTTATAAGGTTTATATATTTATACTTTTATACACACTTTATATTTATATAGTTTTAACTCTATAATTTTATAAATATGTTTATATAGTTTGTACTTATGTTTTCATATGATTTTCTACTTTATAATATTCATTTATAACACCATATTTTAATTCAAGAAATTCCAGAATTATTTATATGACAAAATACTTGAAAAAGGTTCAAATTTCAACAATACACATATATATGTCGACATACATATATATACATGTCGACATATAACTGTCATTTTTTTTTATTTTGAAAGGAAGTGTCTTTTCACTATTTGTGACAATTCTGAGACGTTGCAACCTTTCACTAATTGTAAAAAGGGGCTGATTTCGAATTTTTAATTACTTCTTCTCCAATTTCAATCTCTTGCATTACACTATTATTTCTTATCATTTTTATGATTTCTACACCTATACTCTGTCGAATTCAATTCTATTTTCACTATTCTACTTCTCTCTACACTCTTTACTCATTACATTGTGAATCAAGTGCTATCGAAGAGTTATAGGGTTGTTTGTAATTGTTTGGGTTGAGTAAAGTAATTGGTGGTATCCCTTGTAGCCGTAAAATCAAGGACGGGTAATTGGTGGTATCCCTTGTAGCCGTGAAACCAAGGAGGTTGAAATCGGTGGTATCCCTTGTAGCCGTGAAATCAAGAAGGTTGTAATTGACTATTGATATAGTAATAAAACTCTGCACAATCCAGCGTGGCATGGGACGCAAGAGCAATTCCAAACCAATATAAAATCCGGTGTGTTCTCTCCTTTTCTGCATTTCATTTCTATTTATGTTTGTGTTTGTGTTTGAATATGTGTCGGTGATTGTGTTGGTGGTGTTTGATTCATATAGTAATTCATATAAGTTTTAGATTTTGTTTAAATTCTCAAAAACACTATTCATCCCACCTCTAATGTTTGTTTTGCCTTAATGATCCATTCCGCAATTCCGCAATCCCTAACACCGAAAATAGAGAGAAGGAGTAAAAGCAGAGGACCTAAAATAATGTGAGTAAACTCAGATATTTTCAATTCTTTTAATCATCACTAGAATATCATTTGATGACTTAATATATATGCGCACTTGCATATAACATATGGAATATTCATTTTGGCTGTATGATGAAGACAAGCTCTTTTAACCATTTTAAAATGCTCCAGTATGTGAACCCAGTAAAATTTCCCTCCTCTGTTATTTTAAGGAGAACAAAACTTTAATTCTAGACATTTATGGGATATAGAATATTTAGGAATATTTTGTGTACCATTTGTAGTAAAGTTTTTAGTTATTTGCAACTTAAAATACAAGGTATAATCGTCAATATAAAAGGTAACATATAGTTGCAGAATATAGTAAGATATAATGTTACTAATAAAAAAAAATGGTGTACAAAGAATTTGGATGAGCTACAAAATGTGCAGTCTAAAATAAACACAATTAGTATGGAATCTACAAAAGAGCAAGTTATAGATGATATGCCTGGGAATGATGTGTTGTATGTGAATGATAGTGAATGGGGTGTACAGGGTTAGGAGGTGGAATGACATGTGTGAGGGTGGACTTGGTGGTTGTTGGTCGACGCGATAGTGTGTGCATTTGCACTGATGCATAGAGGTGTGCATGTGAATTGTTAGAAAAGAGAGGAGCAAGAATGGGAAAGGGAAGAGGGTGCAGTTTATGACATGTAGCATGATGTGTTTGGCATTGGGTAAGGAGAAAAGGATCTGAGCAATAATAAGGGGGTCAAGGATATTACTGGAGCAAGATAATGAATGGGTATTGGCAAGGAAAAAAGAAGGGAAATTCAAAAGATTCGACTAGCGCATACAAATCACAAGTTCCAAGCGGAAATGGCCTCCGATCGAACCTGCGCCTTCTTGGAGATCCTATTGCAAATCCTGTTCCCCTACTCGGCATCTTCCTCCGTCGTGGCTGCTGCAGCATGAAGTTCTGCATTTTTCCACTGTTGACAATTCTAGATACATGCCTGGAATCATCTACACCATCTAGTTCTGTTCAGCATAAAGCTAGTGGGATTTATAAGCCATTGTCCTAGGTCTGATGACTGCGTTCTTGAGTTTCGGTATGTGATGTTATATCACAACTTGTCTGTTTGATTCTCGTGTTGGGAACATATTGAGCATTTGAGGTTAAGGATTTCATATTCCACTTCAAATTTACTAATCCAGAACATGAATCCAATAATAAATGATAACACACTGTTAAACGAGAAGCTTATTCAGTAATAGATTATTATCAAAGGAAAAATAAAATGAAAGTGCCTTCCAACAGCAAAAACCAATGTTATTCTTATAAATGGAGAGACCATTCCTGAACAGTGGTAAAATCAAAAGGCTCAAATAAGCAATAAAGAACACATATGTTCGTTTAACATCAAATATTAGTCACGTCAATTTCATCATGACTGAATGGGAAGAATATTCAATGAATTGCAAGCATTTAGTAAGCATAATAAATCAAACTAGATCAAATGCTAAAAAACAAAATGCAAAAATATATATGAGGGAAAAAACAATTAAAGATAAGAAAAATGTTAAGAAATGGGAGATGGAAAATTGAACACATGTAATAATAGAAAAGAAGGGGAGGGAGTGTTCGTGGGGCTGGGCATTTTGGGCTTATGGGTCGAAAACGAAGAAGTATATAAAAAGAGATAAGAAAAGAAGAGGGAAGGTGTGCCGAGGGCTAATGGGCTTTGGGCTGAAGGGAAAATAAATAAAATAAAAGAAAGGGGGAAAAGGTGTTTGGGCCAAAAACACAATGGGCTGAGGAAAATTTAATCAAAGGAACATGAGTAGAAAGAAAAGTAAAATAAAAATTCGAAGAAAGAGAAAAATCTAAGGGTAGATGTAACACCCTGCATTTTGTAATAATTAAATAATTTAATAATGCATATGTGCATATATATGCATAGACGTAAAAATTTAAAAGAAAAATAAAATAATGATAATATATGATTGCATGTAATAAATACACGCACTGAAAGAAAAGAAAATATTAATGCAAATAAAAATGTAATGCATGCATTAAAAGAAAGAAAGGATTGGTTGCATGCAGTGTAAATATGTTGCATGCACCGGTTTACAAATGTTATGCATTAGTAATAAGAGAGAAATAAAAGAAAAAGATTCATGCAATGGTTTAATTGAAATATTGTAACAAACATGAAAAAAAAATAAGTAAGAAGAGAACTATAATTACCATTATTCTAAGCCTTGTTAACAATAGCATTAGTAGTCCAGTTGGTTAGAGCATGTGGCTTGTATACAAGAAGTACAAAGTTCGATCCCCATCGACGTTGTATTTTTGTTTTAAGGGAACGGCTAAAATAACACATGTTCTAAAGAGAAAATATGTATAAACGCATATATAAGGAAAAATATACATATAAGGAAGTAAAGATAATATATGTATATATGTATATGAGAATATATGCAAATAAATATGTGCAGAAATATATATATATATATATACACACACACACAAGAGATAAAGTTCAAGTTAAGGGTACAATCAAAGAAATATGGCAAGAATCAAATAAAGGTGCAACACCGTTTGAATTTTGAAAACGAAACAAAAGTTGAGCGTAAATATATGCGCGAAATGGTCATTCGAAGATTTGTATATGTACAAGAAGATTACATGTGAATAAAACAGTTAAATAAATTCCAGAAATTCAAACATTCGAAAATCAAATTTCTGCTCCAAAATAGCTCGCGAGACCCATAGGGGGGTCGTCATCACTGTAGGGTATCGACACCAGGGTCGACAACCCTGTAGAGAGGTCGACACCGGGGTCGAGACACCCCCAGATCCGACTAGATTCATCTACGAACCTGGACTATTTTCTTAACTGGGTTCAATGCTCATCAGCGATGCGTGTTTGATAAGATCCTGAACACCTATAAATAGGCTAGCAGAGCCTAGCCTAAATCTCATATTCTCTGTGGCAACATCTAAGCTCTTCCATTCTTCTTCCTCCTCAAATCTCTTCAGAAAAATAAGATAATTAGTTTAGGAAAATTTTGAATCAAGATCTGGAGTAAAAGAATGAATATTAATAAGAAGGCGTTCAAAATCATATTCGAAGTAAGGTAATTTCTTAGATCTAGTCTATTTCAATTTTCTCTTCTTTCTTCCCTTTTTCTTCTAGTAATAATTGTGGATCCATGGTTGCTTGGTTCTAAATTCAGTTAGAAGGACCATGGAATACTAGATCTGGACTAGATTCAAGATTTGGAAAACAAACTAGGTGAGTGGATTTAAGTTATATCATTTTTGATAATGATATATTATCGTTTGACATTCCCTGTTAATTTGTAATGTAAATATGCTAAAATGATTAAAAGTGTTGAAATGCTAATATGACAGGTTGAGATAATAATATGTTAAAATAGTAATATGTTGGAAATTCATATGTTGATATGTTTAATGTGCTAAAATATTCACATGCTGAAATGTAAACTTGTTAAAATATGTGTAGTGATTACTATTGTTCTAATTTCATGTTAACTTGTGACATTTATATACTTGAACCCTTAATTGTAGAAATTGGAGTAATTACATGTTAAATTAGGATAATTACATGATTTGATGATCACATGCTATGTTTAGATGAAATCAATTACATGTTAGGAAGAACATGCGACATAAAATGGGCTTAATAGGATAACATGTAAAATATGGATTATAGTAAAAATTTAAAAGAATGGACACGCCTAAATTATATAGAAAATTTACAGTAAATAGAAAACTATAACTGCACTTAGACATGAGGTTAAATTCAACTTGTGGTTGAAGTCTGCCCGGAACCGCCCGACAAATCCAGCATCCACGGATTGTTAATTTAATGTGAGGGGTCTAGTGCATTAATAAAACATGTAACAGTGCTAAGATACGAGGTTAAGTCAACTTGTGGAAGAAGTCTGCCCAGAACCGCCTAGAAAATCCAGCATCCACAAGTGGTAGACTTAACGTGAGAGGTCTAGTACATAGTCATATATATATATATATATATATATATACATACATAAAAGGATAGAGATACATGGCACTAATTGTGATTAATTTAAATGAATGGAATTACAACAGTAAAAGAAGTGAATGAACGAGGAATGATAACAACCTATTATAATTAATTACATTAATGAGAATTTTATATAATAGGTAGACTTGTCCTAGGAATAAGTGAAGATTATAGCTTAGGTTATAATAAACTAGTAAGAAAATGAGATAACTTGTGTAATGAGATAAGTGGTACTTAATTGTAAATTAAGTAATCAGTAAACGGGGAAACCTGAAACCAGTTGTTTGTAATAAGTAGAGAAAAGGGGGAAAATTTGTGAAATGTAAGAATTGTATTTAGTTGCAAATTAAGTAATCTGTAAACTTGGAAATCTGAAATCTGCTGATAAGAATAACATGTTAAGGCTTGTCCTAGGGACAAGCGAAAATTATAACATAGGTTATAATAAATGGAATGGAGACTAATTACTGAACCTTAGTTAAGAGAACTAAGTTAATAAGTAAACAACGATAAGTTGTAGTGATAGTGTAAGATGGAATTATGATTAAATAGAAAAGAGTTAGGCACACTTATGAAATGAAATAAGTTATATTTAATCATAAATAATAACCGACACATTAAACAGAAAACATGTGAATTGAGATATACTTAATTACATATTAAGTAGAACATGATATTGTAACTTTGAAATCAAATAGGAATATAAAGGGATTGTGGATTACAGACCTTGGATCACAATCTAGAGAATAACATGTTGAGGGCTTATTAATAGGCTTAAATGGGTTAAGTTTTATAATTGAAATTAATAAGCAAGAGGAATTTGGTAACTTGAATAAGAAGTCAATGTGAATGGGAATAACTAAGTTAAACCTGATGAGGTAAAGCAAGCGAATAAAAGAATGTTTAGACATAGGGTCTAATAACATATTAAATTGAGGCGCTTGGACCAGTTCGCACGTTTGAGGGTGAATAACCCAATGGGGTAGATCATCGTGGTGTCATGAGGCACGTGGGGAGCGCACGTTCATCTGGTTATTCTGTCGGCTTCGAAGGACTGGAAGGGGAAGAACCCGGCTTCCTGAGACAGGGAGGTAGGGGTCACGACCAACAAGGATAGTAGATCGTCAGGTACCCGTCATCAGAAGTTAGTGGGATGCGAAAAGACTAGAGCTAAACCCAAGACGCTATCCACCTTTCACTATCGAGGCACGGTGGTTGAGGGGAGATGCAAACTGGATGTTTAGATTGCTTGTTAAAGGCAAGTCGCTTTGCTCTTGTAGTCTTTACTAGTTGAGGGAGGGGCCTAGGTGGGGCCATAACCACCATGAAAAACAGACCTGAAGGATATCTGTATTTTGAGGCTCTTAAATGCGGGCATGTAGAGTTATGGAAAAGCTCCCAACCGAGTTTTGTGTTTCTTGTACAGCCCGGCCACAGAACTTTGTGCACATTAGGGGTTATGTGTGGTTAAGGCATCGAATACGATTGACGATATGTACATGGGAAATTTTAGATACATGCATATCTGCTCTAGGTGGTGTATCGTAGACTTGAGGGCATTACCCTGTGATGGAATCTGATTCGATCGAAGGTGGCAGTCCATACGCTTACGTAGCATAGTAATTACAGATATATGAGGAATGTATCATTGTTATATAGAGATCCGTATGTCACTCCGGCATAGGAGGAGGGACTGCGTACATTTATGTGGCTTTATGGTGGAGACCGTGCGAGTGGGGCACCATGGGGTGTACATTTATTTGGGGGTAGCAACATATATACTTTATTAGGCTAATCCACTAGGGAGTAAATGGGTACGATGTGTGTGTAAGACTGAGTGTTGTTAACCCAAGTTACCTAATAAATAAGAAAATGTGATTGAACGGTATATGTAGGGTTATCCAAAATGTATAATTTTAATCCAGTTTCCAGAACTTGTGTTCTGACCCTCTGCTGATAACATACTCACAGGTTAGATTTGTGGCAGATATATTATAGCTCTAGATACTAGTTAGGCAGTATTATTAATACGGTAAGGCTATACTTTGATTATATTAACTTTACCCATTCCACGGTGAGATATTTTGTAGTGACCCGGATTTTGAGTGACTTTGGTTATCGACGTAAGCTCGACGTCGATAACCAAAACATCAAAAAATCCCGGTAATTAATGAAAGAAATTAGAAGGTGAGAATAGATAAGATAGAAACTTAGAATAGAAGAAGAAGAAGAACACAACAACAGAGTAACACGAACCTCACAGCGGAACGAATAACATATAATAGATAACATAACTTCGGAATATAACAGTTATGTATACAATAGCACTTATCAGAGTACAGCACTTACAACACAGCGGAAATAACTATAGCAATATGATCCAGAAGCCTCCTGCTCCAGCTCTTCAAGTATACCTGTAAATCCTGATTACTTGACTGCCCGTACAAATTTAGGCACCCAAGAGTTTAGGGAAAACAAAATAAACTCCGGGTCAGTCATGTGACTGGTGTGAATAAACTCAAATCATTTAAACATGTATATGATATCTCATAAGACCACGCCGTAAATACGGAACGGGTTTTTCCCTTATGAGAATCCAAATAACTTTTCAAAGCAATATCATTCTGATATTATAATAATGTCTAAGTACAAATAAATATCAATCTAGCAGAAACGCTTGCATATCACGTTACTACATATATAGTATACAATCAAAATTGCAAGCACGTATTGGATGATTGGATTTCCAACTATGAAAAGGTATGGAACCACCTTCCGATCAGTGTACTCTAGGAACGATAAACTGGAGTTCAACAAGAACATCTTGCAACTCAGCCACACATGACCGACCACTCATTTCGCTTGAGTGTATCGAATGTACATCACCAACGGTTGGGATCAGCAACCGTTCCCGTATATATATGGGACAGCATTGATAGATTTAAGAAACAAATGAATATTCACTAGATAGGTGATTATACACCCTACTTCGGTGCAACCGACTTAGCCATGCTGCCTGCCCGATTTCTGTCATTTACCGGTTGATGAGGCTAGAAGCTACGCTTTATCATCACATCAGATTCACTTCGAATGCTACATTGTCAAATCCATCGAAATCACTAATTGACGTTTTACAACAGTACATTACGTGTCAGCTAAAAGAAGTTTCCTTCTTAGCTTCCACTCTTGGTATGGTTGGAGAAATCAATGTACGTAATCGTCTGGAAATACTCTGTCAAACATCCATCTTCATTCACTTAGAATGTCACATCGTCATACCCGCCAAATCACAAATTGACTTATCCAAAAATAACACGGGTATACAGCTAAGAGAAACGAATTCCTCCACCACCAAACGTGAATACGTTTGAACAGATCAACTTACGCGATCCATTGGATATACCGTGTCAGACCTTCGTCCATACAAGTTGTCCTGGGACTGGACAAACCGAAGGCACTATTCTGTAGACAGGATAGTCCTTGCATTTTACTCTGTCTTCAATTATCTTTGGCATATATGATTCGCGACGCTTATGCCAATACAGAGTGGTTCTATGGATAATAATCCAACCGGTCTCTCCATATTAACAACGTTAAAATGGTCAAAACTTCGATAGTCTGTGATTTAACTATCAAAGAAAAAAACAAGTGTGCAAACAACGATATTATTTCCAAGTGGAAATTATATCGAACAAACATCATTTAACATAAATCTCTTTAGTTCATTTATTTACTTATCTCCTGTTTCTCTATATTCTAAATTCTTATTTTCTTTTATCAGAAAACATTTCTGATTCTCGTTTGGAAAACATTTCCAAAACTCCTTTATGATCAAACCTTACCATTTCTTAGTTAAGAAGGAAGTCACTCAAGTTGGTGTATAATTACCTCTCAGACCTTAACTGAACAACGTTATAACTTCAAAATGGTCAAGGTTTATCTTGTAATCTTTAACAACTTCTTTACGCCTTTCTCGGATTCAATTTTACTAATCCACTTCTATATTTAAACATTGGTTATAACGATAACGCTATAATCCCTCCTTTCGAATTATCTAACTTTAATTATAACTTCTATTCTTATTAGTGAATAATTAACCTAACACTTATTTATTTATAAATAAATAAATCTCTATTTAAACACTGGAAAGTATAAGTACTTTCTCGAATTCGATATAATCGAATTTGCCGATTAACTCTCTTCGAGAAATCTCTATTTGATTAACTCTTCTTCGAATAACCTATATTCGATTAACTCCTTCTCGAATAAACGATATTCGATAATCTCTCTTCGAATAACTAATATTCGATAACTCTTCCTTTCAAATATCTCATATTTGAAAATCCCACTTCGATTAAACTATAATCGATAACTCCGTTCGATGAAACTAACATCGATAACTCCTTTCGATGAAACTAACATCGATAACTCCTTTAGATGAAACTAACATCGATAACTCCTTTCGATGAAACTAACATCGATAACTCCTTTAGATGAAACTAACATCGATAACTCCTTTCGATGAAACTAACATCGATAACTCCTTTCGATGAAACTAACATCGATTTATTTAACTCGACTAACTTAACTTGACTCGACTAACTCGACTTACTTGGTTCGACCAATTCGATTCGATTAACTAGGCTCGACTAACTTGACTAACTTAACTCGACTTACTTGGTTCGACCAATTCGATTCGATTAACTAGGCTCGACTAACTTGACTAACTTAACTCGACTTACTTGGTTCGACCAATTCGATTCGATTAACTAGGCTCGACTAACTTGACTAACTTAACTCGACTTACTTGGTTCGACCAATTCGATTCGATTAACTAGGCTCGACTAACTTGACTAACTTAACTCGACTTACTTGGTTCGACCAATTCGATTCGATTAACTAGGCTCGACTAACTTGGTCGAACCACCCGATCAACTTAACTTATTTAACTTAACTTATTTCTCAACTCGATTAACTCGATTAACTACTATCGAATAACTAATATTTGATTAAACTCCATTCGCTTGACTCTAGATCGCAGCGATCACAATAGTTACGCCTGACTCCCTCAGGAAACATCTAACTGCCTTAGGCAATTTACAGCCCTGCGAATTACGCTAGCAGTCGTACGAGATGGCAACTTACCCTGAATACTATGTTTGACTAACTCTGTCTCAAATAACTATATTTGATTAACTCTAGTTCTCTTTAACTCTAATCGATTAACTCTAACTAATTAACTCCAACTGGTTAACTCTAACTGATTAACTCTAACTGGTTAACTCTATTTGACTAACTCGACTTGACTAACCCCTTTCGAATAACATATTCGATTGACTAACTTCGAATGTCTATATTAGATTAACTAACTTCGAATGTCTATATTCGATTAACTAACTTCGAATACCATATTCGATTTCTCCTTTCGAATGTCTATATTCGATTAACTTTATTCACTTTATAAAGACTTCCTTTTTAACAACGTTTTATTCATTTGAAAAGATTTACTTTTAAATAATGGTTCTACACTTTAAAAATGATTTCCTTTGTATAACGTTCCCTTTTCAATTCTATTTGTAAATGGTTTACAAATATTTCCTTTTCAAATTTATTCTTCAAATATTCTAACTCCTTAAATTTTCGGGAAAATTCACCATAACCTCCTTTGTAACGGGAGTATCGGGAAAATCCCCAAACCCGTCACACAGGCCTTTCCATTCAAAAAGAAATGTTTTGAATTTATCTCCTTTTCAAAATATCTCCTATTTATAAATATCCCAATTTATAAATATTCCTTATTTATAAATATTTAAATTTATAAATATCTCTTATTAATAAATATCTCATTTTATAAATATGCTATTTTCAATATCATTTTGAAAATTCTCCTTTATCCACATTCCGGTATGTCATGGTATTCAATCATATCAAATCACGATGTCTAATCTCGTCCATACACACACAAATCAACAACAGGTTATAATTCACATCATATATTAAAATATATGAAAAACAATAAAATAACTGTTGAGGAATCCAGTCAGATTCCTCCAACCTGTTTCCCTGCATCGCAGATGTTAGACAGTATAGATAACATCACTTTCAGTTCCATATGATACATTCTGTTAAACAGAATCAATATAGAAATTTAACTAATTGACTAGCAGTTCAATCAAACAATCAATACACAGTCAAACAGACAATTTTTAACAGTTCTAACAATACAACATGAAATTATAAACTGTTCA
The DNA here is from genome assembly GCA_030737875.1 of Allium sativum. Taxonomy (NCBI): domain Eukaryota; kingdom Viridiplantae; phylum Streptophyta; class Magnoliopsida; order Asparagales; family Amaryllidaceae; genus Allium; species Allium sativum. The sequence goes on along the minus strand of CM060926.1, from coordinate 399,243,858 downwards.
GAGTTAGTGAGATTTACTCACAGTTGCGCGTTAGCCGTTAAATAACGGTTTGCGTTATTTGATTCAGTCAGACAATTTATTTCGTCATAAATTGTAACGAGCTCCAATTGACTCGTGGTCAGTTCCATTGTGTTGCTCCCGTCCATACGATCTTGTTGGATCTTGTTTCGCTGAGTTTCGATACCGTATGGTCAATTTATGAATTTACGAAGTTGGTACACTTTTAAATAAATTAAAAACATGGCTTTTTAATTAAACTTGGGCTTTATACCTGTTTCCGGCCCACCTACGTTATAAAAACCCTCACCCTCACATATTTTCTTGGCCCATGTTTTACAAATCCTTTCTTCCTCTTCTAAATCTGCTTCCTCCAGTAAATTCCCAACCCGTTGACCGACGCCAACCACTTCCATGGCCACCCAATGTCGTCGCGGCCTCCACCATCTAACTCAGCACCATCCTCTCATCTCGATTACCCTCCCAAACCTCAACTCGACACCTCTCCAGAAGGATAGCTATTCCCGTTCGAACCTGCTGACCACGGACCGACCTCGACACACAGAAAATCCGCCTAACTCCCCCCTAGCGCCACCATCTGTTGCGCCTTGTCGTCCTAAGTTCCACCAACACCTCGATTCTACCTCCGTCCCCTCCTATCTCGAACCACGTCGAGCCCTAGTCCGCTGTCTCCAAACCCAGTGAACATATATGGTATTCGAACCCAATAAAAACCACACCAAAGAGAAGAGGACCTCAATAGAAAACAATATCCTCTTGTTTTGGATTTTCCTTTGAAAGAAAATGGCGGCTCACTTTCGATCGGAACGAAAGGGAAATTAGGTTTTAGAATTTGCAGATGTATTTATAGGAGAATTTTCTTTAGTTTATGAGGATGTGGAAGTTCTGTTTCCATTTGCTAAGTGGTGGCTGTGGACTAAAGCATGTGTTCTATTCTATACCGTGTACTAATAAATGTTGGTGCCACAGTATTCACTTCCATTAGGTTGTCGTGATCGTCCAACTATATAAGTATATATATTTTTACGGATTGTTTTATTTATTCCTTCTTTTTATTTTGTAAGTTATGTACCTTGATATACACAAATATTTTTGCGTACGAGCCGCTACCGACAGAACTAAAAACACCTTTGTGACGAGCGAGGTGTCCCGACCCCAAAAATATAATAATACCGGTAGGTGGACTCAAATTTTGAAACTTCAAACTGTTGATTTCAGGGTGTGAAATACTTCAAATAAAAAAAAATAAAAAAAATCGCTTATTAAATTAATTAAAAATTACAGTAAAATTCTAAAAATTATTTTATCACTATTTCCCAAAAGAACCTTGTCTAAATTCAAAGCCGATCTCCAGTAATATCGAATAAACAGTTATGGTTGATAAATGATACTATAGCGACTTTTCTGAAATTTGATTTGGACATATCTCAAAATTTACATGACGAAATCCCGATTTTTCTCTTCCACTAGAAAGATATACCCCACCAGCTCCACACGTTTCTTGTTTCACATAAATCCGGCTTAAAACGAATCCTGGACATTCGGTTGAAGTTCGAATCGCCAAATAGCGAACTGCAGCGCCATTTCAAGCTCGTTTATAAATATATTATAAACTATATGTTCCACTGTCGTCAATTCAATATATATGTTATTATGTTTCGAATCGAAACTCAACCACATCTCGTATACTATTCAATTCACACTCTATTGTGAATTCTACTATTTCTAACTATTTCGATATTTATAATTTATTATTCATTATAAATCTTAATTAAATATTCAATATTATTTAATTCACGTTCTCGATATCAATAAATAGATATTTAATAATTAAATTATTCAACAGCTAAAAATGCGGGTCACTACAATCTTCCCCCCTTAATAAAATTTCGTCATCGAAATTGCTAAGCTAGGGGACGACCCTAACTACTGGGTAAAAATTTTATCTGTTTACCTCTTGTCTCCGTTTTCAACTGAACCAATTAATATCGAATAAAATATTAATTTGTTCCGACTAACTAAATTTTCAAAAATTCTGAAAATTTTCTAACACCTTAACTTTTCGAAATTTTTTGCCAGCACCTCCTTTGTACTGGTCAATATCTCAAACTCCAACTCGACTCTCTGGGCCTTCTTTAACCCAAAAGAAAATCAAACAGCCAAGCGGCTTGCCAAATTCGGCTCATAAATCTCCTATCCATATATAATATAAACTGGTACATTTTTGTCGGGAATATCAACTCTATCACTTCCATATGCTATCAACTCAGCATATACCAGTGTTATTTCCATTAAATTCCAATCAGTTCATATCCTCAAAACCAAATCGAATTTCATTCGAACCCGAATATCAAATTTTAAATTCTTAACTCATCAACCCAATTCCATAACAGATTATTCTCTAATCCAATTCAATTCTATTTAACTCAGTTCAAGTTAATATTTCAATTTATTATTCACTTTCACCATTTAAATCCATTTAACTTCATAAGTTAAATTTTAAATTTCAAATTTCAAATTCCTGGGTTCATTTCAAATTAATTTGAAATCACAATACCAATTCAAAACATTTGAATTTCTAAACACCTTGTTTTCTCAAAACAATTCAAATCAAAATCTTTGGTAGTAATCCACCACTTAGAACTCGAAAATCACACCGATGATACTGCGCAGTCATCATCGGAATTATTTTCCAGCGACCCAAGTGATTTCAATACTATATCATTTCTCAAAACCATTACTAAATACTTCCATTTTGAAAACATTTCAAAATCTCCCAGGAACTTAAAATTTCCTTATTTTAATTCCAAATCTGATTTGAATTTATATTTAATTCATCTTATTTCATATACTTTACTTATATGAATTCTGATCAGTTATTTATAACCATTTAACTTTATAATCTCATTCGACTATAATCACAACCTATATATGATAATATATCACATATCCATACTGTGTCGGTCCATCGTATTCAAGTGTTTATTTACTCCTACCGATACAGTGGATCAAACTGATCGACCAGAACTCATAAACAACTCAGCCAATGAATCTCCACAATATAAAACCATTTTTATATCAAATACAAATACGCACTCGTATATATACACTCAACTCAATCTAGGGTGTTACTAACCCTATCTCTACCGAATCACGCCACAGAGCCAAGGTAATAACTAAACCAATGCTCTGATACCAACTGTAGTAACCCGAAGGTAGAGGGCTATAATCCCCCCATGGCATACATTGGTACCCCAGACACCATGCTTTACGGCCAGCCTCTCGACTCGACCAACCTGTACGCAGGACCTGTAGGGGTAAGAGTCTCCCGTTCGCCACCAAACCGCGAAGCGAGAACCCCCTATCAGACGACCACTTAAGCAACATGGACTGGTGTGAATAAACTCAAATCATTTAAACAGTTATATGATATCTCATAAGACCACGCCGTAAATACGGAACGGGTTTTTCCCTTATGAGAATCCAAATAACTTTTCAAAGCAATATCATTCTGATATTATAATAATGTCTAAATACAAATAAATATCAATCTAGCAGAAACGCTTGCATCTCACGTTACTACATATATAGTATACAATCAAAATCGCAAGCACATATTGGATGATTGGATTTCCAACTATGACAAGGTATGGAACCACCTTCCGATCAGTGTACTCTAGGAACGATACACTAGAGTTCAACAAGAACATCTTGCAACTCAGCCACACATGACCGACCACTCATTTCGCCTGAGTGTATCGAATGTACATCACCAACGGTTGGGATCAGCAACCGTTCCCGTATATATATGGGACAGCATTGATAGATTTAAGAAACAAATGAATATTCACTAGATATGTGATTATACACCCTACTTCGGCGCGACCGACTTAGCCATGCTGCCTGCCCGATTTTTGTCATTTACCGGTTGATGAGGCTAGAAGCTACGCTTTATCATCACATCAGGTTCACTTCGAATGGTACATTGTCAAATCCATCGAAATCACTAATTGACGTTTTACAACAATACATTACGTGTCAGCTAAAAGAAGTTTCCTTCTTCGCTTCCACTCTTGGTACGGTTGGAGAAATCAATGTACGTAATCGTATGGAAATACTCTGTCAAACATCCATCTTCATTCACGTAGAATGTCACATCGTCATACCCGCCAAATCACAAATTGACTTATCCAAAAATAACACAGGTATACAGCTAAGAGAAACAAATTCCTCCGCCACCAAATGTGAATACGTTTGAACAGATCAACTTACGCGATCCATTGGATATACTCTGTCAGACCTTCGTCCATACAAGTTGTCCTGGGACTGGACAAACCGAAGGCACTATTCTATAGACAGGATAGTCCTTTCATTTTACTCCGTCTTCAATTATCTTTGGCATATATGATTCGCGACGCTTATGCCAATACAGAGTGGTTCTATGGATAATAATCCAACCGGTCTCTCCATATTAACAACGTTAAAATGGTCAAAACTTCGATAGTCTGTGATTTAACTATCAAAGAAAAAACAAGTGTGCAAACAACGATATTATTTCCAAATGGAAATTATATCGAACAAACATCATTTAACATAAATCTCTTTAGTTCATTTATTTACTTATCTCCTGTTTCCCTATATTCTAAATTCTTATTTTCTTTTATCAGAAAACATTTCTGATTCTCGTTTGGAAAACATTTCCAAAACTCCTTTACGATCAAACCTTACCATTTCTTAGTTAAGAAGGAAGTCACTCAAGTTGGGGTATAATTACCTCTCAGATCTTAACTGAACAACGTTATAACTTCAAAATGGTCAAGGTTTATCTTGTAATCTTTAACAACTTCTTTACGCCTTTCTCGGATTCAATTTTACTAATCCACTTCTATATTTAAACATTGGTTATAATGATAATGCTATAATCCCTCCTTTCGAATTATCTAACTTTAATTATAACTTCTATTCTTATTAGTGAATAATTAACCTAACATTTATTTATTTATAAATAAATAAATCTCTATTTAAACACTAGAAAGTATAAGTACTTTCCCGAATTCGATATAATCGAATTTGCCGATTAACTCTCTTCGAGAAATCTCTATTTGATTAACTCTTCTTCGAACAACCTATATTCGATTAACTCCTTCTTGAATAAACGATATTCGATAATCTCTCTTCGAATAACTAATATTCGATAACTCTTCCTTTCAAATATCTCATATTTGAAAATCCCACTTCGATTAAACTATAATCGATAACTCCCTTCGATGAAACTAACATCGATAACTCCTTTCGATGAAACTAACATCAATAACTCCTTTCGATGAAACTAACATCGATAACTCCTTTCGATGAAACTAACATCGATAACTCCATTCGATGAAACTAACATCGATTTATTTAACTCGACTAACTTAACTTGACTCGACTAACTCGACTTACTTGGTTCGACCAATTCGATTCGATTAACTAGGCTCGACTAACTTGACTAACTTAACTCGACTTACTTGGTTCGACCAATTCGATTCGATAAACTAGGCTCGACTAACTTGACTAACTTAACTCGACTTACTTGGTTCGACTAATTCGATTCGATTAACTAGGCTCGACTAACTTGACTAACTTAACTCGATTTACTTGGTTCGACCAATTCGATTCGATTAACTAGGCTCGACTAACTTGACTAACTTAACTCGACTTACTTGGTTCGACCGATTCGATTTGATTAACTAGGCTCGACTAACTTGGTCGAACCACCCGATCAACTTAACTTATTTAACTTAACTTATTTCTCAACTCGATCAAATCGATTAACTCCTATCGAATAACTAATATTTGATTAAACTCCATTCGCTTGACTCTAGATCGCAGCGATCACAATGGTTACGCCTGACTCCCTTAGGAAACATCCGACTGCCTTAAGCTATTTACAGCCCTGCGAATTACGCTAGCAGTCGTACGAGATGGCAACTTACCCTGAATACTATGTTTGACTAACTCTGTCTCAAATAACTATATTTGATTAACTCTAGTTCGCTTTAACTCTAATCAATTAACTCTAACTAATTAACTCCAACTGGTTAACTCCAACTGATTAACTCTAACTGGTTAACTCTATTTGACTAACTCGACTTGACTAACCCCTTTCGAATAACATATTCGATTAACTAACTTCGAATGTCTATATTCGATTAACTAACTTCGAATGTCTATATTCGATTAACTAACTTCGAATACCATATTCGATTTCTCCTTTCGAATGTCTATATTCGATTAACTTTATTCACTTTATAAAGACTTCCTTTCTAACAACGTTTTATTCATTTGAAAAGATTTACTTTTAAATAATGGTTCTACACTTTAAAAATGATTTCCTTTTTATAACGTTCCCTTTTAAATTCTATTTGTAAATGGTTTACAAATATTTCCTTTTCAAATTTATTCTTCAAATATTCTAACTCCTTAAATTTTCGGGAAAATTCGCCATAACCTCCTTTGTAACGGGAGTATCGGGAAAATCCCCAAACCCGCCATGTAAAGACCCGCAAATTCCCACCCTTTGAATCGACCATAAACCACACAGGTCTAACCCAAAAAGTGAAAATCTACGAATACTTTAACTTTGGGCATACAACATATTAAAACAACAACAGAAGACTTTTATAACATATCATCATATAATGTTACATCAGAGTACAGAATATACATATCAGAGTACATTGGAATATAATTACAGCGGAAGATAAATACAAAAAAAGTAATATACTGCAACGAAAGAACACAGCGGAAGACTCTCTATCTCTGGACACAGCTTTAAGCTTCAACCCAGAATCCTGTTTAATATATCTGCAAAAATAGCTACTCGACTGCCCGTGTGGAAAATATGGGCACCCGAGTTTGCCAGTGGACAAAACTACAGGTCAGTCATGGGACTGGTGTGAGAATTCTACTTAACCTATATAATATAATAAGGCTAATCACAGGACCACGCCACTTTCGCGGAACGGGTTTTCTCCTATAGATTGCCAGTGCATGACTAAAGTAAATCGTCAAAATAGCGCAATGCTTTTTAGAAAAATGAAACCATTATAAGACCCAAGTCCCATCACACAATGCAACGCAAACCGGAGGATAGGGTTTTACCTTATAATGATCAAAAAATGCTTGATACGATAAACACGATATTATATAATAATAGTGTGCAACCAATTTGAAGTACATCAAAGTAAATGTATCAATCCTAGACGGCATGAGTGCCCCATCCCACTATGTCGCCATATATAGGTATACAATCAAAACCGCGTGATGTCGTATTGGAAATTTGGGTTTCCATCTGAGTCAAGGCTAGGGAGGAGATCCTTACCGATTCGAGACACTCTAGCAATGCCCTAGGATTGGTACTCTGTCCAACCCTTGGATCCTGCAGGGCCGGTCCACACTTACTTTTGTGGATTGGCAATTCCTGAACACACGCTTCCCGGTCCTTTTGGACCTATACTACGGCCAGTAGCGACCGCATAAACCGAGGCCTCGAACAATCCAACAACCACAATGAATAAATGCCAGCGCTGGTAGGTCCCTGGCACCACTCTAGCTAGAAAGAAACGTGCGCACTCCCTGCGTTCCCTTCTCCCGTTTTAGACTCTACCGGGCTGTGAGGCTCGCGAAGTCACGTTATACACAAAGCTATGCCTAAATAGACTATGCTTTGATCATCCCACAAGGCTCTGCTTTGCAACAATAAGCCTTGTTCAAGTGCAACTTGGCATACCACATCAACAACTCATATCATGCGATCGGTAATTATTTAACATACAAAAGGGTGTTAAGCAAGAGAATAAATCCTCCGCCACCATGCATTTATATATTAAATAAAAACCGATTTAATTACATGAAATAAATTTGTCAGGCATGCTATCCATTTACAAGTCCGTTCTGGGTCTGAACGAAACAACGTATCCGTCGATCTCCAGTACGTCTGGAAGATCATCACTTTTACCTTGCCTTGGGGGATCAGTCCCAATTCAAGATATCAGTCACCATCAACCAAACGATGTGAAGCTCCCCGGTCTTCAGTCACCGTCTTCATCTTCGACTCTTGATCGTCGTGATGATTATTCAGAATGGGTTAGACCCGGTCTTTCTGAATAACTCGCGTATTCTTAATTAAAATCAACCATACGCCACATTCCAACTTTGAATATCCTTTTAAATAAAAATCATTATTTATGTTAAAAGGGTTCTCATTAATTATATCAAAGATAAAATAAATTACATTTTTAATCTTTCTAAAAAGATTTATTAATATTCCAATTTTGATTTAATTTATAAAATAGATTTATAAATTTCAAATAGTAATTTCAATGTAAATTGGATTAAAGGATAATGTTATTTAAAACATCGTCCACTGCAAATCCAATCTACATATCAATCACCAAACATAATGGCTAAAATCTAATAATCTTAAATAAAAGGTTTATCCTAAAGATATTAAATCATTACTATATAAAAAAAACATATTTTAAAATAATCAATGAAATATTCTATATATAAAAGATTCTGAATGTAAAATATACTTTATAATACAAAATCTTTTATTTTACAAAAATTCTTTTATTTTATAAAAGTTCTTTATTTAAAAAGAAATTCTGCATTAGAATAAGACTCAACCATGTACCATATAATTTGGGTCATATGGATTTCATACATTTCATGTATAGGGTAATAACAAGAAAATAATTCTCAATCCATCCATTAACAACCAGAGTGACAATGTCAACTGTGTGAGCATTAAAATAAAACAATAACGCTCATCGCAGCCTGTCGATCAATCGATAGATATATAATTAAACATTGGGATTTGTGTTAGTCAAGTATCGTCCCAATACCCGTGTGGGGTTTTCAGCCAACAACAGTTCATATAAATAAATCAATATAGAATTGGTTAATAGGTTTAACCAATTTCACTTTCACATAACATGTCACTTATATCAAGTAAAATGTATTTTACTCTTATGACTTCCCTATATACTTCTAAAGTTACATAAACAGTAATTTATTTATATAGCTTTATTGCGGATGGCAAATGGAATATATATATTCCATTGTATTTGTATGAAGTTTCTTACCAATACTTTTCATTGTATATTTTGACCAACAATACAATTGTATATTAGAATATAAATTCTAGTGCAAGTTTGCAAATAAAAAATTGGATTTTTATTTGCGTATAAATTCTACTGTATATTATGCAAATAAAAGTGATTCTCATATCTTCTCAAAATTTCTGTTTTCAACAAAGATGAGTAAAGTGATACCCTCATTTTGTTAACGATTATATTTCAACAAATACAATGTAAATAAAAGTGTGTTTCTAATCTTGTACTTTTATTTGTACATAAAACACAAATAAAAGTGTATCTCGTGTATTTGTCTTTTTATTTGACAAAACAATGTTAATAAAAAGGTTCCTTTATATCTTTTACTTTTTTTTAACAAAACAATGGTAAATAAAATGTCTTTTTAACTCTTTTACTTTTATTTAACAAAACAATGACAAATAAAAGTATAATTTCTTTCTATGCTTTATTTGCATCTAAAAATGCAAATAAGAAATATAACTCTCTTTTTTTTACTTTTCTTTACAATAGAAAATGTAAATAAAATGGTTCACACAATTTTGTTATTTTTCTTTACAATAGAAAATATAAATAAAAGGATTCACATTATTTTGTTCTTTTTCATTACCATAGAAAATGTAAATAAAAAGATTCTCATTATTTTGTTTTTTTTTTACAAAGGAAAATGTAAATAAAAAGATTCTCATGTTCCTGTTCTTTTTTTTATCGCACCAAAAATGTCGATAAAAATGAATCACTAACATTGTCTATTTTTATCGCACCAAGAATGTCGATAAAAATGAATCACTAACATTGTCTATTTTTTATCGCACCAAGAATGTCGATAAAAATGACAACACTAACCATTCTATTTTCACCGCGTTCAGAATGACGATAAAATATTCAACATTAACTATTCTATTTTTACCGCATTCAAAATGACGATAAAATATTCAACATTAACAATTCTAGTTTTCCTACTATAGAAAATGTAAATAAATATATTTCTAGGTTCTATTCTTTTTATTTACATAAGAGAATGTAAATAATTGCATTTTCAATTTCTATTCTTTTACTTACATAAGAAAATGTAAACAAATATATTTCTAAATTTTTATCATACCGTTAGAACTCATATATAAATTACATAGAAAAATGTCATTTTTATTTTATCGTTCAAATTCACCTCTGAATTACATAGAAAAATGTAATCTTTATTATGCGATGGGAATTCATATTTTAATTACATAGAAAAATGTAATTCCTATCATACGACATAAATTCATATTTAAATTATATCTAAAAATGTAGTTTTTATCCTACAACGCAAATTCACATTTTAATTACATGAAAAAAATGTAATTTGCATTCTACCGTTATTATTCATCTCTAAATTACATAGAAAAATGTAATTTAAATCATGCAATGTAAATTTACCTTTTTATATCATAGAAAAATGCAATTTTTGTCATACGGTGCAAATTCATATATAAAGCACATATAAAAATGTAACTTTTGTTATGCAAAGTAAATTCACCTTTTTAATTACGTCTAAAAATGTAATTTTATTCATACGGTGGAAATTCATTCATAAATAACATATAGAAAATGTAGTTTCTTTCATACGGTGAAAAATCATTCATAAATAACATATAAAATGTTATTTATTTCGTACGATGAAAAATTATTCATAAATAACATATAAAAATGTTATTTATTTCATGCGATGAAAAATCATTCATAAATAACATATAAAAATGTTATTTATTTCATGCTGTGGAAATTTATTCATAAATTTCCATAATAAAATATGTTTTATTTCACACAATGTAAAAACATCTTCTTTTTATGTACAATGAAAAAATATCATCTTTTGATATTTATAATATATTAACTTTACTATTTTACGATGTAAAAATATGATCTTTTATATTTTACAAAGTAAAAATATCAACTTTACTATTTTCCAATGTAAAAATATGATCTTTTATATTTTACAAAGTAAAAAAAATATGACTTCTTCTATTTTACAATGAAAAATAATAACTTCTTCTATTTACAGTGAAAAATATGACTATTTCTATTTTACAATGAAAAATATGACTATTTCTATTTTACAATGAAAAATAATAACTTCTTCTATTTTAAACATAAAAAGATTGTCTTTTTTTTTTCATCGTCAAAATTTCATCTTTTTGTTTTCGATATAAAAAGATTGTCTTTTATTCTAAACATAAAATATTGTCTCCTTATTTTCAACATAAAAAGATTTAGCTTTTTTTTTTATTACAATCAAAAAACAAAGTTGTAATTTTTGTAACCAAAATCAAAGTTGCAATCTTTGCAAACAAAATCAAAGTTGTAATCTTTGTTAACAAAAGCAAAGTTGTAATCTTTGTTAACAAAAGCAAAGTTGTAATCTTTGTTAACAAAAGCAAAGTTGTAATCTTTGTTAACAAAAGCAAAGTTGTAATCTTTGTTAACAAAAGCAAAGTTGTAATCTTTGTTAACAAAAGCAAAGTTGTAATCTTTGTTAACAAAAGCAAAGTTGTAATCTTTGTTAACAAAAGCAAAGTTTAAAATTTTATAAAGTTTTAATCTTTATAAATAAAAATTAAAAGATTTCATGTTTTATAAAATAACAAAGATCCATTTTATACAAACAAAAACAAAGATTCATTTTAAAGATCTAATCTTTATTAATGTTATTCATTTCAAAATAAAAATCAAAACTTTGATTTGTAAATCATGATAAAAGATTAAAATTTTACCTATAAATCAAAACAAAAGATAAAAAAAATTTATTATCATCTTTCTACTAGACATCGAATAACAATTCCCACAATCAATTACAACACCAATCATATAATACGTCAATAACAATACAAGCCACAAACATCAACTTCCACCATTTAACCATTCAATCCATACAACATTCATTTTGCATAATGATAATAAAATTAAATTAAATTAATTATATAAATATAAAAATAAAATAAAATATAGAATCTCACCTTGCTTGTTTCTGAAATGAAGCGATTCAAATCAGATCTCGTGTGTGGAGTCACAGCGGTTACGGATCTGAAAGGTTTCAAATTGAAATTTATGTAAAAATTAGAATTCTGGCCTTTAACAACTGACACAGTGACGCTTAAAAGCGTGACAAAATCTGAAGCTATGTACCTCAAATTTTCAGAAATGTTCAAAACTTTGAATGCGGATTTCGGGAGCTATAGTCGACGGTTTTACGAACGGTTTGCGGGAGATTGAAGAGCTACGAGAGGGCTATCTTCACCGAGAAAATGGAGAGGTGCGGCTACATGTATGAAGGGCGGCGGCAGCATAAAGGCGGCGGTTTCGGGGAGGTAAATCGAGAGCTACGGGCAACGGTTTGATGTGAGGTTTGTTGGAGAAGAAAGAGGAAGAGAAGAGCTTCAAAAAGTTTCACTACGGCATGGTCTAATTCTTAGTGGTTTGGGAGATAGGGAGGAGAGAAGTTTCGGCCATTATGGGTTACATGGTGCGGCTGAATCACGATGAGGAAGAAGAAGGACCGACTTTTATTTTATATTATTATATTAGGTTAATTTAATTATTATTTAATTAGCCCGTTTAAGCCCGTTTTGGCCCGAACTCAGATTTAGGCCCAACGACTGTCATTCCTACCATTTAGCCCCCATTTCGAACTCATTTAGACATGTCTCATCAGCCCAAACTGTCATCTAGGCCTCCGTTTCGCAGTTTTAAAATTTAAGTCTTTATTTCTAATTTTTCCGTACAAATAATTTTACCGGGGACACAAATTAACTCAGAAAAATCCAGAAAAATTATTTTTGGCTTTCTTATGTCAATACGGTTCTAACAAAATTTATTTCGTCGAATTCTGAGACTTTTTGAAAAATGGCTATTTTTAAGGCGTTCAAATTTAACTGAAAAAGTCAAAACACATTTCATTTCGCCACGCTCACATATTAATTCGAAAAATTCTGAAAATTGAAACCTAGCAATAATTTGACATTCCGGTTCCAACAAAAGTGGTTTCGTCGAAAACCGAGGTCGTTTGAAAAATGACTATTTTTAAGGCCAATATATTTAATATTAAAAATATATTTTTAAACAAATAAATCCCGAAACTCAAAATATATAAGTGTTTACTGTTTTTCAATGTAGAAACATCATTCTGAACTCAATGGAAGTGGTTTCGAGTTCAAATTCCTTCGTATGCAAAAAGTAGCATTTTGACCTTATAAATTTCATAGCGACCTCTCTAAATATTGAATTGGCCATAACTTTTGATTCCCGTTATGAAATTTCGATTTTTCGGATTCGTTGGAAAGGTATTTTTAAATAGATTCTAATATTTTTGGTTTCACTAAAATCTGTTAAATTTTGCATCCTGCACGGTCAGTCAAAGTTCAAGTTTGACTTTTCAAACTACGCGTTATTTCTAACTCTTTTTATAATAAAAATTAAATCATTCATTCTAACTTCGATTTAAATCAAATTTGATCATTATTATTTAAATAAATTATTTTATATTGTCAAATTCATTAAAATTTCTTAAAATAAAAATTTTAAATTGGTCCTGATTTTGCGGGTTGTTACAATCGCCCCCACTTAAAAACTTTTCGTCCTCGAAAAGGAACGTAGCTAAAAATTGTAAAATTAACTATCTTAATTTTAAATTTTTAATGGTTAGTTATCTTTTCAAAATATATATAACTTTATATATATAGAAATCATATTTCACAAAATATATTATAAATATCAAAAATACGTTAATTATAAATTCGTAACTCTGAACTCGTTCTAGGGCATTACTAACCCCATCTCTAACGAGTTTACTCATTCTAGGATACTACTGATCCTATCTCTAATGAGTATTCTTATTGGATATTACTAATCCAATCTCTGATGAGTCTTTTGTCCAGTTCTAACAAGTTGTACCCCAAAGATTTGAGCTAACCAGAGCTCTGATACCAACTGTAAAGACCCGCAAATTCTCACCCTTTGAATCGACCATAAACCACACAGGTCTAACCCAAAAAGTGAAAATCTACGAATACTTTAACTTTGGGCATACAACATATTAAAACAACAACAGAAGACTTTTATAACATATCATCATATAATGTTACATCAGAGTACAGAATATACATATCAGAGTACATTGGAATATAATTACAGCGGAAGATAAATACAAAAAAAGTAATATACTGCAACGAAAGAACACAGCGGAAGACTCTCTATCTCTGGACACAGCTTTAAGCTTCAACCCAGAATCCTGTTTAATATATCTGCAAAAATAGCTACTCGACTGCCCGTGTGGAAAATATGGGCACCCGAGTTTGCCAGTGGACAAAACTACAGGTCAGTCATGGGACTGGTGTGAGAATTCTACTTAACCTATATAATATAATAAGGCTAATCACAGGACCACGCCACTTTCGCGGAACGGGTTTTCTCCTATAGATTGCCAGTGCATGACTAAAGTAAATCGTCAAAATAGCGCAATGCTTTTTAGAAAAATGAAACCATTATAAGACCCAAGTCCCATCACACAATGCAACGCAAACCGGAGGATAGGGTTTTACCTTATAATGATCAAAAAATGCTTGATACGATAAACACGATATTATATAATAATAGCGTGCAACCAATTTGAAGTACATCAAAGTAAATGTATCAATCCTAGACGGCATGAGTGCCCCATCCCACTATGTCGCCATATATAGGTATACAATCAAAACCGCGTGATGTCGTATTGGAAATTTGGGTTTCCATCTGAGTCAAGGCTAGGGAGGAGATCCTTACCGATTCGAGACACTCTAGCAATGCCCCAGGATTGGTACTCTGTCCAACCCTTGGATCCTGCAGGGCCGGTCCACACTTACTTTTGTGGATTGGCAATTCCTGAACACACGCTTCCCGGTCCTTTTGGACCTATACTACGGCCAGTAGCGACCGCATAAACCGAGGCCTCGAACAATCCAACAACCACAATGAATAAATGCCAGCGCTGGTAGGTCCCTGGCACCACTCTAGCTAGAAAGAAACGTGCGCACTCCCTGCGTTCCCTTCTCCCGTTTTAGACTCTACCGGGCTGTGAGGCTCGCGAAGTCACGTTATACACAAAGCTATGCCTAAATAGACTATGCTTTGATCATCCCACAAGGCTCTGCTTTGCAACAATAAGCCTTGTTCAAGTGCAACTTGGCATACCACATCAACAACTCATATCATGCGATCGGTAATTATTTAACATACAAAAGGGTGTTAAGCAAGAGAATAAATCCTCCGCCACCATGCATTTATATATTAAATAAAAACCGATTTAATTACATGAAATAAATTTGTCAGGCATGCTATCCATTTACAAGTCCGTTCTGGGTCTGAACGAAACAACGTATCCGTCGATCTCCAGTACGTCTGGAAGATCATCACTTTTACCTTGCCTTGGGGGATCAGTCCCAATTCAAGATATCAGTCACCATCAACCAAACGATGTGAAGCTCCCCGGTCTTCAGTCACCGTCTTCATCTTCGACTCTTGATCGTCGTGATGATTATTCAGAATGGGTTAGACCCGGTCTTTCTGAATAACTCGCGTATTCTTAATTAAAATCAACCATACGCCACATTCCAACTTTGAATATCCTTTTAAATAAAAATCATTATTTATGTTAAAAGGGTTCTCATTAATTATATCAAAGATAAAATAAATTACATTTTTAATCTTTCTAAAAAGATTTATTAATATTCCAATTTTGATTTAATTTATAAAATAGATTTATAAATTTCAAATAGTAATTTCAATGTAAATTGGATTAAAGGATAATGTTATTTAAAACATCGTCCACTGCAAATCCAATCTACATATCAATCACCAAACATAATGGCTAAAATCTAATAATCTTAAATAAAAGGTTTATCCTAAAGATATTAAATCATTACTATATAAAAAAAAACATATTTTAAAATAATCAATGAAATATTCTATATATAAAAGATTCTGAATGTAAAATATACTTTATAATACAAAATCTTTTATTTTACAAAAATTCTTTTATTTTATAAAAGTTCTTTATTTAAAAAGAAATTCTGCATTAGAATAAGACTCAACCATGTACCATATAATTTGGGTCATATGGATTTCATACATTTCATGTATAGGGTAATAACAAGAAAATAATTCTCAATCCATCCATTAACAACCAGAGTGACAATGTCAACTGTGTGAGCATTAAAATAAAACAATAACGCTCATCGCAGCCTGTCGATCAATCGATAGACATATAATTAAACATTGGGATTTGTGTTAGTCAAGTATCGTCCCAATACCCGTGTGGGGTTTTCAGCCAACAACAGTTCATATAAATAAATCAATATAGAATTGGTTAATAGGTTTAACCAATTTCACTTTCACTTAACATGTCACTTATATCAAGTAAAATGTATTTTACTCTTATGACTTCCCTATATACTTCTAAAGTTACATAAACAGTAATTTATTTATATAGCTTTATTGCGGATGACAAATGGAATATATATATTCCATTGTATTTGTATGAAGTTTCTTACCAATACTTTTCATTGTATATTTTGACCAACAATACAATTGTATATTAGAATATAAATTCTAGTGCAAGTTTGCAAATAAAAAATTGGATTTTTATTTGCGTATAAATTCTACTGTATATTATGCAAATAAAAGTGATTCTCATATCTTCTCAAAATTTCTGTTTTCAACAAAGATGAGTAAAGTGATACCCTCATTTTGTTAACGATTATATTTCAACAAATACAATGTAAATAAAAGTGTGTTTCTAATCTTGTACTTTTATTTGTACATAAAACACAAATAAAAGTGTATCTCGTGTATTTGTCTTTTTATTTGACAAAACAATGTTAATAAAAAGGTTCCTTTATATCTTTTACTTTTTTTTAACAAAACAATGGTAAATAAAATGTCTTTTTAACTCTTTTACTTTTATTTAACAAAACAATGACAAATAAAAGTATAATTTCTTTCTATGCTTTATTTGCATCTAAAAATGCAAATAAGAAATATAACTCTCTTTTTTTTTACTTTTCTTTACAATAGAAAATGTAAATAAAATGGTTCACACAATTTTGTTATTTTTCTTTACAATAGAAAATATAAATAAAAGGATTCACATTATTTTGTTCTTTTTCATTACCATAGAAAATGTAAATAAAAAGATTCTCATTATTTTGTTTTTTTTTTACAAAGGAAAATGTAAATAAAAAGATTCTCATGTTCCTGTTCTTTTTTTTATCGCACCAAAAATGTCGATAAAAATGAATCACTAACATTGTCTATTTTTATCGCACCAAGAATGTCGATAAAAATGAATCACTAACATTGTCTATTTTTTATCGCACCAAGAATGTCGATAAAAATGACAACACTAACCATTCTATTTTCACCGCGTTCAGAATGACGATAAAATATTCAACATTAACTATTCTATTTTTACCGCATTCAAAATGACGATAAAATATTCAACATTAACAATTCTAGTTTTCCTACTATAGAAAATGTAAATAAATATATTTCTAGGTTCTATTCTTTTTATTTACATAAGAGAATGTAAATAATTGCATTTTCAATTTCTATTCTTTTACTTACATAAGAAAATGTAAACAAATATATTTCTAAATTTTTATCATACCGTTAGAACTCATATATAAATTACATAGAAAAATGTCATTTTTATTTTATCGTTCAAATTCACCTCTGAATTACATAGAAAAATGTAATCTTTATTATGCGATGGGAATTCATATTTTAATTACATAGAAAAATGTAATTCCTATCATACGACATAAATTCATATTTAAATTATATCTAAAAATGTAGTTTTTATCCTACAACGCAAATTCACATTTTAATTACATGAAAAAAATGTAATTTGCATTCTACCGTTATTATTCATCTCTAAATTACATAGAAAAATGTAATTTAAATCATGCAATGTAAATTTACCTTTTTATATCATAGAAAAATGCAATTTTTGTCATACGGTGCAAATTCATATATAAAGCACATATAAAAATGTAACTTTTGTTATGCAAAGTAAATTCACCTTTTTAATTACGTCTAAAAATGTAATTTTATTCATACGGTGGAAATTCATTCATAAATAACATATAGAAAATGTAATTTCTTTCATACGGTGAAAAATCATTCATAAATAACATATAAAATGTTATTTATTTCGTACGATGAAAAATTATTCATAAATAACATATAAAAATGTTATTTATTTCATGCGATGAAAAATCATTCATAAATAACATATAAAAATGTTATTTATTTCATGCTGTGGAAATTTATTCATAAATTTCCATAATAAAATATGTTTTATTTCACACAATGTAAAAACATCTTCTTTTTATGTACAATGAAAAAATATCATCTTTTGATATTTATAATATATTAACTTTACTATTTTACGATGTAAAAATATGATCTTTTATATTTTACAAAGTAAAAATATCAACTTTACTATTTTCCAATGTAAAAATATGATCTTTTATATTTTACAAAGTAAAAAAAATATGACTTCTTCTATTTTACAATGAAAAATAATAACTTCTTCTATTTTACAGTGAAAAATATGACTATTTCTATTTTACAATGAAAAATATGACTATTTCTATTTTACAATGAAAAATAATAACTTCTTCTATTTTAAACATAAAAAGATTGTCTTTTTTTTTTCATCGTCAAAATTTCATCTTTTTGTTTTCGATATAAAAAGATTGTCTTTTATTCTAAACATAAAATATTGTCTCCTTATTTTCAACATAAAAAGATTTAGCTTTTTTTTTATTACAATCAAAAAACAAAGTTGTAATTTTTGTAACCAAAATCAAAGTTGCAATCTTTGCAAACAAAATCAAAGTTGTAATCTTTGTTAACAAAAGCAAAGTTGTAATCTTTGTTAACAAAAGCAAAGTTGTAATCTTTGTTAACAAAAGCAAAGTTGTAATCTTTGTTAACAAAAGCAAAGTTGTAATCTTTGTTAACAAAAGCAAAGTTGTAATCTTTGTTAACAAAAGCAAAGTTGTAATCTTTGTTAACAAAAGCAAAGTTGTAATCTTTGTTAACAAAAGCAAAGTTGTAATCTTTGTTAACAAAAGCAAAGCTGTAATCTTTGTTAACAAAAGCAAAGTTGTAATCTTTGTTAACAAAAGCAAAGTTTAAAATTTTATAAAGTTTTAATCTTTATAAATAAAAATTAAAAGATTTCATGTTTTATAAAATAACAAAGATCCATTTTATACAAACAAAAACAAAGATTCATTTTAAAGATCTAATCTTTATTAATGTTATTCATTTCAAAATAAAAATCAAAACTTTGATTTGTAAATCATGATAAAAGATTAAAATTTTACCTATAAATCAAAACAAAAGATAAAAAAAATTTATTATCATCTTTCTACTAGACATCGAATAACAATTCCCACAATCAATTACAACACCAATCATATAATACGTCAATAACAATACAAGCCACAAACATCAACTTCCACCATTTAACCATTCAATCCATACAACATTCATTTTGCATAATGATAATAAAATTAAATTAAATTAATTATATAAATATAAAAATAAAATAAAATATAGAATCTCACCTTGCTTGTTTCTGAAATGAAGCGATTCAAATCAGATCTCGTGTGTGGAGTCACAGCGGTTACGGATCTGAAAGGTTTCAAATTGAAATTTATGTAAAAATTAGAATTCTGGCCTTTAACAACTGACACAGTGACGCTTAAAAGCGTGACAAAATCTGAAGCTATGTACCTCAAATTTTCAGAAATGTTCAAAACTTTGAATGCGGATTTCGGGAGCTATAGTCGACGGTTTTACGAACGGTTTGCGGGAGATTGAAGAGCTACGAGAGGGCTATCTTCACCGAGAAAATGGAGAGGTGCGGCTACATGTATGAAGGGCGGCGGCAGCATAAAGGCGGCGGTTTCGGGGAGGTAAATCGAGAGCTACGGGCAACGGTTTGATGTGAGGTTTGTTGGAGAAGAAAGAGGAAGAGAAGAGCTTCAAAAAGTTTCACTACGGCATGGTCTAATTCTTAGTGGTTTGGGAGATAGGGAGGAGAGAAGTTTCGGCCATTATGGGTTACATGGTGCGGCTGAATCACGATGAGGAAGAAGAAGGACCGACTTTTATTTTATATTATTATATTAGGTTAATTTAATTATTATTTAATTAGCCCGTTTAAGCCCGTTTTGGCCCGAACTCAGATTTAGGCCCAACGACTGTCATTCCTACCATTTAGCCCCCATTTCGAACTCATTTAGACATGTCTCATCAGCCCAAACTGTCATCTAGGCCTCCGTTTCGCAGTTTTAAAATTTAAGTCTTTATTTCTAATTTTTCCGTACAAATAATTTTACCGGGGACACAAATTAACTCAGAAAAATCCAGAAAAATTATTTTTGGCTTTCTTATGTCAATACGGTTCTAACAAAATTTATTTCGTCGAATTCTGAGACTTTTTGAAAAATGGCTATTTTTAAGGCGTTCAAATTTAACTGAAAAAGTCAAAACACATTTCATTTCGCCACGCTCACATATTAATTCGAAAAATTCTGAAAATTGAAACCTAGCAATAATTTGACATTCCGGTTCCAACAAAAGTGGTTTCGTCGAAAACTGAGGTCGTTTGAAAAATGACTATTTTTAAGGCCAATATATTTAATATTAAAAATATATTTTTAAACAAATAAATCCCGAAACTCAAAATATATAAGTGTTAACTGTTTTTCAATGTAGAAACATCATTCTGAACTCAATGGAAGTGGTTTCGAGTTCAAATTCCTTCGTATGCAAAAAGTAGCATTTTGACCTTATAAATTTCATAGCGACCTCTCTAAATATTGAATTGGCCATAACTTTTGATTCCCGTTATGAAATTTCGATTTTTCGGATTCGTTGGAAAGGTATTTTTAAATAGATTCTAATATTTTTGGTTTCACTAAAATCCGTTAAATTTTGCATCCTGCACGGTCAGTCAAAGTTCAAGTTTGACTTTTCAAACTACGCGTTATTTCTAACTCTTTTTATAATAAAAATTAAATCATTCATTCTAACTTCGATTTAAATCAAATTTGATCATTATTATTTAAATAAATTATTTTATATTGTCAAATTCATTAAAATTTCTTAAAATAAAAATTTTAAATTGGTCCTGATTTTGCGGGTTGTTACACGCCACACAGGCCTTTCCATTCAAAAAGAAATGTTTTGAATTTTTCCTTTTTAAAATATCTCCTATTTATAAATATCCCAATTTATAAATATTCCTTATTTATAAATATTTAAATTTATAAATATCTCTTATTAATAAATATCTCATTTTATAAATATGCTATTTTCAATATCATTTTGAAAATTCTCCTTTATCCACATTCCGGTATGTCATGGTATTCAATCATATCAAATCACGATGTCTAATCTCATCCATACACACACAAATCAACAACAGGTTATAATTCACATCATATATTAAAATATATGAAAAACAATAAAATAACTGTTGAGGAATCCAGTCAGATTCCTCCAACCTGTTTCCCTGCATCGCAGATGTTAGACAATATAGATAACATCACTTTCAGCTCCATATGGTATATTCTGTTAAACAGAACCAATATAGAAATTTAACTAATTGACTAGCAGTTCAATCAAATAATCAATACACAGTCAAACAGACAATTTTTAACTGTTCTAACAATACAACATGAAATTATAAACTGTTCAGAGTTAGTGAGATTTACTCACAGTTGCGCGTTAGTCGTTAAATAACGATTTGCGTTATTTGATTCAGTCGGACAATTTATTTCGCCATAAATTGTAACGAGCTCCAATTGACTCGCGGTCAGTTCCATTGTGTTGCTCCCGTCCATACGATCCTGTTGGATCTTGTTTCGCTGAGTTTCGATACCGTATGGTAAAGTTATGAATTTACGAAGTTGGTACACTTTTAAATAAATTAAAAACATGGCTTTTTAATTAAACTTAGGCTTTATACCTGTTTCCGGCCCACCTACGTTATAAAAACCCTCACCCTCACATATTTTCTTGGCCCATGTTTTACAAATCCTTTATTCCTCTTCTAAATCTGCTTCCTCCAGTAAATTCCCAACCCGTTGACCGACGCCAACCACTTCCATGGCCACCCAATGTCGTCGCGGCCTCCACCATCTAACTCAGCACCATCCTCTCATCTCGATTACCCTCCCAAACCTCAACTCGACACCTCTCCAGAAGGATAGCGATTCCCGTTCGAACCTGCTGACCACGGACCGACCTCGACACACAGAAAATCCGCCGAACTCTCCCATAGCGCCACCATCTGTTGCGCCTTGTCGTCCTGAGCTCCACCAACACCTCGATTCTACCTCCGTCCCCTCCTATCTCGAACCACGTCGAGCCTTAGTCCGCTGCCTCCAAACCCAGTGAACATATATGGTATTCGAACCCAATAAAAACCACACCAAAGAGAAGAGGACCTCAACAGAAAACAATATCCTCTTGTTTTGGATTTTCCTTTGAAAGAAAATGGTGGCTCACTTTCGATCAGAACGAAAGGGAAATTAGGTTTTAGAATTTGCAGATGTATTTATAGGAGAATTTTCTTTAGTTTATGAGGATGTGGAAGTTCTGTTTCCATTTGCTAAGTGGTGGCTGTGGACTAAAGCATGTGTTCTATTCTATACCCTGTACTAATAAATGTTGGTGTCACGGTATTCACTTCCATTAGGTTGTCGTGATCGTCCAACTATAT
Source organism: Allium sativum (assembly GCA_030737875.1). NCBI lineage: Eukaryota > Viridiplantae > Streptophyta > Magnoliopsida > Asparagales > Amaryllidaceae > Allium > Allium sativum. Next base: position 399,220,887 of record CM060926.1, on the reverse strand, counting down.
AAGTATATATATTTTTACGGATTGTTTTATTTATTCCTTCTTTTTATTTTGTAAGTTATGTACCTTGATATACTCAAATATTTTTGCGTACGAGCCGCTACCGACAGAACTAAAAACACCTTTGTGACGAGCGAGGTGTCCCGACCCCAAAAATATAATAATACCGGTAGGTGGACTCATATTTTGAAACTTCAAACTATTGATTTCAGGGTGCGAAATACTTCAAATAAAAAAAATCGCTTATTAAATTAATTAAAAATTACAGTAAAATTCTAAAAATTATTTTATCACTATTTCCCAAAAGAACCTTGTCTAAATTCAAAGCCGATCTCAAGTAATATCGAATAAACAGTTATGGTTGATAAATGATACTATAGCGACTTTTCTGAAATTTGATTTGGACATATCTCAAAATTTAAACGACGAAATCCCAATTTTTCTCTTCCACTAGAAAGATATACCCCACCAGCTCCACACGTTTCTTGTTTCACTGAAATCCGGCTTAAAACGAATCCTGGACATTCAGTTGAAGTTCGAATCGCCAAATAGCGAACTGCAGCGCCATTTCAAGCTCGTTTATAAATATATTATAAACTATACGTTCCACTGTCGTCGATTCAATATATTCGTTATTATATTTCGAATCGAAACTCAACCACATCTCGTATACTATACAATTCACACTCTATTGTGAATTCTACTATTTCTGACTATTTTGATATTTATAATTTATTATTTATTATAAATCTTAATTAAATATTCAATATTATTTAATTCACGTTCTCGATATCGATAAATCGATATTTAATAATTAAATAAATAAATTATTCAACAGCTAAAAATGCGGGTCACTGCATATTTTCTGAGCTCTGATATATTTTATATCCGTATCTTTTCTGAAGGATACCAGAGCAACCAACATGGGTTTCGATGGATTAGAACTTTATACAAAAATTCGGTCTATAAGAATAGAGGTTGTTACAGTAGAAAAGAAGAAGAAAATTCCGTTTGAAGTATAATTTAAATATTTTGATATATGTATAAATTTTGGTCTATAGGAAATAAAAGTTATATTTCTAAAATAAAATAAAAAGGAAGAAATGTAGTATAAATAATGAAACCTAAAAATAAAGGTGATAGATGATCAGACAAAAGCCAGTGTAAACAAAGTTATACTTGTTAGAATTAAATAAGTTATTTTATTTTATAAAAAAATAGAGTTAAATTTATGTTCTTTTCTAATAAGAATTAAATTTAGAAATTAGTTAAAGTCATGTTGTTTGAACTAAAATCAACAATATGATGTGGTTGATGGAAAAACAACCGATCATTTACATTGTGAAATTTTATTTAATCGACTTGGGTCGATAAATATATTTTAAATCAAGAAGTAATTTAAAAGTCAAACTAATGACAAGTAAGTCAAATACTGAATTCTATGGAAATATGAGTTTATATAGTAACCAAATTGGCAGAATTTGACCCTGTAGTAATATAGATCAAGTGAAATCGAATTTAATGTGATAAATGAGTCCAGAAGGAAAGGATATACACAGCCCAAAGTGACCAATGTAAGTAGCAAATTTTTTGTAGATAAAAATGGTTGGGAGGGAATCAGTAAAAAAGAAATTGGTAAGATCGATATCGATAAGTTTATTACGAAGTTCAAAAATAAATGGAATAAATAAAGAATTGGAAGGAGATGTTGGATAAAGTTAAAGACAGGAAAGTATCGTTCACTTTCCTTTTTTAAAAAAACTTATATAAATTAATTGAATTATTTATTCATATAAAGAAAGGAAATAAAACTTATATTTTTCTTAAAGTAGGAATTATAAAGATACAATTATAATCAATGAAAATAAAAAGGGATTCTTAAACTGAATTGAATATTAGATAGAGGCGATTTGGAAACAATCATTTTCCAAGATCAGATAATTTATGAATGATGTTTATTTAAATCGTTGAATTGTGATAGAAAAGATCTATTGTGATGATTAATGTAATGATTGAATTGATTGTAATACTGTGATATGACCTAATAAACATGTTTAGTTTAAATTAAAAACTTACATGTCTTATTTAGATTTAATCAAACTACTTTTGAAATTTGGAAATTTATATATAATAAGTTCAATAGATAAATTCTGATAACCAATATTAATATTGAAATTGTTTGAATATGATAACCAGACTCCTTTAAAGTATACCTTGTCCCTAAAAGATAATAACATTCATCTTTTCAATGAGGCCGGGATTGTTTTTCTTAATGAAATCCAAATACCACTTTATTTCGACCTAGGTGTTGATTTATTCGAAGTCAAGTCGAAACCGTTGAAGGAGTTTATGCATGGGCTGTTATGTTGATCCTATGTATAAATTGCCGAAGATGGGTTTACAGGATAGTGCCTTCGGTTTGTCCAGTCCGAGGATAACTTGTATGGATGAATGTCTGAAAAAGTATGCCTAGCAGATCGCGTAAGTTGATCTCTCAAACTATGTTTGGTGGCATAGGAATTCGTTTCTCTTAGCTTTATGCTTATGGTTTCGGGGAAATCAATTTTTTATTTAACGGGTTTGAAGATGTGGCATTCAAAGTGAATGAAGACGTAATATATCTAAAGATAAGTTTTGACCTCAAGCCTCACAACCGGGAAATGACAAAAATTGGGAAGGCAACATGGTTAAGTGGGTTGCTCCCAATTACGGTGTGTTGTCACCATCTAGAAAATATTCATTTCGTTAATATTTCCGCTTCTGTATCTCCCGGGAATGGTTATATTGTTACCAACTGTAAGGTGACAATATATTTGATACACTCAAGAGAAATGAGTGATCGATCATGTGTGGCCGGGTAGCTAGATGTTCTTGTTGAACCCAGTGTATTTCCCTCTAGAGATACACTATCAAAAGGTGGTTCCATACCTTGTCATAGTTGGAAATCCATTACCCAACAAGTGCTTGCAGTTTTGATTGTATGCTATATATGTAGAACGTGAGATGCAAGCGTTCTGCTAGATTGTTATTTATTTGTTTTAGACACTATTATAATATAAGAAGAGTTTTAATATAAATATGTTTTGGGTTATCGTAAGGGTAAAACCATCCGTGTTTATGTGTGGATCGGTCTTTTGATTATCTTTTCTTTCGAAACAATTTGAAAGTTAAATCAAGTATTGTGGAGTCTCATAAGGAAAAAAACCGTTTTGTGTTTTACGGCATGGTCTTACGAGATATCTTGTAATTATCAACTATTTTAAAAGCGTTTACGCACACCAGTCCCATGACTAACCCAGAGTTTATTTTCTATATTTTCCCTAAACTCTTGGGTGCACAAATTTGTATGGATTGTCAAGTAGTGCAGGATTTTACAGATTTTTCCGGAGGAGCTGGGAGCAGGAGGCTCAAACATTAAATATATAGAGTTTATTTCCACTGTTATGTATATATGATGTACTTGAAGTTGTATGTAAGTTCAAATACAGTTTTGTAATTCTTAAAGTAATGTTATATAATATATCTTATTCATTTTGCCGTGAGATCATACCTATTCTGATTCTATTATGTTGTGTTGTTCTTTTCTTCTATTCTAACTTATCTATATTTTCCCATCTTATAATTTCATTCGTCGACGTCTGTGTTTTAGTTTTCTTTGAGTTGACTTGGGTTGTATTTGGTCGGCTCAAAGGTTACCGAAATTCGGGTCGTCACATTTGTTATCAGAGCTTAAGGCCGAGTAATAACCTTGGCTCTGTGGCGCAACTCGATAAGGATGGGGTTAGTAATACCCTTGATTGAGTATGAGTTCATATATATGAGCTCGTATTTGTTAATTGATGTAAAAACTATTTTATACTATGTTGATTAGTTTGTCTAGTGGCGTAAAAATTCTGGTCGATACAGGGTGCACATTGTATCAAAAAGCATTTATAAACTCTTGGACAAAGTACTTTGACACAGTATTATTTTAAAAGCTGGGTAGATGAAATAATTTTACCCAAAATTATATTTTTGTTATAAAAGGATAACTTTTTGAGATTATTATTATATATGGATGTGTCAATGGTTGTTATTATAATCAAATAAGATTATAAAAATTGAAATGGTTATATAGTGAACCAAATTGAATTTGTATAAGAATAAAATATACAAATAAGAGAAACTGGGAATTGTTTGGGTAAAGTAAGAAGTTTTGGGAAAATTCAAAAGCTGTGAATTTACAATAGGATTAAGAAATGTGATTTCAAACTGGTTTGGAATAAAAACTGGAAATTTGGATTCTGGAATTCCAAAATTCAACTAGAGTAGGTTAAATCAGATTGGAGTTTAAAAGAAGAGAAATTGTTTGAACAAGTTTAATTCAAGCTAATGATGTCAACAAGTTTTGGAATTATTTTACAAATGTAATAAAATAAAATTCTAAAATAGAAAATTGGTAATATAAGCTAAGATATGGAATTGGAACCTAACTGGAGATTGGATTAGTTATATGATTTTCTGGGTGTCGATCTGATGCTAATTTCGGTCTTCGGGATTGATATTTAGGGAATTATTTTCTTTCCAATTTTGCGGTCAGGGACTGATGAATGATTGTATTGTATGTTATGCAATGTTTAGGTAGAAAACTGTGTGTTTGGGATGCCCGGTTTGTTGTAAATATGAGGGGATGAATAGTGTATGTGTTTTGTTTTAAGTCTATGACTAGATATGAAACTGGAATCTCCTCATTACTTTAATTTCGAGGATGAAATTTTTTAAGGGGTAGATTGTAACGAACCAGTTTTTGGCTAATTTTGTTTAACCATAATTTATTTATTTATTGAATAATTAATATAGTTGAGTAAATTGGATTTATCTATTAGAGAATATTTAATGATCTTTTTATAAAATGCTATATGTATATAATCCTTTATATTATTTAGTTCCTTAACAAATATGTGTATACATATATATGTATAAAGCGGTAGGTAGTGTTTTGTTCTATTTTATATTTTATAATGGTTGTGAATTAAAATAAGTTACCACTTAAGTAAAATTAATGAGATAACTTAAGTAAGATATAGTTCACTTCATAAGCAAGGAATGCTTATATAATAAGGGATTTAACATGTTCTTATGTACCATAGATCCACCATTCAAAACATTAATGGGACATGTGCATATATATTCTTATCAATTAATCTTTGTTTAATTTATATAGGCTTTACATTTATAGTTGGGAAGCCCGGCAGGTGATTTAGTGTGTTCATGGTATAAGTCTGCACATGGATGGCACAAAATATGCCCATCTTGACATGGCCATGCATATGCATTCATATCCGGATATATTTGTGTATAAAATCATATGACATTCCTTTTTTGATCACAACTATAGTAGCAGCCAAGATGTTGATATATGTCTTTCATCCCACCAGTTTGCACATAGCATATGTACTGCATTTACTAGGCTACCATGAATTGTTACTTCAATCAACTATGCACCCAGCTAATACCTAGAGATGCATTTCCATTAAATCAAACATAAACGGATACACAAACCATAGCTTCATCCTTTTCAAATCACTACATACACATAGCTAGGTTCCTTTCAAAGAGACTACACACCAATACACAATTATATATGCACAACTACATTTACTGACAAAATCAGCTGATACCATTCTCTATTACAATACACGTCTGTATGTGTATATAACCCAGAGAGAAAACAATTTAAATTTTTATAGTGTACAGTTGTTGTTTTAACAAAGCAAAACTGCCTTTGCTAGCTACATTCTTAAAACAATACCAGGCATAACTAAACACCCTAGCTACATATAGACTCATTCCCTTCAATCAATCAACATATACACAGCTAGATGATGGCTCCACTTCCATCAGTCTTAGTAGAAATAGTTAGGACCTCCCATTAGGCTATGAGTTTTCATTTCATGCAAGTCCATCAAAGTCCATTTTTCTTCTTCTTTTTTTCATTTCTTGCTCTTATAAATATCTATACGAGCTACTGCATATCACCACATTTTTATTTGAACTAAAACTGGAAGGGGAAATAGAAGTAAAACACGGCAAGATATTTTTAGAAATGTTAGGAACCCTGGACTTGTGAGCTGAAAACAAAGAGCAAGAGTAAAAGCAAAGGACCTAAAATAATTTGAGTAAACTCCGATATTTTCAATTCTTTTGATCATCACTAGAATATCATTTGTTGACTTATTTATATATGCGGAATTGCATATAACATGTGGTATATTCATTTTGGTTGTATGATGAAGACAAGCTCTTTTAACCATTTTGAAATGCTCCAGTATGTGAACATAGTAAAAATACCCTCCTATGTTATTTTAAGGAGAACAAAACTGTGATTCTGGACATTTATGGGATATAGAATATTTTGGAATATTGTGTGCACCATCTGTAGTATAGTTTTCAGTTATTTGGAACTTAAAATACAGGGTATAATCGTCAATATAAAAGGTAATACATAGTTGCAGAATATAGTAAGATATAATGTTACTAATACAAAAAATAAATGGTGTACAGAGAATTTGGCTGAACAACAAAATAAGAAAAATAAAATAAATACAATCAGTATGGAATCTACAAAAAGCAAGTTATAGATGATATGCCTGGGAATGATGCCTTGTATGTGAATGACAGTGGATTTGGTGTATAAGGTCAGGAGGTGGAATGACATGTGTGAGGGTGGACTAAGTGGTTGCAGGTCGACGCGATAGTGTGTGCATGCGCACTGATGCACAGAGGTGTGTGAAACACCCTAACCTCCATTAAGGTCACTCACAAAGGGAATGCCTTAACTTTGGTGGAGGTTTATAAGTAAAAGTCACAGATAAAACACAAGACAGATATATAAACACATATCTATAAGCAGCGGAAAACAAACAGACTTTTATTTCATCAAATACTTGTTCATACAAAACATTTCCATTATTGTCTCATAATAACTTCCAAAACATTACATCATCATTTCTGTCTTGGTTTTTAAATAAAGAAGCATAAAACATAATTAAAAACTGCATAAATCCCTATGATTGTGTCCAACAGCCATAGCCAAGGAAGGGTGTCCAAACCGTACATCTATTATCTTGAAGCTTGCAAAGAGTCTGACTAAGCTGAGTTGTTTCCTCCCTGTGGACCTGGGAGGGGGGGACGGAAGAAAAGAAGACGAAAGAAAATAGGGTCAGACATAAAGCCTGGTAAGTCTAGTGACTCTTCAGTATGAGAATAAGAGTAAGGGCATGATAGGTATAAACTGGAAACATGAAAGTATCATAAACTAAGATAGAGCAGTTTTGAAACGAATATACTATCGCACCCCTTACTATATGTCCGCACCTACTTGTATTGTCTTAACTGGCACCCCATGCAGGAGGTAAAGCGATCCCCTTTTTCTAAAGATCGGCTCCTACTCGCATAATCATCTGTGTCTTACGGCCCTCAAAGATTGTAGATACCTATGCTGGTCCCACCATAGGGTTTATCAAGTCCCATGGTGGCAGCCCAACACAAAACTAGAAATGCATAGGTTATACTACTGGTGCCCCCAGTGCCCTGTTTGTCTACTCCGAAGTGTGTGCACGGCCGCACTCCGTTAGTGCCCAGTAATTGTGCCCCACCCTACCTAGTTTCAGGGTTCCATGATACCTAATTGGGTTACTGCTGAAATGGGTCCCCGTTACTAGGGTTTTCTAGTCAAACATGTTAAGTGGTTAAGTGTCTGTATTTACCTAACCCCACCCATCATTTTAATTTAACATGTTGAATTGGTTAAGTGTTTTTGGTTAACTTAACCCTACCATCCAGACTTGCTTGTCCTTAGCTTTTTAAAGCACCGACCACTCACATTAGAAAGATATTGTTACGGTTACTGGATGTGCCGGTCGGTTTCGGGCAGGTTTACACCGTAACTCACGCTAACCTCGGGTCCTTATTGGGCTCCATGCTTAACCACCCACATTGGATAGGTATTGTTGTGACTACTGGACAGCCGGGCGGGTCCCGGCATGTTTACATCACAACTCAATCCAACCTCATGTTAAGCATACTCGTATTTTCTAAATTTACATATTTGTCTTTGTTACTTAATATATGTAAATTTGTCAACATTTAAATGTTGTGGCCCACTTTCCAAGTTTAATGTTTTTGGTATAAGAATTTATACCATTCAAGTGCCGCCAATTTTTGGTATGTGACAAACATGCCAATTTCATATATTTTTACCAATTTATGTCAAGTTTTACCAATATTCCCAACGTTACCCCATTTAAATATTAGGCTAACAATCTTATCCAAATTTTCGTTCGCATGGTTTTTAACATATAATATTAGGCTAAAAACTTAGCCTAATTTAGCGCACACAAAATTGGCATAAGGGAATTCATAAACATAAAACATGACATAGGTGTAATCATGGCATTTTTGGCATAGTCAATATGAACATCATAGGTGTGAACTTGCAAAATAGTCAACATACATATATGTGAATTTGCAACATAGACTAAATCATGGGTTTCAACTTATCATGTGAACTTGCATTAAAAAGGGGAATCTAACTAAACAGGTGTCACATGAATTAGCATATGATTTAGACAACCTAAGCCTAAACAAGTTTAGATCTAGGCATAACATCGAACATTACTAGCATATGACAAGAATATGACATGTTCAGTATGTATAATTTTATCACATGTGAACTAGTTCCAAACCATATGTCTAACTACAACATGAAACATGTACTAAAGTGGATCTTGGTATGGATCCAATTAGGAACTTGTAACTTTCTTATAAACATATTAGCATGTATATGAACTTGGGCGTAGAGGTTTTAGCATATATATACATGAAATCTTAATCACATACAACCTATATAATCACATAAACATATAGGTGTCGATTACAACATGAACTATACAACTTGCATGTGATTTTACATGTACAATAGGATCAATATCAACTCAACTATACCACAAACATCACAATACTACAATAATTTCAATACATAGATGTGAATTAACATCGTTGTTACACAATAACACAATTCCATTTCCATTTCCATTTTACATCGAATCAAATTCTAACTTTTATTCACATCGGAAAAATCACTATACTTACAACAAACGACGATCTTGTTTTCTGATTTATGAGTTCTGAATTTCAAATGCTTTCCTTTGGATAGACAAATGTTGATTTGATTCTAGTTTTAACTTTAATTTGGCTCGTCTCTAAGCTTTTCTACAAGTGGAGGCTCCTCTCAGTTTTCTACCGATAGCATGGTGGCTCCGTCTCTAATTTCTTATGTGAATTTAGGTTGTAGTCTTAAGTTGTTTATATAGAATTTCAGATTGATTTGAGCCGTCAGATGATCATAGATGAATCTAGACCATTCACTTCGAGAGGAGCCAACCAAAATGCGACAAGTCAGCCCTAGTGACATAGCCAAGCCTCAGAAATCGACCAAAACTCGACCAGGCCATCCAGGGCCAAACTAGGTCGACTGGGCAGGTCGACCCCCAGGTCGACCTGGTGCTTGGGCGGGAATTTTCCCGCCCAGCCCAGTTTGGGTCTGATTTTCGAAATTTGAACTTCATTTTGAACCGTTTGAATTTTAATTTGAATTCTGAAACTTCCGGTGGTCATAACTCCTTCATACGGAGTCCGATTGATGCAAACTCGGACTCTATCTCAGGCAGAATTCCGAGATGAGCGCAATGGCATAACCTGTTTCCCTTAATTCTTTTATTAAGAATTAATTATACTTAAATTTGTTAATTTACAGTTAACAGAAAATTCAGGGTGTTACATTCTCCCCTCCTTAAAGGATTTCGTCGCTGAAATCTTCAAGTCTAGGAGAACGTAAGTCCTAACTTCCAATCGTCCATCTACTCAGCTATCAAACACAGGCGTCCATTGTCCTTAAAAGACTTCCAATGCTTCATGGTCATATGCATAGTGTGCGTGTATGTCCTTAACTAATGCAAAAATTAGGCGGTCTACTGATTCAGTTGACCTGCTTAATGCGAATCATGTAAGTGTCATGAATCCATTATGTATGCAAATTTTTCCCTACTCATAATTCTACATGAGTGTGCAACCATTCATACAAATGTGACATCCATATGACGACATTTCAAGTTTCAACCACATACAAATATGAATACATATATGCATATGCAGTATGAAGTGACTGAGCCGATCTAAAACCTAGGTTGTGTGTGTATATGCATCCACGAGCAACCACAAGCAACCACTTGCAGCCATCAATCATAACATGTTTCAAATACATGTTTACATCCATTAGTTTCTACCTAAGGTTAAAAGGGTAAGACCAAGGAGATATACCTAAAAAGATAGATACAAGCATAACTTAAGGAAAAAGAGAGAGGCCAAAGATGTACCCTCAAAAAGAAAAGGGTAAGCCGCACGTATTCTGTCCTCAGTTTCCCAAGTTGCGTCTTCCTCAGCATCGCTCCACTAAACTTTGACGACCTTGACTTCGTGGTTGCGTAGCTTTTTCACTTCAGTTCCTATGACTCGAGTTGGAACTCTCCTCACAGTTGCTTCGCGTTCCACTTCGGCTTCTACTAGAATGCTTGGCTCCACCACTTCCGCAGATTCATGTAGACATTTCCGGAGATGAGAAACGTGAAAGACGTTGTGAATTCCAGCCAACCTTTCAGACAGCTCTAATCTATAATCAATTTTCCCAATCTTCTCGATGATAGGGAATGGTCCTACAAATCTTGTGCTATCTTTCCTGTGGATCCAAAGCGAATGATGTTCCTTAAAGGAGATACCTTAAGGAAAACCCTGTCCCCAACCTCAAATTCAAGGTCGGTCCTTCTTTTGTCGGCGTAGGATTTCTGTCTGTCTTGGGCTATCTTCATTCTCCTTCGTATCAAGTCCACTTTCTCTGAAGTCTCTCGAATCATGTCCGGCCCAAGTATAAGTTTGTCGGTAGACTCCCACAAACAAGTTGGTGATCGGCACGGTCTTTCATACAAAGCTTCAAAGGGCGCCATACTGATGGTGGCTTGGTAGCTGTTGTTGTAGGCGAATTACACTAGAGGAAGATGATCCTCCGAAGTCCCTCCAAAGTCAAGAACACATATTCTCAAAAGATCCTCTAATACTCTATTCACCCTTTCTGTCTGACCATCAGTTTGGGGGTGATAGGTCGTGCTCAAGCATAACTGTGTGCCTACAGCTTCTTGCAGACTCCGCTAAAATTCACTCGTAAAGATGGGATCTCTGTCACTCACTATGTTGGAGGGTATTCCATGGAGTCGAACTATTTCCTTGAGATAAAGAGAAGCTAGAGACAAGGCAGTCCTTCTACTCTTGATAGGTATAAAGGGGGCACTTTTAGTGAGCCTGTCCACTATTACCCAAATGCTAGTATTTCCCCTTCTTGACCTAGGCAACCCATCAATGAAGTCCATTGAAATGCTATCGCACTTCCATTACGGGACTTCTAGAGGATGATGCAGTCCTCCAGGTTTCTTTTGTTCCGCTTTGACCTATTGGCATGTCAAGCACTTAGAAATGAAATCTGCCACGTCCTTCTTCATGCCGCTCCAATAGAAAACTCTCTTTACGTCTTTGTACATCTTGTCTCCACATGGATGTATTGTCATCTTGGAATGATGTGCTTCCTCGAGAACCATCTTTACCAAATCCCTTGCTTGTGGGACGCACAGTCTTCCATCTCGTCTTAGCCAACCCTTATCATCGATGGAGTACCTATTGAGGTGACTGGAAGTTTCACCCCTAATTAGTTTATCAATCACATCCACAAGCTTAGGGTCTTCACGTTGTGCAGCCCCTATTGAGTCTAAAAGAGTGGGCCGTACTTCTAGAGATGCCAATAAACCAGGTATAAAATCTAAGGAAGGCCTAAAGTCGAAACTGGCTATATACTCCAAGCTTTGCCTTTCTACAAAGAGAGTGCTTAGGGTCAGCTTCTTTCTGCTCAACGCGTCTGCTACTACGTTGCCTTTGCCGGGAGTATAGGAAATCTTAAAGTCATATGAGGCAAGGAACTCCATCCATCTTTGCTGCCTTAAGTTAAGATCTTTCTACGAGAAGAGATATTTCAACGATTTATGGTCAGTATATAATTCAAACTTCTCACCTAGGAGATAATGGCGCCAAGACTTAAGCGCAAAGACGATGGCGGCCAACTCAAGATCGTGGGTTGGGTAGTTCTTTTCATGAACTTTCAATTGTCTTCCACCATAAGCTACTACCCTCCATTCCTGCATTAGAACAACGCCAAGCCCCGTACCACAAGCATATGTATATACTGTGAACATCTTGCTTCCATCAGGCAAAGTCAAAACTGGGGCTGTTGTAAGAGCCCTTTTTAAGCGTTGGAAGGCAATATCACAGTCCAAATCCCAAGCGAATGCTAGATTATTCTTTGTTAGCCTTGTGAGTGGAGCTGAGATTTTCGCGAAATCCCTAATGAACTTTCGGTAAAAACCGGCTAGCCCGAGAAAGCTTCGGACTTCGGTTGCATTTCTTGGTGTCTTCCAATCTTGCACTGCCACCACTTTCATGGGGTCTACAGCCCCTCTTTGGACACTATATTTCAAAGAAATTTGACCTCTTCTCTCCAAAAGTGGCATTTGGAGAATTTGGCTTTTAGCTGATATGCACGGAGAGTATCCATGATCTCCTTCAGATGCTGAGCATGTTCTTCCTCATTCTTTGAGAAGATCAAAAAATCGTCTACGAAATCCATCACGAATATATTGAGGAATTCTCTGAGCACCCTGCTCATTAGGTCTACGAAATAAGCGGGTGCATTTGTCAAGCCGAAAGGCATGACAAGCTACTCGAAGAAACCTTCTGGGGTTCTGAATGCCATTTTATCAATGCTATATTTAGCTACCCTTAGCTGATGGAACCCAGTAGCTAGATCAAGTTGGGAGAAGACCGACGCCCTTACAAGCTGATCAAACAAATCTTCTATTCTGGGAAGCAGGTGTCTATTCTTTTTAGTCAGCTTGTTTAGCTCCCTATAGTCCACACAAAGACGTAGTGAACCATCTGCTTTGGTGGAAAACACCACTAGAGCACCCCATTTCGAGATACTTCTCCTTATAAACCCCTTCTCGAGAAGCTCCTTAGCTTGCTTACTGAGCTCTTTTCTCTCCTTTGGAGCCATGTGTCTAACAGGCAGAGCTACAGGCTTTGCATTATCAACAAGATATATGCAGAAGTCTATTTCCCACTTCGGAGGTAAGCCTTTCACTTCTTCAAAGACATCTGGATATTCCCGAACTCTAACTGACTGCAAATTCACAACAGAAGCGTCAAGGGACTCTAGATAACTAAGCATAACAGCATTCGAGGGATTACAAGAAATTTTCTAGAGTGTTACCGAGCCGAGTCAAGAGTCCAACCACTCTTTTCTCATAATCACGAATGGCACCATTACTGGATAACCAGTCCATGCCTAAGATCATCCATATCCTGAGAAGCCCAAAACAATGGCACTACATCTAAATTCAACACTTAGAATAGAGATTTTCAAATCCAATCAAACCATCGACAAATAAGCCGAGACCCCAATTGGATTTGAAACAACGAAGGGATCTTCTACCATACTAGTGTCTAGGTGCAGAGATTCTACTAAAGCAGATGAAATAAAGGAGTTTGATGCACCAGAATCAAAGAGAGTGCGAATTGGATGATCATACAGATAAACTAAGCTTTCTACAGAAATATTTCTACCTCATTCCTGTGGAGGTGCCACCAGCGCGTGAACCTGTCCTCCTGAGGTGGATCCAGTCCTCTGTCCCTGCCCCCGCTTCTTTGGGCAGTCCTTAGCCAAGTGTCCAGTCTCTCCACAATGGAAACAACCCCCATTCATCTTTGCCTTCTTCTTCCTGTAGTCTTTTGCTATATGTTCCACAATGCCACAGAAATTGCACTTTCTCTTTTCACGGGTTTTGTTGTTCTTCCCGCCTTTCTTAAAGTCTGTTTTCTTATCCTGTAAACCCTCTTTCTTTTCTTGAGGCGCTTCTGCCTTGTCTCTTTCTTGCCTTTATCTTCCTCGTGTAGCAGCGCCATGTCCACCAAGCTTTCATAGGTCGCCCCCATGGGTATATGGGTTATAGCAAGGCTGTGTAGAGGCTCATTCAAACCCTTGACGAAGCGAAGGGCCTTCTTGTGTTGGGTGTTTACTAAATCCATCCCAAATCTGGCCAGTTGATTAAACTGATTGACATACTCCTTGATCTTCATACTTCCTTGTTTAAGAGTTAGGAACTTCTCCATTTGCAGGCTTCTTTCAGCTTGGGAGAGGAATTTCATCTCAAACCTCATCCTGAAATCTTCCCAAGTTTCCACTGGCCTCTCAGCATGTGTAACTTTCCACCAATAGGAAGCTTCATGTTTAAGCAACCACACTGCTAGCTGTATCTTTTGCCTTTCGTCAACTTCGAAGATAATGAAAAAATCTTCGGTTTCCTTCAGCCAGTTCCTTGCTACCACAAAGGATTCAGTTCCATAAATGACCTTTCCACCCATAGCTTTGAAGTCTCTACATGTCTTAGCGAAAGTATTTCCACGAGGAGGAGGAGGAGGAGGTAGAGGAACTGTTGCCACTGTGGGAGGAGGAATGTCTGATGGGCCCACACCATTGGCCCTAGCCTCTAGGTTCCTTCGGAACCAGCCAGGTATCGGTACTCCATCCGGAAGGTTAAGATCTCCAGACATGCTGGAACAAAAAGGAAAGTATTCAAGACAAAGGATAGAGGGATATTGCATATGGATTTGGGGAAATTATGCCTTTTAAAAACAGGACTTTTTCTTGAAAAAGAATGCTTATTTAAACTTCTTTTGAAAATAGTTTCAAATTTTTTTTATCTAGTCTGGTAAATCTATGCTCTGATACCAAGTAAAACACCCTACCCTCCATTAAGGTCACTCACAAAGGGAATGCCTTAACACATATCTATAAGCAGCGGAAAACGAACAAACTTTTATTTCATCAAATACTTGTTCATACAAAACATTTCCATAATTGTCTCATAATAACTTCCAAAACATTACATCATCATTTCTATCTTCGTTATTAAATAAAGAAGCATAAAACATAATTAAAAACTGCATAAATCCCCATGATTGTTTCCAACAGCCATAGCCAAGGAAGAGAGTCCAAACCGTACATCTACTATCTTGAAGCTTGCAAAGAGTCTGACTAAGCTGAGTTGTTTCCTCCCCTGGACCTGGGGGGGACGGAAGAAAAGAAGACGAAAGAAAATAGGGTCAGACATAAAGTGTAACACCCCGTAATTCTGTTAATATTAATGTTCACAAATTAAAGAATAACTAATCTTAGACGTGAGAATTGTGAAAACGGGTTGCTCCATTGTGTTCTTCTCGGAATTCTGGTTGGAATAGAGTCCGAGTTTGCGTGAATTGGACTTCGTATGAAGAAGTTATGTCCATCGGAAGTTTCAGAAAATTCAAAACAGATTTCAGAAAATTTAAAATTCAAAATTCGAAGTCAAACAGGCTAGGCGGGAAAATTCCTGCCCAGCACCCCAGGTCGACTGGGGAGTCGACTGGGCAGTCGACACCCCCTCAGGTCGACTGGGCTGTCGACCTGGGTGTCGACCTGTCCAGGCGGCTAGGGTTTGACTAAGCCCAATCTTGAGCTGCTGATGTGTCTTTAGGGCTGAGTTGGCAAATTAAACGGTTCAGTTTAGTTCTGAGTTGATCTGACGGTCTAAATAAATCCTAAACTCTATAAATACCTAGGTAGTATCTCACTCTAATTCACATGAAAAATAGAATAGCTACCTTCGTACCGCCGCCATGGAAGTCAATGTAGCCGCCGCCATTTAAGAAGGAAGAAAGCTAATCAAAACCCTAATTCTACTCAACTCTAAAGCAAATCAAGACTCTCTTTCTTCTCTAAATTGTGAGTATGATGATCTTAACAAGATTATTGTTAAACTAATTAGATTAAGTTATGAATGGATTATAAGTGAATGAGGTGGATTGTCATATATGTTGTTGTAAACCTTATGCTATCATGTATGTTGTAAATCCTATGTTATGTGATGATGATATCCTATATGTTGTAAATCATGCTATGATGATATTGTATAGGTTGTAGTTTCTCATGCTAAATTGTGATGAATCATACATGTTATAAAGTCATGATGTTATTGTTTATGCTAGTTAGTTCATGTTAACCAAGTCATAATGTTGATATTATTTGGGCTATGTTGATGACAAATCATGTATGCAAGTTTAGATTGATTAGTAAAGGTTATGAACATATTCCATGACATCTATTTAGATCTAGAATTATGACATCTAGAATTATGCAATGACATATGTGAATTCTATGTATTAGATGCTAGTTCACACCATCATTATGTTGCATAAAACCCCATATGCAAGTTTATACACGAATTTGGGTTATGATCATATCATGTAAATTGTGACATTTAACAAGTTGACACCTTTAGATCCTTGACATGTGTAGTTTTATGCAAGTTTCACCCCTATTATGGTTAGATTCATTTTAGTTGTCTATATGTTGTGATAAATTATTTTTGTGCTATGAGTTAGACTATTCGAGTCTAACGTATATTCTGCGTTGAATAAGCGAACGTATAAACGTGGGGTAGGGGTAATATTAAGGATTTAATATTGAGAAGTTGGGGTGCAATTGATATGATTTTGCATGCCATAAGTGGATGGCCATAATTGAGTCAATTATGGACATCATTAAAATTGGAAGTAATTAATGATTTGAATAGGGATATATTCAAAACAGGGGTAAAAGATTATAAGTGATAATCAATGCTTAGGACACGAGCTTGGACTCGTTTCTGACGTAAACCTGCCCGGACCCGCCCGGCAAATCCAGTGGTCACAAATGTCAGCCCAATGTGAGAGGTCCTAGGCCTAAATTAAAGCATAACAGTTGTAAAGACACGAGATTAGACTCTTTTATGGTGTAAGACTGCCCGGACCTGCCTGGCAAATCCAGCTGCCATAAATGCCAGTCTAATGTGAGAGGCCTTTATGAGGTTATGGCCTGAATGAATTAAGAAATACTTAACCAGATAAACATGTAAGGTGGGACATGGGGGTTAAGTAGATGCCTTGGGTGGCATGAGGAATCTAGTGGTTGCCTTTAGTGGCATTTGAAATACGATTAGTAAGACTTAACCAAACACACATGTAAATAAACATGATTAAGAGGGTTAAGTGGGATATACTAGGGGTGACAAGCTTAGGTGGGTAGCTTGTGGGGGCCCATTTCAACCAGTATCCCAAACGTATCTTTGTGAGTTCGACCTAAGTCGAGGACGGGACACGCATACTGGGCTTGATTATAAGAGGCCAAAACGGGGTAGTGGTGGCAACGCAAGTCCAACTGGTTTCATATGCGTGTGTGGACCCGGGCTGGTAGGTAAGACGCTGTTGCATCGTGTAGGTATAAGCCGTGCATTCTCAAGTTGTATCGGGTTGCCACTTTAGGGGAGTGATGCACCCCACTGTGGGGCCCGCACGGGTATCTACGAGTAGGGAGCCGATCGAAAGTGGGTAGTGGGGTACACCTAGTGGAGATAGGGGCAGACGGCACCTATGAAGTCAGCTAGGGGTACGCAAGGCTATATATATAATTTCTAAGTGATGCAAGCGGGATCAACTTTGAAGGTGACTGGTGTGGTGCAGTGCAGTAATTATTCGTTAGTAATTAGGTGTGTCTTTAACGTTATCTTTAACGTTATCTTTATCTGCTTTTCCATACCCAATAGTTCATAGACATTTCCTTGTTTTCCATCTTATGCCTTAGTCTAGTTATTTTGATAATAGTATTGTTAGAATTATCATACTCGCCAGACTTTATGTCTGACCCCCCTCCATTTCTATCCTTTTCCCCCTCCAGGTCCTCAGGTTGGACCCAGCTCTAGTGGAGTTTGATTGGATTGCTTCATCTCTCTTTGGAAAGCTTGGACCGTTGAAGTAAAGTCCAGCTTGTTATCTTCTTTAATGGCTATTTGTGTAATGGAATTATGTATTTTGTTTTATCAAGATGGATATTGTACTTGACTCTGATTTATGGTTTTATGATGTAACAAACATGTTTAATTTCCGCTGCAATAAAATGAAGTTTTAGATTTCCAAGTACTACTTATTATCTGTCTTGTTGTAATTTTTCTGTTCTATATTCACTCAAAACCTCCTTGGAAGTTAATGCATTCCCTTTGTGAGTGACATTAATGGACGCGGGGTGTTACACGTGGTATCAGAGCTTAAGGTTACCAGAACAGATATTTTTTTTAGAAAAACTATTTTTCTAAAGTATTTTTGGAAGAAGCGTTTTCAAAACATGTCTTGATGAGTAATTTAAAGAAGAAAGTTTTTAAGAAAAACATAATCCCCAATAGCCATATCTTTATCTTTCGAATTCTCCATTTTGAATCTTTCCTTTTTCGTTTCAGAATGGCTGAAGATCTTAACCTTCCGGACGGTGTATCGATACCAGGATGGTATAGGAGGTTGTTAGAGGCTAGGTCCACTGCAGGTCCAGCCAATGTTCCTCCACCACCTGTTGCACCCGCTCCTCCTCCTCCGGCTCGTGCTGATACTTTTGCAAATACGTGCAAGGAATTTAAGGCTATGGGTGGAAAACTCTTTCAAGGGTCAGAAACGTTTGTGGAAGCTAGAGATTGGCTTAAGGAGGTGGAAGAATTGCTATAAATCTTTGAAGTAAAAGAAGGGAGGAAAGTCAAATTAGCAGCTTGGTGAATGAAGGGAGAGGCCTCGTTTTGGTGTGAGGTCATTAATGGGGAGCGTCCTGTTGATTCTTAGGCAGATTTCAGACATAGGTTTGAGGCGAAGTTTCTCTCAAGGGAAGAAGAGAATCTATATATGGAAAGGTTCTTGACATTGAAGCAAGGAAGCTCATCAATGAAAGAATATGTCAACAAATTTAATCAGTTAGCAAGGTTTGGCTTGGACTTAGTGAACACGCCGGAGAAGAAGGCTCTGAGGTTCGTTAATGGCTTGAATGAACCATTGCAAGGGTTGGCTATGACCCACATCCCTATGGGGGCCACCTTTGAGAAGCTAGTAGACAACGCACTCATGTACGAGGAGAAAAGCACTAAAGCTGATAAGGCACCCGAGAAGAAAGGGGATCAGAAAAAACCACAACAGCAAAACAAGAAGGGTGGTAAAGACAATAATGGCAAGGGAAAGAAGAAATGTTTTAATTATGGGACACCAGGCCATCTCAGCAAGGATTGCCGAAAGAAAAAGAAGACTGGCTGTTTTCACTATGGCGATGCGAGACATCTAGTGAAGGACTGCCCAAAGAAGGGGCAGAGGGCAGGGTCTACCTCGGGAGGACAGGTGCAGGCTCTTATGGCACCAGGGCGGGCAAGGGGACAAGTTCAGGCTCTCGCGTTCCCACCACTGCAAGAACGAGGTAGAACCATTTCTGTTGAAAGCTTATTTTTTCTGTTTGATCATCCTGTCCGTACCTTATTCGATTCGGGCGCATCGCATTCGTTTATCTCTACATCATTAGTTGAATCACTGCACTTAAACACTAGTTTAGTAGAGGATCCCTTAGTTGTTTCGAATCCAATTGGGGGCTCAGCTTATTTGTCCATGATGTGTTTGGATTTGAAAATTTCTATACTTAGCGTTGAGTTTAGATGTGATGCTTATGTTTTGGGCTTCATGGGCTATGGGCTAATTTTAGGAATGGATTGGTTATCCAGAAATGGGGTCGTTCTTGATTGTGAAAGGAGAGTAGTTAGGCTCATGACTCGCCTTGGTAACGCTCTCGAAATCTTTTGTAATCCCATAAATTCCGTTATGCTAAGTTATCTAGAATCGCTTGACGCGTCTGTGGAGAATCTACGATCTGTTAGAGTGGTCCGAGAATACTCGGATGTTTTGAGGAGGTAAAGGGCTTGCCTCCGAAGCGTGAGAGAGATTTTCGAATATATCTTGTGGATAATGCAAAACCAGTATCTTTACTAGTACGCCACATGGCTCCTCGTGAAAGGAGGGAACTCGATAAGCAAGTGAAGGAGTTGCTTGAGAAGGGGTTCATAAGACGAAGTATATCGGAGTTGGGTGCTCTAATAGTATTTGCCACGAAGGCGGATGGGTCCCTTAGACTTTGTGTGGACTATAGAGAACTTAATAAGCTTACTAAGAAGAACAGACACCCACTGCCGAGGATTGACGATCTCTTCGATCAGTTAGTTGGCGCCTCAGTGTTTTCGCAGTTGGACCTAGCCACTGGATTCCATTAGTTGAGAGTGGCTGAGGATAGTATTGACAAGACTGCCTTTAGGACTCCGGACGGTTTCTATAAATGGATAGTAATGCCCTTCGGTTTGACAAACGCCCCCGCATACTTTGTTGATTTGATGAGTAGCGTGTTTAGGGAGTACCTTAATAAATTCGTGGTGGTCTTTGTAGACGACATCTTGATCTTTTCTAAGGATGAAGAAGAGCATGCCCTTCATCTTAGGGAAGTGTTGGAGACTCTTCGAGCACATAGCCTTAAAGCTAAATTTTCCAAATGTCACTTCTGTAGAAAGGAAGTACGATTCTTAGGGCATGTGGTTTCCAAAGAATGGATAGCTGTGGATCCCGCGAAGGTGGTGGCCATCCAAGATTGGAAGGTCCCTAAAAATGCAACCGAAGTGAGAAGCTTCTTGGGGTTGGCTGGCTACTATAGGAAGTTTATCAAAGACTTCGCAAAGATATTAGCTCCATTGACACGCCTGACGAAGAAGAACCTAGTTTTCACATGGGACGTAGATTGTGATGATGCATTCCAACGTTTAAAGAGAGCTTTGACCTCAGCTCCAGTCTTAGTGCTGCCAGACGGGAGTAAGCCATTTACTGTTTATACTGACGCTTGTGGGATAGGTCTTGGCGCAGTCTTAATGCAAGAGTGTAGGGTAATAGCCTATGGTGGAAGGCAGTTGAGAGCGCATGAGAAAAACTACCCTACACATGACCTAGAGTTGGCCGCTATTGTTTTCGCACTTAAGTCTTGGCATCATTATCTTCTTGGCGAGAAATTTGAATTGTTCACTGACTACAAATCGCTAAAATACTTGTTCTCTCAGAAGGACTTGAACTTAAGGCAGTAAAGGTGGATGGAGTTCTGTAACGACCCGGATTTTTAGCGACTTTGGTTATCGATATAAGCTCGATGTCGATAACCAAAACATCGAAAAATCCTGGTAATTAGTGAAAGAAATTAGAGGGTGAGGAAAAATAAGATAGAAACTTAGAATAGAAGAAGAAGAAGAACACAACATCAGAGTAACATGAATCTCACAGCGAAAGGAATAACATATAATAGATAACATATCCTTGAAATAAATCATTATATGTATACAATACATTATCAGAGTACAACACTTACAACACAACGGAACAACTATAACTGGGTAACGCCGAAGCCTCCTGCTCCAAGCTCCTTTAGATATATCTGAAAAATCCTGAACTACTTGACTGCCCGTACAAATTTAGGCACCCAAGAGTTTAGGTAGAACAAAACAAAATAAACTCCGGGTCAGTCATGGGACTGGTATGAGTAAACAGTTTAAAACAGTTTCAGAAACTAAATGATACCTCATAAGACCACGCCGCATAACACGGAATAGGTTTTTCCCTTATGAGAATCCAAACACTTGACTTATCTTTCAAAAATCCCTTTTGAAAGGAACGATAGCTTTATATCAAAACTCCTTTGATATTATAATAGTGTCTAAATCAAGTAGATAACAATCTAGTGGAACGTTTGCATCTCACGATCCACATATATATATATATATATATACAATCAAAACCGCAAGCACGTATTGGGTAATGGATTTCCAACTATGACAAGCTATGGAACCACCTTCCGCTGGTATATCTCTAGAGGAGAATATACCGAGTTCAACAAGAACATCTTGCAACTCAGCCACACATGACCGACCACTCATTTCGCTTGAGTGTATCGAATGTATATCACCAACGATTGGGATCAGCAACCGTTTCCCGAATGGGACAGCATCGACAATAGATTTTTAGAAGTAAATGAAACTCTAGATCAGGTGATAATACAGCCTAATAGGTGCGACCTACATAGCCATGCTGCTTGCCCGATTTCTGTAATTTACCGGTTGATGAGGCTAGAAGCTACGCTTTATCATCATACCAGATTCACTTTGAATGCCACATCGTCAAATCCATCAAATCACCGATTGACGTCTACAACAATACATTATGTGTTAGCTAAAAGAAGTTTCCTTCTCCGCCTCCACTCTTGGTACGGTTGGAGAAATCAATATACGTGATCGTTTCGAAATACTCTATCAGACATTCATCCATACAAGTCACCCAGGAACAGGATGAACTGAAGGCACTATTTCTATTAATAGAAAAAGTCCTTGCACTCTACTCCATCTTCGATTATCTTTATATAATCTGATTCGCACGCTACTGCCGATATGGAGTGGTTCTTCGGATAATAATCCAACCGGTCTCTCCATATTGACAACGATGGTCAAAACTTCGATGGTCTGTGATTTAACTATCGAATAAAAACAAGTGTTTCGATAGTCGATGATTTAACTATCGAATAAAAAAAAGTGTTCAACCAAACATCCAACAATCACTGAACCTTTAATTAATATTCCATTAATTAAATCTATTCTCTATTTCTTTATCAATATTTGTTAACCAAATATTTTCAATAACTATGTTGGCCCTTTTGCGTTATTTGGAAATCATTTCTGAATATCACCTTCTTTTATTTTCTATACTAGGAAATATTCATTATTCTATTTCCAAGCTTTGCACATATTTGGGTTAAAACAGATGTTGTGTAAAACATCGCTACGGCAACCCAAATACAGTATTTAACTAATTCTTATTCCACATTGATCTTCGAGCCTGAATTTTGCTACTTATCGGTATATCATGAAATCAACCAAGTTGGGGTATAATGACCTCTCAGACCTTGACTGAATAACATTTAACGTCAAAACAGACAAGACTACTTACTCGAATAACCAATATCATACAACTGATTATTCACCTTTAAACACATATACATTTTCTCTTTCTATTCTTACTAGATTTTATCCCTAGTCTTCCTTTTTGATTATACTATTCTATTTCTAAGTTCGTTTTCTTATCGACTTCTATATATTTTGATATGTTAATTTCTAACTATCAAATTATCTTAAAAATATTCTATCTCCTTAAATTCCCGGAAAAATTCGCCATAACCTCCTTTGTACCGGGAGCATCGGGAAATTTCAAATAGCTTTCCCGGTCCTTCTTATTTCAAAAAGAAAAAGAAAAAGCCAAGCGGCTTGCCGATACGGCGCATAAAATCTCATATATGAATTAAATACGTACCTTTTTGTCGGGCATTCTATTTATTTCACTTCTATACTTTATTCCATACCTGTCTCCTGTATATTTATGTCTGTCCAATCTATTTTAACTATACCAATCGTTTTAACTCAATTTGTTAATTAAATCTGTTACTTAACTTTTCAGTCTATTTCACCTTCATTTTTGAACATGACATGTTCAAATATATTTTAACTGCATATTAACAAATTCTAATTATACTCATACTCTCGTTCCCTTATCGACTTCTTATTCAAATTCCAATTCAATTCTATTTGAATTCTTTTTATTTAAACTTCATTTGAATTCTATTTTCAAATTCTATAGTTTAAAGTCCATTTGAATTCTATATTCATATTCTATAGTTCTAAAGTCCATTTGAATTCTATATTCAAATTCTATAGTTTAAAGTCCATTTGAATTCTCTGCATTATTTATAAACAACGTTTATAACTTCAATTCAAATCCCACCTTTCCATTTATAAACAACGTTTATAAATTCAATTCAAATCCCATATTTTCATTTAAAACAAAGTTTATAAATTCGATTCAAATCCCATATTTTCATTTATAACAAAGTTTATAAATTCGATTCAAATCCCATATTTTCATTTAAAAACAAAGTTTATAAATTCGATTCAAATCCCATCTTCCATTTATAACAAAGTTTATAAATTCATACTTGTTTTATATACCTTCAAACAAGTTAATATTTTCTAGAGTTTTATTAGAAATTCAAATTCTGTTTATAAAAATAGAATTTCCTTTTTAAATATCAAATACCCTTTTCGATATTTTTATGAATCAATATTCAAGCCCCAGGGATATTTTAAACAATCAAATCAACCAATTTTCAATCATTTGATTTTTAACACATCATATATGAATATATATGAAATCAAACAAACAACAATAGATAATATATTTTTGAGGAATCCAGTTGGATTCCTCCAACCTGTTTTCCTGCATCCACAGACGTTAGCACATAAATAATACCCATCCTGCTTCGAGGCAGGATATCGCGGTATAGAAGGTCATCCACTATCATAGCGTGGGGCGCATAGGGTAATCATCCGCTAGGAAACCGCGGGCATCCGCTAATGAAACTGCGGGAATCCAACCAATCATCAACCCAATATATATATAATAGTCAACCAATCCTAAATAACTATATATATATTTTAAAACAATCAGACAATATTCAAGCAAGCGTAACAATTATTTTTAACAAATAGAAATAATTCTAATTAAATGGTGAGTGAGGTTTACTCACCGATGATTTTATTTTGCTGAATATCCAAATAAAAATTCCAGCCTTTTTGAATTATCTAGATCCTTAGCTGACTCAGAAAAATCCCTACTGAATCCCAGCTCGTAAATTACGCATCCCAATCATGACAATGCCTATTCAATTGATCCAATCAACATAAAATTATTATATTTTCATTTAAATAATATAATAATATTTCTATTGACCTAAATATTTTCTTATTGAGCTTAATATTTTCCATGATATGGTTAATGGTATCGATAAAAATATTAGGGTGATGTATTTCAATAAATACTTATTTAAACTAAATTACCTTTTGTAAAAATGATTAGCTGCTTAATACGCATCCTTCTCTGTTCGGAACTTCACACTCCAAACTCAATTTGACCCCCAAACTGGTATCCCTCTCCCCTCGTTCTCCTTCTGTCATCAACAAATTCCAACAACCAATCACCACATCATACTCCTCGTTGAAGTCTCCATTTCTAGGTCACCCTTTTGTCGAGCTCGACTACTCCCAAGTGCCATGACCTACTGCCCTAAAACCCAACTCCAGGCATCCTCGTCTACTGACCTACCTAAATCGTTCACATCTTCCACCCAATACTTCCATGGTACGGTCGCGACCTTCCCCTTCCTGACATCGCGATTTCTAATTTCCTCTCCCTCATGAACACTACTTTAAATCGTGACTTGTCTGCAACTTTGGCCTCGCAATAGTAAGTCGAGAAAAACACGAACCTTCCCAAAATCGCACATCTACAAATCGAGCCATACGATACAACTTCCTCAACATCTATCGCAGTTTGCCAATGCTCTTGAACTAGCCATCGTTTTCCTCAACTTCGACGTCAACTTCGTGTTCCCGACGTTCTGATTTGGTGACCCGAAGGTGTCGAGCACCTTGAAATGCCCAGGCGCAAGATCGAAGTGAAGAACTTCTATTGATTTAGCTTAAATTGATTTTTCTTTTGATTTGAGGGAGTTCGGTTTTTTTTTCTGAGTACTTCGAATTGGTGGAGATATAAACGAAAGAGGGGATTCGGCTTTGGTTTAGTGTGTGGTTAAAAAGGAGGCAACGTTTGTTTTATTGTGTGGTAATAACGAGAGCACAGGTTTGTTTGTGGTCCACACAACAAAGGATTTGTATTTTATTTTAAATTTATTCAAACCGGTATCCTTTAATTTTAATAACCCTTGACTTCGAACTCCTTTCTGAACCCAACAAATGTCAATTCTAGGGTATTACCCTTATTCCGAACACACTGCGATAGGTCACGAAGTCCAGTTCGATCATCTGTGAAAGATATTAATTTATACTGATATAAATTAAATTCCAAACAATTTTATTTCTTCAAAAATAAATAAATATTATTTCTCCAATTCAAACAGAATTTTCTATTGATCATTCTGAACGGTTTTTAACTCAACTTTTACTTCGAATTGAATTAACTTTGTATTACCATAATTTAATCTATTCGATATTAAATCCAAACTGATTATTAAATTAATAACTTAATATAAAATTCCACTTATATTATCCACCCAATATTTAAATTAAATATTAAATATTCAAAAATTTACCCATAAGGATCCGGGTCATTACAATCTTCCCCACTTAAAATAATTTCGTCCTCGAAATTGCTAAGGTAGAAAAAGTGCTACAAACCCATTTATCTTTTCAAAACTTATTTATGTTGATACTCAACATTTCAAACTTCCTTACGTAACTCTCTTTCGAATAAATCCCTATTCGATAACTCCTCCCTTCGAATAACTATATTCGATAATCTTTCTTTCGAATAACTAGATTCGAAAACCTTTCTTCGAATAAACTATATTCGATTTACTCTATTCAATTTACTCTTATCAATTAACTCTGTTGGATTTAACTCTTTTCGATTAACTCCATCGAATAACTAAATTCGATAACTTCTTCGAATAACCAATATTCTATAACACACTTTAATTAAACTAATCGATAACTCTTTTTCGATTAAACTATAATCGATAGCTCATTTCGATTAACAAATAATCGATAACTCGTTCCGAATAAACTATATTCGATAACCCCTTTAGTTCTATTCAAATAAAATAATATTTGATTTAACTTCATTCGCTTGACTCTGGAACGCAGCGATCACAATGGTTACGCCTGATTCCCCCAGGAAACATCCGACCGCCCTAGGCTATCTGCAGCCCTGCGAATTACGCTAGCAGTCGTACGAAATGGCAACTTATCCTGAGTAACTATGTTTGACTAACTCTATCTCAATAACTAAATTCGATCAACTTTAATTGAATAACTAACATTCAATTAAATCCTAATTCGATTAACTATGTTCAATTAACTCTACCTGGTTAACTCTTAATTTGAATATCAAATATTCGATAAATTCCTATTTAAATAACAAATATTCAATTAACTCTACGGATTAACCCTAACTGATTAACTCTAACTAGTTAATTCTTACTCTAATCGATTTATTCTAACTCTAATCAATTATTTCTAACTCTAATCGACTTCTCCTATTCGAATAACTCCTATTGGATAACATTTATTCATTTATAAAGATTTACTTTTAGTAACGGTTCTTCCCTTTATAAATGTTCTCTTTAATAACGTTACTTCACTTATACAAGTGTTGCGTACCCCTTCTATTTAAAACTATCGGTGTTAAGAACCAATATCTCTTCTCTATATAAGTTCAGACTTATATATTCCATCTATCCAATGATAAATATTTAATTTAATTTATAAACTGTTATTTATAAATTAATCTTTTCTATTTATCTGTTAAAAACAGATTTCCACTTTCTATTCATCTTCTAAATATTCCTTTGATTAATTTCTATTTATTTAACAAATAAATATCTCATTTATAACATTCAATTTATTTACTATAAATAAATATTTCCATTCAACCTATTTGTAAATGTTTTTACAAATATTTCCTTTCTAAATTCTATTTGTAAATGTTTTTACAAATATTTCTCCTTCTATTTGCTTGCTCATAACTTCCTTTGTATTTGTGTTACAAATATATTTCCTTCTATATTCGTTTTACAAATATATTTTCTTTTTAACTCTTTTGGGTTTTTTTTTATTCATACCCAATTCATATTTCATTCACATTGATTTTATTCAATTTATTCATTTCGATCCATTTAACTTACTTAAGTTAAATTTAATTTCAATCGTTCAAATTCCCATTAACTAGTTGCTAATTAACCGTTTTGCCTATTTCACCCTTTTTATTTGAATATAACTTGTTCAAATATATGTCGACTTAATTATAACTAATCTAATTATATTTTTAACTCGAGTTATATATTCGATTTCGAATATAAATTCTCAATCTCTTTCACTTATCCAAAAACCCAATTTCGATTCAAATTTCCATTAACTAATTATTCTCCAATTTAGTTAATTCTATTTAACCATTTAAAATATGATTTTTGTCTTAAAAATCATTTCACTTACTTCACTGAAGTTCATATTTATTTTATAACTCAAGTCTATATTTTCCTCATGGCCATTCGGATTTTATTTACTTTAAAAATCCTTTTACTTATATATAAACCATTGTGGTTTTTAATGGTTTCTGGCGCTGCTTTTCTAAAAATTTGATTTTGACATAACTCAAAATCTATACGACGAAATCTAGATTTTTCTCTTTTATTAGAAAACTATTGTTCAACCGGTCCCGACGATTCTTGTTTCAAAGAATTCCGACTTCAACTGAGTTCTGTATACTAAATTGAAGTTCGAATTGCCAAATTACGAACTGCCGCGCTATGGCGAGCTCGTCTTAATTATATTTATAAATATAAACGTTTTAACTTTGTTTATAATATATCCAACTCCAATCTGATATATTTTTAATATATATCCAATCCATTTCACATAATATTCCCGATCTATTTCACTTCAAATATTCAAGTCCTATATATTTACAATATTCAAATTCCATTTGAATTTCTTTATTCAAACTCTATATTTGAATTTCCTTCTATTCAATTTCTATTTGAATTTTCTTCTATTCAATTTCTAATTGAAATCCTTATCTTCAATTCCTATTTCAAATCCCTTTTGAAATCCTTTATTCAATTTCTATTTAAATTCCTTTGTTCAATTTCTATTTGAAATCCTTTGAATTCAAATTCTATTTTAACTCCTTTGAATTCAAATTCTATTTCAAACTTTATATTTTCTTTGAATTCTAATATTCAACCTCCACTGTATATACTCTTTGAATTTTTTTTTTAACCAAATTCCATTTGAATTCTAATATTCAAATCTCTATTTGATTTTTTTCTTTATTCAAATCCATTTGAATTCCTTTGAATTCAAATTCTATTTCACTTCTATTTGAATTATATATATGTATTCAAATTCCTTTACTTTACTTCTATTTGAATTCTATATTCCAATTCCTATTTCAAAATTCCTTTGAAGTTATATAAATATATACATATATTTATATCTATCTCAAATTCAAAACATTTGAATTTTCAAACAACTTGTTTTCATTTCAAACAAATTTCCATCAAAACTTTTCTAAGGCAGCAATTCATCACTTAGAAACTCGAAAGTGAACACTGATGATGTTGCGACCATCATCAGAATTATTTCCCAGCTACTGAATGAGTCCAGTGCTATATCACTTGACATTCATTTTGAAAAAAAATATTTTCCCAAACTCCCAGGATTTTAAATTCTGAATTCTGGTTGGAATTCAATTTCAATTTATCACATTTGTAAATTTGATTTCATATACAAATTCCATTGGTTATATATATAACTATTTCTGTTTTATAATCTAATTCGATTATAATCCTAACAATCAACTCAACTATTTAAAAACAATATCGTGTCCAATCTTCTGTTCAAGTGTTTATAAACTCCTATCGAAATCATGGCGTCCCATGATTCGACCAAAATTTATAATCCACTCAACAGACTAGTCAACACAATATAAAACGGTTTTTATATCAAATAACAAATACGCTCTCTCGTATATATATACACTCAAACTCAATCTAGGGTACTACTAAACCTATCTCTACCGAGTCACGCCACAGAGCCAAGTAATTCTTAACCTAAGCTCTGATACCAACTGTAACGACCCGGATTTTTAACGACTTTGGTTATCGACATAAGCTCGATGTCGATAACCAAAACATCGAAAAATCCTGGTAATTAGTGAAAGAAATTAGAGGGTGAGGAAAAATAAGATAGAAACTTAGAATAGAAGAAGAAGAAGAACACAACATCAGAGTAACACGAATCTCACAGCGAAAGGAATAACATATAATAGATAACATATTCTTGAAATAAATCATTATATGTATACAATACATTATCAGAGTACAACACTTACAACACAAAGGAACAACTATAACTGGGTAGCGCTGAAGCCTCCTGCTCCAAGCTCCTTTAGATATATCTGAAAAATCCTGAACTACTTGACTGCCCGTACAAATTTAGGCACCCAAGAGTTTAGGTAGAACAAAACAAAATAAACTCCGGGTCAGTCATGGGACTGGTATGAGTAAACAGTTTAAAACAGTTTCAGAAACTAAATGATACCTCATAAGACCACGCCGCATAACACGGAACAGGTTTTTCCCTTATGAGAATCCAAACACTTGACTTATCTTTCAAAAATCCCTTTTGAAAGGAACGATAGCTTTATATCAAAACTCCTTTGATATTATAATAGTGTCTAAATCAAGTAGATAACAATCTAGTGGAACGTTTGCATCTCACGATCCACACACACACATATATATATATATATATATATATATATATACACACAATCAAAACCGCAAGCACGTATTGGGTAATGGATTTCCAACTATGACAAGGTATGGAACCACCTTCCGCTGGTATATCTCTAGAGGAGAATATACCGAGTTCAACAAGAACATCTTGCAACTCAGCCACACATGACCGACCACTCATTTCGCTTGAGTGTATCGAATGTATATCACCAACGATTGGGATCAGCAACCGTTTCCCGAATGGGGCAGCATCGACAATAGATTTTTAGAAGTAAATGAAACTCTAGATCAGGTGATTATACAGCCTAATAGGTGCGACCTACATAGCCATGCTGCTTGCCCGATTTCTGTCATTTACCGGTTGATGAGGCTAGAAGCTACGCTTTATCATCATACCAGATTCACTTTGAATGCCATATCGTCAAATCCATCAAATCACCGATTGACGTCTACAACAATACATTATGTGTTAGCTAAAAGAAGTTTCCTTCTCCGCCTCCACTCTTGGTACGGTTGGAGAAATCAATATACGTGATCGTTTGGAAATTCTCTATCAGACATTCATCCATACAAGTCACCCAGGAACAGGATGAACTGAAGGCACTATTTCTATTAATAGAAAAAGTCCTTGCACTCTACTCCGTCTTCGATTAACTGTATATAATCTGATTCGCACGCTACTGCCGATATGGAGTGGTTCTTCGGATAATAATCCAACCGATCTCTCCATATTGACAACGATGGTCAAAACTTCGATAGTCTGTGATTTAACTATCGAATAAAAACAAGTGTTTCGATAGTCGATGATTTAACTATCGAATAAAAAAAAGTGTTCAACCAAACATCCAACAATCACTGAACCTTTAATTAATATTCCATTAATTAAATCTATTCTCTATTTCTTTATCAATATTTGTTAACCAAATATTTTCAATAACCATGTTGGCCCTTTTGCGTTATTTGGAAAACATTTCCGAATATCACCTTCTTTTATTTTCTATACTAGGAAATATTCATTATTCTATTTCCAAGCTTTGCACATATTTGGGTTAAAACAGATGTTGTGTAAAACATCGTTACGGCAACCCAAATACAGTATTTAACTAATTCTTATTCCACATTGATCTTCGAGCCTGAATCTTGCTACTTATCGGTATATCATGAAATCAACCAAGTTGGGGTATAATTATCTCTCAGACCTTGACTGAATAACATTTAACGTCAAAACAGACAAGACTACTTACTCGAATAACCAATATCATACAACTGATTATTCACCTTTAAACACATATACATTTTCTCTTTCTATTCTTACTAGATTTTATTCCTAGTCTTCCTTTTTGATTATACTATTCTATTTCTAAGTTCGTTTTCTTATCGACTTCTATATATTTTGATATGTTAATTTCTAACTATCAAATTATCTTAAAAATATTCTATCTCCTTAAATTCCCGGAAAAATTCGCCATAACCTCCTTTGTACCGGGAGCATCGAGAAATTTCAAATAGCTTTCCCGATCCTTCTTATTTCAAAAAGAAAAAGAAAAACCAAGCGGCTTGCCGATACGGCGCATAAAATCTCATATATGAATTAAATACGTACCTTTTTGTCGGGCATTCTATTTATTTCACTTCTATACTTTATTCCATACCTGTCTCCTGTATATTTATGTCTGTCCAATCTATTTTAACTATACCAATCGTTTTAACTCAATTTGTTAATTAAATCTGTTACTTAACTTTTCAGTCTATTTCACCTTCATATTCGAACATGACATGTTCAAATATATTTTAACTGCATATTAACAAATTCTAATTATACTCATACTCTCGTTCCCTTATCGACTTCTTATTCAAATTCCAATTCAATTCTATTTGAATTCTTTTTATTTAAACTTCATTTGAATTCTATTTTCAAATTCTATAGTTTAAAGTCCATTTGAATTCTATATTAATATTCTATAGTTCTAAAGTCCATTTGAATTCTATATTCAAATTCTATAGTTTAAAGTCCATTTGAATTCTCTGCATTATTTATAAACAACGTTTATAACTTCAATTCAAATCCCACCTTTCCATTTATAAACAACGTTTATAAATTCAATTCAAATCCCATATTTTCATTTAAAACAAAGTTTATAAATTCGATTCAAATCCCATATTTTCATTTATAACAAAGTTTATAAATTCGATTCAAATCCCATATTTTCATTTAAAAACAAAGTTTATAAATTCGATTCAAATCCCATCTTCCATTTATAACAAAGTTTATAAATTCATACTTGTTTTATATACCTTCAAACAAGTTAATATTTTCTAGAGTTTTATTAGAAATTCAAATTCTGTTTATAAAAATAGAATTTCCTTTTTAAATATCAAATACCCTTTTCGATATTTTTATGAATCAATATTCAAGCCCCAGGGATATTTTAAACAATCAAATCAACCAATTTTCAATCATTTGATTTTTAACACATCATATATGAATATATATGAAATCAAATAAACAACAATAGATAATATATTTTTGAGGAATCCAGTTGGATTCCTCCAACCTGTTTTCCTGCATCCACAGACGTTAGCACATAAATAATACCCATCCTGCTTCGAGGCAGGATATCGCGGTATAGAAGGTCATCCACTATCATAGCGTGGGGCGCATAGGGTAATCATCCGCTAGGAAACCGCGGGCATCCGCTAATGAAACTGCGGGAATCCAACCAATCATCAACCCAATATATATATAATAGTCAACCAATCCTAAATAACTATATATATATTTTAAAACAATCAGATAATATTCAAGCAAGCGTAACAATTATTTTTAACAAATAGAAATAATTCTAATTAAATGGTGAGTGAGGTTTACTCACCGATGATTTTATTTTGCTGAATATCCAAATAAAAATTCCAGCCTTTTTGAATTATCTAGATCCTTAGCTGACTCAGAAAAATCCCTACTGAATCCCAGCTCGTAAATTACGCATCCCAATCATGACAATGCCTATTCAATTGATCCAATCAACATAAAATTATTATATTTTCATTTAAATAATATAATAATATTTCTATTGACCTAAATATTTTCTTATTGAGCTTATTATTTTCCATGATACGGTTAATGGTATCGATAAAAATATTAGGGTGATGTATTTCAATAAATACTTATTTAAACTAAATTACCTTTTGTAAAAATGATTAGCTGCTTAATACGCATCCTTCTCTGTTCGGAACTTCACACTCCAAACTCAATTCGACCCCCAAACTGGTATCCCTCTCCCCTCGTTCTCCTTCTGTCATCAACAAATTCCAACAACCAATCACCACATCATACTCCTCGTTGAAGTCTCCATTTCTAGGTCACTCTTTTGTCGAGCTCGACTACTCCCTGGTGCCATGACCTACTGCCCTAAATCCCAACTCCAGGCATCCTCGTCTACTGACCTACCTAAATCGTTCACATCTTCCACCCAATACTTCCATGGTACGGTCGCGACCTTCCCCTTCCTGACATCGCGATTTCTAATTTCCTCTCCCTCATGAACACTACTTTAAATCGTGACTTGTCTGCAACTTTGGCCTCGCAATAGTAAGTCGAGAAAAACACGAACCTTCCCAAAATCGCACATCTACAAATCGAGCCATACGATACAACTTCCTCAACATCTATCGCAGTTTGCCAATGCTCTTGAACTAGCCATCGTTTTCCTCAACTTCGAGGTCAACTTTGTGTTCCCGACGTTCTGATTTGGTGACCCGAAGGTGTCGAGCACCTTGAAATGCCCAGGCGCAAGATCGAAGTGAAGAACTTCTATTGATTTAGCTTAAATTGATTTTTCTTTTGATTTGAGGGAGTTCGGTTTTTTTTTCTGAGTACTTCGAATTGGTGGAGATATAAACGAAAGAGGGGATTCGGTTTTGGTTTAGTGTGTGGTTAAAAAGGAGGCACCGTTTGTTTTATTGTGTGGTAATAACGAGAGCACAGGTTTGTTTGTGGTCCACACAACAAAGGATTTGTATTTTATTTTAAATTTATTCAAACCGGTATCCTTTAATTTTAATAACCCTTGACTTCGAACTCCTTTCTGAACCCAACAAATGTCAATTCTAGGGTATTACCCCTATTCCGAACACACTGCGATAGGTCACGAAGTCCAGTTCGATCATCTGTGAAAGATATTAATTTATGCTGATATAAATTAAATTCCAAACAATTTTATTTCTTCAAAAATAAATAAATATTATTTCACCAATTCAAACAGAATTTTCTATTGATCATTCTGAACGGTTTTTAACTCAGCTTTTACTTCGAATTGAATTAACTTTGTATTACCATAATTTAATCTATTCGATATTAAATCCAAACTGATTATTAAATTAATAACTTAATATACAATTCCACTTATATTATCCACCCAATATTTAAATTAAATATTAAATATTCAAAAATTTACCAATAAGGATCCGGGTCATTACAAGTTCTTAGCGTCCTACAACTTCGAAATAGTATATACCCCTGGCAAGGGTAACGTGGTGGCAGACGCCTTAAGTAGGAAAAGGCTGTCCTTGAGTCCATTGTTTGTTGAAAGGCAAAACTTAGAATTCATCTCTATGTTTGATTTTAGACCTTCCGTTGACTTTGTACCCGGTTTTCTAGCATCCTTGGAGGTCAGACCTACGCTTTTAGGACGGATTGGTGAGGCACAGCGAGACGTCCCACAGTTGGTTGAGTTAGTAGAAAAGCTCAAAAGAGGGGAGTCATCAAGCCATCTCCGGAGGTATACCCTAGATGATAAGGGTTGGTTACATAGGGACGGTAGACTTTGTGTACCAAAAGACGATGACCTAAGGAAGACCATTCTTGATGATGCACATCGTTCGAAGATGACCATCCATCCCGGCGGGGACAAGATGTACAAAGACATGAAGCGAGTTTTCTTTTGGGGAGGTATGAAGAGGGATGTGGCCGAGTATGTCGCTAGATGCTTGGTGTGCCAACAAGTAAAAGCGGAGCAAAAGAAACCCGGTGGGTTGCTTCACCCATTAGAGGTTCCACTATGGAAGTGGGAAAGTGTCTCGATAGACTTTGTGGATGGATTACCGCGATCAAGGAAGGGTAATACAGGGATTTGGGTTATACTAGATAGACTTACTAAGAGCGCCCATTTCATTCCCGTGAAGAGTAAGAGGACTGCTCCATGGTTAGCTTCTGTATACGTCTGAGAAATAGTTCGTTTGCACGGTGTTCCTTCTAGCATAGTGAGCGACCGCGACCCTATTTTCACTAGCGAATTTTGGAGAAGCTTACAAGAGGCGGTAGGGACTCAGTTATGTTTGAGCACCGCATATCATCCTCAGACGGACGGCCAAACCAAGAGGGTGAATCGTATTCTAGAGGTCCTATTGAGGCTATGTATCCTAGACTTTGGGGGTACATGGGAAGAACATCTTCCATTGGTGGAGTTCGCATATAATAACAGCTTTCAGTCTAGCATTGGCATGACACCTTTTGAAGCTCTTTATGGACGACCTTGTCGTTCACCTACATGTTGGTGGGAATCTACGGATAAGATCTTACTTGGGCCCGATATGATTAGAGAGACTTCGGAAATGATCGACTTGATTCGAAGGAGGATGAGGACGGCGCAAGATAGGCAAAAATCTTACGCGGATAAGAGGAGGACAGATCTTGAGTTTGAAGTTGGGGACATGGTTTTTATCAAAGTGTCTCCATTACGGAACGTTGTTCGCTTTGGGTCCATTGGGAAATTAGCACCAAGCTTCATAGGGTCGTTTCCTATTAAGGAGAAGATTGGACAGATGGCGTATAGAGTGGAGTTGCCGGAGAGACTTAGTGGTGTACATGACGTATTCCATGTGTCACATTTGAGGAAGTGCTTGCATAAGATCGCGGAAGTGGTAGAGCCGATCTTGCTTAGAGAGGTGGAAATAGAGCGTGATGCGACGATTCGACGAGCCCCTACACGCAGTCTTGGGTCAGAGATTAAGAAGCTGAGAAATCGAGAGGTCAAACTAGTCAAAGTACAATGGGGAGATGATGAGAGCAAGGCTACTTGGGAGACGGAAGAAAAGATGCGTTCGTTGTACCCTTTTCTTTTTGAGGGTATGTCCTTTAATTTCTCCTTTATCGCTTATCTTGTACTTATCTTACCTTTAGAGTATCCTCTCGCTAGTATTCTTGACCTTTAATTAGGATGATCCTATGGTTGAAACATGTGTTTGAGACATGTTATGTATGATGGATGCAAAGTGGATGCAAGTGTTTGCTAGTGGTTGCTCGTGGACGCATACACACACACACACACACACACACACACACACTATTAGGCACTAGATCGGCTCAGTCACTTCATATTGCATATTGCATATATATAGATGTATTTAGTAAAATGGATGTATGATGATTATATTATAATATGAATGCTGCATTCAGATGATGATTGTGCACATATATAGAAATAATATATAGCATTAAGGAACTTTTGCATACATAATGGACGCATGGCACTATCATGATTTGCATTAAGGAGGTCAACTGAATCAGTTGACTGCTTGATTTTGCATTAGATATGGACATATACACACACTGTGCATTTAAACATGAAAGCATTAGAAGTCTATAAGGACAATGGATGCCTGTGTTTGATGGTTGAGTAGATGGACGATTGGATGTTAGGATATACATTCTTCTTAACTTGAAGATTTCGGGGTCGAAATCCTTTAAGGAGGGGAGAATGTAACACCCCGTAATTCTGTTAATATTAATATTCACAAATTAAAGAATAACTAATCTAAGACGTGAGAATTGTGAAAAACGGGTTGCACCATTGTGTTCATATCGGAATTCTGGTTGGAAAAGAGTCCGAGTTTGCGTGAATTGGACTTCGTATGAAGAAGTTATGGCCATCGGAAGTTTCAGAAAATTCAAAACAGATTTCAGAAAATTTATCAAAATTCGAAGTCAAACACGCT
Organism: Allium sativum; assembly: GCA_030737875.1. Classification (NCBI taxonomy): domain Eukaryota; kingdom Viridiplantae; phylum Streptophyta; class Magnoliopsida; order Asparagales; family Amaryllidaceae; genus Allium; species Allium sativum. The sequence continues at coordinate 399,183,392 of CM060926.1, read as the reverse complement.
AGGCGGGAAAATTCCCGCCCAGCACCCCAGGTCGACTGGGGAGTCGACTGGGCAGTCGACACCCCCCCTAGGACGACTGGGCAGTCGACCTGTCCAGGCGGCTAGGGTTTGACTGAGCCCAATCTTGAGCTGCTATGTGTCTTTAGGGCTGAGTTGGCAAATTAAACGGTTCAGTTTAGTTCTAAGTTAATCTGACGGTCTAAATAAATCCTAAACTCTATAAATACCTAGGTAGTCTCTCACTCTAATTCACATGAAAAATAGAATAGCCACCGTCATACCGCCGCCATGGAAGTCAGTGTAGCCGCCGCCAACTAAGAAGGAAGAAAGCTAATCAAAACCCTAATTCTACTCAACTCTAAAGCAAATCAAGACTCTCTTTCTTCTCTAAATTGTGAGTATGATGATCTTAACAAGATTATTGTTAAACTAATTAGATTAAGTTATGAATGGATTATAAGTGAATGATGTGGATTGTTATATATGTTGTTGTAAACCTTATGCTATCATGTATGTTGTAAATCCTATGTTATGTGATGATGATATCCTATATGTTGTAAATCATGCTATGATGATATTGTATAGGTTATAGTTTTCTATGCTAAATTGTGATGAATCATACATGTTGTAAAGTCATGATGTCATTGTGTCTATGCTAGTTAGTTCATGTTAATCAAGTCATAATGTTGATATTATTTGGGCTATGTTGATGACAAATCATGTATGCAAGTTTAGATTGATTAGTAAAGGTTATGAACATATGCCATGACATTTATTTAGATCTAGAATTATGACGTCTAGAATTATGCTATGACATATGTGAATTCTATATATTAGATGCTAGTTCACACCATCATTATGTTGCATAAAACCCCATATGCAAGTTTATACATGAATTTGGGTTATGATCATATCATGTAAATTGTGACATTTAACAAGTTGACACCTTTAGATCCTTAACATGTGTAGATTTATGCAAGTTTCACCCCTATTATGATTAGATTCATTTTAATTGTCTATATGTTGTGATAATTTATTTTTGTGCTATGAGTTAGACTATTCGAGTCTAATGTATGTTCTGCGTTGAATAAGCGAACGTATAAACGTGGGGTAGGGGTAATATTAAGGATTTAATATTGAGAAGTTGGGGTGCAATTGATATGATTTTGCATGCCATAAGTGGATGGCCATAATTGAGTCAATTATGGACATCATTAAAATTTGAAGTAATTAATGATTTGAATAGGGATATATTCAAAACTGGGGTAAAAGATTATAAGTGATAATCAATGCTTAGGACACGAAGTTGGACTCGTGTGTGACGTAAACCTGCCCGGACCCGCCCGGCAAATTTAGTGGTCACAAATGTCAGCCCAATGTGAAAGGTCCTAGGCCTAAACTAAAGCATAACAGTTGTAAAGACGCGAGGTTAGACTCTTTTATGGTGTAAGACTGCCCGAACCCGCCCGACAAATCCAGCTACCATAAATGCCAGTCTAATGAGAAAGGTCTTTATGAGGTTTTGGCCTAAATGAATTAAGAAATACTTAACCAGATACACATGTAAGGTGGGACATGGGTGAAACACCCCACCTCCGTTAGGGTCACTCTCAAAGGGAATGCCCTAATTTTGGTGGAGGTTTATAAGTATAAGTCACAGATATACAAGACAGATATAAAAACACATGTTTGTAAACAGCAGAAAAGTGGTAACTTTTATTTCATAAAAGCAAATACGTGTTACAACAACATCACCATGATTGTCTTACATCCTTTCCAAAATCATGACATAACACTTTCATAATCTGTCTTGATTACATTATTTAAAGAAGCTTAAAGAAAACATAAATAAACTGCAAAAGCCCCATAGTTGCTGCCCAAAGCCATAGTTCAAAACGAAAAAGTCCAAGCAATACATTTCTCCTCTTCAAGCTGGATATTAAGGCTGGTCAAGCTGCAGTGTTCCCTCCCTGTGGACCTGGGGGGGGGGGGGAACGGAAGTAAAGAAGACGAAAGAAAAGTAGAGTCAGACATAAAGCCTGAGTAAGTCTAGGACTATTCTGTCTATGAATAAAGAACTGGGTATGATAAGTATAAACAAGAAGTGGGAAAGCACTATAAACTTAGTTAAGTTGTCTAGGGTCGAATATACTATCGTACCCCATGTTAATCTCTGAACCCATATAAACTACTTCCCAACAGGCACCCCATAATCAGGGTGAAGTGATCCATTCTATGATGATCGGCTCCTACTCGCATAGTTACATGTGTCTTACGGCCCCCGATGTTGTAGTTACCTATGCTGGTCCCACCATGGGGTGTATCAAGTCCCATGGTAGCGGCCCGACACAACCTTAGAATGCACAGGTATGCTACTGGTGCCCAGTGCTTTATTTTTCTGCGCCGGAGTGTGTGCACGCCCGCACCCCGTTAGAACCTACACTGCTACACCACCGCCGTCGATTTGACCTCTTACAATCAGCCCAGTAATCCTGCCCCACCCTGCCTAGTTTCAGGGTATCATGATACACCTTATAGGGTTACTGCTGAAAAGGGTCCCCCACTACTAGGTTTTCTATTTCTAGCCAGCATGCTAAGTTGGTTAAGTGTTTTATAACCTAACCCCCCAATCAGTCTGTTTAGTTTAGCATGTTCCATTTTGATTAAGTCTTTAGTTCACTTAATCCTGACTCAGCCTTAATTGTCTTATTAAAGCCTTGACCTCTCACATTAGACAGGTATTGTTGTGGCTGCCTGTTGCCGGTTGGTTCCGGGCAGTCTTACGCCACAACTCAGTCTAACCTCGGGTCCTTATTGGGATCCATGTTTAACCACCCACATTGGATAGGTATTGTTGTGACTACTGGACAACCGGGCGGTTCCGGGCAGGTTTACATCACAACTCAATCCAACCTCGGGTTAAACACATCGTATGTTCTACATTTACATATTTTGTCTTTCTTCTTTATTTTCTTATATGTAAATATTTGCGGCCCATTATTAAAAATCAATGGTGTGAAGGTTACACCAATCATGGGCCCAACCCATACTTGAATTTGGGCCCCTTTACTTTATATTTTCATTTATTAATTAATTTGGCCCAACGCTATTTACCCCCGTTTAATTCGCTCGTTTATTATATATATGTTGGGCTTAGCCTTTTTAAGCCCAACTTAGCCACGTGAAAAAGGGGAGGCTTAAAGCATGATTACATACACAAGAAGGGGAATGTGAACGCATGAACTTGCAACATAACGTTGGAACTACAAAATAGAAACTGGTGTACTTGCATAGTAGTAATGTATACTTTGGTCATAAAGCATAAGTGACATGAATCAAAGCATGTAAACTTGTAGTTGAGATAAGAATCTAAATTGGATATCATTATTGACACATAGTCTTAACTACAACATAAACCTATGTTTTTATTTAGGCATAATGTCAAACATAAGCAAATCATGTTCATAAGATTCCTACATGTTTACAAAGGGGTTTACTTTTGTTACTAATACAAAAGCATAGTTCAACTTGAATTATTCCAACTTAATCATGATTTTAAATCTATTCACATAACCATGGCGCACATATACTTATGGCATAAATATTTCTAAACATGAAATCATGATTTTTACTTTAGTCATGCAAACTTGCAAATGGGATTTTTTTTTTTTGAATCTAACCTAGCCATGTACCACATATGTCATCATATAATTCTTGTTAACAATATAGACCTAACATGGTTTTCAATTATGCAAAATATCAATCATAGCCTAGTCATATTCATAAGTTCGCTAAGAGGTTTTCTAGTACAAAAGTATGGCTTAATACATAGACCATGATGCCAAATTTTCAACATAATTTCATATGAATTATAATAACCCAAATTTGTTCCAATTACTCACAAAAATGATTTTTGTACAAAAATACACATTATGATGACATAGTAGCAAAACCCCAAACTTGCATGAATTTCAATTAAACAACTACATACATGTAGCTTCAACATGAATTACATAATTTGCGAATATTCCAAACGTATACTTGCATAAAACTACCGCAAACATGTAGTTTTTATAATGAATAACATGCTTTGCGAATATCCAAACGTATACTTGCATAAAACTACCGCAAACATGTAGTTTTTATAATGAATAACATAATTTGAGAATATCCAAACGTATACAATATTCCAAATCGATAAGAATCATAGTAACGCACAAATATGAATTACTTTATCACCACAAATCAAGTATACAAACCAACACAATTATTTGTTCATACCAAAATAATACTCTACTTACAATCGTGTGGCGAATTCTCCAATTGGAGATGCGACTTCTTGTTGATTTGATTTGTTTAAGTTGCTTTATGCTTTAGAATTCGCCTCCTAGTCTTCTCCCAAATTGGTGGCTACTCCTAGTCGTTCCTCCGCAGCATGATGGCCTCGTTCTTATTTTTGAATGAATAGATTAGGTTGAGTCTAGGGTCATTTTTATAGAGTTTATGAACCGATTAGGACCATCGATGTTGCTTGGATAGATCGTAGCCATTCATTCGAAAGAGAGACCAATTAGAGCCTGCCACCTAGCCCTAATGACAAAGCAAGCTTCTGAAAATCGACCAACATAGACTAGGCCAGCCAGGGTGGGCTGGGTTCGACCTGGCTCTGGACCAGGTCGACAGCCCTGTCGACCTGGCTAGACCAGGTCGACAGCCCAGTCGACCTGGGTGCATTAGGCGGGAGTTTTCCCACCCTGGCCAATTGGGCCGTTTTTGAATTTTGAATTGTTTTTCTGAGCTGTTTTTCTTATGCTCGAATTTTAAACTTAATTCAGAAACTTCCGGAGGCTATATCTTCTTTATACGGACTCCGTTTTTCGAAAACTCGGACTCTATTTCGCGTATTTTTCCGAGACGAACACAATGGCGTATCCCGTTTCCCTTAGTTCTTTGATTTGAAGTTAATTATACTTTAATTTGTGAATTTCACAGTTATAGAATACACGGGGTGTTATATTCTCCCCCACTTAGAAGGATTTCGTCCCCGAAATCTTCAAGTTTAGGAAAATGTATATCCTAACATCCAATCATCCATCTACTCATCCATCAAACACGAGCATCCATTGTCCTTAAAAGACTTCTAATGCTTCATGATCATATGCGAAGTGTGTGCGTACGTGTACTTATCTAATGCAAAATCAGGCGGTCTACTGATTCAGTTGACCTCCTTAATGCGAATTATGTAAGTGCCATGAATCCATTATGTATGCAAATTTTCCTATTCATGATTCTACATGAGTGCACAATCATTCAATACAAATGCAACATCCATATGACAACACATTAAAGTTCAACCATATACGAATGCAAACATATATGCATATGCAATATGAAGTGACTGAGCCGATCTAAAACCTAGATTGTGTGTGTATATGCAACCACGAGCAACCACTAGCAATCACTTGCAACCACTTGCAACCATCATCCATAACATGTTTCAATTACATGTTTCCATCCAAAGAGGTTTCTACCTAAAAGATAAGGTCGAGGAAATATACCTAAAAAGATAGATAAAAGCGCAACTTAAGGAAAAAGAAAGATCAAGGATGTACCCTCGAAAAGAGAAGGGTAGGCAGTGCGTATTCTAGCTTCAGTTTCCCAAGTCGCGTCTCCCTCGGCGTCGCTCCACTGAACTTTGACGAGTTTGACTTCGCGGTTGCGTAGCTTCTTCACTTCCGTTCCTAATATGCGGGTTGGAACTTTTCTTATGGTTGCTTCGCGTTCCACTTCGGCTTCTTCGAGGATATTTGGCTCTCCCACTTCAGCAGACTCATGTAGACATTTTCGGAGATGTGAAACGTGAAAAACGTTGTGAACTCCGGCCAGCTTCTCGGGTAGCTCTAATCTATAGGCCATTTTCCCAATTTTCTCGATGATAGGGAATGGCCCTACGAACCTTGGTGCCAGTTTTCCTGTGGTTCCAAAACGAACAACGTTCCTTAGTGGAGATACCTTAAGAAAAACTCTATCCCCAACCTCAAATTCAAGGTCGGTTCTTCTCTTGTCGGCGTAGGACTTTTGTCTGTCTTGGGCCGTCTTCATCCTTCTTCGTATTAAGTCTACTTTCTCTGAAGTCTCTCGGATCATATCTGGTCCAAGTATGAGCTTATCAGTAGACTCCCACCAACAAGTGGGCGATCGGCACGGTCTTCCATATAAAGCTTCGAAGGGCGCCATTCCGATGGTTGCTTGATAGCTGTTGTTGTAGGCAAATTCCACCAAAGGAAGGTGGTCTTCCCATGTCCCTCCGAAGTCAAGGACGCATAGTCTTAAAAGGTCCTCCAAAACTCTGTTCACTCTCTCCGTTTGGCCGTCGGTTTGGGGATGATAGGCTGTGCTCAAGCATAACTGCGTTCCTACTGCTTCTTGCAGACTCCGCCAAAACTCACTGGTGAAGATGGGGTCTCGGTCACTAACAATGCTAGATGGTATTCCATGGAGTCGAACGATTTCCTTGAGGTAAAGTGATGCTAGAGATGAGGCGGTTCTTTTACTTTTGACAGGTAAGAAGTGGGCGCTTTTAGTAAGCCTATCCACTATTACCCAAATGCTAGTGTTGCCTCTCCTAGACCTAGGCAGCCCATCGATGAAGTCCATTGAGATGCTATCCCACTTCCACTGTGGGACCTCTAAAGGATGCAGCAGTCCGCCAGGCTTTTTCTGTTCCGCCTTAACCTGTTGGCACACCATACACTTAGAAACGAATTCTGCCACGTCCCTTTTCATGCCGTTTCAGAAGAAAGTCCTTTTTATATCTTTGTACATTTTATCTCCGCCTGGGTGTATCGTCATCTTGGAGTGATGTGCTTCCTCGAGAACCTTCTTTACTAAATCTTTTGTTTGTGGGACGCATAGTCTTCCGTCTCGCCTTAGCAAACCCTTATCGTCGATGGAGTATCTGTTGAGGTGATTTGAAGTCTCACCCCTAATTAGCCTATCAATCATTTCCATAAGCTGAGGGTCTTCGCGTTGTGCTGTCCCTACTAAATCCACTAAAGTTGGCCGTACTTCGAGAGATGCTAGTAAGCCTGGTACGAAATCGGAGGAGGGCCTAAAGTCGAAGCTGGCTATAAACTCTAGGCTTTGTCTTTCAACAAACAACGGGATTAGGGTCAATTTCTTTCGGCTCAACGCGTCTGCCACTACGTTGCCTTTGCCCGGAGTATAGGAGATTTTGAAATCGTACGAGGCAAGAAACTCCATCCATCTTTGTTGCCTCAAGTTAAGATCCTTCTGCGAGAAAAGATATTTCAACGATTTATGGTCAGTGTAAAGTTCGAACTTCTCACCTAGGAGATAGTGTCGCCAAGACTTGAGTGCAAAGACGATGGCGGCTAACTCAAGATCGTGGGTTGGGTATTTCTTTTCGTGCACTTTCAACTGCCTCCCGCCATAAGCTACTGCCCTTCCTTCTTGCATTAAGACGGCGCCTAGCCCTGTCCCACATGCATCTGTATAAACAGTGAACATCTTGCTCCCATCTGGCAACGTCAAAACTGGGGCTGTTGTAAGAGCTCTTTTCAGTCGTTGGAAAGCAAACTCGCAATCCAAGTCCCAATTGAACACTAGATTCTTCTTGGTCAATTTCGTGAGCGGAGCCGAGATTTCGCAAAATCCCTTATAAACTTTCGATAGAAACCTGCTAGTCCTAGAAAACTTCGGACCTCAGTTGCATTCCTTGGTGTCTTCCAATCCTGTACCGCCACTACCTTAGCAGGGTCCACTGCTAACCCTTGTTTGGATACTATGTGCCCAAGGAACCTCACCTCTTCTCTCCAAAAGTGGCATTTGGAGAATTTGGCTTTTGTTGATGGACTCGCAAAGTTTCCATGATTGCCCTTAAGTGTTGAGCATGTTCCTCTTCACTCTTTGAGAAGATAAGGATATCATCTACGAAGACCACTACGAACTTGTTGAGGAAATCTCTGAATACCCTACTCATCAGGTCCACGAAGTAAGCAGGTGCATTTGTCAAGCCGAAAGGCATGACAAGCCATTCAAAGAAGCCGTCTGGGGTTCTGAATGCCGTTTTATCGATACTATCTTCAGCCATCCTTAGCTGATGGAAACCGGTTGCTAAATCGAGCTGGGAGAAAACAGACGCTCCTACAAGCTGATCAAACAAATCGTCAATTCTAGGGAGAGGGTGCCTATTCTTTTTCGTTAGCTTGTTGAGCTCCCTATAATCAACACATAGACGGAGTGAGCCATCCGCCTTTGTAGCGAACACCACTGGAGCGCCCCATTCTGAAATGCTCCTCCTAATGAACCCCTTTTCTAGAAACTCTTTAATCTGTTTACTGAGCTCTTTCCTTTCTCGTAGAGCCATGTGTCTAACGGGCAACGCAACAAGCTTTGCATTATCTACAAGATATATGCGGAAGTCTATTTCCCGCTTCGGAGGCAAGCCCTTCACCTCTTCGAAGACATCCGGATATTCCCGGACCACTCTAACTGATTGCAAATTTTCAACAGAGGCATCTAGCGATTCAAGATAACTAAGCATAACCGCATACGAGGTATTACAAGAAATTTCTAAAGTATTACCGAGCTGGGTTAGGAGCCTAACAACCCTTTTCTCACAATCAAGGATGGCCCCATTACTGGATAGCCAATCCATGCCTAAAATCAAACCATATCCCGAAAAGCCCAAAACAAAGGCACTACATTGAAATTCTACGCTTAGAATAGAAATTTTCAATCCCAAACAGATCATAGACAAATGAGCTGGGCCCCCAATTGGGTTTGAAACAATTAAGGGGTCATCTACCATACTAGTTTTTAGGTGCAGAGATTCTACTAAAGCAGACGAGATAAAGGAGTGCGATGCGCCAGAATCAAATAAAGTGCGAACGGGGTGATCATAAAGATAAACTACACTTTCTACAGAAGTATTTATACCTCGCTGTTGCAGAGGTGGCGCTTCTAGCACATGAACCTATGCCCCTGAGGTGGATCCAGCCCTCTGCCCCTGTCCTCGTTTCTTTGGGCAGTCCTTAGCCCTGTGGCCTGTCTTACCACAAGAAAAGCACCCACCATTCTCCTTGGCCTTCTTTTTCCGGCAGTCCTTTACTAAGTGCCCCCACTTTGCCACAGAAATTGCACTTCCTCTTCTCTTTGTTGCCTTTCCCGCCCTTCTTAAAGTCCGTCTTCTTAGGCTGCAAACCCTCTTTCTTCCCTTTAGAGCTTTCTGCCTTTGTCTCCTTCTTGCCCTTATCCTCTTCGTTCAGCAATGCCATTTGTACCAACCTTTCATATGTAGCCCCCATGGGTATATGGGTCATGGACAAACTATGTAATGGCTCATTTAACCCTTTGACGAAACGGAGAGCCTTCTTGTGCGGGGTGTTGACTAGGTCTAGCCCAAACCTAGCTAGCTCATCGAACTGATTCACATACTCTCTGACTGTCTTGTTCCCTTGCTTAAGAAATAAGAATTTTTCCAACTGCAAACTTCTTTCCGCATCTGAGAGAAATTTAGTCTCAAACCTTGCCCTAAAGTCCTCCCATGTCTCCACTGGTCTTTCTGCATTAGTGACTTCCCACCAGTAGGAGGCCTCGCCCTTTAATAGCCATACCGCCAGTTGTACTTTTTGTCTATCTTCTACCTCAAAGATGATGAATAGGTCCTCAGTTTCTTTCAGCCAATTTCTAGCTGCCACGAAGGACTCAGTTCCATGGAAATCCTTTCCTCCCATAGCTTTAAAATCTTTACATATCTTAGCAAACGTGTTTCCCCGTGGAGGAGGTGGAGGAAGAGGTGCTGCTGCAGCTGGCTGATTTCCTGCAGCTGGGGGAGGAGGAACGGTAGGACCTGGCTGAGTGGCCCTTGCTTCTAAGAACCGTCTAAACCAACCAGGTATTGGTACACCCTCTGGCAAGTTAAGTTCTTCGGACATGCTGAAAAAAAAGGATAAATTCAAAACGAAGGATAAGAGACAGTACCTATGGCTTTGGGGGGACTTTGCCTTTTCAAAATAAAATAATATTTTTCTTTTAAAAATGCTTCTTTAAACTTCCTTTTTGAAAATAAATTTTCAAAACTTTTTATCTTATCTGGTAAACCTATGCTCTGATACCAAGTGAAACACCCCACCTCCGTTAGGGTCACTCTCAAAGGGAATGCCCTAATTTTGGTGGAGGTTTATAAGTATAAGTCACAGATATACAAGACAGATATAAAAACACATATTTGTAAACAGCAAAAAAGTGGTAACTTTTATTTCATAAAAGCAAATACGTGTTACAACAACATCACCATGATTGTCTTACATCCTTTCCAAAATCATAACATAACACTTTCATAATCTGTCTTGATTACATTATTTAAAGAAGCTTAAAGAAAACATAAATAAACTGCAAAAGCCCCATAGTTGCTGCCCAAAGCCATAGTTCAAAACGAAAAAGTCCAAGCAATACATTTCTCCTCTTCAAGCTGGATATTAAGGCTGGTCAAGCTGCAGTGTTCCCTCCATGTGGACCTGGGGGGGGGGGGGAAACGGAAGAAAAGAAGACGAAAGAAAAGTAGAGTCAGACATAAAGCCTGAGTAAGTCTAGGACTATTCTGTCTATGAATAAAGAACTGGGTATGATAAGTATAAACAAGAAGTGGGAAAGCACTATAAACTTAATTAAGTTGTCTAGGGTCGAATATACTATCGTACCCCATGTTAATCTCTGAACCCATATAAACTAGTTCCCAACAGGCACCCCATAATCAGGGTGAAGTGATCCATTCTATGATGATCGGCTCCTACTCGCATAGTTACATGTGTCTTACGGCCCCCGATGTTGTAGTTACCTATGCTGGTCCCACCATGGGGTGTATCAAGTCCCATGGTAGCGGCCCGACACAACCTTAGAATGCACAAGTATGCTACTGGTGCCCAGTGCTTTATTTTTCTGCGCCGGAGTGTGTGCACGCCCGCACCCCGTTAGAACCTACACTGCTACACCACCGCCGTCGATTTGACCTCTTACAATCAGCCCAGTAATCGTGCCCCACCCTGCCTAGTTTCAGGGTATCATGATACACCTTATAGGGTTACTGCTGAAAAGGGTCCCCCGCTACTAGGTTTTCTATTTCTAGCCAGAAGTTGGTTAAGTGTTTTATAACCTAACCCCCCAATCAGTCTGTTTAGTTTAGCATGTTCCATTTTGATTAAGTCTTTAGTTCACTTAATCCTAACAATCCTGACTCAGCCTTAATTGTCTTATTAAAGCCTTGACCTCTCACATTAGACAGGTATTGTTGTGGCTGCCTGTTGCCGGTTGGTTCCGGGCAGTCTTACGCCACAACTCAGTCTAACCTCGGGTCCTTAATTGGCTCCATGTTTAACCACCCACATTGGATAGGTATTGTTGTGACTACTGGACAGCCGGGCGGTTCCGGGCAGGTTTACATCACAACTCAATCCAACCTCGGGTTAAACACATCGTATGTTCTACATTTACATATTTTGTCTTTCTTCTTTATTTTCTTATATGTAAATATTTGCGGCCAATTATTAAAAATCAATGGTGTGAAGGTTACACCAATCATGGGCCCAACCCATACTTGAATTTGGGCCCCTTTACTTTATATTTTCATTTATTAATTAATTTGGCCCAACGCTATTTACCCCCGTTTAATTCGCTCGTTTATTATATATATGTCGGGCTTAGCCTTTTTAAGCCCAACTTAGCCACGTGAAAAAGGGGAGGCTTAAAGCATGATTACATACACAAGAAGGGGAATGTGAACACATGAACTTGCAACATAACGTTGGAACTACAAAATAGAAACTGGTGTACTTGCATAGTAGTAATGTATACTTTGGTCATAAAGCATAAGTGACATGAATCAAAGCATGTAAACTTGTAGTTGAGATAAGAATCTAAATTGGATATCATTATTGACACATAGTCTTAACTACAACATAAACCTATGTTTTTATTTAGGCATAATGTCAAACATAAGCAAATCATGTTCATAAGATTCCTACATGTTTACAAAGGGGTTTACTTTTGTTACTAATACAAAAGCATAGTTCAACTTGAATTATTCCAACTTAATCATGATTTTAAATCTATTCACATAACCATGGCGCACATATACTTATGGCATAAATATTTCTAAACATGAAATCATGATTTTTACTTTAGTCATGCAAACTTGCAAATGGGATTTTTTTTTTTTTTGAATCTAACCTAGCCATGTACCACATATGTCATCATATAATTCTTGTTAACAATATAGACCTAACATGGTTTTCAATTATGCAAAATATCAATCATAGCCTAGTCATATTCATAAGTTCGCAAAGAGGTTTTCTAGTACAAAAGTATGGCTTAATACATAGACCATGATGCCAAATTTTCAACATAATTTCATATGAATTATAATAACCCAAATTTGTTCCAATTACTCACAAAAATGATTTTTGTACAAAAATACACATTATGATGACATGGTAGCAAAACCCCAAACTTGCATGAATTTCAATTAAACAACTACATACATGTAGCTTCAACATGAATTACATAATTTGCGAATATTCCAAACGTATACTTGCATAAAACTACCGCAAACATGTAGTTTTTATAATGAATAACATGCTTTGCGAATATCCAAACGTATACTTGCATAAAACTACCGCAAACATGTAGTTTTTATAATGAATAACATAATTTGAGAATATCCAAACGTATACAATATTCCAAATCGATAAGAATCATAGTAACGCACAAATATGAATTACTTTATCACCACAAATCAAGTATACAAACCAACACAATTATTTGTTCATACCAAAATAATACTCTACTTACAATCGTGTGGCGAATTCTCCAATTGGAGATGCGACTTCTTGTTGATTTGATTTGTTTAAGTTGCTTTATGCTTTAGAATTCGCCTCCTAGTCTTCTCCCAAATTGGTGGCTACTCCTAGTCGTTCCTCCGCAGCATGATGGCCTCGTTCTTATTTTTGAATGAATAGATTAGGTTGAGTCTAGGGTCATTTTTATAGAGTTTATGAACCGATTAGGACCATCGATGTTGCTTGGATAGATCGTAGCCATTCATTCGAAAGAGAGACCAATTAGAGCCTGCCACCTAGCCCTAATGACAAAGCAAGCTTTTGAAAATCGACCAACATAGACTAGGCCAGCCAGGGTGGGCTGGGTTCGACCTGGCTCTGGACCAGGTCGACAGCCCTGTCGACAACCCTGTCGACAACCCTGTCGACCTGGCTAGACCAGGTCGACAGCCCAGTCGACCTGGGTGCATTAGGCGGGAGTTTTCTCGCCCTGGCCAATTGGGCCCGTTTTTGAATTTTGAATTGTTTTTCTGAGCTGTTTTTCTTATGCTCGAATTTTAAACTTAATTCAGAAACTTCCGGAGGCTATATCTTCTTCATACGGACTCCGTTTTTCGAAAACTCGGACTCTATTTCGCGTATTTTTCCGAGACGAACACAATGGCGTATCCCGTTTCCCTTAGTTCTTTGATTTGAAGTTAATTATACTTTAATTTGTGAATTTCACAGTTATAGAATACACGGGGTGTTATAATGGGGGTTAAGTAGGTGGCATGGGTGGCATGAGGAATCTAGTGGTTGCCTTTAGTGGCATTTGAAATACGATTAGTAAGACTTAACCAAACACACATGTAAATGAACATGGCTAAGAGGGTTAAATGGGATATACTAGTGGTGACAAGCTTAGGTGGGTAGCTTGTGGGGGCCCATTTCAACCAGTATCCCAAACCTATCTTTGTAGGCTCGACCCAAGTCGAGGACGGGACACGCATACTGGGCTTGACTATAAGAGGCCAAAACGGGGTAGCGGTGTAACACCCCGTATTTCTATTAACACTAAAGTTACTAATTTAAGAATAACCAATGCTTAATATAATAAATGTATAATGGGGAGATGTATCTAATGTGCATACAAATTCAATAATAAATGTGTAAAGGGGAGATGTATCTAATGTGCATACAAATTTATTAATAAATGTGTAAAGGGGGGATGTATCTAATGTGCATGCAAATTTAATAATAAATGTTAATAATGTACATTAAGAAAGTAATTGTGAACATAATTGGCTTCTCTTTAGAACGGATGGCTTTGATTAACCTTGGCTTCATCGACGACTCAAATTAACTTGCAATCATATATAAACAGCCCCCTAGTCTCCTTCTCTTTGCACCATTCTTCTCTAACCTTATGCTGCACAAATTCTTGATGGACATGGCTTCTTCTTCTTCCTCTAAATCTAAATAAATTGATTAAAATAAAATATAAATCAAGACGAGGATATGCTGCTCAAGTCTTTCAAGAGAAGATTCAAAAGAAGTTAGGATTCAAGTAAAGATTCAACGGCTTCAAGCAACGCCATCTTTCTATTCTTTTCTAGATCCAATCAATGTAAGTCGGTTACATTTTAGATTTGAACGCCTTTTCTATTTGTGACATGAAATTAAAAGAATATAAGAAATATGTCTTATCATTTCATTGAATCTGTGCTTGTTTATGACTTTGGATCTGATTCTTGATTATGGCCTAGAACACATTGTGAATAAATTGCCAATGCTTAAGATTATGACTATGGAACTGTGGCCTTCGAAACCATAAGCCTTTGACTATGAACATAAGCCTTTGACTATGAACATAAGCCTTTGACTAGGAGCATAAACCAATGCCTATGACTATGACAAGGACAATAGTGGATAATTACCTATGATTCATGAACGTGATATTATTGCCTAAGATTATGACTGTGAGATTGGATCTAAACTTGATTATCTATTCAGTTTATTCTTAATTATCCTTGGATCTTGGTTATGGGAATTTATCTATTAAGTTAGATCTACCCATATACTTGAACCTATGTTATTTGTTCAACCCTTTTTATGTCATAATATTATCAGATCTATAGGCCTTCGATGCTTTAATCAATTTATTCAGTGTAATTTGTTAGATCTGTAATTAGTGAATTATCATCTTCTGCCAGTCATTATGTCTATATTTTCATGGCATTTTGGTTCATTCCCTTTTTACCCACGAATCTAGATTTATCTATAATCTAGGATGAAATCACGATTAAACGAATGATGGGAATACGATTTGGGCAAATCATAAATTTGATTTAAACATGGTTGTAAACTTGGAAATTGGCATAATGTGGAACATGAACATAATTATGATTGACATAATTTAGAACATGTATTATAGCATGTTTATTAGAACGCAAATTTGAAAATTTGACATGAATTATGGAATATGTAATTTGACATATTAAATTTAGTATTGGCAAGTAAGCTAAGTTTTAGGCGTAAACGGTTAACTAGAATAATAATTCTAGTCTTGCCATAAACTGTAAATTAGGATGTTAAATCAGAATTGGGTCAATTAAAGTTAATTTGGCATAATAAGTATATTAGCACAAATTTTGAATTTAGTCATAATTGTGAGTAATTGTCATGTTTAGAATAATCATGGTTAGTGACACTTAATTTGGTATAATTTACATACCAAAAACTATAAATATGATATATAGGGAAAATGGGCCATAATAATAAATGTTGAAAATGTACATTAAAAGAGTAATAATGGAATAAGTAAATTAGGGAAAATTTACGTATAGAATTTATCCTAAATGAGAAAAGTAAATTTAAACAATACGAACATGCTTAACCCGAGATTGGATTGAGTTGTGATGTAAACCTGCCCGGACCCGCCCGACTGTCCATTGATCACAACAATACCTTTCCAATTTGGGAGGTTAAGGCATTGTGCCCGATAAAGGCCCGCGGTTAGACTGAGTTGTGGCGTAAGACTGCCCGGAACCGACCGGCATACCGGCAGCCACAACAATAGCTGTCTAATGTGAGTGGCTGGTGCTTTAATAAGACAATTAAAGTTAAGCTAGAATGGGAGGGTTAAGTCCATAAGAACACTTAACCAACTTACCACAGTTAAGTTAGAACGATAGGGTTAAGTTAACTAGAACACTTAACCAACTTAACATTGTAACAAGACAAGATTTGTAGGGGTTAAGTAACTAAGAAAAACACTTAGCCAATTTAACATGTTAAGCAGACTAGAAAGTGTGGGTTAAGTAAATTCAATACACTTAGCCAATTTAACTTGTTAACTAGACTAGACGTTGGGGATAAGTAAAGTTAATACACTTAGCCGATTTAACATGCTAACTAGACTAGAGGTTGGGGTTAAGTAAATTTAATACACTTAGCCAATTTAATATGTTAGCTGGACTAGACCGTTGGGTTAAGTAAGCTTGAACACTTAAACACCAGAGTGTGATAAATGAATAGGGTTAAGTTAAAAACATGAAGGGACAATACTTAACCATTAGAACATGTTAATCAAACCAATGTTAGGGTTAAGTTAACTAAGGGAACACTTAACCGTTATAACATGTTAGCTAAAACAGATAGGCAAGGTTAAGTTAAAAAGGAACACTTAACCAATACAAGATGAATGGGTAGGGTTAAGTAAATACTTAACCAATATAACTTGATGCTGGTAGGGTTAAGTCAACGTGAATTACTGGTAACACTTAACCAGTTTATCATGACAAATGAATAGGTTAAGTTAACTTGTATCGACTAATGACACTTAACCAATCCAACTTGACGAGAAAGAGAACTAAGTAGTAAACCTTAGTTAAGAAAACAACGATTCAGGAAACCAAGTGGTAAACCTTAGTTTGGAAAACTAAGTAGTAATCCTTAGTATAACACGAGGAGGAGCGATCGATCTTAAAGAAGGCTCCAACGAATTGGGTTACGAAGCCCGAGGTTTCGAGGGGACGTGAGGGTACTCTTGGTATCCCTCTGTGAGGCGGCAGATGATCCTCCTAGGCTCACAGAGGTTAAGGTCTGCGTTAGGAGAACCAAGGGTATGCCTCGGTTGCAATATAAGGCAACTTAAAGACTTGGATGGACCAGCGTAATTCGGTGGGACAAATGGCCCTGTGATAGCGACCCGTCGTCTACCTACCATCTTGAGTCAATCGAGATACGAAAAGGCGGAGAACACCAAAAGACCATATACTTGTTATCTAGTTATGGTTGCGGATGGCCATAGGTTAGTGGGGGCATGGGGGGCTTGCGTATAGTTCTCATTTTTCAAGGTCTGCCTTTCAATAGTCGAGGGAGGGGTCAAGTGTGACCATAGCCACTGGAAAAAAACAGACCTTAGCATCTGCATTGGCAGATAACTTAAAGCTCCCGACCGAGTTCCGTGTTTCTTGATTTGCCCTGCCACGGGACTCGGGTCGCACATATAGAGGACATGTGCATCTAGACAGCGATAACGATTCACGACACATACGTGGGGAAAGTCTAGGAACATATACCGCTCTAGGTACTGTGTCCTAGACTAGGGGCATTGTTCGACAGGTAGCGTAATCCCTAGTTGGACCTAGGTGGCATAAACCCTGAATCTGTGAAGCATTAGATAAGCCGCGTAAACCCGAGTGCAATCTCGGAAGTACTTTGATATAAAACCCTAGATTAGATCTAGGTAATAAATAATAAATGTACGCCTAAAGGCAACCACAATTACTGGGATTGGGATCGCGTTATCATTTTAGATAGATTTCTAGTTAGGACACTAGATAGGTGGTGCAGAGACATAGAAACCATAATAACAAGTTAATAGCGAAGCGGAGAAAGTATTAAAGCATATCCAGATTATCTTGTCTTAGCATATCTTGTGTTAATCTTATCCTATCTTGTTGGCCCTATCATCATGGTATTGTCTTGTATTCAGTTAATTCATGTCGTTTTGTTTTTCCTTGTTCACATGCTAGAAGTAACTGAACTTACCAGACTTTATGTCTGACCCAATTTACTTTCATCTTCTTTTCTTCCGTTCCCTCCCCCCCCCCCCCCAGGTAGATAAGGAGGGAATAGTATAGCTCAGGTTAGATTGGACCGTCACTCTTACCAAGCTCGAAGATTCTTTGACAAAGTGCTTTGGACTCTCTTTTTCTGCTGCTATGGCTGGCTTATGCTACATTGGGGAATATAAATGCTATTTTATGCTTCTTTATTTTTGTAAGACAGATGATACTCTGATATTGGAAAACAAATGTTGTACAAACTATTTTATCAATAAAGTAAAGTTTTATTTTCCGCTGTTTTAATTTTGTCTGTCTTGTAATTTATCTGCATCTTTTACCCTAAATTCTCCACAGAACTTAGTGCATTCCCTTTGTGAGTGACACTAAAGGATGTAGGGTGTTACACTTGGTATCAGATCTGAAGGTTACCGGATCAGATAAAAGATTTGAAAAAAATTTATTATTTTCAAACAGATTTAAAAGATGAATTTTCAAAAGAAAAGTTTTGTTTTAAAAGCATATTCCCCAAAAGCCATACGCACTATCTTCTGATTCTCTGTTTGAATTCTTGTCCCCTTCTTTCTTGAGTCTCTGGGGCTCCTGGCTTTCTGGGAGGTAACCTCATCGAAGGGCGAAGTAGTGCCCGAGTTCCATCTATAACCGTAGTAGTTTCACCTACGGCTAGTTTTCTTTCAAGCTTAGTAGGGTTTTCTATACGATGGAGGCAGCTTTCGAGAGATTTGTCAATATGATTACACACGAAAGAGGATGAGGAGTTTGGCTAAGGAGCACAACCCAAGGATGAGGAATTCATGGATGTAGATTTGGCTCACGAAGGAGGAAGGGATTATAAAACCTAAGACAAGAGGAAGTATCTTTACTATGGCAGAATAGGGCATATAATTAAGAACAAAGGACAAGATTTTCAGAAGGGCAAGTACATGCTTTCACCACTAAGCGTACCTAGGAGAAAGGTAGTAAAGTTCTGTTGGAAGAGTCTAGCTTTTCTGTTTGTACTCTTTCTTTTGGTTTTAGCACTTCGCATTTGTTCATATTTGCTTCCATAGTTGAGTCTCTGCACCTTAGTACTTGTATAGAAAAAGATCCCAACTAGTGCTCAAGTGTTTGGTTGTTATTGCTTAGATCATCTCACGTAGATCGTCCAAATTCGGAGGAGACATTCCTCGGGTGCTTGTCTGATATTGGTTTAGGCCTTTGGGGCTTGTACTTGAGGGATGTCGAGTTCGACTCGGATGGTTTGCTTGAGAGATGAATAGTTGTGGAAGGCGCTCTATATAGAGAAAGACTAACCTTAAGAGAGGTAAAAAGTACGTAGTGACCTTTTGACCCTCATAGTTATGGCATGATGGATAAGCTAAGAGGAGAGACCTCTGATCATCCTAGTATATACACTCAGTATCATGGTTGACATTTGTTTATTTTGGAAATGGAGGTCAAGAAACTTCGCAATCGTGAAGTTGAATTTGTTAAGGTACAGTTTAGTAAAGCTCAAGAATACGTGATACGGGAGATTGAAGATAAGGCATACGCGCCTCATACCCTTTTTCTTAAGGGTACATCCTTGATTCTTTTTTTAGGAATTCTATGCATACTAATTTCTAGCTTTTAAGGTATATCCTCTAGGATGTATCATCGATCCTTAGGTAGAAACCCTTTTGGATGTAAACATGTATTTGAAACGTGTTATGGTTAATGGTTGCGAATGGTTGCTAGTGGTTGCTCGTGAATGCGTATACACGCGTATTAGGCACTAGATCAGCTCAGACGCCTTCATATTTCATTTACATATATGTATTTGTTTATGAATTGAACTTATTGTGTTATCATATGGATGTCGCATTTGAGTGAATGATTGTGCACTCATATAGAAATAATATGTATCATTAGGATTTGCATACATATTGGACGCATGGCACTGACATGATTTGCATTAAGGAGGTCAACTGAATCAGTAGACCGCCTAATTTTGCATTAGATAAAGACATGTACACACACTATGCATATGAACATACAAGCATTAGAAGTCTTTAAGGACAATGGATGCCTGTGTTTGATGGTTGAGTAGATGGATGATTGGATGGTAGGATTTACATTCTTCTTGACTTGAAGATTTCGGGGTCGAAATCCCTTAAGGAGGGGAGAATGTAACACGCCGTATTTCTGTTAACACTAAAGTTACTAAATTAAGAATAACCAATGCTTAATATAATAAATGTGTAAAGGGGAGATGTATCTAATGTGCATACAAATTCAATAATAAATGTGTAAAGGGGAGATGTATCTAATGTTCATACAAATTTAATAATAAATGTGTAAAGGGGGGATGTATCTAATGTGCATACTAATTTAACAATAAATGTTAATAATGTACATTAAGAAAGTAATTGTGAACATAATTGGCTTCTCTTTAGAACGGATGGCTTTGATTAACCTTGGCTTCATCGACGGCTCAAATTAACTTGCAATCCTATATAAACAGCCCCCTAGTCTCCTTCTCTTTGCACCATTCTTCTCTAACCTTATGTTGCACAAATTCTTGATGGAGATGGCTTCTTCTTCTTCCTCTAAATCTAAATAAATAGATTAAAATAAAATATAAATCAAGACGAGGATATGCTGCTCAAGTCTTTCAAGAGAAGATTCAAAAGAAGTTAGGATTCAAGTAAAGATTCAATGGCTTCAAGCAACGCTA
Organism: Allium sativum; assembly: GCA_030737875.1. Lineage (NCBI taxonomy): Eukaryota > Viridiplantae > Streptophyta > Magnoliopsida > Asparagales > Amaryllidaceae > Allium > Allium sativum. The sequence continues at coordinate 399,162,768 of CM060926.1, read as the reverse complement.
TCTTTCTATTCTTTTCTAGATCCAATCAATGTAAGTCGGTTACATTTTAGATTTGAACGCCTTTTCTATTTGTGACATGAAATTAAAAGAATATAAGAAATATGTCTTATCATTTCATTGAATCTGTGCTTGTTTATGACTTTGGATCTGATTCTTGATTATGGCCTAGAACACATTGTGAATAAATTGCCAATGCTTAAGATTATGACTATGGAACTATGGCCTTCGAAACCAGAAGCCTTTGACTATGAACATAAGCCTTTGACTATGAACATAAGCCTTTGACTAGGAGCATAAACCAATGCCTATGACTATGACAAGGACAATAGTGGATAATTACCTATGATTCATGAACATGATATTATTGCCTAAGATTATGACTGTGAGATTGGATCTAAACTTGATTATCTATTCAGTTTATTCTTAATTATCCTTGGATCTTGATTATGGGAATTTATCTATTAAGTTAGATCTACCCATATACTTGAACCTATGTTATTTGTTCAACCCTTTTTATGTCATAATATTATCAGATCTATAGGCTTTCGATGCTTTAATCAATTTATTCAGTGTAATTTGTTAGATCTGTGATTAGTGAATTATCATCTTCTGCCAGTCATTATGTCTATCTTTTCATGGCATTTTGGTTCATTCCCTTTTTATTCACGAATCTAGGTTTATCTATAATCTAGGATGAAATCACGATTACACGAACGATGGGAATACAATTTGGGCAAATCATAAATTTGACTTAAACATGGTTGTAAACATGGAAATTGGCATAATGTGGAACATGAACATAATTATGATTGACATAATTTAGAACATGTATTATGGCATGTTTATTAGAATGCGAATTTGAAAATTTGACATGAAATGTGGAATATGTAATTCGACATATTAAATTTAGTATTGGCAAGTAAGCTAAGTTTTAGGCGTAAACGGTAAACTAGAATAATAATTCTAGTCTTGCCATAAACTGTAAATTAGGATGTTAAATCAGAATTGGGTCAATTAAAGTTAATTTGGCATAATAAGTATATTAGCACAAATTTTGAATTTAGTCATAATTGTGAGTAATTGTCATGTTTAGAATAATCATGGTTAGTGACACTTAATTTGGTATAATTTACATACCAAAAACTATAAATATGATATATAGGGAAAATGGGCCATAATAATAAATGTTGAAAATGTACATTAAAAGAGTAATAGTGGAATAAGTAAATTAGGGAAAATTTACGTATAGAATTTATCCTAAATGAGAAAAGTAAATTTAGACAATACGAACATGCTTAACCCGAGGTTGGATTGAGTTATGATGTAAACCTGCCCGGACCCGCCCGGCTGTCCAGTGATCACAACAATACCTATCCAATGTGGGAGGTTAAGGCATTGAGCCCGATAAAGGCCCGAGGTTAGACTGAGTTGTGGCGTAAGACTGCCCGGAACCAACATGCATACCGGCAGCCACAACAATAGTTGTCTAATGTGAGTGGCTGGTGCTTTAATAAGACAAATAAAGTTAAGCTAGAATGGGAGGGTTAAGTCCATAAGAACACTTAACCAACTTAACACAGTTAAGTTAGAACGATAGGGTTAAGTTAACTAGAACACTTAACCAACTTAACACGGTAACAAGACAAGTTTTGTAGGGGTTAAGTAACTAAGAAAAACAATTAGCCAATTTAATATGTTAACCAGACTAGAAAGTGGGGGTTAAGTAAATTCAATACACTTAACCAATTTAATATGTTAACTAGACTAGAGGTTGGGGATAAGTAATGTTAATACACTTAGCCAATTTAACATGCTAACTAGACTAGAGGTTGGGGTTAAGTAAATTTAATACACTTAGCCAATTTAATATGTTAGCTGGACTAGACCGTTGGGTTAAGTAAGCTTGAACACTTAAACATCAGAGTGTGATAAATGAATAGGGTTAAGTTAAAAACATGAAGGGACAATACTTAACCATTAGAACATGTTAATCAAACCAATGTTAGGGTTAAGTTAACTAAGGGAACACTTAACCGTTATAACATGTTAGCTAAAACAGATAGGCAAGGTTAAGTTAAAAAGGAACACTTAACCAATACAAGATGAATGGGTAGGGTTAACTAAATACTTAACCAATATAACTTGATGCTGGTAGGGTTAAGTCAACGTGAATTACTGGTAACACTTAACCAGTTTATCATGACAAATGAATAAGTTAAGTTAACTTGTATCGACTAATGACACTTAACAAATCCAACTTGACGAGAAAGAGAACTAAGTAATAAACCTTAGTTAAGAAAACGACGATTCAGGAAACCAAGTGGTAAACCTTAGTTAGGAAAACTAAGTAGTAATCCTTAGTATAACACGAGGAGGAGCGAACGATCTTAAAGAAGGCTTCAACGAATTGGGTTACGAAGCCTGAGGCTTCGAGGGGACGTGAGGGTACTCTTGGTATCCCTTTGTGAGGCGGCAGATGATCCTCCTGGGCTCACAGAGGTTAAGGTCTGCGTTAGGAGAACCAAGGGTATGCCTTGGTTGCAATATAAGGCAACCTAAAGACTAGGATGGACTAGCGTGATTCGGCGGGACAAATGGCCCTGTGATAGCAACCCGTCGTATACCTACCATCTTGAGTCAATCGAGATACGGAAAGGCGGAGAACTCCAAAAGACCATATACTTGCTATCTAGTTATGGTTGCGGATGGCCATAGTTTAGTGGGGGCATGGGGGGCCTGCGTATAGTTCTCATTTTTCAAGGTGTGTCTTTCAATAGTTGAGGGAGGGGTCAAGTGGTACCATAGCCACTGGAAAAAAATAGACCTTAGCATCTGCATCGGCAGATAACTTAAAGATCCCGACCGAGTTCCGTGTTTCTTGATTTGCCCTGCCACGGGACTCGGGTCGCACATATAGAGGACATGTGCATCTAGACAGCGATAACGATTCACGACACATACGTGGGGAAAGTCTAGGAACATATACCACTCTAGGTAGTGTGTCCTAGACTAGGGGCATTGTTCGACAGGTAGCATAATCCCTAGTTGGACCTAGGTGGCATAAACCCTGAATCTGTGAAGCATTAGATAAGCCGCGTAAACCCGAGTGGAATCTAGGAAGTACTTTGATATAAAACCCTAGATTAGATCTAGGTAATAAATAATACATGTACGCCTAAAGGCAACCACAATTACTGGGATTGGGATCGCGTTATCATTTTAGACAGATTACTAGTTGGGACACTAGATAGGTGGTGCAGAGACATAGAAACCATAATAACAGGTTAATAGCAAAGCGGAGAAAGTATTAAAGCATATCCAGTATATCTTGTCTTAGCATATCTTGTGTTAATCTTATCCTATCTTGTTGGCCCTATCATCATGGTATTGTCTTGTATTCAGTTAATTCATGTCATTTTGTTTTTCCTTGTTCACATGCTAGAAGTAACTGAACTTACCAGACTTTATGTCTGACCCAGTTTTCTTTCATCTTCTTTTCTTCCCCCCCCCCCCCCCGGTAGTTAAGGAGGGAATAGTATAGCTCAGGTTAGATTGGACCGTCACTCTTACCAAGCTCGAAGATTCTTTGACAAAGTGCTTTGGACTCTCTTTTTCTGCTGCTATTGCTGGCTAATGCTATACTGGGGAATATAAATGTTATTTTATGCTTCTTTATTTTTGTAAGACAGATGATACTCTGATGTTGGAAAACAATTGTTGTACAAACTATTTTATCAATAAAGTAAAGTTTTATTTTCTGTTGTTTTAATTTTGTCTGTCTTGTAATTTATCTGCATCTTTTACCCTAAATGCTCCACAGAACTTAGTTCATTCCCTTTGTGAGTGACACTAAAGGATGTAGGGTGTTACAAGCGGTGGCAACGCAAGTCCAACGGGTTTCATATGCGTGTGTGGACCCGGGCTGGTAGGTAAGACGTTGTTGCATCGTGTAGGTATAAGCCGTGCATTCTCAAGTTGTATCGGGTTGCCACTTTAGGGGAGTGATGCACCCCACTGTTGGGCCAGCATGGGTATCTACGAATAGGGAGCTGATCGAAAGTGGGTAGTGGGGTACACCTAGTGGAGATAGGGGCAGACGGCACCTATGTAGTCAGCTAGGGGTACGCAAGGCTATATATATAATTTCTAAGTGATGCAAGCGGGATCAACTTTGAAGGTGACTGGTGTGGTGCAGTGTAGTAATTATTCGTTAGTAATTAGTTGTGCCTTTAACGTTATCTTTAACGTTATCTTTATCTGCTTTTCCATACCCAATAGTTCATAGACATTTCCTTGTTTTCCAGCTTATGCCTTAGTCTAGTTATTTTGATAATAGTATTGTTAGAATTATCATACTCGCCAGACTTTATGTCTGACCCCCCTCCATTTCTATCCTTTTTCCCCCTCCAGGTCCTCAGGTTGGACCCAGCTCTAGTGGAGTTTGTTTGGATTGCTTCATCTCTCTTTGGAAAGCTTGGACCGTTGAAGTAAAGTCCAGCTTGTTATCTTCTTTAATGGCTATTTGTGTAATGGAATTATGTATTTTGTTTTATCAAGATGAATATTGTACTAGACTCTGATTTATGGTTTTATGATGTAACAAACATGTTTAATTTCCGCAGCAATAAAATGAAGTTTTAGATTTCCAAGTACTACTTATTATCTGTCTTGTTGTAATTTTTCTGTTCTATATTCACTCAAAACCTCCATGGAAGTTAATGCTTTCCCTTTGTGAGTGACATTAATGGACGTGGGGTGTTACATAAAGCCTGGTAAGTCTAGTGACTCTTCAGTATGAGAATAAGAGTAAGGGCAGGATAGGTATAAACTGGAAACAGGAAAGTATCATAAACTAAGATAGAGCGGTTTTGAAACGAATATACTATCGCAAGCCATACTATACCTCTGCACCTACTTGTATTGTCTTAACTAGAACACCATGCAAGAGGTAAAGTGATCCCCTTTTTCTAAAGATCAGCTCCTACTCGCATAATCATCTGTGTCTTACGACCCCCAAAGATTGCAGATACCTATGCTGGTCCCACCATGCGGTGTATCAAGTCCCATGGTGGTGGCCCAACACAAAACTAGAAATGCATAGGTTATACTACTGGTGCCCCCAGTGCCCTGTTTGTCTGCTCCGAAGTGTGTGCACGCCCGCACTCCGTTAGAACCCACACTGTTGCGCCCACTGCCGTCGCTTTGACCGCTTACAATCAGCCCGGAAATCATGCCCCACCCTACCTAGTTTCAGGGTACCATGATACCTAATTGTGTTACTGCTGAAATGGGTCCCCGTTACTAGGGTTTTCTAGTCAAACAAGTTAAGTGGTTAAGTGTCTGTATTTACCTAACCCCACCCATCAGTTTAATTTAACATGTTAAATTGGTTAAGTGATTTTGGTTAACTTAACCCTACTATCCTGACTTGCCTGTCCTTAGCTTTTTAAAGCACCGACCACTCACATTAGACAGATATTGTTACGGTTACAGGATGTGCCGGTCGGTTCCAGGAAAGTTTAAACCGTAACTCAGTCTAACCGCGGGTCCTTATTGGGCTCCATGCTTAACCACCCACATTGGATAGGTATTGTTGTGACTACTGGATAGCCGGGCGGGTCCGGGCAGGTTTACATCGCAACTCAATACAACCTCATGTTAAGCATACTCGTTTTTTGTAAATTTACATATTTGTCTTTGTTACTTAATATATATAAATTTGTCAACAATTAAATGTTGTGGCCCACTTTCCAAGTTTAACGTTTTTGGTATAAGAATTTATACCATTCAAGTGCCACCAATTTTTGGCATGTGACAAACATGCCAATTTCATATATTTTCACCAATTTATGTCAAGTTTTACCAATATTCCCAACATTACCCCGTTTAAATATTAGGCTAACAATCTTAGCCTAATTTTCGTTTGCATGGTTTTTAACTTATAATATTAGGCTAAAAACTTAGCCTAATTTAGCGCACACAAAATTGGCATAATGGAATTCATAAACATAAACATGACATAGGTGTAAACTTGGCATTTTTGGCATAGTCAATATGAACATCATAGGTGTGAACTTGCAAAATAGTCAACATACATATTTGTGAATTTGCAACATAGACTAAATCATGGGTTTCAACTTATCATGTGAACTTGCATTAAAAAGGGGAATCTAACTAAACAGGTGTCACATGAATTAGCATATGATTTAGACAACATAAGCCTAAACATGTTTAGATCTAGGCATAACATCGAACATTACTAGCATATGACAAGAATATGACATGTTCAGTATGTATAATTTTATCACATGTGAAGTAGTTCGAAATCATATGTCTAACTACAACATGAAACTTGTACTAAAGTGGATCTTGGCATGGATCCAATTAGGAACTTGCAACTTTCTTACAAACATATTAACATGTATATGAACTTGGGCATAGAGGTTTTAGCATATATATACATGAAATCTTAATCACATACAACCAATATAATCACATAAACATATAGGTGTCGATTACAACATGAACTATACAACTTGCATGTGATTCTAAATGTACAATAGGATCAATATCAACATAACTACACCACAAACATCACAATACCACAATCATTTCAATACATAGATGTGAATTAACATCGTTGTTACACAATAACATAATTCCATTTCCATTTTACATCGAATCAAATCCTAACTTTTATTCACATCGAAAAAATCGGTATACTTACAACAAACGACGGTCTTGTTTTCTGATTTTCGAGTTCTGAATTTGAAATGCTTTCCTTTGGGTAGAAAAATGTTGATTTGATTCTAGTTTTAACTTTAATTTGGCTCGTCTCTAAGCTTTTCTACAAGTGGAGGCTCCTCTCAGTTTTCTACCGACAGCATGGCGGCTCCGTCTCTAATTTCTTATGTGAATTTAGGTTGTAGTCTTAAGTTGTTTATATAGAATTTCAGATTGATTTGAGCCGTCAGATGATCATAGATGAATCTAGACCATTCACTTCGAGAGGAGCCAACCAAAATGTGACAAGTCAGTCCTAGTGACACAGCCAAGCCTTAGAAATCGACCAGAACCCGACCAGGCCAGCCAGGGCCAAACCAGGTCGACTGGGCAGGTCGACCCCCAGGTCGACCCTATGGTCAACCTGGTCACCCAGGTCGACCCCTAGGTCGAACCCCAGGTCGACCCCCAGGTCGACCTGGTGCTTGGGGGGGAATTTTCCCGCCCAACCCAGTTTGGGTCTGATTTTCGAAATTTGAATTTCGTTTTGAACCGTTTGAATTTTAATTTTAATTCTGAAACTTCTGGAGGTCATAACTCCATCATACAGAGTCCGATTCACGCAAACTCAGACTCTATCTCAGGTCGAATTCCGAGACAAGCACAATGTCGTAACCTGTTTCCCTTAATTCTTTTATTAAGAATTAATTATACTTAAATTTGTTAATTTATAGTTAACAGAAAATTCGGGGTGTTACAGTGTGCACATGAATTGCTGGAAAAGAGAGGAGCAAGAATGGGAAAGGGAAGAGTGGGGAAGTTTTTGACATGTAACATGATGTGTTTGGCATTGGGTAAGGAGGAAAGGATTCGAGCAACAATAAGGGGGTCGATGTTATTACTGGAGCAAGATAATGAATGGGTACACGTAAAGGAAAAAAAGGGAAAGCCGAAATATTCGCCTGGCACATACAAATCGCAAGTTCCAAGCGGAAATGGCTTCATACCGAACCTGCATCTTCTTGGAGATTCTATTGCAAATCCTGTTTCCCCACTCGGCATCTTCCTCTGTCGTGGCTGCTGCAGCATGAAGTTCTGCATTTGTTCCCTGTTGAAAATTCTAGGATACATGCCTGGAATCGTCTAAACTATCTACGTGACCATCGCTATTAGTCCTGGTCAGCATAAAGCTAGTAGGGTTTATTAGCCATTGTCCTAGGTCTGAAGACTGCGTTCTTGAGTTTCGGTATGTAATGTTATATCCACTATTTCAAATCTCGCAAATATCGCCCGAGATCTCCTCGAAGATCTCATTTTGGGCTCCTTCCGAAACGAAACAACAAATATCACTCTAAATCTCCTTTCGAATATATCCCCCGAGATATTGCAATATCAAACGATATATCGACCGAGAGAAAATACTGGAATATCGTTCGAGATCTTAGTTTTTTTGGTTAAAATTTAAATTTGTGCCTGAACTAGAACTATAATTAAAAAAACTCAAATCTAGCCATATCAACTTTTGTTATTTTACATTTTGCATGTTAAATGACTATATTATATGTTCATTTATGTTTTACAATGCTTATGATTTCCATATTCTTCTTTTTACATACATGTTACTTATGAAATTATGTATTTTTTGGTCTATTTATGCTGGATTTTTTTAATGTTTTGGATCTGTTAATGTTTCCTGTCTAACAATATTCCTTCTTTAAGCATATTACGATTTAGATTATGAATGATCTTTCGCAAAATAAAGAATAATAAAGTTATTTTGCATTTTAAGTTTAAGTTACTATGTTTTTGATAGCATTCATAAAAATCATTTTGTTAAAATATCATTTTTAACATATCATGTACCTCGAGCTTGTTCCAATACGAACTTTCAGACCCGAGATGAAAATCTGAGATGAACTCCCGAGTTAGACTCATCTCATCCGAGATCTCCCCCGATACGAGACCGAGTCTATAAAATCCCCAAGACGAAATGCGACCGATATCTGAGATTTAAAACCTTGGTTATATCACAACTTATCTGTTTGATTTCGTGTTGGGAACATATTGAGCATTTGAGGTTAACGATTTCATATTCCGCTTCAAATTTACTAATCTAGAACATGGTTCCAATAATATATGATAACACACTGTTAAACGAGAAGTTTATTCAGTAATAGATTATTATCAAAGGAAAAATAAAATAAAAGTGCCTTCCAACAGGTAAAACCAATGTTATTCTTATAAATAGAGAGACCAATCCTTAACTGTGGAAAAAACAAAAGGCTCAGATAAGCAATAACGAACACATATATTCGTTTCCCAGACTTTAACATCAAGTATTAGTAACATCAATTTCATCGTGACTAAAAGGGAAGAATATTCCATGAACTGCAAGCATTTAGTAAGCATAATAAATCGAACCAGATCAAGTGCGGAAAAACAAAATGCAAAAATATATACATATGAAAAAAAATGAAATGAAAATTTTTAGGAAATGGGAGATGACAAATTGAACACATGCAGTAATAGAAATGAAGGGGAGGGACTGTTCGCAGGGCTGGGCATTTTGGGATTATGGGCCGAAAAAGAAGAAGTAAATAGATAAAAAGTGATAAGAGATAAGAAAAGAATAGGGATGGTGGGCCTAAAGCTAATGGGCTTTGGGTTGAAGTGAAAATAAATAAAATAAAAGAAAGGGGAAAAAGGTGTTTAGGCCAGAAACACAATGGGCCGAGGAAATTTTAATCAAAGGAACATAAGTAGAAAGAAAAGTAAAATAAGAATACAAAGAAAGAGAAAAATCTAACGGTAGATGTAATGACCCGCATTCTACACATCGAACGATCGTAGAATATTTATATCATTCACATACGAAGTCATATGGTCGTGTAACCTTGGGAAACGACTATTGGAGTCATTTCCCATGTTCACGATTTTTACTGAATTTTAAATGATTGTTTTACCCCTGGCAAAACTTATTTCGCCTTAACTTTAGATTGGTAAGGAGTTTTGACCCGAAATAACTTTCATTAGATTCGAATGATGGTTTACCTTTCCGTAGAGGGGTCACATTAATCAAACGGACTCACCGCTTGGGAGAAATGCCCGAAATAGGGTTTGAAGATGGAAAACAGCTTAACCGGGCTTAATTAGGTGATTAGTGGTTAGGCCCATAACCCATTTCGGGATTAGGGTTGTGGGAGGGCTGAAATGGTTTGGGATAACATTTCATTTCAGTTATCTAGCCGCCACAAATATTCCTCTAACCCTAGTAATGGCCTCCGCCTTCTAAATTCATCCCTAATCACATATTAAGAAAATTACATCAAATCAAGGCGGATTAGCATCAAAATCGAGACTGAGCTGTTGGAACAAATAGGAATTCGACCCAAATCAGTGGAGTTTTCAGATCTATAATTTATTTGTGGCAAAGGTGAGTGATGAAACTCCCCACCTCCGTTAAGGTCACTCACAAAGGGAATGCCTTAACTTTGGTGGAGCATAATAGGTAAAAGACACAGATAATTTACAAGACAGATATATAAGCAGCGGAAAATAAAACTAACTTTATTTCAAACATGGTTCATAACAAAACATTACAGCAAACTATTTCAAACCAACTTCCAAATCATTACATCATAATTTTTGTCTTGATTATCATATAAAGAAGCAGAACACAAAATAAAACTGCATAAATCCCTAAGTTGTAGTGTATCCAAAGCCATAGCCAAAGGTAAGAGATTCCAAGTTATACAGCACAGAGTCTTCAAGCTTAGAAAGATGAACGGTCCAAATTAAGCTGAGCTATTCCCTCCCTGGCTACGAGAGGGGGGGGGACAGAGGAAAAGAAGACGAAAGAAAAATGGGTCAGACATAAGTCTGAGTAAGTCTAGTGACTTTTCAGTGTGTGAATAAGGAAAAGGTCATGATACGAATAAACTGAAAATAGGACCATACCAGAATAACTAACTAACATAAACCAAGATAAGGAAGTTTAAACCGAATATACTATCGCACACATTCTACTTCTCTGCACCTATTTATACTTTTCCCAACTGGCACCCCATATACATGGTGAAATGATCCCTTTTTATCGATCGGCTCCTACTCGCATGCGTTTATCACGTGTATCATTCGGCCCCCACTTGACTGTAGATACCTGTGCTGGTCCCACCATGGGGTGTATCAAATCCTATGGTGGCAACCCGACACGATTCAAGATACACAGTGTATGACTACTGATGCCCAGTGCCTGCTTTTTCCACTCCGGAGTACGTGCACGCCCGTACTCCGTCAGAACCTACACTGCCGCACCACCAGCCGACGTTTTGACCGCTTACAATTCATCCCAGTAATCGTGCCCCACCCTGCCTAGTTCAGGGTACCATGATACATCTATGTGGGTTACTACTGAAATGGGTCCCTGTTACTAGGGTTTTCTAGCCAACATGTTAAATTGGTTAAGTGTCCAAGTTTACCTAACTCCCACCCATCTGTTTAGTTAACATGTTGAATTGGTTAAGTGTTTCCTTAATTGACTTAACCCTACTATTCCTGACTTAGCTTTAATTCATTTCATTAAAGCACCAACCACTCACATTATACAAGTATTGTTGTGGTCACTGGATGTGCCGGTCGGTTCCGGGCAGTTTTACATCACAACTCAGTCTAACCTCGGGTCCTTTTTGGGCTCAATGCACTAACCACCCACATTAGACAGGTATTGTTGTGGTCACTGGATGTGTCTGTAGGTTCCGGGCAGTTTTACACCACAAATCAGTCTAACCTCGGGTTAGGCATATTCGTCTTTTCTAAATTTACATATTTATCCTTTTATGCTTATGTGTAAAATTTGTCAATATTTTATTGTCGTGGCCCACTTTCCCTCTAAATCAAATTCATAATTTTTTTTATGTAAATTATACCATTTCAATGCCATACCATTTACATGGTTATGAGCCAAATATGTCAATTACACGTAGTTTCATGTTTTCCCCCAAAGTTACCCCCGTTGTACATTCGCAAAGTTTCATGGAATGTTAGGCTCGACACTTTAGCCTAACTTAAAAACTAAAAGGGGAAAAGAGGAACTTGCAACATTTCAACATCATACAAAAATATGGATCTCACTACAGATGTGTCACATGAACTTGGCATAATATAATTTTAATTATGAACTTGCAAACCAGATCTATGCAACATGAATCATAAAATAATAGTTTTATATAAAACTACCAAAACTTAATTAAACATGTAGTGGTGAACTTGCATAAGGGTTGAATCAAGCTAACATAGGTCTAATCATAGAGGAATATGGATCTAACATATAAAGTTGTAGATCTAAACATATAAGGTCGTAGATCTAAACATGTATGCATAATGGATCTAAACAATTGGGCATAAATGACATGACTTAGCCTAAAACGTGTATGTATCATAATATCATCAAGGTCGTAGATTTGAACATGTATTCATAATGGATCTAAACAAATTGGCATAAACGACATGACTTAACCCAAAACTTGAATGTATCATAATATCACCAACTTACATATGATAATTTCATTCCCAAATTCCTATTTAACATCATAGGTTTATTCACCAATTTCCACATAACATGATAGGTTCGATAGACCACAATAGTTCATAGGCATATATGATAGAATAGACATGAATAGACATGAATCAGCATCTCATACAACTTGATACAATTCTATTTTACAATTCATTACAAACCATGTCTTTAATTTATTCACATCTGAAAGATAATTACAGTTACAACCAAAAAGGAATTCTTGAGTTCTGGGATCTGTATTCTGAAACTGAATTGCTCGCATTTGATGTAGATCGTTGAATTCTCTTAATTGAATTAGATTAGATTTTGATGTAGCTTCTATCTTACCTTTGAGTTGAAAGAGATGACCACAACACCATATAACCAATTTTGCCACACCAAAATGCGGAAAATTAGCCATGGTTTAAAGCCGTGGCAATTTCTGAACGACTTTGGACCATGTTAAAATGAATTAGCATGGTCGCCGACCATGGTAGTTTTGGAACGGAACGTTAAACGAAAAATTACAGTTCTTCTCTATACTCTATCCTAATAATTTCGCGCCCTTGCCTCCCAAAACATAAAGATTAAAATGCCCCCAAACCGAACAATCTTCTCAAATCTCATCTTCCCCATACGTCAAAACAATTCGTCGATCTCTTCGTCCATCGCGTTTTCCTCTCGATTCTCACTCAATTAATTTTTCAGGTATGTTAAAATCGAACCCTAACTCTGTGTCGTTTTGTTTTGTTACGTAAACTGGCTTCTTGATTTCGCTTGGGTATTTTGAGAGGTTTACTTGGAAGCTTCACATGGTTCGGTTGTCCCCATCGTTTTCTCTTCGTTTTTTTGATTGGGCTCAGTGAGTGATTGAGTCAGATGCTCCTTTTGCATAGCAGGAGTTTGCCGTTCACTGTTTGATTGTAGGTGTCCCGAAACCTTACAAAATTTGGCATATTTACGGCATCCAAGTATATTCAATTAACATAAACATCGTGCCTCTTAGAAATTTGGATAGGAATTTGGGTATGCAATGATAATACAGTCTAATATCGAACACAAACTCATTTCCCATTTATATCACAATGTACTTGTTGAGACAAGTCTCACATTGGGGAATTTGTAAAATGAATTATGTATAACTATAATGAGTTCACCCTTCACATAACCAATTGGTTTTGTGAACAAACTATGTAGCTCTCTAAACTATAAAATGCCAACAGTGGTATCAGAGCCAGGTTCATCCGTAGCCGTAATCAAGCTCGTGTAAGTTCAAGATGGAAGATAATGACGCTCACTGTTGAGGGGGAGCCTCAAAGCTATAAAGAAGCAATGAGTGATTGTCATAAAGAAGAGTGGAGAATAGCCATGCAAGAAAAAATGCAATCCTTGCATGAGAATAACACATATGAACTAGTGGAGCTACCAAAAGGGAGAAGAGCTTTGAAAGAATAAGTAGGTGTATAGAATCATGACCGAAGAGAACCGTTCAAAGACTCGCTATAAAGCTTGGTTAGTCGTCAAAGGATTGGACACGAAAGAAGTACTGATTTTGAAGAGATTCTCTCCTGTAGTAAAGATGTTATCAATCAGAGGAGTCCTTGAAGAAAAGAAAATACACCTTGACAAGGTTCACACAAATGGGAACTGGTCTGACATGATGACCAAGGTAGTACCAACAAGGAAGTTTGAAGATTACTGTCAAGGTGCCGGCATACTACTACCCCCCAATTAAGTCGGGAGGGGGAGATTTGTTGGGATCCCTCCTTAATTGGAGAGTTTCTAGAAAATTCTAGATGTTTCTAGAGAAATCTAGAATTTTCTAGAATGTTCCAGAGAACTCTAGAGAAGTGTAGAACCCTCTAGAAGCTTGTGGAAGAGTGTGGAACCCTCTGGAATATTCTAGCGATGTGTGGAACCTTCTGGAACCATACGGAAGAGTATGAAAGGATGCATAAGGGAATGGAAGAGTATAGAGATTCCTAGAGAGTATGGAGCATTCTAGAGAATCAATCTACACCCTTGAATGCAAGTAATCTCCACCATTCATCATGAAGGTTGAGTGGTATAAATAGGAGAAGGAGCCTTCATTACTATCCATCCGAGGATCCAAGAGTCCAAGGGAAGAAGCCACTCCTTAGAGTGAGATCCAAGGATCCAAGAGAGAAGTCACTCCTTAGAGTGAAGAAAACTAGAGAGTTAGAGAGAGCCTCTTTGAGAGAAAAGAGAGAGAGCTTGGGAAGTCTTTATCCTCAAGCTTGGTGAGCCATTGAGTGTGAGTTACTTTTGTAATCATATTCTTGTAATCCTACTATTCTTTTGTATAGTGGAAGAATCTCCATATTGGAGAATTATAAACCCTTGTGCTTCTGTTGCTACTTTTAATCTTAAAGTGCCTATCTTAACTTCATGAAGCGGGGAAAGACCGAGATTTCCCCAACAGTACTTATAGCTGTAATACAGTCTTATCCGGATTGGTTCAAATTTGAAAATTGAGGGAAAAATAGCTTAAATATGTTGGGTATATATTTGGTTGGTTAATTTGCAGTCTTGAAAATGCCAGGAATTTGGAAAACTTCAATGTTGCCATGTACATCAGTTTAGCAGAAAACGAAAAACAAAAATGATTTAACATTACAGCTTTTGTAATAGACTCACAGAGGTACTGCTCTTGATTGCAACCTTAAATTCATTTCTTAGTTTGAAATAGAAATTTGTGATTATTTTATGTCATATGTTCTATTGAGGATTTTCATATGATGTCTAATTTATCAGGGTACCAATATACAAAACCAGAATAAAATATGATATGTTCTCCATTTTTTATCTTTTATCATTTGTTTCAGTTCATACTTTATTTACAACTACATTGCATTTTAAAATTAGAGTATAGGTTCATGAAGTGAACCAAAGATAATCAGCATCCAGACTATACTATAAATTGTATTTCTATCAATTACACATGAATTATAAGTATTCATAGTTTCATCTGCATTAGATTGTACGTTGCATGCTATTACTGTTAAAATGTTTTGAGATGCTTATAACATATGTTGGAGAATGATTTTGCAATCTGGTGATTTCAGGCTTTATGCTATTTGCTAGTAATTTTGCTCAAGAACACTAAGTGCAGTGATATGTTGGTCTTTTATGGCCATTGTTTTTTTTCCTTTGTATTAGCATATTCTGTGCCATGTCATGCATGCGGGGTTTTGTATGTGCATGTTTTGTATTTGTGTTTTGCTATTTACATTGGGCAATATTTTCCTGTCTTATACAGCCTATGTTTTATTTTTATAAAGGAAGCTTGAATCTCGTTATTTATTTATTTATTAAAACCAAGCTTCGGTTTTCAAATTTGGTACACACTTCTGTTTATTTGATCAGGTAGTTAAAATTGTAGCGAAGGCAGAAACAACATCTTCTTGGAACGTAATAACCGCCGAGTTCATGTATTCCTTTGGTAGTTAGAAATTTATGTTTTTTTTATCATTCTTATAGCGTATGGACTCATCTAAGAATTCATAACTGAACTTACTTAAGCTCAGTGACTAACAATGCTTAAGCTAAATTTTCACCATAAGCACAATTATGTAGGATTCTTTTCCATAAGCATATATTCAACTGTAGACATGCTAGGTTATATTCCTCTTGTTGAATTAGTTAGTTCATTTATTGTGATGCTGTTTATATGATGTGTTTTGCATGTGCACCAAGTTGGATGGATTTTAAAATTACAATTTGCTGTTTTAGTTGATAAACTTGTGGGAACTTGAACGACGGCGGTCATTTGAAAATGAGGATGGATTGGAATTAGTAAAAAGAAACGGAATTGTAGGGTCCAGGAATGAAGCATTAATAGGTAGTATATAAGTAGAGTGATGGGTTTTTGTTTTGGATATTTACACTGATACATAATATATATTTTGCTGTAACCTATAGCTTTCATAATTTTGTCATATTATGGATACCAAACTACTTTATCAAGAAACTGGCTGTCAGCTCAGAAACATGTCGCTTGCAGAGATAAATGAAAATTGCTACTAATTATTTGACAATTTTTTACCTTATTATTTACTGTTGTAGTTTTTAAAGCTTGGATTGACAGTTTATTTTGCTGCCTTATTCCACAGGATTATTTCAGTTATAGATCCAGAGAGAAGTTGGGCTGCCCAAAATGGTTGAGATTAGGTAGATATAACCGATATTTGTACTTAATTCGTTGTATTTTGTTGGATAATACCAGTGATATTATCAAATTGCAAGCAAATTCTCTATAAAAAGCTGTTTCATTTGTACCATGTCATGCTTGTCACCTTATGATTCAAGGCATAGTTTACTGTTATTGAATGGCAAAGCTCTTCAACCAATCCAGTGTTTATCCTTTGTTACTTAAATTAACAGTTAGATGATAAATGATTATATACATAGTTAAATTTGTACAGAACGCCATGTAAATTTATATGTGAATATTGTAATCACTTTGGTTATTGTGTACTATCTTTTTTCCTGATAAGTCTATATGCTGTTTGAGAAGAACAGGGATACATTATACAAGTACCCCACTTATGTTTGTTATCATGGGAGCTTGAATCTAATACCTCTAAAGCCACAATTCAAAGAACGTTCCTCTTAATTCTATATGTTATATGACATATATCTGTACAACATACACATATATTATATATGGACAAAAATTTAGAAGTTAAACCAAGAGAAATAGTCTACTTCTTTCAGTACAAACTAATATGTTTTTATGTTCAACTTGTTTTGAGACTTTCTGGACATAACCCATTATGCTACGTACTGCTTAACTTTTTAATGTTTGTTTTGACAAACTAATCCTTTTATTTCACAAATTTTATATTGTAATTAGCTAAATTATACAATATTTCAGCGTAAACTTTTAGGAAAATGTTAGAAGTCTAATAAAATGAATATTGAATGAAAAAGCACAATAGTTTATTTATAGCTGATACATGTTCATTGATCATATAATATGAGTTACAAGCAGCGTATTAAAAAACGCGCTTGAGGCGCACCTCGAGGCGAGGCGTGGCATTGGCAAAAATGTCTTGAGGCGCATCTCAAGAGGCGTTTTATCTCTGAGGCTTAAGCCTCAATCAATAGAGCAGGACCGGCCCTGAAACACGAAAAATTACCGGAGGCCCTAGGCAATCCGGACATCAGAGACCCTAGGCTATCAAAACATGTCCAAGTATACACAGTATGAGGTCGGAGGCCCTAGGTGGTCGCCTTGGTGGCCTTACCCTCGGGTCGCCCCTGCAATGGAGGTGTAAAAAAAAGGCAAAAAAAACGTAAAAAAAATGCAAAAAAGGTAAAAGAACTCTGGCTTAGGAGATTTTTTTAATCTTTTTTTTTTTACTGTCTTTTTTGTTTGCTTGTTGTGTTTCATTGAAAAGCTAGTTTAATCGTTTCCTCATTTCTATTGTTGGTTAGGTTAATTTAAAATGAGCAAACATGATATTACATGGAAGTGGGTCAAAGATTTACCGAATTCTACAAATTCAAAAAAAATTCTCCGTAGATTTTGTGATCATATATGCACCGGAGGAAGATGTCATTTGATCTTTTGCAAATTATATTAAATATGCAAGAATAATTGTATTTTGTTTGAATTGCTTTGAATGCTTTATGGTTTTTACTTACTATTTGACGCTTAATGTTACTCCATATTAAAAATTAAGTATATGTGTTGCGCTTTTCTTTTACCTGAAAGGCTTACGCCTCAACGCTTCGAGGCTTACGTTCGCCTCACGGACCCAAAAAGCCTCATTTATCACCCCACCTCCGCTAGGGTCACTCACAAAGGGAATGCACTAGTTTTGGAGGTGCGTTATCAAGGTAAACAAACACAGAAATATCACAAGACAGAACATGGATAAAACAACGAAAGAATCAAAAGATAAATTTCATTACTTTCAAAATGAGTCAAAACCTTTTACATCAAATAGCCGAGATCATTATTTTCCCATTACAACAAATTCTGTCTTGCATAAATAAAGAAGCATAAACCTAAAACATCAAAAGTAGCTTAATTCCCCAAAGGTAGCAGAAATGCAGCCATAGCATAGCTCAAGATCAAACCGTACATGAGCTGAATCGAAAGCAAGCGAAATCCAAGGTAAGTGCTAGAGTTTCCTCCCTGAGAACCTGGGTGGGAAACGGAAGAAAAAGAGGCGAAAGAAAACGGGTCAGACATAAAGACAGGTAAGTCCAAGTGACTTTCAGTATAAAAACAGATAAAGGTAACATGACATGTATAAACAGAAAGTAAACATAATGATGATGACAAGATAGGCAAGATAGACCAAGATAACATGATAAATCAAGTATAAATCAAGTATAACATCACATATTCAAGGTTTGCTGCATCGTCTGTTCTAGAATCCCAACCCGTGTCTTTAATCATGAAATGATCTCTTGGCCCAATATCATAAAATGTCCTATTTCTAGGTCCAACGAAACGATCCACTAGTCGATTGGCTCCTTACAAGTTCTAGCCCATCATGTGTCTGTGTCATACGACCCTATCACGAATGTAGTCACTTGTGCTAGGTCCACCATAGGGTGTATCAAGCCCTAGGGTGCCAACCACCGACATGAATCAAGAATGCACAGATAACCCTACTGATGCCCAATGCCTGCTTTTTCAACTCCGGACCACGTGCACGACCATAGCCCGCCTGAACCTACACTGGAGCACCAACACAGCCGTCGTTCTGGTCGCTTACAATCAGCCCAGTAATCGTGCCCCACCCTGCCTAGTTCCAGGGTACCATGATACATCTAGTGGGTTGCTGCTGAAACGGACCGCGTAACTAGGGTTTCCGTCCAATAGGTTAAGTGTTGTCCTTTAAATTCGTGACTGAACCCCTATCAGTCTAGCATGTCAAGTTGGTTAAGTGTTGTCATTCAGGTTCGTGACTTATCCCGCCCACGTGTCATGTCAAATTTGACTAAGTGTTGTCGTTCAAGTTCACAACATAGCCCTACGAATCATTTATCAAGTTGGTTAAGTGTTGTCTTCCATGTTCATGACTTAACCCTATCATGTGGCATTAATTCACTAATGCACCCCAACCTCACACATCAGACCTGTTGTTGTGGTCACTGGATATGCCGGGCGGTTCCGGGCAGATTTACACAACAACTCAGTCTGACCTTGGGTTTTCAAGTGCGATATGACCAACTACCCACATTGGATCCTATTGTTTGCAGTAACTGGATTTGCCGGGCGGTTCCAGGCAGAATTACACTACAAACTCAACCCAACCTTGAGTTGGCCATTTTCAAGTTCATTCTAGTGTGATGTCCATGTTCAAGATTCATGTCAAGTTCGTGTCAAGTTTTCAAGGTAAGTTTCATACCAAGTTTCCTATAATTACCAATTTTTCCCAACGTTACCCCATCTAAATATTAGGCTAATAATCTTAGCCTAATTTTTTGTCCGCATGATTTTTGACATATAATATTAGGCTAAAAACTTTGCCTAATTTAACGTATGCAAAATTGGCATAAAGCAATTAATTAACATAAACATGACATAGATGTAAACTTGGCATTTTCGGCATAATCAATATGAATATCATAGGTGTGAACTTGCAAAATAGTCAACATGAATATCACAGGTGTGAATCTTGCAACGTAGACTAAATCAACATGCATATATGTGAACTTGCAACATAGACTAAATCAACTTACATATATGTGAACTTGCAAATCAATCACGAGCATATGAATTAGTGTGAACTTGAAATATGACATAGGTTTAACGTATACACATAAACATGTAGATCTAACATTTGGTCACATATGTGATATGATTTTACAAACTAAAACTTGCATAACATGATAAACTACACAACTTGTCATAACGGGTTATACTTCAAGTTCATATACATATGAATAGACTTATTCATTAATTCCCAATTCAACATGATAATAAAACCACATGCACAAATCAATATCATTCAATAACATAATAAACATTGTCCTATTATCCATTTATTTCCAAGCCATGACATAACCGAATAAATTGATTAAAACATCGCAGGCATATAGCTCTGATAACATTATGAACATGAAAAGCTTTGAATGATAATCTAGGTTCGAGAACATTGATAGATCTAACTTAAATAGAAAAATCCCCAAAATCAAGAATAAAGAAAATAGGTCTGAATAGAAAGTCAAGCTTAGATCCAATTTCATAGTCATAATCCTAGGCAATAACCTCATGGTCATGAATCATAGGTGATTAGCCACAATTGTCCTTGTCATAGTCATTGGAAACAGTCTTATGTTCACAGTCATAGGCGTAGACATAGTCTTATGTTCATAGTCATAGGCATAGGCATAGTCTTATGTTCATAGTCATAGGCATAGTCTCAATGCCATTAACAATAGTTTCAACGTCATAGGCAATATTCCCAATAGTCAAGATCCAAGAAGAAAACAAGAGTAGATACGAATCATACATACATCAATTCCAATTTATAACATGCCCATATTAAGTTTATAGTTTTTATCTAAAAGTAACTGGAACTTACAGATCGTGGTCTAAGAAAGATGTAGAAGTCAAGAATAGAAATTTGTCGTTGAATTGTTGAATCTTGCTTTGATTGTAGAAGCAAATCCCCAATTCCTAGCCGTAGTCTTCAAGAAATAATCTTCGTGTTTTATTTTTAACTTAATTTAATTTAGAGAAAGAAGAAGAAGCCATGATCATCAAGAGTTTGAGCAGCATAAGGTTAGAGAAGAATGTTGTAAAGAGAATGAGGCTAGGAGGCTGTTTATATAAAATTTAAATTTAATTATAGCCGTCGGTGAAGCAAGAGTTAATTAAGTCCATCCATCTCAAGAGAATCCAATCAGAAAGTGACAAGTTAGCCCTAGTGACACAGCAGAGCTCAGAAATTCGACCAGAACCCGACCAGGCCAGCCAGGGCTTGACCAAGCAGGTTTTCAGCTCGGCCTGGGCGCACCTGCCAAGTGCGCCAATGAAAAATTGCATGGGCGCACTTCCCAAGTGCGCCAGTGGAATTTTGTTCTGGCGCACTTCCCAAGTACGCCAGTGCATTCTGGCCCGTTTCTGGTTTTTCTGCCTAACTTCGTTCGCCTATTTCTTCTTCGTACGGTATCCGTTTTTCACAAACTCAGACTCTATCTCAAGCAGAATTCCGAGACAAACGCAATGCGTAACCCGTTTCCCTTGATTCTTATTTTAAAAATTAATTCTGCCTTGATTTATGGTTTTAACATGTTACTAAAATTCGGGTTGTTACACCTCACGTACGCCTTTTGCGTTTTAAAACATTGGTTATAAGTGTATTAAGAAAATGTATGGGATTATTGGAAAATAACATCAATTATTGCATGCAGGGCTTATAACTGATTTGCAATTGGAATACATAGAAAAATGAAGTGTAAACATGTTACTAGATAGGATTTGCAGTTGGTCATATAACTTTGTGAGTTCACCAGCTAAAAAATAACAAGTTTTTTGCAGTTAAAATATAATAATAAATTGATCATGGTTGAGAAATATCAATGCGAGTTAATTCGCTATGAAAAATTCCTACTAGATATCATATGCGTTCCTTATCGGTAATTTTAAGACTTGAACCCGTCCGTGAGACCTTCCTGATTTGTTTATATTGCAGTTAATCATTTCTGGGCATTATTTGTGGACTGAAATTGCGGTATACTGTAGGGCAGCTTCTTCCTGGTTGCTGTACGCTTGCAATTTCTGAGGAACTCCCAGAGGAATTTCAGGTACTATATATAGATAACTGTTCTTTTACCTATATTTACTAATTTTGGTTCAACTAATATCACAGCTTATATATTATAAATATTTTATCAGAATATATGTGCTGAAGAATGGGTACCAATATACCTTGTCAAATTTGCATATGTATGTGTAGTGCTATGGAGGCTTTCTAAACACAAAAACTGGTTAGGAAAAAATATTCCCGAGCCATTTTTAAGAGTAGATAGCTATTCCCGAGACTTCAAAAAAAAAAGTAAACTTTGTTTTATATTTTTTTGACTAAATTACTACTCTGCTTCTACATGGGGTAATTATTTAATGGTTGAAGTTTTAGTTAAGGTGACAGTTGACGGATTTTCTTGTACACATTTATTGATAAGTATATTTTTCTCCATGCTTAGTTCAATCATTACTATATACAATTCTAATATTTCTTTCTAAATGTAGTGAATATGGACTAATATTCAGTGAGAGAACACTGAACCTTATTTCAGGATGAAGTGATAATACAAACACAGAAGTTGAACACACGCAAACAAATCATGTATCTTATGTTGTCTTAAATGAAAAATTAATGGTTACATTCTCTAGTTTCATTATACAAACTATTAGTTGGTTACTAGATCATCTTTTGACATTTTTTCTTATCATTTACCTTTTATCATTTTCAAGTTAACGGTTTTAACTGATCTAATCACTAACTTCTTTGTACTATTGATAACAAATATTGCTATTGATTAAATAGCTGTTCATAACAAGTATTGACTGTTGATTAAATTTTTTTTCCTTCCAAGTCATTTTTGTATGATGATAAAAATCATGTGCACCCAAGGAAAGTTTGATTTCAACCTTATTATTTGAAAGCATTTTGCTGCTTGCACGTTGTAAATGTACTATATCTGCTTTCTATTTTATTGTTTATGTTATTCACGTTTACATTTCAACTCTGGTGGCAGCTTTTAGTCTGCTGTTCTATTGTTTAATGCCACTTATAAATTGATTCAACTCTGTTCACATACAAATTTACTCTAAAATTTTCAATGCTTATATTATGAGTTTATACAACACAAACTTTGCTTTGTAGGTTGGTCACCCGAAGTAAGGGTCTGCTATGGATGAGTTGTGGTCTATTTGTTGAATACTGAAGTTAGACGTAATACGTATAAACTTTGAATTTTGCATATATTCAGTTAATTTGTATCATGTAATATATACAGAGGTTTGAATTATGTTTATATATTTTACTTATGAACTCAGATGTGTTGAACTTTGAAGTAAGGGTCTGTAATTTGAATTGTTGATGCCTACCAACATCTTGAACTGAAGTTGGACTTTATAATTTATTTTAGAGATGAATTTGTGTTAAGTATGTGTTGTTCATTTGAACTATGTAAATTTGTAGCTTTGAAGATTACAATTTGTATTAGTGAGTATGATTTTCTCATAAATTTGTATTAATGGTTATAACCTGCTCATATTTTGTACAAATCGGAGTTTTATGCTTCAGGTAGAGGTATCTGATTAACATGCAGTTATTCTAACTGAATTTAGCCATGGCTTAAAGCCATGGCTAATTATATATTAAAAAATTACAATTTTAAATTGCCACGGCCTAGAGCCGTGGCAGAAAGAAATTTTGCCACGGACCAAAGCCGTGGCAAAATATCAATCTGCCACGGCTAAGGGCTGTGGCATAATATCAATCTGCCACGGCTCTGTGCGGTGATAGAGTTGTGGCAAAATTTTTCCACAACCCATTTTTCCACGGATTTAGACCGTGGCAAAACTCATTAGCCACGGCCCAAAACCATCGCAAAATCGCTTTACTGGTGTGGTGGACGGCTATTCTAGGTTCACCATTGACGGCATGGCAGCTCTTGGAATGAATTAGTGTGATTTAGTGTTGAGAGTTAGGTTGCCTTTATAGAGGTTTGATTAATTTAGAGCCGTTAGATCAACCTAGAAGCAATCAAGACCATCCAGACAAGATAGAACAGCCAAATTAGCCCTAATGACTCAGCAGGTAGTCAGAACACATCAGTTTTCAGATCTTCCCGAGGGGGTAGGTTGACTTGTATTGGGGGAGGTCGACCCCCTGGTCGACCTCTTGGTCGACCTGGCCTTAGGCGGGAAATTTCCCGCCCAGCCCGCTTCTCCTTCTGATTTTTAAATTTTGAATTTCTGAACTTTAGTCTGAACTGTTTATTTAAAATTTCCAATCTTCTGATGGTCATAACTCCTTCATACGGATTCCGATTTACGCAAACTCGGACTCTACCTCAAGCAGAGTGCCGAGATGAATTCAATGGCGTAACCCGTTTCCCTTAGTTCTTACATTTGAAATTAATTATTCTTTAATTCATGACTTTAATGTTAACAGAAAATACAGGGTGTTACATTCTCCCCTTCTTAAAGGATTTCGTCCCAGAAATCTTCAAGTCAAGAAGAATGTATATCCTACCATCCAGTCGTCCATCTACTCAACCATCAAACACAGGCATCCATTGTCCTTAAAAGACTTCTAATGCTTCATGATCATATGCATAGTGTGTGTACATGTCCTTATCTAATGCAAAATCAGGCGGTCTACTGATTCAGTTGACCTCCTTAATGCAATTCATGTCGGTGCCATGAGTCTGTTATGTATGCAACCACCCCTAATCATACTTTCTACATGAGTGCACAATCATTCATACAAATGCAACATCCACATAATAACTGTTAACCCCGTTAGTTCAACGCGGTTCAGAAAAATATTGCTAATAATATGATACGCAACGAACCAGACATCTTTATAAAATATCACCCTGGCGCCATGATCTTAAGTCATTGACACGACATGAAATTAAGCCGTTCAGCGTGCCATGGTAACCGTCACACTCAAGCCGTTAATTCGACATGACGACATGTCGAGCAAGTTGAGCCGTTCGATTTAAATCATTGGAGCGACATGATTCATTCTATAAGCCGCTCACGAAATAAGGAAGTCAATGCGACATGGAGGCGATTTCACAACTACGTCCTGACGACATGATGATATCTAGTTCTAACGACACGGTTCAAGTCGTTTCATGCGACATGGTTTCATGTTGTTCAACACGACATGACTCAAAACGGTATGATCGTTCATGCCACAAAGTCAACAAGTTATTCATGCCAAGATGATCCGTACAGCAAGTATCAAGCCATACTTTTGACTTGAAACTGTCAATAATACTCATGTCGTTGGATGTTTTGTACTGGTTCGGTGCAAAACTGATCACATGTTCATGTCAGTGGCTAGAGCATAATAACCATGTCGTTCACACAGTGTAAAGGAATGGATGAATTCATACACTAGCTACGTGTTATCATACCACATGGACAGATAGCAACATATATAAAAAGGTTATAAACATGTTGTGAAGTACTCAAGGTATTGGCAGTTCATGGTGTAGGAAATCCATCCATTCTGTAAAGAATAATGTACATGCATATTAAGTCACTACATCATTGCTTCAGGGGCCTCAACGACATGGAGTTAAATGTCCTTAGCGGCATGAAGTAAATACTAAAAGGGGCATGACGTTAAATTCTGCTAGTTCATTCTGTATGCCAGCTAGACCATGTGCCTTCAATATTTTCTATGTCGCATAAACGACATGAGATGCTATGGTGTTGGATTAAATCACCATGTCTGTGAGACTGGTGAGGGGGCATGCATACCGAAATAAGGGAGAAAGTTATGGTTGCCAGCTGTAAACATCACGTGTGCGTATACGACATTCGAAGCAAGGCGCTAGGCATTTTATCCATGCCGCAAATTAATGTACAGAGTTTGATCATGACACGTGGCGTTTATTTAAGCCAAGTCGTATATCATGAAATCCAAGTTGAGTTGTCATAGAACGGGACACATGGCATACGAGAAGTATGCCGCACCGCAAGACTTATATCCTTAGAGTCAATCCACATGTCGCTCCAGGGAGTCCATATCGTGAGTTTTCATACCGCGAGCTGTTTTATGTCGCATGCCGCATTGTGACAGCCGTATGACAGCCGTAAAACACGATCTCCAGCTGTACACATATAATTACGAGTGTGCCACTACCCCTTGGACACCTTCTATAAATACCCCCTATAATTCATTTGAGGGGGGGACGGAAAATGGATTCCCACAAGGAGACTCCGTCAAATTCAAAGATCATCAACAACTTCTCTAATGGCTTCAATGGATTCAACAACACTTTTCTAACTTCATGAAGATCCAATCCAAGTGAATGATCATAAAAGCTTTCTCCAATCAAATCTAAGGACCTTCAATCTCATTCAAGCTACATAATAAATGTCTCAAGCATCTTTCAAACGATCTCTTCTCCTCTCCGAAGCGTAAAATCGAATGTTAATTCACTACGAAATCTATGAAGATCATGGAAAAGGATGAAAGCACACAAGTGGTTGAAGATTCATCACAAAGCTAAAAGATCTCTTCATTTTCTTTACCAAATTCAAGTGAAAGTAAAACATCAAGAGAGTTAAAAGTGGAAATGATTGTAATGAGGGAAATTCATATTTTGTAAGCTTGAATATCATAATGAGAATTGATTGAAAGTGGACGTAGATTCATAGAGAATCGAACCACTATAAAAATTCCTTTGTGTTCTTACTTGCTTTTATCCGTTTATTTTGCGATTACGCGGTTCCATACTCTTACCGAATAGGTGAAGTGTAACTTTTACACCTTTGGTGTTTGATCCCAAATTTGGAGCAAACAATAACACATCAAGTTTCAATCATATACAAGTACATATATGCATATGCAATACGAAAGTGACTGAGCCGATCTAATATCTAATGTGTGTGTATGCATCCACGAGCAACCACTAGCAATCACTTGCAACCACTTGCAACCATCAATCATAACATGTTTCAAATACATGTTTACATCCATTGGTTTCTACCTAAGGATCGAGGATAACACCGAGGAAAAATACTAAAAAGATAGATACGAGCATGAACAAATTTAAGGAAGAAGAGATCAAAGATGTACCCTCAAAAAGAAAAGGGTAGGCTGCGTGTATCTTGGCCACAGTCTCCCAAGTTGTGTCTTCCTCAGCGTCATTCCATTGAACTTTTATAAGTATGACTTCTCGATTGCATAGCTTTTTGTCTTTTGTGCCCAAGATACGAGTTGGAGCTCTTCTCACAGTCGCCTCTCGTTCTACTTCTATTTCCTCATATGCTTGGTTCCACCACTTCCGTAGACTCGTGTATGCACTTTCGTAAGTGAGAAACGTGAAAGACGTTATGAACTCCAGCTAATCATTCAGGAAGCTCTACTCTATAAGCCATCTTCCCAATCCTTTCAATGATAGGAAACGGCCCTACAAATCTTGGGCAGTCTTCATTCTTCTTCGTATCAAGTCCACTTTCTCTGAAGTTTCTCTAATCATATCTGGTCCAAGTATGAGCTTGTCTGTAGACTCCCACCAACAATTTGGTGATCGGCACGGTCTTCCATATAAGGCTTCGAAGGGTGCCATGCCTATGGTGGCTTGGTAGCTATTGTTGTAGGCAAACTCCACCAAAGGAAGATGATCCTCCCTTGTTCCTCCGAAGTCAAGAATGCATAATCTCAAGAGGTCTTCCAATACCCTGTTCACCCTTTCCGTCTGACCATCGGTTTGGGGGTGATAGGCCGTGCTAAAGCATAGCTATGTGCCTACAGCCTCTTGCAAGCTCCTCCAAAACTTGCTCGTAAAAATAGGATCACGGTCACTTACAATGCTGGAGGGTATCCCATGGAGTCGGACTATCTCTTTAAGATAAATGGATGCTAAAGATGAGGCGGTCGTCCTACTTTTAACGGGTGTAAAGTGAGCGCTCTTTGTGAGCCTGTCCACTATTACCCAAATACTGGTATTGCCCCTTCTTAACCTAGGAAGACCATCGATAAAGTCCACTGAAATGCTATCCCATTTCCATTGTGGGACCTCTAGAGGATAAAGCAAACCACTAGGCTTCTTTTGCTCCACCTTGACTTGCTGACATACTAAGCACTTCGAGATGAATTCAGCTACATCCCCCTTCATGCCATCCCAAAAGAAAACTCTTTTTACTTTATACATCTTGTCTCCACCGGGGTGTATGGTCAACTTGGAATGGTGCGCCTCTTCAAGAACTTTCTTCACCAAATCCCTTGCTTGTGGGACACATAGTCTTCCATCCTGCCTCATCTAGCCCTTATCATCGATGGAATATCTATTGAGGTGACTAGAAGTCTCACCCCTACTCAGCTTATCCATCACATCAACTAGCTGAGGGTCTTCACGTTGCGCGGTTCCTATGGAGTCCATAAGAATAGGTCGCACCTCAAGCAATGCTAACCAACCAGTCACATGATCGATGGAGAGTCTAAAGTCAAAATTGGCTATGTACTCTAAGCACTACCTTTCAACAAAGAGAGGGCTTAAGGTCCGCTTCTTTCTACTCAAGGCGTCCGCTACTACACTTCCCTTGCCAAGGGTATAGGAAATCTCGAAATAGTAGGATCCCAAGAATTCCATCCACCTTTGCTGCCTCAAGTTAAGATCTTTCTGGGAGAAAAGGTACTTCAATGATTTATGGTCAGTATACAATTCAAATTTCTTACCTAGGAGATAATGGCGCCAAGACTTAAGCGCAAAGACAATGGCAACCAACTCTAGATCGTGGGTTAGGTAGTTTTTCTCATGTACTCTCAACTGTCTTCCACCATAAGCTACTACCTTCCCTTCTTGCATCATGACAGCGCCTAGTCCCATACCGCATGCATCTGTGTATACAGTAAACATCTTGCTTCCATCAGGCAATGTCAGAACTGGGGCTGTTGCCAGAGCCCTTTTCAAGCGTTGGAATGCAATATCGCAATCCAAATCCCAAGTGAAAGTTAAGTTCTTCTTTGTCAACCTTGTAAGTGGAGCTGAGATTTTCGCAAAATATTTGATGAACTTTCGATAAAATCCTGCTAGCCCGAGAAAGCTTCGGACTTCGGTTGCATTCCGTGGGACATTCCAATCTTGCACCGCAACTACTTTTGCGGGGTCCACAGCTAATCCCTCTTTGTACACCATATGTCCACGAAAACTTACTTCTTCTCTCCGGAAATGGCACTTGGAGAATTTGGCTTTTAACTGATGTGCACGAAGAGTATCCATGACTTCCTTTAGATGCTGAGCATGCTCTTCCTTACTCTTCGAGAAAATCAAAATGTTGTCCACAAAGACCACTACAAACTTATTGAGGAACTCCCTAAACACCCTGCTCATCAAATCGACGAAATAAGCGGGTGCGTTTGTCAAGCCGAAAGGCATGACAAGCCAGTCGAAGAATCCATCCGGAGTTCTGAACGCGGTCTTATCAATGCTGTCTTCAGCCACTCTTAGCTGATGAAACCCGGTAGCCAAATCTACTTGGGAGAAAATTGATGCACCTACAAGCTGATCGAACAAGTCATCTATTCTTGGGAGTGGGTGCCTATTTTTCTTGGTCAGCTTGTTTAGCTCCCTATAATCAATGCATAGGAAAAGCGAACCGTCCGCTTTAGTTATGAACACAGCTGGAGTACCCCATTCAGAAATACTCCGCCTTATAAACCCGTTTTCTAGAAGCTCTTTAATTTGCTTGCTGAGTTCTTTCATCTCCCTTGGAGCCATGTGTCTAACTGGTAAAGCAACGGGTTTTGCATTATCAACGAGGTATATGCGAAAGTCTATATCCCGCTTCAGAGGTAACCCTTTAACCTCTTCAAAGACATCCGGGTATTCACAGACTACTCTAACATGCTGTAAATTCTCAATAAACGCATCAAGAGATTCTAGATAGCTAAGCATAACAGAGTTCATGGGATTACAAGAAATTTCGAGAGTGTTACTGAGGCGAGTCATGAGTCTAACCACTCTCCTTTCACAATCGAGGATGGCACCATTACTGGATAGCCAATCCATGCCTAGAATCAACCCATAGCCCGTGAAGCCCAAAACATAGGCACTACATCTAAACCCAACACTTAGTATAGAAATTTCCAAATTCAAACAAATCATTGAAAAATAAGTTGAGCCCCTAATAGGATTTGAAACAACCAAGGGATCCCCTACTAAACTGGTGTCTAGGTGCAGAGATTCAACTAAAGCAGTAGATATAAACGAGTGCGATGCACCAGAATCAAAGAGTGTACGAACAGGATGATAAAAAAGATAGACTAAACTCTCAACAGAAACATTTTCTACCTCGTTCTTGCGGAGGTGCCATGAGAGCGTGAACCTGCCCTCCAGAAGTAGATCCAGCTCTCTGCCCTTGCCCTTTCTTTCTTGGGCAGTCCGTAGCCATGTGTCCTGCCTCGCCGCAATGGAAGCATCCACTCATCTTCCTTTTCTTCTTCCTGCAGTCCTTAACCAGATGTTCAGGAATGCCACAAAAATTACACTTCCCTCTTGTCATGGGGTTTTATGTTCTTCCCGGCCTTCTTGGAATCTGTCTTCTTGCTATGTGATCCTTCCCCTTTCTTATCTTGAGATGCTTCCACCTTTGTCTCTTTCTTGCCAGCCTTATCTTCTTCTTGTAACAGTGCCATGTCCACCAGCCTCTCGTAAGTTGCACCCATAGGTATATGGGACATAGCTACACTGTGTAGTGGCTCATTCAATCCTTTAACAAAACGGAGAGCTTTCTTATGTGGAGTGTTCACTAACTCCAGTCCAAATCTGGCCAGCTGATTGAATTGGTTGACGTATTCCTTGACCATCATACTTCCCTGTTTGAGAGCTAAGAATTTCTCCATCTGAAGGCTTCGTTCAGCTTGTGAGAGAAATTTCATTTCAAACCTTATTCTGTAATCCATCCAGGTTTCAATTGGTCTTTCAGCATTAGTGACTTCCCACCAATAGGAGGCTTTATCTTTGAGCAACCACACCGCCAACTGTATCTTTTGCATATCACCCACTTCGAAGATATCGAACAAATCCTCAATTTCTTTGAGCCAGTTTCTTGCTTCCACGAACGATTCATTTCCACCGAAGTTCTTTCCACCCATGGCTCAAAAGTCCCTACATATTTTTGAGAAATCATTTGCTCGAGGAGGAGGAGGAGGAATCGCAACAGCTGGGGGAGGATGAACGTCTGCAGGGCCTGCGGCATTAGCCCTAGCCTTTAGGTACCTTCTGAACCAGCCAGGTACTGGCACGCCCTCTGGAAGGTTAAGATCCCCAGAGACACTGAAACGAAAAAGGAAAGATTCAAAACAAAGGATAGAAAGATAGTGCATATGGATTTGGGGGACTATGCCTTTTTACAATAAAACACTTTTTCTTGAAAAATTCTTCTTTAAACTTCTTTTTGAAAAACGGTTTTTTCAAAAAAAAAATATGATCTAGTAAACCGTTTCTCTGATACCAAGTGAAACACCCCACCTTCGTTAAGGTCACTCACAAAGGGAATGCCTTAACTTTGGTGGAGCATTATAGGTAAAAGACACAGATAATTTACAAGACAGATATATATAAGCAGCGGAAAATAAAACTAACTTTATTTCAAACATGGTTCATAACAAAACATTACAGCAAACTATTTCAAACCAACTTCCAAATCATTACATCATAATTTTTGTCTTGATTATCATATAAAGAAGCATAAAACAAAATAAAACTGCATAAATCCCTAAGTAGTAGTGTATCCAAAGCCATAGCCAAAGGTAAGAGATTCCAAGCTATACAGCACAGAGTCTTCAAGCTTGGAAAGATGAACGGTCCAAATTAAGCTGAGCTATTCCCTCCCTGGCTACGAGAGTGGGGGGGGGGGACAGAGGAAAAGAAGACGAAAGAAAAATGGGTCAGTCATAAGTCTGAGTAAGTCTAGTGACTTTTCAGTGTGTGAATAAGGAAAAAGGTCATGATATGAATAAACTGAAAATAGGACCATACCAAAATAACTAACTAACATAAACCAAGATAAGGAAGTTTAAACCGAATATACTATCGCACACATTCTACTTCTCTGCACCTATTTATACTTGTCCCAACTGGCACCCCATATACATGGTGAAATGATCCCTTTTTATCGATCGGCTCCTACTCGCATGCATTTATCACGTGTGTCATTCGGCCCGCACTTGACTGTAGATACCTGTGCTGGTCCCACCATGGGGTGTATCAAATCCTATGGTGGCAACCCGACACGATTCAAGATACACAGTGTATGACTACTGATGCCCAGTGCCTGCTTTTTCCACTCCGGAGTATGTGCACGCCCATACTCCGTCGGAACCTACACTGACGCACCACCAGCCGACGTTTTGACCGCTTACAATTCATCCCAGTAATCGTGCCCCACCCTGCCTAGTTCAGGGTACCATGATACATCTATGTGGGTTACTGCTGAAATAGGTCCCCGTTACTAGGGTTTTCTAGCCAACATGTTAAACTGGTTAAGTGTCCAAGTTTACCTAACCCCACCCATCAGTTTAGTTAACATATTGAATTGGTTAAGTGTTTCATTAATTGACTTAACCCTACTATTCCTGACTTAGCTTTAATTCATTTCATTAAAGCACTAACCACTCACATTAGACAGGTATTGTTGTGGTCACTAGATGTGTCGGTCGGTTCCGGGCAGTTTTACACCATAACTCAGTCTAACCTCGGGTCCTTTTTGGGCTCAATGCACTAACCGCCTACATTAGACAGGTATTGTTGTGGTCACTGGATGTGTCGGTCGGTTCCGGGCAGTTTTACACCACAACTCAGTCTAACCTCGGGTTAGGCATATTCGTCTTTTCTAAATTTACATATTTATCCTTTTATGCTTATGCGTAAATTTTGTTAATAATTTATTGTCATAGCCCACTTTCCCTCTAAATCAAAATCATAATTTTTGGTATGTAAATTATACCATTTCAATGCCATACCATTTACATGGTTATGAGCCAAATATGTCAATTACAAGTAGTTTCATGTTTTCCCCCAACGTTACCCCCGTTGTACGTTCGCAAAGTTTCATGGAATGTTAGGCTTGACACTTTAGCCTAACTTTTAAACTAAAAGGGGAAAAAGAGGAACTTGCAACATTCCAACGTTATAAAAAAATATGGATCTCACCACAGATGTGTTACATGAACTTGGCATAATATACTTTTAATTATGAACTTGCAAACTAGATCTATGCAACATGCATCATAAAATAATAGTTTTACATAGAACTACCAAAACTTAATTAGACATGTAGTGGTGAACTTGCATAGGGATTGAATCATGCTAACATAGGTCTAATCATAGAGGCATATGGATCTAACATATGAAATTGTAGATCTAAACTTATAAGGTCGTAGATCTAAACATGTATGCATAATGGATCTAAACCATTTGGCATAAACGACATGACTTAGCCTAAAACGTGTATGTATCAAAATCTCATCAAGGTCGTAGATCTAAACATGTATGCATAATGGATCTAAACAAATTGGCATAAACGACATGACTTAACCCAAAACTTGAATGTATCATAATATCACCAACATACATATGATAATTTCATTCCTAAATTCCTATTCAACGTCATAGATTTATTCACCAATTTCCACATAACATGATAGGTTCGATAGACCACAATAGTTCATAGGCATATATGATAGAATAGACATGAATCGACATGAATCAGCATCACATACAACTTGATACAATTATATTTTACAATTCATTACAAACCATGTCTTTAATTTATTCACATCTGAAAGATAACTACACTTGCAACCAAAAAGGAATTCTTGAGTTCTAGGATATGTATTATGAAACTGAATTGCTCGCCTTTGATGTAGATTGTTGAATTCTCTTAGTTGAATTAGATTAGATTTTGATTTGATTTTGATGTAGCTTCTATCTTGCCTTTGAGTTGAAAGAGATGACGGCTATTCTAGGTTCACCATTGATGGCATGGCGGCTCTTGGAATGAATTAGTGTGATTTAGGGTTGAGAGTTAGGTTGCTTTTCTAGAGGTTTGATTAATCTAGAGCCGTCAGATCAACCTAGAAGCGATCAAGACCATCCAGACAAGATAGAACAACCAAATCAGCCCTAATGACTCAACAGGGAGTCAGAACACATCATTTTTCAGATCTGCCCGAGGGGGTAGGTCGACCCCCAGGTCGACCTGTATGGGGGGAGGTCGACCTCCTGGTCGACCTGGCCTTGAGTGGGAAATTTCTCGCCCAGCCCGCTTCTGCTTCTGATTTTTAAAATTTGAATTTCTGAACTTTAGTCTGAACTGTTTATTTAAAGTTTTGAATCTTCTGAAGGTCATAACTCCTTCATACGGATTCCATTTTATGCAAACTTGGACTCTACCTCAAGAAGAATTCCGAGATGAATGCAATGGCGTAACCCGTTTCCCTTAGTTCTTATATTTGAAATTAATTATTCTTTAATTCTTGACATTAGTGTTAATAGAAAATACAGGGTATTACAAGTGATTTGCACTTTTATTCACTAATTACGTCTAACTAAGGGTGATTAGTGATAATTAGCTAAATTATGACTTGGAAAATATGCACAAATGTTGAAATATTATTTTATGTCATTGATAAAAATTTGGGTTAATTTAGATTAAGTTTGATGATCGTATGGTTAAAAATGATTAAGGGGATTAAGGAAAAAATCTTCGTTTTGGGTATGTTTGATCCATCTTAACATGATAAATTGTTGTTATGGTGTTTATGGTCAATTCTATATGTTGCTATTACTGATTGGTATGCTTTGTGGCTACATAGTAAAGCTAGAATGGTTGAAAACACCGTCGTATGACGTAGATAGATTGTTGGAAAAGTTGCAGGAAATTGGTCAAACCCCCGATCATGAAGCACCCCCTCCCAATGAACCGCTCGTGCTCAAGTTCCACGAGTCAACCCAGCTTGGGTCTAGGGACCACGACCCGGTGTACCATTCACGAGTCGCTCCACTTCGAGGACCACGAACCGATGCCACGAGCGAGCCATGGACCGACGTTACAAGCAGGAGATCACGAGTCGTATCCAAGTCTTAACCATGAGCCGCGAATGGAGGATCACGACCCAAACAGAGTCCACGAGCCACCATGAGCGGGAGGTCATCACGAACCGCGAAACAGATTGGAGCACCACGAGCCGCCATGAGCGGGAGGTCATGGACCACCACGAGCCGATGACTTGGAGGAAAACCAAAACCAGAGATGCAAAGATAGTCCAAATAGGAAGTTAGAACTTAGGATCCAGATGGGGAACCAACGAGTCAAATTCATGAGTTGGGCTTTGTTGCGGGACATGTGAAAAGGGGTTATTGATGTCTATAGGTTTGCTTCACTATGGAGAGACATATTAGTGGCTATGGATCAGTGCAATGGGACCATTAGGACTCCCAAGGGCAAAGTGATCATAGTATGGATATGGATCAGTGCAATGGGACCATTAGGTTCCCAAGGGAAAAGTGATTGTAGCAAAGGATCAGTGGCTATGGACCAGCGCAATGGGGTCATTAAGCCTCTCAAGGGCATGTGGTCATAGCAAATGATTTGGTGATCAAAGTGGTGGATACCGTATACTTTACGCACTGAGTGAGAGATGTGAGGTTGATTGCTATGTTTGATGTTTGCTATCACCATGACATGCACACTTCCACTTTACACTTTATGTTAGTGTTACCTCAGAGTACTGTACATCTTGTTGTGTTAACTCTTTGGTTGTAGGTCTAGGTTCAGGTATGATTATTTATACCTGTTATTGTTTTGTTTTGCTGCTATCGCTCATACCAGACTTTTGTCTGACCCAGAGTTTTATGTCTCTTCTTATTACTCTGGGTGCTCCTAAACGAGCAGACTAGAGATAGGTTAAGTGGTTATGCACAAGTAGCTGTCCGGAGACGAGAAGGAGGCTTCCACGTACTATTTACATATATTCTCCCTATGTTGTTGTTGGTCACTGCTTTGGGCATTAGTAGTGTAGCTTTTATATTTTGCTTTAGAGACAATATTTTGAAGTTGTAATAATGATGGTTTAGATCATAAGCTGTATTTTGGATTCTGCTGCTATGATGGTTTAGTTTTCATCTTATGCACTGTCTCGCCTATTTTTTTTCAAGTTATGTTACTATTATATTTTATTCCATGTTTTATGATATATAATACAGGTTCTTGATGATTCATAGTTTCAAAATCCTTTTCTTTGACGTCCGTCCCGTGCTAGTCGTGCATTGGTACAGCGCCTTTCGGGGAAATGTCGGTTGGTTCGGGGCGTTCCGTCACACTTGGTATCAGAGCCTAGGTTGCATAGTTAACCTCGGGGAAGACATTAGGGAGATATAGTATACGTATGTGAGAGCACGTATTTGTGTTATTTTAGTTTTTGAAAGCTATATATATACAATTAGTATACCTAAGGATGAAGTCGCACTGCACTAGAACCACGTTGAGATGGTTAATCATTTTATCTTTACAGAATGAACGATGAGCCCATATACAAGGAGTAAAGGTTCAGGGGCCAACAATGGGAATATCCCTGATACGAGGACGATGTTTACTACCTTCACGTGGGAGATGCTTAGGGATGCTCAAGAGCAGTTCCTAATGCTGCTAACTGTGGTGGTGTAGCGGTGCAGGCGCCTAGAGCCGATTTCGCCAAGCTCTACAAGGATTATACTAGTCTTGGTGGAAAACCATTCCACGGAACGGAATCGGCTACGGTGGTTCAAGATTGGCTAGATAGTTATGAGCGTATCTTCGAGGATTTGGGGATCGATGATGCGATGAGGAGAAAGTTAGCATCGCGTCAGCTTCAAGGAAGAGCAATGAACTGGTGGAATGCTATTAAAAGCAGCTACTCCTGAGGATCAAGTTACTTGGAATTAGTTTAAAACTCGCTTCAGTGATAAGTTTATCCCAGCTGCTCAGAAATTAGAATTGTTCAGGAAATTATTGGAGCTTAAGCAGAATGGCAGGGCAGTCTGGGAATATATTACTAAGTTCGATACTTTATCGAAGTATGGATTATCTCTTATTGATACCGCCGAGAAGAAGAACGAGAAGTTCATAACCAGCTTAGATGAGTACTTGGGGGAAAGACTTATAAACCACATCGATGAGACCTTCGAATCTATAATGGGATAGGCATTGAGGTCGGAGAGACATTACCTTAAGTCAAAGGCCGAGGTCGCTATTACATCTGCAGGGGAGCCAAAGCCGCAGGCAAGCGGTGGAGGTAAGAATAATTCACAGAATAAGAGGAAACAGAACCAAGCTAAGGATGGTCAGAAGAAGAATAAGAAAGATGTTGAGTGCTATAGCTGTGGAAAGAAGATCCACTATGCCAAAGACTGTCGAGCAAAGCCAGCGGACATGAAGTGCTTCAATTGCGGCCAAGTGGGACATCACAAGGATAAATGTCCACAACCCCCTAAAGAGAAGCAGATTGTGAAAGCATATGCTATCAATGTTGTTCCTTCTTCGTTGAATGCCCCAATTGTGGCGTTAAGGGAAAGAGTGTCATTATCTAAGGTATGCTTTCCATTTATGATGTTCCTGTTCGAGTATTGTTTGATATTAGGGCTTTCCATTCCTTCATATCTAGTTACTTGGTAGATAGGTTGGGATTGGAATCCGAGATTGTCGATGGACCTTTAGTTGTGACGAACCTGATCAGTGGTTCGACTAGCCTTAGTTTGATTTGTCGTAATTTGGTCTTATCGAGTCATGGATGCATGTTTTGCTTGTGGTTGCTTTGTTTTGGGCTTTACTGGGTTTGACATTATTTTGAGAGTCGATTGGCTCCAAAGATATGGAGTGGTGGTAGACCGTGAGGGGTCTTTGGTGACCATTTGAGCGGACGATGGGCGGAGGGTACTATTTGATTGCTACCCAGTGATGGCTAGTTTTCTAAATTCCCTCGATATCCCGCATGATGAGTTGTTAGATGTGCCTATTGTTGGCAAGTATCCGGACATCTTTGGGGAAGTGACCGGACTTCCACCACACCGAGAGATTGAGTTTCAAATTGATTTGTGAAAGATGCCAGACCTATAGTGATGCCACTTCGTCGTATGGTGCCAAGGGAGCAGCGAGAGCTCGAGGTGCAAGTAAGCGATCTTTTGAAGAATGGATTTATCCGAAGAAGTATTTTCGAGTGGGGAGCAACAGTTGTATTTGCTACCAAGGCCGATAGTTCCCTTCTCTTATGTATAGACTACCACGAGCTGAACAAGGTGACGAGGAGGAATAAGTATTCTCTTTCGTAGATGGACAATTTGTTTGATCAGTTGAATGGAGCGAGAGTGTTCTCCCAGTTAGATCCCGCGATAGGTTTTCATTAGCTCCGAGTAGCAGCTAAGAGTATCCCTAAAACGACATTTCAGGCACCGTCTGGATTCTATGAGTGGTTGATCATGCCATTCGGGTTGACCAATCCATTAGCATATTTTGTGGATCTTATTAATAGGGTATTCAGGGATCAATTGAATAAGTTTGTTCTTGTGTTCGTAGATGATATCTTAGTTTACTCGAGGACAGAGGAAAAACACAAGGAACATTTGAGGATAGTGATGGAGCTGTTGAGGAGACACCAATTGAGAGCGAAATTTCTTAAGTGTCACTTCTAGAGAAGGAAAGTGAGGTTCTTGGGCCATGTTGTTTCAGAGAATGGTATTGTCATGGATCATGCGAAGGTAGCTATGGTACAAGATTGGCCTGCGCCCAAGAATGCACAGACGTGAGAAGTTTCTTAGGATTAGATGGATACTATCATAAGTTTATCCAAGACTTCTCCAAGATAGCAGCACCATTAACTCAGTTGACCAAGAAGAATCAAGCTTTTGTTTGGAACGAATAGTGTGAGAATGCATTTAAGAGCCTAAAGGAAAAGTTAACGTGTGCACCAGTGTTGGTTATTCCTAAAGGGAATGAAGAGATGATGATATACACGGATGCTTATGGTACCAGGCTAGGTGCTGTACTGATGCAAGGAGGTAGGGTTGTAGCTTATGCTAGTCGGCAACCGAAACCGCATAAGAAAAGATATCCTACCCATTATTTGGAATTGGTAATGATCGTGTTCGCATTTAAGATGTGGAGACATTATCTCTTGGAGAAAGATTCGAGCTGTTTACCGATCATAAGTCACGAAAGT
Organism: Allium sativum; assembly: GCA_030737875.1. NCBI lineage: Eukaryota > Viridiplantae > Streptophyta > Magnoliopsida > Asparagales > Amaryllidaceae > Allium > Allium sativum. The sequence goes on along the minus strand of CM060926.1, from coordinate 399,123,549 downwards.
ATCTTTTCTCTCAGAAGGATTAAAATCTTTATCAGCAGAGATGGTTAGAGTTCTTGGCTTCATATGATTTAAATATCGCATACACACCCGGGTAGGGCAATGCGGTAGCTGATGTCTTGAGTAGGAGACATGCCAATTTAGGGGCTATGTTTCTGGATGGAAGCAACTGGAATATATCACAGGATATGAATTTAGGCCTAAGTGCGAATTGGATCCAGAGATTTTAGCAAGTTTACTGATCAGACCGACTTTGATTGAGCGGATTGGTTGTCAGAGGGATGATCCTAATCTACTGGAAATCATCTCCAAGGTAGAGATGGGTATCGACAATGAGAGAATGAACAAGTATGGTTTTGATGGAGAGGGATGGCTTCGAAAGAATGGGAGGCTAGTTGTACCCAACGTTAATGGATTAAGAGATGAAGTGCTTAGGGAATGTCATCACTCGAAACTGACTATACATCCCGATGGTAACAAAATGTACTGAGACATGAAGTAGACCTACTACTAGAAAGCGATGAAGAGAGACGTTGGGAAGTTTATATCCAAGTGCACGAATTGCCAGTTAGTTAAAGCTGAGCAAAAGAAGCCTAGTGGTTTGTTACAACCATTGGAGATTCCCGAATGGAAATGGGAACAAGTCTCAATGGATTTCATCAATTGTTTACCAAGGATTAGATCGGGTCATGATAGTATTTGGGTGATTGTGGATCGATTGACCAAAAGTGCAAGGTTTATACCGGTCAAGTCGAATAGAATATCAGCTAAGTTAGCGGAATAGTATATGAAGTGGGTAGTGAGATTTCACGGAGTACCCAAAGGTATTGTGAGTGACCGAGATACGTTACTTACTAGTGCATTTTGGAAGAGCTTACAAGAGACTTTAGGGTCAGAATTACATCTCAGTACCACATGCCAACCTAAAACCGACGATCAAATAGAGAGGGTGAATCATGTATTAGAGGATCTCATGAAAGCTTGTATGTTGGATTTTGTAGGATCATGGGACGACTATTTGTATCTGGTTGAGTTCGCATATAACAATAGTTATCAGTCCAGTATTAGTATGGCTCCATTTGAAGCTTTGTACGAAAGACTATGCAACTCACAATCATGTTGGTTGGAGACCGGTGAAAAATTTGGGCTTGGGCCAAATGTAATAAGAGAGAAATTAGATAGGATCATGGTTATTCAGTGGTGAATGAAGGCTGCCCAAGATAGGTAGAAGAGTTATGTTGATAAAAGACGAAGAGAATTGAAATTCTCCATTGGAGACTTGGTATTCGTCAAGATCTCTCCATTAAAGAGTGTGATTCGTTTTGGCAGGAAAGGCAAGTTTGTACTAAGGTTTGATGGTCCATTTCCAGTTCTCGAACGAGCTGGAAATTCAGCATATAAAGTTGGATTGCCTGATAAGATAGCGGGAGTTCACGACGTATTTCATGTTTCTCAGTTAAGGAAGTTCGTGCACGATTCTGATATGACTATTTCACCAAATCAGTAGGATGATATCGAGGTGGAATATGAGGCAGTTGGGAGCCATAGGATGATTCGTATTGTCGGGCACAGTGTGAAACAACTTCGAAGGAAGATGGTAAAACTGGTCAAGGTTATGTGGGGCAATAATGAGAATGATTGTACTTGGGAAACAGAGGAGAACATAAGGAAGTCACATCCAGAACTCTTTGCTTGGTAAGGTTTTAATATCAATATAGTTATTCCGCATGCTAAGACAGGTTTGTTGTGTTTGTCATGTATGTTTGATTGATTGTAAATGGCCGATAGGCATGCAGGACCTTTTGGTTGTTTTCTTGATTAAGGAATTTCGAAATTTCTTAAGGGGGAGAGTGTAGCGGCCCGCATTCTACACATCGGAGGATCGTAGAATATTTATTTCTTTCACATACGAAGTCATATGGTAGTGTAACTTTGGGAAACGACTATTGGAGTCATTTCACATATTCACGATTTTTGTCGAATTTTAAATGACCATTTTCCCCCTGGAAAATCTTGTTTCTCCTATAACTTTTGATTGGTAAGGAGTTTTAACTGAAAACCACTTCCATTGGATTCAAATGATGGTTTACCTTTCTGTAGAGTGGTCACATTAGTCAAACGGACTTACCATTTGGGAGAAACAGCTGAAATAAGGTTTGAAGATGGAAAAACAGCTTAACCAGGCTTAATTAGGTGATTAGTGGTTAGGCTCATAACCCATTATAGGATCAGGGTTATGGGAGGGCTGAGAGGGTTTGGGAAAACATTTCATTTCAGTTTTCTTGCCGCCACAAACATTCCTCTAACCCTAGTAATCGCCTCCACCTTCTAAAGTCATTCCTAATCACTTCCTAATCACATATTATGCAAATCTACATCAAGTCAAGGCGGATTAGCATCAAATTGATATAAAGCGGCTGGAACACATAAGAATTCGACCCGAATCAGTGGAGTTTTCAGATCTATAATTTATTTGTGGCTAAGGTGAGAGATTTGCATTTTATTCACTGATTACGGCTAATTAGGGGTGATTAGTGATAATTAGTGAAATTATAACTCAGAAAAATATGGAAAAATATGCATAAATTCTGATAAAAATTTGGGTTAATTTAGATTAAGTTTGCTAATCATATGGTTAAACATGATTAAGGGGATTAAGGGAAAAATCATGGTTTAGGGTATGTTTGATCCATCTTAACATGTTAAATTGTTGTTTTGGTGTTTATTGTCGATTCTATATGTTGTTATTACTGTTTGGTATGCTTTGTGGTTGTACAGTAAAGCTAGAATGGTCAAAAACGCCGTCGTATGGCGTAGATAGCTTGCTGGAAAAGTTGCTGGAAATTGGTCAGACCCCCGATCGTGAAGCACCTCCTCCCCACGAATTGCTCGTGCTTGAGTTCCACGAGTCAACACAGCTTGGGTCTAGGGACCACGACCCGGTGTACCACTCATGAGTCGCTCCACTTCGAGGACCACGAACCTATGCTACGAGCAAGCCATGGACTGATGTCACAAGCAGGAAACCACGAGCTGTATCCAAGTCTTGACCATGAGCCGCGAATGGAGGATCACGACCCACATAGAGTCCACGAGCCTCCACGAGCGGGAGGTCATCACGAACCGCGAACCGGATTGAAGCACCATGAGCCGCAACGAGTAGGAGGTCTTCGACCACCACGAGCCGATGACTTGGAGGAAGACCAAAACCCGAGATACAAAGGTAGTCCAAATAGGAAGTTAGAACATAGGATCCAGATGAGAACCAATGAGTTAACTTCATGAGTTGGGCTTTGCTGCGGGACGTGTGCCAAGGGGTTATTGATGTCTATAGCTTTGGTTCACCACGGAGAGACGTATTAGTAGCCATGGATCAATGCAATGGGAACATTAGAACTCCCAAGGGAAAATTGATCGTAGCATGGCTATGAATCAATGCAATGGGACCATGAGGACTCCCAAGGGAAAAGTGATCATAGCAAAGGATCAGTGGCTATGGACCAACGCAATGGGATCATTAAGACTTCTAAGGGCAAGTGGTTGTAGCCAAGTATTTTGTGATCAAAGTGGTGGATATCGTATACTTTATGCACTGAGTGAGAGATGTGAGGTTGGTTGCTATGTTTGATGTTTGCTATCACCATGACATGCACACATCCACTTTACACTTTATGTTAGTGTTAGCTCAGAGTATTGTACATCTTGTTGTAATAATTCTTTGGTTGTAGGTCCAGGTTCAGGTATAATTATTTATACCTTTTATTGTTCTGTTTTGCTGTTATCGCTCATACCAGACTTTCGTCTAACCCAGAGTTTTATATCTCTTCTTATTACTGTGGGTGCTCCTAAATGAGCAGACTAGAGACAAGTTAGGTGGTTATGCACGAGTAGCTGCCTAGAGACGTGCATGAGGCTTCCAAGTACTATTTACATATATTCTCCCTGTGTTGTTGCTAGTCACTGCTTTGGGCATTAGTAGTGTACCTTTTCTATTTTTCTTTAGAGATAGTATTTTGAAGTTGTATAATGATGGTTTGGATCATAAGTTGTATTTTGGATTCCGCTGCTATGATGGTTTAGTTTTCAGCTTATGCACTGTCTCGCCTGATTTATGTCAAGTTATGTTACTATTATATTTTATTCCATGCACTGTAAGATATACTACAGGTTCTAGATGATTCATAGTTTCAAAACCCTTTTCCTTGACGACCGTCCCATGCTAGTCGGGCATTGGTACATTGTATTCGGGGAAATGTCGGCAGGTTTGTGGCGGGCCGTCACAGTAGAAAAGAAGAAGAAGAAAAAAAATCCTTTTGAAGTATAATTTAAATATTTTGATATATGTACAAATATTGGTCTACAAGAAATAAAAGTAATATTTCCAAAATAAAATAAAAAGGAATAAATGTAGTATAGATGATGAAACCTAAAAATAAAGATGACAAATGATCAAACAAAAACCGGTGTAAACAAATTTATACTTTTCAGAATTAAATAAGTTATTTTATTTTATAAAAATAAATTGAGTTAAATTTATATTTTTTCTAATTAGAATTAAATTTAGAAATTAGTTAAAGTCATGTTGTTTGAACTAAAATCAACAATATGTTATGGTTGATGGAAAAACGACCGATCGTTAATATTGTGAAATTTTATTTAATCGAATTAGGTCGATAAATACATTTTAAATCAAGAAATGATTTAAAAGTTGAACTAACGACAAGAAAGTTAAATATTGAAACCTATGGAAATACGAGGTTATATAGTAACCGGACTGGCATAATTTGACCCTATGTTAATATTGATTCAATGAAATCTAATTTAATGTGATAAATGAGTCTAGAAGGAAAGTATATACATAGCCCATAGTGACTAATATAAGTAGTAAATGTTTTGGATAAAAATGGCTGTGAGGGATATCGATAAAAAGGAAATTGGTAAGAATGATATCGATAAGATTATTACAAAGTTCAAAAAATAAATGGAATAAATAACGAATTGGAAGGAGATATTATATTAGGTTGAAGATAAGAAAGCAACGTTCACTTTCCGTTTTATTTTAAATATATAAATTAATTGGATTATTTATTTATCTAAAGGTAGGAAATAATGCTTATATTTCTTTAAAGCAGGATTATAAAGATACTATTACAATCAATGAAAATAAAAAGGGATTCTTAAACTGAATTGAATATTAGATAGAGACGACTTGGAAACAATCGTTTTCATAGATCGGATAATTTATGAACGGCGCTTATTTAAATCATTGAATTGTAATAGAAAAGATCTGTTGTGATGATTAATGTAATGGTTGAATTGATTGTAATACTGTGATATGACCCAATAAACATGTTTAGTTTAAATTAAACACTTACAAGTCTTATTTAGATATAATCAAACTACTTTTGAAATCTGGAATTATATATATAATAAGTTCAATAGATAAATCCCGATAACCAATATTTAATATTGAATTTGTCTGAGTATGATAACCTGATTCCTTTAAAGTATAACTTGTCCCTAAAAGATATTAACATTCATCGTTTCAATGAGGTCGGGATTGTTTTTCTTAATGAAATCCAAATACAATTTTGTTTCGACCTAGGCGTTGATTAATTTGAAGTCAAGTCGAAACTGTTGAAGAAGGAGTTTATGCAAGGGTTGTTTCTGTCGATCCTAGGTAGAAATTGCCTAAAATAGTTTACAAGATAGTGCCTTCGGTTTGTCCAGTCCCAAATCAACTTGTATGGATGAATGTCTAACAATGTATGCCTAACAGACTGCGTAAGTTATTCTCTCCAAAACTATGTTTGGTGGTAGAGGAATTTGTTTCTCTTAGCTTTATACCCATGGTTTTGAGGAAATCAATTTGTGATTTAACGGGTTTTGAGGAAATCAATTTGTAATATATCTAAAGGTAAGTTCTGACCTCAGGCCTCACAACGGAGAAATGACAAAAATCGGGCAGGCAACATGGCTAAGTAGGTCGCTCCCAATTAGGGTATATTGTCACCATCTAGAGAGTATTCATTTTGTTACTATTTCCGCTCCTGTATCTCCCGGGAATGGTTATTTTGGAACCAACGTAAGGTGACAATATATTCGATACACTCAAGAAAAATGAGTGGTCGTTCATGTGTGGTCGGGTTACAAGATGTTCCTGTTGAATCCAGTGTATTTCCCTCTAGTCATACACTATCGGAAGGTGGTTCCATACCTTGTCATAGTTGGAAATTCATTACCTAATAAGTGCTTGCAGTTTTGATTGTATACTATATATGTAGAACGTGAGATGCAAGCACTCTTCTAGATTGTTATTTATTTGTTTTAGATACTATTTTAATATTAGCAGAGTTTTGATATAAAGATGTTTTGGGTTATCGCAAGGTAAAACCATCCATGTTTATGTGTGGATCGGTCTTACGATTATATTTTCTTTTGAAACAATTTGAAAGTTAAATCAAGTATTGTGGAGTCTCATAAGGAAAAAAAACTCGTTTTGTGTTATACGGCGTGGTCTTATGAGATATCTTCAAAGTATCAACTATTTTAAAATCGTTTACTCACATCAGTCCCATGACTGACCCAGAGTTTATTTTCTATGTTTTCCCTAAACTCTTGGATGCCCAAATTTGTATGGGCAGTCAAGTAGTATAGGATTTTACCGATTTTTCTGGAGGAGATGGGAGCTGGAGGCTCAAACATTAGATATATAGAGTTTATTTCAGTTATGTATATATGATGTACTCTGAAGTTGTACGTAAGTTCAAATGCAGTTTTTCAATTCCAAAAGTAATGTTATATGATATATCTTATTCATTCCGCTGTGACATCGTATCTGTTCAAATTCTGTTATGTTGTGTTCTTCTTTTCTTCTATTCTAAATTTTCTACCTTATCTTTTCTTATCCTCTAATTTCATTCTTCGACATCTGAGTTTTAGTGTTCTTTGAGTTGACTTGGGTTTGATTTGGTAGGCTGAAAGGGTACCGAAATTTGGGTCGTTATCCGAGCTTAAGGTCGAGTGATAACCTTGGCTCTGTGGCATAACTCGATAGAGATGGGGTTAGTAGTACCCTTGAATGAGTATGAGTGCATATATATGAGCTCGTATTTGTTAATTGATTTGAAAACTATTTTATATTGTGTTGATTAGTTTGTCGAGTAGCTTAGAAATTCTAGTCGATATAGGGTGCACACTGTATCGAAAAAGCATTTATAAACGCTTGGACAAAGTAATTTGACACAGTATTGTTTTAAAAATTGGGTACATGAAATAATTTTACCCAAAATTATATTTTTGTTATAAAAGGTTAACTTTCTAAGATAATTATTATATATGGATGTGACAATGGTTGTTATTATAATCAAATAAGATTATAAAAATTGAAATGGTTATATAGTGAACCAAATTGAATATGTATGAGAATAAAATATACAAATAAGACAAATTGGGAATTGTTTGAGTAAATCAAGAAGTTTTAGGAAAATTCAAAGGTTTTGAATTTACAATGGGATTAAGAAATGCGATTTCAAACTGATTTGGAATAAAAACTGGAAATTCGGATTCTGGAATTCCAAAATTTAACTAGAGTAAGTTAAATCAGATTGGAGTTTTAAAGAAGAGAAATTGTTTGAACAAGTTTGATTCAAGCTAATGATGTCTACAAGTTTTGGAATTATTTTCCAAATGTAATCAAAGAAATTTTTTAAAATAGAAAATTGGTAATATACGCTAAGATATGGAATTGGAACCTAACTAGAGATTGGTTGAGTTAAATGATTTTCTGATTGTCGATCTGGTGTTGATTTCGGTCATCGGGGTTGATATTTAGGGAATTATTTTCTTACCAATTTACGGTTAGGGACTAATGAATGATTGTATTGTATGAAGTGTATTGTTTAGGTTGACAAATTGTGTGTTTGGGATGCCCTATTTGTTGTAAATATGAGGGATGAACAGTGTATGTGTTTTGTTTTAAGTCTATGGCTTGATATAAAACTGGATTTTCCTCGTTACTTTAATTTCGGGGACGAAATTCTTTTAAGGAGGGTAGATTGTAACAAACCAGTTTCTGGCTACTTTTTTCAACCATAATTTATTGATTTTATTGAATAATTAATAAAATTGAATAAATTGGATTTAATTATTAGAGAATATTTAATGATCTTTTTATAAAATCCTATTTGTATATAATCCTTTATATTATTTAGTTCCTTAACAAATATGTGTATATACATATATGTATAAACGGGTAAGTAGTGTTTTGTTCTGTTTTATATTTTATAATGGTTTTAAAAATATTGTGATTAAAATAAGTTACCACTTAAGTAAAATTAATGAAATAACTTAAGTAAGATATGGCTTACTTTATAAGCAAGGAATGCTTATATAATAAGGGATTTAACATGTGGTTGTGTACCGTAGATCTGCAATTCATAACATTAATGGGACATATGCATATATTTTCTTAGCAATTAAGCATCGTTTAATTTATATAGGCTTTACATTCATAGCTGGGAAGCCCTGCAGGAAATTTAGTGTGTTCATGGTATAAGTCTGCACATGGATGGTACAAAATATGCCCATCTTGACATGGTCGTGCATATGCATTCATATCCGGATATATTTGTATATAAAATCATGTGACATTCCTTTTTCAATCACAATTATAGTAGCAACCAAGATGCGGATATATGCCTTTCATCCCACATGTTTGCACATAGCATATGTACTGCATTTACTAGGCTGCCATGAATTGTTACTTCAATCAAATATGCACCCAGCTAATACCCAGAGATGCATTTCCATTCAATCAAACATGCACGGATACACAAACCATAGCTTCATCCTTTTCAAATCACTACATACACATATCTAGGTTTCCATTCAAAGAGACTACACACCAATACACAACTGTATATGCACAACTACATTAACTGACGAAATCAGCTGTTACCGTCCTCTATTACAATACTCGTCTATATGTGTATATAACCCAGAGAGTAAACAATTTAAATGTTTATAGTGTACAATTGTTGTTTTAACAGAGCAAAACTGCCTTTGCTAGATACATTCTTTAAACCATACTAGGCATACCTGAACACCCTAGCTATAAATGGACTCATTCCCTTCAATCAATCAACATATACACAACTAGATGATGGCTCCACTTCCATCAGTCTTAGTAGAAACAGCTAGGACCTCCTGTTAAGATATGAGTTTTCATTTCATGAAAATCCATCAAAGCCTTTTTTCCTTTTTGTCATTTCTTGCTCCTATAAATATCTATACGAGCTACTGCATATCACCTCATTTTTATTTGAACTAAAACCGGAAGGGGAAATGGATGTAAAACATGGCAAGACAGTTTCAGAAATGATAGGAACCCTGGACTTGTGAGCTGAAAACAGAGAATAGGAGTGAAAGCAGAGGACCTAGAATAATGTGAGTAAACTCTGATGTTTTCAATTCTTTTGATTATCAGTAGAACATCATTTGATGACTTATTTATATATGCGCACCTGCATATAACATGTGGTATATTCATTTTGGTTGTATGACGAAGGCAAGCTCTTTTAACCATTTACAATACTCCAGTATGTAAACCCAGTAAAAATACCCTCCTCTATTATTTTAAGGAGAACAAAACTTTGATTTTGGACATTTATGGGATATAGAATATTTAGGAATATTTTGTGCGCCATCTGTATTATAGTTTTCAGTTATTTGAAACTTAAAATACATGGTATAATCGTCAATATAAAAGGTAATACACAGTTGCATAATATAGTAAGATATAATGTTACTAATACAAAAAAAATGTGTATAAAGAATTTTGTTGAGCTACAAAATGAGCAGTCTGAAATAAATATAATCAGTATGGAATCTACAAAAGAGCAAGTTATTGATGGTATGCTTTGTAATGATGCGTTGTATGCGAATGACAGTGGGTGGGGTGTATAAGGTCAGGTAGTGGAATGACATGTGTGAGGGTGGACTTGGTGGTTGCAGGTCGACACGATAGTGTGTGCATGCGCATTGATGCACATAGGAGTACATGTGAATTGCTAGAAAAGAGGGGAACAAGAATGGGAAAGGGAAGAGGGGGTAGTTTATGACATGTAGCATGATGTGTTTGGCATTAGGTATAGAGGAAAGGATGCGAGCAATAATAAAGGGGTCAAGGTAATTAGTGGAGCAAGATAATGAATGGGTACAGGCAAAGTAAAAAAGAAGGGAAAGTCGAAAGATTCTACTGGTGCATATAAATCGCAAGTTCCAAGCGGATATGGCTTCCGATCGAACCTGCATCTTCTTGGAGATCCTATTGGAAATCCTGTTTCCCCACTCGGCGTCATCTTCCGTTGTGGCTGCTGCAGCATGAAGTTCTGCATCTGTTCGCTATTGATAATTCTAAGATACATGCCTGGAATCGTCTACACCATCTACGTGATCGTCATTGTTAGTCCTAATCAACATAAAGCTAGTGGGGTTTATGAGCCATTATCCTAGGTCTGATGACTGCGTTCTTGAGTTTCGATATGTGATGTTATATCACAACTTATCTGTTTGATTCTCGTGTTTGGAACATATTGAGCATTTGAGGTTAAGGATTTCATATTTTGCTTCAAGTTTACTAATCATGAGCATGGATCCAATAATGAATGATAACATACTGTTAAACGAGAAGTTTATTTAGTAATAAATTATTATTAAAGGAAAAATAAAATAAAAATGCCTTCCAATAGCTAAAACTAACATTATTCTTATAAATAGAGAGACCATTCCTTAAATGCGACAAAAACAAAAGGCTCAAATAAGCAATAACGAACACAGATGTTCGTTTCCCAGGCTTTAACATCAAATATTTGTAACGTCAATTTCATCATGACTAAAATGGAAGAATATTCCATGAAATGCAAGCATTTAGTAAACATAATAAATCGAACCAGATCAAGTGCTGAAAAACAAAATGCCTATATATATATATATATATATAAGGGGAAACAAGAATTGAAAAAAAGAAACACGTTAGGAAATGTGAGATAAAAAATTGAACACACGAAGTAATAGAAAAGAAGGGGAGCGAGTGTTCGTAGGGCTGGGCATTTTGGACTTATGGGCTAAAAAAGAAGAAGTAAATAGATAAAAAGAGATAAGACATAACAAAAGAGGTGGGAAGGTGGCCGAGTGCTAGTGGGCTTTAGGCCAAAGGGAAATAAATAAAATAAAATAAAGGGGGAAAAGTTGTTCGGGATAGAAACACAATGGACCAAGAAAATTTAATAAAAGGAACATAAGTAGAAAGAAAAGTAAAATGAAAATACAAAAAAAGATAAAAATCTAAAGGTAGAAAAGAAGAAGAAGAAAATAATCCCTTTAAAGTATAATTTAAATACTTTGATATACATGTATATATTGGTCTACAGGAAATAAAATTAATATTTATAAAATAAAATAAGAAGGAAGAAATGTAATATAGATGATGAAACCTAAAAATAAAGATGATAGATGATCAAACAAAAACCGACGTAAACAAAGTTATGCTTATCATAGTTAAATAAGTTATTTTATTTTACAGAAATAAATTGAGTTAAATCTATATTCTTTTCTAATTAGAATTAAATCTAAAAAAAAGTTAAAGTCGTGTTGTTTGAACTAAAATCAACAATATATTGTGATTGATGGAAAAAAGACTGATCATTAATATAGCGAAATTTTATTTAATCGACTTAGGTCGATAAATATATTTTAAATCAAGGAATGATTTAAAAGTCGAACTAACGATAAGTAAGTTAAATATTGAAATCTATGGAAATACGGGATTATATAGTAGCAAATTGGCAGAATTTGACCCCGTGGTAATATAGATTCAATGAAATCAAATTTAATGTGATAAATGAGTCCATAAGGAAAGGATATACACAGCCCAAAGTGACCAATGTAAGTAGAAAATGTTTTTTAGGTAAAATTGGTTGTGAGGGATGTTGGTAAAAAGAAATTGGTAAGACCGATATCGATAAGATTATTCTAAAGTTCAAAAAATAAATGGAATAAATGACAAATTGGAAGGAGATATTGTATTAAGTTGAAGATAGGAAAGCATCATTCACTTTCCGTTTTTTTTTTAAAAAAAAAAATTAAATTGTTTGTTCATCTAAAGAAAGGAAATAATACTTTTTTTTAAAGTACGAATTACAAAGATACCGTTATAATCATTGAAATAAAAAGGGATTCTTAAACTGAATTGAATAATAAACAAAGATGATTTGGAAATAAACGTTTTCCAAGACCAGATAATTTATGAACGATGTTTATTTAAATCGTTGAATTGTGATAGAAAAGATTTGTTGTGATGATTAATATAATGATTGAATTGATTGTAATATTGTGATATAACCTAATAAACATGTTTAGTTTAAATTAAACATTTACATGTCTTATTTAGATATAATCAAACTACTGTTGAAATCTGGAATTTTATACATAATAAGTTCAGTAGATAAATCCTGATAACTAATATTAATATTGAAATTGTTCGAATATGGTAACCTGATTCCTTTAAAGTATAACTTGCCCTTAAATGATATTAACGTTCATCGATTCAAAGAGACCGGGATTGGTTTTCTTAATGAAATCCAAATACCACTTTGTTTCGACCAACACGTTGATTAATTTGAAGTCAAGTCGAAACAGTTGAAGACGGAGTTTATGCAAGTGTTGTTTCTGTCGGTTCTAGGTAGAAATTGCCTAAGATGGGTTAACAGGATAGTGCCTTTGGTTTGTCCAGTCCCAGGACAACTTGTATGAACGAATGTCTGACAAAGTATGTCTAACAGATTGCGTAAGTTGATCTCTCCAAAACTATGTCTGGTGGTGGAGGAATTCGTTTCTCTTAGTTATATACCCATGGTTTTAGGGAAATTAATTTGTGATTTAACGGGTTTGACGATGTGGCATTCCAGGTGAATGAAGACATAATATATCTAAAGGTAAGTTTTGACCTCAAGCCTCACAACTAGGAAATGACAAAAATCGGGTAGGCAACATGGCTAAGTGGGTCACTCCCAATTAGGGTGTATTGTCACCATCTAGAGAATATTCACTTTGTTACTTATTTCGCTTTTGTATCTCCCGGGAATGGTTATGTTTGTACCAACTGTAAGGTGACAATGTATTTGATACACTCAAGAGAAATGAGTGGTTGGTCATGTGTGGACGGGTTGCAAGATGTTCTTGTTGAACCCGGGGTATTCCCCTCTAGAGATACACTATCGGAAGGTGGTTCCATACCTTGGCATAGTTGGAAATCCATTACCTAATAAGCGCTTGCGGTTTTGATTGTATATTATATTTGTAGAACGTGAGTTGCAAGCGTTCTGCTAGATTGTTTTTTATTTGTTTTAAACACTATTATAATATCCGAAGAGTTTTGGTATAAAGAAGTTTTGGGTTATCGTAAGGTAAAACCATCCATGTTTATGTGTGGATGGGTCTTACGATTATCTTTTCTTTTGAAACGTTTTCAAAGTTAAATCAAGTATTGTGGAGTCTCATGTAACACCCCGTATTTTCTAAGAATATTAAAATAACAGATTAAAGAATAATTTATTTGAAAAAGAGGAATGAGAAAAGAATGATGTTTAGCATTGTTCTAAGGTTTGTAAGCAAAAGACTTAGTAGCTCATTTGGTTAGAACATGTGACTTGCATACAAGAGGTACAGAGTTCGATCCCCGCCAGCGCCGTATTTTTGTTTTAGGGGAATGGCTAAAAAGTGGCTTGGTGTGAATGCAGTTCAAAAAGTGGTTTAGTGTGAAAATGGTTAATTATGAAGAAGTTATTAAGCCATGAAGTTTGTATGCATATGAGAGAAATATATATATAGATATATATAAAAAATTAAATAAATAAATATTCAAAAAAAGTTCAAAAAAGCGAATCGGGAGGGGTAATAGCCGAACCGCACCATTTTTTGAGTCGACCCGAGCTCCGCTGGGTCGACTAGAGGTCAATCCATGGTGTTTGGTTGCCAACCCATGGCCCGATTCGCCCTAAGGGCTGATATGGCATCTGAGTGGTCCAAATCAGTTCTAGGGTTAATCCTAAGGCCTAAATAACTTCCTACACCTATATATACACCCTAAGACCTAACCCTAATTCATAAATATTATCTATGACACCATTATGCTATCAAATTCTCTCTTAAACCCTAGCCTTCGCCTCTAAATCAAATCTCAAGTGTTCAACTTCAACTCAAATCAAAGATTAGAGCTTCTACAACAATTCAAGAAGATAAATCAGCAACACCGCAACGTTTCTACACCAATTTCAGTGCATAATTCTATTCTTTAACCACGAAAGGTGAGTACGTTGATTTTCACAATATAATGGGATTAAAAGTAACATGATGAAGTTGTAAAGAGGATTCACATGTATATAGGTAATTTAAATCTCATCCAAGTCTTCAACTTTTTGATTCAATGTCATCATATGCCTATGTTTCTTTGTAAAGTTCATAGCTTTTATCAGTTTATTCATGTTGAATCTCTCATTATGCCTCTATGCCAGTTTACATGCCCCTTTATTTCATGATGTTGTGTTTATTCCAATTTTTTGTGATTTGATTCTCTCTTCTTATCCCTATTCCTTTTATTTTTGGATCTAGGCTACCTTCGAGCCTATGTTAAAAATACGCGCGAATGCGAATACTTTGAAACGATGGGAATATGTGAAATAAGGAAAATTGGATATTATTGGATAATTGGATAATATGTGAAATTGGCATATTTGGGTATGAATTACATGGAATTGATGAAATTGCCTATAATTGTAAATTTGTAATTGATGCTAATTAATATGAAATTCGTGAAAATTTGGAATAGGCAATATTATAAACATGATTACATGTTTAACTGGATATACATGACATGAAAATTGTGTATGGGTGAAATACGATTATTAATAAACCTTTGACACGAGGTTAGGCGCAATTGTGGCGTAAGACTGCCCGGAACCGCCCGGTAAATCCAGCTGCCACAATTGGACGTCTAATGTGAGAGGTCAAAGGAATGAATTGTAGGCGTAGCGGTTAGTGACACGAGGTTAGACCCATGTTTGTGGCGTAAGACTGCCCGGAACCGCCCGGCAAATCCAGCGGCCATAAAGTGTTCGGTCTAATGTGGAAGGTCATGCACCGTTCATCATAAGGAATGAATTAAGGAATACCAACCATAATAAGACATGGGTATGGTTAGAGGGTTAAGTGGGGTGACATGTAAATATGGACTTAACCGGAATAAGATAAGGCATGTAAATTATGACATGTAAGTATGGACGTAACCATAGCATGTGTAAGACATGGACATTTAGATTAAAATGGTTAAGTGGGAGAAAAACCTAGTGGGGACCAAGCATAGGTGGGAGGCTTGTGTCAGATGGGGGACCCGTTTCAACCAGTAACCCGTTTGAGTATCTAATTGGGCCCGGTACTAGGCCGGGGTTGGGGCACGCTTACTGGATTTGAATGTAAGAGGTCAAAACGTGAATAGCGATGGCAACGCGAGTCCAATGGGTTCATGTGCGTGCATGGGTCCGGGCTGGTAGGTAAGACGTTGTTGCATCGTGTAGGTATGGCCGTGCATTTTATGTTGGTATCGGGATTGCCACTTTGGGGAGTGATACACCCCACTGTGGGGCCAGCACGGGAGCCTATGGGGTTTAGGGAGCCGATCGAATGGGTAGGGTAATGGTAACTTAGTAGTGGTAGGAGAAAGCCGGCACCAACGATAGAAGCTAGGTACAAGTAACTACCAAGTTGTCATGTGGGTACAGTTAGTGGGAAGGGATCAACCTTTAGTAAATAGAGACTAGTAGATGTGCGGTGTAATTAAGTAATGTGGTGTAACTTAGCAAAAGTGTGGTGTAACGAAATACATGTTGGTTGAGTTGGATAGTCCTTTGGGTGCTAGTCTGATGTTGACTTCGGTCTTCGGGGTTAGTACTTGGAGGGTTGTTCGCTTAGCCAAGGTGTATGATTGCTTAATACTTAGGAATGGAATCATCTTGTCCATCCTTTTTATCTACCTTATCTATGCTACAGCCATATCATGATACCTATTTATGTCTTGATCATTTACCTTACCTATTATTTGTTAAAATTACTGGACTCGCCAGACTTTATATCTGACCCGTTTTGTTTCCACCTCTTTTCTTTCCTTCCCCCCCCCCCCCCAGGTTTGCAACGAGGGAATACTACAGCTTAGTGCCGATTTCTTTCAGTTGCTTGAAGAGAGTAAATGTATCGCTTTGGACTCTCTCATCTTTATGGCTTTGCTTATGCTTAGTGGGGATTTATGCATATAGGTTATTTAAGTATTTGGTTCTTTATGTACTTTGAAGTTTTTGGAAAAGACAATTGATCCTGTTGTAATGGTTTTTGGAGACTACTTATGTAAGCTTGTTTTGAAGTTATGATGCTATGAAATAATTTTATCTTCCGCTGTGTTTTATGTATTTATTCTTGTAATTTATCTGTTCTATACTACTATAACGCTTCATGACATTAATGCATTCCCTTTGTGAGTGACATTAATGGCCATGGGGTATTACATCTCATAAGGAAAAAAACCTGTTCCGTGTTATACGACGTGGTCTTATGAGATGTCTTCTAATTATCAACTACTTTAAAATCGTTTACTCACACTAGTCCCATGACTAACCCGGAGTTTATTTCTACATTTTCCCAAAACTCTTGGGTGCCCAAATTGGTATGGACAGTCAAGTAGTGCAGGATTTTATAGATTTATCTGGAGGAGCTTGGAGCAGGAGGCTGAAACATTAGATATATAGAGTTTATTTCTGCTATTATGTATATATGATGTACTTTGAAGTTGTATGTAAGTTCAAATACAGTTTTTTAATTCCAAAAGTTATGTTATATAATATATCTTATTTATTCCACTGTGAGATCGTATCTATTCTGATTCTGTTATGTTGTATTCTTTTTTTCTTTTATTCAAACTTTTCTATCTTATCTTTTCTCATACTCTAATTTCATTCTTCGACATCTGAGTTTTTGTGTTCTTTGAGTTGACTTGGGTTGTATTTGGTAGGCTCAAAGGGTACCAAAATTTCGGTCGTCACACCAATAAGAGGTATACTAGGAGCAATCCTATGTATGATCCCTCCTTTAAGTGATTAGCATTAGGGAAGTTGTTGTGCATAAGTTGGATTTTACAATGTATAAGATAAGATAAATTTGGCATTTGCTTATGCTTTAGTTAGATTGTCTCTTTTCATATGGAGCTGCTTCTTAAGTTTCTATTATTATGGGATTGGAATTCTTTTGTTGATGTATCAGTACTTGCCTTTAGTGTTATATGTAATTCATTTGTAGAAGTATTGGGTTTTCAAGAGGACAACGCTGCCGCTTCTTCCTGAATTGAGTATGCTAACGCTTTTTGTAGCTACTGAAGTAAGTGAGACCACTTCAAGCTAGTTATTTTTAGCATATAGGAATTTTTTTATTGTGTTTGATATACGTCATTTTTTTTAGGAGAGGGTTACAATTTTTGTTAGTTGTGTTTATATAGATAGATTGTACATTTTGTAAGTTTCGTGTTGAGGAATAAAAAATTCCGCACTTACTGTTCAAAAAAATGATCGAGAATGGCCCAACAAAACTCGGTGCTAACTTGCCTACAGAGCCACATATCACCACGCTTCTTAACGACGATGCATTGACGAAAACCAAATAACCACCAACAAACTCTAGGCCAGTCCTTCTCTTATTTGCATAAGACTTTTGTTGATCTTGTGCCGCCTCCATTCTCCTCCTAGCCAAATCAATCCTATTGGAGGTTTCTCTAATCATATATGGCCGAAGAACTAATCGGTCCATCATCTCCCACCAACATGCCGAAGATCTACAAGGCCATCTATACAAAGCCTCAAAGGGTGCCATGCCAATGCTAGTATGAAATCTATTATTATAAGCAAACTCTATAATGGTTTAATATTCCTCTTCCGTCCGAAGTCCAAGATACACAATCTCAACTGGCCTTCTAAAATCCTATTTACCCTCTTAGTCTGTCCATCTGTTTGAAGGTGATAAGTCATGCTCAATCTTAGTTGTGCTCCATAGATTCTTGCATACTCCTTCAAACCTCACTAGTGAAGAAGGGATCTCTATCAATCACTATACTTGAAGGTACCCCATGAAGTCAGACTATCTCACGCATATTCCTGGAAGCCAACCACGTCACCGTCCTTTTACTCTTAACTGGGATGAAATGAGCACTCTTAGTCTGTCAGTCCACGATGACCCAAATGTTAGTTTTTCCTTTCCTTAACCTAGGCAACCCATCCACAAAATCCATCAACGACTCTCCTATTTTCATAATGGAATATTTAAAGGCTGAAGCAATCCACCATGCTATTTCTACTGTGCATTTACTCTTTGATAAGTCATGCACGTAGCCACATATTCAACCACGTACTTCTTCAAACCCATTCAGTAGAAGACTCATCTCATATCACAATACGTCTTATCACCACACGGATGGATAATCGTTCAAGAGTGATGAGCCTCAACCAACACCATACTCATCAAATCATCCACGCGTGGTACACGTACTATGCCCTTACAACAAAGCCAACCTCTATAATCCATAGAAAATTTGAGAAAATGTCGTGACACATCTTCTTCATTCAATCTATCTAAGATCCATAAGCTCTAGATCTTCTCTCTACATCATCCCAATCTGCTATAACAATGTAGGTCGCACCTCTAACGATGCCAATAATCCTGGAATACAGACCGTAGATGGTCCAAAGGCGAATGTAGATATAAACTCTAAACTTTGACAATCTACGAACAAAAGACTCAACGATGTCAAATCATTAACCACTATATTCCTCTTCCTTAGGGCATAAGCAATCTCAAAATTATATAATGCTAAGAACACCATCCACATATGTTGTCTCAAATTGAGGTTTCTATGAGAGTAAATATTTAAGAGATTTATGGTCCATAAGGAGCTCAAATCTCTCTTTAAGTAGGTAATGCTCAAAGACTTAAGTGCGAACACTATAGCAGCTAACTCCAAATCGTGAGTAGGATAATTTCTCTCATGAACCATTAACCACCTACTATCATAGCGCACTACCTACCCTCTTGCATCAACACTGCGCCTATGCCAATCCCAAAAGCATTGATATATACTTTGTACAACTTAGAACTGTCTGGTAATGTTAAAAATGATGCACTGGTGAGAGCCTTCTTTAACCTTTGAAAAGTATCCTTGCCATCCATATCCCAAGATAAAACCAAATTCTTCTTAGTAAGTCAAGCTGGCGATGCCGAGATATGAGCGAAGTCGTTAATGAACTTCCTATAGTAACCCGCTAGGCCAAGGAAACTCCTCACCTATGCTGCATTCTTGGTCCCATCCTTTATGACCATATACCCACGAAACGCACCTCTCTCTGTCAAAAATGACACTTGGAAAGCTTTGCCTTATGCTGATGATCTTGGAGAGTATGGAGAACCTCCCCCAAATGCAAAGCATGCTCATCCTCACTCCTCGAGAAGACAAGAATATCGTCCACAAAAACCACCACAAACTTATTCAAAACATCTTTGAATACTATATCGATCAAGTCCACGAAATAAATTTGTGCATTGGTTGGCCCAAAAGGCATAATCAACCACTTAAAGAAGCCATTGGGAGTCTGGAACGTCGTCTTATTAATGCTATCCTCTGCCATACGCAAATGATGAAAACCAGTAGCTAAGTCCAATTGAGGGAATACAGACGCACCAACCAAACAGATCATTTATCCAAGGAAGTGGGTAACGATTTTTCTTTGTGAGCTTATTCAACTCATGATAATGTACACATAGACGTAGAGAAACATCTACCTTACTAGCAGAACAAACGGTGCTACCCACTCAGAAACACTTTATCTAATAAACCCTTTATCCAAAATATCACCCACTTGATTTCTAAGCTCTCTCCATTCCCTTGGAGCCATATGCCAAATAGTTAGCACTAGAGGCTTCACGTTCACACTGAAATAAATCCAAAAGTCGATCTCTTACTTAGGTTGCAGCCCTCTCACCTCCTCAAATACATCCAGATACTCATAGGCAACAGGTACAGAATCGATAGCATTAATAGAAAAATCTAGAGAATAAAGAAAACTCAACATCAATTACCTTCGTGGGTCATAAGAAATCTAATTTGTCCTACCACTGCACGTCATCAATGGAATAACCCTCATTATGTAGTTAAGTATAGCCCTGTACATGGCTAAATGATCCATCACTAAGATTATACCTTACCCCTGAAAATCCCGAAACATAGGCATAACAATCAAATTCAATGCCTAAAATATAAATTTTCAAATCCATATAAACCATAAATAAGTTTGTTGAACCACCTATGGGTTTGAAACTACAATGAGATCAGTAACAAAGAGATATCTAAGTGCAAACAATCAACCAAGGAATTATAAACGAACGAATGAGAAGCACCAAAATCAAAACAGTGCGTACAGGAAAGTCAGAAATAGAGATTATGCCTTCTAGAGAAGATTTCTGCCTCTATCTAGGCCACTGCTAGTCGGATCTGCCTCCAACACATGCACCTGAGCTGTCGATGTACCAGTCCCTTGTCCATCCTTTTATGGACATGCCCTACTATAAGGCCCAGCTTGCCCACAACTGAAGCACTTTCCCATCATCATCGAATTTCTGCAGTCCTTAAAAAAATTCCTTGTCATCCCACATCCATGACACATGATTTCCATCTTGATATGCCTTTTCTGAGAATTACCACCTTGTATTTCTTGCCTTTCTTGTTTTCCCATCATTTTTTTTAGAATCAGAAAACTTAAAAGTTCCACTCTTAACATCGTTGGCTTCATCTTTTGTTAATCCTCATGCATCAACGTCATCTCAATCAAAGCTTCGAAAGTCTCCCCCATTGGAATATGAGTCGTTGCCAAGCCTTGGAGAGGTTGATTCAATCCTCTCGAAAATCTAACAGGCTTCGTGTTGGCTGTGTTAACCAAGTCCATGCCATATCTCGATAACTCGTTATACTGGTTGATGTATTCCTTGATTGAAAAGTCTCCTTGCTTCAAATTTAAAGACCACTCCAACTACATGCCTTCCTATGCAAGTGATAGAGACTTCCTCTCGAATCTATTTTGGAATCCATCCCAATTGATAACTCTCCTCTCAACCTCCAAAGTCCCCCACCAAAACAAGGCCTCCTCCTTAAGTGCCAAGTGCTTGCCGAACTCTCATTCTATCCTCAATATCCTGTAACTCGAAAATACTCTCTGCTATCTAATCCACGTGTGCGCCTCCACAAATATCTCGGTGCCCGAAAAAGTCTTGCTACCTAAGTTCGAGAAATCCTTACAAAGTTTAGTAAAGTTCGTGGCTACTAGTAGATTAGGAGGAACCACCACAGCAGGTGTTGGAGCATGCATATGTTCTTGCCCTTCAACTGGTGTTGTAGCCTCTAAATATCTACGGAACCAACTGGGGATATGAAGGCCCTCAAAAAGATTAAGAGATCCCGACGTGCTATGCAAAAGAAGGAAAAGAAATTTAGAATTTGAAAGAGGAAGATTGTAACTGACTAAAACAGATATATTCTTATTTTCAAAATAACTTCAAGTTTCTAAAAAATATGTTTTCTTCAAAAAATATTTTCTTTAAAAAAAAAATTAGTGATCTTGTAACCTTAGGCTATGATACCAAATGAAACACTTCAAACCTCTTAACATTATCCGAAATAGTATGCCATTAAGGAATGTATAGCATTGTAGGTATGAAGACATAAATACATCCTTGAGACTAAGATTTCCCAAGAAATAAACAAATAAATGCACAATGAAAAAGAAGACAATTTACATTAGAATGATTAAAAGAACCATTCAGTTCAGAAAATCGAAATTTCCACAAAATATCATGTCTCAAAAATCTCAGTTAAGAATAACATCAGAGTACGTAATAATTATAATAATATTCCCCAAGTAGTCAAAAGATACAACCAAACCGTGGTAATAAAACAAAAAGCGATACATCTATTACAAGAATTCTCCAAAACAGAATTAGCAAAGCAATATGCACTGTGCACTTCCTCCCTGCGAGCTTAAAGGGGGGAAAGATAAAGGAAAGAAGGGAGGAAAATAGGCCGGACATAAAGTCTGGTGAGCTATTATGATTGCCAACACGATTGAATAAACAAAGGAAATGGTTAAGACAATAGTTCTAATGTCATATAGGGTAAGTTTCTATATACACCTAAAAGTGAACATAAAAGATTATAAATAGGATTGGCTTTTCTCATTCAACAGAACTTGAGTATTGACTGTTTTGCACTTCTACAATTTTGGAACACAACATAATTAGGAAGAATTATCCTAATACTACCCATCGATTGTTTGCTTATACCATAGAGTGATAATATATGCCTATTATGGATTTTGTTTTATCCCCAGCTCATCAGCAAAAAGACATAGCATAATCACAGGCGTTACAGTGTCTTAGTTTCCCTCATCGGACCAATGCATGCACATTGACCTGTCAGAACACACCCGTACCTACCTCAAATTTTGGACCAACTGACTACTTAGCATAACATAATGCATGCCCTCGCCTCCTCGTGAGACGTAGATGATAAAAAAGGTATGCTATCTAGCATGGATCCCCAAAAAAAATTTAATATTCAATCCAAATCCCTATTGGTTTGACCCTCATTGACCATTACAATAGATTAACTATAATATTATACTTTTAACTAAATGTCATTTTTAAGTTCAAATTTAACTAAGCCTAATATTTAATTTATTTACCATATAATAACGTTAGGTCATATGGCCCCATAGAATAATAATAAGCCAAATCACATGTCTCCATAGAATAATAGTAATGCCATATCACATAGCCCCATAGAATAATAATTTTACACTAATAACTTAATACATATTTTAAGTTTATTTTTATGTTAAGCCAAATTGTTCCATTTTTTATGTCCAAGTCATGCTTATATTTGCAAACAAACTATTCAGGTTTATTATGGTTCTCAGTTCATCTTGTTTATGCAAATATAGGCTATAGTCAATTTTTTTGTCATATTATATCCCATAGCCTTTTTACAATCAATATAAAGTTGGCCTTTTTATTAAATTCAATCATTCCCTTTTTATTTTGGTTTATAATATGTCAAATTATCCCCAAATTCAATTATTCCAATTCAATTAGATTTTCCCTAAATAAACGCATAATAAAAGAATAATAATCAGTCGTAGGCAATTAAGCATACAGATCTATGCCTAAAACATTCGTATTCATATGCCTTTTAGGCATATCTAGGCATAACCAAAATAAAATGTAAAATCAAAATAAGAAAAGGGAAAAAGAATATTAGAATAACGATTTACAGTATTCTGAATATTAATCGAATAGAACCTGTAAAAATAATTAGAAAGGTTATAGAAAAATCCTTACAGAAAGAAATTACATAAAATAGGAATAAACTGGAAAATGTAATAAACGTGTGAGAATCAGATTTGTAAATAGGGTTATAGCTACAACTATTATTTTTCTAGTTTACCCTAATTTATTCAAAAATATGAAATAATCATAAAATATCACCAATTATTGCTTCCCTTGTAGCCCCGGTAGAATCTTCAGAATATATGTATATATAATCCTCCAAAATATATGTATATAAAATATTTTAAAATAACATTACTCTTAGAAAAAAAATTAGCATAGGTGAGAAGATTTGAGTTTTGTTGAATGGAGGGGTGGAGGTTTGTTTATAGCTGGAGTAGAAGACCCTCAACCATTAGATTTTAGGGTTTTAATCCAAACTAACCATGTCTTTAGGTGTATTAGTCACATTAGCAAATCTAAAGCAGACATGTCAGTCCTAATTTGGCCCGAAGAAATACATCCACTCCTTCGATTTCTACATAGCAAGGAAAATTGTCAGGCACGGCATGAGTAAATGAGGCCACCACTAGGTCGACACATGGGTCAACCCACTAACAACATAGGTCGACCCATGGATTGACCCGGATGTTTTCTAGGTCGTCCCGCGGAACATCCTCGTTTAATATATATATATATATATATATATATATATTGAATTTCAAAATGTGATTCGCCATAACTTCTTCATTTTAAGGTCATTTTACGCGAACCAAATGTCTATCTAAACCAGAAATTGTAACGGACACAATGGCATAATCCTCATTGCCAAATTTCCATAATTTTTATTACTTATTATTTAATTTATTAATTTGTTAATTAATCATTTTGTATTAAAATTTGGGTTGTTGCAACTTTTGGTTGTGTCGGCCATCTAAAATTTACTTTTGGTAGTGTCGCCTATCTAAAATTTACTTTATTTTAGTTAGTAACAATTAATGGTAGCTGTAACCCAATGAAGGAAAACTAAATTATTCAAAGAAGATAAAGCTTCCGGAATGATTTTGTTAAGGATTTTGAACCCGAATACCTATCAAACTTTAGTAGAGAATACACTTAATTCAAACTTGAGAAATGTTTTTATAGAAATGATTAATATTTTCATGAAAAATGAAATTCTATATTAAAATTGTCAAATCAATAAATGAGCTTTATGTAAACTTTGAATGCAAACTAAACAATTAATATCTAAAGACACACTAAGGATCATACCTACCAATAGAGGACTATCCTTAAGGACTGTTTAGATGAAACGTGAGATTTTATGATGAGATCCGCAACCTTTAACTTTGAGAGATGAATGTGGAAATATTTAGTTAAACAAGCTTCCATTATACAAAAACCCCTATAATGTATGAACAATGTTAGCGCTTTATAGAAAACAATTATATCAAATTAAGTAATTAATAAACTTAGTCAATCTATGTCTTTACATAAATTTCTCTAAGACTTGAGAAACCCTCGACATCCACCCATCTCATCTCTATTCACTATATAGGAAACATAATAGCTCTTTCTATTCAGTCTTGAGTAAATAGAGATAGTTTGGATAGTAAAGCTCACCATGGGTTTCTGAGAATATAGGAGACAATATTTGATTAAAAGGGATAAGGAGATGGACTCATCTGATTTTTCTTTTATGGTAAAAGAGCAAGAACAACCAAGAGGGTCTTTTTAGCTAGAAGAAATAATCCTTTATTTTTTATTACCATGATACTTAGATCCTTAAATTTATTGTCTATGACTTTACAACTTCGTGGAGTTGGTTATGTGCATGTAAATGTGCACATTTTTACTAACATATGTAATCTCGTTTTAGTTAAATAAATAAACATATAACATATTTTTACATGTTTAAACCTATGCAGTTAAAGCGCTCGACGTATCCAATGTGACGGAGGTTCAAAAAGTTGCAGCGGGGATAAAGCGGGGAAATGACAGGATATAAAGGATGAATATAAAATAACATATTAAAATCATATTTAATGCTTTTACAGATATACAAATGATAAATAAATGGGAAACTAATATTCAGTTTAATTATAATTAGTACATTCTTAATTTTAAATAAAAAAATGTGCAAATAAATGTAAACTTTTATTTCTTTTGCTTAAATTTAATAAAATATTATAGTATTTTCTATTTTGAAAAACATATGTCAATTTTTTTTATTTAAATGCTAATTTTATAAATTTTATAATGTAAAAAAGTTCGTTTTCAATTCATTTCTTTTATAGAAGATATAGTGGAATATAGCTAAAATAATGGGATCTATCGAGAATACTGGAATATAGCGGGGATTAAAGTGGAAAGGCTATTTTGAAGGCTACATGCAAATAACACAGCGGTAGAAATCCACTAACGACATAGCCGGGACATGGAGGGGTAATAGCGGGGCATAAACTACACAGGTTCAAACCAAAATTCAAATTATTTTCAAATCATCACATATCCATTTTCATCCTAGGAAAACATGGTCATCTTTATGCATATCAAATTGATAAATTTTAATTCAATTTTGTTTATAGGAATTCGGCTTCAAATACAAGTGGTTTCATGACAGATATGCGTACACAAAGTTGAGATAAATAAATGAAGATGGAATTAATTCACGCACAAGGTAGTGGAGGACCCCACCTACACACCTAATCCACTTTCCTTATATCTAATTAGGGGCCAATGCATTAGTTAAAGGAGACAAAAAAGCTTCGTACACTTTTAATGAACCATTAGTGGCTAATGATAACATGGAAGGTTCATGAAGAGGGTATTTTTGGCAGTTCACAAAAAAGAAGATTAGGGTTTTAGCTTATTTAAATACCCCACATGTTCATGTATATATGATCCTCTCTTTTAGTTAGTTTTCTGTAGGACCAAAGCTCTCTTTCATCGCTACTTAGCCCTTTTTTCCATGTAAATTTCCTTTTTTTAATTTAATGTTAATTATTGCTCATTTATTTCATGTTCTTTTCTTTATGTTAGTAGCTTAAATTTACTTTCATACAAGTAGTGTAGCTTTATTTTTATGTAACTAATTTAGTATTTAATCTCTTTTCTTTATTGCTTTGTTTCTACCTTTTTATTGTTTTCATGTTGAAATCTATGTGTTGAAATGATAATACTAATGAGAGGCCTAATCCCTACAATTTATTGTAAGGAAACTTTCAAAGTCGTGTAGATCCAACAACTTGATATTTTGAACTCTTTTTGTGCTTATTAGAAAAGTTTGAAGTGGTAAAAGATTATTATTTTAGCTTTGAATTTGATATCATATGTTGTTGACACCAAATATGACATGCTTAGACAAACAAAACACAAAATTACCTCTTCATCTACATATGATATTGGTAATGAAGTGATTTTAAAACCAAAATTTGATTATTATATTTCTAATCCATAGTTAATAGATCATACTTAAAATATATTTTAATTTTCATGTTATTTGCCAATTTTTAGGAGAGTTAATAAGTGGTTTAATGGATGTATTATACTTTGATGATTTATTTTGGGTTTATTCATAGCACAAATAAATCATACTTATGATAAACATATCAATTAAATTCACTAATGAACAAAAGATAGATCATAATTTCATATATGTTGACCTATGTGATCTCAATAGTTAATTTGCTTCTAAATTGTCATTTGAACTCATAGTTTTCATTTAATTTTGTAGTAGTTAGTTAGCACAATATTAAATTTGGTTTGATTTGATTGAGTAGAATTAAAATTATTTCATTCTCTGTGCATCGATCCACATTCGCCACATACTACAAATGTACGCCGAGTGTTTGCAGTTTATTACAATTTGCGCAACGGATTTCTAATTCAATAGAAATCTCCATAACGTCGAACAAGTTTTTGGCGTTGTTGCCAGCGAAGGGATTTAATTTCGGTTTTATTCTTCTAATTAATTTTCTTGATTGTTGTTCTTCTTAAAAATGTGTTCATTATGTGCATTTTAGTATTTTGTTATGTATTTTAGCATTATGTTTGTAGTGTGTGTTGCATTTGTTTGCTTCAACCATTTACTTGTGCATTTAGTTCGTTTTTTTAATCCTCTCTTTGTTTATGCTTCTGTTTTAATCCACTTTGTTTAGTCTTCTCCATTATAGGTTGGTGATAATTTAGATTTCTCTATTGTAAAGGTGAGCAAAACTAAAACTCAAGAATCGTGGCATAAAACTTGATCAAGAGAGACATGAAAACACTTGAGGAAAGTCACCTGAATCAACTCTAAAGCATGAAAATGTACCCAAGAATCAATTCTGGTTGCATTTTTTGGGTAAGTTTAGAATGACCAAACGACCTCGGAATGACCTGATAATTGATAGATACAAACTAGAACAACATGTCTTTTAACAAAAAAAGAATCACTCAATTCTTTTATGATATATAAAAGATATGAAGTCTCAAACTTGAACTCAGGCCATGTCGAATTCTGGCTAGATACCTAGGCCATGTTGAATCTGGCAAGGTCTGAAATCTTCTCAAGGTTCAACTTTGAGACCTAGTTTGAATGAACAAACGACCTCAGAGTGGTTTGGAAATTTGCATGCATGGAGAAATCTTTCAATCTTTACAATGTAAAAGGAATCATGTAAATAAGATCAATATTGAAGGAGATACAACGCCCAAAAGTTTGACCTGGGCGCTGTTTTTACACTACATTAAAATTCAAGTCCAGGAAGCAATTAATGTGAAAAGGACATGATTAGTCGACCCTTAGAGAGTGTAGGGCAACATCGCCAGTTAGATCTATTGTAAATACACAATTTTGTTACAATTAGATAGTAACAACGGTCAATGTTACTCAATTATGCAACAATTGACACGTCAAACTGTGTTTACAGCAATGACAGAAAGCATGATCGATTATGCATTAGATTGGAGTGTTACAGAATCATCTCCAATAGACAGGAAAAAGAATAGTTCAAAAATGTATGAGTACAGAAAGGATTATGTTTACTTGAAACAATATTGCAGTTGTGTGCACTAATTGACGTGATAGCAATTCGTTTCCCAGGATAAAATGGACCAACCCCGTAGCATAGTGCCAGCAGACGGAGCTCTGACGAACTGTAGTATTACAGAAACTAGATCAGAAGATTACTTTAAAGAAGAAGAAGTAACGAGAGAAGATTAAAAAGTGAATTTAGTCTCATTTTGGGCAATGTATTTAAAGGCTAGAGGAGGTGCCTATCTGGGCATTAGTAACCATTGGAATTGGAAAGGTTGCAACCCTCTAACCACAGGGTCATTAATGTGCATAGGCTCATAATTCAAATGGTTGTACCCATTCAGCTGAGTGGACATGCCTTTCAAATTCTGGAAAAAAAATTCTCGTTTTAGCCCACTGGCCCAAGCAGCAACCAACGTCTTTATTCAATCAAGAGTTCCCAAGAGCCCCAAGGCACAATCATGTACACTTTAATATATTATCGTGTCAAGGTCTATCCCCACATTCCTCTACAAGCCCTCTTCTTTTTATTTTATGCATGCCTATATGCTTTCAATATATAAGAGAGGGTTCTATTTATATTTTGATGATGTAGGACTATAGGTTGCTATCTCTTCTTCTTCCCAAATTTCTCTTTATCTTGCTCATTCATTTCCGATAATCCCCCACATGAATGAGCAGTCGTTTTTAGTTTCATGAACCATTTATCGCATCAGTTAAAATAACACATGTGCCTTGAACTTTCCTAGTGATTACCTATTTGAATCACAGGCGAATTAGTAGACATAGACTGTCCTTGAACTGTAAGCCTTTTGTGTAATTCCAAATTAGATAACACATGATAAATGTTTCATATAACCCTTCGTTCTCTGTATGTGTTCGTTTTTGCTTTGAACACCTGCCTGGTCTCATAAGAGCTTTGGGAATTTGTCCTTATAATTCTCTTTGAAGCGGCACCTTCACACTTATGTAAGTGATTTTGTAAAGGGTATTCTCTAATTCCTCCAATACAGACACCATTAAAAGAATTAATACTTATCCTTATTCAACATATAATGCACAGACTTATCATAGGAATGGTTTGTGTATAACAATGCCATCAATTTTCTCTTAAACATTATTGACCCTTTGAACCTATCTTTTGGGATCTCCTATCAACTAAGTGGAGTTTTCATTTTGGAAAAAACTTTAATGTATAGTCCTTAGCCCCATTCCCATCGGTAAGGTTTGAACTCTCTCTCTCTCTCTCTTGACGAGCCTTTTGTAAGTGGATCCACTAAGTTATCTTTAGATCAAATGTAATCTATTGTGATAACCATGTTAGAGAGAAGTTGTATTATTGTTTTATATCTACAATGAATATGCCTAGATTTACCATTGTATAGTGTACTATTTGCTCTTCCAATAGCTGATTGACTATCATAATGTATACATATTGGAGGAATAGGTTTGCTCCAATTAGGAATGTCTTCCAAGAAGCTTCGAATCCATTTGCTTCTTCTGCAGTCTTATCTAGTGCAATAAACTCTGATTCCATTGTAGATTTAGCGATACAAGTCTGTTTGGATGATTTCCATGAAATTGCTCCATTTCCTAATGTGAAAACATGTCCACTTGTAGAATTTGTATCATGTGATCTAGTGATCCAATTTGCGTCACTATATCCTTCCACTATTGAAGGATAGTTTGTGTAGTATAGACCATAGCTCTGTGTGTACTTTACATATCCTAGAACTCTGACTATCGCTATCCAATGATGTTTACCACGATTGTTGGTAAATATGCTTAGTTTGCTTACAATATATGCGATATCAGGCCTGGTATAGTTCATAACATAAATGACACTTCCAAGTACACGAGAGTATTCTAACTGGTAGATTCCATCACCAGTTTTCTTTACCTAATTTTGGTTCATATCTACTGGTGATTTTGCAATAATTACATTATATTGCTTGAAATTTTCAAGTATTTTGGTGATGTAATGCGATTGGGATAATGCATATCCCTGTGGTGTTCTCAGAATTTTACACCCAATATCAAATCAGCCAGTCCTAGGTCTTTCATATCAAATCTAGAGGATAACATATCCTTTGTAGATATTAATATAGCCTAGGATCAACAAGTAATCAACATAGAGACAAATAATGACATATCAAATATGTATGTGTTTGATGTACACACATTCATCTGATCCATTTATCGTGAATCCATTTGATAACATAGTGTTATCAAACTTCTCATGCCACTGTTTTGGAGCTTGCTTAAGGCCATAAAGCGATTTTACCACTTTGCAAACTTTATTATCATTTTGTGAGTTTAGAAATCTTTCAGGTTGTTCCATATAGATTTCTTCTTTTAGTTCACCATTTAAGAATGCAGTTTCAACATCCATTTGATGTATTTCTAAGTCATGTATGGATGCAATTGCAATACTAATTGACGTTACCCTTAATACAGGAGAATATGTATCAAAATTGTCTAGGTCTTCCTTTTGTCTAAATCCTCGGACTACTAGACGAGCTTTGTACTTGTCTATTGAACCATTAGGTTTCAGTTTCTTTTTAAATATCCATTTATTACCTAAGGTCTTACATACTTGAGGTAAGTCAATTTACCTTAGGGAAGCGCTATTTATTCTATTCTGTTTGTCCTATTTACCTTTTCATACCTACCTTATTTGTTGTATCTCTCTTATCCAGTTAATATGCTTGTCATGATGCTTTTACTTATTTATATGCTAAAAGTAACTGGTCTCGCCAAACTTATGTCTGACCTATTTTGTTTCCTCTTTTTCTCTTCCATTTCCCCTCAGGTTCCCAGGGTGGGAATACTCAGGCTTGATCAAGATTCTTCTTTCATTCTGCTTGAAGCTGCTTAGATGTACTGCTTGATTTCATTTCTTCTCTACTATGGCTATGTTTTGGGGATTATGCTCTTTTTTATGTTTATTGTACTCAAATGATTTTAGTACAAGACAGAAGTTTTAAATTTATGTACTAGGTTTTATGCATTTCAGATTTATGATGTAACTATGTTTTGAACCACGATGTTTTTTGCTTAATAAAGTTTTAAATTCAACCGTTATTTTATATTTGTCTTGTAATGTTTCTGTCCTGTTTGCCTATAACTCTTCATGAAACTTAATGCATTCTAATAAGGAGTGATATTAACGGACGTGGGGTGTAACATTTGGTATTAGAGCTGAAGGTTACCAGATCGGATAAAATATTTTGAAAATTGTTTCGAAAAAGGTTTAAAAAGAAAGCATTTTCAAAAGAAAAGTCTATTTCGAAAAACATATTCCCCAAACCCATAGGAAATACCTTTTGATTCTCTGTTTGAATCCCTTTTCCTTTTCTTTTCAGCATTTGTGGGGAACCTAATATTCCGGAGGCCATTCAAATACCAGCTTGGTTTCATAGGTATCTGGAGGCTACGACACCCGCCGGAGGCCAAGCAGACACCCCTCCCCCAGCTGCAGCCGCCGTTCCTCCTCTTCCCCTCCATTGGTAGATAATTTCTCCAAGATATGTAAGCATTTATGCGCTATGGGCGAAAATCCATTTCGAGGGACAAAGACTTTTGTAGAAGCAAAGAATTGGCTCAAGGATACAGAGGATTTAT
Organism: Allium sativum; assembly: GCA_030737875.1. Classification (NCBI taxonomy): domain Eukaryota; kingdom Viridiplantae; phylum Streptophyta; class Magnoliopsida; order Asparagales; family Amaryllidaceae; genus Allium; species Allium sativum. Next base: position 399,091,448 of record CM060926.1, on the reverse strand, counting down.
TTGGGATTTTTGAGGTTGACGATCATAGGAAGATTCAGTTGGTTGTTTGGCAGCTGAAAGATGAGGCCTTATTCTGGTGGGATGTGATGCAAGCAGGGCGTCCACTGGAGACTTGGGATGATTTCCGTTAGAATTCGAAATGAAGTTTCTTTCTTAAGCCGGGCAAATTATGCAAATGGAAAGGCTTTTTATGCTTAAGCAAGGAAGCATGTCAGTGAAAGATTATGTTAATAAATTCAATCAATTGGCGAGGTTTGGGTTGGAGCTAGTGAACACCTCACACAAGAGAGCTTTAAGGTTCGCTAGAGGATGAAATGAACCCCTTCATGGGTTGGCTATGTCTCATATTTCGATAAGGGCAACTTTTGAGAAGCTCGTTGATATGGCATTAATGCACGAAGAAGATAAAGGTGAAAAGAAAGAGGCTAAGGTTAAGGAAACGCAGAATAAGAAAGTGTGGCCCAAGAAAGGACAACAACAAAAGAAGGGCGGAAAGAACGACAAGGCTAAAGATAAGAGGAAATGTCATAATTGCAGACGTGAGGGTCATTTGGTCAAATACTGCAAAAGGAGGAAAAATGCTTGTTTCAATTGTGGAGAGGTCGGACACTTTTCAAAAGTGTGTCCGAAGAAGCAAGTACAAGGTCAAAGGGTAGGATCTTTGGGAGGGCAGGTGCATGCTCTAGTGACCAGTGCGTCGGACAGAGGTAGGAAACTTTTCGTTGAATATTTGTTTTCACTATCCAATAATCATGTTAGAACTATTTTTGATTCGGGCACTTCGCATTCTTTTACATCTGATTTTGTGGTTGAGTGTCTGCACCTTAGTACTAGTATGGTTTTGGATCCTATTGTTGTCTCAAACCCCATTGGGGTACAGATCATCTGTCTATGATTTGTCGGGGTTTGAGAATATTTGTATTGGGCGTCAAGTTTGAATGCGACACATGTGTGCTTGGTTTCATGGGCTATGGTTTGATTCTAGGGATGGATTGGCTAGCCATGTACGGTGCCATTCTGGATTGTGAGAGGAGGGTCATTAGACTTTTGAATTACCATAGGAGGACCCTCGAGATTTCTTGTGGCCTGAAAGGGTCTGTCATGCATAGTTTCCTAGAGTTACTTGACGCGTCTATCGATGATCTACGACCTGTACCGATAGTTTGTGAGTATCCTGATGTTTTTGATGAGGTTGGGGCTTACCTCCGAAGCGTGAGATTTATTTACGTATATACTTGGTGGACAATGCAAAGCCAATTGCATTGCTTGTGCACTATATGGATCCAAGGGAGAGGAGGGAGCTTAGCAAGCAAGTAGGGGATCTACTTGAGAAATGATTTATTAGGCGAAGCATATCTGAATGGGGTGCTCCAGTAGTATTCGCCATTAAGGCAGATGGTTCGCTTTGCTTATGTGTGGATTACAAGGAGTTGAATAAGCTCACTAAGAAAAATAGGCACCCACTTCCGAGGATAGATGATTTGTTTGACCATCTTATTGGTGCATCTTTTTTCTCCTAGTTAGACTTGGCCGCGAGGTTTCATCAGTTGAGGGTGGCCGAGGATAATATAGACAAGACTGCTTTTAGAACTCCAGATGGTTTCTTTGAGTGGCTTGTCATTCCTTTTGGGTTGACGAATGCATCCGCCTATTTTGTTGATTTGATGAGTAGGGAATTTCAGGAGTTTTTAAATTGGTTTGTTGTGGTCTTTGTTGATGATATCTTGATATTCTCAAAGAATGAGGAAGAGCATGTCATACATTTGAGGGAGGTGATGAAGACTCTCCGTGCACATCAACTTAAGGCGAAATTCTCCAAATGCCATTTTTGGAGAAAAGAATTGAGAGTTTTAGGGCGTGTGGTCTTTAAAGATGGGCTAGCTGTAGATCCCGCGAAGGTAGTTGCAGTTCAAGATTGGCAGACCCAAAAGAATGCAATGTAGGTGAGGAGTTTTCTTGGTTTAGCGGGCTATTATAGGAAGTTCATAAAGGACTACGCAAAGATATCAACCCCACTCACCAGGCTAACGAAGAACAATCTGACATTTTATTGGGATATAGACTATGAAGATTCTTTTTAGCGATTGAAGAGGGATTTGACACCAACCCCAGTCTTGACTTTGCCAAATGGGAACAAGGTATTCATAGTATACACTGATGCATGCGGTATAGGGCTTGGTGCGGTTATGATGCAGGAGAGAAGGGTAGTATGTTATGGAGGTAGACAACTAAGAGTTCATGAGAAGAACTACCTTACCCATGACTTAGAGTTAGCTGCCATTGTATTCGCGCTTAAGACTTGGCGCCATTATCTACTTGGAGAGAAGTTTGAGTAAGTTGTACACCAATCATAAATCTCCCAAGTACTTGTTCTCACAGAAGGATCTCAATTTGAGGCAACAAAGATGGATGGAGTTCCTAGCATCCTATGACTTTGAGATTGCTTATACCCTTAGCAAGGGTAATGTGGTGGTAGACGCACTGAGTAGGCAGAGGATGACGTTTAGTCCTTTGTTTATGGAGACGAAAATCTTGGAGTTCATATCAACTATTTATTTTAGACCCTCCATCGATTTTATACCTGGTTTATAGGCATCACTAGAGGTGCGACCTACTCTTTTGGATCAGATACAAACTTCACAACGAGAGGTTCCACAGATTTCAGATATCTTGGATAGGTTCAGTAGAGGAAAGACATCTAGTCACCTCAGTAGATATTCCACAAACGAAAGAGGGTGGTTGCGATGAGATGGATGGCTTTGTGTTCCCCAAGTTAGGAGTCTGCTGAAGACAGTCCTTGAGGAAGCCCACCATTCAAGATTACTATACATCCGGGAATTGATAAGATGTATAGAGATAATAGGAGGGTTTTCTTTTAGGCTGGAATGAAGAAAGATGTAGCAGAGTTCGTTTCTCGATGTTCGATTTGGTAGCAAGTAAAAGCTGAGCAAAAGAAGCCCGGTGGTTTACTTCATCCTCTAGAGGTCCCACAGTGGAAGTGGGAGAGCGTCTCTATGGATTTAATTGATGGTTTGCCTAGATCAAGAAAAGGCAATACCAGTATTTGGGTTATTGTTGACAGGCCTACTAAGAGCGCTCATTTCATTCTGTTTAAGATAAGAGAACGACGACATGGTTTTCATCAAAGTATCACCTTTGAGGAATGTGATTCGTTTTGGATCGGTAGGGAAATTGGCACCGAGGTTTATAGGACCGTTTCCCATCATGGAAAGGAAAGGTCAGATGGCCTATAAGGTGAGACTACCAGAGAGACTGGCCAGTGTTCATGATGTTTTCCACGTTTCTCATCTGCGAAAGTACTTGCATGATACCGCAGAAGTGGTAGATCCGAGCTTACTTAAGGAGGTAGAGGTAGAAAAGGAAGCGATGATTAGACGAGTACCTACCTGCATACTTGGATCGGAGGTTAAGAAACTGCGCGACAAGGAGGTTAAGTTAGTAAAAGTGTAATAGGGAGAGGACCGCGAGAATGCAACTTGGGAGACTGAAGACAAGATTCGCGCTTCTATCCTTTCCTTTTTGAGACTACATTCTTAACTTCTTTTTCCCAGCTTTCATTAATACTTGTATCTATCGTATGAGTATAACCTATCGATCGAATCTCCGACCTTTAGGTAGAAAACCAATGGATGTAAACATGTGTTTGAGACTTGTTATGTTTGGTGCATGTAAGTGGATGCAAGTGTTAGCTAGTGGTTGCTCGTGGATGCATATACACAAATTAGGCACTAGATCGGCTCAATCACTTACATATTGCATATGGATGTGTGTGCATTTTAAATTTTTACGGATGAAATTGGGTGTATCATCATATCGATGTTAGATTTGAATGGATGATTATGAGCACATATAGAGCTTACCCATTATATTAGGACTATATGCATACATTTCGAATTTATGGCACCAACATACATTGCATTAAGGAGGTCAACTGGATCAGTAGACCGCCTGATCGTTTGCATTGGTATAGGGACATATACACACACTTTTGCATATGTTCATAAGCATTATAAATCTTTTAAGGACAATGGATGTCAGTGATTAGTGGATGAGTAAATGGATGATGGATGTTAGGATATACATTCTTCTTAACTTGGAGGTTTCAGGGACGAAATCCTTTAAGTAGGGGAGAATGTAACACCTCGTATTTTAAAACACACTGTTAACAATAAATTAAGGAATGCCAAAATAAATATTCGGAATTATGTGAAACGGACTATGCCATTGCGTTTGTCTTGGAAATCTATTCAAAATAAACACCTGGTTTACATAAAACGGACGTCGTATGAAGAAGTTATTAAGGTTAGAAGTTTGTATATGAATAAGAGAAATATATATAAACAAATTAATCCAGAAATTCAATTTAATTCAAAAATCAAACGAGGCGGGAGAACGCGGGAAATCGGCCTGTTGAGGGTTGACCCCTTGCCCTCAGGGTGTCGACCCATGGGCCGACCCCTCAACAGGGGTGTCAACCCTAGGGTCGACCCCCTGGGCGCACCTGGACGCTTTTAGGGCTTTGTTCATCGGCTGATGGCTATATAAAGGACCCTATACCCATTGTTTTATTCATTTAAATCAATGGCGACAACGTGATGCTGCTCCAACTCAGATTAAATTGGCCTTTTCTTCAGCAACGACAATTCATATGTATTCAAAAATTGCTAATTCAACATCAACACGCTTTTCTCTATTTTTAGATCCATTCTTTGAGAGTTTATGTTGCTTGTAGATATAAAATGTAATGACCCGTATTTTCAGCGATATAATATATTTAATTATTTAAAGGTGATTAAGAGGATTTAATGGTCATTTAAATTAAATAACTTTGAATATTATATTAATATAATAATTAAATAATATATTAAATTCTGAAATAATCAGAATTGGCTGAAATGGCGATATGGTGTGAATAAGGCAATTCAAAATATATAATTCAGTTTAGAATTGAATTTGAATAACGAGTATATTATATAAACGACGGTTGAACGTATAAATTATAATATAATTAAAATCGAGCTCGAAATGGCGCTGCAGTTCGTAATTTGGCGATTTGAACTTCAACTGGATATATAGGGTTCGTTTTAAATCAGATTTCTGTGAAACAAGAAACGTTAGGAGCTGGTGAAGTATATCTTTCTAATGGAAGAGAAAAATCGAGATTTCGTCGTGTAGATTTTGATTTACGTCCAAATCAAATTTTAGAAAAGTCGCTGTGGAATTCCTTTGTAATTTATAAAGGAATTATTTTTTATTTTAAAAAGGAATTTCATTTTAAATCGAATATCGATTTAATAGGGATTTGAAATATCAAGTTATAAATCCCATAACAGCCATATGGTATTCCACTGTTAATATAGACGATAATATTTATTTTTAAATAGTTAATTTTATTTAAATATATTTATATATTTAAAATGGTTATTTAGGACTTTGAAAAATAGCCACTTTTGCAAACGAAGTCGGAATTCGACGAAACTAATTTTGTTGGATCCGCAATGTCAAATAGTTGTTAGATTTTCAGTTTCGTGATTTTTAGAGTCACTGTGTGGTCGTACGGATTTTTAGAGTGAGAAACAGTCAGTATTTCGACGGTTAAAAATACATTGAGTGAGCATACGAGGTCGGAATTCGACGAAACTAGTTTCGTTGGGACCGTAATGTCAAACTCTAGCTACATATCCAGTTTTGTCATTTTTGAATATCGTGTGTGATCACATGGATTTTTAGAAGACTGGTACAAATATAAAATAATAAAAAGAAAACATCTAAACTAAATTAGAAGCCAAAACAAAGCCACCCACTTATGTTTTCTACCACACAAAAAATATATGATCCTCTATATAATCACTGTCTTGGCCGCCAGACCCTTTTCATCCAAAAACATCCAAAACGTGGGATTCAAAAAATCATAAACAATTCAAGTAAAATACTATAAATCCTAAAGTATCTATTTTTGGATTGCTATTGAGAAGGTCTTCAGTCTGGTAGGGGTTTTGAATGGTTCGATCACCATATTGGTAGCGGCAGTTTTTACAGCATGCTGGGTAGTAACTAGGGTTGGTATTTTGGGTTTTGGCAGCAATGATTCTCAAATTTGATGATGGTATTGAGTTCTTCGGGAGGAGGAGCTTCGATTGTCGAAGCTAGATGGGTTTTCGTTTGGAAAAGTGTCGCTCGAACCACTGTGAGGCGCGACTTACTACTAACGACGGAAACGATTGTGGTGGTGCGAGCCAAGGGAAATGGTGATGAAAGGATGGAGTTCAGGGAGAGGATCTTAATGAAGAAATCTGTTTGAATATCCATGATGTGAAGAGGTAGATAGGAAGAGCTGAAGTTTGAGTAATGGTGATGATCGGGTTCGACAGTTTGAGGGAGAAGGACTATAGCTTGGGCTGGGTGTTCATTGGGTTTGGGCCAAGGAAGGAGGGTGAGGCCCAATTGTTTTTAAATTAAAATTTAAGTTTTAATTTTTAATTTAAACAATGTATTGAACTTGTAAAAATCATATCTCCTACATACGATATCAGATTGACGAACCGTAATTTGCGTTGGGATCATATGGACGGACACTACAACATGGGACTGACTGGAAGTGGATTGGGGCTCGTATGAATTTATGGCAAAATGAATTGTTTGATTCAAATCAAACAACAGTTTATCATTCTTCACCGATGAACTGCCAATGTGAGTAAATCTCACTAACTTTGAACAGTTTATAATTTCATATTGTATTTTTAGAACTGTTAAATATTGGCTGATTAACTATGTGTTGACTGTTTGATTGAACTGCTAGTCAGTTAGTTAAATTTCTATATTGATTCTGTTTATCATAATATATCATATGGAACTGAAAGTGATGTTGATTTTATTGTGTAACATCTGTGGATGTAGGGAAACAGGTTAGAGGAATCCGACTGGATTCCTCAACAGCTATTTTATTATTTTCATATATTGTGATATATGACGTGGTTTATAATCTGTTGTTGATTATATGTGTACGGACGATATTGGACATCGTAATTTGTCATGTTAAACACCATAACACACCGGAATTTGGAAAAATGGGGATTTTCAAAATGATTATTGAAATTAGATAATTTATAAAATCAAAGGGGTTTTATAATTGAGATAATATTTATAAAATCAAAGAAGATTTTATAGAGGAAATTATTTATAGTTGGAATACTTATAAATATAAATTTATTTATAAATGGAATATTTATAAATAGGAAATATGTTTAAGTGGAATTTTATATGAAGGGAAATCTTTATAAATGGAATATTTATAAAGTGAATTATTTATTTAGAATAAATAAATTAGATATTTAAATGGATTATTTATTTGTTAAATAAATAGGATAAGATAAAGAGATATTGAATTAGAAAATAAACAAGTTAATTAAAAGGACACTTAGTAGGAAATAAATAAGTTATAAAAAGGGATTATTTATTTAGAGAACGAATAAAGAAATATTTGTAAACCATTTACAAATAAAATAGAAAGAGAAATATGTGTAAAACATTTACAAATAGGTTATAAAGGATATTTATTTGTTAAATGAATAGAATAAGATAACAGGAATATTTGTTTAGAAAACAAATAAGATATTATATGAGAAATATTTGCAACACATTTGCAAATAGAGTTGGAAAGGAAACATTCGCAAACCATTTGCAAATAGAATAGAGAAGGGAATATTTGCAAACCATTTGCAAATAGAATTTAAAAGGGTAATATTTGTAAACCATTTACAAATAAAGATTTAAAAAGAGAAATATGGGTAAAGTCATTTAGAAAACAAATAGATTATAATGGAAATATTTATCTTTCGATAAATAGATATATATATATATATATATATATATAAGTCTGAACTTATATATGAAGAAGTAAACAGATAAAAGGAGCAGATTGATTTAAAAATGATATTTATAAATTAAGTTAAATATTTGTCATTTGGATAAATAGAATATATAAGTCAGGACTTATATAAAGAAGTAAGAATCGATTTCAACATCGATGTTTGAAACTGAATAAGGACAAAGAGTTAATCAGTTAGGGTTAACCAGTTAGAGTAAAACCATTAGGGTTAACCAGTTAGGTTAAACCGTAGAGTTAAACCAGTTAGAGTTAATCAGTTAGAGTTAAAGCAGTTAGAGTTAAACAGTTAGAGGTAATCAGTTAGAGTTAATCGATAGAGTTAAATCGAACTAGAGTTACTAAATAAAGTTAAACCGAACTAGAGTTATTTAAATGGAGTTAATCGAATTTAGTTTATTCGAATAAAGTTGAAATGAGTTAATCGAATTTAGTTATTCGAAGAAGTGAATCGAATAGTAGATATTCGAAGTGAGATAATCGAATCAGAAATTATTCGAAGTGAGTTGGTCGAATCTAGTTATTCGACAGGAGTTAAATCGAATAAGATTTATTCGAAGAAAGAGATTATCAAATATAAGTATTCGAAAGTAAGCAAATCGAATCTAAGTTATTCGAATAAGTTATTCGAATAAGAGTTAATCCAGTAAGAGTTATTAGGTTGGAGTTATTCAAATAAGAGTTATAGATTAGAGTTAACCGAATAGGAGTTAATAAATTAGTTGTCATTATATTATTCGAGTTAGAAAATAAAAGTCATATTAAAGATAATATATTTCGAATGTAGGAGATTACAACACCATTGTTTTAATCACGTAAACTTGTAAAAGAAGGGGATTCGTAAATAGAATCTGGGGGTTCGTAAGGAAGTGTTAAAGAGTTAAAAAGGTGAATCTTATCTATTTCGAGATTTGAAGGGTGGTTCAGTTAAGGCCTGAGAGGTAACTATACCCCAACTTGATTTACTGCGTTTTTAATTAAGAAATGGTTACGGTTCGAGTGTGAAGTGGTTAAGTGGATTTAGTAATTTAGAATAGTGGTTTGAGTCGTCATCGAAATATAGTTTTAAACATCTGTTTAAATCCCAATTAAGAAGTTTTGGAAAGGTTTTCCAAATCAGAATCAGAAATGTAATCAAATAAAGAAATCAGAAACTGACTGGAGACTTGTTAAGTAGAATGGTTTCCTAAGTATCTATCTGATGTTGGTTTCGGCCTTCGGGATGGATACTTGGGAAATTGTTCTCATACTAATTTACAATCAAAGACTGATAGTTGTGGAAGAAAAGTGATACGTAAATAAAGCTATGGAAATGTTTTCCAGTGCCATAACGTATATTTTCTAAACTTAGAAAATAAGAATTTACAAATATATGGAAACAGGATTAGGGTAAAGAATAAATTAATGATAAATTAATTTAAGAAGAGATAAATGTTAAATGATGATTGATTGATATAATTTCCACTTGGAAATAAAATCGTTGTTTGCACACCTGTTTTTCTTTGATAGTTGTAACACCCCACCTCCGTTAAGGTCACTCACAAAGGGAATGCCTTAACTTTGGTGGAGCATTTTAGTAAACAGAACAGAAACTTACAAGACAGATAAAATAGTATTTGAAAATTTTATAACTTTATTTCAACAGAAACCGAAATAAACTTGGTTACATCCTTTCAAATCACATTATCAGAATTCAAGTACAAAATATCAGTCTTGTATAAAAGCCTTCAGAATGCATAGTTTAAAATCATAGTCCCCATAGATCGGAAGCTATACAGAGCCAAGCCATACTTTAAGCACTTCAAGCAGAAGAAATCTGGATCAAGCTAAAGTATTCCCGCCTTGGATAACCTGGGAGGGAAACAGAAGAAAGGAGGCGAAACAACAAGGGTCAAACAAAAAGTCTGGCAAGTCCAGTGATTTTCAGTTACGAACAGATAATAATAACATGACATGAAAATAAAACTGGATGAGAGATAACTGTAACAGGTATAACAGATATAACAGAAGAACAGAATGATATAAGCTATTGTTTTACACTTCTCTGCACTTGCACTAGTATAACAGAATTAGGTGTCACCCTAATGTCTAAACTGAAACAGAAACGGGTACAGAATAATTTAACAGAAACAGAATGCTAATAATGGGCCTTTACTACCCGATCAGAAACAGACAGAAGCAGAAACAGATTAATCCCTATGGAAACAGAATGTAGAATTAGGTGTACACTAGTAATGGGCCTTTACCACCCGAACAGACGGTACCACGCTGAAACAGACAGGTGTTAATACCCAACATAAGCAGACGGTACCAACAGAAACAGACAGAACTAAGTGTACCCTCAAACCCTACCCCAAGCGATCGGCTCCCTAATACATAAGTATCCTGTGTCGGCCCCACAATAGGGTGTATCACTCCCTAAAGTGACAACCAATTGGCACAGACCTATTTACAGATGTCACGGCATCTTACATCCTCAGAGGCAGACCGGGATCCATGCACGCACATGACCCGGTTGGAACGCACCATCAACACCCCTCGCCATTTTCAGAATGAACCGCTTATAATTAGTTCAGTAAGCGTGCCCGGAACCTACTTACTGTTGGGTCAAAGTTTTGATACCAGAAAGGTTACTGACTAATATGTGTCCCAAACAACAGATGACACAAGTAATTCCCCTCCTAACCTTGTGTCCCCAGACTAACAGATTTCAGCTTAACTTGTCTACAAGTTTCAGACATACAAAATTTAGATTAACTAGTTCACAGATCAGACAATCAGGTTAACAGGTTTTCAGACTAACGGATTAGATGTTCGGATTAACAGGCTTACAGATTAACTGATTACAGATTAACAGACTTACAGATTAACTGGTTATAGATTATCTAACTTTGTATTGGGCCTACGAATTCACGAAACGGGTTTATCAGATTCATTGGTCCAATTGGTTTAACCTTAACCAACATGTTTTAGACATCATAGATATCTCATATTTTCATTAATTAAATATTATTGCCCAAACCTCTCACATTAGACTTACAGTTTGCGGCTACTGGTTAGACCAGTTGGTTTCGGGCAGGTTTCTGTCACAAACTGAGTCTAACCTCGGGTTTCAAGCACGTTATGACTAACTTCTCACATTAGAACCTATTGTTTGCGACCACTGGAATATGTCGGGCGGTTCCGGGCAGAATTCGCCTCAAACTCATTCTAACCTCGAGTTAGCCATGTTTATCTTTGCGGCCAATTAATTAATGATTTACCATTTATACCCACGCCTAATATACATGTCAATTATTCATAACTATAGCCAATTCAGATTATGTCAATAGCGGACTAATTTTGTCAACTCAACCGATACTGCAGATAACAGATTTTTCAGATTAGGCGACTTAACGGATTTAGCAGATTAAGCAAACTAGCCGATCTAGCATTTTCAACAGACTTAGCAGACGACAGATTTGGCAGATGAACAAATCTAGCAGACTAGGCAGTAAAGCAGAACTAGCAGATTAAGCAATATAACAGAACTAGCAGATTAAGAAATATAGCAGAACTAGCAGATTAGGCAAATATAACAGATTTAATCATTCCTTAAAGTTTCACAAACATATCTTGCTTAATTTTAAATTTTTCCTAAGCATGCCTAAATAATTGTCATGATTCACACTATGATCATATACCAAATATAACCATCGATTACTATGCATGTCATATGTCCCAAAGATCCCTTACTTAGGTGTTTATTTACATTTAATAGATGTCCTACCTTAATGTAAATCTTTATACCTAAGCCATATTTTCTTTGTCTCAAGTCATATGTTAACATACCATGGTTCCTCTTCTTCCAATTCACAGAATATGCATAGATCTAAATCTAGTTTACAACCTATGTCCTTTTTCTTAAATCAGTCACAGATTAACCATGTCCTATTATTCCACATTCATTATTTGTCCCAAACATTTTAGCGTTCGTGCGTTAATCTCTTAGGAGATTGGCATAGGCTCGTAGTAGCCTGGCTATAGAACAGAAAGAAGAAGAGATACAGAATAAAATAGATCAGAACAGAACATACACAATCTCAAATTCAAATTTAGAATCATGTCACAATTATGATTAAAGTTTATATCGTAAAATAACTGCACTAGCCTTGGTTGGATTAAAAAAAGAACTTTAATTGTTGTAGAATCGTTGCAGAAGCTTTAATCTCTAATTTGAATTGAGTTGCTTAGGTTAATGTTGATTAGCTTCTAGTTTTGATTCCAGCAGAGTAGCGATGCCATTTTTATTTTTATTTAGAACAGAGGCAGAGAAGAAGCAGAATAGAATTGTGTGTAGAGAAGGCTAGGCCTTGGGTTGTTTTTATAGGTGTAGCAATTCATTTCAGCCATCAGATTAACCCTAAAACCAATCCGGACCATCAAAAATCGTCCCTGGGCTTCAAAAACGTGTTCTGGACCGAAACAGGCCGACCAGGTCGACCTTTAGGGGGGAGGTCGACACTATAGTCGACCCCCATGGGGGAGGTCGAATCCCAGGTCGACCTGCCCAGTTCTTTGCTGACCGAAACTTTCTGAATCTTCTACAGGCAATGACTTCTTTATCCGGACTCCGATTTTCGAAAACTCGGACTCTATTTCATGTAAAATTTCGAGAGGAGCGCAATGGTGATGTCCATTTTACCTAATTCCTGATTCTTAAATTAATTATCCTCATTTTACTATCTTTTCCGTTACACACACCGTTATCGAACTTATTTTTCTTCTCTTTCATGTATTAATTAATTCTTCTTATGCATCACCATTATTTACCTATCATAAGCATATTTTCATATATTTTATTTCATTTTTAATTATACTTAAAAATGCGGGGTGTTACATTCTCCCCTCCTTAAAGGATTCCGTCCCCGAAATCTTCAAGTTAAGAAGAATGTGTCCTACCATCCAATCATCCATCTACTCAATCACCAATCACAGGCATTCATTGTCTTTAAGAGATTTCTAATGTTGTATGAACATATGCAAGAAGTGTGTGTATATGTTCCTTGTCTAATGAAAAGATCAGGCGGTCCACTGATTCAGTTGACCTCCTTAATGCGAATTATGCCAGTGCCATGAGTCCAACATGTATGCAATTTTCCTACTCGATACATATCATTTCTATATGAGTGCACAACCATTCAGTCATATGCAACATCCATGTGCTGATTCAATCATTTTGCATCCACAAAAATTAAAAATGCTCACACATCCATATGCAGTATGAGAGTGTTTTCGAGCCGATCTAGTGCCTAGTGTTTGTATATGCATCCACGGGCAACCACTAGCAACCACTTGCAACCATCAAACATAACATGTCTCAAAAACATGTTTACACCCATTAGTTTCTACCTAAAGTCCGAAGATTCGATCGATAGGATACAGTCGAATGATGGAAGCGAGTACAGATAGAACAAAAACTTGGTTCCCATTAGGTATGGGTCCTAAGTATCGGCCCCGAAGATGGAAACCAACATCAAATTGACACCCAGAGGATTATCTTCTTTAGACAATGTCAAAACTGGAAATTTTATCAGAAGTATTTAGATATTTACAGACTACTGGTACAGACCAGGTTCCCTAATGGCTCTTAGGAAGTTAAGCATGATAAAATCATACCCCACGAAAACTCAGAATGTATGCGTCATACTTGACGCCTAACACAGATATCCCTCAAAACCCAATCTCAAACAGATGAGCCATAACCCTTATGGGTGTGAGTCTATAGCGGAATTCAGAAATAATACTAGTATTAAAGTGCAGAGTATCGATTACAAAATCAAAATTCCAGAATCAGAAAAAGCCTTAACTCCATAATCAGATAAAGAAATTAAACCTACTATAGAAATTTTCCTATTTCTATCCTAGCCACTAGCCTCAAGAGTGTTCGACTGCCCTCCTTGCCCTCATCTCTTTGGGCAGTCCCTAGTGAAGTGTCCCATCTCTCCACAGTTTAAGCTAGTGCCTTTCCTTTTTCTGCAATCCTTGTTCAGATGAGTCGAGCTCCCACAAGTAAAGCATTTTTCCCCTTCTTATCTTCAGACTTCTCATCCTTCTTTTGTGTTTCCTTTTTGGGCCATGCTTTCTTATTCTGTGGTTCTTCCTTCTTTGTTTCTTTCGGGCCCTTGTCTTCCTCGTGCAGTAGTGCCATGTCCACCAATTCTCGTAAGTCGCTCCCATGGGTACGTGGGACATGGCTAGGCTGTGCAGTGGCTCGTTCAATCCTTTAACAAAGCGGAGAGCCTTTTTATGTTGAGTGTTGACTAAATCCAATCCGAACCTAGCTAGTTGGTTGAACTGGTTGACGTATTCCTTGACCGTCATACTTCCTTGCTTAAGAGATAAGAACTTTTCCAGTTGTAAACTCCATTCAGCTTGCGAGAGAAATTTTGTCTCAAACCTTGTTCTGAAATCCATCCATGTCTCACCGACCTCTCGGCGTTAGTGACTTCCCACCAGTAGGAAGCTTCGTCTTTGAGCAGCCATACCGCCAACTGTACATTCTACCTATCGTCAACCACGAAGATAACGAACAGATCCTCAGTTTTTTTGAGCCAGTTCCTTGCTTCGACGAATGATTCAGTTCCCTTGAAATCCTTTCCACCCATGGCCCTAAAATCTCTACAGATCTTTGAGAAAGAAATTGCATGTGGAGGGGGCGGAGGAGGAGGGGGATCATTTGCTGGACCTGCGGCGGCGGTCCTAGCCTCAAGATATTGACGAAACCAACCGGGTACATGAACATCCTCTGGTATCTCAGATGCTTCAGACATGCTGAAACGGAAAAAAAAGGAAGATTTAATACAAAAAGGACTGAAGGAAAGATATATGGCTCTTGGGGATCATGTTTTTCAAAATAAGCTTTATTTTTGAAACTATTTCTTTTCAAAACCTTTTTGAAAATAGTTTTCCAAAAACTTTACCCAATCTGTTAACCTTCAGCTCTGATACCAAGTGTAACACCCCACCTCCATTAAGGTCACTCACAAAGGGAATACCTTAACTTTGGTGGAGCATTTTAGTAAACAGAACGAAAACTTACAAGACAGATAAAATAGTACTTGAAAATTTTATAACTTTATTTCAACAGAAACCGAAATAAACTTGGTTACATCCTTTCAAATCACATTATCAGAATTCAAGTACAAAATATCAGTCTTGTACAAAAGCCTTCAGAATGCATAGTTTAAAATCATAATCCCCATAGAACGGAAGCTATACAAAGCCAAGCCATACTTTAAGCACTTCAAGCAGAAGAAATCAGGATCAAGCTAAAGTATTCCCTCCTTGGATAACCTGGGGGGAAACGGAAGAAAGGAGGCGAAACAACAAGGGTCAGACAAAAAGTCTGGCAAGTCCAGTGATTTTCAGTTATGAACAGATAATAATAACATGACATGAAAATAAAACTGGATGAGAGATAACTGTAACAGGTGTAACAGATATAACAGAAGAACAGAATGATATAAGCTATTGTTTTACACTTCTCTACACTTGCACTAGTATAACAGAATTAGGTGTCACCCTAATGTCAAAACTGAAACAGAAACGGGTACAGAATAATTTAACAGAAACAGAATGCTAATAATGGGCCTTTACTACCCGACCAGAAACAGACAAAAGCAGAAATAGATTAATCCCTACGGAAACAGAATGTAGAATTAGGTGTACACTAGTATTTGGCCTTTAACACCCGAATAGACGGTACCACGCAGAAACAGACAGGTTTTACCACCCAACAGAAACAGACGGTACCAACAGAAACAGACAGAACTAAGTGTACCCTAAAACCCTACCCCAAGCGATCGGATCCCTAATACATAAATATCATGTGTCGGCCCCACAGTAGGGTGTATCACTCCCTAAAGTGGCAACCAATTGGCACAGACCTATTTACAGATGTCACAGCGTCTTACATCCTCAGAGGCAGACCGGGATCCATGCACGCACATGACCCGGTTGGAACGCACCATCAACACCCCTCGCCATTATCAGAATGAACCGCTTATAATTAGTTCAGTAAGCGTGCCTGGACCCTACTTACTGTTGGGTCAAAGTTTTGATACCAGAAAGAGTTACTGACTAATATGGGTCCCAAACAACAGATGACACAAGTAATTCCCCTCCTAACCTTGTGTCCCCAGACTAACAGATTTCAGCTTAACTTGTCTACAAGTTTCAGACATACAAAATTTAGATTAACTAGTTCACAGATCAGACAATCAAGTTAACAGGTTTTCAGACTAACGGATCAGATGTTCGGATTAACAGGCTTACAGATTAACTGGTTACAGATTAACAGACTTACAGATTAACTGGTTACAGATTATCTAACTTTGTATTGGGCCTACGGATTCACGAAACGGGTTTATCAGATTCATTGGTCCAATTGGTTTAACCTTACCCAACACGTTTTAGACATCATAATTATCTCAGATTTTCATTAATTAAATATTAATGCCCAAACCTCTCACATTAGACTGACAGTTTGCGGCTACTGGTTAGGCCGGTTGGTTCCGGACAGGTTTCTGTCGCAAACTGAGTCTAACCTCGGGTTTCAAGCACGTTATGACTAACTTATCACATTAGAACCTATTGTTTGCGACCACTGGAATATGCCGGGTAGTTCCGAGCAAAATTACGCTGCAAACTCATTCTAACCTCGAGTTAGCCATGTTTATCTTTGCGGCCAATTAATTAATGATTTACCATTTATACCCACGTCTAATATACATATCAATTATTCATAACTATAGCCAATTCAGATTATGTCAATAGAGGACTAATTATATCAACTCAACCGATATTGTAGATAACAGATTTTTCAGATTAGGCGATTTACGGATTTAGCAAATTAAGCAAACTAGCAGATCTAGCATTTTCAACAGACTTAGCAAACGACAGATTTGGCAGATGAACAATTCTAGCAGACAAGGCAGTAGAGAAGAACTAGCAGATTAAGCAATATAACAGAACTAGCAGATTAAGCAATATAGCAGAACTAGCAGATTAGGCAAATATAACAGATTTAATCATTCCTTAAAGTTTCACAAACATATCTTGCCTAATTTTAAATTTTGCCTAAGCATGCCTAAATAATTGTCATAATTCACACTATGATCATATACCAAATTTAACCATCGATTACTATGCATGTCATATATCCCAAAGATCCCTTACTTAGATGTTTATTTACATTTAATAGATGTCCTACCTTAATGTAAATCTTTAAACCTAAGCCATATTTTCTTTGTCTTAAGTCATATGTTAACATACCATGGTTCCTCTTCTTCCAATTCACAGAATATGCATAGATCTAAATCTAGTTTACAACCTATGTCCTTTTTCTTAAATCAGTCACAGATTAACCATGTCCAATTATTCCACATTCATTATTTGTCCCAAACATTTTAGAGTTCGTGCGTTAATCTCTTAGGAGATTGGCGCATGCTCGTAGTAGCCTGGCTATAGAACAGAAAGAAGAAGAGATACAGAATAAAATAGATCAGAACAGAATATACACAATCTCAAATTCAGATTTACAATCATGTCACAATTATGATTAAAGTTCATGTCGGAAAATAACTGCACTTGCCTTGGTTGGATTAAAGAAAGAACTTTAATTGTTGTAGAATCGTTGCAAAAGCTTTAATCTCTAATTTGAATTGAGTTGCTTAGGTTGATGTTGATTAGCTTCTAGTTTTGATTCCAGCAAAGTAGCGATGCCATTTTTATTTTTATTTAGAACAGAGGCAGAGAAGAAGCAGAATAGAATTGTGTGTAGAGAAGGCTAGGTCTTAGGTTGTTTTTATAGTTGTAGCAATTCATTTCAGCCATCAGATTAACCCTAAAACCAATCCGGACCATCAAAAATCGTCCTTGGGCTTCAAAAACGTGTTCTGGACCGAAATAGGCCGACCAGGTCGACCTGTAGGGGGGGAGGTTGACAATATAGTCGACCCCCATGGGGTAGGTCGAATCCCAGGTCGACCCCCAGGTCGACCTGCCCAGTTCTGTGTTGACCGAAACCTTCTGAATCTTCTACAGGCCATAACTTCTTCATCCAGACTCCGATTTTTGAAAACTCGGACTCTATTTCATGTAAAATTTCGAGAGGAACGCAATGGTGATGTACATTTTACCTAATTCCTGATTCTTAAATTAATTATCCTCATTTTACTATCTTTTCCGTTACACACACCGTTATCGAACTAATTTTTCTTCTCTTTCATGTATTAATTAATTCTTCTTATGCATCACCATTATTTACCTATCATAAGCATATTTTCATATATTTTATTTCATTTTTAATTATACTTAAAAATGCGGGGTGTTACAATAGTTAACTCACCAACTATCGAAGTTTCTGACCATTTTAACGTTGTTAATATGGAGAGGCCGGTTGGATTATTATCCAAAGAACCACTCTGTATTAGCATAAGCATTGCGAATCATATATGCCAAAGATAATTAAAGACGGAGTAAAGTGCAAGGGCTATTGTATAAGTCTTAGATAACAGTGCCTAAGATAGATGTACTGAATAGTGCCTTCGGTTCATTCTGTTCCTGGATGACTTGTATGGATGACTGTCTAACAGAGTATTTCCAGAAAGGTCACGTACATCGATTTATTCAACCATACCAAGAGTGGAAGCGGAGAAGGAAACTTCTTTAGCTAACACGTAATGTACTGTTGTAGACATCAATTAGTGATTTTCAATGGATCTGACAATGTGGCATTCGAAGTGAATCTGATGTTATGATAAAGCGTAACCTCAAGCCTCATCAACCGGTAAATGACAAAAATCGGGCAGGTAGCATGGCTATGTAAGTCACACCTATTAGGGTGTATAATCACGTGATCAAGAGTTTCATTTACTTCAAAAAAATCTATTGTTGATGCTGTCTCATTCGGGAAACGGTTGCTGATCCCAACCGTTGGTGATGTACAATCGATACACTCAAGCGAAATGAGTGGTCGGTCTTGTGTGGCCGGGTTGCAAGATGTTCTTGTTGAACCCAGTGTATTCCTCTCTAGAGGTACACTAGCGAAAGGTGGTTCCTTACCTTGTCATAGTTGGAAATCCATTACCCAATACATGCTTGCGGTTTTGATTGTATACTATATATGTAGAACGTGAGATGAAAGCGTTTCTGCTAGATGATTATTATATTGTGGTTGATAGACATTATTATAATATCTAAAGGTTTTTGATATAAAGATATTTTGGATTCTCATAAGGGAAAAACCCGTTCCGTTATACGGCGTGGTCTTATGAGATATCATTTAATGGCTCAAACTGTTTTCAAATGTTTTACTCATACTAGTCCCATGACTGACCCGGAGTTTATTTTGTTTTGTTTTTCCTAAACTCCTGGGTGCGCAATTTTGTACGGGCAGTCAAGTAGTCGGGATTTACAGATACTTGAAGAGCTGGAGCAGGAGGCATCAGGATCATATAGCCATAGTTTATTTCCGCTGTGTTGTAAGTGCTGTACTTGATGATGATATGTATATTCAAGTACAATCTTTTATTTCAAAGATATGTTACCTATTATATGTTATTCATTCCGCTGTGAGGTTCGTGTTACTCTGATGTTGTGTTCTTCTTCTTCTTCTATTCTAAGTTTCTATCTTATCTTTCCTCACCCTCTGTTTTCTTTCTATTAGTTTTCTGATTTTCCAGTGTAATTGGGGTTGGACTTGCGTTATTTGGTCAGCTCAAATTGGACCGGAATTTCGGGTCACTACAGTTGGTATCAGAGCTTAAGTTAAGTAATTACCTTGGCTCTGTGGCGTGACTCGGTAGAGATGGGGTTAGTAATACATTACATTGAGTTGAGTGTATATATACGAGTGAGCATATTTGTTATTGATATAAAAATTGTTTTATATTGTGGTGATTTATTGGTTGAGTTGTTTATGAGTTCTGGTCGATCAGTTTGATCAACTGTATCGGTAGGAGTTACTAAACACTCGAATACGATGGGTCGACACGATATATTTCGAAAAGAGGGTAAATTAAAATAAGTTTACACAAGGTATATCTTGATATAGAGAAGATATATATATCAAAATTAGAATATAGGGGATATATTGGTTGTTATCATAATCGAGTAAGATTATAAATTAAATGGTTATGTAAATAACCAATCAGAATTCATATAAGTGAAATACGTGAAATCAGATGAGTTAAATCTGAAATCTAAACCAGAAATTGAATTAAAATTCTAGAAATTTGGGTAAGCGTTTGTAAATGGATTTGGATTAAAAATAAGGAAAATTTAAGATCTGGGAGATTTTAAATTGTTTTACAAGCAGTGTGAATTATATTTTGAAATGAATTTCAAAGTGGAAATGTTTAGAAATGGTTTTATAGTATTGAACTCACTTTGATCACTGGAAAACAGATTCTGATGATGAAAGCTGCACCATTAGTATTCATTTTCAAGTTGTAAGTGACAGATTACTACCAGAGATACTGTTTTGAATTTGTTTTGGGGAAAAACAAGTTGTGTTGAATTTCAAAAAGGAAAAATTGATTTTAAATGGTAAACTGTTTTAAAGCTTCCAGGAAGAATATTGTTTGAATTAAGAACAAATTAAACAGAAATTTGTGAAAGCAAATGGGAATTAAAGATAAAGCCAGTTCAGTGGTAATTGAATTGAATTGAATTTGAATTGGAACCAGATTAAGGGATTATGAGTTTAAAATCAAGCATAATACTTGAATTTGAAATGGAATTTGGCTTGGTTAAAAGCTAATGGTTGTGTTGGAGATAAAAGTGATTGGGGTTTGATTGGGATGGCATTGGTATATGCTGAATTAACAACAGATGAAAAGGATATAATGATATGCTCGACAAAAAGGTACAAGTTTATATTTCATATGGTATGAGATTTTTATGAGCCGAATTGGCATGCCGCTTGGCTGTTTGATTTTCTTTTTGGTTGGAGATGGCCCAGAGAGGCGAGTGGGAGTTTGACCTATCGACAAGTACAAAGGAGGTGCTGGCGAAATTTTTCGAAAAGTTAAGGCGTTAGAAAATTTTCAGGATTTTTGAAAATTTTCGTTGTTAAGAATTAATTAATAATTTAATTGAAGTTAAATTGGTCCAGTTGAAAACTGGAATTAAGAAGTGAACGAATAGGTTCTAACCGGTTGATAGGGTTTGTTTTCTACCTTAGTAATTTCGAGGACGAAATTATTTTAAGTGGGTAAGAATGTAATGACCCGCATTTTCAGCGATATAATAATTAATTTATTTAATTATTTAAAGGTGATTAAGAGGATTTAACGGTCATTTAAATTTAATAACTTTGAATATTTAATTATTATAATAATTAAATAATATAATAAATTCTGAAATAAACAGAATTGGCTGAAATGGCGATATGGTGTGAATGAGGCAATTCAAAATATATAATTCAGTTTAGAATTGAATTTGAATAACGAATATATTATATAAACGACAGTTGAACGTATAAATTATAATATAATTAAAATCGTGCTCGAAATGGCGCTGCAGTTCGTAATTTGACGATTTGAACTTCAACAGGATATACAGGGTTCGTTTTAAATCGGATTTCTGTGGAACAAGAAACTTTAGGAGCTGGTGAAGTATATCTTTCTACTGGAAGAGAAAAATCGAGATTTCATCGTGTAGATTTTGATTTATGTCCAAATCAAATTTTAGAAAAGTCACTGTGGAATTCCTTTGAAATTTATAAAGGAATTATTTTTTATTTTAAAAAGGAATTTCATTTTAAATCGGATATCGATTTAATAGGGATTTGAAATATCAAGTTATAAATCCCAGTATAGCTGTATGGTATTCCACTGTGAATATAGACGATAATATTTATTTTTAAATATTTAAATATATTTATATATTTAAAATGGTTATTTAGGACTTTATAAAATAGCCACTTTTGCAAACGACGTCGGAATTCGACGAAACTAATTTTGTTGGATCTGCAATGTCAAATAGTTGTTAGATTTCCAGTTTTGTTATTTTTAGAGTCACTGTGTGGTCGTACGGATTTTTAGAGTGAGAAACAGTCAGTATTTCGATGGTTAAAAATACGTTGTGTGAGCATACGAGGTCGGAATTCGACGAAACCAGTTTCGTTTTGACCGTAATGTCAAACTCTAGCTACATGTCCAGTTTCGTGATTTTTGAATATCGTGTGTGATCACACGGATTTTTAGAAGACTGATGCGAATATAAAATAATAAAAAGAAAATATCTATACTAAATTAGAGGCCAAAACAAAGCCACCCACTCATGTTTTCTACCACACAAAAAAATATATGATCCTCTATGTAATCACTGTCTTGGCCGCCGGACCCTTTTCATCCAAAAATACCCAAAACGTAGGATTCAAAAATCAAGAACAATTCAAGTAAAATACTATAAATCCTAAAGTATCTATTTTTGGATTGCTATTGAGAAGGTCTTCTGTCTGGTAGGGGTTTTGAATGGTTCAATCACCATATTGGTAGTGATGGTTTTTACAGCGTGCTGGGTCGTAACTAGGGTTGGTGATTTTGGGTTTTGGGAGCAATGATTCTCGAATTCGATGCTGGTATTGAGTTCAATGGGAGGAGGAGCTTCGATTGTCGAAGCCGGATGGGTTTTTGTTTTGAAAAGTGTCACTCGAAACACTGTGAGGCGCGACTTACTGCTAACGACGGAAACGATTGTGGTGGTGCGAGCCAAGGGAAATGGTGATGAAAGGATGGAGTTCGGTGAGAGGATCTTAATGAAGAAATCCTTTTGAATATCCATGATGCTGAGAGGTAGATAGGAAGAGCTGAAGTTTGAGTAATGGTGATGATCGGTTACGACAGTTTGAGGGAGAAGGACTTTAGCTCGGGCTGGGTGTTCATTGGGTTTGGGCCAAGGAAGGAGGGTGAGGCCCAATTGTTTTTAAATTAAAATTTAATTTTTAGTTTTTAATTTAAACAATGTATTGAACTTGTAAAAATCATATCTCCTACATACGATACTAGATTGATGAACCGTAAGTTGCGTTGGGATCGTATGGACGGACACTACAACATGGGACTGACTGGAAGTGGATTGGGGCTCGTATGAATTTATGGCAAAATAAATTGTTTGAATCAAATCAAACAAACAGTTTATTGTTCTTCATCGATGAACTGCCAATGTGAGTAAATCTCACTAACTTTGAACAGTTTATAATTTCATATTGTATTTTGAGAACTGTTAAATATTGGCTGATTGACTATGTGTTGACTGTTTGATTGAACTGCTAGTCAGTTAGTTGAATTTCTATATTGATTCTGTTTATCAGAATATATCATATGGAACTGAAAGTGATGTTGATTTTATTGTGTAACATCTGTGGATGCAGGGAAACAGGTTGGAGGAATCCGACTGGATTCCTCAACAGCTATTTTATTATTTTCATATATTGTAATATATGACGTGGTTTATAATCTGTTGTTGATTATATGTGTATGTACGATATTGGACATCGTAATTTGATATGTTAAACACCATAACACACCAGAATTTGGAAAAAGGGGGATTTTCAAAATGAATATTGGAATTAGATTATTTATAAAATCAAAGGGGTTTTATAAATGAGATAATATTTATAAAATCAAAGAAGAATTTATAAAGGAAATTATTTACAAATGGAATACTTATAAATACAGATTTATTTATAAATGGAATATTTATAAATAGGAAATATGTTTAAGTGGAATTTTATATGATGGGAAATCTTTATAAATGGAATATTTATAAAGTGAATTATTTATTTAGAATAAATAAATTAGATATTTAAATGGATTATTTATTTGTTAAATAAATAGGATAAGATAAAGAGATATTGACTTAGAAAATAAATAAGTTATTTAAAAGGACATTCAGTAGGAAATAAATAAGTTATAAAAAGGGATTATTTATTTAGAGAATGAATAAAGAAATATTTGTAAACCATTTACAAATAAAATAGAAAGAGAAATATGTGTAAAACATTTAAAAATAGGTTATAAAGGATATTTATTTGTTAAATGAATAGAATAAGATAAAAGGAATATTTGTTTAGAAAACAAATAAGATATTATATGAGAAATATTTGCAACACATTTGCAAATAGAGTTGGAAAGGTAACATTCGCAAACCATTTGCAAATAGAATAGAGAAGGGAATATTTGCAAACCATTTGCAAATAGAATTTAAAAGGGTAATATTTGTAAACCATTTACAAATAAAGATTTAAAAAGAGAAATATGGGTAAAGGCATTTAGAAAACAAATAGATTATAAAGGAAATAATTATCTTTGGATATATATATATATATATATATATATATATAGGTCTGAACTTATATATGAAGAAGTAAACAGATAAAAGGAGCAGATTGATTTATAAATGATATTTATAAATTAAGTTAAATATTTGTCATTTGGATAAATAGAATATATAAGTCAGGACAAATGTAAAGAAGTAAGAATCAATTTCAACATCGATGTTTGAAACTGAATAAGGACAAAGAGTTAATCAGTTAGAGTAAAACAATTAGTGTTAACCAGTTAGGTTAAACCGTAGAGTTAAACCAGTTAGAGTTAATCAGTTAGAGTTAAACCAGTTAGAGTTAAACAGTTAGAGTTAATCGATAGAGTTAAATCGAACAAGAATTATTGAATAAAGTTAAATCAAACTAGAGTTATTCAAATGGAGTTAATCGAATTTAGTTTCCTCGAATAGAGTTGAAATGAGTTAATCGAATTTAGTTATTCGAAGAAGTGAATCGAATAGTAGATATTCGAAGTGAGATAATCGAATCAGAGATATTCGAAGTGAGATAATCAAATCAGAAATTATACGAAGTGAGTTGGTCGAATCTAGTTATTCGACAGGAGTTAATTCGAATAAGATTTATTCAAAGAAATAGATGATCAAATATAAGTATTCGAAAGTAAGCAAATCGAATCTAAGTAATTCGAATAAGAGTTAATACAGTAAGAGTTATTAGGTTGGAGTTATTCAAATAAGAGTTATAGATTAGAGTTAACCGAATATGAGTAAATAAATTAGTTGTCGTTACATTATTCGACTTAGGAAATAAAAGTCATATTAAAGATAATATATTTCGGATGTAGGAGATTACAACACCATTGTTATAATCACGTAAACTTGTAAAAGAAGGGGATTCATAAATAGAATCCGGGGGTTCGTAAAAAAGTGTTAAAGAGTTAAAAAGGTGAATCTTATCTATTTTGAGATTTGAAGGGTGGTTCAGTTAAGGTCTGAGAGGTTGCTATACCCCAACTTGATTGACTATGTTTTTAATTAAGAAATGATTACGGTTCGAGTGTGAAGTGGTTAAGTGGATTTAGTAATTTAGTATAGTGGTTTGAGTCGTCATCGAAATATAGCATTAAACATCTTTTTAAATCCCAATTAAGAAGTTTTGGAAATGTTTTCCAAATCAGAATCAGAAATGTAATCAAATAAAGAAATCAGAAACTGACTAGAGACTTGTTAAGTTGAATGGTTTTCTAAGTATCTATCTGATGTTGGTTTCGGCCTTCGGGATGGATACATGGGAAATTGTTCTCATACTAGTTTACAATCAAAGACTAATAGTGAAGCGACCCGAACTTCCCTGGTCTCCGAAGAGATGAGAAAGAACGAATTACTGTGAGAACACGACAAAATAGAACGCAGACGGAAGAACATTTCATTGCATATTACAACAATTCCATCAGATTACAAGAATATACAAAGTATAAATGAATATATATTACACAGAAAATATCAGAGATTACAATACATTACATAACAGCGGAAATAATACAAAACACAACTAGAAGGAGATATACAGATACAAAGCTTTCCGGATATCATTCCATTTGTAAAACAGGATCCTGTGAATATAAATCTGCAAAACCAAAACTACTAGCTGCCTGTGTCAAAATAGGGGCACCCAGAGTTTAGGTTAAAACAATAAACTCCAGGTCAGTCATGGGACTGGTGTGAGAACTTAAACAGTTACTAATCTTTATTTTTAAAGTTCGGTAAATCAAGGGACCACGCCGTATAACACGGAACGGGTTTCCTCCCATGAATACTAGTGCATAAAACAATAGCGCAATGCCACATAAAGAACAATGAAGCAATTATAAGACCCAGTTCCCATCACATAATGCAACGCAAGCCAGAGGATAGGGTTTTTACCTTATAATAGCCAAGAATGCTTGATACGTTTAAAACAAATCATTTGATACTATTATAAGTGCATAGTGCATAAAATAATTCAACTTTAGACAAGTCTAGCAAAGCAGCTCATCTGGTAACACGGTTATCCGTCCAACCTCTATCAATCGGTCTTTCCTCTTTCAATCGCTTGAATTGGTCCAACCGGTAATCTCGAATCTCTAACAATAGCATCTGGATCAACTTCAAATCATAAGTATCAATCATAGACGGCATGGGTACCATATATCATGTCGACATACTAGTTCTACAATTAAAACCGCAAATGTCACGTATTTGGAAATTGGATTTCCATCTATGAACCGAGGCAAAAGATAGTCCTCAACCGATTCGAGACTGTCTAGCCCGAGCCTCAGGAACAGCCGCAGCTGGCCCTTGGAGCGACTGGGCCGGTCCACCAATATGGATTAAAATTCCTGAACACTGCGTTTCCCCGCCCTTTGGGTCATAAGTGAGCCAACGAATGGCTCCATCGGACCCGGATCGTCCGATCAAACCGAGGCGCCTCGCAACAGCAACAACCACACAGGTGAAAAGTATATAAATGTCAGGGCTGGTAGGTCACTAACACCACCCTAGCTAGAAGGAAACGCATGCCCTCCCTGAGGTCCCCTCCCTTTTCTGATTCACAACCGGGGTGTGAGGCTCACGAATTCACGTTACACAAAGCTATGCCACACAGGCGGTGCTTTGATCATCAACCACAAGACTTTGCTTTTCAACAGAAGCCTTGATCAATTGCATCTTAGGCATGCCACACAGGCAATTCACTCTATGCGTTTGATATCCATCTGTATATAACCCCTGAGCTCGTACGTCTCAGAGAAGGGCGTTAAGCAAGAGAATAAATTCTCCGCCGCCAAACAGATATATATTTAATAGAAATCAATCACACAAACTAAAATCCAATGTCAGACACACGGTCCATTTACAAGTCCGTTCTGGGTCTGAACGAAACCGGAGGCACTTTCCTCGCATATCCATCGATCTCCAAGAACATCTGGACGACCACCGACTGATTCCCTCATCTTGGGTGTACAGCAAAATACAGATCATCAGTAATCACCCAAACGATGTGAAGACTTCCGGTCTTCAACCACCGTCTTCATCTTCGACACCACATCGAAACAGTTATTCAGAATGGGATGAACCCGGTCTTTATGAATAACTCGCGTATATATTAAACAAGTGTTACACAAACACAACATACGCCTTATTCCAATTCAAAATATTCTTTAATCTTCTTTTGAATATCAATTCAAACTAGTCGGGATTAGCGAACCACACCGAAGTAATCATTTATTTTATTTCCCAGTCCCAACCTATTCATCCCATGAAGTAAAACTGGTCCTACTTCATATCTAACACCACGGTGTTATCGGTAAATTCAATTACCATTTCATGTTCAAATCTAATTAAAGATTTAACTATCGCCTGGAGGAAAACTGGTGATACTCCATTCTCGATCATTTCAATCTAATTAAAGATTCATTAAAACTCCACTTAGTTTTAATCTTTAACTGGGTTAAAGAACCAATGTCATTTAAAACACGGTTCACGATAAACCGACAACCACATCCTATTAAATGTCGGGTTAAAGAACGAATGTTATTTAAAACACCGTTCACGATAAACCGAAAAATCAATTCCAATTCAATTCCAATTAAATATCACTTAATTGGTTCACTTCATTAAATATAAATAAAAAGATTTAATCTTTTTCTCAACTGGGTTTAAGAACAGTGTTAATGAAGACACCATTCACGACAAACCCAAATCCCATTTGATATTAAATACAAGGCTCTGAATAGAAAATATATCGGCTTATATTCAATATCAAACTCTACGACCAACAAATATCGTATTGGAAATAACGATATATATATCTTTCAAATTTCCATAACAATATATGTATAATCACAAAATCCCACATCGAAATATTCCAAAGACAATTTCAATTCAAATCCATTCCAATTCAATTATTGGAAATTCTGGTTTCTTTTAAAACCGTTTCAAAACCAATTTATTTATTTAAAAATAAATAAATTATTATTCTAGTTCAAAACTAGTTCATTTCGATGAAAATCTATTTTTATCTTTTCAAATATGGAGTTTTTCATCCCAATTCTTCACATATCATTTTCGATGATTTTACACAAATTATTAATATTTTTAATAATTTTATCAAGGCCCGTACAGTCGATTTCCATTAATGGCCATCAAACTGCACTTACAGCGACCTTTTCCAAATTTGATTTGGACATAATTCAAAATCCAACCATTAGATTTCTAATTTCTAATATTCGTTAGAAAGCTTTTTTTCGATACGAACTTAACGGTTCCAGTTTTAGGAGAATCCGACGGTCGGATCTCCCGCAATATCCGTTCGAAGTCAATGGTCGAAATTCGCGAACTGCCGCGGCACGGCGCGTTCTATTCAGGCCATTATATTATATATATAATATATACTTCGTCGATTTCAATTCAAAACGTGCTTTATAAATCATTTTAAATTCATTTTCAAAACGGTTTCAACTTCATATTCAATTTCAAATCAAAATTGAATATTCCAATATAAATTCGTTTTAAATTCATTTCAAATTCATTTCAATTCAATTTCAATATAATTCGATTGCAATTCCTTTCGAATTCAATTCGAATTCAATTCTATTCAATTTCAATTCGAATTCACTTCTATTCAATTTCAATTTGAATTCATTTCTATTCAATTTAATTCGAATTTCAATTCTTTTCAAAATTTCAGATTTTGAAATCACTTTCGATATTCGTTATAAAATGAATAAAATCGATATAAATATCGTTCACGTCAAAATGGCGTAAATCTAATCAACACGGCTTCATATATTCATAATTTCAAATATTCTATTTCGAATATTTCTATTTTGAATATTTGTATTCAAATATTTCTTTTTCAAATATTTCTATTTCAAATATTTCTATTTCAAATATTCTATTTCAAATATTTCTACTTCTAAACTGGAATGAGGCCCAATCAATTACCATATAATGTTAATTATATGGGTTTTCTACAACACATGTATACGATAACAACGATGAATAATCAACCATCATCCAAAGTACATTCTACACTGTATAAGCATCACATATAAATATTTAACGCTTATAATAGTCTGTCCATCAATCGATCGACATACAACTAATTATTGGGACTAATGTATGTCATATATCATCCCAATACCCGTGTGGGGTTTTCAAACAATCAAACACAGATTTTATTTGTGCAGTTGGGCGATGTGTAAAATTTATCGTCCCAATCAATATCAGTCAAATGTGTGTATATAAACAAATCGTCCGATTTGTTTATTTTTATTTCATTTCATATACACATTAAAAATTCTATTTTTAACTATAAAATATTTTATTTCATTTCACATCACATCACACAATCAACTACACATCAAAATCAAACAACCAAGCATACAAGCCATCCATGGTCTGTGGACGACGGGTGTCGGGTGCTACTAAACACCGTCTGCATCCTAGTATATATTTCAACTAGAAACAAAATTAAAAGGTGAGAAGTTCTCACTGAATTGCTAATCCAACGCCTCGATTCTTCAAATGTAGGAGATCTTCGCTGTTCTTGCCTCTTGTCACTTTCTCTGCCCGTATTCTCTACAAATGTAAAATCGAAGTTTTACTTTGCTATTCAATATATAAAAATCGAATTTTTACTTCGCTATTCAATATATAAAAATCGAATTTTTACTTCGCTATTAAATATATAAAAATCGAATTTTTACTTCGCTATTTAAAATATAAAAATCGAATTTTTACTTCACTATTAAATATATAAAAATCGAATTTTTACTTCACTATTCAATATATAAAAATCGAATTTTTACTTCGCTATTCAATATATAAAAATCGAATTTTTTACTTCGCTGTTCAATACATAAAAATCAAATTTTTACTTACACTTCGTTATAAGAATTATATTTTTATATTGCTCTTCTCCTAATAAAGATTATATTTTTATTACTCTACATGAATAAAAATCATATTTTTAATCTGCCTTTAGTATAAAAATTATATATCACATATGATAAAAATCATATTTTTATTCTTTTTATAATATAAAAATCATATCTTTCCCACTACAAAGATATAATCTTTTCGCTAGTCAAAATCCAAACTTCATCGTTTTTTTTAAATCTTATCTTTCAATTGAAAAATATAAATAAAAATCAAATCTTTATTTCAATGACATTCATATAAAGATCGCATCTTTATTTTAACGATACATATATAAAGATCGTATTTTTTTAGACAAGGTTATATATATTAAAAATCAAATTTTTGATACCATTTTCTATAGATAACACTGATCTAACTATGTTATATAAATAAAAACAAAATCAGAAAATCAAACAATGAATATAATTAAACTAAAAACAAAAATAAAAATAAAAACTAAACTTACAGCGTTTTAATCGAAGGGGGGAGTTGCTGTTGAACTGAGGAGGAGGGGGGTTTGCTAGGCGGAGAAGAGGAGGAGGGGGTCGCTGGTTCGTGGGTGGTGGCGGATCGGTGAAGAGGAGGGGCGACAGCACGGGGTTGAACGGCGGAAATGGGGGTCGGACTTCAATCGAGGGGGGGCTGTCAGGAGCGGAGCGGCGGCGGTTGCTGCGATGGGGGCGGCGCCTCCTGGGGCTGAGCGACGCGATTTTTTTCTTCTTCGTTCGATTGAAATGAACGGTGATCTGGGGGCCAGAGGAGTTAAAAGGAAGATAGAGAGAGTTAAATTTTAATTAATTAATTTATTTTAATTTTGACCTCGAAACAAGGCCCACTGCCTGTCGTCCATAGCTAATTACCCTCATTCCGAACACAATGGGATATGTATCGTAGGCTGCTTCGATCGTTTCGATCAGTTTCTGTTAAAATCAACATATAACTCTATATATTGAATT
The DNA here is from genome assembly GCA_030737875.1 of Allium sativum. Taxonomy (NCBI): domain Eukaryota; kingdom Viridiplantae; phylum Streptophyta; class Magnoliopsida; order Asparagales; family Amaryllidaceae; genus Allium; species Allium sativum. The sequence continues at coordinate 399,060,290 of CM060926.1, read as the reverse complement.
TGAACGCGCATTTCAATTCATCGGGCCCACATACTAACTCGAAAAATTCCAGAAAAATATTTTCTAGCTTCGTATTGACGATACGGTCTTAATAAAACTAATTTCGTCGAATTCTGAGACCATTTGAAAAATGGCCATTTTCTAGTCGATTAAAATCAACTGAAACTAGTCAAACACGTTTTCCTTTCCCACGCTTACATATTGATTCGAAAAATTACAAAATTAGAAACCTAGCAATAACTTGACATCGCGGATCCAACAAAAGTGGTTTCGTCAAAATCCGAGGTCATTTGCAAAATTTCCATTTTTAAAGGCTTGAATTCCATAGCGACTATTCTGAAATTTCAACTAGACATATCATTTTATCCCCGCTATGAAATTTTGATTTTTCGGTTTCGTTGGAAAGATATTCACAATTAGATTCCATTATTTTTGGTTTCACTAAATTCCGGTTTATTTTTCACCCGGTATGTTCATTTGAATTTTGAAATCGAATTATCGAACTACCACGCCATTTTCAATTCCTTTTATAAATTAAATAATTATTTATATTCTAACGACGATCTATATAATATATACATTCGAATTATATTCAAAATAAATTTCTCGTCGATATTATTTAAAATAATTCATTTTAAATAATCAAAATTCGCTAAAATTGCCAAAATAAAAATTTTAAATTGGCCCAGATTTCCGGGTTATTACAATCTCCCCCACTTAAAACTTTTCATCCCCGAAAAGGAGCGAAGCCGAAAGTTGTTTCATTAATCAACTCAACTTTCGTTATTTTTATTATGGCTTAAGTTCTTCAACTTTTCAGTTTCTACGAACTTTTCAAAAATCTGAAAAATTTGGCTAACACCCTAAATTTTCGAAAAATTTCGCCATAACCTCCCCTGCACCGGGAGCACGGGAAAATCCCGAAATTGCCATATAGGCCCTTTGATCTGAAAAAGAAAAAGAAAAAGCCAAGCGGCTAGCCAATCGGCTCATAAAATCATCATCACCCAAACAAAACAGTAAATTATGATAAACATGTACCTATTTGTCGGGCAAACAATTTTATTCTTCTGCTCTAGCCTCCTTGCTATGACCTGTTCAATGTAAGTACATGTATATGCAAGCAAATGCGACTAATTTTTAATACAATTCACTATTTGGCAAAATGGTTCTACATTTAATTAGTCAAACAATAATCAAACAACACAATCAGCAATCAATTAGTTGATTAGTTTTTCAAATCCATAACTTTGATATATAGTCAAAAATCACATTTTTGATGCCAAATCACAACAATAAGCTCTATCTAGTTTCGGTTCTCACACCAGTCTTATGGAAATATAGAAATCTCACTTTCGTTACTCGAAAATAAATACTGGCGATGGTGCCCCATCACCAGAATTATCCCCGGGCAATTAGAGTATGATTCTATAACTATCCAGTATATTAAAACTTCGAATACACGTTTGCAAGACGCATATGCAAAATCTTTGTATATTGGATTGTCCAAATTAATATAAATATATAATCAAATACGAATAATTGATTTAAATTTTCAAAACAAAATTTGTTTTCAATTTAAAAATATACTCTTCACACTCGTTCTAGGATACTACTGATCCCATCTCAAATGAGTCATTCCCATTGGATATTACTAATCCAATATCTGATGAATTCTTTCGTATGGTTCTAATGTGTCTTGATCTCTAGATTTATAAACCAAAGCTCTGATACCACCTGAAGCGACCCGAACTTCCCCGGTCTCCGAAGAGGTGAGAAAGAACGAATTACTGTGAGAACACGACAAAATAGAACACAGACGGAAGAACATTTCATTGCATATTACAACAATTCCATTAGATTACAAGAATATACAGAGTATAAATGAATATATATTACATAGAAAATATCAGAGATTACAATACATTACATAGCAGCGGAAATAATACAAAACACAACTAGAAGGAGATATACGGATACAAAGCTTTCCGGATATCGTTCCAGTTGTAAACCAGGATCCAGTGAATATAAATCTGCAAAACCAAAACTACTAGCTGCCCGTGTCAAAATAGGGGCACCCAGAGTTTAGGTTAAAACAATAAACTCCAGGTCAGTCATGGGACTGGTGTGAGAACTATAACAATTACTAATCTTTATTTTTAAAGTTCGGTAAATCAAGGGACCACGCCGTATAACACGGAACGGGTTTCCTCCCATAAATACCAGTGCATAAAACAACAGCGCAATGCTACATAAAGAACAATGAAGCTATTATAAGACCCAGTTCCCATCACACAATGCAACGCAAGCCGGAGGATAGGGTTTTTACCTTATAATAGCCAAAAATGCTTGATACGTTTAAAACAAATCAATTGATACTATTATAAGTGCATAATGCATAAAACAACTTCAAATCATAAGTATCAATCATAGATGGCATGGGTACCATATATCAGGTCGACATACTAGTTCTACAATTAAAACCGCAAATGTCACGCATTTGGAAATTGGATTTCCATCTATGAACTGAGGCAAAAGATAGTCCTCAACCGATTTGAGACTGTCTAGCCCGAGCCTCAGGAACAGCCGCAGCTGGCCCTTGGAGCGACAGGGCCGGTCCACCAATGTGGATTAAAATTCCTGAACATTGCGTTTCCCCACCCTTTGGGGCGTAAGTGAGCCAACGAATGGCTCCATCGGATCCGGATCGTCCGATCAAACCAAGGCGCCTAGCAACAGCAACAACCACACAGGTGAAAAGTATATAAATGTCAGGGCTGGTAGGTCACTGACACCACCCTAGCTAGAAGGAAACGCATACCCTCCCTGAGGTCCCCTCCCGTTTCTGGTTCACAACCGGGGTGTGAGGCTCGCGAATTCACGTTACACAAAGCTATGCCACACAGGCGGTGCTTTGATCATCAACCACAAGACTTTGCTTTTCAACAGAAGCCTTGATCAATTGCATCTTAGGCATGCCACACAGGCAATTCACTCTATGCGTTTGATATCCATCTGTATATAACCCCTGAGCTCGTACGTCTCAGAGAAGGGCGTTAAGCAAGAGAATAAATTCTCCGCCGCCAAACAGATATATATTTAATAGAAATCAATCACACAAACTAAAATCCAATGTCAGACACACGGTCCATTTACAAGTCCGTTCTGGGTCTAAACGAAACCGGAGGCACTTTCCTCGCATATCCATCGATCTCCAAGCACATCTAGACGACCACCGACTGATTCCCTCATCTTGGGTGTACAGCCCAATCAAGATCATCAGTAATTACCCAAACGATGTGAAGACTTCCGGTCTTCAACCACCGTCATCATCTTCGACACCACGTCGAAACAGTTATTCAGAATGGGATGAACCCGGTCTTTCTGAATAACTCGCGTATATATTAAACAAGTGTTACACAAACACAACATACGCCTCATTCCAATTCAGAATATTCTTTAATCTACTTTTGAATATCAATTCAAACTAGTCGGGATTAGCGAACCACACCGAAGTAATCATTTATTTTATTTCCCAGTCCCAACCTATTCATCCCATGAAGTAAAACTGGTCCTACTTCATATCTAACACCATGGTGTTATCGGTAAATTCAATTACCATTTCACGTTCAAATCTGATTAAAGATTTAACTATCGCCTGGAGGAAAACTGGTGATACTCCATTCTCGATCATTTCAATCTAATTAAAGATTCATTAAAACTCCACTTAGTTTTAATCTTTAACTAGGTTAAAGAACCAATGTCATTTAAAACACGGTTCACGGTAAACCCACAACCACATCCTATTAAATGTCGGGTTAAAGAACGAATGTTATTTAAAACACCGTTTACGATAAACCGAAAAATCAATTCCAATTCAATTCCAATTAAATATCACTTAATTGGTTCACTTCATTAAATCTAAATAAAAAGATTTAATCTTTTTCTCAACTGGGTTTAAGAACAGTGTTAATGAAGACACCATTCACGACAAACCCTAATCCCATTTGATATTAAATACAAGGCTCTGAATAGAAAATATATCGGCTTATATTCAATATCAAACTCTACGACCAACAAATATCGTATTGGAAATAACGATATATATATCTTTCAAATTTCCATAACAATATATGTATAATCACAAAATCCCACATCGAAATATTCCAAAGACAATTTCGATTCAAATCCATTCCAATTCAATTATTGGAAATTCTGGTTTCTTTTAAAACCATTTCAAAACCAATTTATTTATTTAAAAATAAATGAATTATTATTCTAGTTCAAAACTAGTTCATTTCGATGAAAATCTATTTTTATCTTTTCAAATATTGAGTTTTTCATCCCAATTCTTCACATATCTTTTTCGATGATTTTACACAAATTATTAATATTTTTAATAATTTTATCAAGGCCCGTACAGTCGATTTCCATCAATGGCCATCGAACTGCACTTACAGCGACCTTTTCCAAATTTGATTTGGACATAATTCCAAATCCAACCGTTAGATTTCTAATTTCTAATATTCGTTAGAAAGCTTTTTTTTCGATACGAACCCAACGGTTCCGGTTTTAGGAGAATCCGACGGTCGGATCTCCCGCAATATCCGTTCGAAGTCAATGGTCGAAATTCGCGAACTGCCGCGGCACGGCGCGTTCTATTCAGGCCATTATATTATTTATATAATATATATAATATATAATTCATCGATTTCAATTCAACACGTGCTTTATAAATCGTTTTAAATTCATTTTCAAAATGGTTTCAACTTCATATTCAATTTCAAATCAAAATTGAATATTCCAATATAAATTCGTTTTAAATTCATTTCAAATTGATTTCAATTCAATTTCAATTTATTTCGAATGCAATTCCTTTTGATTTCAATTCGAATTCAATTTTATTCAATTTCAATTCGAATTCACTTCTATTCAATTTCAATTTGAATTCATTTCTATTCAATTTAATTCGAATTTCAATTCTTTTCAAAATTTCATATTTTGAAATCACTTTCGATATTCGTTATAAAATGAATAAAATCGATATAAATATCGTTCACGTCAAAATGGAGTAAATCTAATCAACACGGCTTCATATATTCATAATTTCAAATATTCTATTTCGAATATTTCTATTTCGAATATTTCTATTTAAATATTTCTTTTTCAAATATTTCTATTTCAAATATTTCTATTTCAAATATTCTATTTCAAATATTTCTACTTCTAAACTGGAATGAGGCCCAATCAATTACCATATAATGTTAATTATATGGGTTTTCTACAACACATGTATACAATAACAACGATGAATAATCAACCATCATCCAAAATGCATTCTACACTGTATAAGCATCAAATATAAATATTTAATGCTCATAACAGTCTGTCCATCAATCGATCGACATACAACTAATTATTGGGACTAGTGTATGTCATATATCATCCCAATACACGTGTGGGGTTTTCAAACAATCAAACGCAGATTTTATTTGTGCAGTTGGGCGATGTGTAAAATTTATCGTCCCAATCAATATCAGTCAAATGTGTGTATATAAACAAATCGTCCGATTTGTTTATTTTTATTTCATTTCATATACACGTTAAAAATTCTATTTTTAACTATAAAATATTTTATTTCATTTCACATCACATCACACAATCAACTACACATCAAAATCAAACAACCAAGCATACAAGCCATCCATGGTCTGTGGACGACGGGTGTCGGGTGCTACTAAACACCGTCTGCATCCTAGTATATATTTCAACTAGAAACAAAATTAAAAGGTGAGAAGTTCTCACTGAATTGCTAATCCAACGCCTCGATTCTTCAAATGTAGAAGATCTGTTGGATCTAGATTAACCCTAGAGGGGGGTGAATAGGGTTTATCACAGTTTTTAAAATGAATTGAAAAACTGACAGGATATTAAAATAATAAATAGATCACAAAATGCAGCAGAAATAAAAGTGCAGAAAATAAATCACACACAGATATACCCAGCTTCGGCAAAACCCTGCCTACTGCTGCATTCCTAAGGTTTCTACTAGGTGTTATAAACAGATCCCGCATACATGACCATGTACACTCAGAGCGCCTGCTCCTGTCCTAACCCTACGCTCAAAACCCTAGACTTACTGATATTCCCTCGATCAGATTTCCCGAATTACAAACCCTGTAACTCGTAACCCTAGAATTTACAGACGCTAGTGGACTGCCAGTCAACACCCTGACTGGAACTCTAGAATTTTACAGACTTCTAGAAAAACTATTCAGAATTGTTTACAAAAGAAAAATTAAAAACAAAACAAAATTAAATAAACAAAGAAAACCCTAGGAGTTTAAATATAAGGGGTCATCGCCTTTTAAAACTATGTTGGCCGGCCCCTTTCAAAGTTGATGCACTCTCTTTGTTTTAGCCCGATCTTTTTCTTTATTTCTCTGGGAAACAAAAATGGCGGCCTCCCTAGGGTTAGCTAAAAAAAAATCCCCAAATCGATTCTGATTGCTGAATTGAGATGAAGTGGTGTCCACGGTTTCTTTGAAGCTTCTAGTTCCTTGCTCGATCGATTTGGAAGTTGATTTAATCCCCTGGAAAAAATCGTGAGTTTTTGTGAACCTTATTTTTCGTGTATGCTTTTTGTTGCTTGTGGATTCGATCCATTTTGTCAATGATGTAATAGGTGATGTTTATAGGATTTTAAAATCCTAATTAGCTCTGATTTCCTCGTATGTGACTTGAGATAATTTGGCTGATTATTGGTTGCTTTCCCCTTTTGAAAACCCTCGATTTGAATGATGGATCTGGACCTTTGAATGAATTTAAATTGCATGGTTATTTCCCTGATTTTGTTCGGCTTGATTTGTGGTTTCCTCTTTTGAAAAAGCTCGATTTAAAACCTTGAATGATTTTATCAAATCTAGAAAATGTCCATGATTTCCTCTTTTGCCTTGTGCGTGAATTTGTGTAAGCTTCCAATTTAAACTGATTGGCATTGAGATTGCTTTTAATTTGTTGAGATATTCTGGAACTTTATTTGAGGCTCTCTTGCATGATTGTAGTTTGTTGCCTTAATTGAATTCACCATTGGCACTCTTTTGAAAATAAAAACATTCGGCTTTGGTAATTCTGGAAATACTTCACAAGACTTGCCAGAAATAAATTCTTGATTGGATTTTAATTTCACTCATTTCTGGAATGCAAATTTTCTTGGACCATCCAAAAAACGATTGGATCATTGCTTGAAAAAAAAACTTGCCAAATATTGTTCATTGCATTCATAAAAACTTTGCTGCGCTTACCCAAATTGCTTGATAATTCCCTTTAAAAAAAATTCCTGCTGTGGTTTTGGTCTTCAAAAAAATTCCTGCATATTTTTAGTGTTTACTCTTGCATGATTTAAAAAACTTTCTTGATTTCCAGTATGCAGTTTTTGCTTTGCCATATCTGGAAATATTTTATGATGATTTGTTGTTACTTTCTTCATTTGCTTGTCCACTTGTGGTTCACTGTGTACCTTGTGAATGTAGCTCCCTTGAACCTAGTCTTGATTATCTTCATACACCATGCCAAACTTGTTTGTTGCACTTTGATCCCATACTGATTTTGCTCATGCTATTCAGGGCTGAGCCATACTGAGATGTCACACCACTTTGTGCACATATAGCTGCACCATCTCTTTGCTGGTTCGACTAGCTTTACCTGTATATGTATGTTGTGCTTGTATGAACCATATTTGCATACTGTTTCATGCTTTGTCACCTTGGCCTTGTCTAACTTGTGCATGTCTGAACCTGTAGTACTTGTGCTTGCCCCTCTTGCATTGAATTTATCTTGTATCATGAATCTTGTCTGACTTGACCATGGCAGTGTGTCTTGTGCTCGACTCCATGTTGTTGTGCTCGACTCCATGCTGTTTTTAACATTTGCTGTGTTGCTAGTCCACATGCTTGATTTTCATTGTTGTTTGGCTCCATATCATTGACGTTGTGAACTCGACCATTAATGCTTGCTGTGTGTATTTGCTCGACCCAGTTATGTTTGACTTGTACTCAAATCTGCATTAAGAACTTGGTGTTGCACTTCTGGTTGACCTGAACCACTTTATTCATGTTCTTGAACCTGTTTGTGGCATGTACTTGTACATTGACCTGAGCTTGTTGCACCATTGTATAGCATTGCTTTTTATGTTGGCTTGACCATACATGTTTGCTGAACTTTTGCAAACTGATTTGCATTGTGCACTGAGTCGAGATAGTCCACGTGGCTACTCCTCAGTTGCACACTGTATTGGCGTGGCAATGCATACGTGTAAATATATACACGTGTGTATATGCAGCCATATAGGAATTTTCCTGTCCCTGTACATATACAAACTGTCTACCTAGACACAGATGAATCAGATCAAGTCATGAAAAATGATGAGAAACACACCAGAAAACTGAGGCAAAAAATTATCCTTTTTTTTTAATTTATATTTGCATGAGTACAGTTTTTATTTCTATTGCAGTGTACTGTGTGTATGTGTTTCATGTGACAGATAAGCATGAAGATGATGACTGGACTGACAGAAAACAGTGAGCTGGACTGACAGTGAAGACTGTGAAGACAGAAGACAAAAGACAGTTTTGTCAGCTTTTAACTGAAAATGAGAATGTACCTGAGTGAATGTATACTGAGTGTGAGTGTTGTAAATGAAAATGTGTTGAATGTATGAAGATTGTACTGATATGAAAAGTAACAGTGGAGTGTACAAATAGTGGAGTTGTAAAAGTTGTACTGTTTGAATATTGAAATAAAATATTCTATTTAAATAAAATACTGTATTAATATTTGAATTTCTGTACAATCGTATTTTATTAAAATATAAATATTATATTCCAGTCTGTGATGTATATATGAAACAGTACAGTAACAAACACATTTATAATATAAATATATTTGTTTGTTATCATCAAACAAAAATCATATAATTGTGTATACAACACCGTTATATGCAACAATCTCCCCTTTTTGATGATGACAAACAAATATTAAGATTTTGAATACAGTAAATGTGTTTGACAGTGAAAAAAAAAATGAACTCCCCCTATTTATTAGCTCCCCCTATAACTGTGCTTGAGTGAATTTAACTGAATAAAATTGAAAATATTTATAAAATATTCACTCATAAATCAAAATCTCAACGCATTCTCCCCCTTTTGTTATCATCAAAAGGATTCAGAATTTAAAATATGGATAAAAAATGACTAACAAATACAATATCAGCTTAAGAGGAAGAACAGTCATCATAAATCTCAATCAGTCAAACAAAAATCATAATATTCCCAGAACTGGTGGCATATCTCACATTGTAGAGAATGACAGATTTACGATGAATTTTATATAAAATGGGGAGAGTAAAAAAAATGTGTTCTAATTATTTTCCAATGAATTTTTATAAAAGTGAGGTTCAAAACCATAGGTGGAATTTGGACTATAATTAATAATTCAATTTGAGTGACAAAATCGAATAATCTCTGTTAGATCAAAATTTGGACCTAACACCCAAATTGTTCTGAATGTTATAGAGTTTCAAATGAAGAATGATGAAAAAGAAAATAACACACAGAATTTATAGTGGTTCGGCGTTAACGAGCCTACGTCCACTTTATATATTATTGATTATACTTTGAAAACTAATACAATCAAGGATTTCTCTCAACACTCTAGTATTTTGACAATAATGGCGGATTCTGTACTCAATATTTCCAAAAAGATCCCCAAAAAAGCCAAGCTCTGGGCTATTTATAGCTGATTTTGTCAGGCGGGTCGTGGTAACACGTGGCACGAATCCCGAGAACATCAGATCGCATCGCCTCCGTTGAAGAAATAGTCAAATTAGCCGTTGTAGACAGGTGTCGCGATCTCCTTGAAAATCGGATCGTGCAGATGGGGAGAATCGGTCAGAATGACGGTTAGGGACACGTGTCGCTAGATCCGTGCGTCTCGGATCGCTGAAGACTAGCTCACGCTTGAACGGGTCAGAGGGTTCGCCATGCATCAGGGGATCGGATCGATCAATACTGGGCAACAACATATGCATGATCGGATCGCATAGAGGTGTCGTTTCGCTGATGAAATGGGGGCGATCCATCGAGACGCGATCCGATGGTAGGCGAGTCGATAGTGTGCGATCCGTCGTCAAGCGAGTCGATGATGCGATCCATTCCTTCATATTCTTAGAGAACGTGGTTTCATGCTTTCCTCTTATGAATGATCCTAGGTGGCTTGATCAAAAAGCGAGCCAACATTTTGCCCCCTCGAAGTATGTTTTATCGATGATGGAACATGCTTCGAAGCTATAGAATGGTCTTTTCTCAACGAGTCGCAGATCAGAGAACGATTCTCTTTCTGGGATTTTTCAGAGTCTTCATTCCTGAATTTATCGATTCGGATCGCGGGCTCGAGTCGCGGTCCGTTAGCGAGACATCTGTTCCGTTCTTGGGTGTGCATTTGGGCCTCGGAACGAAACGGGCTCCTCCTCGAGTCGTGGTGGGCTTTTGGTTCGCGGCCCGTCGGTTTTTCGTGGATCGAATAGGACAAAAAAGGGGAGACAAACGGTCGCCCTTTTGCCTATATAAGCCGACCCCCCCTCTTTACTTTCTTCCTTCTTTTTTCTGTCGTATCGTTTCGCCTGTACTATTGAAGAACGAACCCTAGTATTTCAAACCTTCAAAAATCCAATCACTTTCTCAAATTTTAGAAAGGTAATTCCACCGAAAGTATTCTTATTCTTAAACGCTGTTGTGTCACGAACTTTTTCAAATGATTTGAGGGAGAAACGATGGAAATTTGCGATTTTTTCTGGGGAATCCACCGAGACGCCATGGCTGATGGGCGTAGAGGTCGGAGTTCGAGGATGGGAAGGAGAGGAGGAAGACGAAGGAGGAAGGAGAAGAGGGAAGACCGGTTCGGATCGTGGGCAAGGAGAGGAAAAGAAGAAGATGAAGGCGAGTGGCGAGACGGAGGGTCATGGTGACAGCAAAGGCGCGTATCGTGGGGGCTGCAACGATTCGTGAAGGAGCGATTCCTTTGCCCTGCGATTCGAAGGGGGGCGATCCCTCTGCCTTGCGAGTCGAAAGGGGGCGATCCCTCTGCCTTGCGATCCGACTCATAGTTGACGATGCGAAGAAATTTCAAACTTTAATCGATGCCTTGTCACCAAAAAATTCTGAACAGTTAGGCTAGAGCCTTGATTTGGACTTTCCGGACTTAATGACCGCATAACCTAACTGCATATGACGACGAATATTTTGACGATCTTGACAACTTTTATGCTTTATCTTTAATGTATGCACAAGCACACACACCGGCACTTGCACACACGGGGGACGGGTAGTTTTAATCTCATTTGTCATGTTTTCTCGCCTAACAGCAATGTCGGATAATCAATCTTCTTCGAGATCCGCTATAGAAACAGAGTTTGAGGTTCCTGAGCAATACAATCCTAAGGTTCCTCCAATTAGCCCAGGAGGTGAAGATTCTGGCTCTGGATACGAGGCAACGGAGTCAGATCCGTCTGGAAGTACTTCATCCGGTGAAGAATCTGAGATAGACAGACGAGCTCCCGATGAGATTCCTGGCGCGCTTGGAATAGATAAATTTTCTGATTCTTTGGCATCTAAGCTCGACGAGATAAAGCTTAAAAGAATCTGCTTGAGACACGGGATTCCTTGGGATGATGTCTTGACGCCCGGAAGCGAAGATAGACCCCATCTAGCTCCGGAAGGATATATGGCAATCAGTCGGACTATGTGCTTGGTAGGAGCTATCCCTCCGTTTCCTTCAATCGTCATCGAGACTCTAAAGCAGCTGGGTATTGCTTCGATGCAACTTCATCCGAACGCCTACGCATCTCTATACACCCTATATGTTGCATACGCGGAAATCCTACATGCCAAACTTAAGTTCAGAGATTTGACATTCTTCTTTCTTTTCAAGCACCGTTCTTCGGCGACTCCAAATTTCTCTTTCTTTGAATCGGTGGCGAATAGGAATGTTCTGTACGATGGATATAGCAATATAGGAGATCCTAAGTCTGATTGGTTTTATATAAGGAAACAGGCCGGATGCTCAAGAAGATGGCTTAAATCAAGTAAACTTCAAGCTTTTAACTGAATATCTTGTTCAAGAAGTCGAAGTATTAACATTCTTCCCCCTTTTCCTTTGTCTTAAACAGATCACATCTTCCCGAAAACGGAGGGTCCGCTATACAACAGTCGATTGTCCACCCTTCTACAAAGCAGATCCGACTTTCTAAGGATCAAAAAATGCATTACTGATGACAATCTTCATAAGCATCGTCTTCTGGATAGAAGATTTGGACTTGGCACTGGCGGCATACCTTATAAGTATGTGCCCCCAACGGAGGGAGAGGGAACTTCGCAAGCGGCAGAAACAACTAAGTTTCGTAAGAGTCCTTCTCCGATAGTCATCCAAGACGATGAGGATTTGAACATATACAGAGGGGATGAGGTCCACGGTGACGTGTCCAAGGAAATCCCGATTTCTACTCCAATCGAAACCGCTGCTCCCGATGATTTGACAGAAGAGCAGTTATTTGACGAACTAAATAAAATTCCTCTACCCGATGATGTATATACAGAGAAAGACTTTGAAGGGGGCCTTTCTTTCCTGCTTCCGAAGAGACCATCGCTCCAATTAGAGGACAAGAAACTGGTCAGATGAGCCTGGCTTCAGGCCTGGGTCTGTTAGGGGGAATTATATGGGATGCACACATCACACACACTATCTGACCCTGCACTCTTATATCGTGGGTATTCAAAGTTTTAATATGCTCTTTTCTTTTTTCCAGGAACGATGTCTCGCAGGAAATCTTACTCGTATCGTTCTCTTCGTGAGGGCACACCCAGTCTTCATCCGGGTGCTGAGCGTTCTCGCGGCCCTTCTCACAAGTCAACTTCCTCGCAACCTCGGTCTCCACCAAAGTCGACCTCTACCAGGCCTTCCAGTTATCCGGCAGTTCCTACAGGGGGAAAGAAACTTCCTAAAGAGTTGACTCCTCCAAAGAGTGCACCTTCCCACAGCCGGTCGTCCAAAAGGCATCACGAATCTAAAGATAGGGACAAGGATTCATCCAAAGAGACTGAAAAAGAGAGAAGTGACATCGTCCCTTCCAGCCAGCCAGAGTTGGCTGCCCCTGGGTCACGGGATTACATGCATGGTCCCGAGATTCAAGGTAGGCTGGAAAAACTGCGAGAACAGTTCCCAGACATATTCTTTGACCAGATGACATTTGTTCCAGCCTTGGAACCGGTCCCCAAGAACTGGGATAGCGAAGTTGTCGGACATATCCGCCACATTGCCAGGCAAAATGAGATGATGAAAAAACATGCGATTAACCTTTCAGATGTCATCCGATCGCTTGAAATAGAAGCACACAGATCTAAGGCGAAGCTTGAAAACAACGAAAGGGCCAGGACAAAAATGGAGAAGGACATTGAAGATGCTCAATCCCAGCTTGCTTTAGCACGGAGGGACGCTGAAAATTATAAGATTGAATTGGAGAATGCTAAGCAGCGCTTTCATTCGGAACTTGACTCCAATAGCCAAGAGAAAATGGCCTTAAAGAAGGAGGTTGAAGATTTAAAAATGGCCAACATCGAGTTGAAAATAGCACAAGGCCATTTTGAAGCTGAGAGAGCTGCTTGGGAGGCAGAAAAGGCAAATTTAAAAGAAAGTCTGGCTTTGGATAAAGCAGAAAAAGTGATTTTAAACGACCAGGTCTCGGACGCGGAGAGACGGGCAGCTCTCGCCGAGAAGAATGTCGAAAGTGCCATCGAATTGGCCACTGCTTATAACAACAAGCTCCTCGACAGAGAGAAGGAAAACGAGGGGTTTGAAGAGATGATTTTTGACTTCCTTGGCCAGGTTCTCAAAACTCGCAACATCTCATGGATCCCGGATTACCACGTTACTTTAGCCAATTTATGGGATGCCATTGTTGAGGGTGAAAAGCTTAGATTGGGGGTAAAAAAAATTGATGAGGATGAGTTGATGAAGAGCATCTTAAGGGATAATGAGCCTGAGGACCTAGCAGAGGGTCGTCGTCTGATTTTAGCGGAGATGGAAAAGGAGAAAGCCTTGGCTAAAGGTAAAAGCAAAATTGACGAAGGTTCAAGTTCAGGCGTGGAGCCCAAAACCTCCGGAGTTGAGGAGTACCATCCTGATGATCCGCTAATCTCTTTGGGCCTAACTCCCGTAGTTGTTGGAGCTCCTGCGACTATTCAAGAAGGAGGGTCTACGGAAGGTATCTCCTTTCTTTCTCCACAATTTGTCAAAGCAATTATGAATTGTCGTCGTTTGGTGGAACAACCAATTGAGTTAGTAACATGTGTTCCTCGTAATACAGGTGGCGAGCCCGTCGACAAGGGTGTTGACAAAGAAAAAGAGGCTGAGAAGGAGGCTGTCTCACAAGGTGCCGGTGCTGATATATCAAGACAGGCTGAGGTCACAACAGCAGAAAAAAGCGTCCCGGCACCTAGCACTGACGTTCCCAAAGATGCTGAGACCATCGAAGCCTTGAGAGACATGGATGGGCGCCATGTAGATGATGAAGAAGACATTATCGGCGGCAAAAAAGCCGACGACGATGACGATGAAACATTGGCCAGCCGAAAGGCTAGGCAGGAGACAGAGATGGCTTCGAAAAAGGTGGGAGATGAGGCTTTGGACGTAGTCCCTCTTGCAGAACTCGATCCCAAAACTGGGATGATTGTGAACATCCAGCCCAAATCTATCAGCCGACAGCTTCATTTTGCAAATCCTGATGACTTTCCAGCTTCCCTTTCTGATAGAAGGAAGAGAAAAGAGGTGGAAGAGGAATCTTCAGAAGAATCGGATGTTCCTCTTATTGACAAAAGGAAGAGGAAGAAAAGGGGATCCGTCTGATACCAACAAGGCGAAGCTGGAGAGGCAGAAGCAAGAGAAGAGGCCAAAGCGTAAATAGGATATTTGTTGTTTGTTGATATTTTGTCTTTAGGTTTTCCACTGGCCAGGAAGTGTAATTGTGAGACTGGCCCTCACTTTCCTTTCTAAGTTTTTTTTTTTACTTTGTTGGTCCGCAGTATATGAATGAAAGTTTATCTCTTTTTGCATCATTATGTACCTGTATTCAAATAAACTTTCCAAGTTTAGTCATAGGCCATCTAACAATAATTACAAATCAGTCAAACAAAAGATAGCCAAGAGAAAATTTTCATGCTACGTTGCTGTATTAAAGTTCAGTATATGTATACGAGTGTATGTGCCCCCCAATCAGTTGTTATCATAGCGTCTGACTGGGGTTTACTAAGGATTGATTAGTACTGTCGGCAGGTTGCCCCCTATTTCTGCATATGGGGGACTTAGGAGATTTCATGGGATAACAGTAGTTCAGTCGGCCCTTATTCCTTTAGCAGGGAATAAGTTCTTTCTCAGCGCTCAATCGGAGACGCTTTTATACTCTCTCTCTCTCTGGAGAGTTAGAGTTTGTGTTTAGCGACTCATTCACTCCCCGATCCCTCAGCGGGGAATGAGCTATTTCTCAGCGCTCAATCGGAGATGCTTTTATACTCTCTCTCTCTTTGGAGAGTTAGAGTTCGAGCTCAGCGATTCATTCGCTCCCCGATCCTTCAGCGGGGAAGGAGCTATTTCTCAGCGCTCAATCGGAGACGCTTTTATACTCTCTCTCTCTCTAGAGAGTTAGAGTTCGAGCTCAGCGATTCATTCGCTCCCTGATCCTTCAGCGGGGAAGGAGCTATTTCGCAGCGCTCAATCGGAGACGCTTTTATACTCTCTCTCTCTGGAGAGTTAGAGTTCAAGCTCAGCGATTCATTCGCTCCCCGATCCTTCAGCGGGGAAGGAGCTATTTCTCAGCGCTCAATCGGAGACGCTTTTATAGTCTCTCTCTCTCTGGAGAGTTAGAGTTATGGATCAAGCGGTCTGCAATCATGCATGCTCATCAAACTCGTCCTAGGTTTACATTTTAATCCAAGCTCCGAGAATTAAAACCAGTCGGACAAGCAGTTGGAGCATTTGCCAAGGCTTTGAGTTTCTCCGAACAGTTCATAGGAGGAATGGTTGGCACCAGACTTCGGGTACCTGCATTATTCACACCGATTTCCATAAAAATAAACAGGTAGATAAATAAAGATGTAATAAAGGCAAATGACACACAGTATTTTTATAGTGGTTCGGTCGAATCATGACCTACGTCCACTTTATAATTTTTTGCTTCAAAGAATCAAACTATTCTAGGCTAGTCGTGCCTTATGCATGATTTTCAATAAAGCAAAAGAATAGATTTGAAATTTTCATGTTAAGTACGGCCGTAAATGTTGGGCATTCCACACTCTGGGGATTTCCCTTCCATCTACAGTTGCCAGCTTGAAGGTTCCATTATCAAGCTTACTCAGAATGGAGTACGGTCCTTCCCACTTCGCTCCCATATGAGTTGGGGGTGGAAAGACACGTTTCAGAACCAAGTCTCTGGGTTCCCAGGTTCGTGCTCGAACCTTTTTGTTGTAATATTGAGCAATCTGTTGCTTGCATCTCAAGGCGCGCAGGTCCGCCTCATCCCTCTTTTCTTCGATCATATCTAGGGACTCAAGGAGTAATTCATTATTAGTCATTGGATTATAGTAAGTCATCCGGTGAGAAGGTACCTTTATCTCAACCGGGATGACTGCTTCCGTTCCAAAGGCAAGGGAGAACGGGGTATGTCCTGTTGCCGACTTATATGTTGTCTTGTAGGCCCATAATGCCAGGGGTAATTCATCAGCCCACATGGCTCTAGCCCGCTTCAGTCTTCTTTTCAGAATAGACTTAATAACTTTATTCGCCGCTTCGACTTGTCCGTTTGATTACGGGTGCGCCACAGAGGTGTATCGATTTTCAATGTGGTATTTTTGGCAGAAACTTCGGAATTGAGCACTATCGAACTGAGTTCCGTTATCCGTTATTACAATCTTTGGAATCCCAAATCGACAGATGATGTTTCTCACGATAAAGTTGATCACTCGTTTGGTTGTGATCGTAGTTAGTGGCTCTGCCTCGACCCACTTAGTAAAATAATCCACGGCCACAATGGCGAACTTTGCTCCGCCCCTTGCTATGGGGAGACTTCCAATGATATCAATTCCCCACATAGCGAAAGGCCATGGGCTCATCATTGTTTTTAACTGATTAGGAGGTGCTCTAGGTATCTTCGAAAATCTCTGGCACGCATCACATCGTCGTGTGTATCTCGCTGCATCCTTGTTTATGGTAGGCCAGAAATAACCATGCCGCAAAACCTTTTTTGCCAAAGTTTACCCTCCAGTGTGGTCACCGCATTCGCCTTCGTGAACCTCTTGCAGTACACGCTTGATGTCGTCGTGGGCTATACACCGGAGGAGGGGCATCGAAAACCCTTGTCTGTAAAGAACTCCGCCTTGCAGAACGTATCGGGCGGCTTTACGATTCACTTAGCGCCTCTCGCTTTTCTTGGTCGGAAGCGCTCCGTTCATCAGAAAATTCTTTAGAGGGGTCATCCAGGACTCCCTTTCTGGTTCCGCCTCTAGCACTGGGTCAATTTCCATCTGATCTATGCTAGGGGACCGAAGTACTTCAACGGGGGCTAGCCCGGTCACTTCAGGATCGTCGGAACTAGCCATCTTTGCCAACTTATCTGCCTGCTGATTCTCCGAACGCGGAATATGAGATATGCTGTAGTGATCAAAATCGTTCAGCAACTCTTTTACTTTCTTTAAGTATAGAATCAATCTTGCACTTTTAGCTTGGAATTTTCCAGTAACTAGGTTTACAACTAACTTGGAATCGCAGAAGATGTTCAGCTTTGTGACCTCTAATTCCTTTGCGATCCTCAATCCGGCTATCAGAGCTTCATATTCGGAATCGTTGTTAGTGTCATGAAACTCCATCCGGATTACATAGGTTATCACTCGTTTCTTGGGGGTTTCAAGCACTATTCCAGCGCCAGATCTTTCGTCATTCCTAGCGCCATCAGTATACAATCCCCAGGCATTGGGATCGAAAAGTAACTCTGAAGGATCAGCTTCTTCATTTGCTATATCTTCCTCAGGGACGGTGAACTCTGCTATGAAATCAGCTATTACTTGCCCCCGAATTGACCGACGGGGCTGAAAGTTCAAATCAAATTGACTTAACTCGATATTCCATTTGAGTAATCTTCCAGACGCCTCTGGTCTCTGTAGGACTTGCTTGAGCGGATGATCAGTGTATACGGTAATAGGATGCGCCTGAAAATAATGTCGAAGATTTCTAGAGGCGATCAATAAACTATACGCCAACTTTTCTATCCTTGGATAATTACGCTCTACTGCCGTCAATTTTTTACTCACGTAATATACAGGTCTTTGGACCTTATCCTCTTCTCTTACCAACGCTGAGCTGATCGCATGGGATGACACTGCCAAATACACAAATAAGTCCTCGTGATCCATTGGCTTAGATAATATCGGAGGTTTCTCCAGGTGCCTGAGCAAATTCTGAAACGCTTCTACGCAGTCGGGTGTCCATTTGAAGTGGCGTTTCCCTCGCTTAATTAATTCGAAGAATGGAATGCACTTATCCGTAGCCCTGGAGATAAATCTGCTTAGTGCAGCCACTTTTCCGGCAAGGCTTTGCACATCCCTAATCTGCCTAGGTTCCTGAATGTCTCTGATTGCCGCGATCTGGTCTGGATTAATCTCAATACCACGGGAACTGACGATGAATCCTAAGAATTTCCCGGAGGCAACACCGAATGAACATTTGGTTGGGTTGAGTTTCATTCCGTACTTTCGAAGAATGCTGAACATCTCTGCCAAGTCAATTGTGTGTTGGGAAGATTGCTTGGACTTTACTAACATATCGTCGACGTATACTTCCATTGTTTTCCCGATCTGGTTATAAAACATTCTGTTGACTAAACGTTGATATGTAGCGCCCGCATTCTTTAAGCCAAAGGGCATCACCACATAACAATATAATCCCAGATCCATGATAAAACTAGTGTGTTCTTGATCTGGAACATGCATTGGAATCTGGTTATATCCTGAATAAGCGTCCATGAATGAGAGAAGTTCGTGACCCGCCGTCGAGTCTACCAACTGATCAATCCGGGGCAACGGGAAACTATCTTTTGGACAGGCTTTGTTCAAATCCGAGAAGTCGATACACGTTCGCCACTTCCCGTTGGCCTTCTTTACCAGGACTGGATTCGAAATCCAGTCTGGGTAGGTCGAGTCTCTAATAAATCCATTACTCTTTAGTTTCCCAACTTCTTCTTTCAAGGCAGCGGACCTCTCTGGGCCCAACATTCGCCTTTTTTGCTTTACCGGAGGATGTTTAGGGTCAATGCTTAAGGAATGGCTCATGATTGATGGGGATATCCCACACATGTCCGCGTGGGTCCAAGCAAACACATCCAAGTTGTTTTTTAAGAAATCCGTCAATTCTTTAGCGAGATTCGGGTTTAACTGGGATCCAATCTTAAGGACCTTCTCTGGGTCGCTATCATCGATCGGTACATCCACAGTTGTCTCGTTGGGAGTTTCCATTCTGCCCCCGGGTTCTTGATCCTCTCTGGGATCTATATCCTCGGGCATCTCTCTGGGCGACTCTCCAACGACTATCCTCTTTGGTTGCTATAAGGTCTCCGCCCCCGTTGGGGGAGAAGCGCCATTAGTATAAATATCCCCTCCATTGCGAAGTAACTTTAGTTCAGCAACGTAACATGCCCGCGCAGTGACCTGATCCCCTCTGACGATTCCAATGCCAGCTTCTGTGGGGAATTTCAATAATAAGCACCAGGGGGCTATACAGGCTCTAAACTTTGCGAGGGCCGGTCGGCCCAAGAAAGCATTGTAGAGGGATTCAACATCCAAAACCACAAAGGGAAGGATTCTCACTCTCTGGCGTTCTCCTTCCCCAAGTGTAACTGGTAACTCTACATAACCCATTGGAGCAGTGGATGCTCCGTTAAATCCACGAATCCATCCTTGACAGGGCTTCAAGTCTTTTATTTCGAGGTTCATCTGGTCAAATGTCTTTTTGAAAAGAATATTGATGGAGCTCCCGTTGTCCACTAGAACCTTATAAACAGTGGCTGGTCCAATAGGTACTGTAATTACAAATGGATCTTCAGTTGGAGCATGGACTCCAATGCTTTCTCGTTCTCGGAAAACGACATCATCGGTCATCATCTTTTGCTGCTTCACCGGAATACTGTCCTCGGGGTTGCTACATTCCCCTACCTCGAGGTGTTGTTTGGCTGCATTGACGTATTGATCCAATGCCTTGGAACTATGCCCGACGAGATAAAGTCCTCCGATTACGGTATTGATAACAATATTCTTTCCTTTTTGCTGGGCAGCCGGCCTAGCAGCAAGTTGATTCTGATTCTGATTCGGGGCCTGCACTGCTTGCCCCCTGTCTCTGGGCGTTACTCTGTATTCATCTAACTTTCCTTCTCGAAGCAGCCTTTCGACTACATCTCTTAGGTGACGACATTCATTTGTCGAATGGCCATGAATCTGATGAAAGAGACAAAACTTCCCTGTTTCACGCTCTTTCTCTGTTGACTCTCTGGGAGGTGGCCTCTTATTCTGGAGGACTTCATACGCATCCATGAAGATAATTCCAAAGTATCATTTATTGGTGTATAACTTTCAAAGGCCCTGGGACGAGTCCTTCTCTGGGAGTCGTTCCCTCGGTTCCTCTTCCGGTTGTTGCCGTTTCCATTATTATTGTTGTTACCCGGCTGACGACCTCCCTGATTCTGGTTTCCGACATTAACCTCAACTTTCCCCGAGCTGTCTCATGTCTGTTTAATGGCGACATTGCTCTGGATTTCCTCCTTATCAGTTGTTTTTGCCTTTCGGTTAGCATATACTTCTTCCCGTCGTAAGTATACGCTAGCCTTCTCGTAGAATAATTCTCTAGTATGGGGTGGCTTGCCTGCTAGGTATCTCCCGAATTCAGTGTCTTTATCTACTCCATCAATCAATGCTGCAACAACGGTTGGTTCATGGGGATCTTTAACTTCAGTAGCGGCCAGATTGAAACGGTCTAGGTACACCTTCAAACTCTCGCCTGGTCGCTGCTTGACGAGGAACAAGTCAATCACACTTTTTGTTTTCTGTGCATAGATACGGAATTGTTCTACGAACTTCTCGCTTAACTCCCTGAAGCTAGAAATCGATCTTGCTGGCAAGCGAGTGAACCATAGCAGTGCTACATCCTCTAAGAATATGGGAAACGCTCTACACTTGACAGCGTCAGAAGCTGTTGCAGCGGTCATGGACCAAGAATATCTCATCAGATGCTGGACGGGATCAGACCTGCCCGCGTATCGGTTCATCTGTGGCATGTTGAAACGCCTCGGGAAAGTCGCATCCAAAATGTCATCAGTGAAAGGGGTATGACTGCGGTCAATTCCCCAATCTTCGTTCCGTTGTCCACGGCTATCTACCAGAATTTGATGGATCATGGCTGCAACATTTGCATTGGTTAGCAGAGGTTCAGGGTCAGTGCCTCTGGTTCGGCGGGGTTCTCTAATTTCTCTTCCGGGAGCAGTCACAAAATCCGGGGCTCGGATAGGGCTTCGTTGCCCCCTGTTACCATGAGCATGTGCGCGGCGACGGGGCTGAGGAAGTCTGTTATGCACAAGACTGTCCACATCTCGAGTCCTGGGAGTTGTGGCTTGATCGTTGATATTACGGTTTGAAGGCCCCGCCACCAGGGCTTCTTCTTCTCGCGATGGCAGGGTTCCGAACCAAAGCTGCTCTATGTTTTCGGATCTCTCATATGGTCGTCGCGGAGGTCTTGGCGATTCCTCAGACGAAGAAGAATATCCCGGAGTGGGTGAACGAATCGGCGGCGTTCTTTGCGTTGCGAGTTCATCAAGCCTTCTATCAATAGCAGTCAAATTTTGTCGCAGGACGGAACTTTCCTGCCTTTGGGCAACCAATTCATCAAACAATCTATCCCACATTTCGGAGAAGCGAGAGAGATCCCCCTCAGTGACGGGAGCAGCAAGATCATAATGATCATCATCACTTTCTCTTATGTGCAAAGAGCTTGAGCCGGGTAGAGCGGAGGGGCCAGGACGGTAGGAGCGAGCCATAGGCTCCTTTCCAGGTCGAGTTGTAGTTTGATCATCAATTCGAATCACTGTGGTTCGAGGATGGCGACTCGCAACGCCCCCCTGAGATCGGTTCATGTTCGCGGTGCGTGGAGGGTGCGAGGCGTTGACTCGGGATCGAGTAACAACCCCTTCAGCGGTCTGGATCGCCTCGTTCTCGTCGACTCGGAGCGTGGTGTCTTCATCGGATCGGTTCGCCCCCTGCGCTCCGCGATCCAGAGTTTCTTCATTGCCCAGCTCGTGCACACTCTCTTCGATTGTTTCATTGGTTTGCGAAGCTCGTGCTTCCTTAGATCTTTTTCCAGCCATGATATCTGAATCGCTGGAATCTTCAAAGAACTGAATAGTGGAACTTTAGGACTGATTTCTCAGTGAAAGCACCAAAATGTTAGATCAAAATTTGGACCTAACACCCAAATTGTTCTGAATGTTATAGAGTTTCAAATGAAGAATGAGGAAAAGGAAAATAACACACGGAATTTATAGTGGTTCGGCGTTAACGAGCCTACGTCCACTTTATATATTATTGATTATACTTTGAAAACTAATACAATCAAGGATTTCTCTCAATACTCTAGTATTTTGACAATAATGGCGTATTCTGCACTGAATATTGCCAAAAAGATCCCTAAAAAATGCCAAGCTCTGGGCTATTTATAGCTGATTTTGTCAGGCGGGTCGTGGTAACACGTGGCACGAATCCCGAGAACATCGGATCGCATCGCCTCCGTTGAAGAAATAGTCAAATTAGCCGTTGTGGACAGGTGTCGCGATCTCCTTGAAAATCGGATCGTGCAGATGGGGAGAATCGGTCAGAATGACAGTTAGGGACACGTGTCGCTAGATCCGTGCATCTCGGATCGCTGAAGACTAGCTCACGCTTGAACGGGTCAGAGGGTTCGCCATGCATCAGGGGATCGGATCGATCAATACTGGGCAACAACATATGCATGATCGGATCGCATAGAGGTGTCGTTTCGCTGATGAAATGGGGGCGATCCAACGAGATGCGATCCGATGGTGGGCGAGTCGATAGTGTGCGATCAGTTGTCAGGCGAGTCGATGATGCGATCCATTCCTTCATATTCTTAGAGAACGTGGTTTCATGCTTTACTCTTATGAATGATCCTGGGTGGCTTGGTCAAAAAGCGAGCCAACAATCTCAAATCTCAATATCTAACAAATCATAATACGTCATAATATTTGAACACATTTCACAGATTAGAAGATGGATTGATAGGCTGGTTTTTATACTCAGAGGAGAATTTCAAATTTATTTCTATTTTTAGCACTCTATTTCTTTTTTTCTTTTTTTATTTAAGAGCACACTGACCATGCATAACCAGAGCTTAGATTTTTAAATGAGATCAGTCGCAGCTTAAATTATAAGATGTCTCATAACCATGCATAACCAGAGCTTGGATTTTTAAATGAGGTTAGAGACACTCCTATATATTAATTATATTTTTATTATTTTCAGCTATATAAAGGAAAAAAAAACTCCTCGGTATATGAAACCAACATGGATGATAGAACTGTGGTAGGTACAGAAATGGACTATGAAATAAATTTCTAAATTAATTATATTATGAAATAAGCTCGACTGTACCGAAATTATTGAAAATTTTCAATTATCACTAATTCTGAATAATAATATATTCCCATTTCTATCACACATAATTTTCACTGTTTTAAAACAAGATGATTAAAAAAACTCTCCACATTTATATAAAAAAAATGATGGATGGCAGAATGATAATAGGTAATGAAGATGGTCGTGAAATAATTGCCAGTTCAAAGATATTATAATAAACGTTCAACCATCATGAAAAAATTTAAATCAAATCCTCTCTTGTTATGAAATATACTGTAGTCACAATTTCAAATTCTGATAATATGTTTTGATGAATTATAGATACAGTTCAATTCGGATATTGATTTCAATTTCTGAATGAATAATCAATAAATAATTTTAAAATTGAAAATCAATTACAAGAGAAAATTAAACAGATTTAAAAAAAATGAATCTATACAGGGTGATAATTGAAAAAACAGATGAGTGAAAAAGGCTGATACCAATTGTAGTCTCCTTTATTGAGGTATTTAATTACACCCTGATGGACTATCATGGACATCTCAGACCAAAGAAATTTAAACACAAACCCAGCCAGACAAATTTAGCACATTTATTAGTATAAGAAAAAAAATGTATGGATCTATAGAAGGTGAGAATTTGAATCTCAGTACAGATGGGTGAGACAAATATAAGGCGCTTCTGATACCACTTGGTGTCTCTATTTACGAGGAATTTTAACATGATACTGAACAAGAATGTCATAGACAAAAGAATTATTAAGTACCAAGCCCAAACAGACGAGATAATAGATTATGCAATGTATCAAAGCAGCAAGCATGTGATTCCAGAACAAACATTTTTCAAAACAATATCAGAGCAACAAAGAACATAGTTTCAAATCATACTTGTCAAGATGATAGCCACATATGATGATTCATGATCTAATGATTAAAATACTGTTTACTTGAAATCATTTGAGGAATATGAAAATATCAGAATTTAATGAATCAATCACACCAGATTATAAATTTTTTATTTGAGATATGTGTGAGATTCAATAAATCAATAATTTCAAATGATTTTAAATAAACAAATAATTAAATCAGATAATCATGAAATAAGAGTGAATTTCAAGACCAGATTTTCAAAGGAATTTTTCACAACAATTTCTAAGGATAATTTCAGATCATTTACATCAAATAATTAAGAGATATTCATGATCTATAAATAAATAATTTATCTGAAATCACTTGAATCAATGTCAAGTTTGAGATATAATGAATTATTCACACAAGATTAGTAATTTCAATTTTAGGAGGTGTGTTATATTCAAAATATCAGGGATTTCAAATGATTTCAAACAAATAATTTTCAACAAAAAATGATCATGAGTATAAGATGGATTTCTAGATGTATCACTGATTCAAGATGAATCAAAAATATTCAAACCAATCTGAACAATTCTGAAATTATCACAACTGACAAATAATAGAGTGCTATAATGAGTATAAATTTTCAAGTCCGTTCTAAACTGAATTAGAAGAAACTCAGAATAGCAGAGATGTGTGATATTTCAATAATATTTCAGATCTTAAAAAATTATAATTCATATCAACAGTGTTCAAGATATAAGAAGAATATGTTAACACTGTTAGGAATTCAGAAAACGGAAGGTGAGCTTCAAAAAACAATTGCAGATATATACAAGTTTAAATTCAAGATCTGGAAAAGATTAACAATATCATACTTTCAGTAAAGCAAATTTCCAGATAGTCAAGAGTTCTGCAACTGGACGTTAAGGAATCCCAAGAGAAAGGAAATATGGCAGTGACAAGTTAAACCAAAAAATAAAAAATAAACAGAAGAGACAGAAGGAGATAGATGAAGAAATAAACAAGAAAATTAAAAAGATATTTACAAAGATGAGTTCAGAGATCATACCTGAGATCAGTGTAAACCATAATCTCTGACTCAACTAGTTTGGCTAAAGGAACTGAAAGTGATTCAATGATATGAAGCAGTTTGAAGCCAGTTTCTCTTTCTGCACAGCAGTTCCTCAGCCTCCTTCGGTACCTAACAGTTTATAGAATCGAGTGGTCTAACAAAGTTTGTAAAACCACTTACAGTTGTATTCATATGTTTTGGCACCCAGACTTGTTTATATAACAAACCATTAGAATTAACTTTCATACCCTTAGGAACCCAAATCTGTTTGAACTTGACAAAGCCTGTTTTATTTTTAGGGATCCAAGAATGTTTAAATGGTTTATTATAAAACGATTTCTCATTACTATTTTGATTCAAAAATCCTTTGAAATCTTCAGAGTTCAAATTTTCAAAGGAGTTCTTTTTAAAGCAGTTTGAGAAATTTTTCAAAACATTTGAATTTTGTTTTCCAAAAACATCATTTTTCCCAAAGCCAAGACAAGATTTATTTCCAATAGAAACTTGGTTTTGTAACAGCATATTCAACGATTTTTTCCCCATTATAAAATTTATCCAAAATTGATTCTAATCATTGAATTTTTGATTTTAGATCGCTATTTTCTTTTAGTAAATTTGAGCAATTATTTATAGCGATCTTCTGTTCAGCATTGGACTGTTTCAAAACCAAATTCTCGTTTTCAAGCGATTTAATTTTGACTTGGGATTTAGAAATTTCAAGTTCAAAATGATTTTGCTTTTCAGATTCAAGTTCGTTGAATTTTTCAATCTCAATTTCAAGCTCTTTTAAAATCGAATCACTTTTCAACAAATTTTCTTTTTCAGCAATTTCAAATTTGTAATTTATACCAGTTTTAAAAACTTCACATTCCTTTTGTAGAAGATTGTTCAAATTTGATAACTCAATCTTGTTTGCTTTTAAGATCAAAATTTCATCTTCAAACTTTTGAATATTTTTATTGAGATGAACAACATTGGTTTTCAATTTCAAACAATTTTTACAATCTGAACCTGAAAGGTTTTTAAAATATTCAAGTTGTGATTCCGGAACATTAATTTTGCTGGTCAACTCAAAATTCCTAGATTTTAGAGTTTTGTTTTTAGATTTGAGTTTATCAACAGTTTAGTTAAATCAACACACATATAAACCAAATCTTCGTATGAGAAAGTTTCAACTTCAGCATCCGTTGATTCTCCATCATCTGATCCTTCTGAATTCTCATTTGTAAATCCTGTTAAACAGAATTCTGAATCTGAGTTGACAATCTGGGGTTTTGAGCTGTTGTTAGATTTTCCATACTTCGTATTGAGAGTATCCCAGATTTCCTGTGTAGATAAACAATGGCAGATAAGATTAAACTGATCAGTACTAAGATAATCAAATATAATTTTCATAGCACGGGTATTGAAAGTAATATCTACACTATCAAATCCATGGATAACAACATTCCAACATTTAATATTAACAGATTTTAAATAAAATTCCATTTTGGATCTCCAGTTTAAAAAATCTGTTCCATTGAAAATAGTTGGAGATGAACTGGACTGACTCTCTATCAACTGACAACTTGGAATCATCATTGCTCTAGAGTTAACCGAATACCTGCTCTGATACCACTTGTTGGATCTAGATTAACCCTAGAGGGGGGTGAATAGGGTTTATCACAGTTTTTAAACTGAATTGAAAAACTGACAGGATATTAAAATAATAAATAGATCACAAAATGCAGTAGAAATAAAAGTGTAGAAAATAAATCACACACAGATATACCCAGCTTCGGCAAAACCCTGCCTACTCTTGCATTCCTAAGGTTTCTACTAGGTGTTATAAACAGATCCCGCATACAAGACCATGTACACTCGCAGCGCCTGCTCCTCTCCTAACCCTACGCTCAAAACCCTAGACTTACTGATATCCCCTCGATCAGATTTCCCGAATTACAAACCCTGTAACTCGTAACCTTAGAATTTACAGACTCTAGTGGACTGCCAGTCAACACCCTGACTGGAACTCTAGAATTTTACAGACTTCTAGAAAAACTGTTCAGAATTGTTTACAGAAGAAAAATTAAAAACAAAACAAAATTAAATAAACAAAGAAAACCCTAGGAGTTTAAATATAAGGGGTCATCCCCTTTTAAAACTATGTTGGTCAACCGCTTTCAAAGTTGATGCACTCTCTTCGTTTTAGCCCGATCTTTTTCTTTATTTCTCTGGGAAACAAAAATGGCGGCCTCCCTAGGGTTAGCTGGAAAAAAATCCCCAAATCGATTCTGATTGCTGAATTGAGATGAAGTGGTGTCCACGGTTTCTTTGAAGCTTCTAGTTCCTTGCTCGATCGATTTGGAAGTTGATTTAATCCCCTGGAAAAAATCGTGAGTTTCTCTGAACCTTATTTTTCGTGTATGCTTTTTGTTGCTTGTGGATTCGATCCATTTTGCCAATGATGTAATAGGTGATGTTTATAGGATTTTAAAATCTTAATTAGCTCTGATTTCCTCATATGTGACTTGAGATGATTTGGCTGATTATTGGTTGCTTTCCCCTTTTGAAAACCCTCGATTTGAATGATGGATCTGGACCTTTGAATGAATTTAAATTGCTTGGTTATTTCCCTGATTTTGCTCGGCTTGATTTGTGGTTTGCTCTTTTGAAAAAGCTCGATTTAAAACCTTGAATGATTTTATCAAATCTGGAAAATGTCCATGATTTCCTCTTTTGGATTGTGCGTGAATTTGTGTAAGCTTCCAATTTAAACTGATCGGCATTGAGATTGCTTTTAATTTGTTGAGATATTCTGGAACTTTATTTGAGGCTCTCTTGCATGATTGTAGTTTGTTACCTTGATTGAATTCACCATTGACACTCTTTTGAAAATAAAAACATTCGGCTTTGGCAATTCTGGAAATACTTCACAAGACTTGCCAGAAATGAATTCTTGATTAGATTTTAATTTCACTCATTTCTGGAATGCAAATTTTCTTGGACCATCCAGAAAACGATTGGATCATTGCTTGAAAAAAAACTTGCCATATATTGTTCATTGCATTCAAAAAAACTTTGCTGCACTTACCCAAATTGCTTTATAATTCCCTTTAAAAAAAAATCCTGCTGTGGTTTTGGTCTTCAAAAAAATTCCTGCATATTTGCAGTGTTTACTCTTGCATGATTTAAAAAACTTTCCTGATTTCCAGTATGCAGTTTTTGCTTTGCCATATCTGGAAATATTTTATGATGATTTGTTGTCACTTTCTTCATTTGCTTGTCCACTTGTGGTTCACTGTGTACCTTGTGAATGTAGCTCCCTTGAACTTAGTCTTGATTATCTTCATACACCATGCCGAACTTATTTGTTGCACTTTGATCCCATACTGATTTTGCTCATGCTATTCTGGGCTGAGCCATACTGAGATGTCACACCACTTTGTGCACATATAGCTGCACCATCTCTTAGCTGGTTCAACTAGCTTTACCTGTATATGTATGTTGTGCTTGTATGAACCATATTTGCATACTGTTTCATGCTTTGTCACCTTGGCCTTGTCTAGCTTATGCTTGTCTGAACCTGTAGCACTTGTGCTTGCCCCTCTTGCATTGAATTTATTTTGTATCATGAATCTTGTCTGACTTGACCATGGCAGTGTGTCTTGTTCTCGACTCCATGTTGTTTTTAACATTTGTTGTGTTGCTAGTCCACATGCTTGATTTTCATTGTTGTTTGGCTCCATATCATTGACGTTGTGAACTCGACCATTAATGCTTGCTATGTGTATTTGCTCGACCAAGTTATGTTTGACTTGTACTCAAATCTACATTAAGAACTTGGTGTTGCACCTCTGGTTGACCTGAACCACTTTATTCGTGTTCTTGAACCTGTTTGTGGCATGTACTTGTACATTGACCTGAGCTTGTTGCACCATTGTATAGCATTGCTTTTTATGTTGGCTTGACCATACATGCTTGCTAAACTTTTGCAAACTGATTTGCATTGTGCACTAAGTCGAGATGGTCCGCGTGGCTACTCCTCAGTTGCACACTGTATTGGCGTGGCAATGCACACGTGTATATATATACACGTGTATATATGCAGCCATATAGGAATTTTCCTGTCCCTGTACATATACAAACTGTCTACCTAGACACAGATGAATCAGATCAAGTCATGAAAAATGATGAGAAACACACCAGAAAACTGAGGCAAAAAATTATCCTTTTTTTTAATTTATATTTGCATGAGTACAGTTTTTATTTCTATTGCAGTGTACTGTGTGTGTGTGTTTCATGTGACAGATAAGCATGAAGATGATGATTGGACTGACAGACAATAGTGAGCTGGACTGACAGTGAAGACTGTGAAGACAGAAGACAAAAGACAGTTTTATCAGCTTTTAACTGAAAATGAGAATGTACCTGAGTGAATGTATACTGAGTGTGAGTGTTGTAAATGAAAATGTATTGAATGTATGAAGATTGTACCGATATGAAAAGTAACAGTGGAGTGTACAAATAGTGGAGTTGTAAAAGTTGTACTGTTTGAATATTGAAATAAAATATTCTATTTAAATAAAATACTGTATTAATATTTGAATTTCTGTACAATCGTATTTTATTTAAATATAAATATTATATTCCAGTCTGTGATGTATATATGAAACAGTACAGTAACAAACACATTTATAATATAAATATATTTGTTTGTTATCATTAAGCAAAAATCATATAATTGTGTATACAACACCGTTATATACAAATAATTTTCAACAAAAAATGATCATGAGTATAAGATGGATTTCTAGATGTATCACTGATTCAAGATGAATCAAAAATATTCAAACCAATCTGAACAATTCTGAAATTATCACAACTGACAAATAATAGAGTGCTATAATGAGTATAAATTTTCAAGTCCGTTCTAAACTGAATTAGAAGAAACTCAGAATAGCAGAGATGTGTGATATTTCAATAATATTTCAGATCTTAAAAAATTATAATTCATATCAACAGTGTTCAAGATATAAGAAGAATATGTTAACACTGTTAGGAATTCAGAAAACGGAAGGTGAGCTTCAAAAAACAATTGCAGATATATACAAGTTTAAATTCAAGATCTGGAAAAGATTAACAATATCATACTTTCAGTAAAGCAAATTTCCAGATAGTCAAGAGTTCTGCAACTGGACGTTAAGGAATCCCAAGAGAAAGGAAATATGGCAGTGACAAGTTAAACCAAAAAATAAAAAATAAACAGAAGAGACAGAAGGAGATAGATGAAGAAATAAACAAGAAAATTAAAAATATATTTACAAAGATGAGTTCAGAGATCATACCTGAGATCAGTGTAAACCATAATCTCTGACTCAACTAGTTTGGCTAAAGGAACTAAAAGTGATTCAATGATATGAAGCAGTTTGAAGCCAGTTTCTCTTTCTGCACAGCAGTTCCTCAGCCTCCTTCGGTACCTAACAGTTTATAGAATCGAGTGGTCTAACAAAGTTTGTAAAACCACTTACAGTTGTATTCATATGTTTTGGTACCCAGACTTGTTTATATAACAAACCATTAGAATTAACTTTCATACCCTTAGGAACCCAAATCTGTTTGAACTTGACAAAGCCTGTTTTATTTTTAGGGATCCAAGAATGTTTAAATGGTTTATTATAAAACGATTTCTCATTAGTATTTTGATTCAAAAATCCTTTGAAATCTTCAGAGTTCAAATTTTCAAAGGAGTTCTTTTTAAAGCAGTTTGAAAAAAATTTCAAAACATTTGAATTTTGTTTTCCAAAAACATCATTTTTCCCAAAGCCAAGACAAGATTTATTTCCAATAGAAACTTGGTTTTGTAACAGCATATTCAACGATTTTTCCCCATTATAAAATTTATCCAAAATTGATTCTAATCGTTGAATTTTTGATTTTAGATCGCTATTTTCTTTTAGTAAATTTGAGCAATTATTTATAGCGATCTTCTGTTCAGCATTGGACTGTTTCAAAACCAAATTCTCGTTTTCAAGCGATTTAATTTTGACTTGGGATTTAGAAATTTCAAGTTCAAAATGATTTTGCTTTTCAGATTCAAGTTCGTTGAATTTTTCAATCTCAATTTCAAGCTCTTTTAAAATCGAATCACTTTTCAACAAATTTTCTTTTTCAGCAATTTCAAATTTGTAATTTATACCAGTTTTAAAAACTTCACATTCCTTTTGTAGAAGATTGTTCAAATTTGATAACTCAATCTTGTTTGCTTTTAAGATCAAAATTTCATCTTCAAACTTTTGAATATTTTTATTGAGATGAACAAAATTGGTTTTCAATTTCAAACAATTTTTACAATCTGAACCTGAAAGGTTTTTAAAATATTCAAGTTGTGATTCCGAAACTTTAATTTTGCTGGTCAACTCAAAATTCCTAGATTTTAGAGTTTTGTTTTTAGATTTGAGTTTATCAACAGATTTAGTTAAATCAACACACATATAAACCAAATCTTCGTATGAGAAAGTTTCAACTTCAGCATCCGTTGATTCTCCATCATCTGATCCTTCTGAATTCTCATTTGTAAATCCTATTAAACAGAATTCTGAATCTGAGTTGACAATCTGGGGTTTTGAGCGGTTGTTAGATTTTCCATACTTCGTATTGAGTGTATCCCAGATTTCCTGTGCAGATAAACAATGGCAGATAAGATTAAACTGATCAGTACTAAGATAATCAAATATAATTTTCATAGCACGGGTATTGAAAGTAATATCTACACTATCAAATCCATGGATAACAACATTCCAACATTTATTATTAACAAATTTTAAATAAAATTCCATTTTGGATCTCCAGTTTAAAAAATCTGTTCCATTGAAAATAGTTGGAGATGAACTGGACTGACTCTCTATCAACTGACAACTAGGAATCATCATTACTCTAGAGTTAACCGAATACCTGCTCTGATACCACTTGTTGGATCTAGATTAACCCTAGAGGGGGGTGAATAGGGTTTATCACAGTTTTTAAACTGAATTGAAAAACTGACAGGATATTAAAATAATAAATAGATCACAAAATGCAGCAGAAATAAAAGTGTAGAAAATAAATCACACACAGATATACCCAGCTTCGGCAAAACCCTGCCTACTCTTGCATTCCTAAGGTTTCTACTAGGTGTTATAAACAGATCCCGCATACAAGACCATGTACACTCGCAGCGCCTGCTCCACTCCTAACCCTACGCTCAAAACCCTAGACTTACTGATATCCCCTCGATCAGATTTCCTAAATTACAAACCCTATAACTCGTAACCCTAGAATTTACAGACTCTAGTGGACTGCCAGTCAACACCCTGACTGGAACTCTAGAATTTTACAGACTTCTAGAAAAACTGTTCAGAATTGTTTACAGAAGAAAAATTAAAAACAAAACAAAATTAAATAAACGAAGAAAACCCTAGGTGTTTAAATATAAGGGGTCATCCCCTTTTAAAACTATGTTGGTCGACCGCTTTCAAAGTTGATGCACTCTCTTCGTTTTAGCCCGATCTTTTTCTTTATTTCTCTGGGAAACAAAAATGGCGGCCTCCCTAGGGTTAGCTAAAAAAAATCCCCAAATCGATTCTGATTGCTGAATTGAGATGAAGTGGTGTCCAAGGTTTCTTTGAAGCTTCTAGTTCCTTGCTCGATCGATTTGGAAGTTGATTTAATCCCCTGGAAAAAATCGTGAGTTTCTCTGAACCTTATTTTTCGTGTATGCTTTTTGTTGCTTGTGGATTCGATCCATTTTGCCAATGATGTAATAGGTGATGTTTATAGGATTTTAAAATCTTAATTAGCTCTGATTTCCTCATATGTGACTTTAGATGATTTGGCTGATTATTGGTTGCTTTCCCCTTTTGAAAACCCTCGATTTGAATGATGGATCTGGACCTTTGAATGAATTTAAATAGCTTGGTTATTTCCCTGATTTTGCTCGGCTTGATTTGTGGTTTCCTCTTTTGAAAAAGCTCGATTTAAAACCTTGAATGATTTTATCAAATCTGGAAAATGTCCATGATTTCCTCTTTTGGATTGTGCGTGAATTTGTGTAAGCTTCCAATTTAAACTGATCGGCATTGAGATTGCTTTTAATTTGTTGAGATATTCTGGAACTTTATTTGAGGCTCTCTTGCATGATTGTAGTTTGTTGCCTTGATTGAATTCACCATTGACACTCTTTTGAAAATAAAAACATTCGGCTTTGGCAATTCTGGAAATACTTCACAAGACTTGCCAGAAATGAATTCTTGATTGGATTTTAATTTCACTCATTTCTGGAATGCAAATTTTCTTGGACCATCCAGAAAACGATTGGATCATTGCTTGAAAAAAAACTTGCCAAATATTGTTCATTGCATTCAAAAAAACTTTGCTGCACTTACCCAAATTGCTTTATAATTCCCTTTAAAAAAAATTCCTGCTGTGGTTTTGGTCTTCAAAAAAATTCCTGCATATTTGCAGTGTTTACTCTTGCATGATTTAAAAAACTTTCCTGATTTCTAGTATGCAGTTTTTGCTTTGCCATATCTGGAAATATTTTATGATGATTTGTTGTCACTTTCTTCATTTGCTTGTCCACTTGTGGTTCACTGTGTACCTTGTGAATGTAGATCCCTTGAACTTAGTCTTGATTATCTTCATACACCATGGCGAACTTATTTGTTGCACTTTGATCCCATACTGATTTTGCTCATGCTATTCTGGGTTGAGCCATACTGAGATGTCACACCACTTTGTGCACATATAGCTGCACCATCTCTTAGCTGGTTCAACTAGCTTTACCTGTATATGTATGTTGTGCTTGTATGAACCATATTTGCATACTGTTTCATGTTTTGTCACCTTGGCCTTGTCTAGCTTGTGCTTGTCTGAACCTGTAGCACTTGTGCTTGCCCCTCTTGCATTGAATTTATTTTGTATCATGAATCTTGTCTGACTTGACCATGGCAGTGTGTCTTGTGCTCGACTCCATGTTGTTTTTAACATTTGTTGTGTTGTTAGTCCACATGCTTGATTCTCATTGTTGTTTGGCTCCATATCATTGACGTTGTGAACTCGACCATTAATGCTTGCTATGTGTATTTGCTCGACCAAGTTATGTTTGACTTGTACTCAAATCTACATTAAGAACTTGGTGTTGCACCTCTGGTTGACCTGAACCACTTTATTCATGTTCTTGAACCTGTTTGTGGCATGTACTTGTACATTGACCTGAGCTTGTTGCACCATTGTATAGCATTGCTTTTTATGTTGGCTTGACCATACATGTTTGCTAAACTTTTGCAAACTGATTTGCATTGTGCACTAAGTCGAGATGGTCCGCGTGGCTACTCCTCAGTTGCACACTGTATTGGCGTGGCAATGCACACGTGTATATATATACACGTGTGTATATGCAGCCATATAGGAATTTTCCTGTCCCTGTACATATACAAACTGTCTACCTAGACACAGATGAATCAGATCAAGTCATGAAAAATGATGAGAAACACACCAGAAAACTGAGGCAAAAAATTATCCTTTTTTTAAATTTATATTTGCATGAGTACAGTTTTTATTTCTATTGCAGTGTACTGTGTGTGTGTTTCATGTGACAGATAAGCATGAAGATGATGATTGGACTGACAGACAATAGTGAGCTGGACTGACAGTGAAGACTGTGAAGACAGAAGACAAAAGACAGTTTTATCAGCTTTTAACTGAAAATGAGAATGTACCTGAGTGAATGTATACTGAGTGTGAGTGTTGTAAATGAAAATGTATTGAATGTATGAAGATTGTACAGATATGAAAAGTAACAGTGGAGTGTACAAATAGTGGAGTTGTAAAAGTTGTACTGTTTGAATATTGAAATAAAATATTCTATTTAAATAAAATATTGTATTAATATTTGAATTTCTGTACAATCGTATTTTATTTAAATATAAATATTATATTCCAGTCTGTGATGTATATATGAAACAGTACAGTAACAAACACATTTATAATATAAATATATTTGTTTGTTATCATTAAGCAAAAATCATATAATTGTGTATACAACACCGTTATATACAACAAGATCTTCGCTGTTCTTGCCTCTTGTCACTTTCTCTGCCCGTATTCTCTACAAATGTAAAATCGAATTTTTACTTTGCTATTCAATATATAAAAATTTCAATATATAAAAATCGAATTTTTACTTCGCTATTCAATGTATAAAAATCGAATTTTTACTTCGCTATTAAATATATAAAAATCGAATTTTTACTTCGCTATTCAATATATAAAAATCGAATTTTTACTTCGCTATTCAATATATAAAAATCGAATTTTTTACTTCGCTATTCAATATATAAAAATCAAAATTTTACTTACACTTCGTTATAAAAATTATATTTTTATATTGCTCTTCTCCTAATAAAGATTATATTTTTAATACTCTACATGAATAAAAATCATATTTTTAATCTGCCATTAGTATAAAAATTATATTTCACATATGATAAAAATCATATTTTTATTCTTTTTATAATATAAAAATCATATCTTTCCTACTACAAAGATATAATCTTTTCGCTAGTCAAAATCCAAACTTCATCGTTTTTTTTTAAATCTTATCTTTCAATTGAAAAATATAAATAAAAATCAAATCTTTATTTCAATGACATTCATATAAAGATCGCATCTTTATTTTAACGATACATATATAAAGATCGTATTTTTTTAGACAAGGTTATATATATTAAAAATCAAATTTTTGATACCATTTTCTATAAATAACACTGATCTAACTATGTTATATAAATAAAAACAAAATCAGAAAATCAAACAATGAATATAATTAAACTAAAAACAAAAATAAAAATAAAAACTAAACTTACAGCATTTTAATCGAGGGGGGGTTGCTGTTGAACTGAGGAGGAGGGATGTTTGCTAGGCGGAGAAGAGGAGGAGGGGATCGCGGGTTCGTGGGTGGTGGCGGATCGGTGAAGAGGAGGGGCGATAGCAGGGGGTTGAACGGCGGAAGGGGGGGTCGGACTTCGATCGAGGGGGGGGGCTGTCAGGAGCGGAGCGGCGACGGTTGCTGCGATGGGGGCGATGCCTCCTGGGGCTGAGCGACGCGATTTGTTTTTTTTTTTTTTTCTTCGTTCGATTGAAATGAATAGTGATGGGGGGCCCAGAGGAGTTAAAAGGAAGAGAGAGAGAGAGTTAAATTTTAATTAACTTATTTATTTTAATTTCAAAAAGGTACTTTTATTTTCGACCTCGAAACAAGGCCCACCGCCTGTCGTCCATAGCTAATTACCCCCATTTCCGAACACAATGGGATATGTATCGTAGGCTGCTTCGATCGTTTCGATCAGTTTCCGTTAAAATCAACATATAACTCTATATATTGAATTTGAATGCGCATTTCAATTCATCGGGCCAACATACTAACTCGAAAAATTTCAGAAATATATTTTCTAGCTTCGTATTGACGATATGGTCCTAATAAAACTAATTTCGTCGAATTCTGAGACCATTTGAAAAATGACCATTTTCCAGTCGATTAAAATCAACTAAAACTGGTCAAACACGTTTTCCTTTGCCACGCTCACATATTGATTCGAAAAATTACAAAATTAGAAACCTAGCAATAACTTGACATCGCGGATCCAACAAAAGTGGTTTCGATGAAATCCGAGGTCGTTTGCAAAATTTCCATTTTTAAGGGCCTGAATTCCATAGCGATTATTCTGAAATTTCAACTGGACATATCTTTTTATCCCCGCTATGAAATTTTGATTTTTTGGATTTGTTGGAAAGATATTCACAATTAGATTCCATTATTTTTGGTTTCACTAAAATCCGGTTTATTTTGCACCTAGTATGTTCATTTGAATTTTGGAATCGAATTATCGAACGACCGCGCCATTTTCAATTCCTTTTATAAATTAAATAATTCTATATATTCTAAAGACGATCTATATAATATATACGTTCGAATTATATTCAAAATAAATTTCTCATCGATATTATTTAAAATAATTCATTTTGAATAATCAAAATTCGCTAAAATTGCCAAAATAAAAATTTTAAATTGGCCCAGATTTCCGGGTTATTACAAATAGTTGTGGAAGAATAGTAATACGTAAATAAAGCTATGGAAATGTTTTCCAGTGTTATAACGTATATTTTCTAAACCTGGAAAATAAGAATTTACAAATATATGGAAATAGGATTAGGGTAAAGAATAAATTAACGATAAATTAATTTAAGAAGAGATAAATGTTAAATGATGATTGATCGATATAATTTCCACTTCGAAATAATATCGTTGTTTGCACACCTATTTTTCTTTGATAGTTAACTCACCGACTATCGAAGTTTCTGACCATTTTAACGTTGTTAATATAGAGAGACCGGTTGGATTATTATCCAAAGAACCACTATGTATTGGCATAAGCATTGTGAATCATATATGCCAAAGATAATTGAAGACATAGTAAAGTGCAAGGGCTATTGTATAAGTCTTAGATAATAGTGCCTAAGATGGATGTACTGAATAGTGCCTTCGGTTCATCCTGTTCCTGGATGACTTGTATGGATGAATGTCTGATAGAGTATCTCCAAAAAGGTCACGTACATTGATTTCTTCAACCGTACCAAGAGTGGAAGCGGAGAAGGAAACTTCTTTAGCTAACACGTAATGTACTGTTGTAGACGTCAATTAGTGATTTTCAATGGATCTGACAATGTGGCATTCGAAGTGAATCTGATGTGATGATAAATTGTAACCTCAAGCCTCATCAACTGGTAAATGACAAAAATCGGGCAGGTAGCATGGCTATGTAGTTCGCACCTATTAGAGTGTATAATCACCTGATCTAGAGTTTCATTTACTTCAAAAAAATCAATTGTTGATGTTGTCCCATTCGGGAAACGGTTGCTGATCCCAACCGTTGGTGATGTACATTCGATACACTTAAGCGAAATGAGTGGTCGGTCATGTGTAGCCGGGTTGCAAGATGTTCTTGTTGAACCCAGTGTATTCCTCTCTAGAGGTACACTAGCGAAAGGTGGTTCCATACCTTGTCATAGTTGGAAATCCATTACCCAATAAGTGCTTGCGGTTTTGATTGTATACTATATATGTAGAACGTGAGATGAAAGCGTTTCTGCTAGATGATTATTATATTGTGGTTGATAGACATTATTATAATATCAAAAGGTTTTTGATATAAAGATATTTTAGATTGTCATAAGGGAAAAACCCGTTCCGTTATACGGCGTGGTCTTATGAGATATCGTTTAATGGCTCAAACTATTTTAAACTGTTTTACTCATACCAGTCCCATGACTGACCCGGAGTTTATTTTGTTTTGTTTTCCCTAAACTCTTGGGTGCCCAATTTTTTACGGGCAGTCAAGTAGTCGGGATTTACAGATACTTGAAGAGCTGGAGCAAGAGGCT
Source organism: Allium sativum (assembly GCA_030737875.1). Classification (NCBI taxonomy): domain Eukaryota; kingdom Viridiplantae; phylum Streptophyta; class Magnoliopsida; order Asparagales; family Amaryllidaceae; genus Allium; species Allium sativum. The sequence goes on along the minus strand of CM060926.1, from coordinate 399,021,120 downwards.
TCAGGATCATATAGCTATAGTTTATTTCCGCTGTGTTGTAAGTGCTGTACTTGATGATGATATGTATATTCAAGTACAATCTTTTATTTCAAAGATATGTTATCTATTATATGTTATTCATTCCACTGTGAGGTTCGTGTTACTCTGATGTTGTGTTCTTCTTCTTCTTCTATTCTAAGTTTCTATCTTATCTTTCTTCACCCTCTTTTTTCTTTCTATTAGTTTTCTGATTTTCCAGTGTAATTGGGGTTAGACTTGCGTTATTTGGTCAGCTCAAATTGGACCGGAATTTCGGGTCACTACATAAACACCTAAAATGTAATCATGACATATATATGAATTTGGATCTAAAACTATGCCTAATCAGTTATATTATCACATGTTCATTAGATATGTTCTTATATGCCTATCTTGTCATTATGCCCAATTCTGTCACTATATGCCTATCTTGTCATTATGCCTATTTCTGCCATCATATGTATATCTTGTTATTATGTTTATTTATGTTCTCTTCCCTTCTTCTTTTCCCTTTTTATTTTATAGCCGGGCTACCTTCGATCCTAGGCCTACCGCTGAAAATATGCGAACGCATGAAATTGGGAACTAGGGGAAATGTTAAAATTAGGGAGTAACTTGTATTGGGAAATTTAGGACATAAATTGAATTGAAAACATGAATATGGATTTGGGGCATAAACCAAAACCATGATTAACGATCTTAATTTGGGGCGTATGGTACATGATGAATATGACTTGGGAAAGGGACATGTAAACCAATAATGAAATAGGAAAATTTGTTAAAGAATGAATATGCCAAGATTTATAGTAATTAGAAACTATAATCGTGCTTAGACACGAGGTTAGATTACACTTGCGGTAGAAGCCTGACCGAAACCGCCCGACATATCCAACACCATAAGAGGTAAATCTAATTTGAGGGTTCTAAGTTCATAAACACGTGACAGTGCTAAGACACGAGGTTAAGTCCGACTTGTGGAAGAAGTTTGCCCGGACCTAACCGGCATATCCAGCATCCACAAGTGGTAGACTTAATGTGGGAGGTCTAGCGCATTATAAACATAAATGAATGTATGGTAATGAACTTGTAATACTTAACCTGTTTGAATCCATAAGGAATGCACGAACCTGTTAACTGGAGAAAGGGTTAAGTAGATTTGCTTGAATCAGTGGATGGGTTAAGTTAATCTTTTTTAATATGTGGGGACAGGTTTTACATATGAACCCGACATACTTAACCAGTTCGGTTATGCGATCTTCTTAAACTAGTGGGAATAACCTGTTGAAATCCTAGTAGCAGGGATGTAAGCCTAGGGGAAGCTTGTATCATCTTGTGTGTGGGACCTGTATCAGTCAGTAACCTATACTGGTACCAAACGGAGAACCCCGAAGTAGGTCAGGGTCAGGGCACGCTTACTGAGCTAGTTATAAGATGTCACTTGGGAGAAAGGTGTCCGACGGCGCATTCCATAGGGCTCATGTGCGTGCATGGGTCTGCCCCAACTCGGGAAGATAAGATGTTGTGACGTCAGTAGATATAATTGTGCATTTTTGAAATACGGGGTTGCCAATTTAGGAAGTGATACATCCTACTGTGGGGCCAGCACGGGTATCTACGGTTTAGGGAGCCGATCGATTGGAGTAGTAATTAGGGTACAACTAGTATCACCTATTTAGGAGGCTGTTATTATCATTGGGGTAACACCCGTTAGTTCTGTTGGACTGCCTGTTATTGTATGGGGTAAAAACCTCTCACTAGAAGTACACCTAAGTCTACCATCTTGTAATTGTTGGGATCATCTTGTTCTGGTTATACTAATATTGGTGCAGAGAAAGCAAAGTGTTAGGGAAGCGCTATTTATTCTATTATGTTTATCCTGTTTACCTTGTCATACCTGCCTTATATGTTGTATCTCTCGTATCCAGTTTATATGCTTGTCATGATGCTTTTACTTATATATATGCTAAAAGTAACTGGACTCGCCGGACTTATGTCTGACCTATTTTGTTTCCTCTTCTTTCTCTTCCATTTCCCCCTAGGTTCTTAGGGTGGGAATACTCGGGCTTGATCAGGATTATTCTTTCATTCTGCCTGGAGATGCTTAGATGGGCTGCTTGATTTCGTATCTTCTCTACTATGGCTGATGATTTTAGTACAAGACAGAAGTTTTAAATTGATGTACTGGGTTTTATACATTCAAGATTTATGATGTAACTATGTTTTGAATCACTATGTTTTCTCCTTAATAAAGTTTTAAATTTCGCTGTTATTTTATATCTGTCTTGTAATGTTTCCAGTCCTATTTACCTATAATGCTTCACGAAACTTAATGATTCTGATTAAAAGTGACATTAACAGACGTGGGGTGTCATAACTACCAAGGGCACCTTCCACGTCCCAGGAAGTTGCGTGCTTCCCCTTCCGGTCCTTCAGAGCCGATAGAATAATCAGATGAATGTGCGCTCCCCTCGTGCCTCATGAAACCATGATAATCTACCTCGTTTGGTTACTCACCCTCTAATTTACGGACTGGTCCAAGTGCCTCAGTTTAATGAGTTATTAGACCCTATATCTAAACATTCAATTATGCACTTGCTCTACCTTATCGGGTTTCCATTTAACTTGGTTTTTCCCATTTACATTGACTTCTTATTCAAGTTACCAAGTTCCTCTTGCTTATTAATTTCAGTCATATAACTTAACCCATTTAAGTTTATTAATAAGCCCATAACATGTTATTCTCTAGATTGTAGTCCAGGGTCTGTAATCTACAATCTCTTAATACTATTCATAGTCCAATAACATGCTCTTACTTAACACGTAATTAAGTATATCTCAATTCACATGTTTTCTATTTAACATGTCACTCATTATTTATGATTAAATATGACTTATTTCATTTCTTATGTTTGCCTCATTCTTTGTTATTTAATCATAATTCCATCTTAGACTGTCACTACTACTTATCATTATTTACTTATTAACTTAGTTCTCTAAACTAAGGTTTACTAATAAGTTTCTCTTCCGATAAATATAACTTATGTTGTTCTCACACGTAGATTTCAGATTCTCATTCTTACAAATAACTTAATTTACAATTAAGTACAACTTATCTCATTACATAAGTTATTCCATTTTCTTTATCATTTATTATAACCTAAGTTATAATTTCCACTTGTCCCCAGGACAAGCCTACCAATTATATAACATTCTCAGTAATGTAATTTATTTATAATAGGTTATTATCATTCCTCATTCATTCCATTTCTTTTACTATTGTAACATTTATTCATTTCCTTATTCATTCCCATTAATTACAATTAATGCCACTTATCAATCCTGGTATTTATACACACACACACACACACACACACACACACACACACACACACATATATATATATGTATTTATATGTGTGTGTGTGTTTACGTACTAGACCTCTCACATTAAGCCTACACTTGTCGATGCTGAATTTGTCGGGCGGTTACAGGCAGACTTCTACCGTAAGTTAACTTAACCTCGTGTGTGAAAACCCGTAACTTCCCCGTAAAGGAAAGCGCGGATAGTTCGAGAACAAGCCACAATATAGAACGCAGACGGGAGAACATTTCATTGTATATTACAACAATGCATCAGATTACAAGAATATACAGAGTACAAATGAATATTATACAGAAATATCAGAGATTTAAATTACATTTAAATACATCGCAGCGGAAAATAATACAATACACAACTAGAAGAGATATACGGATACAAAGCTTTCCGGATATCGTTCCAGCTGTAAACCAGGATCCTATGAATATAAATCTGCAAAACCAAAACTACTAGCTGCCCGTGTCAAAATAGGGGCAGCCAGAGTTTAGGTCAAAACAATAAACTCCAGGTCAGTCATGGGACTGGTGTGAGAACTAAAAACAGTAATCTTTATTTTTAAAGTTAGGTAAATCAAGGGACCACGCCGTATAACACGGAACGGGTTTCCTCCCAAGAATACTAGTGCATAAAACAAACAGCGCAATGCTAAATAAAGAAAAATGAAGCTGTTATAAGACCCAGGTCCTATCACACAATGCAACGCAAGCCGGGGGATAGGGTTTTCCCTTATAACAGCCAAAGAATGCTTGATACGTTTAAAACAAATCATTTGATACTATTATAAGTGAATAGTGTATAAAACAACTTCAAATCATAAGTATCAATCATAGACGGCATAAGTGCCCCATCCCACTATGTCGCCATATATAGGTTATACAATCAAAATCGCAAAGTCACGTATTTGGAAATTGGGTTTCCATCTGTGAACCGAGGCAAAAGATAGTCCTCTACCGATTCGAGACGCTCTAGCCCGTGCCTCAGGACCCAGACACAGGTGGGCCCTTGGATCGTCAGGGTCGGTCCACCGATGTGGATTAAAATGCTTGAACACTGCGTTTCCCCGTCCTTTGGGGCGTAAATGAGCCAACGAATGGCTCCATCGGACCCGGATCGTCCGATCTAACCGAGGCGCCTCGCAACAGCAACAACCACACAGGTGAAAAGTATATAAATGTCAGGGCTGGTAGGTCACTGACACCACCCTAGCTAGAAGGAAACGCATGCCCTCCCTGAGGTCCTCTCCCGTTTCTGGTTCACAACCGGGGTGTGAGGCTCGCGAATTCACGTTACACAAAGCTATGCCACACAGGCGGTGCTTTGATCATCACCACAGACTTTGCTTTTCAACAGAAGCCTCGATCAATTGCCACTTAGGCATGCTACACAGGCAATTCACTCCATGCGTTTGATATCCATCAATATATAACCCCTGAGCTCGTACGTCTCAGAGAAGGGCATTAAGCAAGAGAATAAATTCTCCGCCGCCAAACAGATATATATTTAATAGAGATCAATCACACGGACTAAAATCCAATGTCAGACACACAGTCCATTTACAAGTCCGTTCAGGGTCTGAACGAAACCGGAGGCACCTAGTACCCCGCATATCCATCGATCTCCAAGTACGTCTGGACGATCACCAACTGTTTCCATCTTCTTGGGTGTACAGCCCAATCAAGATCATCAGTAATCACCCAAACGACGTGAAGACCTCCGGTCTTCAACGACCGTCTTCATCTTCGACATATCGTCGTATCAGTTATTCAGAATGGGATAAACCCGGTCTTTCCGAATAACTCGCGTATATTTTAAATAAGTGTTACACAAACACAACATACGCCTCATTCCAATTCATCAGTCACTAACCGTAAATTAATCAAGAGAATAATTCCCCAAATATTAACCCCGAAGGACGAAACCAACATCAGATCAATATCCAGAAAACCATTCTGCTTAGCTAACCGACAGTTAGTTTCTAAATTTCCCATTCATAGGGAAAGGTTCCCATTAATTTTATCAAAGATAAATTCCTTGAATTTATTCTTTTATCTTCTTTTGAATTTCGATTCAACTAGTCGGGATTAACGAACCTTACTGAAGTAATCATTTGTTTTAATTTCCCAATCCCAACCTTTTCATCCCATGAAGTAAAACTGGTAATACTTCATATCTAACACCACGGTGTTATCGGTAAATTCAATTACCATTTCACGTTCAAATCTAATTAAAGATTTAACTATCGCCTGGAGTAAAACTGGTGATACTCCATTCTCGATCTTTTCAATCTAATTAAAGATTCATTAAAACTCCACTTAGTTTTAATCGTTAACTGGGTTAAAGAATCAGTGTCATTTAAAACGCGGTTCACGATAAACCCAAAGTCACATTCCATTAATTATCGGGTTAAAGAACGAGTGTTATTTAAAACACTGTCCACGATAAACCCAAAAATCAATATCAATTCAATTAAATATAATTTAATTGGTACACTTCATTAAATCCAAATAAAAAGATTTAATCTTTTTTCAACTGGGTTCAAGAACAGCGTTAATGAAGACACCATTCACGACAAACCCAAATCACATTTGATATTAACCACAAGGCTCGGAATAGAAAATATACCGGCTTATATTCAATATCAAATTCTATGACTAACAAATATCGTATTGGAAATAACGATATAAATATCTATATCTTTCAAATTTCCATAACAACATCCGTATAATCACGAAATCCAACATCGAAATATTCCGAAGACAATTTCGATTCAAATCCATTCCAATGCAATCATTGGAAATTCTGGTTATTTTCAAAACCATTTCAAATTCAATTTATTTATTTAAAAATAAATATAATTATAATTCTAGTTCAAAACTAGTTCATTTCGATAAAAAATCTATTTTTATCTTTTCAAATATGGAGTTTTTCATCCCGATTCTTTCTAAATCATTTCTTATGCTTTTACACAAATTGTTGATATTTTTAATAATTTTATCAAGGCCCGTACAGTCGATTTCCATCAGCGGCCATCGAACTGCACTTACAGCGACCTTTTCCAAATTTGATTTGGACATAATTCCAAATCCAACCGTTAGATTTCAAATTTCTAATATTCGTTAGAAAGCTCTTTTCGATACGAACCCAACGATTCCGGTTTTAGGAGAATCCGACGGTCGGATCTTCCGCAATAGCCATTCGAAGTCAATGGTCGAAATTCGCGAACTGCCGCGGCGCGGTGCGTTCTATTCAGGCCATTATATTATATATAATATATATAATATATACTTCGTCGATTTCAATTCAAAACGTGCTTTATAAATCACTTTAAATTTGTTTTCAAAACGGTTTCAACTTCATATTTAATTTCAAATCAAAATTGAATATTCCAATATAAATTCGTTTTAAATTCATTTCAAATTGATTCCAATTCAAATCGATTTTTAATTCAATTTCGATTCGTTTTCAATTAAATTTCGATTCGTATTCATTTCTATTAAATTTCAATTCGAATTCATTTCTATTCAAATTCAATTCAAATTCATTTCCATTCGAATTTCAAATCATTTCAGTGTATTTCAAATTTCAAATCAATTCAGTTTAATTCGAATTTCAAATCATTTCTGTGTATTTCTAATCAATTCAGTTTAATTCGAATTTCAATTCACTTCAGTGTATTTCAAATTTCAAATCATTTCAGTTTAATTCGAATTTCAATTCACTTTAAATATAATTCGAATTTCAATTCCTTTCAAAATATCAGATTTTGAAATCACTTTCGATATTCGTTATACAATGAATAAAATCGATATAAATATCGTTCACGTCAAAATAGCGTCAATCTAATCAATACGGCTTCATATATTTCTATTTTCAAATATTCTATTTCAAATATTCTATTTCAAATATTTCTTTCTCAAATATTTCGATTCAAATATTTCTCTTCAAATATTTCTATTTCAAATATTTTTATTTCAAATATTTTTATTTCAAATATTTCTTTTTCGAAACTGGAATGAGGCCCAATCAATTACCATATAATGTTAATTATATGGATTTTCTACAATACATGTATACAATAACAACGATGAATAATCAACCATCATCCAAAGTGCATTCTACACTGTATAAGCATCAAATATAAATATTCAACGCTTATAACAGCCTGTCAATCAATCGATCGACATACAACTAAACAATCGAGATTAGTGTACGTCAAATATCATCCCAATACCCGTGTGGGGTTTCAATCAATCAAACACAGATTTTATTTGTGCAGTTGGGCGATGTGTAAAATTTATCGTCCCAATCAATATCAGTCAAATATGTGTATGTAAACAAATCATCCGATTAGTTTATTTTTATTTCTTTTCATATACACGTTAAAAATTCTATTTTTAACTATAAAATATTTTTAACTATATAAATATTTTATTTTATTTTATTTCACATCACATCACACAATCAACTAAACAGCAAAATCAAACAAACAAGCATACAAGCCGTCCATGGTCTGTGGACGACGGGTGTCGGGTGCTACTAAACACCATCTGCATCCTAGTATATATATATATATAACTAGAAAATTAAATTAAAGAGTGAGAAATTCTCACCGAATAGCTAATCCAACGCCACGACACTTCATAGGTAGGAATCTTCGCCACTCGCCCTTTGTCACTTTCTTTGCCCGTATTCTCTACATATGTAAAAATCACATTTTTACTTCGCTATTCAATATATAAAAATCAAATTTTTACTATGCTATTCAATATATAAAAATCAAATTTTTAGTATGCTATTCAATATATAAAAATCGAATTTTTACTATGCTATTCAATATATAAAAATCGAATTTTTACTATGCTATTCAATATATAAAAATCGAATTTTTACTATGCTATTCAATATATAAAAATCGAATTTTTTACTATGCTATTCAATATATAAAAATCGATTTTTTACTATGCTATTCAATATATAAAAAACGAATTTTTACTATGCTATTCAATAAATAAAAATCGAATTTTTACTATGCTATTCAATATATAAAAATCGAATTTTTTATTATGCTATTCAATATATAAAAATCGAATTTTTTACTCGCTATCCTCTACATAAGGATTTCGCCTTTTCAAATATAAAGATTTAATTTTTATTTCACTACATATATAAAGGTGATATTTTTACTATATTACCTATATAAAAATTATATTTTTATACTTCTACAATATAAAAGATTATATTTTTATAACTCTACAACATAAAAGATTATATTTTTATAACTTCTATTTTATAAAAATTATATTTTTATATTTCACATATGATAAAAATCATATTATTATTTTTTCTATCATGTAAAAATTATATTTTTCCTATGCCTGTCATATAAAAATCATATTTTTAATTGTCTACTAATATCAAAATCATATTTTTATCTCTAACAAACTAATTACTTTATAAATTAATAACCTAGACAATTAAATAATTCAAAATAAAAATAAAATAAACTTACATTGTATCGGATTTTCAGAGAGGGGGGGTCTTCGGTCGGCAGTAGGAGGAGGGGGGCGTCGATCTCGGCAGAGGATGGGGGGGTGTCGCGGTCGAGGCAGAGGAGGAGGGGGCGTCGTCTCGCGGTCTGGCGCAGGGAGAGGGGGGGTCGTCTCGCGGTCTGGCGTAGGGGGAGGGGGGGTTTGCGCGGCGCCGCCGGCGCCTTGGGGGGGGGGGGGGGCACGGCGAACTGGTCGAAGAAAAAGGGGGGTCGCGATTTTAGCTGTTGGTTTTTTTTTCTTCTTCTTTTGATTTCTGATATATGAAGAACGGGGGGGGGGGGCAGAAGTTAAAAGGAGAGGAGAGAGGAAGAGGTTATATTTTATTATTTTAATTTCAAAAAGTTGACTTTTACATACGACCTCTAAACGAGGTCCACCGCCTGTCGTCCATAGCATTTCACCCCCATTCCGAACACAATGGGATATGTATCATACGCTGATTCGAACGTTTCGATCCGTTTCCATTAAAATCAGCATATAACTCTATATATTGAATTTGAACGCGCATTTCAATTTACCAGTGTCACACACTAACTCAATAAATTGCAGAAAAATATTTTCTAGCTTCGGATTGACGATACGGTCCTAACAAAACTAGTTTCGTCGAATTCTGAGACCGTTGGAAAAATGGCCATTTTCCAGTCGATTAAAATCAACTGAAACTGGTCAAACACGTTTTCCTTTGCCACGCTCACATATTGATTCGAAAAATTATGAAATTTGGAATCTAGCAATAGCTTGACATCACGAATCCAACAAAAGTAGTTTCGTCGAAATCCGAGGTCGTTTGCAAAATGCCCATTTTTAAGGGCCTGAATTCCATAACGACTATTCAGAATTTTCATCTGGACATATCTTTTGATTCCCGCTATGAAATTTCAATTTTTCGGATTCGTTGGAAAGACATTCACAATTAGATTCCATCATTTTTGGTTTCACTAAAATCCGGTTTGTTTTGCACCCGGTGCATTCATTTGAAGTTTGAAATTGAATTATCAAACTACCGCGCCGTTTTCAATTCCTTTTATAATTATATATAAATATTTATATTCTAACGACGACGCGTATAAATATATACGTTCGAATTATATTCATAATAAATTTCTCGTCGATATTATTTAAAATAATTCATTTTAAATATAGAAAATTCGCTAAAATTGCCAAAATAAAAATTTTAAACTGGCTCAGATTTTCGGGTTGTTACAATCTCCCCCACTTAAAACTTTTCGTCCCTGAAAAGGAACAAAGTCGAAAGTGGTTTGATTTATCAACTCTACGTTCGATCTGGCTTCCATTCTCCAACTTTTCAGTTTCTGAGAATTTTCAAATTCTTCAAAAATTTGGCTAACACCCTAAATTTTCGAAAAATTTCACCATAACCTCGCCTGCACCGGGAGCCACGGGAAAATCCTGAAATTACCATATAGGCCTTCTGATCTCAAAAAGAAAAAGAAAAAGCCAAGCGGCTAGCCAATAGGCTCATAAAATCATCATCACCCAAACAAAACAGTAAATTATGATAAACATGTACCTATTTGTCGGGCAAACAAATTTTATTCTCTGCTCTAGCCTCCTTGCTATGACCTGTTCAATGTAAGTACATGTATATGCAATCAAATGCGCCAAATTTTCAATACAATTCAATATTTGATACAATTAGGCATAATGGTTCAAAATTATCAAACAAATAAACAACAACACAAACATCAATCCATTAGTTGATTAGCTTCTGAAATTCATAACTTTGATACATAGTCAAAAATCAGATTTTTGATGCAAAATCACAACAATAAGCCCTATCTAATTTTGGTTCTCACACCAGTCAATAGGAAATATATAGAAAGTCCACTTTCGTCACTCGAACATGAATTCTAATGATGGAGCTCCATCATCAAAATCATCTCCGGGCGATTCGAGTGTAATTCTATATCTATCCAGTATATTAAAACTTCATATACACGTTTGCAAGGCGTATATGCAAAATCTTTATATACTGGACTGTCCAAATCAATACAAATAAATAATCAAATATGAATAATTGATTTAGATTTTCAAAACAAAATTTGTTTTCACTTTAAAAATATACTCTTCACACTCGTTCTAGGATACTACTGATCCCATCTCTAACGAGTCATTCCCGTTGGATATTACTAATCTAGTTTCTGATGAATTCTTTTGTATGGTTCTAATGTGCCTTGTTCTCTGAGCTTTGTAAACCAAAGCTCTGATACCAACTGTGAAAACCCGTAACTTCCCCGTAAAGGAAAGCGCGGATAGTTCGAGAACAAGCCACAAAATAGAACGCAGACGGGAGAACATTTCATTGTATATTACAACAATGCATCAGATTACAAGAATATACAGAGTACAAATGAATATTACACAGAAATATCAGGAATTTAAATTACATTTAAATACATCGCAGCGGAAAATAATACAATAAACAACTAGAAGAGATATACGGATACAAAGCTTTCCGGATATCGTTCCAGCTGTAAACCAGGATCCTGTGAATATAAATCTGCAAAACCAAAACTACTAGCTGCCCGTATCAAAATAGGGGCACCCAGAGTTTAGGTCAAAACAATAAACTCCAGGTCAGTCATGGGACTGGTGTGAGAACTAAAAATAGTAATCTTTATTTTTAAAGTTAGGTAAATCAAGGGACCACGCCGTATAACACGGAACGGGTTTCCTCCCAAGAATACCAGTGCATAAAACAAACAGCGCAATGCTAAATAAAGAAAAATGAAGCTGTTATAAGACCTAGGTCCTATCACACAATGCAACGCAAGCCGGGGGATAGGGTTTTCCCTTATAACAGCCAAAGAATGCTTGATACGTTTAAAACAAATCATTTGATACTATTATAAGTGCATAGTGTATAAAACAACTTCAAATCATAAGTATCAATCATAGGCGGCATAAGTGCCCCATCCCGCTATGTCGCCATATATAGGTTATACAATCAAAATCGCAAAGTCACGTATTTGGAAATTGGGTTTCCATCTGTGAACCAAGGCAAAAGATAGTCCTCTATCGATTCGAGACACTCTAGCCCGTGCCTCAGGACCCGGACACGGGTGGGCCCTTGGATCGTCAGGGCCGGTCCACCGATGTGGATTAAAATGCCTGAACACTGCGTTTCCCCACCCTTTGGGGCATAAATGAGCCAACGAATGGCTCCATCGGACCCGGATGGTCCGATCTAACCGAGGCGCCTCGCAACAGCAACAACCACATGGGTGAAAAGTATATAAATGTCAGGGATGGTAGGTCACTGACACCACCCTAGCTAGAAGGAAACGCATGCCCTCCATGGGGTCCTCTCCCGTTTCTGGTTCACAACCGGGGTGTGAGGCTCGCGAATTCACGTTACACAAAGTTATGCCACACAGGCGGTGCTTTGATCATCACCACAAGACTTTTCTTTTCAACAGAAGCCTCAATCAATTGCCACTTAGGCATGCCACACAAGCAATTCACTCCATGCATTTGATATCCATCAATATATAACCCCTGAGCTCGTACGTCTCAGAGAAGGGCGTTAAGCAAGAGAATAAATTCTCCACCGCCAAACAGATATATATTTAATAGAGATCAATCACATGGATTAAAATCCAATGTCATAAACACAGTCCATTTACAAGTCCGTTCTAGGTCTGAACGAAACCGGAGGCACCTAGTACCCCGCATATCCATCGATCTCCAAGTACGTCTGGGTGATCACCAACTGTTTCCATCTTCTTGGGTGTACAGCCCAATCAAGATCATCAGTAATCACCCAAACGATGTGAAGACCTCCGGTCTTCAACCACCGTCTTCATCTTCGTCATATCGTCGTATCAGTTATTCAGAATGGGATAAACCCGGTCTTTCCGAATAACTCGCGTATATTTTAAATAAGTGTTACACAAACACAACATACGCCTCATTCCAATTCTTCAGTCACTAACCGTAAATTAATCAAGAGAATAATTCCCTAAATATTAACCCCGAAGGCCGAAACCAACATCAGATCAATATCCAGAAAACCATTCTGCTTAGCTAACCGACAGTTAGTTTCTAAATTTCCCATTCATAGGGAAAGGTTCCCATTAATTTTATCAAAGATAAATTCCTTGAATTTATTCTTTAATCTTCTTTTGAATTTCGATTCAACTAGTCGGGATTAACGAACCTTACTGAAGTAATCATTTGTTTTAATTTCCCAATCCCAACCTATTCATCCCATGAAGTAAAACTGGTAATACTTCATATCTAACACCACGGTGTTATCGGTAAATTCAATTACCATTTCACGTTCAAATCTAATTAAAGATTTAACTATCGCCTGGAGTAAAACTGGTGATACTCCATTCTCGATCTTTTCAATCTAATTAAAGATTCATTAAAACTCCACTTAGTTTTAATCGTTAACTAGGTTGAAGAATCGGTGTCATTTAAAACACGGTTCACGATAAACCCAAAATCACATTCCATTAATTATCGGGTTAAAGAACGAGTGTTATTTAAAACACTGTCCACGATAAACCCAAAAATCAATATCAATTCAATTAAATATTATTTAATTGGTACATTTCATTAAATCCTAATAAAAAGATTTAATCTTTTCTCAACTGGGTTCAAGAACAGCGTTAATGAAGACACCATTCACGACAAACCCAAATCACATTCGATATTAACCACAAGGCTCGGAATAGAAAATATACTGGCTTATATTCAATATCAAATTCTACGACTAACAAATATCGTATTGGAAATAACGATATAAATATCTATATCTTTCAAATTTCCATAACAACATCTGTATAATCACGAAATCCAACATCGAAATATTCCGAAGACAATTTAAATTCAAATCCATTCCAATGCAATCATTGGAAATTCTGGTTATTTTCAAAACCATTTCAAATTCAATTTATTTATTTAAAAATAAATATAATTATAATTCTAGTTCAAAACTAGTTCATTTCGATAAAAAATCTATTTTTATCTTTTCAAATATGGAGTTTTTCATCCCGATTCTTTCTAAATCATTTCTTATGATTTTACACAAATTGTTGATATTTTTAATAATTTTATCAAGGCCCGTACAGTCGATTTCCATCAGCGGCCATCGAACTGCACTTACAACGACCTTTTCCAAATTTTTTTGGACATAATTCCAAATCCAACCATTAGATTTCAAATTTCTAATATTCGTTAGAAAGCTCTTTTCGATACGAACCCAACGGTTCCGGTTTTAGGAGAATCCGACGGTCGGATCTTCCGCAATAGCCATTCGAATTCAATGGTCGAAATTCGCGAACTACCGCGGCGCGGCGCGTTCTATTCAGGCCATTATATTATATATAATATATACTTCGTCGATTTCAATTCAAAACGTGCTTTATAAATCGCTTTAAATTTGTTTTCAAAACGGTTTCAACTTCATATTCAATTTCAAATCAAAATTGAATATTCCAATATAAATTCGTTTTAAATTCATTTCAAATTGATTCCAATTCAACTCGATTTTTAATTCAATTTCGATTCGTTTTCAATTAAATTTCGATTCGTATTCAATTCTATTAAATTTCAATTCGAATTCATTTCTATTAGAATTCAATTCGAATTCATTTCCATTCGAATTTCAAATCATTTCAGTGTATTTCAAATTTCAAATCAATTCAGTTTAATTCGAATTTCAAATCATTTCATTGTATTTCAAATTTCAAATCAATTCAGTTTAATTCGAATTTCAATTCACTTCAGTGTATTTCAAATTTCAAATCAATTCAGTTTAATTCGAATTTCAATTCACTTTAAATATAATTCGAATTTCAATTCCTTTCAAAATATCAGATTTTGAAATCACTTTCGATATTCGTTATAAAATGAATAAAATCGATATAAATATCGTTCACGTCAAAATAGCGTCAATCTAATCAATACAGCTTCATATATTTCTATTTTCAAATATTCTATTTCAAATATTTCTTTCTCAAATATTTCGATTCAAATATTACTCTTCAAATATTTCTATTTCAAATATTTTTATTTCAAATATTCTTATTTCAAATATTTCTTTTTCGAAACTGGAATTAGGCCCAATCAATTACCATATAATGTTAATTATATGGATTTTCTACAATACATGTATACAATAACAACGATGAATAATCAATCATCATCCAAAGTGCATTCTACACTGTATAAGCATCAAATATAAATATTCAACGCTTATAACAGCCTGTCAATCAATCGATCGACATACAACTAAACAACCGGGATTAATGTCGTCAAATATCATCCCAATACCCGTGTGGGGTTTCAAACAATCAAACACAGATTTTATTTGTGCAGTTGGGCGATGTGTAAAATTTATCGTCCCAATCAATATCAGTCAAATGTGTGTATATAAACAAATCGTTCGATTTGTATATTTTTATTTCTTTTCATATACACGTTAAAAATTCTATTTTTAACTATAAAATATTTTTAACTATATAAATATTTTATTTTATTTTATTTCACATCACATCACACAATCAACTACACAGCAAAATCAAACAAACAAGCATACAAGCCGTCCATGGTCTGTGGAGGACGGGTGTCGGGTGCTACTAAACACCGTCTGCATCCTAGTATATATATATAACTAGAAAATTAAATTAAAGAGTGAGAAGTTCTCACCGAATAGCTAATCCAACGCCACGACACTTCTTAGGTAGGAATATTCGCCACTCGCCCTTTGTCACTTTCTTTGCCCGTATTCTCTACATATGTAAAAATCACATTTTTACTTCGCTATTCAATATATAAAAATCGAATTTTTACTATGCTATTCAATATATAAAAATCGAATTTTTACTATGCTATTCAATATATAAAAATCGAATTTTTACTATGCTATTCAATATATAAAAATCGAATTTTTACTATGCTATTCAATATATCAAAATCGAATTTTTTACTATGCTATTCAATATATAAAAATCGAATTTTTTACTCGCTATCCTCTACATAAGGATTTCGCCTTTTCAAATATAAATATTTAATTTTTATTTCACTACATATATAAAGGTGATATTTTTACTATCTTACCTATATAAAAATTATATTTTTATACTTCTACAATATAAAAGATTATATTTTTATAACTCTACAACATTAACTTCTATTTTATAAAAATTATATTTTTATATTTCACATATGATAAAAATCATATTTTTATTTTTTCTATCATGTAAAAATTATATTTTTCCTACACCTGTCATATAAAAATCATATTTTTAATTGTCTACTAATATCAAAATCATATTTTTATCTCTAACGAACTACTTACTTTATAAATTAATAACCTAGACAATTAAATAATTCAGAATAAAAATAAAAATAAAATAAACTTACATTGTATCGGATTTTCAGAGGGGGGGGGTCTTAGGTCAGCAGCAGGAGGAGGGGGCGTCGGTCTCGGTAGAGGATGTGGGGGTGTCGCGGTCGAGGCAGAGGAGGGAGGGGGTCGTCTCGCGGTCTGGCGCAAGGAGAGGGGGGGTCGTCTCGTGGTCTGGCGCAGGGGGAGGGAGGGTTTGCGCGACGCCGCCGGCGCATTGGGGGGCGCGGCGAACTGGTCGAAGAAAAAGGGGGGGTCGCGATTTTAGCTGTAGTTTTTTTTTTCTTCTTCTTTTGATTTCTGATTTATGAAGAACGGGGGGGGGGGGGGGGGGCACAAGTTAAAAGGAGAGGAGAGAGGAAGAGGTTCTATTTTATTATATTTATTATTTTAATTTCAAAAAGTTTACTTTTACATACGACCTCTAAACGAGGTCCACCGCCTGTCGTCCATAGCGTTTCACCCCCATTCCGAACACAATGGGATATGTATCGTACGCTGATTCGAAAGTTTCGATCCGTTTCCGTTAAAATCAACATATAACTCTATATATTGAATTTGAACGCGCATTTCAATTTACCGGGGTCACACACTAACTCTATAAATTGCAGAAAAATATTTTCTAGCTTTGTATTGACGATACGGTCCTAACAAAACTAGTTTCGTCGAATTCTGAGACCGTTGGAAAAATGGCCATTTTCCAGTCAATTAAAATCAACTGAAACTGGTCAAACACGTTTTCCTTTGCCACGCTCACATATTGATTTGAAAAATTATGAAATTTGTAATCTAGCAATAGCTTGACATCACGGATCCAACAAAAGTAGTTTCGTCGAAATCCGAGGTCGTTTGCAAAATGCCCATTTTTAAGGGCCTGAATTCCATAGCGACTATTCAGAATTTTCATCTGGACATATCTTTTGATTCCCGCTATGAACTTTCAATTTTTCGGATTCGTTAGAAAGACATTCACAATTAGATTCCATCATTTTTGGTTTAACTAAAATCCGGTTTGTTTTGCACCCGGTGCATTCATTTGAAGTTTGAAATCGAATTATCGAACTACCGCGCCGTTTTCAATTCCTTTTATAATTATATATAAATATTTATATTCTAACGACGACGCGTATAAATATATACGTTCGAATTATATTCAAAATAAATTTCTCGTCGATATTATTTAAAATAATTCATTTTAAATATAGAAAATTCACTAAAATTGCCAAAATAAAAATTTTAAACTGGCTCAGATTTTCGGGTTGTTACATCGTGTCTTAGCACTGTTACATGTATATTTACGCACTAGACCCATCACATTAAATTAACAACTTATGGATGCTAGATTTGTCGAGCTGTTTCGGGCACACTTCTACCATAAGTTGAATGTAACCTCGTTTCTAAATGCAGTTACAGTTTTCTATTTATTGTAAATTTTCTATATATTTAGGCGTGTCCATTCTATCAAATTTTTACTGTAATCTATATTTTACATGTCATCATATTAAGCCCATTTTATGTCGCATGTTCTTTCTATCATGTAATTAATTCTATTTTAACATTAATCATTTAATCATATAATTGTTCAAATTTAACAAAATAACATGTAATTTTCTCAATTCTATGGTTAATTATTCAAGTACATTATATGCCACAAGTTAATCATGTAATTAGAACATGTATATATACAACAGTAATCGCTATACCTATTTTAACAAGTTTACATTTCAACATATGAACATTTCAGCATATTAAACATTTCAACATATGAATTTTCCAACATATTAATATTTTAGCATATTAATATTTCAAAATGTCATATTAGCATTTCATCACTTTAATGATTCTAGCAGATTTACATTGCCTATTAACTGGGAATGTTAAATGATAATATACCTTTATCAAAAATGACATAACCTAAATCCCCTCACCCAATTTGCTTTCCAAATCCTGAATCTGGTCAGATCTAGTATTCTATGGACCTCCTAACTGAATTTAGAACCTGGCAACCATGGATCCACAATTCTTACAAAAAGAAAAAGGGAAGAAAGAGGAGAAAATTGAAATAGACCAGATTTAAGAAATTACCTTACTTCGAATATGATTCTGAACACCTTCTTATTAATGTTCATTCTTTTCCTCCAGATCTTGGTTCAGAATTTTCCTAAACTAATTATCTTATTTTCCTGAAGAGATTTTGTCACACCCCACGTCCATTAATGTCACTCACAATGGGAATGCATTAACTTCTATGGAGGTTTTAGATGAATATAGAAGTTAAAGCATTCCCTTTGTGAGTGACATTAATGGACGTGGGGTGTTACACGTGGTATCAGAGCATAAGGTTACCAGAACAGATAAAATTTTTAGAAAAATATTTTTCTAAAGTATTTTTGGAAGAAGTGCTTTCAAAAACATGTTATTTAAAGAGAGTTTTTATGAAAAACATAATCCCAAATAGCTATATCCTTATCTTTATCTTTCGAATTCTCCATTTTGAATCTTTCCTTTTCCGTTTCAGCATGGCTGAAGATCTTAATCTCCCAGAAGGTGTGACAGTTCCAGGGTGGTTTA
The DNA here is from genome assembly GCA_030737875.1 of Allium sativum. Classification (NCBI taxonomy): domain Eukaryota; kingdom Viridiplantae; phylum Streptophyta; class Magnoliopsida; order Asparagales; family Amaryllidaceae; genus Allium; species Allium sativum. Next base: position 399,002,225 of record CM060926.1, on the reverse strand, counting down.
GGAGATATTTGGAGGCTAGGGCCACCACTGCAGGCCCAGCAGATGTTCCTCCACCCCCAGTTGCACCCATTCCTCCTCCTCCTCCTCGTGTTGACACTTTTGCAAAGACGTGCAAGGAATTTAACGCTATGGGAGGAAAAACTTTTCAAGGGACTGAGACGTTTGTGGAGGCCAGAGACTGGCTTAAGGAGACTGAGGAATTGTTGGATATCTTTGAAGTGGAAGATAGGAGGAAAGTCCGTTTAGCTGCTTGGTTAATAAAGGGATAGGCCTCGTTTTGGTGGGAGGTCACTAACGGGGAACGTCCAGTTGATTCATGGGCGGATTTCAGACGAAGGTTTGAGGAAAAGTTTCTTTCAAGGGCAGAGGAGAATTTAAATATGGAAAAATTCCTGACATTAAAGCAAGGGAGCTTATCAGTGAAGGAGTATGTCAATAAATTTAATAAGTTAGCAAGGTTTGGCTTGGAGTTGGTGAACACGCCAGAGAAGAAAGCTTCGAGGTTCGTTAGAGGCTTGAATGAACCGTTGCAAGGGTTGGCTATGACCCACATCCCTATGGGAGACACCTTTGAAAGGCTAGTAGAAATGGCACTTATGCATGAGGATAAGGCAATTGAAAAGAAGGGGGATCAGAAGAAACCCCAACAGCCAAATAAGAAGGGTGGTAAAAACAATAATGGCAAAGGGAAGAAGAGATGTTTCAATTGTGGGACGCCTGGCCATCTCAGCAAAGATTGTAGAAAGAAAAAGAAGACTGGTTGTTTTCATTGTGGAGATGCGGGACATTTGGTGAAGGACTGCCCAAAGAAGGGGCAGAGGGCAGGGTCTACCTCGGGAGGACAGGTGCAGGCTCTTATGGCACCAGGGCAGGCAAGGGGGCAAGTTCAGGCTATTGCGGCCCCACCGCTGCAAGAAAGAGGTAGAACAATTTCTGTTGAAAGCTTAGTTTTTTTGTTTGATCATCCTGTCCGTACCTTATTCGATTCTGGCGCATCTCATTCGTTTATCTCTGCATCATTAGTTAAATTACTGCACTTGAACACCAGTTTAGTAGAGGATCCCTTGGTTGTTTCAAATCCAATTGGAGGTTCGGCTCATTTGACCATGATATGTTTGGATTTGAAAATCTCTATACTTAGCGTTGAATTTAGATGTGATGCTTATGTATTGGGCTTCACGGACTATGGGCTAATTTTAGGAATGGATTGGTTATCTAGAAATGGGGCCATTCTTGATTGTGAAAGAAGAGTAGTTAGGTTTGTGACTCGCCTTGGTAATGCTCTCGATATCTTTTGTAGTCCCATAAATTCCGTTATGCTAAGTTATCTTGAATCGCTTGATGCGTCTGTAGAGAATCTACGAACGGTAGAGGTGGTCCGGGAATATCCGGATGTGTTTGAGGAGGTGAAGGGCTTACCTCCAAAGCGGGAGATAGACTTTTGAATTTATCTTGTGGATAATGCTAAACCCGTATCTTTGCCAGTGCGCCACATGGCTCCTCGTGAAAGGAGGGAACTCAATAAGCAAGTGAAGGAGTTGCTTGAGAAGGGGTTCATAAGACGTAGTATATCAGAGTGGGGTGCTCCAGTAGTATTTGCTACAAAGGCGGATGGGTCCCTTAGACTTTGTGTGGACTATAGAGAACTAAACAAGCTTACTAAAAAGAACCGACACCCACTGCCGAGGATTGACGATCTCTTTGATCTGTTAGTTGGCGCCTCAGTGTTTTCGCAGTTGGACTTAGCCACTGGCTTTCATCAACTGAGAGTGGCTGAGGATAGTATAGATAAGACTGCTTTTAGGACTCCTAACGGATTCTATGAATGGCTAGTGATGCCCTTTGGTTTGACAAACGCCCCCGCATATTTTGTTGATTTGATGAGTAGGGTGTTTAGGGAGTACCTTAACAAATTCGTGGTAGTCTTTGTGGATGACATCTTAGTCTTTTCTAAGAATGAAGAAGAGCATGCTCTACATCTTAGGGAAGTGTTGGAAACCCTTCGAGCGCATAACCTTAAGGCAAAATTTTCTAAGTGTCACTTCTGGAGGAAAGAAGTACGGTTCTTAGGGCACGTGGTTTCCAAGGAAGGGATAGCAGTGGATCCCGCAAAGGTGGTGGCCATCCAAGATTGGAAGGTCTCTAAAAATGTAACCGAATTAAGAAGTTTCTTGGGGTTGGCTAGCTATTATAGGAAGTTTATCAAAGACTTCGCAAAAATATCAGCTCCATTAACAAGGTTAACGAAGAAGAACTTGGTTTTTACGTGGGACGAAGATTGTGATGATGCGTTCCAACGTTTAAAGAGAGCCTTAACTTCAGCCCTAGTCTTAATGCTGCCAGACGGGAATAAACCGTTTACCGTCTATACTGATGCTTGTGGGACGGGACTTGGCGCGGTCCTCATGCAAGAGGGAAGAGTAATAGCCTATGCTGGAAGGCAGTTGAGGGTTCATGAAAAGAATTACCCGACGCATGACCTTGAGTTAGCCGCAATTGTTTTCGCGCTTAAGTCTTGGCGTCACTATCTTCTTGGTGAGAAATTCGAACTGTTCACTGACCACAAATCATTAAAATATTTATTCTCTCAGAAGGATTTGAATTTAAGGCAGCAATGGTGGATGGAATTCCTAGCCTCCTACGATTTTGAAATAGCATATACCCCGGGCAAGGGTAACGTGGTAGCAGACGCCTTAAGTAGGAAAAGGTTGTCCTTGAGTCCGTTGTTTGTTGAACGACGAAGCTTAGAATTCATCTCCATGTCTGACTTTAGACCCTCCGTTGACCTAGTACCTGGTTTGTTAGCATCCTTGGAGGTTAGACCTACATTTCTAGGACGAGTTAGTGAGGCACAGCAAGACGACCCCCAGTTGGTTGAGATAGTAGAAAAGCTCAAAGGAGGGGAGTCGTCTAGCCATCTTCGTAGGTATACCCTAGACGATAAGGGTTGGTTACGAAGGGATAGTAGACTTTGTGTACCACAAGACGAAGACTTAAGGAAGGCCATTCTTGATGATGCTCATCGCTCAAAGATGACCATTCATCCCGGCAGAGACAAGATGTACAAAGATATGAAGCGAGTTTTCTTTTGGGTCGGTATGAAAAAGGATGTGGCCGAGTACGTCGCTAGATGTTTGGTGTGCCTACGAGTAAAAGCGGAACAAAAGAAACCCGGTGGGTTGCTTCACCCATTGGAAGTTCCACTATGGAAATGGAAAAGCATCTCAATGGATTTTGTGGATGGATTACCAAGATCAAGGAAGGGTAATACGGGGATTTGGGTTATAGTAGATAGACTTACTAAGAGCGCCCATTTTATTCCCGTGAAAAGTAAGAGGACTACTCCGTGGTTGGCTTTTGTATACATTAAAGAGATAGTTCATTTGCACGGTATTCCTTCTAGTATAGTAAGCGACCGTGATCCCATCTTCACTAGCGAATTTTGGAAGAGTTTACAAGAGGCGGTAGGGACTCAGCTATGTTTGAGCACCGCATATCATCCTCAGACGGACGGCCAGACCGAGAGGGTGAATCTAGAGGATCTTTTAAGGCTTTGTATCCTAGACTTTGGGGGTACATCGGAAGAGCACCTTCCGTTGGTAGAATTCGCATATAATAATAGCTTTCAGTCTAGTATTGGCATGACACCTTTCGAAGCTCTTTATGGAAGGCCTTGCCGTTCGCCTACATGTTGGTGGGAATCTACCGATAAAATCCTACTTGGGCCTGATATGGTTAGGGAAACCTCGGAGAAGATTGATTTGATTCGAAGGAGGATGAAAGCAGCACAAGATAGGCAGAAATCGTATGTTGATAAGAGGAGGACAGATCTTGAGTTTGACATTGGGGACATGGTTTTTATCAAAGTGTCTCCGTTACGGAATGTTGTTCGCTTTGGGTCCGTTGGGAAATTAGCGCCAAGGTTTGTTGGGTTGTTTCCTATAAAAGACAGGATTGGGAAGATGGCGTATAGGGTGGAGTTGCCTGAGAAACTTAGTGGAGTACACGACGTATTCCATGTATCACATTTGAGGAAGTGTTTGTACAAGACCGCGGAGGTGGTAGAGCCGAGCTTGCTTAAAGAAGTGGAAATAGATCGTGATGCAACAATTAGACGAGCTCCTACATGCATTCTTGGGTTGGAGATCAAAAAGTTGAGAAATCGAAAGGTCAGACTAGTTAAAGTGCAATGAGGAGATGATGAGAGCAACGCTACTTGGGAGACAGAAGAGAAGATGCGTTCGCTATACCCTTTTCTTTTTGAGGGTATGTCTTTTAATTTCTCCTTTATCGCTTAGCTTATCTTATCTTATCTTTAGTATGTCCTCTCATTAGTATCTTTGACCTTTAGTTAGGATAATCCTATGGTTGAAACATGTGTTTGAGACATGTTATGTATGATGGATGCAAAATGGATGCAAGTGGTTGCTAGTGGTTGCTCGTGGATGCATATATACACACACTTTAGGCACTAGATCGGCTCAGTCACTACATATTGCATATTGCATATTGCATAAATGAATGTATTTAGTATAATGGATGTATAATGGTTGTACCATCATATAGATGCTGCATTTGGTTGAATGGATGTGCACGCATATAGAAGTAGTATGTAAGCAATTAGGATCTTTTGCATACATAATGGATGCATGGCACTATCATGAATTGCATCAAGGAGGTCAACTGAATCAGTGGACCTCCTAATTTTGCATTAGATACGGACATATACACACACTATGCATTTAAACATAAAAGCATTAGAAGTCTATAAGGACAGTGGATGCCAGTGTTTGATGATTGAGTAGATGGTTGATTGGATGTTAGGTTAAACATTCTCCTTGATTTGAAGATTTCGGGGTCGAAATCCTTTAAGGAGGGGAGAATGTAACACCCCGTAAATCAGCTAATACTAATATTCACAAATTAAAAGAATTAATATTGAGAATTTGCACGAAATAGCCTTAAAAAGGCATATAACAAATTTGAGATATGTGAATTGCCTTAAAAGGCGAAAAATGGAATTAAGACATTAATTGGAAAATTAATGTGTAGAAATGGTCATAAGTTAATTATGGATTAATTTGAATTCACGAATAGGTGCGTGTGTGTATATATATATATATATATATATTTATATATATGGGTAGTTAATGTAAACATGAATAGAAGTTTATTAATTTGCTGAGTGTTTGCTGAGTCACTTCTGACTCATTGCTGAGTCAATAAGATAAACCCCATCTGGTCTGAATGGCTGCGGTTATTTCTAGGTTAAATCTAATGGCCTAAAGGAATCCTAACATCTATAAATAAGTGGGTAGACTCTAACCCTAAATCACTTGAAAAATTGGAGAGCTACCGACATGCCGTTGCCATGGAGTTCAGCATAGCCGTCACAAACTAAAGAAGAAGAAGGCCTAATCTACAAACTAAATCTACTCAAATCAAATCAAAAGCTCTCTATTTCTCTTCTTTAAAATTGTGAGTATGCTGATTCTCACAATGTTATTATAAAATAATTCGATTAAGTTATGAATTGGATCACAAGAAAGTGATATGAATTGTTATGTATTTGTAAATTTTGTTGTGGATCTCTTATGCTATTATGTTATCATATATATATTGTTATGTTGTAGTGATTATGTTGTAAATAATCCTATGCTATGTCATATGTGATTAATCATGCTATGCTATGTTATAAACCATGTTATGCCATGTTGTAAATCATGCTATGCTATGTTATAAACCATGTTATGCCATGTTGTAAATCATGCTATGCTATGTTATAAACCATGTTATGCCATGTTGTAAATCATGCTATGCTATGTTGTAAATCATATCAAGCTATGTTGCAAATTCTGATATGCTATGTTGTAAATCTTACATATGTTGTAGATCTCATATTATCATATATGTTGAAATACTTATGATAATGACGTCATGTTAAGTTGTGTTGAATCATGCAAGTTGTAAAATCATGATGTTATTATTTATGCGAATTGGATCATGTTTAAAGTTTATGTTTTTTTTTAAATAGATCTTGAATATGGGAATTTGCCTATTATGTTAGGTGTACCCATATACATGAATCTATGATTAAATGAATTTTGATTTTTGGGAATTTGCCTATTGAGTTAGGTGTACCCATATAAAACCATATTGTTAATGATGTTGATTCACACATGTCCAATACAAGTTTATGGAACTTGATCAAAATCATATTATGTGAATTATGAATAAGTTGACACCCTTAGACCCATGACATGTATAACCTTATGAAAGTTGTAATTTTGATATATGCAAGCTTCACCCCTTGTTAGTATTCATTTAGTCACATATATATGTTGTTTTTGTGAATATTTTCTTTTATGCTATGAGTTAGACTAATCGGGTCTAGCATACATTTTGCGAATAAATGTTCAAACGTGGGGTAGGGGTAATATTAGGAAATTAATAAATTGGGGTGCAATTGATATGATTTTGCATGCCTTAAATGGATGTCCATAATTGAGTCAATTATGGACATTGCTAAATTTGGAATTAATTAATAATTCAAATAGGGAATTATTAAAATTGGGGAAAGTGGATTATTAATAATAATCAATGCTTAGGACACGAGGTTGGACCCGTTTGTGACGTAAACCTGCCCAGACCCGCCCGGCAAATCCAGTAGTCACAAATGTCGGCCCAATGTGAGAGGTCTTAGGCCCAAACTAAAGCATAACAGTTGTAAAGACACAAGGTTAAACTCTTTTATGGTGTAAGACTGCCCAGACCCGCCCGGCAAATCCAGCTGCCATAAATGCCAGTCTAATGTGAGAGGTCTTTATGAGGTTATGGCCTTAATAAATTAAGAAATACTTAACCAGATAATCATGTAAGGTGGGACATGGGGGTTAAGTAGGTGCCTTGGGTGACATGAGGAATCTAGTGGTTGCCTTTAGAGGCATTTGAAATACGATTAGACTTAACCAAACACACATGTAACGAACATGAATAGTGGGTTAAGTGGGATTGACTAAGGGGACAAGCTTAGGTGGAATGCTTGTGGGAGATAACGGGGGCCCATTTCAACCAGTATCCCAAAACGTATCTTTGTGGGCTCGACCCAAGTCGAGGACGGGACACGCATACTGGGTTTGACTATAAGAGGCCAAAACAGGGAGTGGTGGCAACGCAAGTCCAGCGGGTTTCATATGCGTGTGTGGACCCGGGCTGGTTGGTAAGACGTTGTTGCATCGTGTAGGTATAAGCCGTGCATCTCCGTTATATCGGGTTGCCACTTTAGGGGAATGATACACCCCACTGTGGGGCCAGCACGGGTATCTACGAGTAGGGAGCCGATCGAAAAATGGAAAGTGGGGTACACCTAGTGGAGATAGGGGCAGGCGGCACCTATGTAGTCAGCTAGGAGTACGTAAAGCCATTAAGAAAGTTTCTAAGTAAAGCTATGTGGAATCAATCTTTAGGGTGACTGGTGTGGTGCAGTATAGTGTTTATCCTTAGTATTTAGGAGCGCCTATAACGTTTCCTTTAGCGATTGTCTATGTCCTTAATCTGCTCTTTCATAGACATTTCCTTGTTTTCCAGCTTATGCCTTGGTCCAGTTATTTTGATAATAGTATTGTAGAATTATCATACTCGCCAGACTTTATGTCTGACCCCCCCTCTTTTTCATCCTTTTCTCCCTTCAGGTCCTCAGGTTGGGCCAAGTTCCAGTGGAGTCTGATTGGATTGCTTATCTCTTGGAAAGCTTGGACTGCTGAAGTAAAGTCCAGCTTGTTATCTTTCTTTTTAATGGCTATTTATGTAATGGGATAATGTACTTGTTTTATCAAGATAGATATTGTACTTGACTTTGATTATGGTGTTATGATGTAATCAAACATGTTTTGACTTCTGCTGCGATTGAAATAAAGTTTTTAAATTTCCAAGTACTATTTTATATCTGTCTTGTTGAAATTTTACTGTTCTATATTCACCTAAAACCTCCATAGAAGTTAATGCATTCCCTTTGTGAGTGACATTAATGGACGTGCGGTGTTACAGATTTGAGGAGTAAGAATAATGGAAGTACATATGTTGTCCCGGGGTATGATATTTAGGCTAGGCTCTGCTACCCTATGTATAGGTGTTCAAGATCTTATTGTACACGCAGCGCTAAGTCAGCAACGAACGTCGTTAAGAAAACAGTCCTGTAACGATCCGAATTTTTGATCCATTTATTTTAAATATTTAATGACATTTTAAATATTTATTTGATAATATACTTGAAGTTTTAAATTTAGTTACCAATTTCGATTTAACGTCGAATATGTTAAATTATCGTCATACGAAATCGATGAATAACTGAATTTGAAGTTTAAAACTAAATCCAAGCAATTCAGATGATCACTAAATATTATATGTGAGTATAAATACTTTATTATTGATAAATTTGATTAGTTTGTATTTAAAATGTATTTTTAATCAATTGAACTAAATTTAATTAGTTAGTTTAAATTAATATCTTTTTCAGGTGATATAATCAGGGTTCAATAATCGTTCCAGTGTGTTCCGAAAGGCGGTTAAACCACATAAATGTCAGTTATTGTGTTTCGATTGGAATAATGGACCCCGAGATATTAAATTAGTGGATAGGCTAGAAATCAAATCGAAATCTATTTAAAAAGAATAAAGATTTTATTAAATCAAATCATATTAAATATTTTATACAATATAGATATAAATTACTTACTACCAAAGTAACTCTCCGTTCACCTATATAAATTAGTACGCACCTCTCTCCCTTGATTCTTTCCATTTTCATTCTTGTTAATCAATTTTAAAGCTTCAACTAAGAATGGTCATTGCCTACTATGGTCTCTCTCCTTGTTTATAAACCACGACTATTTTTCCTCTATTTGTATTTCCTCTTCAAGTAGAAAAAATCCAAAAGGGAACCTCTGTTTGAATTCCTCAGCGTGTATATTAAAATAAAATAAAATGGAATTCGAATTCGATTTCGAATCTAGGGCAACGATTTGTGAGTAAGGAGGACATAAGCGAAGGCAGCATCGTCGCGGCTTGAGGTTCGGGTCCTTGCGATAGGGGTTTAGAGAAGGACTCGTGAGAAACTTAAATGCGACAGTGAGGGCCTGGAAGATCGCGAATGGTTCAAATAGGAGTTCGATGGATGGTGGGGACTTCTGCGATTTTAGTGGAAGCTCGATTTCAGAAAAAGGGCTGCAACGAATTCAATTAGAGGGGTTTTGAGAAACACGATTTTTAATGGAGGAACTGATGTCGATCTGGAGTTGAGGCAAACAGAGAGGAACTCGAGGGAGTCAGTAGTTTGCGACATGGTAGATTTCGAAGGGGCCCTAAGTGATTGGATTTATAGGGGATGATGCATTGAAAGTTTTGAGGGTTCAATGATTTTTAGATCGCGAGTAAATGGTTCGATGTCCGGGATTTGAAGCGATCGATTTAGGCTTGGTTTGAGGTTGTAAAACAGAGGAGCATCTCTGACCCGGGTGATGGAATGCAATAAAAGTCGTTGCCATGGGAGTGGTCTGATCTTGTTTGTAGCAGTAATGGTGAATGTATTGGTAGCTAGGAACAGTAGTAGCTTTGGATTTCTTGGGCATTTGGGGAGCTCGTCGTGATGATTTATAATCTATGAGGAGGTACGTAAGCTAAGTAATTAAATTTTGATTATTAAAAATATAATTGTGAAGAAGGATTAATCCGTAGTAAATGTGTTAATTAATTTTCTACGGTAAGTGATTTTAGGTACGGGTTTGTGTTAATTACCAAACGATAGAAGCAGTGTGCCATATATGGTGTGTAGCTGCTATATTGGGCCGAGCAATTTGATGTAATACAGTAGTGTGTAGCTGCTGTAGTAATAGAAGAGGTTATGGTAATGTTGACTGCAAGGTGTTTGTCGAAATGTTGAAATGGAATGGAGCTTTCTTTTGTGCTGTTTGCAATGATATTTGATCGATGATTGTTGTATTTGCTTCGTAGATTGGTCAAGGTTGCAAAGCAGTAAGGTATATGCCTTTACGAATTTAAAATTTCATAGAATAAATAATTAATTTATGTTATTAGTTGATTTAAAATGAATAGAGTTTAATCGATAAATTTAATTAAATAATCATTGGTGTTGATAAATTCATTCCAGTAAATTCGTAAACGCAAAAATACCACATTTAATTGGATATTCGGCAAAGGAAAATCACGGTGAGTAAATCTCACTCCATTTTTTTAGAATTATTTTTATTTATTAAAAATATTTGTCTGTTGGTTGTTTGACTGCATTAAAATCTTATTGTTGCTATGAAATATATATTAGTTATTTAGGATGGTTTGTGGTTCTAATATATATATTGGTGATTGGACTCCCATAGTATCATTAGCGGATGCCCGCAGTATCATTAGCGGATGACCCTATACGCCCCACGCTATGATAGTGGATAACCTTCTATACCGTGATATCCTGCCTCGAAGTAGGATGGGTATTATTTATGTTGGCTAACGTCTGTGGATGCAGGAAAACAGGTTGGAGGGATCCAACTGGATTCCTCAAAATATATTATTGTTTATTTTCATACATATATTATCATATATATGATGTGTTGATTAAAAATTGGGTTGTTGATTTATAACAATATCATGAAAGGAGATTTTGAAATTTAAACGGGAAATTCTATTTTTCTAAAAATAGAATTTGAAATACGAATGGGCTAGAAATATTAACTTGTTTTGAATAAATAAAACAAATATTGAAATTTATAAACGATGTTAATAAAATAATACAGGAAATGGGAGTATTGAAATTTATAAATGATGTTTATAAATTAAATAATCAGGGAATTGAAGTAAATTTATAAACGGTGTTTATAAATAAAATGGAATGATTTTCATTGGATAATCAAGGAACTGAAGTGAATTGATAAACAATGTTTATAAATGAAGTGAAATGAATTATCATTGGATAATTGGAAAAATGTAAGTACAAGTGTGAATTTGAAAAGGGAAATTTATTTTTTCGAGGTAGAATTATAATTTCAAATGGAATTGAAATAAGACTTCTTTAAATACAAAAACAGGTAATATAAACGATGTTTACAAAGAAAAGGTGAAAATAATCGTTTGGATAATTTGAAATATTTAAATTCAAATAAGAATTTAACAATGAATTGTAAATCTTTTCAGAATGGGGAAGAGAAATGTTATTCCGATGTTCGGAATATAAACCGAACTACGATAAATCTAAGGATTTAAAAATATGAATTCGATTATATTGAATTTTATGACTAATTTATTTACAAAGGATTGGAATTCGATATAGAATATTTAATTATAAATAAATTATAACCTAATTATAAAATAATTGATGGTTAGGGAATATTAGAAATATTAAGTTGAATTTGGAAAATTGGTTTAATATATATTAAAATATATCAGAATAAGGTAAGAATTTATATATAAATGAAGTTTAAAACATTTATATGTTAAATATAATTAAAACGAACTCGCCGCAGCACGGTAGTTCGTAAATTGGCGTTTTGAGCTTCAATTGAGTATATAGAACTCAATTTAAGTCGGAATTCTTTGAAGCAAGAACCGTTAGGACCGATTTGATAATAGTTTTCTAATGGGAGAGAAAAATCTGGATTTCTTCTTATAGATTTTGATTTATGTCAAAATCAAATTTTCAGAAAAACAATGCTAGAACCATTATAAAACCATAACGGTTTATTTAAATAAATAAAAGGGATTCTAAGCAAATAAAACCCGAATCTTTAGTAGAAAAATTCAAATTTGAGTTATAAAATATATTTGTACTCAAGTGGAGCAATGAAATGATTTTTGAAACAAAAATCTGATTTTTGTTAATTATTGAATGGAATTAAGTAGTTTGAAGAGTAATTAGTTAATGGAGTTTGAATTGAAATTGGGCTTTGGATAAGTAAATTGGGCTTGTAAATTTATATTCAAAATCGAATATGAAACTTAAATTAAATGGAATTTGACTGGTTTATAACCAAATTAAAAATAGTATATGAACGTGATATTTTCAATTAAAAAGTGGAAGAGGAAAAAGAGCTAATTAGAGAATTAATTAGCGAAGTGAAATAAAATGACCAGATTGAGTTAGAATAAACTAGGAATGGACGTATATGGGTTAGACAGGTATGGAATGAAGAGAATGAAGTTTATAAATTTAGTGCCCGACGAAAAGGTACATGTTTAAATTCCATATGAGGTTTTATGCGCCGAATCGGCAAGCCACTTGGCTTTTTGATTTTCTTTTTGAATGGAAAGGGCCCAGAGAGGCGTTTTTTAGTTGTACCGAGTGACCCGTACAAAGGAGGTTATAGCGAAATTTTCCGGACGTTTAAGGAGTTGGAATATTTTTAAGAAAATTTTGATAGTTAGAAATCAATGTATCGATATATATAGAATTCGATAAGGAAACGAGCATAAAATAGAATATTATAAACAAAAAGGAAATCTATAATTAAATCTTGTAAAATTAGAAAAAGAAACGTATACGGGTTTAAAATGAATAATTGGTTTTAATGGTGTTGAGCATTCGAGGAATTTGGTCTTGTTTGTTTTGAAGTTAATGATGATTTCAGTTAAGGTCTTAAAGGTAACTATACCCCAACTTGATTGATTTAATTATTAACGGATAAATAGGAGGATTCAGTCTCAGAGATAAAGTTTTAAAGAAATTTAGTTGAATGAAATATTTTGGGTTGTTATAACGGTGTTTTATACAACATTCGTTTTAACCCAAGGAAGTGAAAATTTGGAAATATAATAAATAAATACTTCCTAAGTGTAGAAATGAATGGGTGTGAAAGAGATAAATAATTGAAATGTCTTCCAATTATAAATAGAAGATATTTTCCATGTATAGAAAATAAAAGAAGGCGATATATGGAAATGTTTTCCAAATAGCAAAAAGGGGCAAGATGATTGTTGAAAATATTTGGTTAACAAATATTGATAAGGAAATGGAGTAGTGATTTAAATAATGAAAAAATAATTAAGGGCCTAGTGATTGTTTGATGTTGTGAATGGATGTTTGTTTTTCTTTGATAGTTAAATAACCGACTATCGAAGTGTTTGCCAATATCGTTGTCAGTATGGAGATACCGGTTAGATTATAATCTGAGAACCACTCCATATTGGCAGTAGCTTTTGAATCAGATTATATGAAGATAATCTAAGATAGAGTAAAGTGCAAGGACTTTTCTATTAATATAAATTGTGCCTTCGGTTTCGTTTAATCCCAGAACGAACGTATATGGATGAATGTCTGACAGAGTATTTCCAATGATTGCATATGTTGGTCTGTATAAATATATATGGTGGCGGATAATTTATTCTCTTAGCATAAGATCCAGAATATATTTGTGAAAATCAATTTATGATTAACGGATCTGACAATGTGACATTCAAAGTGATTGTGTTGTCAATGAATTATAAGAATCGTAGCTTTAGGCCTCAACAACCGAAAAACGACAAAAATCGGGTAGGCAGCATGGCTATGTGGGTTGCTCCCATTAGGGTGTATTATCACCTATCTATAGAAATTCATTTAATTCCTTATTCTATTCGATGTTGTCCCATTCGGTAAAACGGTTGTTGATCCCAACCATTGGTGATATACATTCGATACACTCGAGTGAAATGAATGGTCAGTCATGTGTGGCCGGTTTACAAGATGTTCTTGTTGAACCCAGTGTATTCTCCTCTAGAGATACACTATCGGAAGGTGGTTCCATACCTTGTCATAGTTGGAAATTCATTACCCAATAAGTGCATGCGGTTTTGATTGTATATTATATATATGGAGCATGAGATGAAAGCGTTCCCCTAGATTTCTATATATTTGATTTAGACACTATTATAATATCAAAAGAGTTTTGATAAAAAGAATATCGTTTCTTTGAAAAGAATTTTGAAAGTTGAATAAAGTGTTTTGGATTCTCATAAGGGGAAAACCCGTTACGTGTTATATGGCGTGGTTTTATGAGATATCATTTGTTTTTCTCAAACTGCTTTAAATTGTTTACTCATACCAGTCCCATGACTGACCCATAGTTTTTTTTTGTTTTTTTTACCTTAACTCTTGGGTGCCCAAATTTGTACGGACAGTCAAGTAGTTCAGAAATTTACAGAACTATCTAAAGGAGCATGGAGTAGAAGGCTTCAGTGTTAGATATATAGTGTTTTTTATTTTCGCTGTGTTGCAAGTGTTGTACTCTGAAAATTGTATGATACAGTTAAAATTTTGTATTTCAAAAGTTCTAATATATAATATTTTGTTCCGCTGTGATGTGAGATTCTGTTTTGTTATTTATGTTCTTCTTCTACCTTTTTTTCTAAAAAAAATGATTCGTATTTTTGTGATATTTGGGTTGGATGTGTGATGTATGTAGTCAACTTAGATAGTACGGATTTGCGGTTCATTACAGTTTGTATTAGAGCTTAGGTTGAGCGAATACCTAGGCTTTCGTGGGATGTGGTCATTAGAGATAGGGTCATTAGAACCCTAGAATGAGTTGAGTGTGTGTGTGTGTGTGTGTATATATATATATATATACAAGAGAGCGTATTTGTTAATTGAAAAAAATTTGTTATATATTGTGTTGGCTAGTCTGTTGAGTGGTTTATGAACTCTGATCGAATCGTGGGATGCCACAAAGTCGATAGGAATTTCTAAACACTTGAACAGAGAAATTAAGCACAATATTGTTTTAAAGTGGGTAAATGAAATAGTTTTACCCAATATTCTATTTTTTATATAGAAGGAATAATTTTATGAAACTATTATAAATATGGATGTGTTGGTTGATATTATAATCAAATGGGACTATAAAACAAGAATGGTTATATATAACCAAATATAACTTGTATATGAATTAAATATACAAATAAGATGAACTAGAGTTGAATTAAAACCATAATTTGGAATTTGAATCCTGGGAAGTTAAAAAATATTTTTTCGAAGTATATTGAAAGAATATAGCCCTGTTTTGAAAGGATTTTGAATGAAAACCATTTTTGAATGGATTTTGAAATTGATAAAGCGCTGAACTCACTTCAGTAGCTGGGAAATAATTCTGATGATGACTGCAGCATCATTAGTGTTCATTTCCGAGTTTTTAAGTGATGGACTGCTACCTCAGAAAAGTTTTTGATGGAAAGTTGTTTGAAAGAAAACAAGTTGATTTGAAAATTCAAATGTTTTGAATTTGAAATGGAAATAAATATATGTATATACTTATGTGATTTCAGAAGGATTTGAAATGAAAACCCGGGGATTTTAATTCTGGAATTTAAATTTTAACTTAAGAAAGTTAAATTGATCGAAGGAAATAAATTGATCAGAATCAGTTTGAATAGAATATGAATTGATCATTCAGATAAAATACATATAAGCATATATGGTGTGTAATATAAACAGAAACCAAAGTTGGTTAGAACTAATGTTGTTTAAATATGAAATGTTGAGCTTCAACATTGTGAGGTTTTGAAAAGTAATAGGGTTGAATCATTTTTCCTACCTTAGTAATTTCGGGGAAGAAATTCTTTTTAATGGCGAAGAATGTAACGATCTGAATTTTTGATCCATTTATTTTAAATATATATTTAATAATATACTTGAATTTTTATATTTAGTTATCGATTTAAAAATCGATTTCGATTTAACATCGAATGTTTTAAATTATCGTCATACGAAGTCGATGAATAACTGAATTTGAAGTTTAAAACTAAATCCAGGCAATTCAGATAATCACTAAATATTATATGTAAGTATAAATACTTTATTATTGATAAATTTGATAAGTTTGTATTTAAAATATATTTTTAATCAATTGAATTGAATATAAATGGTAGTTTTTAAATTAATATATTTTTTAGGTGATATAATTAGGGTTCGATATTTGTTCCAGTGTGTTCAGAATGGCGGTTAAACCATAGAAATGTCAGTTGGTGTGTTTCGATTAGAATAATGGACCCCGAGATATTAGATGTAATAACCCGGAAATGCGAGCCAGTTTAAAATTTTCATTTTGGCAATTTTAACGAATTTTGAATATTTAAAATGAATTATTTTAAATAAAACGATGAGAATTTTATTTTTAATGGAATTAGAGCGTATATATTTATATAGATCGTCGTTAGAATATAAATATTTATTTTAAATTATAAAAGGAATTGAAAATGGTGTGGTAGTTCGATAATTCGATTTCGAATTTCAATTGAACGTACCGGGTGCAAAATAAACCGGATTTTAGTGAAACCAAAAATAATAGGATCTAATTGGGAATATCTTTCCAACGAATCCGAAAAATCAAAATTTCTTAGCGGGAATCAAAAGATATGTCCAGTTGAAAATTTTGAATAGTCGCTATGAAATTCAGGCCCTTAAAAATGGGAATTTTGCAAATGACCTCGGATTTCGACGAAACCTCTTTTGTTGGATCCGTGATGTCAAGTTATTGCTAGGTTTCAAATTTCATAATTTTTCGAATCAATATGTGAGCGTGGCAAAGGAACACGCGTTTGACCAGTTTCAGTTGATTTTAATCGACTAGAAAATGGCCATTTTTCAAACGGTCTCAGAATTCGACGAAATTAGTTTTGTTAGGATCGTATCGTCAATACGAAGCCAGAAAATATTTTTCTGGTATTTATAGAGTTAGTATGTGACCCCAGTGAATTGAAATGCACGTTCAAATTCAATATATAGAGTTATATGTTGATTTTAACGGAAACTGATCGAAACGGTCGAATCAGCTTATGGTACATATCCCATTGTGTTCGGAATGGGGGTAATTAGCTATGGACGACAGGCGGTGGGCCTCGTTTAGAGGTCGAAAATAAAAGTTACTTTTTGAAATTAAAAATAAAAAAAAAAATTATTTCCTCTCTCTCTCCTCCTTAAACTCTTCTTCCCCCCCCCTCCCCCCCCCCCCGTTCTTCATTAAATCAGAAATCAAAAGAAAAAAAACAAAATGATCGAGCGCGCCACCCACCAGACCGTCGCCGTCGTTCACCCTCCGCCCACCACCACGCTCCCAGCACCACCCCTCTCTATCGCGCACCCCCCCAGCGCCTCTAGCGAAACCCGCAGCCCTAGCCGCCTCCGACAGACCCCACGCCGCGTCGACCACCCTGAGCACCACCGCCTGAGCCTGAGCGCCTCCTCGACCTCGCCCAGACCTCCCCCTCTTCCGCCCATCTCCAGCTCTTTTCCCCTTTCCCCCAAATGAAGCCGACGCCCCGCCACCTGGATGGCCAACCGCCGCCGCATGAGAGGACATCCGACTCCTCCGGCCTCCCTCCTTCAAAGACAGTAAGATTTTTCCTTTTTTTATTTAAATTTAAAACTAATTTTTCTTGATTGATTTTAAAACTGAAATTATATGATTTTTATTTGTTTAAAGTTTTGATTTTTATTAGGAAAGATTATATTTTTAGATTAGAAAAGCATAGAGAATAAAAAGATGATTTTGTTCATAGAAAAATATAATCTTTTATATTGTAGAAGGATAAAAATATAATCTTTTATATTGTAGAAGGATAAAAATATAATCTTTATTATATGAATATTGATGTAAAAATAGATTTTTTATCCATATAGTATTGATGTAAAAATATAATTTTTGTCTATATAGTAGTAGTATAAGAGTATAATTTTTATATACATAGCAACAATATAAAAATATGATTTTCATATATGTAGTGGCTACGGGCGACGAAAGTGACGAAAGTGACGAAAGAAGAAACGGCGGAGATTTTCTACATATGAAGAGTCGAGACGTTTGGATTAGCTAGCTGGTGAGAACTTCTCACCTTTTAAATTTTCTTTTCTAGTTATAAATATATACTAGGATGTAGACGGTGTTTAGTAGCACC
Organism: Allium sativum; assembly: GCA_030737875.1. Classification (NCBI taxonomy): domain Eukaryota; kingdom Viridiplantae; phylum Streptophyta; class Magnoliopsida; order Asparagales; family Amaryllidaceae; genus Allium; species Allium sativum. The sequence goes on along the minus strand of CM060926.1, from coordinate 398,984,297 downwards.
CGACACCACAGTCCACAGACCATGGACTTGTTTGTTTGGTTGCATAGATTAGTTAGATTATTTGATTTGAATTTGATTGTTTGGTGAAATGAAATTGGATTGATTGATATGCATATGGCGTGGGCCATCACTAGACCGGGGATAAGGCTAGGCCTTGTCCCGTTTTTAGTATCGTGTCGTTATGCCGCCGAAATTTTCTAAAATAAGTTAGAAAAATAAAGATATCGTTTTATTTAATAAATGAACCGAATAGAATATTCATAGGTTGAATAAAATAATTTGGTCGTTAAAAATATAATTTTTAACGTGAATGTGAATAAATTAATATTCATTTACAAACCGGACGGTTTGTTTATGTACATCTATTTGAAGGACATTGATTGGGACGATAAATTTTACACATCGCCCAACTGCACAAATAAAAATCTGTGTTTGTTGATTTGAAACCCCAAACGTGTATTGGGATAATATACGACATACACTAATCCCAATAATTAGTTGTATGTTGATCAATTGATTGACAGGTTGTTATAAGCGTTAGATATCTATATTTGATGCTTATACAGTGTAGTGCACTTTGGATGATGGTCGATTATTTATCATTGCTATTATATACATGTGTTGTATGGAATCCATATAATTAATATTATATGGTAATTGATTGGGCCTCATTCCAGTTTAGAAAATAAAGAACATTATAAAATAAAGGTTCATGTGTTGACAGTACTCATTCGTTGAGATTAGTCATGTATTGAACGAAATATTTTAACGATAAAATTTACATATTTATCATATATAAAATTAGAAACTAACTGGAAAATAGATAAGATGAGTGGTCTCCTGGATATTGATCTGATGTTGGTTTCGGCCTTCGGGGTTAATATTTAGGGAATCGTTCTCTTACTAATTTACGGTTGGAGTCTGATTTGAAATCAAACGAAAGATACCATGATTTTTATAAAATATATTAAATAACAAAAATAGTCACACGTGGACAGTACTCATTCGTTGAGATTAGTCCTGCGTTGACAAAAATATAGATTCATGTATTGAATTGGATAAATATTCATTTATTGAATAGAATAACGGAATTATTGAAATATATAAAGTCGTGTTGATTAGAGATGCGCTATTTTGACGTGAACGATATTTATATCGATTATATTCGTTTTTATAATGAATTGAAACGAAAACGAATATGAATTGAATCGAATAGAAAACGAATTTGAATTGAATTGAAAATAAAACGAATTTTAATTGAATCGAATAGAAAACGAATTTGAATTGAATTGAAAACGAATTTGAATGGAATCGAATAGAAAACGAATTTGAATTGAATCGAATAGAAAACGAATTTGAATTGAATTGAAAAGAAAACAAATTTGAATTGAATCGAACATAAGACGAATTTGAATTGAATTGAATAGAAAACGAATTTGAAATGAATTGAAAAGAAAACGAATTTGAAATGAATTGAAAAGAAAACGAATTTGAATTGAATTGAATAGAAAACGAATTTGAAATGAATTGAAAAGAAAACGAATTTGAATTGGATTGAAAAGAAAACGAATTGAATAGAATTCAACTGAAAACGATTCAACGATATGTCAAAGATGAAGACGGTGGTCGAAGACCGGAAGTCTTCACATCGTTTGGGTGATTACTGATGATCTTGATTGGGCTGTACACCCAAGATGAGGGAATCAGTTGGTGGTCGCCCAGACGTACTTGGAGATCGATGGATATACGAGGAAAGTGCCTCCGGTTTCGTTCAGACCCAGAACGAACTTGTAAATGGACTGTGTGTATGACATTGGATTTTATTCTGTGTTGATTGATCTCCATTATATATACATCTGTTTGGCGACGGAGAATTTATTCTTTTACTTAATGCCCTTCTCTGAGACGTACGAGCTTAGAGGTTGTATATTGATGGACATCAGTCGCATGGCATGAATTGCCAGTGTGGCATGCCTAAGTGGTAATTGATCAAGGCTTCTATTGAAAAGCAAAGTCTTGTGGTTTATGATCAAAGCACGGCCTATGTGGCGTAGCTTTGTGTATAACGTGAATTCGCGAGCCTCACACCTCGGTATGAGTTAAAAACGGGATACGGACCGTTGGGAGAACACGACGTTTCTTTCTAGCTTTGGTGGTGTCAGTGACTTACCAGCCCTGACATTTATATACTTTTCAACTTTGTGGTTGTTGGAATGAGGCGGCTCGATATTAGGTCTGATAGGACCGGGAAACGTGTGTTCAGGAATTGCCAATCCTCAAACGTAAGAGAGGACCGGCCCAACCGATCCAAGTGGCTGCCCAGAGTGTGTAGTCCTGAGCATTTGTTAGAGTGTCTCGAAGCGGAGAGGAGCTTGCCCCTTGCCTTGACTCATGACGGAAATCCAATTTCCAATACGTGATATTGTGGTTTTAAGTGTAGAACTAGTATGGCGACATGATATATGGTACCCATGCCGTCTATGATTGATATTTATGATTGAAATTGTTTTGACACTATACACTTATTATAGTATCAAATGATTTGCTTTAAACGTACCAAGCATGTTTGGCTATTATAAGGGAAAACCCTATCCTCCGGCTTGCGTTGCATTGTGTGATGGCACCTGGCTCTTATAATAGCTTCATTTTTCAAAAAGCATTTCGTTGTTTATCCTATGCACTGGTATTCTTGGGAGGAAACCCGTTCCATGTTATACGGCATGGTCCCTTGAATTACTCTCTTTTAAAGTAAAGTTTTTAAATAACAGTTTTAGTTCTCACACCAGTCACATGACTGACCTGGAGTTTATTATTTTAACCTAAACTCTGGGTGCCCTTATTTTCGACACGGCCAGCTAGTAGTTTTGGTTTTTCAGATTTATAGTCACAAGATCCTGATTTACAGCTGGAACGATGCTCGGAAAGCTCTGTATCCGTGCATTACTTTCAGTTGTGTTTTATATTGTTTTTCCGCTGCTATGTAATTTATTGTAATCTCTGATATTTATCGAAAGTAACTTATTCATTTATACTCTGTATATTCTTGTATTCTAATAGAATTGTTGTAATAACAATGAAATTTTCTTCTGTTTGCGTTCTGATTTGTCCTGTTCTCAACGATCAGGGGTTTCGAACGGTCTTTGTCGGTTTAACGACCGATTCGGATCGAACGAAATTCCTTACTGTTACATTAGATTAGTGGATAGGCTCAAAATCAAATCGAAATCTATTTAAAAAGAATAAAGATTTTGTTAAATCAAATCAAATTAAATATTTTGCACTATACATGTATAAATTACTTAGTACCAAAGTAACTCTCCGCTCACCTATATAAATTAGTATGCACCTCTCTCCCTTTATTCTTTCCATTTTCATTCTTGTTAATCAATTTTAAAGCTTCAACTAAGAATGGTCATTGCCTACTACGGTCTCTCTCCTTGTTTATAAACCATGACTATTTTTCCTTTATTTCTATTTCCTCTTCAAGTAGAAAAAACCCAAAAGGGCACCTCTGTTCGAATTCCTCAGCGTATATATTAAAATAAAATAAAATAGAATTCGGATTCGATTTCAAATCTAGGGCAACGATTCGTGAGTAAGGAGGACACGAGTGAAGGCAGCATCGTCGAAACTTGAGGCTTGGGTCCTTGCGATGGAGGTTCAGAGAAGGGCTTACGAGAAGCTGAAACGCAACAGTGAGGGCCTGGAAGCTCGCGAATGGTTCAAGGAGAAGAGCGATGGATGGTGGGGACTGCTGTAGTTTTAGTGGAAGCTCGATTTCAGAAAAAGGGCTGGAACGAATTTAGTTAGAGGGGTTTCGAGAAATGCGACTTTAATGGAGGAACTATTGTCGATTTGGAGTTAAGGCAGATGGGGAGGAACTCGAGGGATTCAGTTGTTTGCGACATGGTAGATTTTAAAGGGGTCCTAAGTGATCAGATTTATAGGGGATGATGCGTTGAAAGTTTTGAGGGTTCGATGATTTTTAAATCGCGAGTAAATGGTTCGATGTGCGGAATTTGAAGCGATCGATTTAAGCCTGGTTTGAAGTTGTAAAACAGAGAAGCATCTCTGACCCGGGTGATGGAATGCGATAGAAGTCGTTGTCGTGGAAGGGAGTGGTTTAACCTTGTTTGTACCAGTAATGGTGAATATATTGGTAGCAAGGAATAGTAGTAGCTTTGGGTTTCTTGGGCATTTGGGGAGCTCGCAGTGATGATTTATAATTTGTGTAGAGGTACGTAAGCTAAGTAATTAAATTTTGATTATTAAAAATATAATTGTGAAGAAGGATTAATCCGTAGTAAATGTGTTAATTAGGTTTCTACAGTAAGTGATTTTAGGTACGGGTTTGTGTTAATTACCAAATGATAGAAGCAGCGTGCCGTATATGGTGTGTAGCGGCTATATGGGGCCGAGCAATTTGATGTAATACAGTAGTGTGTAGCTGTTGTAGTAATAGAAGAAGTTATGGTAATGTTGACTGCAAGGTGTTTGTCGAAATGTTGAAATGGAATGGAGCTTTCTTTTGTGCTATTTGCAATGATATTGATCGATGATTGTTGTATTTGCTTCGTAGATTGGTCAAGGTTGCAAAGCAGTAAGGTATTTGCCTTTATGAATTTAAAATTTCATAGAATAATTAATTAGTTTATGTTATTAGTTGATTTAAAATGAATAGAGTTTAATCGATAAATTTAATTAAATAATCATAGGTGTTGATAAATTCATTCCAGTAAATTCATAGACGCAACAATACCACATTTAAATGGATATTTGGCAAAGGAAAATCACGGTGAGTAAATCTCACTCCGTTTTTTAGAATTACTTTTATTTGTTAAAAATATTTGTCTGTTGGTTGTTTGGATGCATTAAAATCTTATTGTGGCTATGAAATATATATAAGTTATTTAGGATTGGTTTGTGGACATTATATATATATATATATATTGGTGATTGGATTCCCGTAGTATCATTAGCGGATGCTCACATTATCATTAGCGGATGACCCTACACGCCCCACGCTATGATAGTGGATGACCTTCTATACCGCGATATCCTGCCTCAAAGTAGGATGGGTATTATTTATGTAGGCTAACGACTGTGGATGCAAGAAAATAGGTTGGATGGATCCAACTAGATTCCTCAAATATATTATTCTTTGTTTTCATATATATGTTATCATACATCTGATGTGTTGATTAAAAATTGGGTGGTTTGTTTAAATATCACTGGACCCAAATTGTTGATTTATAAAAATATCATGAAAGGAGATTTTGAGATTTAAACGGAAAACTCTATTTTTCTAAAAATAGAATTTGAAATTCGAACGGACTAGAAATGTTAACTTGTTTTGAATAAATGAAATAAATATTGAAATTTGTAAACGATGTTTATAAACTTAAAAATCAGGGAATTGAAGTAAATATATAAACGGTGCTTATAAATAAAATGGAATGATTTTCATTGGATAATCAGGGAACTGAAGTGAATTTATAAACGATGTTTATAAATGAAGTGAAATGAATTATCATTGGATAATTGGAAAAATGTAAGTACAAGTGCGAATTTGAAAAGGGAAATTTATTTTTCGGAGGTAGTATTATAATTTCAAATGAAATTGAAATGAGACTTGTTTAAATATATAAACAGGTAATATAAACGATGTTTATAAAGAAAAGGTGAAAATAATCATTTGGATAATTTGAAATATTTTAATACAAATAAGAAATTAACAATGAATTGGAAATTGTTTCGGAATGGGGAAGAGAAATGTTATTCCGATATTCGAAATATAAATAGAACTGAGATAAATCTAAGGATTTAAAAATTTGAATTTGATTATATCAAATTTTATAAATAATTTATTTATAAAGGATTGGAATTTGATATAGAATATTTAATTATAAACTAATTAAAAATAATTGATGGTTAGGGAAGATTAGAAATATTAAGTTGAATTTGGAAAATTGGTTTAATATATATTAAAATATATTAGAATGAGGTTAGAATTTAAAACGTTTATATATTAAAATAATTCGATTAAAACGTTTATATATTAAATATATTTAAAACGAACTCGCCGCAGCACGGCAGTTCGTAAATTGGCGTTTCGAGCTTCAATTGAGTATATAGAACTCAATTTAAGTTGGAATTCTTTGAAGCAAGAGTCCTCAGGACCGATTTGATAATAATTTTCTAATGGGAGGAAAAAATCTGGATTTCGTCTAATAGATTTTCAGTTATGTAAAAATCAAATTTTCAGAAAAACAGCGCTAGAACCATTATAAAACCATAACGGTTTATTTAAATAAATAAAAGGGATTTTAAGCAAATAAAATCCGAATCTTCAGTAGAAAAATCCAGATTTGAGTTATAAAATATATTTGAACTCAACTGGAGTAATGAAATGATTTTTGAAACAAAAATCATATTTTTGTTAATTATTGAATAGAATTAACTAGTTTAAAGAATAATTAGTTAATGGAGTTTGAATTGAAATTGGGCTTTGGATAAGTAAATAGGATTTGTAAATTTATATTCGAAATTAAATATGAAACTTGAATTAAATGGAATTTGATTAGTTTATAACCAAATTGAAAATAGTATACGAATGTGATATGTTCAATTTAAAAGTGGAATAGGCAAAAGAGCCAATTAGAGAATTAATTAGCGAATTGAACTAAAATGACCAGATTGAGTTAGAATAAATTGGGAATGGACGTATATGGGTTAGACAGGTATGGAACGAAGAGAATGAAGTTTATAAATTTAGTGCCCGACAAAAAGGTAAATGTTTAAATTCCATATGAGGTTTTATGCCCCAAATCGGCAAGCCACTTGGCTTTTTGATTTTCTTTTTGAATGGAAAGGGCCCAGAGAGGCGTTTTGAAGTTGTACCGAGTGGCAAGTACAAAGGAAGTTATGGCGAAGTTTTCCAGAAATTTAAGGAGTTGGAATTTTTTTAAGAAAATTTTGATAGTTAGAAATTAATGTATCGTATATATAGAATTTGATAAGGAAACATACTTAAAAATAGAATATTACAAACAAAAAGGAAATCTATAATTAAATCTGGTAAATTTAGAAAGAGAAACGTATACGGGTTTAAAAATGAATAATTGGTTTTAATGGTGTTGAGTATTCGAGGAATTTGGTCTTGTCTGTTTTGAAGTTAATGATGATTTCAGTCAAGGTCTGAGAGGTAACTATACCTGTAACACCCCGCACTTTCTATTAAAGTTATAATAAAGAATCCTAGAATACTTAATTTAAAATGTGAGAATTAAGGGAAATGAGTTACGCCATTGCGTTCATCTCGGAATTATGCTTGAGATAGAGTCTGAGTTTGCGTGAATTGGACTTCGTATGAAGAAGTTATGGCCTCCAGAAGTCTCAGAAAATTTAAATAAATTCAAACAGCCCGAAAACGAATTCAAAATTCAAACAGAAGACAGAAGCGGGTTGGGCGGGAAAATTCCCACCCAGGCAGGTCGACCAGGGGGTCGACCCTAGTGTCAACCTCTCCCCTAGAGGTCGACCTTTGGGTCGACTTTGGCCCCCGACCTGATCTGAATTTTGTAACACCCCACCTCCGCCAGGGTGGCTCTTGCAAGCACTCTGACTTTGGAGGGGCGTTTGTACCGGGTAAACATGCATAATGATATATCAAGGCAGAACAAGAACATATGTATATATGTAAACAGAGTAAATAAGATAAGTAAAACAGCGGAAGATTTCAAACTATTTCAAAACAAGTCTAGTACAACATAATGTCAACTTTCCAAATACACAAGTCTAGATAAAACAACATCACTGAAAAACTGAAATACATAAGTACTATCCCCAAAATAAGTGATAACCATAGCTAGCTTCATGTCAAGACCGTACATGAGCTAAAATCCCATAAGCAAGCGATCAGAGATCCAAGCTAAGCTCCAATATTCCCACCCTGAGAACCTTGGGGGGGGGGGGAACGGAAGAAAAGAGGCGAAAGAAAAACATGTCAGTCAAAAAGACTGAGTAAACCCTACTACAATCAATGTAAACTGATAAAGTTAACTGGAATGAGAAGCAGGGATGAACAAAAGGATAAATACATACTGGCATGATAGATAAAGGTGTCATCGCATAATCAGGTTTAAGGTTTTGCACCACATGTGTACTAGCAAACTAACATGACTTGAATAAACACGTATTGATCCCTTGGCCCAAGCTTTGACCCAATAACATGAAATGATTCTAATATGAGGTTTAATAACATGAAGTGATCCTAATACGAGGTCCAATAACATGAAGTGACCCTAATACGAGGTCCAATAACATGAAGTGACCCTAATACGAGGTCCAACCAAACGGTCTAGTCGATCGGCTCCCTATAAGCCTAACTCGTCACGTGTTGGTGTCAATACGGCCCAAACATAATTGTAGTCAGACTGTGCCGGGTCCACCCTTCGGGTGTATCAAGCCCTAGGGTGTAAACCCCTGGACACCATAAACATAAGTGCACAGTCTCGATCTACTGGTACCCGTGCATGTTTTCTCCGGCTACGGACTACGTGCACGACCATAGTCCGTCCGGAACTACACCGGCGTACCACTCTGCCGTCGTTTTTGGTCACTTACCTCAAGTCCAGTAATCGTGCCCCCACCCTAGCCTAGTCCCTAGGGTCTTAATGATACAAACTTGGGATTACTGCTGGAGTGGACCCACATTGCTAGGATTTTCTAGTGGGTTAAGTACGGTTTAACCCTCTTGCTAATCATGGATTAACTTGGTTAAGTGTAACGATGAGTTCACGACTTAACCCTGATTAATCTACCAAGCCCAAATTGGTTAAGTATTAAGTGGACCATGACTTAACCCTAATCATGAGGCATTAATTAATTAATGTGCCTTAACCTCTCACATTAGACTTTGTTGCGGTTACTAGTTAAGCCGGTCGGTTCCGGGTAGCTTTACACCACAACTTGGTCTAACCTCGGGTTCAAGGTACAACATGACCAACTTCTCACATTGGGTCCTATTGTTTGTAGCAACTAGTTAAGCCGGTCGGTTCCGGGTAGGTTTACGCTACAAACTCAACCCAACCTCGAGTTGGTCACACTTATATTTTCTAAGTGTCATGTCCATCATGTTTCCAAAACATATTACAAGTTTTCAAGAATTTGGGTAGACCTAACTTAATAGGTAAATTCCCAATGGGTAGACCTAACTTAATAGGTAAATTCCCAATCTTATGTTTTTATGTATTTTAAGTTTACCCAACCCCAAACGCAATCCCATCGCTTACATATCGCAATAGCGCATAAAGGATAGAAAGAGGGAACTTGGCATAATCATGACATAAAGGTGTTGAAGCCACAAGTTTAACATGGTGGCATATGAAATGTACATATGTTCATATACTTGCATATTACATTTTTAGGCCTCAAAAGCGTGCATAAAACCAAACTTAGCATATTGGTGATACATGGTGATAAATGACATGTAGAAATGGCCATAAGTTCGCATTTAGCCTCACATGCAAGTTATCATAAGAGATATGATAACTTACATGTTGCCAAAATGCAACCTTTAGCATAAAGCTTGAAGCTTTATGTTCATATACTCAAGGTAAGCTTGCATAACATGATAACATGAACAAAATGATCAACCCAAACTTGCATAACATAACTTGCATATTATATGACAAACTTGCATATCAAACTTGCATAACATAACATGATAAACTTGCATATCATAACATGGCAAACTTGCATAACATAACATGATAAACTTGCATATCATAACATGGCAAACTTGCATATCATAATGATCAACCAAACTTGCATCATTCATTTAACTTTAGAGTTTAAATATGAAAGTAGAAAAGGGCTTACAATGCTTATGAAGACACAAAAATATATATAGATTGAGACAAAGCCCTTATGCAATCAAATAAACCCAAAATGCAAGCTCCAATAGAAAAACCCTTGAGCAAAAATGATCAAAACCCTTGCTTTATGATGTAAATATGGAAACTTGACTTGAATGCAAGCTAATGGCACTCATACAAGCTTGAAAACACTTGTATGCATGGAAAATCTCTCATAGAAATAACTTAGGAATTTTATGAAGAGAGTGGAGGCCATGAGAGGAATGATTTTGCCATAGTTTAGTTGTAGGGTTGAATAATGATGATTTAGGGTTAGGTTAGGGGCTTATTTATAGAGATTAGGATTAGTTTCAACCTTAGGATTAAACCCTAATTCCAATCTCAGCCCTTAAAACCGAATCTGGCCCCAAAACCTAACCAAAACCCCAAAATGGTGCACCAGGCAAAACTGCCCGGCTGAGCCAAGTCGACACCCAAGTCGACAGGGCTGTCGACTTGGGCCTAACCATGTCGACTGCCCAGTCGACAGGGCTGTCGACATGGGTGGTCTAGCGGGAAATTTCCCGCCTGCGCCCAACTGCCCTAATTTCCAAATTCAAACTTGAATTTGAAATCTGTTTTTACTTTAAATTTTTCTGAAAACTTCGTTGGGCCTTAATCGGGTCATACGGACTCCGATTTTCGAAAACTCGGACTCTATTTCGCGTATTTTTCCGAGACGAACAAATTGGCATAGCCCGTTTCCCTTGTTTCAGATATATAAATTAAATTCTGCCTCGATTTATGTTATAACAGGTTATTGAAAATACGGGTTGTTACATTCTCCCCTCCTTAAAGGATTTCGTCCGTGAAATCTTCAAGTTAGGAAGAACGTATCCTACCATCCAACATCCATCTACTCAAAACATCATCCACGATCAATCATTGTCCTTACAAGATTCTAAATGTTGTATGAACATATGCAAAGGTGTGTGTATATGTACTTATCTAATGCAAATATTATCAATGCAAATTATGTTAGTGAAATGAATCCATATATATGCAATTCCTAACATAATGTATAACATCTATATGTGTGCACATAGCATACATCCATATGCAACATCCATGTGATAACACAAAAATTTTCATCCATGAATAAGCACAAACACTCATGCATATGCAATATGAGGAGTGTGTGAGCCGATCTAGTGCCTAATGTGTATAATGCATCCACGAGTAACCACTTGCAAACACTTGCAACCACTTGCAAACATCAAGCATAACATGTTTCAAACACATGTTTCATCCAAAGGGTTTCTACCTAAGGTTCTCATGACGAGATTAACACGATAAACTAGATAAACATGGATAGCAAAGAGAAAGAAATGCTAACAAAGAAAAGAGATTGAGAGTGTACCCTCAAAAAGGAATGGATAGCCCACGCATCTTCTCCTCGGTTTCCCAAGTTGCGTCTTCTTCGGCTTCACCCCATTGAACCTTTACCAACTTGACCTCTCGATTCCTTAGCTTCTTGGTCTCCGTCCCCAAGATACGAATCGGAGCTCTCCTCAAGGTAGCCTCTTTCTCCACTTCCACATCTTTCAGAACACTTGGCTCAACAACCTCTGCTGATTCATGTAAACACTTCCGGAGATGCGAGACATGAAAAACATCGTGTACTCCGGCAAGCTTCTCGGGCAACTCCACTCTATAAGTCATCTTCCCGATCCTCTCTATAATAGGGAATGGTCCAACAAACCTCGGTGCCAACTTCCCAACGGCTCCAAATCGGACCACATTCCGCAAAGGAGAAACCTTCACGAAAACCATATCCCCAACATCAAACTCCAAATCAGTTCTTCGCTTATCAGCATAGGATTTCTGTCGGTCTTAGGCCGCTTTCATCCGTCTCCGAATCAACTAGACCTTCTCGGACGTATCTCTGATCATATCAGGCCCAAGTATAAGCTCAGCTGTAGTCTCCCACCAACATGTAGGCGACTTGCACGGCCTCCCATATAAAGCTTCAAATGGTGCCATCTCTATGCTTGCCTGATAACTGTTATTATATGCAAACTCAACAAGAGGAAGATGGCCTTCCCAAGTACCACCAAAATCCAGAATACAAAGCCTCAACAGATCCTCGAGTACCCTATTCACCCTTTCGGTTTGACCGTCCGTCTGTGGGTGATAAGCCGTACTTAGATTCAACCTCGTGCCCATAGCTTCTTGCAAGCTATTCCAGAATTGACTTGTAAAGATTGGGTCACGGTCACTGACTATACTAGAAGGGACTCCATGTAGTCTCACAATCTCACGAAGATATACAGACGCTAGCCAAGATGCGGTCCTCTTGCTCTTCACCGGAATGAAATGAGCACTCTTCGTAAGTCCATCCACAATAACCCAAATGCTCGTATTCCCTTTCCTTGACCTTGGTAGCCCATCGATAAAATCCATGGAAATACTCTCCCACTTCCATAGTGGAACATCTAGAGGATGCAATAGCCCACTGGGCTTCTTCGACTCGGCCTTAACTTGCTGGCAAATGATACATCTAGAGACAAACTCTGCCACATCCTTCTTCATCCCAAGCCAAAAGAAAATGCGCTTCATATCTTTATACATCTTATCTCCGCCCGGATGTATAGTCAACTTAGAGCGATGCGCTTCCTCAAGAACTTTTCTTATTAAACCTTCTACCATTGGAACACATAACCTTCCGTCTCTCCTCAGCCAACCCTTGTCATCAATAGAATATCGAGCGAGATGACTAGACGCCTCTCCTCGAATCAGCTTATCCATAATCTCAACTATCTGAGGGACTTCTCTCTGCGAAGCCCCAAATTGATCAAGAAGGGTAGGTCTGAGTTCCAGAGATGCTAAAGAACCGGTCATCGACTCAACCGCCAAAGAGAAATCAAAGGTTGCCACATACTCTAAATTCTTCATCTCAACGAATAGAGGACTCAGAGTCAACCTTTTTCTACTCAATGCATCTGCTACCACATTCCCCTTGCCAGGGGTATAAGCTATCTCAAAATCGTAGGATGCCAAGAATTCCATCCATCTTTGTTGCCTCAGATTCAGATCCTTCTGAGAAAAGAGATACTTCAATGACTTGTGATCGGTATAAAGCTCAAATCTTTCTCCCAGAAGATAATGGCGCCAAGCCTTGAGTACATATACTATTGCTGCCAACTCTAAGTCATGAGTGGGATAATTCTTCTCATGCACTTTGAGTTGTCTACCGCCAAAGCATATCACTCTTCCTTCTTGCATCAGAACAGCTCCTAACCCCGTGCCACATGCATCGGTGTATACTGTAAATAACTTCCCTCCATCGGGCAAAGCTAGAACAGGTGCTGATGTGAGAGCTCTCTTGAGCTTCTGAAAGCAAGCTCGCATTCTATGCTCCAAGCAAAAACTAAATTTTTCTTCGTCAATTTAGTGAGAGGAGCGGAAATCTTCGCGAAGTCCTTGATGAACTTCCGGTAAAAGCCTGCAAGACCTAGAAAACTTCTCACTTCGGTTGCATTCCTTGGAGTCTTCCAATCCTAAACTGCAACTACCTTAGCGGGATCCACCGCTAAGCCTTGCTTAGATACTATATGCCCAAGGAATCTAACATCCCTTCTCCAAAAGTGACACCTGGAGAACTTGGCCTTCAACTGATGCGCTCTAAGCGTATCCATCACCTCCACGAGATGCCTTGCATGCTCTTCCTCATCCTTAGAGAAGATCAGAATATCATCTACGAAGACCACGACAAACTTGTTCAAGAACTCCCTGAACACCCTACTCATCAAGTCCACGAAATATGCGGGTGCATTAGTCAAGCCGAACGGCATGAACAGCCATTTGAAGAATCCATCTAGCGTTCTGAACGCAGTCTTGTCCATACTATCTTCAGCTACCCTGAGCTGATGGAATCCAGTAGCAAGATCAAGCTGAGATAAAACAAAAGCACCGATAAGCTGGTCAAAGAGATCATCAATCCTCGGTAACGGGTGTATGTTCTTCTTAGTCAGCTTATTCAACTCTCGATAGTCAACACAAAGTCGGAGAGAACCATCTGCCTTGGTAGCAAATACCACAGGCGCTCCCCATTCAGATATACTTCGTCTAATGAAGTTCTTCTCAAGCAACTCCTTCACTTGCTTACTTAGCTCCCGCCTTTCACGCGGAGCCATGTGCCGAACGGGCAAAGAAACCGGCTTTGCATTATCCACCAGATAAATGCGGAAATCAATCTCTCGCTTAGGGGGCAACCCCCTAACTTCCTCGAAAACATCCGGATACTCTCGAACCACTCTCACAGGCTGAAGAGTTTCCATTGATGAGTCGAGTGATTCAAGATAGCGCAACATGACGGGACCTCTCGGATTACAAGAAATTACTAGGGTGTTTCCGAGGCGAGTCACGAGCCTCACAACCCTATGCTCACAATCAAGGATGGCTCTATATCTGGACAACCAATCCATGCCCAATATCAATCCGTATCCCCTAAAACCAAGAACATAAGCACTACACAAGAATTCTACACTCAGTATAGAGATCCTCAAATCCCCACATATCATAGACAGATGGGCGGAACCCCCAATAGGATTTGAGACACAGACGGGATCATCTACCAAGCTAGTACTAAGGTGCAAACTATCAATAAGATCAGATGAGATAAAGCTATGCGATGCACCAGAATCAAACAAGGTACGAACTGGAAAATCATAAATATATACAAGGCTCTCAACAGAAATACTACCTCGATCGGGAACTGGAGCGGCATTGAGAGCATGAACTTGCCCTCCCGAAGGTCCAGCACGCTGAGTCTGACCCTGGCCTTGCCCTTGCTTCTTCGGGCAATCCTTACTGAAATGTCCAGTCTCACCACAGAAAAAGCATTCACCATTCTTCCTTTTCCTCTTCTTACAATCCTTAATAAGATGCCCAACTGAACCGTAATAATGGCACTTCCCCTTTTTTTTTCTTGCCCTTGTTGTTGTTCCCCTTGTTGCCTTGACTCTTGTTCTTGTTCTTGTTTTGATTGCCTTGACTGCTCTGACCACTTGGATTACCCTGATTTCCTTTCCACTGGGAATCAGTCTTCTTGGCTTGAGTATCATTCATCTTGATCTCTTTCTTGACATCTCCCTGAAGTAACGCCATATCAACCAAGCTCTCAAACGTGGCCCCATGGGGAATATGTGACATAGCCAATCCCTGCAACGGCTCGTTCAATCCTCTAGCAAAACGCAGAGCCTTCTTCTGAGGAGTATTCACCATATCCAAGCCAAAACGAGCTAACTGATTGAACTTGTTCACATATTTTTTGACAGACATATCTCCTTGTTTCAAAGTTATGAACCTCTCCATTTGCAGATTCTCCTCAGCAGAAGACAGAAACTTAAGCACGAACCTTGCCCTGAAATCGGCCCAAGTCTCAACAGGCCTAGTACCATTGGTGACTTCCCACCAATAAGCGGCTTCATCCTTCATAAGCCAAACCGCCAACAAGATCTTCCTCTGATCGTCTAACCCAAAGATAGCAAATAAATCCTCGGTCTCTTTCAACCAATTTCTGGCCTCTACAAAAGTCTCAGTGCCTTGAAAGTTCTTGCCACCCATTGCTTTGAAATCTTTGCAAGTCTTTGCGAAGTCAGCTTGAGGATGCTGAGGGGGAGGAGGAAGAGGAACCTCAGCGACAGGAGGAGGAGGAACATCAGCGACAAGAGGAGGAGGAACATTAACTACCGGAGGAGGAGGAGGAGGAGGAACATCTGCGGGGCCGGCTTCGGTCGCCCTAGCCTCCAAAAGTCTCCTATACCAAACAAGTACGTGTACTGCCTCCGGAATAGCAAAGTTATCAGCCATACTGAAAACGAAGAAAAAGACAGATTCAGAATGGAGAAAAACGAAGGAATTTAGCTAATGGCTTTTTGGGGAATAGCCTTTAAAATAAACTAGACTTTTCTTTGGAAAATACTTTATACTTGGTTTTGAAAATAGTTTTCCAAAAGTTTTAAAAACCTTTTTGTTCCTTCTCGTAAACCATATGCTCTAATACCAAATGTAACACCCCACCTCCGCCAGGGTGGCTCTTGCAAGCACTCTGACTTTGGAGGGGCGTTTGTACCGGGTAAACATGCATAATGATATATCAAGGCAGAACAAGAACATATGTATATATGTAAATAGAGTAAATAAGATAAGTAAAACAACGGAAGATTTCAAACTATTTCAAAACAAGTCTAGTACAACATAATGTCAACTTTCCAAATGCACAAGTCTAGATAAAACAACATCACTGAAAAACTGAAATACATAAGTACTATCCCCAAAATAAGTGATAACCATAGCTAGCTTCATGTCAAGACCGTACACGAGCTAAAATCCCACAAGCAAGCGATCAGAAATCCAAGCTACTCCAATATTCCCACCCTGAGAACCTGGGGGGGGGAATGGAAGAAAAGAGGCAAAAGAAAAACAGGTCAGTCAAAAAGACTGAGTAAGCCCTACTACAATCAATGTAAACTGATAAAGTTAACTGGCATGAGAAGCAAGGATGAACATAAGGATAACTACATACTGGCATGATAGATAAAGGTGTCATCGCATAATCAGGTTTAAGGTTTTGCACCACATGTGTAATAGCAAACTAACATGACTTGAATAAACACGTATTGATCCCTTGGCCCAAGCTTTGACCCAATAACATGAAATGACCCTAATACGAGGTCCAATAACATGAAGTGAACCTAATACGAGGTCCAATAACATGAAGTGACCCTAATACGAGGTCCAATAACATGAAGTGACCCTAATACGAGGTCCAACCAAACGGTCTAGTCGATCGGCTCCCTATAAGCCTAACTCGTCACGTGTTGGTGTCAATACGGCCCAAACATAATTGTAGTCAGACTGTGCCGGGTCCACCCTTCGGGTGTATCAAGCCCTAGGGTGTAAACCCCTGGACACCATAAACATAAGTGCACAGTCTCGATCTACTGGTACCCGTGCATGTTTTCTCCGGCTACGGACTACGTGCACGACCATAGTCCATCTGAAACTACACCGGCGTACCACTCTGCCGTCGTTTTTGGTCACTTACCTCAAGTCCAGTAATCGAGCCCCCACCCTAGCCTAGTCCCTAGGGTCTTAATGATACAAACTTGGGATTACTGCTGGAGTGGACCCCCATTGCTAGGATTTTCTAGTGGGTTAAGTATGGTTTAACCCTCTTGCTAATCATGGATTAACTTGGTTAAGTGTAACGATGAGTTCACGACTTAACCCTGATTAATCTACCAAGCCCAAATTGGTTAAGTATTAAGTGGACCATGAATTAACCCTAATCATGAGGCATTAATTAATTAATGTGCCTTAACCTCTCACATTAGACTTTGTTGCGGTTACTAGTTAAGCCGGTCGGTTCCGGGTAGCTTTACACCACAACCTGGTCTAACCTCGGGTTCAAGGTACAACATGACCAACTTCTCACATTGGGTCCTATTGTTTGTAGCAACTAGTTAAGCCGGTCGGTTCCGGGTAGGTTTACGCTACAAACTCAACCCAACCTCGAGTTGGTCACACTTATATTTTCTAAGTGTCATGTCCATCATGTTTCCAAAACATATTACAAGTTTTCAAGAATTTGGGTAGACCTAACTTAATAGGTAAATTCCCAATGGGTAGACCTAACTTAATAGGTAAATTCCCAATCTTATGTTTTTATGTCTTTTAAGTTTACCCAACCCCAAACGCAATCCCATCGCTTACATATCGCAATAGCGCATAAAGGATAGAAAGAGGGAACTTGGCATAATCATGACATAAAGGTGTTGAAGCCACAAGTTTAACATGGTGGCATATGAAATGTACATATGTTCATATACTTGCATATTACATTTTTAGGCCTCAAAAGCATGCATAAAACCAAACTTAGCATATTGGTGATACATGGTGATAAATGACATGTAGAAATGGCCATAAGTTCGCATTTAGCCTCACATGCAAGTTATCATAAGAGATATGATAACTTACATGTTGCCAAAATGCAACCTTTAGCATAAAGCTTGAAGCTTTATGTTCATATACTCAAGGTAAGCTTGCATAACATGATAACATGAACAAAATGATCAACCCAAACTTGCATAACATAACTTGCATATCATATGACAAACTTGCATATCAAACTTGCATAACATAACATGATAAACTTGCATATCATAACATGGAAAACTTGCATAACATAACATGATAAACTTGCATATCATAACATGGCAAACTTGCATATCATAATGATCAACCAAACTTGCATCATTCATTTAACTTTAGAGTTTAAATATGAAAGTAGAAAAGGGCTTACAATGCTAATGAAGACACAAAAATATATATAGATTGAGACAAAGCCCTTATGCAATCAAGTAAACCCAAAATGCAAGCTCCAATAGAAAAACCCTTGAGCAAAAATGATCAAAACCCTTGCTTTATGATGTAAATATGGAAACTTGACTTGAATGCAAGCTAATGGCACTCATACAAGCTTGAAAACACTTGTATGCATGGAAAATCTCTCATAGAAATAACTTAGGAATTTTATGAAGAGAGTGGAGGCCATGAGAGGAATGATTTTTGCCATAGTTTAGTTGTAGGGTTGAATAATGATGATTTAGGGTTAGGTTAGGGGCTTATTTATAGAGATTAGGATTAGTTTCAACCTTAGGATTAAACCCTAATTCCAATCACAGCCCTTAAAACCAAATCTGGCCCCAAAACCTAACCAAAACCCCAAAATGGTGCACCAGGCAAAACTGCCCGGCTGAGCCAAGTCGACACCCAAGTCGACAGGGCTGTCGACTTGGGCCTAACCATGTCGACTGCCCAGTCGACAGGGCTGTCGACATGGGTGGTCTGGCGGGAAATTTCCCGCCTGCGCCCAACTGCCCTAATTTCCAAATTCAAACTTGAATTTGAAATCTGTTTTTACTTTGAATTTTTCTGAAAACTTCGTTGGGCCTTAATCGGGTCATACGGACTCCGATTTTCGAAAACTCGGACTCTATTTCGCGTATTTTTCCGAGACGAACGCAATGGCATAGCCCGTTTCCCTTTATTCAGATTTATAAATTAAATTCTGCCTCGATTTATGTTATAACAGGTTATTGAAAATACGGGTTGTTACAAATTTTGAACGACTGCTGACTTGATGCTGAGTCACAAGGGTTTCTGGATGGTCCTGATCTGGTCTGAGTGGCTGTGATTAACCCTAGGTTCATCTGACGGCTATAATTAAACTGAAGTTCTATATAAACAACTCTATTCTCAACCTAAAAACACATAGAAAAATAAACCTAGAACTGAAATGCCTCCAGTAGAGGACTTGGAGTAGCCGTCACCATTTTCATTTCAAAGACAAGTTAAAATACTTACATCAAAAATCAAATTAAACTAGTCTAATTCAACGATCTTCATTAAAGGCGCACATCTCCAATTTCAGAATTCAGATATCAGAACTCAAGAATTCCTTTTAGTTTGTAAGTTAGTCGTTACGCAAATTTAAACATTTCGATTGAATCATGACATGTTGTAATTGGGATATAGTATGATGCCTATGTATAAGATTTGATTCTCGTTTATCTTAAAGTATCGTTGTAATTAATCATGTCTATATGCTTGTGACGATGAACATGTTGTATATTAATCATACCTATATGCTTGTGGTGATGAACAACATTCTATGTTATTGGAATCTATTATAATTGGTTAATGGATTTATTTTGCCAGTTAAATGGTAAAACATGTCATGTTGTAATTTGGTGGTTATTAGTAAGCTTATGATCTAAACCACATGTTTACATGTTAGATTAACATTTAGAACTATGAATCTATTTAGGTTGCAAGATTGGATTTGTAACCCTCATATGTTTTAACACATAAGTTATCATGCCTAGTTATGATATAGTGGTTTTCTTATGTTTTGACATACATAAGTTAGTATGCTAAATTGTGGTTTATATGTTAAACCTCCATGTCAGACCCATATCAAGTTTACATGAAATTTAGATCCAACTTAGTCACAAGTTCACCTTTACCTGTTTAGTTGAGATAATGATACATCTATGCCAAGTTACATGTGATAAGTTAAATGTATGCTATATTATGTTTATGTCATGTTCCTTGTTTATTACCCCTTTCTGTTTATGGGTTTGGGCTAATTTGTTAACCCAACATTTTATATGATTCATACGTATGTTCTACGGGGATAACGAGGGGAAAACATGAAAATTCATGGCATAGGTTTGTTCATAAAATGGTATATTTGATAAACCATTTATTGTGAGCAATATTTGAAAGGATAATTATGGCATGATTAAATTAAAATTAATTTACATAAAGAAATTTGACATATATAGAAAAATATGAATTTAGAAAAGACGAATATGCATAACTCGAGGTTAGACTAAGTTATGGTGTAAATCTACCCGGAACCGACCGGCATATCCAGTGACCACAACAAGACCTGTCTAATGTGGGTGGTTAGTGCAACAAGCCCAAAAAGAACCCGAGGTTAGACCGAGTTGTTGTAACGAGCAGCGATTTTCGACTCCTGAAATCAGCACAAAAACTACCATGTTGACTATTCAGACATCGGAAATACCTAATCATTTATAGAAAGAAGTTAAAGGGTGAGAATAGATAAGATAGAAAATTAGAATAGAAGAAGAAGATCACCACAGAACAGAATCAGAGTAATACGAAACTCACAGCGGAACGAATAAAATATAATATATAACATAACTTTGAGATAAAACTGTGTATATATACAATAACATTATCAGAGTACAACACTTACACACAGCGGAAATATCAATAGCTATATATTCTTAAAGCCTCTTGCTTCAAGCTCCTCCAAATGTATCTATAAAGACCTAAACTACTTGATTGCCCGTACAAATTTGGGCACCCAAGAGTTTAGGGAAAACAAAACAAATAAACTCTGGGTCAGTCATGGGACTGGTGTGAGTAAACTCAAATCATTTGGTTTAACTTTTCAAAATCCTTTTCAAAAGAAAAGGTAATCGTAAGACCGATCCAAACATAAACACGGATGGTTTTTACCTTACGATAACCCAAATTTTTTTTGGAAATTGATACTTTTCTGATATTATAATAATGTCTAATCACAAGTAATTAGAATCTTGCACAATGCTTGCATCTCACGTTCCACATATATAGTATACAAACAAAATCATTGGCATGTATTGGAGATTGGATTCCAACTATGACAAGGTATGGGACCACCTGCCGATAGTGTATCTCTAGAGGCGAATACACTGGGTTCAACAAGAACATCTTGCAGCCCGGCCCACACATGACCGACCACTCATTTCGCTTGAGTGTATCGAATGTATATCACCAACGGTTGGGAGCTACCCACCGTTCCTCGAAAAGGGACAGCATCGAACATAGATAAAAGAATGAAATGGATTGTATCTAGATAGGTGATATACACCCTAATGGGTGCGACCCACTTAGCCATGATGCCTGCCTGATTTCTGTCATTTCCCGGTTGATGAGGCTTGAGGTCATAACGTATCTTTCATACATCTAACCACCATTCACTTTGAATGCCACATCGTCATACCCGCCAAATCACAAATTGATTTCCCCAAAAATACCATGGGTATAAAGCTAAGAGAAACGAAATCCTCCGCCACCAAACGTAAGTACGTTTGAAGAGATCAACTTAAGCGATCCGTTAGATATACTCTGTCAGATATTCGTCCATTCACGTTGCCCTGGGACTAGACAAACTGAAAGCACTATTCTTTAATTGGATAGCCCTTGCATAACTCCATCTTGATCGCAACGCTAATGTCCATACAGAATGGTTTTCAGATAATGAATCTGATCCTGGTTTCTCCGTATTGACAACAGAAAAATGGTCAAAAACTTCGATAGTCGGTGATTTAACTATCAAAAAAAAATAGGTGTGTAAACTACGATCTTATTTCCAGATAGAAATTCAATCGATCAATCATCAATCAGCACTTATCTCTTTTAATTAAATTAATCATTTATTTATTCATTTCCCATTTCTATATACTCAACATTTCTTATTTTCTAAATTTAGGAAATATACGTCATCAAACATTGATATTTCCATCTCTGTTTCATGTATCACTGTCATTCCAGTATTCTTTCTCATCAACATTTCATTTTCTATGATTAGAAAATATCCCTGATTATATTTGGAAAATGTTCCCAAAATTTATTCATTTGATTTAAACAGATGTTTAAATAAAACATCACTAAGCCAATTTAAACCATTACACTCATTAACTAAATTCACTTAATCAATCTTCACTATCGAACCTTACCCATCCCTTAGTTAAAAACGAAGTCAATCAAGTTGGGGTATAATTACCTCTCATATCTTAACTGAACAACATTTCTAACCTTGAAATAGACAAATTTCACCTTTTAACCCTTTAACAACTTTCTTACGTAACTCGGATTCTATTTATGAACCCCTTCTTTATTTTAAAACATTGATTTTAACTATAGCGTTATAATTCCTTTCTTCTTAAATATCCCACTTTAAAAATGTAACTTTTATTCCTTAATTTAAGTAAATAACTAAACCACTAATCCATTAATAAATAAGTAAATCTTGATTAAACCGGAAAGTAAATATTACTTTCTTGAATTCGATATAATCGAATTCATTGTATAATTCTCTCTTTCGAATAATCTCTGTTCGATAGCTCCTTTTCGAATAAACTATATTCGATAACTCTTTTTTCGAATAACTATATTCGATAATCTCTCTTCGAATGATTTACATTCGATTAACTTTCTACGAATGAATTACATTCGATAAATCTCCTCTCTAATAAACTATGTTCGATTAACTCCTTTAATTTTATTCGAATAAACTATGTCTGTTTTAACTTTATTCCGAATGGCTAATATTCGATTTAACTCCATTCGCTTGACTCTAGATCGCATCGATCACAATGGTTACGTCTGATTCCCTCAGGAAACATCCGACCGCCGTAGGCTATCCGCAGCCCTGCGAATTATGCTAGCAGTCATACGGAATCGCAACACATCCTAAATAACTATGTTTGACTAACTCTATCTCAAATAACTATATTCGATCAACTCTAATTGAATAACTAATATTCAATTAAATACTAATTCGATTAACTCTATCTAATTGACTCTAACTGGTTAACACTAACTGATTAACTCTCAATCGACTAACTCTTCGTCCATATCCAGTTTCAAATATCGATGTTGAAATCGACTTTTACTTCTCTATATAAGTCCTGACTTATATATTCTATTTATCCAATGATAAATATTTCATTTGATTTATAAAATATTATTTGTATATTTATTTTCTCAATCTATCAGTTAGAATATATTCTATTTAAAATCTTTGCTTTAAATCCATATCATGTTATACCAGTGTGCGAAGCACGGGTCTAAACCTTTCAAATGTAAAATTCTCCTTTTATACAATTCTAGTCACTTTTCAAGTATTCCCTTTTATAATCTATTTATTTACAAAATAATCCCCTTTTTGATAATTCTATTTACTTTATAAAATATTTTCTTTTTATAAAATATATTGATTTTAGAAGTAATTCCTTTGATAATCTAACTATTTCCTTTTCTATTTGTTTTACACATATTTCCTCTTTCTATTTTATTTATTTTTCAAATAAATATCCCTTTTCAATTCTATTTGTAAATAGTCTGCAAATATTTCTTTTTTTTTTCAATTCTATCTGTAAATGTTTTACAAATATTTCCCTTCAATTCTATCTATTTGATTAACAAATAAATATTCCTTTTTAATCTATTTATTTTCTAATTAAATATTTTCCTTTTTATAAAATCTTTTGATTTTATAAATATTTCTTTTTCAATATAACATTGAAATTTTCCTTTTTAACATTCCAGTAATCCTTATGGTATTTAACGTACCATATAACAATGATCGGCATCATTCAACCATACAAAATTAACAACAGATTTCATATCACAACATATAACACAATATATGAAAAATAGTAAAATAAATGTTGAGGAACCCAGTTGGGTCCCTCCGACCTGTTTCCCTGCATCCACAGATGTTAAACAATAAAATTAACATCAATTTCATTTCACTATGAAATATTCTGCTAAACAGAATCAATATTTGATTAACGATTTATATCTATATCGTTGTCTATAATTTCAATCAACTGACTAGCAGTTCAACCAAACAGCAAACACACGACAAACAACCATTATTTATCAATTATAAAAATATGTTATAAAAATATAACTGAGAAGAGTTAGTGAGTTTGACTCACCTTGGACGGTGATCATTAAATAACGATATATCGGTCATTGATTTGATTCCGGCGTTTAGTTTCACCATAAATCCAAACCAGCTCTAATTCACTCCCGGCCAGTTCCATGGTGTAGTCGTCGTCCATACGATCCCAACGCAACTTACGGTTCGTCAATCTGATATCATATGATCAAGTTATACAATTTATAAGTTCAATACATTTTTAAATTTGAATTAAAACATATATTACTCACTATTGGGCTCACCCACAAACAGGCCCACATCCCTTTCCTCAAACCCAAACCGAATATTCATCTTCCCTAATTATGAAGACCGCGACCTTCCTGTAGCCTCAATGGCCATTAACGCTCCTTCGATCACCCCTTTCTCCATCAATATACCACCGAATCCAAAACAAATCTCATCATCGAACTCCTCGTCCAAAATGCAACAACCCCACGCCCTTTTTCTTGAACTCGGCGTCATCTCTATCTCTCCGTTCTCGGTCAGCCTCGGCGAGCTACAGTGAATCGCCCATCCCAAACTTACACCGCACTTCACCAAAACTTCACAAAAGAAGCTACTTCTCGCCACAAGTTCTGATATACACTCGAATTCGAAAATCAATGCTTCTAATTTTCGAAAATCTCAAACCTAAGCTGTGCTGAAAAAACCGACGAGGAAGAAAATTGCGTCGCACCTTGAGTTGAGCATACCAGATTGAAGAGCTTCGAACAGGGATTTCAAATATATTAGTATTGAAATTTATAGGTTTTGTTTTGATTTTATACTGATTTTTGAAAGAGGGTTTTTGCTGTAGATTTTATTCGGTGGTGGCGGTGCACTTCTGACCAGAGAGAAAAGGTTGTTAGGGTTATAAGGAATGGAGATGTATTTATAGTGTAAGGATAATATTTTTATATTCGATTTTTATATTTATTTTAATGAATCGTTGTCTTCATTCTGTGTTTAAAAATCCCTGTGATTACATACAATACCAAAAAATCACGGAAATAGACATGTAGCTACAGTTCGACATTGCGGACCCAACGAAACTGGTTTCGTCGAATTCCGACTTCGTTTGTTCACACAGCGTATTTTTAACAGTCAGAATATCAATTATTTTTCACATTAAAATCGCCCACTGCCACATACTGACTTCAAAAATCATGGAAACTGAAACCTAGCAATAATTTAATATTGCGGATCCAACAAAATTAGTTTCGTCAAATTCTGAGGTCATTTGCAGAACTGGCTATTTTTAAAGCTCTAAATAACCCATTTAAATATATAAATATATTTAAAAACAATTAAATTTAATATTTAAAAATAAATATTATCGCATATATTCACAATAGAATATCATACTATTACACTGGGATTTATAACTCGACTATTCAAATCCAGTGTTACGTCGATATTCGATTTATATATAAAATCCTTTTATAATATAAATATATATTTAAAATTTTCAAAAGAATTCCATAGCGACTTTTCTAAAATTTGATTTGGACATAACTCAAAATCTACACAATGAAATCCCGATTTTTCTCTTTCACTAGAAAGATATACTTTACCAGCTCCTAACGTTTCTTGTTTCACAGAAATCCGATTTAAAATGGACTTTGTACATTCAGTTGAAGTTCAAATTGTCAAATAGCGAACTGCAGCGCCATTTCAAGCTCGATTATAATTATATTATAATTATATGTTCAACTATCGTTAAAATAATATATTCGTTATTCTAATTCAATTCTAAACTGAATTAAATATCATAGATGATCCAATTCACACCATTTTGTGAATTCCACTATTTCTGACTATTTCAGAAATTAAATATATTATTATATTATTTATTTATTTTAATTAAGTATTCAATATTATTTAATTCTGGTCATTTTAAATAACCAAACCATTATTTAAATAATTAAATAAATTATTTTTATACCGTAAAAATACGGGCCATTACACTTGTGGTGTAAATCTGCCCGAAACCGACCGGCACATCCAATGACCACGACAAGACCTGTCTAATGTGAGTGGTTGGTGCTTTAATAAATTAAAGCTAAGTCAGGATTGGTAGGGTTAAGTAAATTAGGAAAACACTTAACCGATTCAACATGTTAACTAAACGAATGGGCGGGGTTAGGTAAACTTGGACACTTAACCAAATAAACATGTTGATTAGAAAACCCTAGTAACGGGGACCCATTTCAGCAGTAACCCACATAGATGTATCATGGTACTCTGAAACTAGGCACGGTGGGGCACGATTACTGGGCCGAATTATAAGCGGTCAAAACGTCGGCGGTTGGTGGGCCAGTGTAGGTTCCGACGGAGTATGGGCGTGCACGTACTCCGGAGTGGAAAAATCAGGCACTGGGCATCAGTAGTGTACACTATGCATCTTGAATCGTGTCGGGCTACCACCAGAGGGACTGATACACCCCATGGTGGGACCGGCACAGGTAGCTACAGTCAAGCGGGGCCGAATGACACAAGACATGAATGCATGCGAGAAGGACCCGGTCATTAAGGGGGTCGTTTGCTATAAACACGTGGGGCTGGTTGAACCAATGGTTAAGTAGGTGCAGAGACTATTGTAATGGGTGCGATCACATGTTCATCTTATCTTATGTTAGGGTGTTGTCCTATAATCCATTATTACTGGCATGGTCCCTTTCCTTGTTTAAATGCTAGTAATCACTGAACTTACCAGACTTATTGTCTGACCCGTTTTCTTTCGTCCTCTTTTCTTCCGTTTCCCCCTAGGTCTAGACTGAGTTAGTAGCAAATGAGTTAACAACTGGTCTTGTTAAGTTATTGGTTTAGTTGCTTCAATTGGTTGCTTCTCCGTTCAATTGCTTGTTGCTTCAGTTGCTGCGATTCGTGGACTGCAGCTTAGTCAGACTCTTTGCAAGCTTCAAGAAAGTAGATGTATGATTTTGACTCTCTCTCACCTTGGCTATGGCTCTTGGACATTATCCTTGGGGATTTATGCATTTTTACTTTTAGTTTATGCTTCTTTATTTAATAATCAAGATAGAGATTATGTTGTAATGTTTTGGAAGTTATTTTGAGGCAATTTGATGTAATGCTTTGGTATTGAACGACGTATGCAATAAATGTTTGAATTACGCTACTTAAATTTATCTGTCTTGTAAATTTTTCTGTCTTGTAAATTTTTCTGTGAATTGTACCTATAACCCTCCACCAAAGTTAAGGCATTCCCTTCTGTGAGTGACCTTAATGGAGGTGGGGTGTTTCACTTGGTATAAGAGCCAAAAGGTTTACCAGATTAGATAAGAATTTTTGAAAAACTATTTTCAAAAGAAATATAAAGAAGCATTTTTCAAGAAAAAGTGTTATTTTATTTTAAAGGCATAATCCCCCAAAGCCATATGCCCTATCATTCTATCCTTTGTTTTGAATCTTTTATTTTTCGTTTCAGCATGTCTGGGAATCTTAACCTTCTAGAGGGTGTGTCGATACCTGGTTGGTTGGCCAACGATGCAGGCCCAGCAGAAATTCCTCCCCCAGCTGCAGCAGTTCCTCCTCCTCCTCGGGCAAATGCTTTCTCAAAGATTTGTAGGGACTTTAGGGCCATGGGTGGAAAGGATTTCAAGGGAACTGAATCATTCGTGGAAGCGAGGAACTGGCTCAAAGAAACAGAGGATCTGTTTGTTATCTTCGAGGTGGATGATAGGAAAAAGATAGAGTTAGCTGTATGGTTGTGTAACGGCTAGAAATTTCCGACTCCTCGAGAGTCGGAAATTGTAACACCCCGAATTTTAGTTAATACTAAAATTCACTAATTATAGGATAAATAATCTCAGATGTGGAAATTGGGGGTAACGGGCTGCGTTATTGCGTTCGTCTCGGAAAAATACGCGAAATAGAGTCCGAGTTTTCGAGAATCGGAGTCCGTATGGCCCGGTTATGGCCCAAAGAAATTTGCAGAAAATTTAAGGCTAAAAACAGATTTAGGAATTTAAATTTAGATTTTAAATTAGAACCAGCGGGGCCAGGCGGGAAGATTCCCGCCCTAGGCATGTCGACAGGGCTGTCGACAGGCCTGTCGACAGGGGTGTCGACTTGCCTGTCGACATGGCGTGTCGAGCCAGGGTGCTTGGGTGCACCAGATCTGGTTTTCTGGCTAGGACTGGGCTTGATTCTAGAGGTTTCCTAAATCTAACGGACCTAAATTAATCTAGGGTTAATCTAAGGGCCTAAAACACTCTCTTAATCTATAAATACACCCTAAACCTACCTTAATCCATACTAAAAATAGAAATGAAGGCCTCATGCCGCCAAATTAAATCCTAGAAGGAGTCTCCATTAATCTAAGAAGGAAATTTCAAGCTAATCCCTCTCATATCATTCTCTAATCATCACCATCTTCATAATTAGCAACTAATTCCTCTTCATAAGTTGGTTAATTTTGGGTTTGGTGAGTTTCTATCACTTTAACATCAATTGTTAAAGTAAGTAGATTGGGTGTAATGAGACTTATGGTCTTAAATGCGGATTAGTGAGTTTGAATCATTTATAATGAAATGTTACTCTATGTTGTTCTATGTTTATGCATGTTTGATAGGTTGGTTTATGCATGCTTAATAAGTTGATTTATGCATGTTTAACAAGTTGGTTTATGCATGTTTAATAAGTGGGTTTATGCATATTTAATGAGTGGAATTATGCATGTTTAACAAAGTGAGTTATGCAAGTTAAGTATATGTTTAAATGCAAGTTTAATGTGATATGCAAGTTATGCATGCTTATGCAAGTATATGGATGCTTATGCAAGTCATGTATATGTTTAAATGCAAGATTTATGTGATATGCAAGTTATGCATGCTTATGCGAGTATATGAATGCTTATGCAAGATATGTATATGCTTAAATGACATGATATGCAAGTTATGCATGTTTATGCAAGTATGTGAATGTTTATGCAAGTATGTGAATGCTTATGCAAGTATGTGGATGCTTATGCAAGTATGTGAATGCTTATGCAAATTATGTGTATGCTTAAATGCATGTTTAACATGTTATGCAAGTTATGAGAATGCCTATATGCAAGTCCAACATGTTATGCAAGATATGTGTATGATAATATGCAAGCTCATAGGCAACATGTTATGCAAATCATGTGTATGATAATATGCAAGTGTGGGTAAAATGTAGTTGGGTTAATATGTGCTCATATATGCAAGTTGACATCCTCTTAACCCATGACAAAGTTATATGCTAAACCCATGATATTTGTGATGGATCTTTCCGTTTTATTATGTCATGAAATGAGAACGATTTACGTGGGGAACGATGGGGTTGGTAAATATGTTAATAAATGAATGATTGGGTATGATTAAGCATACCACAAAAATAAATTACCATAAGTGGGAATTTACCTATTGAGTTAGGTCTACCCCATGGGAATTTACCTATTGAGTTAGGTCTACCCATGTTATGGAAAACTTGATATTAATTAGGGATAATTAATATGGGGGTGATTAATTAGGTGTAATTAATCGACTAAGACACGAGGTTGGACTCATTTGTAGTGTAAAACTGCCCGGACCCGACCGGCTTAACCAGTTGCTACAAATGTCAGCCCAATGTGAGAGGTCTTAGCCATAAATTAAATACATGATTAAAGTAAAGACATGAGGTTAGGCTCTGTTATGACGTAAGACTGCCCGGACTCTACCGGCTTAACCAGGCGCTCATAACAGTCAGTCTAATGTGGGAGGTCTTTATGGGAGATCACGGTCTTAATTAATTAAGAAACACTTAACCATAGTAGCATGTAGTGGGACATGAGGGGTTAAGTGGGTGCCTTGGGTGGCATGTGGAAATTTTGTGGTTGCCTTGGGTGGCATGTGGAATCTAGTGGGTTGCCTTGGGTGGCAATAGAAAATACGATTAGAATACTTAACCAAGTGAAACATGTAATTAAACATGATTAAAGGGTTAAGTGGGATACACTAGATATTTTACAAGCTTAAGTGGGTAGCTTGTGGGGGCCCATTTCAACCAATATCCCAAACGTATCTTTGTGGGCTCGACCCATGTCGAGTGACGGGACACACATATTGGGCTTGATTATAAGAGGCCAAAACGGGTTAGCGGTGGCAACGCAAGTCCAACGGGTTTCATATGCGTGTGTGGGCCCGGGCTGGTAGACAAGCCGTTGTTGCATCGTGTAGATATAAAGCCGTGCACCGTTAGTATTGGGTAGCCACTTTAGGGGAGTGATACACCCCACTGTGGGACCAGCACGGGTATCTACGGTAGGGAGCCGATCGATGGGAAGTAGTGGGTACACCTAATGAAGATAGGGGCAGACGGCACCTATGTAGGGGTACACGAAACTACTGGGTAAGAATTACTGAGTACACCTAGTGGAGATAGGGGCAGACGGCACCTATGTAGTGGGCTAGGAGTACACGAAACTACTGGGGAAATTTTTCTAAGTCCTTGGAAGGGATCAACCTTTAAGTAGGAATGACTCGTGTGGTGCAGTTAGTAATTATCCTTGGGTGGGTAGATGCGTCCTGACGGTTATCTTAGTTTATCCTAAGTCTACCAAGCTGCTTAGTGTAGCCATTCATCCCCAGATATTACCGTAGGTCAAGTTTATGTCTTCTCTGGTTACTTTAATGATTGTATTGTTAAAGTTATAGGACTCACTCAGACTTATGTCTGACCCCGTTGTTTTTATCTTTTTCCCAACCCTCAGGTCCTACGGTGGATCCTAGCGGTAGTAGAGCTTGATCGGATTGCTGTTCCAGTCTTTAGGAGCTTGGGTAGATGTAAAGCTCCAGTTATCCAGTTATCTTTTCTTTTGTTATGGCTATTGTATGAGAGAGTGGGATTATGTACTTCTTTATTTTGATGGATATTGTAGTTGACTTTTATCGTGGTTTATGATGTAACCAGACATGTTTATTTCCGCTGTTGTGAGATGATATTTTAAAATTTCAAGTACTAATTATATCTGTCTTGTTGTAATTTTTCTATTCTATATTCACTAAAATACTCCACCGATGCTATGGCATTCCCTTAGTGAGTGACCATAGCGGGCGTGGGGTGTTACACGTGGTATCAGAGCAAAGGTTACCGGAACAGATAAAATTTTTAGAAAACTATTTTTCTAAAACATTTTTGGAAAAGATATTTTCAAAAACATGTCTTTTAAGAGAAAAGTTTTTGAAAGAAAAGCATAATCCCCAATAGCCATATCTATATCCTTCGAATTCTCCGTTTTGAATCTTTCCTTTTTCGTTTCAGCATGGCCGAGAATCTTAATCTTCCGGAGGGTGTGACGGTACCAGTATGGTATAGGAGATTGATGGAGGCTAGGGCCACCACTACGGGTCCAGCAAATGTTCCTCCACCAACCGTAGCACCCGATCTTCCTCCTCCCCCTCCTCCTCGCACGGATACTTTTGCTAAGACTTGCAAGGAATTTAAAGCTATGGGAGGGAAACCTTTTCAAGGATCTGAAACTTTTGTGGAGGCTAGAGATTGGCTTAAGGAGGTGGAAGAGTTGATAGATATCTTTGAGATGGAAGAAGGAAAGAAAGTCAAGTTGGCTGCTTGGTTAATGAAGGGAGAGGCCTCACTCTGGTGGGAGGTCACTAATGGAGAACGCCCCGTTGACTCTTGGGCGGATTTTAGGCAAAGATTTGTGGCAAAGTTTCTCTCAAGGGCGGAGGAAAACTTGTATATGGAAAGATTCTTGACTCTTAAGCAAGGAAATCTCTCGGTGAAGGAATATGTCAACAAGTTTAATCAATTGGCAAGGTTTGGCCTAGATATGGTGAATACACCGGAGAAGAAGGCTTTGAGGTTCGTGAAAGGCTTGAATGAACCGATGCATGGGTTGGCTATGACTCATATCCCTATGGGGGCCACCTTTGAGAAGCTAGTTGACATGGCACTCATGTATGAGGAAGAGAAGGGTCCTAATGCTAATAAGGCACCCGAGAAGAAGGGAGATCAAAAGAGACCTCAGCAACAACAGCAAAGCAAAGGTGGGAAAGGCAACGGGGGCAAGGGCAAGAAGAAGAAGTGTTTCAATTGTGGGACACCTGGCCACCTAAGCAAGGATTGTCGCAAGAAGAAGAAGACTGGCTGCTTCCACTGTGGCGAAGCAGGGCATTTAGTGAAGGATTGCCCTAAGAAGGGGCAAAGGACAGGGTCTACCTCAGGAGGACAGGTGCAAGCTCTTATGGCACCGAGTCAAGCTAGGGGGCAAGTACAGGCTCTCGCGGTTCCACCGATTCAGGAGAGAGGTAGAACTATTTCCGTTGAAAGTCTGGTTTTTCTATTTGACCATCCTGTCCGTACATTGTTTGATTCAGGCGCATC
The DNA here is from genome assembly GCA_030737875.1 of Allium sativum. Classification (NCBI taxonomy): domain Eukaryota; kingdom Viridiplantae; phylum Streptophyta; class Magnoliopsida; order Asparagales; family Amaryllidaceae; genus Allium; species Allium sativum. Next base: position 398,951,711 of record CM060926.1, on the reverse strand, counting down.
GCATTCGTTTATCTCATCATCATTAGTTGAGTTACTGCACTTAGACACCAGTCTGGTAGATGATCCCTTGGTTGTTTCAAACCCAATTGGGGGCTCCACTTATTTGTCCATGATATGTTTGGGTTTGAAGATTTCTATACTTAGCATTGAGTTTAGATGTGATGCTTTTGTATTGGGCTTCACGGGCTATGGGTTGATTTTGGGCATGGACTGGTTATCCAGTAATGGTGCCGTTCTTGATTGCGAAAGGAGAGTTGTTAGGCTCATGACCCACTTGGGTAACACTCTCGAGATTTCTTGTAATCCCAGGGACTCTGTTATGCTAAGTTATCTTGAATCGCTTGACGCTTCAGTCGAGAGTTTGCAATCTGTTAAAGTGGTCCGGGAATATCCGGATGTGTTTGAGGAGGTGAAGGGCTTACCTCCGAAGCGGGAGATTGACTTCCGAATATATTTGGTGGATAATGCTAAACCGGTATCTTTACCAGTGCGCCACATGGCTCCTCGTGAGAGGAGGGAACTCCATAAGCAAGTAGGGGAGTTGCTTGAGAAGGGGTTCATAAGACTGAGCATATCGGAGTGGGGTGCTCCAGTAGTATTTGCTACGAAAGCGGATGGGTCCCTCAGACTTTGTGTAGACTATAGAGAACTCAACAAGCTCACAAAGAAGAATAGACACCCATTGCCGAGAATAGATGATCTTTTCGATCAATTGGTTGGTGCTTCAGTATTTTCTCAGTTGGACTTGGCCACGGGGTTTCATCAGTTGAGGGTGGCTGAGGATAGCATAGACAAGACTGCCTTTAGGACTCCGGATGGTTTCTATGAGTGGCTGGTGATGCCATTTGGGTTGACGAACGCCCCTGCATACTTTGTTGATTTGATGAGTAGGGTGTTCAGGGAGTTCCTTAATAAATTTGTGGTGGTCTTTGCGGATGATATCTTAGTATTTTCTAAGAGTGAAGAAGAGCATGCCCTACATCGTGGGGAAGTGTTGAAGACTCTTCGAGCACATAGCATTAAGGCTAAATTCTCTAAATGTCACTTCTGGAGGAAGGAAGTACGGTTCTTGGGGCACGTGGTTTCCAAGGAAGGGATAGCTGTGGATCCCGCAAAGGTAGTATCAATTCAGGATTGGAAGGTTCCGAAGAATGCTACCGAAGTAAGAAGTTTCTTGGGGTTGGCGGGTTATTATAGGAAGTTTATTAAAGACTTCGCGAAGATATCAGCCCCATTAACCTGCTTAATAAAGAAGAATCTTGTTTTCACATGGGACGTAGATTGTGATGATGCGTTCCGACGGTTAAAGAGAGCTTTAACCACGGCTCCAGTTTTGGTGTTGCCAGATGGGAGCAAGCCATTTGTTGTCTATACCGATGCCTGTGGGACAGGACTTGGCGCAGTCTTAATGCAAGAGGGAAGGGTAATAGCCTACGGTGGAAGGCAGTTGAGGGCACATGAGAAAAATTACCCTACCCATGATCTAGAGCTGGCCGCTATTGTTTTTGCGCTTAAGATTTGGCGCCATTATCTTCTTGGTGAGAGATTCGAGTTGTTCACTGACCATAAATCTTTGAAGTACTTGTTCTCTCAGAAGGATCTAAACTTAAGACAGCAAAGGTGGATGGAGTTCTTAGCATCCTATGACTTCGAGATATCGTATACCCCTGGCAAGGGTAACGTGGTGGCGGACGCCTTGAGCAGGAAGAGGTTATCCTTGAGTCCATTGTTCGTGGAACGACGAAGCTTGGAATTTATCTCGATGTTTGATTTCAGACCTTCCATTGACTATGTACCCGGTTTACTAGCTTCTTTGGAAGTTAGGCCTACTCTTTTGGGGCAGATTGGAGAAGCACAGAAGGACGACCCACAGTCGGTTGAGTTGGTAGAGAAGCTCATAAGGGGGGAGTCGTCCAGCCATTTGAGTAGGTACACCCTAGACGATAGGGGGTGCTTGCGTAGAGACGGTAGACTTTGCGTACCGCAAGACGAGGGTTTGAGGAAGGCTATTCTTGATAACGCACACCGTTCTAGGATGACCATTCATCCCGGTGGGGATAAGATGTACCAAGACATGAAAAGGGTTTTCTTCTGGGTCGGTATGAAGAAAGATGTGGCCGAGTATGTCGCTCGATGTTTGGTGTGCCAGCAAGTAAAGGCGGAGCAAAGGAAACCAGGTGGGTTGCTTCACCCATTGGAGGTTCCGCAATGGAAGTGGGATAGCGTCTCGATGGATTTTATTGACGGGTTACCCAGATCGAGGAAGGGTAATACAGGAATTTGGGTGGTGGTAGATAGACTTACTAAGAGCGCCCATTTCATACCTGTGAAGAGCAAGAGGACTGCTCCATGGCTAGCTTCAGTATATCTTCGAGAGATAGTTCGATTACATGGGGTACCCTCTAGCATAGTAAGTGATCGAGATCCTATCTTCACTAGCGAGTTCTGGAGAAGTTTGCAAGAAGCAGTGGGGACTCAATTGTGTCTGAGCACCGCATATCATCCTCAGACAGACGGCCAGACTGAGAGGGTGAATCGTGTTCTAGAAGACCTTTTGAGGCTTTGTATCTTAGATTTTGGAGGTACATGGGAAGAGCATCTTCCATTGGTGGAGTTCGCATATAATAACAGCTTTCAGTCCAGTATTGGTATGGCTCCTTTCGAAGCTCTCTATGGAAGGCCTTGTCGGTCACCTACGTGTTGGTGGGAATCTACGGATAAGATCTTGCTTGGGCCTGATATGGTTAGGGAGACTTCTGAGAAGATTGACTTGATTCGAAGAAGGATGAAAGCAGCGCAAGATAGGCAAAAATCTTATGCGGACAAGAGAAGGACGGATCTTGAGTTTGAGGTTGGGGATATGGTTTTTGTTAAGGTATCTCCGTTGAGAAATGTTGTTCGCTTCGGATCCGTTGGGAAGTTAGCACCGAGGTTTGTTGGGTCGTTTCCTATTAAGGAAAGGATTGGACGGATGGCATATAGAGTGGAGTTGCCTGACAGACTTAGTGGTGTCCATGATGTATTCCATGTGTCCCATTTGAGGAAGTGCTTACATGAGACGGCAGAGGTGGTAGAGCCGAGCTTGCTTAGAGATGTAGAGGTAGAGCGTGATGCGACTATTCGACGAGCTCCTACTCGCATCCTTGGGTCAGAGACTAGGAAGTTGAGAAACAGAGAGGTTCAACTAGTCAAAGTGCAATGGGGAGAAGATGAGAGCAACGCAACTTGGGAGACTGAAGCGAAGATGCGTTCATTGTACCCATTTCTTTTTGAAGGTATGTCTTTACTTTCTCCTTTATCGCTTGTCTAGTACTTATCTTATCTTTGGTATGTCCTCTCGTTAGTACCTTTGACCTTTAGATAGGGTAAACCTATGGTTGAAACATGTGTTTGAGACATGTTATGGTTGATGGATGCAAGTGGATGCAAGTGTTTGCTAGTGGTTGCTCGTGGATGCATATACACACACTCTAGGCACTAGATCGGCTCAGTCACTTCATATTGCATGTTGCATAAAATTGTGTGTAGGAAAATATATTTATGGATGTATAATGGTTGTATTATCACATGGATGATGCATTTTGGTGAATGATTGTGCACTCATGTAGATATTGTATGTGTCGATAGGGTTCTCTCGCATACATAATGGATGCATGGCACTATCATGGTTTGCATATGTTCATACATTAGATAGGGAACATATACACACACTTTTTGCATATGCTCATACATCATTAGAAACTGTTTAAGGACAATGGATGCCCGTGGTTGATGATTTGAGTAGATGGTTGTTTGGATGGTAGGATATGCATTCTCCTTAGCTTAGACATTTCGGGGACGAAATCCTTTGAGGAGGGGAGAATGTAACACCCCGAATTTTAGTTAATACTAAAATTCACTAATTATAGGATAAATAATCTCAGATGTGGAAATTGGGGGTAACGGGCTGCGTTATTGCGTTCGTCTTGGAAAAATACGCGAAATAGAGTCCGAGTTTTCGAGAATCGGAGTCCGTATGGCCCGGTTATGGCCCAAAGAAGTTTGCAGAAAATTTAAGGCTAAAAACAGATTTAGGAATTTAAATTTAGATTTTAAATTAGAACCAGCGGGGCCAGGCGGGAAGATTCCCGCCCTAGGCATGTCGACAGGGCTGTCGACAGGCCTGTCGACAGGGGTGTCGACTTGCCTGTCGACATGGCGTGTCGAGCCAGGGTGCTTGGGTGCACCAGATCTGGTTTTCTGGCTAGGACTGGGCTTGGTTCTAGAGGTTTCCTAAATCTAACGGACCTAAATTAATCTAGGGTTAATCTAAGGGCCTAAAACACTCTCTTAATCTATAAATACACCCTAAACCTACCTTAATCCATACTAAAAATAGAAATGAAGGCCTCATGCCGCCAAATTAAATCCTAGAAGGAGTCTCCATTAATCTAAGAAGGAAGTTTCAAGCTAATCCCTCTCATATCATTCTCTAATCATCACCATCTTCATAATTAGCAACTAATTCCTCTTCATAAGTTGGTTAATTTTGGGTTTGGTGAGTTTCTATCACTTTAACATCAATTGTTAAAGTAAGTAGATTGGGTGTAATGAGACTTATGGTCTTAAATGCGGATTAGTGAGTTTGAATCATTTATAATGATATGTTACTCTATGTTGTTCTATGTTTATGCATGTTTGATAAGTTGGTTTATGCATGCTTAATAAGTTGATTTATGCATGTTTAACAAGTTGGTTTATGCATGTTTAATAAGTGGGTTTATGCATATTTAATGAGTGGAATTATGCATGTTTAACAAAGTGAGTTATGCAAGTTAAGTATATGTTTAAATGCAAGTTTAATGTGATATGCAAGTTATGCATGCTTATGCAAGTATATGGATGCTTATGCAAGTCATGTATATGTTTAAATGCAAGATTTATGTGATATGCAAGTTATGCATGCTTATGCGAGTATATGAATGCTTATGCAAGATATGTATATGCTTAAATGACATGATATGCAAGTTATGCATGTTTATGCAAGTATGTGAATGTTTATGCAAGTATGTGAATGCTTATGCAAGTATGTGGATGCTTATGCAAGTATGTGAATGCTTATGCAAATTATGTGTATGCTTAAATGCATGTTTAACATGTTATGCAAGTTATGAGAATGCCTATATGCAAGTCCAACATGTTATGCAAGAAATGTGTATGATAATATGCAAGCTCATAGGCAACATGTTATGCAAATCATGTGTATGATAATATGCAAGTTTGGGTAAAATGTAGTTGGGTTAATATGTGCTCATATATGCAAGTTGACATCCTCTTAACCCATGACAAAGTTATATGCTAAACCCATGATATTTGTGATGGATCTTTCCCTTTTATTATGTCATGAAATGAGAATGATTTACGTGGGGAACGATGGGGTTGGTAAATATGTTAATAAATGAATGATTGGGTATGATTAAGCATACCACAAAAATAAATTACCATAAGTGGGAATTTACCTATTGAGTTAGGTCTACCCCATGGGAATTTACCTATTGAGTTAGGTCTACCCATGTTATGGAAAACTTGATATTAATTAGGGATAATTAATATGGGGGTGATTAATTAGGTGTAATTAATCGACTAAGACATGAGGTTGGACTCATTTGTAGTGTAAAACTGCCCGGACCCGACCGGCTTAACCAGTTGCTACAAATGTCAGCCCAATGTGAGAGGTCTTAGCCATAAATTAAATACGTGATTAAAGTAAAGACACGAGGTTAGGCTCTGTTATGACGTAAGACTGCCCGGACTCTACCGGCTTAACCAGGCGGTCATAACAGTCAGTCTAATGTGGGAGGTCTTTATGGGAGATCACGGTCTTAATTAATTAAGAAACACTTAACCATAGTAGCATGTAGTGGGACATGAGGGGTTAAGTGGGTGCCTTGGGTGGCATGTGGAAATTTTGTGGTTGCCTTGGGTGGCATGTGGAATCTAGTGGGTTGCCTTGGGTGGCAATAGAAAATACGATTAGAATACTTAACCAAGTGAAACATGTTAAACATGATTAAAGGGTTAAGTGGGATACACTAGATATTTTACAAGCTTAAGTGGGTAGCTTGTGGGGGCCCATTTCAACCAATATCCCAAACGTATCTTTGTGGGCTCAACCCATGTCGAGTGACGGGACATGCATATTGGGCTTGATTATAAGAGGCCAAAACGGGTTAGCGGTGGCAACGCAAGTCCAACGGGTTTCATATGCGTGTGTGGGCCCGGGCTGGTAGATAAGCCGTTGTTGCATCGTGTAGATATAAAGCCGTGCACCGTTAGTATTGGGTAGCCACTTTAGGGGAGTGATACACCCCACTGTGGGACCAGCACGGGTATCTACGGTAGGGAGCCGATCGATGGGAAGTAGTGGGTACACCTAATGAAGATAGGGGCAGACGGCACCTATGTAGGGGTACACGAAACTACTGGGTAAGAATTACTGAGTACACCTAGTGGAGATAGGGGCAGACGGCACCTATGTAGTGGGCTAGGAGTACACGAAACTACTGGGGAAATTTTTCTAAGTCCTTGGAAGGGATCAACCTTTAAGTAGGAATGACTCGTGTGGTGCAGTTAGTAATTATCCTTGGGTGGGTAGATGCGTCCTGACGGTTATCTTAGTTTATCCTAAGTCTACCAAGCTGCTTAGTGTAGCCATTCATCCCCAGATATTACCGTAGGTCAAGTTTATGTCTTCTCTGGTTACTTTAATGATTGTATTGTTAAAGTTATAGGACTCACTCAGACTTATGTCTGACCCCGTTGTTTTTATCTTTTTCCCAACCCTCAGGTCCTACGGTGAATCCTAGCGGTAGTAGAGCTTGATCGGATTGCTGTTCCAGTCTTTAGGAGCTTGGGTAGATGTAAAGCTCCAGTTATCCAGTTATCTTTTCTTTTGTTATGGCTATTGTATGAGAGAGTGGGATTATGTACTTCTTTATTTTGATGGATATTGTACTTGACTTTTATCGTGGTTTATGATGTAACCAGACATGTTTATTTCCGCTGTTGTGAGATGATATTTTAAAATTTCAAGTACTAATTATATCTGTCTTGTTGTAATTTTTCTGTTCTATATTCACTAAAATACTCCACCGATGCTATGGCATTCCCTTAGTGAGTGAACATAGCGGGCGTGGGGTGTTACAGAAATTCCGAGACGTTAGTGAAAGAATTTAGAAGGTGAGAAAGAAAAGATAGAACTAATAGAATAGAAGAAGAAGAAGAACATCAGAATCATCAGAGTAACACGAATCTCACAGCGGAACGAATAACATATAATATATAACATAACTTTGAAGCATAACAGTTATATATATACAATAGCACTTATCAGAGTACAACACTTACAACACAGCGGAAATAACTATAGCTATAGAATCTTGCAGCCTCCTGCTCCAAGCTCTCCAAGTATATCTGTAAATCCCGACTACTTGACTGCCCGTACAAATTTAGGCACCCAAGAGTTTAGGGAAAACAACAAAATAAACTCCGGGTCAGTCATGGGACTGGTATGAGTAAAACAGTTTAAAACAATCGAACAGGTATATGATATCTCATAAGACCATGCCGTGAATACGGAACGGGTTTTTCCTTATGAGTATCTAAACAACTTTGACAAGCAATATCATTGTGATATTATAATAATGTCTAAGTACAAATAGGTGTCAATCTAGCAGAAACGCTTGCATCTCACGTTCTACATGCATAGTATAAAATCATAAACCGCAGGGCGCTTATCGGAGAATGGATTCCAACAGACAAGGTATGGGAGCACCTTCTGAATAGTGTACTCTAGAGGTGATACACTCAGGGTTCAACAAGAACGTCTTGCAACCCGGACACACATGACCGCTCACTCATTTAGCTTGAGTGTCTCGAATATATTGCCACCACGGTTATAGGCCATCAAACCGTCATCCGAAGATACCGAATCAAAAAGAAGTATAAATATGAATATTCCCTAGATCGGTGACAATACACCCTGCTTGGGGATGACCCAACTAGCCATGCTGCCTAGCCCAACTTTTGTTACTTCCCGGTGTGAGCCTAGAAGCTACGTCTATCTTCAGAACATCTGATCACCATTCACTTTGAATGCCACATCGTCATACCCGCCAAATCACAAATTGACTTATACAAAAATAACACGGGTATATAGCTAAGAGAAACGAATTCCTCCGCCACCAAACGTGAATACGTTTGAACAGATCAACTTACGCGATCTATTGGATATACTCTGTCAGACCTTCTTCCATATACGTTGTCCTGGGACTGGACAAACCGAAGGCACTATTCAGTGAATCCATCCTACCTAGGCTTTTCACAATAGCCCTTGCACTTCACTCCGTCTTCAATTTTCTTCAGCGTACTTGATTCGCAACGCTTATGCTAATACGGAGTGGTTCTTCGGATAATAATCCAACCGGTCTCTCCATATTAACAACGTCAAAATGGTCAAAACTTTGATAGACTGTGATTTAACAATCAAATGAAAACATGTCGGTGTACAAACAACGATCTTATTTCCAAATGGAAATTTGATCGATCAATCATCATAGACATATATATATGTTCATATTTCCTTATTTCATGTATTTAGAAAATATATGTTATTAATCATTGGAAAACATTTCCATAGCTTATTTTCACATCACTATTATTTCGCAACTATCAGTCCCTAACTGTAACTAGTATGAGAACAATTCTCTAAGTATCAATCCGGAAGGTCGAAACCAACATCAGATCGTCACTTAGAAAACCGTTCAACTTACCCTCTCCAGTCAGTTTCTGAATTTGCTTAACTCTATTTCTTAAATTCTTATCATGAAAACATTTCATTTTCTATGTTTAGAAAACATATCTGACTATATTTGGAAAACGTTTCCAAAACTCATTTACGGATTTCCAATGAACGTTGTATAAAACATCGTTTCGCTTAATCCATTTATCGCTTATTACTTAACTATATTTCAAATCAACGTTTTCTATCGAACCACAACTATTCCTTTGTCAATTATGAAGTCAATCAAGTTGGGGTATAATTACCTCTCAGACCTTAATTTAACAACGTCATTTACTGTGAAATAGATGAAGCTCGTCACTCACTTTTCCCAATCATCTGTTTACGCAAATTCTCGGATTCAGGTTACGAATCTACTTCTTAAATGAAAACGTTTGATTATAACTATAACGTTATAATTCCTACTTCTGCAATATCTCCTAAATTATAACTTTATCTCCTAACTCGAATAATTTAACAGACACCTAATTTCTAAATCAATAACTAAATCTTGATTTAAACCCTGGAAAGTAAATAGTACTTTCCCGAATTCGCTATAATTGAATTCGACGTATAACTCTCTTTCGAGTAATCTCTATTTGATTAACTGTTCTTCGAATAACCTATATTCGATTATCTCTCTTCGAATAACTCATATTCGAAATCTCTCTCTTTCGAATAAACAATATTCAATCTCTTTCTTTCGAATATGCTATATTCGAAAATCTCCTTTCGATTTACTGATCGATAACTCCTTTAACTCTATTCGAATAACTAATATTCGACTAACTCCTTTGGATCAACTCAATTGATTAACTCCTTCGAATAACTAATTCGAATAACTTACCTTCGAATAACCAATATTCGATTTACTCTAACTCGATTAACTTAATTCTAATCGATTTACTCCATTTCGATTCAACTTAATTCAAATCGATGAACTTAACTCAAATTGATTAACTCCTTTCGAATAACTAAATTCGATTTAACTCTAATTAAATAACTAATGTTCAATTAACTCTTACGTGTTTAACTCTATTTGAATAAGTAATTCGAATCACTCTAATGTGTTTAACTTTATTCAAATATCAAATTCGAATGACTCATTTCGAATAACTAAATTCGATTAACTCTTTTAACTTTACTCGAATAACTATATTCGATTTACACCTTCTTTCGAATAACTATATTCGATTAACTCTTCGACTAACTCCTTTGGATTAACTAACTTCGAATAACTCCTTTGGATTACTAACTTCGAATAACTCCTTTGGATTAACTAACTTCGAATAACTCCTTTGGATTACTAACTTCGAATAACTCCTTTGGATTAACTAACTTCGAATAACTCCTTTGGATTACTAACTTCGAATAACTCCTTTGGATTAACTAACTTCGAATAACTCCTTTGGATTAACTAACCTCGAATAACCAATATTCGATAACTACTCTTCGAATAAATAATGTTCGGTAACTCTTCTCAAATGAATACATTTGATTTCTCCCCTCGAATAAACTATATTCGATTACTCTTCCCTCGAATACACTATATTCGATAACTCTACTTCGAAGAAGTGATATTCGGCAACTCTACTCGATTAACTCCACTTGGATAACTCTAACTGGTCAACTCAACTGGTTTAACCTAACGGGTTAACTCTAACTGGTTAACTCTAACTGGTCAATTCTAACTGATTAACTCAAATGGTTTAACCTAACTGGTTAACTCGTCTCGATTAACTGAACTAATCCACTTAGTTTAACTTAGTTAATTCACGTTGATTAACTCTAACCGATTCACTTAGTTCAACTCAACTAATTTACTTCGATTAACCACTTAGTTAACTTAACTAATTCACTTCGATTAACCACTTAGTTTAACTTAACTAATTCACATTGATTAACTCTAACCGATTCACTTAGTTTAACTCAACTAATTCACATTGATTAACTCTAACCGATTCACTTAGTTTAACTCAACTAATTCACATTGATTAACTCTAACCGATTCACTTAGTTTAACTCAACTAATTCACTTCGATTAACCACTTAGTTAACTTAACTAATTCACTTCGATTACCCACTTAGTTTAACTTAACTAATTCACATCGACTAACCACTTAGTTTATCTTAACTAATTCACATTGATTAACTCTAACCGATTCACTTAGTTTAACTCAACTAATTCACATTGATTAACTCTAACCGATTCACTTAGTTTAACTCAACTAATTCACTTTGATTAACTCTAATTAATCCACTTTGGTTTAACTTAACTAATCCACTTTGGTTTAACTTAACTAATCCACTTTGGTTTAACTCTATTTATTTATCACATAAATATCCCTCGATTTAATCCTATTTATTTAACAAATAAATATGTCCTTTTAATTCTATTTATTCTAACAAATAAATATTCCTTTTACTTTGATTTATTTCCTAAATAAATATATCCTTTTACCTCTTTCAAATATATTCCTTTATATTTGCTGTCAAATATATTTCCTTTATATATTTGATTTATAAATAAATCCCTTTATATATCAATTACAAATACAATTCCTTTTATATTCAAAACCCTTTTCTTTTATATATAAAATCCGGTGATTTTATATAAATGAAATATTTTCAAATTATACTTTGAAAATCCTCTTTCTACATTCTGGTATTTCTTATGGTATTTAACACACCATATAACAATGATAAATATCGTCCCAACACACATGATCAATATCAGATTATATATCACATTATATATCACAATATATAAATCACAGTAAAATAAATGTTGAGGAATCCAGTTGGATTCCTCCAACCTGTTTCCCTGCATCACAGATGTTAAACAATATAGATAACATCACTTTTCAGTTCCATATGATATATACTGTTAAACAGAATCAATATAGAAAGTTTAACTAACTGACTAGCAGTTCAATCAAACAGTCAACACACAGTAAATCTGACAATTTCTAACAGTTCTAAAAATACAACATGAAATTATAAACTGTTCAGAGTTAGTGAGATTTACTCACATTGGACGATCATCGTTAATAACGATAATTGTCGCTTGATTTCGATTGGACAATTTATTTTGCCATAAATTGTAACTAGCTCGGATTCACTCCCGGTCAGTTCCATTGGGTAGTGTCTGTCCATACGATCCAAACGGATCTTGTTTCACTGAAAACCGGTATCGTATGATGAAGTTATGATGCATACAAGTTCATATAATATTTAAATAAAACGTTGGACTTAATAAATGGGCCTCACCCCTTTTTAAATTAAAACCCGGCCCATCTTCACCTTTATAAGCCCACGCCCGTATTTACCACTAAAAACCCGTCTTCCCCCAAATTTCAACGCGGCTCCAGTATTCGTTCATGGCCAAATCGATGGCCACCGATCCTCCAACAATCGACGAAATCAAAATCCATTAACACCCTGATGCTCCTCATTGTTTTCTCTTCATCCTCATACCCAAATCGTGTAGCTCGAGCTCGACCTTCAAACCCACGACGCAGCGATGTGGCCGACCTTTTCTGACGCCTTATCCTACCCAACTTCGCCAGCAGAGGCTCCTTGCTTCTAGAAGCATTTCCTTGGTGACCGTTCGACCCAGAACGTCTTCAACCGTCGGCGAGCTCTTGCCCTAGCCTCGCTGAGTAGAAATGGACCCTCCGGAATCGCGACCGCGTCTCACAAAACAGACACCGACTTGAAGCTTAGGTTGATGCGAACAATAATATACATACATTTCGATTTTTAGGATTTGTTTGATTTTAATATTGATTTTCTTCTTTGGGGAAAATTTGCTTGTTGTGTTCAGTTCATACGAGATTATATAGGCTGTTTTGGGTTGGTAACATTTGTGGTTGAGAACGAAGGCCGCGTGGCCTGTGTGGGATCACAGAAAATGGGGAGGATATTTTGAATTTGATTTTCTTAATTTATTTTCTCGATTTTCTCCTTGTGTCTGTCTTCTAAAAACCCCAGCGGTTACATACGATACCTAAAAATCACCAAACTGGACATGTAGCTAGATTTCGACATTACGGTCCCAACGAAACTGGTTTCGTCAAATTCCGACTCCTTTTGCTCACACAGCGTATTTTTAACTGTCGAAATACCGACTATTTTACACTCTAAAAATCCGTACGGCCACACAGTGACTCTAAAAATCACCAAACTGGAAATCTAACAACTATTTGATATTGCGGATCCAACAAAACTGGTTTCGTCGAATTCCGACTTCGTTTGCAAAAGTGGCTATTTTTAAAGCTCTAAATAGACGATTTAAATATATAAATATATTTAAATAAATTAAATTAAATATAAATAAATTTATATTATCGTATATCTCCACATATGATATCGTACAGCTCCAGAATATCATATCCGAATTTACAGTTTGATATTTCATATTTCAGATTTATCGATATTCAATTCATATCGAAAATCCTTTTATAACGTATATAAAGCGTTGCAAATTATAAAGGAATTCTACAGCGACTTTCCTGAAATTTGATTTGGAAGTACATCAAAATCTACACGACGAAATCCCGATTTTTCTCTTCCACTAGAAAGATATACTCCACCAGCTCCACACGTTTCTTGTTTCACAGAAATCCGGCTTAAAACGAATCCTGTACATTCAGTTGAAGTTCGAATCGCCAAATAGCGAACTGTCGCGTCGTTACGCGCTCTATTTTAATTATAATATAATTAATACGTTTTAACGTCGATTATTAAATCGATTCGTTATTCAAATTCAATTCTAAACTGAATTAAATATTTTAGCTGATCTAATTCACACATATTGTGAATTCGGTGATTTCCGATTATTTCGACATTATAATATATTATTATATTATTTATTTTAATTAAATATTCAATATTATTTAATTCAAGTTATCGATATCGCCCAATCGATGTTTAATAATTAAATAAATTAATTATTCGACAGCTAACAAAACGCGCCATTACAGAATTCCCCACTTAAAATAATTTCGTCCTCGAAATTGCTAAGTTAGAGGTTGACCCTATATATTGGAACTCCTAAGATTGGTTTACCCCTTATTTCTGATTTCAACCGAACCACTTAATATCGACTGAAATATTTATTCTTCCGACTAATTAAAATTTTCAAAAATTCTGAAAATTTTCTAACAGTTTAAATTTTCGGAAAATTTTGCCATAACCTCCTTTGTACAGCCCTATCGGTAAAACCACACTCGCCTCTCTAGGCCATCTCCAATCCAAAAGAAAATCAAACAGCCAATCGGCTTGCCAATTCGGCTCATAAATCTCATGCTTATATCAAAAATAAACTTGTACCTTTTTGTCGGGCATATCAACCTTATCACTTTCACCTGTATCAACCCAACATATACTAATGTCATCTCAATCCAACCTTCAACTCAAACACTTGGTTTTATCCAAATCAAATTTCATTCGAACTCTAATTCCAAATTATTGACTTATCAATTTGGTTCCATTCTAGATTATCTCTAATCCAATTCAATTTTATTTAACTCAGTTCAAGTTAAATTTCAATTTATTTTTACCATCTCATTTTATTTAACTTCATTAGTTAAATTTTAATCCCAGAACTTAAGTTCCTGGGTTTCTTTCAAATCAATTTGAAATCATAATGCCAATTCAAAACCTTTGAATTTCTAAACAACTTGTTTTCTCAAAACAATTCAAAAACAAAACCTTTGGTTGTAATCCGTCACTTAGAACTCGAAAATAAACACTGATGATGTCTAGATTCATCATCAGAATCTATTTTCCAGCTATCGAAGTGAGTTCAATACTATATCATTTTCAATTTGAAAAACATTTTCAAAATCTCCCAGGAACTTAAAATTTCCTTATTTTAATTCCAAATCTGATTTAAATTCATATTTAATTCAAACTATTTCATATATTACATTCATATGAATTCTGATTGGTCATTCATAACCATTTCACCCTTTTATAATCTTATTTGATTATAATAACAACCAACACAATCAATATACTATAATAATTTCAAGATATATATTTCTTCTATAAACAAATATATTTTGGGAAAAATTATTTCATTTACCCTCTTTCAAAACGTACCATGACGGTTCATCGTATTCGAGTGTTTAGTAACCCTTATCGATACTGTGGATCAACTGATCGACCAGAATTCATAAGCCACTCAACCAATGAGTCTCCACAATATAAAACCATTTTTATATCAAATACAAATACGCACTCATATATATACACTCAAACTCAATCTAGGATATTACTAATACCATTTCTATCGAGTTATGCCACAGAGCCAAGGTAATCACTTAACTTAAGCTCTGATACCAACAGTAACGGCTGGAAATTTCCGACTCCTCGAGAGTCGGAAATTCTGAGACGTTAGTGAAAGAATTTAGAAGGTGAGAAAGAAAAGATAGAACTAATAGAATAGAAGAAGAAGAAGAACATCAGAATTATCAGAGTAACACGAATCTCACAGCGGAACGAATAACATATAATATATAACATAACTTTGAAGCATAACAGTTATATATATACAATAGCACTTATCAGAGTACAACAATTACAACACAGCGGAAATAACTATAGCTATAGAATCTTGCAGCCTCCTACTCCAAGCTCTCCAAGTATATTTGTAAATCCCGACTACTTGACTGCCCGTACAAATTTAGGCACCCAAGAGTTTAGGGAAAACAACAAAATAAACTCCGGGTCAGTCATGGGACTGGTAAGAGTAAAACAGTTTAAAACAATCGAACAGGTATATGATATCTCATAAGACCACGCCGTGAATACGGAACGGGTTTTTCCTTATGAGTATCTAAACAACTTTGACAAGCAATATCATTGTGATATTATAATAATGTCTAAGTACAAATAGGTGTCAATCTAGCAGAAACGCTTGCATCTCACGTTCTACATGCATAGTATAAAATCATAAACCGCAGGGCGCTTATCGGAGAATGGATTCTAACAGACAAGGTATGGGAGCACCTTCTGAATAGGGTACTCTAGAGGTGATACACTCAGGGTTCAACAAGAACGTCTTGCAACCCGGCCACACATGACCGCTCACTCATTTAGCTTGAATGTCGCGAATATATTGCCACCACGGTTATAGGCCATCAAACCGTCATCCGAAGATACAGAATCAAAAAGAAGTATAAATATGAATATTCCCTAGATCGGTGACAATACACCCTGCTTGGGGATGACCCAACTAGCCATGCTGCCTAGCCCAACTTTTGTTACTTCCCGGTGCGAGGCTAGAAGCTACGTCTATCTTCAGAACATCTGATCACCATTCACTTTGAATGCCACATCGTCATACCCACCAAATCACAAATTGACTTATACAAAAATAACACGGGTATATAGCTAAGAGAAACGAATTCCTCCGCCACCAAACGTGAATACGTTTGAACAGATCAACTTACGCGATCTATTGGATATACTCTGTCAGACCTTCTTCCATATACGTTGTCCTGGGACTGGACAAACCGAAGGCACTATTCAGTGAATCCATCCTACCTAGGCTTTTCACAATAGCCATTGCACTTCACTCCGTCTTCAATTTTCTTCAGCGTACTTGATTCGCAACGCTTATGCTAATACGGAGTGGTTCTTCGGATAATAATCCAACCGGTCTCTCCATATTAACAACGTCAAAATGGTCAAAACTTTGATAGTCTGTGATTTAACTATCAAATGAAAACATGTCGGTGTACAAACAACGATCTTATTTCCAAATGGAAATTCGATCGATCAATCATCATAGACATATATATATGTTCATATTTCCTTATTTCATGTATTTAGAAAATATATGTTATTAATCATTGGAAAACATTTCCAAAGCTTATTTTCACATCACTATTATTTCGCAACTATCAGTCCCTAACTGTAACTAGTATGAGAACAATTCTCTAAGTATCAATCCGGAAGGTCGAAACCAACATCAGATCGTCACTTAGAAAACCGTTCAACTTACCCTCTCCAGTCAGTTTCTGAATTTGCTTAACTCTATTTCTTAAATTCTTATCATGAAAACATTTCATTTTCTATGTTTAGAAAACATATCTGACTATATTTGGAAAACGTTTCCAAAACTCATTTACGGATTTCCAATGAACGTTGTATAAAACATCGTTTCGCTTAATCCATTTATCGCTTATTTTTTAACTATATTTCAAATCAACCTTTTCTATCGAACCACAACTATTCCTTTGTCAATTCTGAAGTCAATCAAGTTGGGGTATAATTACCTCTCAGACCTTAATTTAACAACGTCCTTTACTGTGAAATAGATGAAGCTCGTCACTCACTTTTCCCAATCATCTGTTTACGCAAATTCTCGGATTTAGGTTACGAATCTACTTCTTAAATGAAAACGTTTGATTATAACTATAACGTTATAATTCCTACTTCTGCAATATCTCCTAAATTATAACTTTATCTCCTTACTCGAATAATTTAACAGACACCTAATTTCTAAATCAATAACTAAATCTTGATTTAAACCCTGGAAAGTAAATAGTACTTTCCCGAATTCGCTATAATTGAATTCGACGTATAACTCTCTTTCGAGTAATCTCTATTTGATTAACTCTTCTTCGAATAACCTATATTCGATTATCTCTCTTCGAATAACTCATATTCGGAATCTCTCTCTTTCGAATAAACAATATTCGATCTCTTTCTTTCGAATATGCTATATTCGAAAATCTCCTTTCGATTTACTAATCGATAACTCCTTTAACTCTATTCGAATAACTAGTATTCGACTAACTCCTTTGGATCAACTCATTTGATTAACTCCTTCGAATAACTAATTCGAATAACTTACCTTCGAATAACCAATATTCGATTTACTCTAACTCGATTAACTTAATTCTAATCGATTTACTCCATTTCGATTCAACTTAATTCAAATCGATTAACTTAACTCAAATTGATTAACTCCTTTCGAATAACTAAATTCGATTTAACTCTAATTAAATAACTAATGTTCAATTAACTCTTACGTGTTTAACTCTATTTGAATAAGTAATTCGAATCACTCTAATGTGTTTAACTCTATTCAAATATCAAATTCGAATGACTCATTTCGAATAACTAAATTCGATTAACTCTTTTAACTTTACTCGAATAACTATATTCGATTTACACCTTCTTTCGAATAACTATATTCGATTAACTCTTCGACTAACTCCTTTGGATTAACTAACTTCGAATAACTCCTTTGGATTACTAACTTTGAATAACTCCTTTGGATTAACTAACTTCGAATAACTCCTTTGGATTACTAACTTCGAATAACTCCTTTGGATTAACTAACTTCGAATAACTCCTTTGGATTACTAACTTCGAATAACTCCTTTGGATTAACTAACTTCGAATAACTCCTTTGGATTAACTAACTTCGAATAACCAATATTCGATAACTACTCTTCGAATAAATAATGTTCGGTAACTCTTCTCAAATGAATACATTTGATTTCTCCACTCGAATAAACTATATTCGATTACTCTTCCCTCGAATACACTATATTCGATAACTCTACTTCGAAGAAGTGATATTCGGCAACTCTACTCGATTAACTCCACTTGGATAACTCTAACCGGTCAACTCAACTGGTTTAACCTAATGGGTTAACTCTAACTGGTTAACTCTAACTGGTCAATTCTAACTGATTAACTCAAATGGTTTAACCTAACTGGTTAACTCGTCTCGATTAACTGAACTAATCCACTTAGTTTAACTTAGCTAATTCACGTTGATTAACTCTAACTGATTCACTTAGTTCAACTCAACTAATTTACTTCGATTAACCACTTAGTTAACTTAACTAATTCACTTCGATTAACCACTTAGTTTAACTTAACTAATTCACGTTGATTAACTCTAACCGATTCACTTAGTTTAACTCAACTAATTCACATTGATTAACTCTAACCGATTCACTTAGTTGTAACAACCCGGAAAATCTGGGCCAGTTTAAAAATTTTATTTTGGCGATTTTAGCGTATTTTGATTATTTAAAATGGATTATTTTAAATAATATCGACGAGAAAATTATTTTGAATAGAATTCAAACGTATATATTATATACGTCGTCGTTAGAATATATAATAATTATATATAATTATAAATAGAATTGAAAATGGCGCGGTAGTTCGATAATTCGATTTCAAACTTCAATTGAATGTACCGGGTGCAAAACAATCCGGATTTTAGTGAAACCAAAAACCTTAGGATCTAATTGATAATATCTTTCCAACGAATCCGAATAATCAAAATTTCGTAGCGGGAAGTAAAAGATATGTCCAGTTGAAAATTCTGAATAGTCGCTATGGAATTCAGGCCCTTAAAAATGGACATTTTGCAAACGACCTCGGATTTCGACGAAACCACTTTTGTTGGATCCGCAGTGTCAAATTATTGCTAGATTCCAAATTTCATAATTTTTCGAATCAATATGTGAGCGTGGCAAAGGAAAACGTGTTTTGACCATTTCAGTTGATTTTAATCGACTGGAAATTGGCCATTTTTCTAACGGTCTCAGAATTCGACGAAACTAGTTTTGTTAGGACCGTATCGTCAATACGAAGCTAGAAAATATTTTTATGGAATTTTTAGAGTTCGTATGTGACCCCGGTAATTTGAAATGTACGTTAAAAATTCAATAAGTGATTTAAGGGTAAATTCAACGGAAACTGATTCAAACGATCAAATCAAACTACGAAACTTATCCCATTGTGTTCGGAATGGGGGTAAAACGCTATGGGCGACAGTCGGTGGGCCTCGTTTCGAAGTCAAATAAAAAGTCAACTCCTTGAGATAAAATAAAATAAAATAAAATAATTAAATAGAAAAAAAATAACATAACCCTTCTCCTTAACTACCCCAGGGCCCCCCCGTTTCATTCGAACAGATGAAATTAGGAAAAAAAAAAAACTCGCAGATCCCTAAATCGCGCCGCCCCCCTACCCATCATCGTCGCGCCTCACCAGACCCCCCCCCCTCCGATCTCCTTCTCTCCCCTCTGACCACTGCCATACCCACCACCCCACGCGCCTCTCTCCTCTTCGTATAGACCCCTCCCCAAGGCCACCGCACCCCCTTCAGCCCTGAACCGCGCCTCCCAAACCCCCGAAGCACGCGATGCCGTCCTGCCAGAGGCCGAGCCACCTTTCTCCCCCCCCCTAGTGCGAGCCTCCGATAACCCAGTAAGTTTTTTTTTATTTATTATTATTGATTTGAATTGTTTATTTATAAACCTGGTTATTGTAAATTTCAAAAACTGATTTTTATGTATTACAAAAACTGATTTTTATGTATTTCAAAAACTGATTTTTATGTATTTCGAAAACTGATTTTTGTGTATTTACAAAAACTGATTTTTATATATTTCAAAAACTGATTTTTAGGTTTTCGAAAACTGATTTTTAAATGATTTAAAACTGATTTTAAATAAATAAGCAGTAACTTATTTTTCAGAATTTTAAAAATATAAAAAGATATGATTTTGAAAATAGAAAAAAAACATACCTTGTTTGAAAATAGAAAAAAAAAACATTCTTTGTTTTGTAAATAGAAATAGTGAAATAAAAATTCGATTTTTATATATTGAACTTTGAATTAAAAATTCGATTTTTATATATTGAACTTTGAAATAAAAATCCGATTTTTATATATTGAATAGCGAAGTAAAAATTCGATTTTTACATATGTAGTGGCTACGGGCAACGAAGATGACGAAGATGCGATAGCGATAAAGTTCTCTATCAGTGAAGTGCCGTGGAGCTAGGATAGCTATAGGTGAGAACTTCTCACTCAAATTCTATTTTTCTAGTTATATATATATACTAGGATGCAGACGGTGCTTATTAGAAGCACCCGACACCCGTCCACAGACCATGGACTTGTTTGTTTGGCTGTTTGGTTATTGATTGCGATATTGGTTTGAATGTGGTTTGTGGTGTGAAAAATCGAATCGATAAATTGGTTAGGATTAGACGTGCGCCGTTATAAGGCGAAGGAGTAAGGCTAGGTTAGACGCTTACTCCAAACTTTGTGGTTTACATAACGAATTGATTTGATTGATGTGTGAATGGCGTGGGCCTTCACTAGACCGGGGATAAGGCTAGGCCTCGTCCCGTTTCTAGTATCGTGCCGTTATGCCGCCGAAATTTTCTAAAATATGTTAGAAAAATAAAAATATCATTTTATTGTGTAAATGAATAATAGAAATTCATATGATAGAATAAAATGTTTTATCGTTAAAAATATAATTTTTAACGTGAATATGAATATAGTGAAAGTGAATAAAATAAATATTCATTTACAAACCAGACGGTTTGTTTATGTACACCTATTTGAAGGACATTGATTGGGTCGATAAATTTTACACATCGCCCAACTGCACGAATAAAATCTGTGTTTGTTTGTTTGAAACCCCACACGGGTGTTGGGATGAAATATGAATTTCACTCATCCTGATTGATTAAATATGTCGATCGATTGATTGACAGGCTGTTATAAGCGTTGAATATCTATATTTGATGCTTATACAGTGTAGTGCACTTTGGTTGATGGTTGATTATTTTTCAATGCTATTATATACATGTGTTGTATGGAAATCCATATAATTAATTTTATATGGTAATTGATTGGGCCTCATTCCAATTTGAAAAATAAAGAATATTATAAAGCAAAAGTTCATGTGTTGACAGTACTCATTCATTGAGATTGGTCATGTGTTGAACGAAATATTTTGATAATAACAACTATTTTGAAAAAGAAATATTTGAAATAGAATATTTGAAAATAGAAATTTATGAAGCCGTGTTGATTAGATTGACGCCATTTTGACGTGAACGATATTTATATCGATTTTATTCATCTTAAAAATGAATATTGAAAAGTGATTTCGAAATCGAATATTTTGAATTGAATTGAAAACGATTTCGAAATGAATTGAATTGAAAACGATTTCGAAATGAATTGAATTGAAAACGATTTCGAAATGAATTGAATTGAAAACGATTTCGAAATGAATTGAATTGAAAACGATTTCGAAATGAATTGAATTGAAAACGATTTCGAAATGAATTGAATTGAAAACGAATTCAAATTGAATTGAAAACGATTTCGAAATGAAATGAATTGAAAACGAATTCAAATTGAATTGAAAACGATTTCGAAATGAATTGAATTGAAAACGATTTCGAAATGAATTGAATTGAAAACGATTTCGAAATGAATTGAATTGAAAACGATTTCGAAATGAATTGAATTGAAAACGATTTCGAAATGAATTGAATTGAAAACGAATTCAAATTGAATTGAAAACGATTTCGAAATGAAATGAATTGAAAACGAATTCAAATTGAATTGAAAACGATTTCGAAATGAATTGAATTGAAAACGATTTCGAAATGAATTGAATTGAAAACGATTTCGAAATGAATTGAATTGAAAACGATTTCGAAATGAATTGAATTGAAAACGAATTCAAATTGAATTGAAAGTGAATTGAAATGAATTCAAATTGAATTGAAATTTGAATTGAATAGAAATGAATTTTGAAACGAATTTATAAAGAAGAATTCAATTTTGATTTGAATTGAAAAGGAAGTTGAGATTGCTTTTGAAACGAATATTAAAACTATTTATAAAATTCGTTTTAAATAGAAATCGACGAAGTATATATTATATATATTATATATATAATATAATGGCCTGAATAGAACACGCCGCGCCGCGGCAGTTCGTGAATTTCGACCATTTATTTCAAACGGACATTGCGGGAGATCCGACCGTCGGATTCTCCTAAAACCGGAACCGTTGGGTTCGTATCGAAAAGAGCTTTCTAACGAATGTTAGAAATTTGAAATCTAACGGTTGGATTTGGAGATACGTCCAAATCAAATAGGAAAAAGGTCGCTGTAAGTGCAGTTCGATGGCCATTGTTGGAAATCGACTGTACGGGCCTTGATAAAATTATTAAAAATAGTAATAATTTGTGTAAAATCATAAGAAATGATTTGTGAAAGTTTGGGATGAAAAACTCCATATTTGAAAAGATAAAAATAGATTTTTATCGAAATGAACTAGTTTTGAACTAGAATTATAATTCTATTTATTTTTAAATAAATAAATTGAATTTGAAATGGTTTTGAAAATAACCAAAATTTCCAATGATTGCATTGGAGTGGATTTGAATCGAAATTGTCTTCGGAATATTTCGATGTTGGAATTCGTGATATTACAGGTGTTGTTATGGAAATTTGAAAGATATATATTTGTATCGTTATTTCCAATACGACATTTGTTAGTCGTAGAATTCGATATTGAATATAAGCCGATATATTTTCTATTCAGAGCCTTGTATTGAATATCGAATGTGATTTGGGTTTGTCGTGAATGGTGTCTTCACTAACACTGTTCTTGAACCCAGTTGAGAAAAGATTAAATCTTTTTACTTAGATTTAATGAAGTGTACCAATTAAATAATATTTAATTGGAATTGAATCGATATTGATTTTTGGGTTTATCGTGAACAGTGTTTTAAATAACACTTGTTCTTTAACCCGATAATTAATGGAATGTGATTTGGGTTTGTCGTGAATGGTGTCTTCACTAACACTGTTCTTGAACCCAGTTGAGAAAAGATTAAATCTTTTTATTTAGATTTAATGAAGTGTACCAATTAAATAATATTTAATTGGAATTGAATCGATATTGATTTTTGGGTTTATCGTGAACAGTGTTTTAAATAACACTTGTTCTTTAACCCGATAATTAATGGAATGTGATTTGGGTTTATCGTGAACCGTGTTTTAAATGACACTGATTCTTTAACCCAGTCGAAGATTAAAACTAAGTGGAGTTTTAATGAATCTTTAATTAGATTGAAAAGATCGAGAATGGAGTATCACCAGTTTTGCTCCAGTCGATAGTTAAATCTTTAATTAGATTTGAACGTGAAATTTAGAAACTAACTGTCGGTTAGCTAAGCAGAATGGTTTCCTGGATATTGATCTGATGTTGGTTTCGGCCTTCGGGGTTAATATTTGGGGAATTATTCTCTTGATTAATTTACGGTTAGTGACTAATGAATTGGAATGAGGCGTATGTTGTGTTTGTGTAACACTTTTATAATATATACGCGAGTTATTCGGGAAGACCGGGTTTACCCCATTCTGAATAACTGATACGACGATAAGTCGAAGATGAAGACGATGGTCGAAGACCGGAGGTCTTCACGTCGTTTGGGTGATAACTGATGATCTTGATTGGGCTGTACACCCAAGAAGATGGAAACAGTTAGTGATCGTCCAGACGTACTTGGAGATCGATGGATATGCGGGGTACTAGGTGCCTCCGGTTTCGTTCAGACCCAGAACGGACTTGAAAATGGACTGTGTGTCTGACATCGGATTTCATTCTGTGTGACTGATATCGGTTGCATAGGATGGTTTGCCTGTGTGGCATGCTAAGATGCAAATGATCAAGGCTTCTGTTGAAAAGCAAAGTCTTGTGGTGATGATCAAAGCACGGCCTTTGTGGCGTAGCTTTGTGTAACGTTTACCTCGCGTGTTTCACACCCGGTATGAACCAAAAACGGGAGACGGACCTCAGGGAGGACTTGCGTTTCTTTCTAGCTAGAAGTGGCGTCAGTGGTTTTACACGCCCTGACGAGTTTGACTTATGTGGTTGTTGCGGTTGCGAGGCGCCTCGGTTATATCGGTTTCGGCCGATGCATTCTGGTCGGCTGACGGACCAGACTTACGCCCCAAAGGGCGGGGAAACGCAGTGTTCAGGATTTAAGTTTAATCCACATCGGTGGACCGGCCCTGTCGCTCCAAGGCTTGACTGAGTACTTGCCTAGACATGGGCTGGATTGTCTGAAATCGGTTGAGGACTATCTTTTGCCTCGGTTCATAGACGGAAATCCAATTTCCAAATACGTGACATTTGCGGTTTTAGTTGTAATCCTATATATGGCGACATAGTGGGATGGGGCGCTTATGCCGCCTATGATTGATACTTATGATTTGAAGTTGTTTTATACACTATGCACTTATTATAGTATCAAATGATTTGTTTTAAACGTATCAAGCATTCTTTGGCTGTTATAAGGGAAAACCCTATCCCCCGGCTTGCGTTGCATTGTGTGATAGGACCTGGGTCTTATAACAGCTTCATTTTTCTTTATTTAGCATTGCGCTGTTGTTTTATGCACTGGTATTCTTGGGAGGAAACTCGTTCCGTGTTATACGGCGTGGTCCCTTGATTTACCTAGCTTTAAAAATAAAGATTAATAACTGTTTTAGTTCTCACACCAGTCCCATGACTGACCTGGAGTTTATTGTTTTAACCTAAACTCTGGGTGCCCCTATTTTGACACGGGCAGCTAGTAGTTTTGGTTTTGCAGATTTATATTCACAGGATCCTGGTTTACAGCTGGAACGATATCCGGAAAGCTTTGTATCCGTATATCTCCTTCTAGTTGTGTATTGTATTATTTTCCGCTGCTATGTATTTAAATGTAATTTAAATCTCTGATATTTCTGTGTAATATTCATTTATACTCTGTATATTCTTGTAATCTGATGCATTGTTGTAATATACAATGAAATGCTCTTCTGTATGCGTTCTGTTGTGGCTTGTTCTCGAACTATCCGACGCTTTCCTTTACGGGGAAGTTGCGGGTCTTTATAGTTGGTATCAGAGCTTTGGTTTACAAAGCTCAGAGAACAAGACACATTAGAACCATACGAAAGAATTCATCAGATATTGGATTAGTAATATCCAATTAGGATGACTCGTTAGAGATGGGATCAGTAGTATCCTAGAACGAGCATGAAGAGTATATTTTTAACATGAAAACAAATTTTGTTTTGAAAATTTAAATCAATTATTCGTATTTGATTATTTTATATTGATTAGGACAATCCAAAATATAAAGATTTTTGCGTATGCGCCTAGCTAGCGTGTATTCGAAGTTTTGATATATTGGATAGATATAGAATTACACTCTAATCGCCCGGAGATGATTTTGATGATGGAGCTCCATCATTAGAATTTATATTCGAGTGACGAACGTGTAGTATCTATATATTTCCTATTGACTGGTGTGAGAACCAAAATTAGATAGGGCCTATTGTTGTGATTTGGCATCAAAAATGTGATTTTTGTATATGTATCAAATTATGAATTTGAAACTCTAATTCACTAATTGATTGATGTTTGTGTTGTTTGCCTATTTGTTTGCTAATTTTGAACCATTTTGCCTAATAGCATCAAATATTGGATTATATTGAAAATTGGTTGCATTTGCTTGCATATACATATATATCTTTGAACAGGTCATAGCAAGGAGGCTAGAGCCAGAGAATAAAATTTGTTTGCCCGACAAATAGGTACATGTTTACTACATAATTTCCTGTTTTGTTTGGGTGATGATGATTTTATGAGCCTATTGGCTAGCCGCTTGGCTTTTTCTTTTTCTTTTTGAGATCTGAAGGACCGGGGAAGCTATTTGAAATTCCCCGATGCTCCCGGTGCAGGGGAGGTTATGGCGAAATTTTTCAAAAATTTAGGGTGTTAGCCAAATTTTTGAAATTTTGAAAATTCTCAGAAACTAAAGAGTTGGAGAATGGAAGCCAGATCGAGCGTAGAGTTGAATAGTCAAACCACTTTCGACTTTGTTCCTTTTCGGGGACGAAAAGTTTTAAGTGGGGGAGATTGTAACAACCCGGAAAATCTGGGCCAGTTTAAAATTTTTATTTTGGCGATTTTAGCGTATTTTGATTATTTAAAATGGATTATTTTAAATAATATCGACGAGAAAATTATTTTGAATAGAATTCAAACGTATATATTATATACGTCGTCGTTAGAATATATAATAATTATATATAATTATAAATAGAATTGAAAATGGCGCGGTAGTTCGATAATTCGATTTCAAACTTCAATTGAATGTACCGGGTGCAAAACAATCCGGATTTTAGTGAAACCAAAAACCTTAGGATCTAATTGATAATATCTTTCCAACGAATCCGAAGAATCAAAATTTCGTAGCGGGAAGTAAAAGATATGTCCAGTTGAAAATTCTGAATAGTCGCTATGGAATTCAGGCCCTTAAAAATGGACATTTTGCAAACGACCTCGGATTTCGACGAAACCACTTTTGTTGGATCCGCAGTGTCAAATTATTGCTAGATTCCAAATTTCATAATTTTTCGAATCAATATGTGAGCGTGGCAAAGGAAAACGTGTTTTGACCATTTCAGTTGATTTTAATCGACTGGAAATTGGCCATTTTTCTAACGGTCTCAGAATTCGACGAAACTAGTTTTGTTAGGACCGTATCGTCAATACGAAGCTAGAAAATATTTTTATGGAATTTTTAGAGTTCGTATGTGACCCCGGTAATTTGAAATGTACGTTAAAAATTCAATAAGTGATTTAAGGGTAAATTCAACGGAAACTGATTCAAACGATCAAATCAAACTACGAAACATATCCCATTGTGTTCGGAATGGGGGTAAAACGCTATGGGCGACAGTCGGTGGGCCTCGTTTCGAAGTCAAATAAAAAGTCAACTCCTTGAGATAAAATAAAATAAAATAAAATAATTAAATAGAAAAAAAATAACATAACCCTTCTCCTTAACTACCCCAGGGCCCCCCCGTTTCATTCGAACAGATGAAATTAGGAAGAAAAAAAAACTCGCAGATCCCTAAATCGCGCCGCCCCCCTACCCATCATCGTCGCGCCTCACCAGACCCCCCCCCTCCGATCTCCTTCTCTCCCCTCTGACCACTGCCATACCCACCACCCCACGCGCCTCTCTCCTCTTCGTATAGACCCCTCCCCAAGGCCACCGCACCCCCTTCAGCCTTGAACCGCGCCTCCCAAACCCCCGAAGCACGCGATGCCGTCCTGCCAGAGGCCGAGCCACCTTTCTCCCCCCCCCCTAGTGCGAGCCTCCGATAACCCAGTAAGTTTTTTTTTTATTTATTATTATTGATTTGAATTGTTTATTTATAAACCTGGTTATTGTAAATTTCAAAAACTGATTTTTATGTATTACAAAAACTGATTTTTATGTATTTCAAAAACTGATTTTTATGTATTTCGAAAACTGATTTTTGTGTATTTACAAAAACTGATTTTTATATATTTCAAAAACTGATTTTTAGGTTTTCGAAAACTGATTTTTAAATGATTTAAAACTGATTTTAAATAAATAAGCAGTAACTTATTTTTCAGAATTTTAAAAATATAAAAAGATATGATTTTGAAAATAGAAAAAAAACATACCTTGTTTGAAAATAGAAAAAAAAAACATTCTTTGTTTTGTAAATAGAAATAGTGAAATAAAAATTCGATTTTTATATATTGAACTTTGAATTAAAAATTCGATTTTTATATATTGAACTTTGAAATAAAAATCCGATTTTTATATATTGAATAGCGAAGTAAAAATTCGATTTTTACATATGTAGTGGCTACGGGCAACGAAGATGACGAAGATGCGATAGCGATAAAGTTCTCTATCAGTGAAGTGCCGTGGAGCTAGGATAGCTATAGGTGAGAACTTCTCACTCAAATTCTATTTTTCTAGTTATATATATATACTAGGATGCAGACGGTGCTTATTAGAAGCACCCGACACCCGTCCACAGACCATGGACTTGTTTGTTTGGCTGTTTGGTTATTGATTGCGATATTGGTTTGAATGTGGTTTGTGGTGTGAAAAATCGAATCGATAAATTGGTTAGGATTAGACGTGCGCCGTTATAAGGCGAAGGAGTAAGGCTAGGTTAGACGCTTACTCCAAACTTTGTGGTTTACATAACGAATTGATTTGATTGATGTGTGAATGGCGTGGGCCTTCACTAGACCGGGGATAAGGCTAGGCCTCGTCCCGTTTCTAGTATCGTGCCGTTATGCCGCCGAAATTTTCTAAAATATGTTAGAAAAATAAAAATATCATTTTATTGTGTAAATGAATAATAGAAATTCATATGATAGAATAAAATGTTTTATCGTTAAAAATATAATTTTTAACGTGAATATGAATATAGTGAAAGTGAATAAAATAAATATTCATTTACAAACCAGACGGTTTGTTTATGTACACCTATTTGAAGGACATTGATTGGGTCGATAAATTTTACACATCGCCCAACTGCACGAATAAAA
The DNA here is from genome assembly GCA_030737875.1 of Allium sativum. NCBI lineage: Eukaryota > Viridiplantae > Streptophyta > Magnoliopsida > Asparagales > Amaryllidaceae > Allium > Allium sativum. Next base: position 398,922,645 of record CM060926.1, on the reverse strand, counting down.
TCTGTGTTTGTTTGTTTGAAACCCCACACGGGTGTTGGGATGAAATATGAATTTCACTCATCCTGATTGATTAAATATGTCGATCGATTGATTGACAGGCTGTTATAAGCGTTGAATATCTATATTTGATGCTTATACAGTGTAGTGCACTTTGGTTGATGGTTGATTATTTTTCAATGCTATTATATACATGTGTTGTATGGAAATCCATATAATTAATTTTATATGGTAATTGATTGGGCCTCATTCCAATTTGAAAAATAAAGAATATTATAAAATAAAAGTTCATGTGTTGACAGTACTCATTCATTGAGATTGGTCATGTGTTGAACGAAATATTTTGATAATAACAACTATTTTGAAAAAGAAATATTTGAAATAGAATATTTGAAAATAGAAATTTATGAAGCCGTGTTGATTAGATTGACGCCATTTTGACGTGAACGATATTTATATCGATTTTATTCATCTTAAAAATGAATATTGAAAAGTGATTTCGAAATCGAATATTTTGAATTGAATTGAAAACGATTTCGAAATGAATTGAATTGAAAACGATTTCGAAATGAATTGAATTGAAAACGATTTCGAAATGAATTGAATTGAAAACGATTTCGAAATGAATTGAATTGAAAACGATTTCGAAATGAATTGAATTGAAAACGATTTCGAAATGAATTGAATTGAAAACGAATTCAAATTGAATTGAAAACGATTTCGAAATGAAATGAATTGAAAACGAATTCAAATTGAATTGAAAACGATTTCGAAATGAATTGAATTGAAAACGATTTCGAAATGAATTGAATTGAAAACGATTTCGAAATGAATTGAATTGAAAACGATTTCGAAATGAATTGAATTGAAAACGATTTCGAAATGAATTGAATTGAAAACGAATTCAAATTGAATTGAAAACGATTTCGAAATGAAATGAATTGAAAACGAATTCAAATTGAATTGAAAACGATTTCGAAATGAATTGAATTGAAAACGATTTCGAAATGAATTGAATTGAAAACGATTTCGAAATGAATTGAATTGAAAACGATTTCGAAATGAATTGAATTGAAAACGATTTCGAAATGAATTGAATTGAAAACGAATTCAAATTGAATTGAAAGTGAATTGAAATGAATTCAAATTGAATTGAAATTTGAATTGAATAGAAATGAATTTTGAAACGAATTTATAAAGAAGAATTCAATTTTGATTTGAATTGAAAAGGAAGTTGAGATTGCTTTTGAAACGAATATTAAAACTATTTATAAAATTCGTTTTAAATAGAAATCGACGAAGTATATATTATATATATTATATATATAATATAATGGCCTGAATAGAACGCGCCGCGCCGCGGCAGTTCGTGAATTTCGACCATTTATTTCAAACGGACATTGCGGGAGATCCGACCGTCGGATTCTCCTAAAACCGGAACCGTTGGGTTCGTATCGAAAAGAGCTTTCTAACGAATGTTAGAAATTTGAAATCTAACGGTTGGATTTGGAGATACGTCCAAATCAAATAGGAAAAAGGTCGCTGTAAGTGCAGTTCGATGGCCATTGTTGGAAATCGACTGTACGGGCCTTGATAAAATTATTAAAAATAGTAATAATTTGTGTAAAATCATAAGAAATGATTTGTGAAAGTTTGGGATGAAAAACTCCATATTTGAAAAGATAAAAATAGATTTTTATCGAAATGAACTAGTTTTGAACTAGAATTATAATTCTATTTATTTTTAAATAAATAAATTGAATTTGAAATGGTTTTGAAAATAACCAAAATTTCCAATGATTGCATTGGAGTGGATTTGAATCGAAATTGTCTTCGGAATATTTCGATGTTGGAATTCGTGATATTACAGGTGTTGTTATGGAAATTTGAAAGATATATATTTGTATCGTTATTTCCAATACGACATTTGTTAGTCGTAGAATTCGATATTGAATATAAGCCGATATATTTTCTATTCAGAGCCTTGTATTGAATATCGAATGTGATTTGGGTTTGTCGTGAATGGTGTCTTCACTAACACTGTTCTTGAACCCAGTTGAGAAAAGATTAAATCTTTTTACTTAGATTTAATGAAGTGTACCAATTAAATAATATTTAATTGGAATTGAATCGATATTGATTTTTGGGTTTATCGTGAACAGTGTTTTAAATAACACTTGTTCTTTAACCCGATAATTAATGGAATGTGATTTGGGTTTGTCGTGAATGGTGTCTTCACTAACACTGTTCTTGAACCCAGTTGAGAAAAGATTAAATCTTTTTATTTAGATTTAATGAAGTGTACCAATTAAATAATATTTAATTGGAATTGAATCGATATTGATTTTTGGGTTTATCGTGAACAGTGTTTTAAATAACACTTGTTCTTTAACCCGATAATTAATGGAATGTGATTTGGGTTTATCGTGAACCGTGTTTTAAATGACACTGATTCTTTAACCCAGTCGAAGATTAAAACTAAGTGGAGTTTTAATGAATCTTTAATTAGATTGAAAAGATCGAGAATGGAGTATCACCAGTTTTGCTCCAGTCGATAGTTAAATCTTTAATTAGATTTGAACGTGAAATTTAGAAACTAACTGTCGGTTAGCTAAGCAGAATGGTTTCCTGGATATTGATCTGATGTTGGTTTCGGCCTTCGGGGTTAATATTTGGGGAATTATTCTCTTGATTAATTTACGGTTAGTGACTAATGAATTGGAATGAGGCGTATGTTGTGTTTGTGTAACACTTTTATAATATATACGCGAGTTATTCGGGAAGACCGGGTTTACCCCATTCTGAATAACTGATACGACGATAAGTCGAAGATGAAGACGATGGTCGAAGACCGGAGGTCTTCACGTCGTTTGGGTGATAACTGATGATCATGATTGGGCTGTACACCCAAGAAGATGGAAACAGTTAGTGATCGTCCAGACGTACTTGGAGATCGATGGATATGCGGGGTACTAGGTGCCTCCGGTTTCGTTCAGACCCAGAACGGACTTGAAAATGGACTGTGTGTCTGACATCGGATTTCATTCTGTGTGACTGATATCGGTTGCATAGGATGGTTTGCCTGTGTGGCATGCTAAGATGCAAATGATCAAGGCTTCTGTTGAAAAGCAAAGTCTTGTGGTGATGATCAAAGCACGGCCTTTGTGGCGTAGCTTTGTGTAACGTTTACCTCGCGTGTTTCACACCCGGTATGAACCAAAAACGGGAGACGGACCTCAGGGAGGACTTGCGTTTCTTTCTAGCTAGAAGTGGCGTCAGTGGTTTTACACGCCCTGACGAGTTTGACTTATGTGGTTGTTGCGGTTGCGAGGCGCCTCGGTTATATCGGTTTCGGCCGATGCATTCTGGTCGGCTGACGGACCAGACTTACGCCCCAAAGGGCGGGGAAACGCAGTGTTCAGGATTTAAGTTTAATCCACATCGGTGGACCGGCCCTGTCGCTCCAAGGCTTGACTGAGTACTTGCCTAGACATGGGCTGGATTGTCTGAAATCGGTTGAGGACTATCTTTTGCCTCGGTTCATAGACGGAAATCCAATTTCCAAATACGTGACATTTGCGGTTTTAGTTGTAATCCTATATATGGCGACATAGTGGGATGGGGCGCTTATGCCGCCTATGATTGATACTTATGATTTGAAGTTGTTTTATACACTATGCACTTATTATAGTATCAAATGATTTGTTTTAAACGTATCAAGCATTCTTTGGCTGTTATAAGGGAAAACCCTATCCCCCGGCTTGCGTTGCATTGTGTGATAGGACCTGGGTCTTATAACAGCTTCATTTTTCTTTATTTAGCATTGCGCTGTTGTTTTATGCACTGGTATTCTTGGGAGGAAACTCGTTCCGTGTTATACGGCGTGGTCCCTTGATTTACCTAGCTTTAAAAATAAAGATTAATAACTGTTTTAGTTCTCACACCAGTCCCATGACTGACCTGGAGTTTATTGTTTTAACCTAAACTCTGGGTGCCCCTATTTTGACACGGGCAGCTAGTAGTTTTGGTTTTGCAGATTTATATTCACAGGATCCTGGTTTACAGCTGGAACGATATCCGGAAAGCTTTGTATCCGTATATCTCCTTCTAGTTGTGTATTGTATTATTTTCCGCTGCTATGTATTTAAATGTAATTTAAATCTCTGAAATTTCTGTGTAATATTCATTTATACTCTGTATATTCTTGTAATCTGATGCATTGTTGTAATATACAATGAAATGCTCTTCTGTATGCGTTCTGTTGTGGCTTGTTCTCGAACTATCCGACGCTTTCCTTTACGGGGAAGTTGCGGGTCTTTATATTAGTTTAACTCAACTAATTCACTTCGATTAACCACTTAGTTAACTTAACTAATTCACTTCGATTACCCACTTAGTTTAACTTAACTAATTCACATCGATGAACCACTTAGTTTATCTTAACTAATTCACATTGATTAACTCTAACCGATTCACTTAGTTTAACTCAACTAATTCACATTGATTAACTCTAACCGATTCAATTAGTTTAACTCAACTAATTCACTTTGATTAACTCTAACTAATCCACTTTGGTTTAACTTAACTAATCCACTTTAGTTTAACTTAACTAATCCACTTTGGTTTAACTCTATTTATTTATCACCTAAATATCCCTCGATTTAATACTATTTATTTAACAAATAAATATGTCCTTTTAATTCTATTTATTCTAACAAATAAATATTCCTTTTACTTTGATTTATTTCCTAAATAAATATATCCTTTTACCTCTTTCAAATATATTCCTTTATATTTGTTGTCAAATATATTTCCTTTATATATTTGATTTATAAATAAATCCCTTTATATATCAATTACAAATACAATTCCTTTTATATTCAAAACCCTTTTCTTTTATATATAAAATCCGGTGATTATATATAAATGAAATATTTTCAAATTATACTTTGAAAATCCTCTTTCTACATTCTGGTATTTCTTATGGTATTTAACACACCATATAACAACGATAAATATCGTCCCAACACACATGATCAATATCAGATTATATATCACATTATATATCACAATATATAAATCACAGTAAAATAAATGTTGAGGAATCCAGTTGGATTCCTCCAACCTGTTTCCCTGCATCACAGATGTTAAACAATATAGATAACATCACTTTTCAGTTCCATATGATATATTCTGTTAAACAGAATCAATATAGAAAGTTTAACTAACTGACTAGCAGTTCAATCAAACAGTCAACACACAGTAAATCAGACAATTTCTAACAGTTCTAAAAATACAACATGAAATTATAAACTGTTCAGAGTTAATGAGATTTACTCACATTGGATGATCATCGTTAATAACGATAATTGTCGCTTGATTTCGATTGGACAATTTATTTTGCCATAAATTGTAACGAGCTCGGATTCACTCCCGGTCAGTTCCATTGGGTAGTGTCTGTCCATACGATCCTAACGGATCTTGTTTCACTGAAAACCGGTATCGTATGATGAAGTTATGATGCATACAAGTTCATATAATATTTAAATAAAACGTTGGACTTAATAAATGGGCCTCACCCCTTTTTAAATTAAAACCCGGCCCATCTTCACCTTTATAAGCCCACGCCCGTATTTACCACTAAAAACCCTTTTTCCCCCAAATTTCAACGCGGCTCCAGTATTCGTTCACGGCCAAATCGACGGCCACCGATCCTCGAACAATCGACGAAATCAAAATCCATTAACACCCTGATGCTCCTCATTGTTTTCTCTTCATCCTCATACCCAAATCGTGTAGCTCGAGCTCGACCTTCAAACCCACGACGCAGCGATGTGGCCGACCTTTTCTGACGCCTTATCCTACCCAACTTCGCCAGCAGAGGCTCCTTGCTTCTAGAAGCATTTCCTTGGTGACCGTTCGACCCAGAACATCTTCAACCGTTGGCGAGCTCTTGCCCTAGCCTCGCTGAGTAGAAATGGACCCTCCGGAATCGCGACCGCGTCTCACAAAACAGACACCGACTTGAAGCTTAGGTTGATGCGAACAATAATATACATACATTTCGATTTTTAGGATTTGTTTGATTTTGATATTGATTTTCTTCTTTGGGGAAAATTTGCTTGTTGTGTTCAGTTCATACGAGATTATATAGGCTGTTTTGGGTTGGTAGCATTTGTGGTTGAGAACGAAGGCCGCGTGGCCTGTGTGGGATCACAGAAAATGGGGAGGATATTTTGAATTTGATTTTCTTAATTTATTTTCTCGATTTTCTCCTTATGTCTGTCTTCTAAAAATCCCAGTGGTTACATACGATACCCAAAAATCACCAAACTGGACATGTAGCTAGATTTCGACATTACGGTCCCAACGAAACTGGTTTCGTCAAATTCCGACTCCTTTTGCTCACACAGTGTATTTTTAACTGTCGAAATACCGACTATTTTACACTCTAAAAATCCGTACGGCCACACAGTGACTCTAAAAATTACCAAACTGGAAATTTAACAACTTTTTGATATTACGGATCCAACAAAACTGGTTTCGTCGAATTCCGACTTCGTTTGCAAAAGTGGCTATTTTTAAAGCTCTAAATAGACAATTTAAATATATAAATATATTAAAATAAATTAAATTAAATATAAATAAATTTATATTATCGTATATCTCCACATATGATATCGTACAGCTCCAGAATATCATATCCGAATTTACAGTTTGATATTTCAGATTTCAGATTTATCGATATTCAATTCATATCGAAAATCCTTTTATAACGTATATAAAGCGTTGCAAATTATAAAGGAATTCTACAGCGACTTTCCTGAAATTTGATTTGGACGTACATCAAAATCTACACGACGAAATCCCGATTTTTCTCTTCCACTAGAAAGATATACTCCACCAGCTCCACACGTTTCTTGTTTCACAGAAATCCGGCTTAAAACGAATCATGTACATTCAGTTGAAGTTCGAATCGCCAAATAGCGAACTATCGCGTCGTTACGCGCTATATTTTAATTATAATATAATTAATACGTTTTAACGTCGATTATTAAATCGATTCGTTATTCAAATTCAATTCTAAACTGAATTAAATAATTTAGCTGATCCAATTCACACAGTATTGTGAATTCGGTGATTTCCGATTATTTCGACATTATAATATATTATTATATTATTTATTTTAATTAAATATTCAATATTATTTAATTCAAGTTATCGATATCGCCCAATCGATGTTTAATAATTAAATAAATTAATTATTCGACAGCTAACAAAACGCGACATTACAGGTTGCTCAAAGACGAAGCTTCCTATTGGGGGGAAGTCACTAACGCTGAGAGGTCGGTTGAAACATGGATGGATTTCAGAATAAGGTTTGAGATGAACCTCTCATAAGCTGAGTGAAGTCTACAGCTGGAAAAGTTCTTATCTTTTAAGCAAGGAAGTATGACGGTCAAGGAGCACGTCAATCAATTCAATCAGCTAGCCCAATTTTGATTGGACTTAGTAAATACCCCTGATAAGAAGGCTCTCCGTTTTATCAAGGGATTGAATGAGCCACTTCACAGCTTGGCTATGACCCACGTACCTATGGGGACTACTTATGAGAGGTTAGTCGACATGGCACTCTTAAATGAGGAAGACAAGGGAAAGAATGAGGCAAAAGCAGAAGTGCCTCAAGATAAGAAGGGGGAAGGGTCGCAGAACAAGATGGCTGATTCAAAGAAAGGCGGGAAGAACAACAAACCCCGTGAAAAGAGGAAGTGCAACTTCTGTGGCATTCTTGGACATCTGGTCAAAGATTGGAGGAAGAAGAAAAGGAAGGTGGGTGGTTGTTTCCACTATGGTGAGACAGGACACATGGCTAGGGCCTGCCCAAGGAAGCAAGGGCAGGGAGCTGGACCTTCTTCTGGAGGACAAGTTCACGCTCTCATGGCACCTCTGCAAGAACGAGGTAGAAATATTTCTATCGAAATTTTAGTCTATCTTTTTGATCATCATGTTCATACACTATTTGATTCTGGCGCATCGCACTCTTTTATATCTACTGCTTTAGTGGAATCTCTGCACCTAGACACCAATATAGTGAAGGATCCCTTGGTTGTTTCAAATCCAATTGGGGGCTCAGCCTATTTGTCAATGGTTTGTTTGGATTTGAAAATATCTATACTAAGCTTTGGGTTTAGATGTACTGCCTTTGTTTTGGGCTTCACGGGCTATGGGTTGATTCTAGGCATGGACTGGCTATCCAGTAATGGGACCGTCCTCGATTGTGAAAACAGAGTGGTTAGGCTCATGACTTGCCTTGGTAACACTCTCGAAATTTCTTGTAATCCCATGAACTCTGTTATGCTTAGTTATCTAGAATCTCTTGATGCGTCTGTTATGAACTTGCAGTCTGTAAGGATAGTCCGTGAATATTCGGATGTGTTTGAAGAGGTAAAGGGCTTACCTCCGAAGCGGGAGACAGACTTCCGCATATACCTTGTTGACAATGCAAAGCCCGTTGCTTTATCTGTTAGGCACATAGACCTAAGGGAGAGAAAGGAACTCAGCAAGAAAATCAAAGAGCTGTTTAAAAACGGGTTCATAAGACGGAGTATTTTAGAATGGGGTGCTCTGGTAGTGCTCGCAACCAAAGCTGATGGTTCGCTTTGCCTGTGCGTTGATTAAAGGGAGCTAAACAAGCTGACTAAGAAGAATAGACACCCACTCCCAATAATAGATGATTTGTTCGATCAGCTTGTAGGTGCATCGGTTTTCTCCCAATTAGATTTACCTACCGGGTTTCATCAGCTAAGAGTGGCTGAAGACAACATTGATAAGACCGCATTCAGAACTCCCGATGGTTTCTTCGAGTGGCTTGTCATGCCTTTCGGCTTGACAAAAGCACCCACTTACTTCGTTGATTTAATGAGCAGGGTGTCCCGAGAGTTCCTCAATAAGTTTGTGGTGGTCTTCGTAGATGATATTTTGATCTTCTCAAAGAATGAGGAAGTGCATGCTCAACATCTAAAGGAAGTCATGAATACTCTCCGTGCACATCAGTTGAAAGCTAAATTCTCCAAATGCCATTTCTGGAGAGAAGAAGTTAGGTTCCTTGGACATGTGGTGTCCAAAGAGGGGATAGCTGTGGACCTCGCAAAAGTAGTTGTTGTGCAAGATTGGATGGTTACTCGAAACGCAACTGAAGTCCGAAGCTTTCTCGGGCTAGCAGGCTTTTATAGAAAATTTATCAAAGATTTTGCAAAAATCTCAGCTCCATTAACAATATTGACAAAGAAGAACCTAGCTTTCAATTGGGATTTGGATTGCGATATTGCTTTCCAACATTTAAAAAGGGGACTAACAACAGCCCCAGTTCTGACATTGCCTGATGGAAGCAAGTTGTTTACAGTATACACAGATGCATGCGGAACGGGACTAGGCGCTGCTCTGATGCAAGAAGGGAAGGTAGCGGCTTATGGTGGAAGACAGTTGAAAGTGCATGAGAAAAACTACCCAACCTACGACCTGGAGTTGGCAGCCATCGTTTTTGCGCTTAAGTCTTGGCGTCATTATCTCCTAGGTGAGAAATTTGAACTGTATATTGACCATAAATCGTTGAAATACCTATTCTCGCAGAAAGATCTCAACTTGAGGCAGCAAAGGTGGATGGAGTTCCTCGCCTCATATGATTTCGAGATTTCCTACACTCCTGGCAAGGGCAATGCAGTAGCAGACGCCTTAAGTAGAAAGAAGCTTACCTTAAGCCCTCTCTTTGTGGAAAGGCAAAGCTTGGAGTTCATAGCAAGCTTTAACTTCAGAACCTCCACTGACTTTGTACCTGGCTTGCTAGAAACATTAGAAGTGCGACCAACTCTATTAGACTCGATCGGAGCCATGCAAAGAGAAGACCCTCAGCTAGCCGAAGTGATGAACAAGTTAACTAGGGGTGAGACTTCTAGTCACCTCAATAGATACTCCATCGCTACCAAGGGCTGGTTGAGACGAGATGGAAGACTATGTGTCCCACAAGCAAGGGGCTTGGTAAAGGAAGTTCTAGAAGAGGCACACCATTCCAAGCTGACCATACACCTAGGCGGAGACAAAATGTATAAAGATATCAAAAGAGTTCCTTCAGGAATGGCATGAAGAAAGACGTAGCTGAATTTGTTTCTAAGTGTTTAATATGCCAACAAGTCAAGGCGGAGCAGAAGAAGCCTGGTGATCTGCTCCATCCTCTAGAGGTCCCACAGTGGAAATGGGATAGCATCTCGATGGACTTTATAGATGGGTTGCCTAGGTCAAGAAGGGGCAATACCAGCATTTGGGTAATAGTGGACAGGATCATAAAAAGCGCCCACTTTATACCCGTCAAGAGTAGAAGGACTGCCTCATCTCTAGCATACATATATCTTAAGGAGATAGTTTGACTCCATGGGATACCCTCCAGCATAGTGAGTGATCGAGACCCTATCTTCACGAGCGAGTTTTGGAAGAGTTTACAAGAGGCTGTAGGCACACAGTTATGCTTAAGCACGGCCTATCACCCTCAAATTGATGGCCAAACGGAAAGAGTCAACAGAGTATTAGAAGTCCTCTTGAGGTTATGCATTATTGACTTCGGAGGAACATGGGAAGATCATCTACCTTTGGTGGAATTCGCTTACAACAATAGCTACCAGGCCACCATAGGCATGGCACCTTTCGAAGCTTTGTATGGAAGACCGTGCAGGTCACTAACTTGTTGGTGGGAGTCCACAGACATGCTCATACATGGACCAGACATGATTTGGGAAACTTCAGAGAAAGTGGACTTGATTCAAAGAAGAATGAAGACTGCCCAAGATAGACAGAAGTCCTACGCAGACAAAAGAAGAACTGACCTTGAGTTCGAAGTTGGATATAAGGTGTTCCTTAAAGTATCTCCTTTGAGGAACGTCGTTCGCTTTGGATCCGCAGGTAAGTTAGCACCAAGATTTGTAGGGTCGTTCCCTATTATCGAGAAGATTGGGAAGATGGCTTATAAGGTACAGCTGTCTGAAAGATTGGTCGGGATTCATAATTCCTTTCATGTCTCTCACCTGCGGAAATGCTTACACGAGTCTGCGGAAGTGGTAGAACCAAGTATGCTAGAAGAAGTTGAAGTTGAACGAGAAGTAACTATGAGAGAGTTCCAAACCGTATCTTGGGAACAGAGGTCAAAAAGCTATGCAACTGTGAAGTTAAGCTAGTCAAAGTTCAATGGAGCGACACCGAGGAAGACGCAACTTGGGAAATTGAAGACAGAATACGCGCAACCTACCCTTTTCTTTTTGAGGGTACGTCTCTAATCTCTTTTTCCACAAGTTTATGTTCGTATCTATCTTTTTAGGTATATCTCCTCGATCCTATCCTTTATCCTTAGGTAGGAACCCATTTGGATGTAAACATGTAATTGAAACATGTTATGATTGATGGTTGCAAGTGGTTGCAAGTGGTTGCTAGTGGATGCATATACACACACATTAGGCATTACATCGGCTCAGTCACTTTCATATTGCATATGCATATATGTATTTGTATATGAATTGAAGATTGATGTGTTATCATATGGACGTTGCATGTATGAATGGTTGAGCACTCATGTAAGAAATTTTGAGTAGGGAAAATTGCATTCATAACGGACTCATGGCACTGACATAATTTACATTAAGGAGGTCAACTGAATTAGTAGACCGCCTGATTTTGCATTAGATAAGGACATGTATACACACAATGCATACGATCATGAAGCATTAGAAATCGTTTAAGGACAATGGACGCATGTGTTTGATGGTTGAGTAGATGGGTGTTTGGATGGTAGGATATAAGTTCTTCTCGACTTAGAGATTTCGAGGACGAAATCCTAAAAGGAGGGGAGAATGTAACACCCCGTACTTTCTATTAAAGTTATAATAACGAATCCTAGAATACTTAATTTAAAATGTGAGAATTAAAGGAAACGGGTTATGCCATTGCATTCGTCTCGGAATTCTGCCTGAGATAGAGTCCGAGTTTGCGTGAATTAGACTTCGTATGAAGAAGTTATAGCCTCCAGAAGTCTCAAAAATTTTAAATAAATTCGAACAGCCCGAAAACGAATTCAAAATTCAAACAGAAGACAGAAGAGGGCTGGGCGGGAAAATTCCCGCCCAGGCAGGTCGACCAGGGGGTCGACCCTAGTGTCGACCTCCCCCCCAAAGGTCGACCCCCGGCCAGATCTGAATTTTGAACGACTGCTGACTTGATGCTGAGTCATTAGGGTTTATGGATGGTCCTGATCTGGTCTAAGTGGCTGTGATTAACCCTAGGTTCATCTGACGGCTATAATTAAACTGAAATTCTATATAAACAACTCAATTCTCAACCTAAAAACACATAGAAAAATAAACCTAGAACTGAAATGCCGTCAGTAGAGGACTTGGAGTAGCCGTCACCATTTTCATTTCAAAGACAAGTTAAAAGGCTTACATCAAAAATCAAATTAAACTAGTCTAATTCAACGATCCTCATCAAAGGCGCGCATCTCCAATTTCATAATTCATATTTCAGAATGCAAGAATTCCTTTAGTTTGTAAGTTAGTTGTTACGCAGATTTAAACATTTCGATTGAATCATGACATGTTATAATTGGGATATAGTATGATGCTTATGTATAAGATTTGATTCTCGTTTATCTTAAAGTATCGTTGTAATTAATCATGTCTATATGCTTGTGGCGATGTACATGTTGTATATTAATCATACCTATATGCTTGTGGTGATGAACAACATTCTATGTTATTGGAATCTATTATAATTGGATAATAGATTTATTTTGCCAATTAAATGGTAAAACATGTCATGTTGTAATTTGGTGGTTATTGGCAAGCTTATGATCTAAACCACATGTTTACATGTTAGATTAACATTTAGAACTATGAATCTATTTAGGTTGCAAGATTGGATTTGTAACCCTCTTATGTTTTAACACATAAGTTATCATGCCTAGTTATGATATAGTGGTTTTCTTATATTTTGACATACATAAGTTAGTATGCTAAATTGTGGTTTATATGTTAAACATCCATGTCAGACCCATATCAAGTTTACTTGAAATTTAGATCCAACTTAGTCACAAGTTCACCTATACATGTTTAGTTGAGATAATGATACATCTATGCCAAGTTACATGTGATAAGTTAAATTTATGCTATATTATGTTTATATCATGTTTGAAACACCCCACATCCGTTAAGGTCACTCACCAAGGGAGTGCCTTAACTTTGGTGGAGGTTTATAAGTAAAAGTCACAGATAAACACAAGACAGATATAAATACACATATTTTAAACAGTGGAAAACAACCAGGCTTTTATTTCATCAATACGTGTTCCAACAAAGCATTTCCATAATTGTCTCAAAATACTTCCAACATTACAACCTCGTTACTGTCTTGATTATTAAAGAAGCATAAAACATAAATAAAGTAACAAAAATCCCCATAGTGATATCCAAAGCCATAGTCTGAGCAAAAGAGATCCAAACCATACATCTACGGTCTTGAAGCTTGTAAAGAGTTTGACTAAGCTAGGTTGTTTCCTCCCTATGGACCTAGGGGGTGGGGGGAACGAAAGAAAAGAAGACGAAAAGAAAATAGAGTCAGACATAAAGCCTGAGTAAACCTAGTAACTCTTCAGTATGTGAATAGGAAAAAAGGGCATGATAGATATAAACAGAAAACAGTAAAGTAGCACAAGCTAAGGAAGTGTAGTTTAGAATCGAATGTACTATCGCACCCATACTATATCTCTGCACCTACTTGAGCTTTATTCTAACCGGCACCCCATGCTGAGGGTGAAGTGATCCCATTTCTAAAGATGCACTCTATACTAAGGTTGAAGTGATTCCGTTTCTAAAGATCGGCTCCTACTCGCATAAACATATGTGTCATACGGCCCCCAAGAACTGTAGATACCTATTCTGGTCCCACCATGGGGTGTATCAAGACCCATGGTGGCGGCCCCGACACAAACCTTAGAATACATAGGTTATACTACTGGTACCCCAGTGCCCTGTTTGTCTGCTCCGGAGTGTGTGCACACCCGCACCCCGTTAGAACCTACACTGTGCACCCACCACCGTTGTTTTGACCGCTTACAATCTGCCCAGTAATCGTGCCCCACCCTGCCTAGTTTCAGGGTACCATGATACCAAACTTGGGTTACTAATGAAACGGGTCCCTCGTTACTAGGGTTTTCTAGTCATACATGTTAAGTGGTTAAGTGTCTGTATTTACCTAACCTCACCGATAAATTCTTGTTAACATGTTGAATTTGGTTAAGTGTTTTTAGTTGACTTAACCCTACCATCGGTCCTTAGCCTCTTAAAGCACCTGACCACTCACATTAGACAGATATTGCTACAGTTACTGGATGTGCCGGTCGGTTCCGGGCAGGTTTACACCGTAGCTCAGTCTAACCTCGAGTCCTTATTGGGATCAATGCTTAACCACCCGCATTGGATAGGTATTGTTGTGACTACTGGACTGCCGGGCGGGTCCAGGCAGGTTTACGTCACAACTCAATCCTACATATTTTATCACTTCTCAATTATATGTAAATGTCATGTCCTTTATTCTTGGGTATAACAATTCATCCCGCTTAAATGTCATTGTCGTTGGCATGTGCCAACCATGCCAACATATATTTTTCATGTTTTACACTCAACGTTATTACCCCCGTTTGTACGTTCGAAATATTATAACAAATATTGGGCTCGACACAATTCAGCCCAACTTTTTAAATGTGAGAAAAAGGGAGAATCAAGAATATGTAATATTTCACAATACATAAAGGTGTATGGCGCATGAGCTTGCAATTTAGCGATTCAACTAACATAAATTAAGGGTCATGTGAACTTGCATTCAAACCAGAGTATAACTAAGTAGGTGTCATATAAAATGGCATAGTTTAGGCTTATACAAACTTGGGTTTAAACATGTTTAACTTGGCATAATGTTAACAACAAAACTAACATGTTGTATAATCACCAAAATGTCCAATTTTAACAACTAATCATATAGCCTATTTCAACATGAAACTTGCATAGTTTATGTAACCCAAACGGCACTTAATATAGATCCAATTATACTTGCAAATAAACATAAGAATGTGTTCATAGGTTTTGGGTCATGTAGGCATAAAAGGTCTCAAATCTAGAACATGTTTACATAAGCCTTAATTTAGACTTAGAGAATGTATATAGTCCATGCCATAGACATAAACATAAAGGGATCAAATTCTAGTTTTTGCCACAAACTTGCAAGTGCCATTATTTTCATATATAATTGTTCAATAGGCTTGCATCAATCAATTTAGGCCACAAATATCAATACACAAGTCATGACAGAATCATTACAATACATAGAATTTATATCATTATTATACAATAACGCAATTCTATTTTCATTTACATCAAATCATGTCACAGTTTTTTTCATATTCTGAAAGGTCACTATACTTACAATGAATGCAGAATCTTGAATTCTGGATTCTGAATTGTGAAATTGAGGTGCGTTCCTTTGGGTAGATTAACGTTGCGTTGATTAATTTGATTAAGATTTAGTCTTCTTCTTAATTTGACTCGACTCTAAGCTCCTCTCTCTTGACGGCTACACTCAATTCCTTCCTGGCAGCATGACGACTCCAATCTTATTTTTTTGTGTGAATTTTAGTTAAGACTTAAGTTGTATATATATATTTTTTTGAGCTGTCAGATGAAGACAGGAGGAATCTAGGCCATACAAATTTCAAAGAGCCAATCAAGAGGTGACATGTCAGCCCTAATGACACACCGAGCCACAGAAATTTGAGCCAGACCCAGCCAGCCAGGTCGACCAGGTAGGTTGACTGGCAGGTCGACACCCAGGTTGACTCTATGGTCGACCTGGGGTGACCAGGTCGACACCATGGTCGACCCTATGGTCGACCTGGTCCCTGGGTGGGAATTTTCCCGCCCAGCCCAGTTTGAACCTGTTTTTCGAATTCTGAACGTGAAACCGAGCAGTTTGAATTTTAAATTTTATTCTGAAACTTCCGAAGGTCATAACTCCTTCATACGGAGTCCGATTCACGCAAACTCAGACTCTATCTCAAGCAGAATTCCGAGCCGAATGCAATGGTGTAACCCATTTCCCTTAATTCTTTCATTTATTTTTAATTACATTTTAATTTGTGAAGCTTAATGTTATAGAATTCACGGGGTGTTACATTCTCCTCCCTTAAAAGGATTTCGTCCCCGAAATCTTCAAGTTAGGAAGAATTTATATCCTACCATCCAATCGTCCATCTACTCAATCAACAAACACAGGCATCCACTGTCCTTAAAAGACTTCCAATGCTTCATGATCATATGCATAGTGTGTGTACATGTCCTTATCTAATGCAGAAATCAGGCGGTCTACTGATTCAGTTGACCTCCTTAATGCGAATCATGTAAGTTTCATGAATCCATTATGTATGCCAATTTTTCCTACTCATAATTCTACATGAGTGCACAACTATTCATACAAATGCGACAACCATATGACAGTATATCAAGTTTCAACCATATCCAAATGAGAATACATATATGCATATGCAATATGAAGTGACCTAGCTGATCTAAAACCTAGGGTGTGTGTGTATATGCATCCACGAGCAACCACTAGCAACCACTAGCAACCATTTGCAGCCATCATCCATAACATGTTTTCAAATACATGTTTGCATCCATTTTTTTTCTACCTAAGGAGTTAGGAAGAGGACCGATGAGATATACCTAAAAAGATAGATAAACCATAACTTAAGGAAAAAGAGAGATCAAAGATGTACCCTCAAATAGAAAAGGGTAGGCAGCGCGTATTCTGTCCTCAGTTTCCCAAGTCGCGTCTTCCTCGTCAATGCTCCACTGAACTTTAACGAGTTTGACTTCGCGGTTGCATAGCTTTTTCACTTCAGTTCTTAAGATGCGGGTTGGAACTCTCCTCACAGTTGCTTCACGTTCCACTTCGGCTTATTCTAGAACGCTAGGTTCCACCACTTCTGCAGACTCATACAAACACTTCCGGAGGTGAGAAACATGAAAGACGTTGTGAACTCCGGCCAGTATCTCGGGTATCTCTAATCTATAGGCCATCTTCCCAACCTTCTCGATGATTGGAAATGGCCCTACAAATCTTGGTGCTAACTTTCCTATAGATCCAAAGCGAACGACGTTTCTTAAAGGAGATACCTTAAGGAAAACCCTGTCCCCAACCTCAAACTCATGGTCGGTCCTTCTTTTGTCGGCGTAGGATTTTTGTCTGTCTTGGGATGTCTTCATCCTTCTCCGTATCAAGTCCACTTTCTCTGAAGTCTCTCGAATCATGTCCGGCCCAAGTATAAGTTTATCTGTAGACTCCTACCAACAAGTTGGTGATCTGCACGGTCTTCCATACAGAGCTTCGAAGGGCGCCATACCGATGGTGGCTTGGTAGCTGTTGTTGTAGGCGAATTCTACCAAAGGAAGATGATCCTTCCATGTCCCTCCAAAGTCAAGAACGCAAATTCTCAAAAGATCCTCTAAAACTCTATTCACCCTTTCCGTCTGGCCATCGGTTTGGGGGTGATAGGCCGTGCTCACACATAACTGTATGCCTACAGCTTCTTGCAGACTCCACCAAAACTCGCTTGTGAAGATAGGGTCTCGGTCACTAACAATGCTGGAGTGTATCCCATGGAGTCGAACTATTTCCTTGAGATAAAGAGATGCTAGAGATGAAGCAGTCCTTCTACTTTTAACGGGTATAAAGTGGGCGCTTTTAGTAAGCCTATCCACTATTACCCAAATGCTAGTATTGCCTCTTCTCGACTTAGGCAGCCCATCAACGAAGTCCATTGAAATGCTATCCCACTTCCACTGTGGGACCTCTAAAGGATGAAGTAGTCCTCCAGGCTTCTTCTGTTCCGCCTTGACCTGTTGGCAGGTCATGCACTTAGAAACGAAATCTTCCACGTCCTGCTTCATGCCACTCCAAAAGAAAGTTCTTTTTATATCCTTGTACATCTTATCACCGCCAGGGTGTATAGTCACCTTGGAATGATGCGCTTCCTCGAGAACCTTCTTTGTCAACTCCCTTGTTTGTGGGACGCATAATCTCCCATCTCGCCTCAGCCAACCCTTATCATCGATGGTGTATCTATTGAGGTGACTAGAAGTCTCACCCCTAATAAGTTTATCAATCACATCAACAAGCTGAGGGTCTTCGCGTTGTGTAGCCCCTATTGAGTCCAAGAGAGTAGGGCGTACTTCGAGAGATGCTAACAAACCCGGTACAAAATCAGAGGAGAGTCTAAAGTTTAAACTGGGTATATACTCCAAGCTTTGCCTTTCTACAAAGAGAGGGCTTAAGGTCAGTTTCTTTCGGCTCAACGCGTCTGCTACTACGTTGCCTTTGCCGGGAGTATAGGAAATTTCAAAATCATACGAGGAAAGAAACTCCATCCACCTTTACTGCCTCAAGTTAAGATCCTTCTACGAGAAGAGATATTTCAATGATTTATGGTCAGTGTATAATTCGAACTTCTCACCTAGGAGATAATGGCGCTAAGACTTAAGTGCAAAGACGATGGCGTCCAACTCAAGATCGTGGGTTGGGTAGTTCTTTTCATGAACTTTCAATTGTCTTCCACCATAAGCTACTACCCTTCCTTCTTGCATTAGAACAGCGCCTAGTCCTGTTCCACATGCATCTGTGTATACTGTGAACATTTTGCTTCCGTCAGGCGGAGTTAGGACTGGAGCTATTGTAAGAGCTCTTTTTAGGCGTTAGAAGGCAATGTCACAGTCCAAATCCCAAGCAAATGCTAAATTCTTCTTTGTTAGCCTTGTCAGTGGAGCTGAGATTTTCGTGAAATCCCTAATGAACTTTCGGTAAAAACCTGCTAGCCCAAGAAAGCTTCGGACTTCGGTTGCATTTCTTGGTGTCTTCCAATCTTGCATTGCCACCACTTTCGCGGGGTCCACCGCCAACCCTTCTTTGGATACTATATGCCCAAGAAATCTTACTTCTTCTCTCCAAAAGTGGCACTTGGAGAATTTGGCTTTTAGTTGATGAACTCAAAGAGTTTCCATGATTTCTTTCAGATGCTGAGAATGTTCTTCCTCATTCTTTGAGAAGATCAAGATATCATCTACGAAGACAACCACAAATTTGTTGAGGAATTCTATGAACACTCTACTCATTAGGTCTACGAAATAAGCGGGTGCGTTTGTCAAGCCAAAAAGCATGACGAGCCACTCGAAGAAACCGTCTGGGGTTCTGAACGCCGTTTTATCAATGCTGTCTTCAGCTACTCTTAGCTTATGGAACCCAGTTGCTAGATCAAGTTGGGAGAAGACCGACGCACCTACAAGCTGATCAAACAAATCGTCGATTCGGGGAAGAGGGTGCCTATTTTTCTTGGTCAATTTGTTTAACTCCCTATAGTCGACGCTAAGGCGAAGCGAACTATCCGCTTTGGTTGCGAACACCACTGGAGCACCCCATTCCGAAATGCTCCGTCTAATGAACCCCTTTTCGAGAAGTTATTTAACCTGCTTACTGAGCTCCTTTCTCTCCTTTGGAGCCATGTGTCTAACAGGTAAAGCTATAGGCTTTCCATTATCCACAAGATATATGCGGAAGTCTATTTCCCGCCTCGGAGGTAAGCCCTTCACCTCCTCAAAGACATCCAGATATTCCCGGACTACTCTAACTGACTGCAAATTTTCATCAGAAGCATCAAGCAACTCTAGATAACTAAGCATAACAACATTCAAGGTATTACAAGAAATTTCTAAAGTGTTACCAAGCCGAGTCAAGAGTCTAACTACTCTTTTCTCACAATCAAGAATGGCACAATTACTGGATAACCAGTCCATTCCTAAGATCAAACCACATCCCGAGAATCTTAAAATAAAGGCATTACAATTAAACTCAACGTTGAGAATATAGATTTTCAAACCCAAACAAACCATTGACAAGTAAGCGGAGCCCCTAATTGGATTTGAAACTACTAAGAGATCCTCTACCATACTAGTGTCTAGATACAGAGATTCTACTAAGGCAGATGAAATAAAGGAGTGTGATGCGCCAGAGTCAAAAAGTGTGTGAACTGGATGATCATAAAGATAGACTACACTTTCTACAGAAATATTACTACCTCGTTCCTGCGGAGGTGCCACCAGTGCATGAACTTGACCTCCAGAGGTGGATCCAGTCCTCTGCCCTTGCCCCAGCTTCTTTGGGCAGTCCTTAGCCAAGTGCCCAGTCTCTCCACAACCGAAGCAACCATCATTCATTTTTGCCTTCTTCTTCCTGCAGTCTTTTGCTATATGTCCCACAATGCCATAGAAATTGCACTTTCTCTTTTCACGGGGCCTATTGTTCTTTCCTCCTTTCTTGAAGTCTGTTTTCTTAGCTTGTAAACCCTCTTTCCTTTCTTCCACCTTAGTCTCTTTCTTGTCGTTGTCTTCCTCATGTAGCAACTCCATGTCCACCAAGCTTTCATAAGTCTCTCCCGTGGATACATGGGTCATAGAAAGGCTGTGTACAGGCTCATTCAAACCTTTGACGAAGCGAAGCGCCTTCTTGTGTTGGGTGTTTACTAAGTCCAGCCCAAATTTGGCCAGCTGATTAAACTGATTGACGTACTCCCTGATCGCCATGCTTCCCTGTTTAAGAGTTAGGAACTTCTCCATTTGCAGGCTTCTTTCAGTTTGGGATAGGAATTTCATCTTAAACCTTGTCCTGAAATCTTCCCATGTTTCCACCGCCCTCTGAGCATTGGTTATCTCCCACCAATAGGAAGCTTCATCTTTAAGCAACCACACTGCTAGCTATATCTTTTGCCTGTCATCAACTCCGAATATGACAAACAGATCCTCGGTCTCCTTTAGTCAGTTTCTTGCTCCTACAAAGGACTCTGTCCCATAAAAGTCTTTTCCACCCATAGCCATGAAGTCTCTACATGTTTTTGCGAAGGCATTTCCATAAGGAGGAGGAGGAGGAGGAACCGCGGCCACCGGAGGAGGAATGTCTGTTGGGCCCGCGCCATTGGCCCTTGCTTCTAAGTACCTCCTAAACCAGCCAGGTATCGGCACTCCTTCTGGAAGTTTAAGGTATCCAGACATGCTGAAATAGAAAGGAAAGATTCAAAACGAAGGATAGAGAGATAGTGCACATGGCTTTGGGGGATTATGCCTTTTTAAAAATACAACATTTTTTCTTGAAAAATGCTTCTTTAAACTTTATTTTGAAAACAATTTCAAAAACTTTTATCTTATCTGGTAAACCTATGCTCTGATAAAAAGTGAAACACCCCACCTCCGTTAAGGTCACTCACCAAGGGAATGCCTTAACTTTGGTGGAGGTTTATAAGTAAAAGTCACATATAAACACAAGACAGATATAAATACACATATTTTAAACAGCGGAAAACAATCAGCCCAGTTAGAACCTACACTATGCAACCACCGCCATCGTTTTGACCGCTTACAATCAGCCCAGTAATCGTGCCCCACCCTGCCTAGTTTCAGGGTACCATGATACCTAACTTGGAATACTGCTGAAACGGGTCCCTCGTTACTAGGGTTTTCTAGTCAAACATGTTAAGTGGTTAAGTGTCTGTATTTACCTAACCTCACCCATCAATTCTTGTTAACATGTTGAATTTGTTAAGTGTTTTTAGTTGACTTAACACTACAATCTGTCCTTAGCCTCTTAAAGCACCTAACCACTCACATTAAACAGATATTGCTACGGTTATTGGATGTGACGGTCGGTTCTGGGCAGGTTTACACCGTAGCTCAATCTAACCTCGGTCCTTATTGGGCTCAATGCTTAACCACCCACATTGGATAGGTATTGTTGTGACTACTGGATAGCCGGGCGGGTCTGGGCAGGTTTACGTCACAACTCAATCCAACCTCGGGTTAAGCATACCGTGTTTTCTAAATTTACATATTTTATCACTTCTCAATTATATGTAAATGTCATGTCCTTTATTCTTGGGTATAACAATTCATACCGCTTAAATTTTATTGTCTTGGCGTGTACCAACCATGCCAACATATATTTTTCATGTTTTACACCTAACGTTATTACCCCCGTTTGTACGTTCGCAACATTATAACAAATATTGGGCTCGACACAATTCAGCCCAACTTTTTAAACGTGAGAAAAAGGGAAAATCAAGAACATGTAATATTTCACAATACATAAAGGTGTGTGGCGCATGAACTTGCAATTTAGCGATTCAACTAACATAAATTACGGGTTATATGAACTTGCATTCAAACCAGAGTATAACTAAGTAGGTGTCATATAAAATGGCATAGTTTAGGCTTATACAAACTTGGGTTTAAACATGTTTAACTTGGCATAATGTCAACAACAAAACTAACATGTTGTATAATCACCAAAATGTCCAATTTTAACAACTAATCATATAGCCTATTTCAACATGAATCTTGCATAGTTTATGTAACCCAAACGGTACTTAATATAGTCCAATTATACTTGCAAATAAACATAAGAATTTGTTCATAGGTTTTGGGTCATGTAGGCATAAAAGGTCTCAAATCTAGAACATGTTTACATAAGCCTTAATTTAGACTTAGAGAATGTATATAGTCCATGCCATAGACATAAACATAAAGGGATCAAATTCTAGTTTTTGCCACAAACTTGCAAGTTCCATTATTTTCATATATAATTGTTCAATAGGCTTGCATCAATTAATTTTGGCCACAAATATCAATACACAAGTCATGACAGAATCTTTACAGTACACAGAATTTATATCATCATTTACATCAAATCACATCACAGTTTTATTCATATTCTGAAAGGTCACTATACTTACAATGAATGTAGAAACTTGAATTCTAGATTCTGAATTCTGAAATTGAGGTGCGTTCCTTTGGGTAGATTAACGTTGCGTTGATTAATTTGATTAAGCTTTAGTCTACTTCTTAATTTGATTCATCTCTAAGCTCCTCTCTCTTGACGGCTATGCTCAATTCCTTCCTGGCTGCATGACTACTCCAATCTTATTTTTTTGTGTGAATTTTAGTTGAGACTTAGGGTGTATATATATATATTTTTAAATTGTTTTGAGCCGTCAGATGAAGACAGGAGGAATCTAGGCCATAAAAAGTTCAAAGAGCCAATCAAGAGGTGACATGTCAGCCCTAATGACACACCGAGCCACAGAAATTCAAGCCAGAGCCAGAACCAGCCAGTCAGGTCGACCAGGTGGGTCGACTGCAGGTCGACACCCAGGTCGACTCTATGATCGACCTGGGGTGACCAGGTCGACACCATGGTCGACCCTATGGTCGACCTGGTCCCTGGGCGGGAATTTTCCCGCCCAGCCCAGTTTGAACCTGTTTTTCGAATTATGAACTAGAAACTGAGCTGTTTGAATTTTAAATTTTATTCTGAAACTTCCGAAGGTCATAACTCCTTCATACGAAGTCTGATTCACGCAAACTCGGACTCTATCTCAAGAAGAATTCCGAGACGAACGCAATGGTATAACCCATTTCCCTTAGTTCTTTCATTTAGAATTAATTACACTTTAATTTGTGAAGCTTAATGTTATAGAATTCACGGGGTGTTACAATGTTCCTTGTTTATTACCCGTTTTTGTTTATGGGTTTGGGCTAATTTGTTAGCCCAACATTTTATATGATTCATATGTACGTTCTACGGGAATAACGATGGGAAAACATGAAAATTCATGGCATAGGTATGTTCATAAAATGGTATATTTGATATACCATTTATTATGAGCAATATTTAAAAGGATAATTATGGCATGATTAAATTAAAATTAATTTACATAAAGAAAATTGACATATATAGAAAAATATGAACTTAGAAAAGACGAATATGCCTAACCCGATGTTAGACTGAGTTGTGGTGTAAATCTTCCCGGAACCGACCGGCATATCCAGTGACCACAACAAGACCTATCTAATGTGGGTGGTTAGTGCAACAAGACCAAAAAGAACCCGAGGTTAGACTGATTTGTGGTGTAAATCTGCCCGGAACCTACTGGCACATCCAGTGACCACAGCAAGGCCTGTCTAATGTGAGTGGTTGGTGCCTTAATAAATTAAAGCTAAGTCAGGATTGGTAGGGTTAAGTAAATTAGGAAAACACTTAACCAATTCAACATGTTAACAAAACGAATGGGCGGGGTTAGGTAAACTTGGACACTTAACCAAATAAACATGTTGATTAGAAAACCCTAGTAACTGAGACCCATTTCAACAGTAACCCACATAGATGTATCATGGTACCCTGAAACTAGGCAGGTTAGGGCACGATTACTGGGCTAAATTATAAGCGGTCAAAACGTCGGCGCTTGGTGGGCCAGTGTAGGTTCCGACGGAGTATGGGCATGCACGTACTCCGGAGTGGAAAAATCAGGCACTGGGCATCAGTAGTGTACACTGTGCATCTTGAATCGTGTCGGGTTGCCACCAGAGGAACTAATACACCCCATGGTGGGACCAGCACAGGTAGCTACAGTCAAGAGGGGCCGAATGACATAGGACATGAATGCATGCGAGTAGGACCCGATCATTAAGGGGATCATTTGCTATAAACACGTGGGGCTGGTTGAACCAATGGTTAAGTAGGTGCAAAGACTATTGTAATGGGTGTGATCACATGTTCATCTTATCTTATGTTAAGGTTTTGTCCTATATTCCGTTATTACTGTCATGGTCCCTTTCCTTGTTTAAATGCTAGTAATCATTGAACTTACTAGACTTATTGTCTGACCCGTTTTTTTCGTCCTCTTTTCTTCCGTTCCACTCCCCCAGGTCCACAGGGAGGGAATACTGCAGCCTAGTCAGACACTTTGCAAGCTTCAAGAAAGTAGATGTATGATTTTGACTCTCTCTCACCTTGGCTATGGCTCTTGGACATTATCCTTGGGGATTTATGCATTTTTACATTTAGTTTATGCTTCTTTATTTAATAATCAAGACAGAGATTATGCTGTAATGTTTTGGAAGTTATTTTGAGACAATTTGATGTAATGCTTTGGTATTGAACTACGTATGCAATAAATGTTTAATTCCGTTGCTTAAATTTATCTGTCTTGTAAATTTTTCTGTGACTTGTACCTATAACCCTCCACCAAATTTAAGGCATTCCCTTTTGTGAGTTACCTTAACGGAGGTGGAGTGTTTCAATACCCCAAATTGATTGATTTAATTATTAATGGATAAATATGAGGATTCAGTCTCAGAGAAAAAGGTTTAAAGAAATTTAGTTGAATGAAATATTTTGGGTTGTTGTAACGGTGTTTTATACAACATTCGTTTTAACCCAAGGAAGTGAAATTTTGGAAATATAATAAATAAATATTTCCTGAGTGTAGAAATGAATGGGTGTGAAAGAGATAAATAGTTGAAATGTCTTCCAATTATAAATAGAAGATATTTTCCATGTATAGAAAATAAAAGAAGGCGATATATGGAAATGTTTTCCAAATAGCAAAAAGGGGCAAGATGAATGTTGAAAATATTTGTTTAACAAATATTGATAAGGAAATGTAGTAGTGATTTAATTAATGAAAATTTTATGAAGGGCCCAGTGGTTGTTTGATGCTGTGAATGGATGATTGTTGTTCCTTGATAGTTAAATAATCGACTATCGAAGTGTTTGCCAATATTGTTATCAATATGGAGAGACCGATTGGATTATAATCTTAGAACCACTCCGTATTGATAGTAGCGTTTGAATCAGATTATATGAATATAATCGAAGATGGAGTAAAGTGCAAGGACTTTTTCTATTAATAGAAATTGTGCCTTCGGTTTCGTTCAATCCCAAAACGAACATATACGGACGAATGTCTGACAGAGTATTTCCAATGATTGCATATGTTGGTCTGTATAAATATATATGGGGGCAGATTATTTTTCTCCTTGCATAAGATCCAGAATATATTTGTGCAAATCAATTAATGATTAACGGATCTGACAATGTGACATTCAAAGTGATTGTGTTGTCAATGAATTGTAAGAATCGTAGCTTCAGGCCTCAACAACCGGGAAATGACAAAAATCGGGCAGACAGCATGACTATGTTGATTGCTCCCATTAGGGTGTATTATCACCTATCTAAAGAAATTCATTTATTTCCTTATTCTATTTGATGCTGTCCCATTTAGGAAAATGGTTGATGGTCCCAACCATTGGTGATATACATTTGATACACCCAAGCGAAATGAGTGGTCGATCATGTGT
This sequence comes from Allium sativum, assembly GCA_030737875.1. Classification (NCBI taxonomy): domain Eukaryota; kingdom Viridiplantae; phylum Streptophyta; class Magnoliopsida; order Asparagales; family Amaryllidaceae; genus Allium; species Allium sativum. The sequence goes on along the minus strand of CM060926.1, from coordinate 398,896,327 downwards.
GACCGGGTTACAAGAGGTTCTTGTTGAACCCAGTATATTCTCCTTTAGAGATACACTATCAGAAGGTGGTTCCATACCATATCATAGTTGGAAATTCATTACCTAATTAGTGCCCGCGGTTTTGATTGTATATTATGTATGTGGAGCGTGGGATTAAAGCGTTCCACTAGATTTCTATATATTTGATTTAGACACTATTATAATATCAAAAGAGTTTTGATATAAAGATTATTGTTTCTTTCAAAAGGATTTCGAAAGTTGAATAAAGTATTTTGGATTCTCATAAGGGGAAAACCCGCTACGTGTTATACGACGTGGTCTTATGAGATATCGTTTGTTTTTCTCAAACTATTTTAAATTGTTTACTCATACCAGTCCCCTGACTGACCCGGAGTTTATTTTGTTTTGTTTTACCTTAACGCTTGGGTGCCCAAATTTGTACGGGTAGTCAAGTAGTTCAGGATTTTACAGTTCTATCTAAAGGAGCTTGGAACAGGAGGCTTCAGTGTTAGATATATAGTGTTTTTTATATCAGCTGTGTTGTAAGTGTTGTACTCTGAAAATTGTATGACATAGTTAAAATTTTGTATTTCAAAAGTTATGATATATTTTATTTTGTTGCGCTGCAATATGAGATTCTGTGTTGTTATTTCTGTTTTTCTTCTACCTTTTTTTCTAAAAAAAAATGATTCGTATTTCTGTGATATTTGGGTTGGATGTGTAGTGTATGTAGTCAACTTAGATAGTACGGATTTGCGGTTCATTACAAGTCCAGATTCATTGATGAATCAGGCTGGATCTTGGGTGGGTCGACCCCTGGGTCAACCCCCATATGGGTGGATCAACACCTAGGTCAAGCCCGCATGGGTCCCGCGAGTATTTTTGCGCAGAAGTTTATTTGTTTGAACATTTGAATTTCTAGAATTTATTTAGACATTATATTTACATATAATCTCCTTATTGTTTACAAAATTTATAATGACCATCTTATGTGTGTGTGTATATATATACACATACGCACAACTTTTATTTTTATTTCAAAATTCAAACGGTGTTGTACCGTTATTTAATTCGTGCCATATTTCTTTGATTGCAGCCTTATCTTGAACTTTATCTCTTGTATATATATATATATATATATATATATATATATATATATATATATATATATATATTTGCATAAATATACATATATATTCTCATATACATATATTTTCTTTACTTCCTTATATGTATATTTTTCCTTGTATGTGCATTTATACATATTTTTCTCTTATGAACATGTGTTATTTTACCGTTCCCTTAAAACAAAAATATGATGTTGGAGGGAATCAAACTCTGTACCTCTTGTATGCAAGCCACATGCTCTAACCAACTGGACTACTAAGGCTATCGTTAACAAGGCTTTGAAAAATGGTAGTCATTGTTCTCTTCTTATTTCTCTTTTTCATGTTTGTTACAATATTTCATTTAAACCATTGCATGAATCTTTTTCTTTTATTTCTCTTTTGTTATTAATGCATAATATTTGTAAATTGGTGCACGCAACATATTTACACTGCATGCAACCAGTTCTTTCTTTTGACGCATGCATTACATTTTATTTACATTAATATTTTTTTCTTTTAAATGTTTATGTCTATTCATATAATATATATATATATGCATTATTTAATTATTTAATTGTTACAAAATGCGGGGTGTTACACAATTAGTAAGAGCCTCTACTTTGGTAGCATCAGATTCGAGTTCGGCAACCACAGGAGCATCTTCAGTCAGAAACTTAGTAAGGCTCAATGTTGTTAAATGAAACAACGTTTTCTATTGCCAATGATTGAAATTTTGTGGCCTTTTGCAATGGGGACAGAGCCATTGATGGAGCATAGGCGTTGCCTAAGCATTTGTCACCGTCTGAATCGGTACAGAATCACTGTTGCTATTTTGCGTCATTTGCAACAAATATTGTTTTAAGATTGTTAGATCTATTGTAAATACACCAATGTATTACAATTAGACGGTAAGAATAGTCAACGTTACTCAATTATGCAATAATTGTCACATCAAACTGTGTTTACAACAATGACAGAAAGCGTGACTGATTGTGCATTAGATTGGAGCGGTACAGAACCGTCTCCAACAGATAGGAAGAAGAATAGTTCAGTAATGTCCGAGTCCAGAAAGGATTCTATTTCGTTGAAACAATATTGCTATCGTACGCACTAATTGTTGTAATAACTATTTGTTGCCCAGGATAAAACGGACCATCCCCATAGCATAGTGCTAGCAAATGGAGCTCTGAAAAATTGAAGTAGATTACAGAAACTAGATCAAAAGATTACATTGAAGAAGAAGAAGTAATGCGAGCGGATTTAAAAGTGAATTCTGTCTCATTTTGGACAATGCATTTATAGGCTGAAAGAGGTGCCTATCTGGGCATTAGTAACCGTTGGAATTGGAAAGGTTATGACCCTTTAACCATGCGGTCATTAATGTGCGTACGCTCAGAATTCAAATTATTGTACCCATTCATCTGAACGGTCATGCCTTTCAAATCCTAAAGAAAAGAATTCTTGTTTCATCCCACTGGCCCAAGCAGAAACCATCGGCTCTATTCAATCAAGAGACCCCAAAAGCCCTAAAGCCCAAGGCTCAATCTATAACACTTTAATATATTATTGTGTCAAGGCTTAGCCCCACATTCCTCTAAAGGCCCTCTTATTTTTATTTTATGTAAGCCTATAGGCTTGTAATATATAATAGAGGGTTCTATTTATATTTTGATGATGTGGGACTATAAGTTGCTATCTTTTTCTTCTTCCCAGATTTCTCTTTCTCTTGTTCATTCATTTCCAACACGACCTAGGGGTGTAAATCGGTCGGACCAGACAAAGGGGTGTTCAATTTCTACCCTAAAAAATCGAGCAACACATGGACCTAACAAAATTGTTTCTTGGAAAAATTATGTTGTCCTAATTTGCGTTCTAAATTAAATCGATCGAATATAGACACATGTTTTTCGGACACGAACACGATCGGATCCGATCCGACATGGCTATTTATACCATATTTTTTAGTTTATACTAGATTTTCTCTTAGTTATTTATCGAATTATAAGAAATTTGGATGAATTTAAATGAACACGGATCGAACGTGATTTTTTCTCATACAAATTTTGTTGTCCTAACTTGTGTCCTTAATGAAAATCGGACGGACTAGAAAACAGACATATTTCAGTAACGGATAGGATCAAACTCGTACATTCGTACCAAATTTACAACCGTAGGACAACCCCTAAGATAGGTGGTTCGACCACTAAGAGGGGCAAGTCGACCTCTGATGCTTGGGTCGACTTGTATGTTGACCCTAGCTACAGGATTTCTGCAAAGTGAAAATCGGTTCGCTTGCAACTTTGACAACTGATTTTCAATAGTAAAAGTGATCATATCGAACTGAAATTTTGCAAACACATGAACCAGAAACTTTTCTAAGAATTACAAAAAGAATGACATGATTTCAAAAAAAGACTAACATGTTATAACAGCTCAAAGTGACACTGTGACGATCCGCTCCGCACCAGCCGACATTTCCAATGAAAGTGCGTTGTGCTGATGTCCAACCAGCACGGGACGGTCGTCAAAGAAAGGAAAAGAAAGGAATTTGAAATAACAAGGAACCTGTAGAATGTCTCACAGCGCATGGAATAAGATATAATAATAACATACTTGACATAAAATAGGCGAGACCGTGCATAAGCTGAAAACTGAACCATAATCATCATAGCAGCGGAAATTCACAATACAGCTTATTGCAACTCCAAGATACTTTCTCTAAAGAAAAGGAAAAGGTGCACCACTAATGCCCGAAGCAGTGACCAGCAACAACACAGGGGGAATTTCTATATATATCATACGTGGAAGCCTCCTGCTCGTCTCCGGTACAACTACTCGTGCATACCACCTAACATGTCTCTAGTCTGTCGTTTAAGAGTACCCAAAGTAATAAGAAGAGACATAAAACTCTGGGTCAGACAAAAGTCTGGCATGAGCGATAAGCAGCAAAACAGAATAATAACAGGTATACTAAACCATACCTGAACCTCCAACCAAAGAGTTAGCACAATAGGATGTACAATACTCTGAGGTGACACTAACATAAGGTGTAAAGATACGGGGGTGGGGGTGTGCATGTCATAATGATGGCAAACAATCAAGCATAGCAACCATCCTTACATCTCTCACTCAGTGCCTAAAGCATATGATATCCATCGCTTTGATCAGCTAAATCATTGCTATGATCACTCTGCCACATGGAGTCAAGATGGCTCCACTGCACTGATCCATAGCCACTAGCCCTTGCTATGTCCACTCTTCCCTATGAAGTCATGACTACTTCACCGCACTGGCTCATAGCCATGCTACAATCACTCTGCCCCATGGAGTAATAACTACCCCACTGCACTGATCCGTCGCCTAACATCCGTCTTTGTGGTTAATCAAAGTTATGGACGTCGATAACTCCTTAGCACACGTCCCGTAGCAAAGCCCAATCATGAAGTTAACTCGTTAGCTCCTAGCTGGATCCTGAGTACAAACTTATCCTTTGGACTACCTTTGCATCTCAGGTTTTGGTTATCATTTCCGGATCGGTTCAGTCTTCCTTCTCGTCTTTGGTTCGGTTCGGTCGTGATCACCCATCGGGTCGGGTCGCGATACATGCTCCAGTTCGTGGTCATCATGTTGGCTCGTGGGAGGCTCCCTGATCCGGCTCATGACGAAGCTCTGGTTCGGGCTCGTGGTGATGCTCCGGTTCAGATCGAGAGCTACAGGTGTGGTTCGTGAGCTCCTGATCGGATCGTGGTACTTCATTCGGTTCGGACTCGTGACACGCTTTTGGGTTCGTGATGGCACTCCATGGTTCTTCTCGTGATGGCGCTCGAGGACTTCATGCAGGCGGTTCGGTTCGGGGGAATGACTCGGTTCGTGATGGTACACCACGATCCTATGGGCGATCCGATCCGGCCCGCCAAATCTCATCCGATCTGAATTCCTGCACCACTTCCAAAGATCTATTTACGCCACACGACGTCGTTTTCGACCAATCTAACTTTGCTAAGCAATCACAAAAATTCCAAACAGTCATAGCAACATATAACATCAACTACAAACACCAAAATGATAATTAACTATGCCAAAATGAATCAAACATACCCAAAAACCCATATTTTTCCCTTAGTCCCCCTTAACCATGTTTAAGCATACAATTAGAAAAACTTATCCAAATTTACCCAATTTTCTAACAGAGCCCTAAAATAATATTCTAGAATTTTACAAATTTTTCCAGAATTTTATCATGCATAATTTCGCTAATTAACACTAATCACCCCTAATTAGCCTATTAGTGAAAAACAATGCAAACCACACACCTTAGCCACAAATAAAATTTAGATATGAAACTATCTCTGATTAGGGTCGAATCTCTATGCAACACAGCAACTCCAACTCTAATTTGGTGCTAATTCTCCTTGATTTGACGTAGATTAGCTTGATCCTTGATTAGAGAGCGATTTGGGATGAAATTAGAAGGTGGAGGCCATGGCTAGTGTAAGAGAAATGTTTAAGGCGGTTGAGAAAATGAAAATAAATCGTTTCCTAACTCATTTCAGCCTCCCCATAACCCTAATCCCAAAATGGGTTATGGGACCATTTGCTAATTACCCAAATCATCCCACTTAAGCAGTTTTTCACCTTCTAAACCTTGTTTCAGCCATATCTCCCAAATGGTGAGTCCGTTTGGCTAAGTGATCACTCTACGAAAAGCTAAACCATTATCTGGATCTAATGGAAGTGGTTTCAGGTCAAAACTCCTTACCAATCAAAAGTTATGGCCGAAACAAGATCAGCTAGGGGCAAAACGGTAATTTAAAAATCGGCAAAAATCGTGAACATGGGAAATGACACCAATAGTCGTTCCCCAAAGTTACACGACTATACAACTTCATATGATAATGAAATAAATATTCTACGATCCTCTAATGTGTAGAATGCGGGTCGTTACACTCTTCCCCCTTAAGAAATTTCGCCCCCGAAATTCCTTAACCAAAAACTTACAAAGGTGTTATGCATGCCTCTCAGTCATTCACAAACAATCAAACACAGAAAACAAACAAAACTAACCTATCCTAGCATGTGGAAAGACTAAATTGAAATGAAAACCTTACTAGGTAAAGAGTTCTGGATACGTCTTCCTGATGCTCTCCTCTGTCTCCCAAGTATAGTTATTCTCATCCTCGCCCCATTGAACCTTGACTAGATTCACCGCTTTCCTTTGAAGTTGCTTCGTATCGTGCTCGAAAATACGAATGGGCCTGCGGTTCCCAACCACCTCGGGTTATACTTCGATATCCTCCAACTGATCAGGTGAAATAGTCACAACGGGGTCATGCACGCATTTCCTTAACTAGTAAACATGAAATACGTTATGAACTCCCGCCATCTTGTCTGGAAACTCAACTCTATATGCCAAATTTCCAACTTGCTCGAGGACTGGGAATGGACCAACAAATCTTCGTGTTAGCTTGCCTCTCCTAACAAATCGATTCGCGCTTTTTAATGGAGAAATCTTGATAAACACCAAGTCACCAATGGAGAATTTTAAATCTCCTCTTCTTATCGGCATAACTCTTCTGCCTATCTTAGGAAGCCTTCATCCGTTGTCGGATAACTTTGATTTTATCTGAGATTTCTCTTATTACATCTGGTCCAAGCACAAATTTCTCTCCGATTTCTAACCAGCATGATGGTGAGTTGCACGGTCTTCCGTATAAAGCTTCAAATGGAGTCATACCAATACTGGATTGATAACTATTATTATATGCAAACTCCACTAGATGCATATGGTCATCCCATGATCCGCCAAAATCTAATATGCAAGCTCTCAAGAGATCTTCTAATACTCGATTCGCCCTCTCTGTCTGATCGTCGGTTTGAGGATGGTACGCGGTACTGAGATGTAATTCTGATCTTAATGCCTCTTGTAAGCTCTTCCAAAATCCACTAATGAACAACGGATCTCGGTCACTTACAATGCCTTTGGGTATTCCATGAAATCTCACTACCCATTTCATATACAGTTCTGCTAACCTAGCTGTTGTTCTATTCAACTTGATGGGTATAAACCTTGCACTCTTGGTCAATCGGTCCACAAGCACCCAAATGCTATCATGGCCCAATCTAGTCCTTGGTAACCCATCAATGAAATCCGTTGAGACTTGTTCCCATTTCAATTTGGGAATTTCTAATGGTTGCAACAGACCACTAGGTTTCTTTTGCTTAGCTTTAACTAACTGGCATGCACTTGGATATAAACTCCCCAGCGTCTCTTTTCATCCCTTCCTCGTAGTAGGTCTGCTTCATATCTTGATACATTTTGTTACCGCTGAGATGTATGGTTTGTTTTGAGTGATGACATTCTCTGGGCACTTCATCTCTCAATCCATTGACATTGGGCACAATTAGTCTTCCATTCTTTCTAAGCCATCCATCTCGATTAAGCCCATATTTTCCATCTCCTCATCGATATCCATCTCTAACTTGGAGATGATTTCCAATAAGTTTGGATCATCCCTCTGACTGGAACCATTCCACTCAATCAAAGTGGGTCTGATCGTCAAACTTGCTAACATCTCTGGATCCAATTCGCACTTTGGTCTGAAATTGTACCCTGCGATATACTCCAGTTGCTTCCATTCAACAAACATAGCCCCTAAACTGGCATGTCTTCTACTCAATGCATCAACTATTGCATTGCCCTTTCCAGGTGTATATGCGATATCGAAATCATAGGAAGCCAAGAATTCTTACCATCCTTGCTGTTTGAGATTTAAATCCTTCTGAGAGAAGAGATACTTTAACGATTTATGATCGGTAAACAACTCAAATCTTTCTCCCAAGAGATAATGTCTCCACATCTTCAACGCGAATATGATCGCTACGTATTCCAAATCATGGGTAGGATATCTTTTCTCATGCGGTTTCAGTTGCCGACTTGCATAAGCTACAACCCTATCTCCTTGCATCAATACAATACCTAGTCCGGTACCACATGCATATGTATATACTGTCATCTCTTCATTCCCCTTAGGAATGACTAACACTGGTGCACATGTCAACTTTTCCTTTAGACTCTTGAATGCATTCTCGCACTTTTCATCCCAGACGGAAGCTTGATTCTTCTTGGTCAACCGAGTCAACGGTGCTGCTATCTTGGAGAAGTCTTGGATAAACTTACGATAATATCCAGCTAACCCCAAGAAACTTCTTACGTTTATTGCATTCTTGGGCGTAGACCAATCTTGTACCGTAGCCACCTTCGCAGAGTCCACGGAAATACCATTCTCTGAAATGACATGGCCCAAGAATCTCACTTCCCTCCTCCAGAAGTGACACTTAGAAAATTTTGCTTTCAATTGGTGCTTTCTCAACACCTCCATCACCATTGTCAAATGTTCCTTGTGTTCTTCCTCTGTCCTTGAATAAACCAAGATATCATCTGCGAACACAAGAAGTGGCATGACCAACCACTCATAGAATCCAGACGGCGTCCGAAAGGCCTTTTTAGCTATACTCTCAGCTTACACCCTAAGCTGATGAAAACCTGTCACGAGATCCAACTAGGAGAACACTCTCGCGCCACTCAACTAATCAAACAAATCATCTATTTGTGGTAGAGGATACTTATTCTTCCTCGTCACCTTATTCAACTTGCAGTAATCCACACACAATCGAAGGGAACCATCTGCCTTGGTAGCAAACACAACTGGTGCTCCCCACTCGAAAACACTTCTTCTGATAAATCCCTTCTCCAAAAGATCGCTTGCTTTCACCCTGAGCTCTCGCTGCTCCCTTGGTTCCATACGACGAAGTGGAATCACTATAGGACTGGCATCTTTCACTAAATCAATCCGAAACTCAATCTCTCGGTGTGGTGGAAGTCCGGTCACTTCCTCGAAGATGTCCTGATATTGGCCAGCCACGGGCACAACTAACAGCTCATCATGCGGGATGTCGAGGGAATTTAGAAAACTAGCCATTACCCCATCACTAGGTAGACCACCAAACACTACCCTCCGCCCATCATCCGCTCTAACTGTCACCAAAAAGCCCTCACAGTCTACTACTACCCCGTACCTTTGGAGCCAATCGACTGCCAAAATAATGCCAAACCCAGTAAAGCCCAAAACAAAGCAATTACAAACAAACATACATCCATGACTCGATAAGACCACATTACAAATCATACTAAGGCTAGTCAAACCGCCAATCGGGTTCGCCACTGCTAAAGGTCTATCGAACTATCTCGAGTTCCAATCCCAACCTATCTACCAGGTCACTAGATATGAAGGAACGGGAAGCTCCGGTATTAAACAATACTCGAACAGGAACATCATAAACAGAAAGCATACCTTGAATGATGACATTCTTTCCTTTCTCTGCTGCAGTTGTGGCATTCGACGAAGAAGGAATAGCAATGATAGCATATGCTTTCACAATCTGCTTTTCTTTAGGGGGTTGCGGACATTTATCCTTGTGATGTCCCACTTGGCTGCAGTTGAAGCACTTCCTGTCCGCAGGCTTTGCTCGACATTCTTTAGCCTAATGGCCCTTCTTGCCACAGCTAAAGCACTCAACATCTTTCTTACTCTTATTCTGACCATCTTCAGTCTGACTCTGTTTCTTTTTATTCTGAGAATTATTCTTGCCTCCACAGCTTGCTTGCGGCTTTGGCCCCTCTGCAGATGCAACAGCAACTTCAGTCTTGGGCTTAGGATAAAGGCTCTCTAACCTCAATGCTTTCCCAACAATCGATTCAAAAGTCTCATCAATATGGTTTATAATCCTTTCTCCCAAATACTGATCTAAACCAGTTATGAACTTCTCATTCTTCTTCTCGGGAGTGTCAATAAGCGATAATCCATACTTCGATAAAGTATCGAACTCAGCAATATACTCTGAGACTGCCCTACCATTCTGTTTAAGCTCCAAGAACTTCCTGAACAATTCTGATTTCTGAGCAGCTGGGATTAACTTATCACTGAATCGGGCCTTAAACTGATCCCAGGTAACTTGATCCTTAGGGGTAGCTGCCTTAATAGCATTCCACCAATTCATTGCCCATCCTTGCAGCTGACGGGATGCTAGCTTCCTTTTCATCGCATCATCGATCCCCAAGTCCTCGAAGATGTGCTCACAACTATCGAGCCAATCCTGAACTTCTGTAGCTGATTCCGTTCTGTGGAATGGCTTCCCACCAAGACTAGTGTAATCCTTGCAAAGCTTGGCGAAATCGGCCCTAGGCGCCTGCACCACTGCACCACCACCATTTGCAGCATTAGGAGTTTCCCTCTGAACATCCCTAAGCATCTCTCTCATGAAGTCAGTGAACATCGTCCTCATATCAGGAGCATTCCCATCATTAGCTCCTCTACCAGTACCCCTAGTATATCGGCTCATCGTTCAATCTGTAAGGAGAAAATGATTAACCATCCCTTCATTGGTGCCAATGCAGTGCGACTTCACCCTTAGATATACTAATAGAAAATATATATATATATATATATATATATACATATCTTTTGAAAACCAAAATATCACAAATACGTGCTCTCATATACATATACTATCTCTCTGTGGTGTCTTTCCCTAGGTTAACTACGCAACCTAGAGCTTTGATACCAAGTGTGACGGCCCACCCCGCACCAGCCGACATTTCCAATGAAAGTGCGCTGTGTCGATGTCCAACCAGCACGGGACGGTCGTCAAAGAAAGGAAAAGAAAGTAATTTGAACTAACAAGGAACCTGTAGAATGTCTCACAGCGCATGGAATAAGATATAATAATAACATACTTGACCTAAAACAGGCGAGACAGTGCATAAGCTGAAAACTAAACCATAATCATCATAGCAACGGAAATTCACAATACAGCTTATTACAACTCCAACATACTATCTCTAAAGCAGAGGAAAAGGTGCACTACTAATGCCTAAGGTAGTGACCAACAATAACACAGGGAGAATATCTATATATATCATACGTGGAAGCCTCTTGCTCGTCTCCGGTACAGCTACTCGTGCATACCACCTAACCTGTCTCTAGTCTTCTCGTTTAAGAGCACCCATAGTAATAAAAAGAGACATAAAACTCTAGGTCGGACAAAAGTCTAGAATGAGTGATAAGCAACAAAACAGAACAATAACAGGTATACTAAACCATACCTGAACCTGGGCCTGTAATCAAAGAGTTAGCACAACAGGATGTACAATACTCTAAGGTGACACTAACATATGGTGTAAAGATACGGGGGGTAGGGGTGTGCATGTCATAATGTTGGCAAACAATTAAGCATAGCAACCATCCTCACATCTCTCACTCAGTGCGTAAATCATACGATATCCACTGCTTTGATCACCCAAATCCTTGCTATGATCACTCTGCCCCATGGAGTCATGAAGGCTCCACTGCACTGAACCACAACCACTAGTCCTTGCTATGTCCACTCTGCTGCACGAAGTCATGACTACTTCACTGCACTGGCTTATAGCCATGCTATGATCACTCTGCCCTATGGAGTAATAACTACCCCACTGCACTGATCCGAAGCCTAACATCCGTCTTAGTGGTGAATCAAAGTTATGGACATCGATAACTCCTTAGCACACGTCCCGCAACAAAGCCCAATCATGAAGTTAATTCGTTGGTTCCTAGCTGGATCTTGAGTACAAACTTCTCCTTTGGACTACCTTTACATCTCGGATATTGGTTATCATTTTCGGATCGGTTCAGTTTTTTGGTTCGGTTCGTTCGTGATCACCCATCGGGTTGGGTCGTGAACATGCTCCACCTCGTGATCATGTTGGCTCGTGGGAGGCTCCCTGATCCAGTTCGTGACGAAGCTCTGGTTCGGGCTTGTGGTGATGCTCCGGTACGGATCAAGAGCTACAAGTGCGAGTAGTTCATGAGCTCTTGGTCAGATCGTGGTACTTCATTCGGTTCGGACTCGTGACCCGCTTTTGGGTTCATGATGGCACTCCACGGTTCTTCTCGTGATGGCGCTCGAGGACTTCATGCAGGCGGTTCGGTTCGGGGGAATGACTCGGTTCGTGATGGTACACCACGATCCTACGGGCGATCCGATCCGGCCCGCCAAATCCCATCCGATCTGAATTCCTGCACCACTTCCAAAGAGCTATTTACGCCACACGACGTCATTTTCGACCAATCTAACTTTGCTAAGCAATCACAAAAATTCCAAACAGTCATAGCAACATATAACATCAACCACAAACACCAAAATGATAATTAACTATGTCAAAATGAATCAAACATACCCAAAAACCCATATTTTTCCCTTAATCCCCCTTAACCATGTTTAAGCATACAATTAGCAAAACTTATCCAAATTTACCCAAATTTCTAACAGAGCTCTAAAATAATATTCTAGGATTTTAAAAAAAAATCCAGAATTTTATCATGCATAATTTCGCTAATTAACACTAATCACCCCTAATTAGCCTATTAGTGAAAAACAATGCAAACCACTCACCTTAGCCACAAATAAAACTTAGATCTGAAACTATCTCTGATTAGGGTCGAATATCTATGCAACACAGCAGCTCCAACTCTGATTTGGTGTTACTTCTCCTTGATTTGACATAGATTAGCTTAATCCTTGATTAGAGAGCGATTTGGGATGAAATTAGAAGGTGGAGGCTATAGCTAGGGTTAGAGAAATGTTTTAGGTGGCTGAGAAAATGAAAATAGATCGTTTCCTAACTCATTTCAGTCTCCCCATAACCCTAATCCCGAAATGGGTTATGGGCCCATTTGCTAATTACCCTAATCAGCCAACTTAAACAGTTTTTCACCTTCTAAACCTTGTTTCAGCCATATCTCCCAAACGGTGAGTCTATTTGGCTAATGTGACCACTCTACGAAAAGGTAAACCATCATCCGGAACTAATGGAAGTGATTTCAGGTCAAAAACTCCTTACCAATCAAAAGTTATGGCCCAAACAAGATCAACTAGGGGCAAAACGGTCATTTAAAAATGGCAAAAATCGTGAACATGGGAAATGACCCCAATCGTCGTTCCTAAAGTTACACGACTATACGACTTCATATAATACTGAAATAAATATTCTACGATCCTCCGATGTGTAGAATGCGGGTCGTTTCAGACACCTTTGGTTGTTTTGCACATCAAGCAAAAACAAGAAACCATGCTACGAATTTCTACATATTTTGACAAACTCAGCATAGATAAACTCAAAAATATTGTAAACTAGAAAGTGCGAGTCACACAACTCACCCGAGATTGGAATATATAGTGGATTTCCACAATTTTATCTTTACAGAGGAAACTACTGAGCTTTTAGAGCATGATAAACCATGGAATACTGACATGTAAGAAGTTTTACAGTAACTTGTTAGATTGAATGCTTCCTTGTTATTATTTGATTTGTTGTAGGGTAGATATAGCATCGAACTCTCTCTTCTTCTTTATATTTTAATTTGTAGAGAGGTTTTGTTTTTAAGAATTTAAGAGAGTGGAGGAAGACATTGATTTTTTCCTGTGTTTTTACCAAGAGGAAGGAAAATGAGCTAGAAAGAGAAAGTACGTGTCTTTATTTTTCTCTTCATCCAGACTTCTCTTTTCCGAAAATTTCAAATTGATAAAAGGAATTTAAGAGGAACTAAGAGCCCAGCTAGCTCAAGCTAGTTAAATTAAGCTTCAAACACACAATTGTGTATATTATTGACACATTTACAACACATTTCAACATTGTTTAAACTTTACAAAAAATTTCATAAACATGTTATAATATTTTCAATCCATTTAAATACTAATTTTGACGCAAATACATTTATATAACATGTTTGTCTAATATTTATTTCACATTTAAAACTTTTTTACATTTGTAGAAAAATGTTTACACACCTTATTATTTTAAACAATTTAAACCTATCAACTATATTAAAATATTTCTAACCTTCAAATATTGATTCTCAATCGATATTCGCATTTTTATATTGATAGCAACCCAAATTAATTCACTAATTATTATTGTTATTGCTACTAATTCACTTTTAACGACAACCTACTATTTCATCTTGACAAAATTCCAACAATATACTACTAATTTAAAAATTCACTTGACACTTCCAAACACAGTTTAGAACACAATCCCTATTTTATTTTGTCAAGAAATACAACTTACATTTCCATACACATCTTATAGATTATTAAACATCAAATTAAAACAAATTAACACTTCATATTGAATATATATTTTACACTTAAATATATTAATCATGAATCAATATTTTATATTTTAAATTTTCATCTGAACCATCAAAATATAGTTTACAAACACGGGTTGGAATAAATTTTTTCTTATATCCCAAATATTTAATTTATCCTAATATACATAATTCTGAAAACTGCAAATTCTTTTATACTACTCATAAAAATTATACACGAGTTAGGCTCATGAACTCGTATTTTATTCTTCTTAAACTTAAAAAAAATAGTACACATTATAATCTGTTTAGCCCAGGTACCAAAAACCCGGGTTGTTGCTTTCCAACTCACACACTTTAGCTTTTAATCAATTCATGTCACTGTTTTTTAGTTTCTAGGTGTTTTTATGAGAAAATACATTTCTATAGTGTAAAAAGAGAAGAATGATTTTATTTTTTACAATAAGTTATAGTTTTGGGGAGTTACAATTGATATCAAAAGGAGTTTTGTGTCAAAAGGAATTATTATCTATATGCCTCTGTATTTCATCTATTGTAATATAAGTACGTTGATCCACTTGAAATACAAAAAAAACTATACATTAAGTCGACTTATTCGATACTTGTTCAATACGAAATTACGGATGGTCCCAATTAATCAGCCATATTCTCTGTTCTAATGGACGACATTACTCACAAATGCTCTTTCTTAGGATGCGTCCTGAGGTGGGGCGTCACATTCTGCTTTGATACCAATTTGCAATGCGCCACCCCAAGACCCACCATAATAAAGAGCATTAATAACAAATATTGTCTGTCATAGCCGAGAATAAGAGATTAACCATGAATTCATGGAACAAACCAAATATTTGTGTCCCTACCATTCGCAATATACCTATTTATAAGACCCTTACTATTTTCCCTTGCTTTGAGAATAATTTTTGTTAAAACGACATCATGATTCATGGATCTAGACTGTTGGATTTTCCTAAAATTTTCTACTGTGGTTAACTTAGGTACTCAGACGCACGATTTGTTTAAATTTAGATATAAACAATCTGTAGAGATGAATACAAAGATCAAAATAAAGAGGACCAAAATCAAGGAGAAAAATTTAGAGGGTGAACGTTAATTAGGGGGAAAAGTGGATGACTTATGATAGTCCATTAGTATTGACGATCAGGGAAAGAAACACGAAGCTTGGCAGTTGTATTGAGGGGGAAAAAAGGAGGAGGAAACCATCCCAATGCACATAATTTCAAACACAGAAAAAATAAGTAGTACATATATGAAGAGATAAATTTTAACTTAGAAAATATGATACATTTTAAGTTTTAACATGCCCGGTGATCCAATAGTTTTAGTGTAAAACTAATATTGGCTTACAATTATTATAAGTATTGGCATATTAGGTCTTGTATGCCGTTTGTTCAGAAATAACTAAGTAGAATTTATGAAACCTATTAAAGTCAATGACTGAAAAGGTTGCTATTAACCGGCTTTTTGGTCCGGCTCGGAAAAGTACACAAAACACGCTCGACTTAACACACCACGTGAAGCCAAAGCCGAGAGTGTCGCTAAGGAGTAAAGGAAATGGGCTGAAAAGGGATCGTGCCGACAAGAACCTCACCGCTCCTCTAAGTATCGCCAAGCCAATACCCCCTACCCCTGAGAGCCACAAGTCCTACCATTCGACTCCCCCACGCTCACTCCCACATGTTCTTCGTACCCTAAGAAGGGGTACAAGCTTTTCGTGGAGCAAGCACTGAGGGATACGAATTTTCGAGGGCTTGTGTCTTGGGATGCGAAAATTGGCTTGTGGTTCCCTACTTCTACGTACTCCTAAATACTCTCGCCTAATCACTCCACTATAAATACTCCTTGACCTCACACTTCGAAGGGGTTGGAATTTGGTGACTTGACATCTCTAGAAAGCTCCAAGTAGCCTCTTTAACGGCATCCCCACTTTGAGGAAGAAGAAGGGCAAAATTGCCTTTTTCCCAATACTTTGAATAAGACCATTATGACTTCATATAACATAGAAATGAATGTAAAGAGATGTCATGAGATAGTCTTAACATTGTAACTTTGTGTTATTAATATTATTCTAATGACTCTTCCAAAGTGGATGTAGGTCTCTCGCAAGGCCGAACCACTATAAATCTCTCGTGTTATTTATTGATTTCCACACTTACACTACACCATAGATTGCATATTGCAACATCGGAGAAGTGATGCAAAAAGTGCCAAAAAGTGTTGCCATAGGCAAAAAAAGATCTATGGCAACACTTTCTCGGTGTTTCGTTTTGCCGCGTTACCTTAGAATCAAAGGCAACACCTTTGCGACCCTATGGCAACATCGGTATAGGTGTTGCCACAAGTACCACTACAACCAAAAATATACCCTTTTACAACTGCCAAAAACTGTTACAATATGTCTGTTAAAACTGGCATATGCCATTAGTTATATCTACAATCGTAATAAAGTCAACCTTTTTTACAATTGTTTCTAGCGGTTGTTAAAATTTGTTTTACAACTGTTAAAAGTAATTATACCTCAACTATTATTAATCAAAATTTTCATTATATTATAATTATAACCTCTATTTCACTAACAACAAACATAATTACTCACATTAAGAGAAAAACAATTCAAATTTACACCATTTGTGAATTAGTAATTTCATTACAGAAAATAGCTGAATTCATTACATATGTCAATAAAAGTACATACACTTATTAAATAAGAAGTTTTCTACATGGTCTCATGACTACTTTACTTTCAGTTATTACACAACATAACACAATAATCATAATAAATTTCTAATAAATAAACATGACCTAATACTACTATACCAGCATTTCTTCTTCTTCTATAAACTTCAACTCTCCCCAATCGTTTGAGCGAAGCAGCCTCTATTCCACCTGCTACTCCAAGAGAGTGCCTAAACATCAACTAAGAAGGGTATAGAGTTTTTTTCTAAATACTTGTAAGCAGTTTAATGGATTATAATTTGAGTGGAGTACAAATTATTATAACTCACTTCTATTCCATTCGTTTTTAGCTCAGACTTGTATGACAATTTGCATAGCATTCCTAATAATCAATCCATTATAAAATAATAATCCAAAAACGACAATTCGATCGACAATTTGATCAAGATACGTAACATATATATCATGTGCAGGTATAACTTGTTTTATTTATTTATTTTATTTTTTATATGCAGTTAATTTTTGTTTAGTATATGTAGTTAAACCTACATTTAATATAAAAGAGAACTTATTATTTAGGCCACATAGAAAAGAGCATAGGCTAATTGCACTATTTATTTACCTTGCATAAAAGTGCACGTACACATTTTTTGATAAGATGGTTCCCAAGTCCACAGGTTTGATCTGCAACAATTAACCAAGCTTAAATGGCTGAAAATAGGATAACAGGGGATACTTCACAGCTTGAAATAGTATCTCAGGAAACATAACAACTTTATTCTGTTTGCCAAATTTAACCAAGTGTAAAATAATATAAGTTTTTTGGATTAAGTGAAATTATGTAAGCAATGAGCCATTGATTTGATAACAAAACTGAAGAAACCTGAAATATACTTAGGTAACTATCAGCACATTATGAGCCTCCAGTATAGTTAGTTTCTTTTTAGCTCGCTCATATGATTTGCAGCTGAGTAGCATAACAAGTGCACCACACAAACTTACATCAGTGAATTATAATGCGTAATAGATTTATACAACATGCATAATAAGATAAAAGATAAAAGATTAAGGTTTACTGACATTATATTTGGTTAGAAAGACTTACAAAAAAGAATAGGAATACGGGGCATTTGCTTCCCTTTTTAGTTATCTTCTCTTGTGCAAGTTGAAAAGCATGATCAAAGTTGCCATAAGTTTGCTTTTCTGTGAAAGTAAGTTTGCTTTTCTTGTACTTTGATGTGAAAGCTTGGTCATACTTTACAGTGCAAGTTGAAAGTCAATCCTTCTTCCATTTAACGAACTCAGACATCCCATATATCAAGTTGCTTTTCGCAAACCAAATAGTTTACAATTTGTTGGTGTTCGTAGCACCATACTTGTAGCTAAAAGAAATATAAAACAAGTTGCTTGTTAGCTAACCCAAATTACAAGTTACTGGTTATTAGCGAGCTAACCAAAAACATATTTGTAGCTGACACCTAAATTACAAGTAATGACAATAATAATAATTAAAAGAAACTGAAAAGGAGAAATGATGACAGCAAAAAATTATGTGTAGGTTAAAACAGGTGTTTGCGTACAATTAGTCATCAAGTGCATCTTCATTCTATGGGTTTTGATCTGTCATATGTTTTTTGAGCAAAGTTGTCGCGTCCTCTCTCTCTCTCTCTCTCTCTCTCTCTCTCTCTCTCTCTCTCTCTCTCTCTCTCTCTCTCTCTCTCTCTCTCTCTCTCTCTCTCTCTCTCTCTCTCTCTCTCTCTCTCTCTCTCTCTCTCTCTCTCTCTCTCTCCTAGCTGTCCGAGTGAATTGTCAACAACTGCCTTTAAGTAATATGATTCCGAAGCCTTTTCATGATACTGCATTAGGAAGCACATATTTTAGCGCTAACTATAAAATGACTAGCTGGAAGTAGTGTGATATTGGGCTTGAATGATTTAACATACCTATAATACTTCAAGTTCATCTCCATCTTGAGTCAAGTGGTCTAACACACTTTCAAGATCATCGTGAACTGAAAGGAATGTTGTTTGAGGAAATCAGATATTATACCCATTCAATGAGAGAGTGCTACTATTTTTAAACCCAAAACTGTAAATCGACAAATAAATAAGCAAATATTTCCTTGTTTAAATGGCGACAAATTGCAGATCATAACAACTCCTCTAAAATTTTCAACCATGGATATAGGTTCTAATTCGACTATTACGGAATTAAACAGAACATAAATAGTATATTATGGAATTCAGCAGAACATCATGTTGCTTCAGAGTTCTAGACGTGCACATATCCCACTTATGCATGCTTTTTAGGAACGCTACCCATAACTTTCACATTTTCCAGGTTAGGATCATTGGAATAAGGTTCACATAGCACTAGTTGTTCACAAGCAACTTTCAATGTTTCATTTCCTAAGTTCACTTCAGGGTTAGTACTTAAATTAGCATCAATGAAGAAGCTGATAAACTAACCTTTGAAATCACACTTGTTTGATTTTTTTCCTGAATGTGTTACCAATTTCTCATCCTCTAAGTCATAAAGTTTCTCCTTAGACAGATCAATAGTTTCCCCTTTCCTAACCAATACCCTCTTGTAGCACATCAAAACGGTTGTTAGAAACAACGACATTACTTTGTTTCATATTAGTTCCTGTTCGTTTAAATCTATCCCTTTAGACTCCTGAATAACATTGGTTAAACTATCACCAATCACATTATTTTGAAACCCTTCATTTGGCTTGATGTTTGAATTTAACTCAGCAAGATATGATTTACCTTGTTCAGTCACTTTCCTGTTTTTATTCTTCCTTCCTCTTGCAACTCTTTGCCATATTCAAATTTTCCCCTTCTTGTCATTTTGCAAGACCGTAGGCAATAAATAGAGAACCACGATTTTGATTTTAAAGATGGCAAGCACGAGTATGGAATAGATTAGGGTTTTGATTTTGAGGATCGTTTATCTCGATTAATTATTACACTTGATAAAATACGCTGTAGTATTGAGCAGCAATCATTTCGATTAATTAGTACACTCGATAAAATTAGGGATCTGAAATTTTGAAAATTTGGAGGTGAGAAAGAATCAAAAGGAAAGGGGATAATGAAAATAAAAGCGGGAATAGAAACATGTGAGGAATGGATTGATAGTGTTGATGGACGGCTGAGATTTCGTTTTAACTAATGGTGTGGATTGCTGAGGTGTGATTTTTTTTAATTAGAATATATCTAGACCTACAGCAACATCTACTGATATCTATGCTAACACTTTGAAACGTGTGTTGCAATAGATGAAAATCAGCATAGTTATGGTTACATTGTACCTAGAAATACCTTGGATTTTTGTTGCAATAGGCCATCTATGGTATAGTGTTACTTTCACGACCAAAACTATAATTCCTAAGTAATTGGAATCTTGGATGTTTACGACATTTTTTGCTGTCAATATTTGGTGCTTTCACTGAAAACTCGGATTTGCGTCTTTGTCGCACATTATTGTCTCGACTTCGATGAGCTTTAGGTTCCTTTGTTAAACCTGCCATCGAGTCCGCTTACGATGGTAAAGCGACCAAAGAACGCAATGATCGACTCTCCAACCGCAGCCGAAGCCGGAAGATCCCAACAGGCCTAGCCGTTGGATATCCCGGCCACTATGGAAACCGCCCCTCTTGTGCATCCCAAAGCTCCCGAAACACTAGCATAGATCTGTGCACTTAGTGAAAAATATGAAAATACAGCTGTAGAACTCAATTAGGCATTGAGAAACAACATCGATCTTATTCGACAACTTCAACAATGTCAGCGTGTCTTCGCTCGACTCCAGCTAACTCGGAACAACGCCCGACCTCGGCCTATGATCTCGGAAACGTCCTCTTTCGAGTCGAGGGGCCTACATCAAAGAAAGAGGTTTAGTCTCATTAACAATGTCGTTGTCTGCACCAACACCCTCGACAATGCCAACGACAATGGATATGCAAACGGTAATGGAAACGGAAACAGCGACCGAACTACAGCCACTTATAGCGAGGGGGGCACAATATCGGGATCGCTCCAAATTGATTATCAACGATGGACCGGGTCCGAACAACCCCTTCCTTGGCAGAACCCAACTATCGCCGCCCAGGATAAAGGACACACTCTCCCAGTGGCCCGCGCTCTTCCAGAATGCGCATTAACCCGCTCAGCCTCGTCATCCATACCAAAACCCGATTGTTAACACCAAAATTCTCTCTAGCAAAATATAAAGAAGCAGAAGCTCCAATACCAGAAAGTATAAAAGAAAAAGCCTTGGATACAATTATGTCGACACCAAAAGAAGAAGATGAAATCCTTTTCCTCCTACAACTTTTGATTGATGAGAGATTCAGACCTGAAACCAATCCATTGGATTTATATGACGATTTGCCATTCCATAGAGTGGTCACATTAAGAAAACGGATGTATCGTTTAAGAATGATGTCTAAAATAAGTTTAACGAAAGGCTGCTGACGAAGGGCTGGTGATGAAAGGCTGCTGACGAAAGACTGTTGACGAAAGGTTGTTGACGAAAGGCTGGTGATGAAAGGTTATTGATGAAAGGCTGATGACGAAAGGCTAGTAATGAAAGATTGTTGACGAAAGGCTGGTGACGAAAGGCTGTTGACGAAAGGGGTAAGGCCAGAAAAAGACAAAACCGACAGCAAAAGGCTGTAGGAAGTAGGAGAAAGCCGGAAAAAGACAAAAACGAGACAAGAATGGTACAGGAAGCGGGAGAAAGGCAGAAAAAAGACAAAAAAAACACAAAAGTCAAAAACGAGAGCAAAAAGTTAACATAAAAAAAGGGCGGGAAAAAGAAGCAGCAAAAGATGGCCCAAAACCTCTCTAAAGAAGACCCGAAGGGTCACGTTGGAAGGGATTTCTCTCCTTATTCTACAATCTTCCTCTATTATTCCAGAGAGTAAAGCCAAATTAGGAAATCAATTTGGGAATTTCTTATATAACCTCCTTCATGAATAAAATCATCAAAGTCCTTAAAGTGGATGTAGGTTCAAGATGAACCGAACCACTATAAATTGTGTGTTTTGACTTTTTCCGCATACTATGCCACTTTTCAGTATATTTTTGTGTGTAATTTTGCTTTGCGGTTGGATCATCAGAATATTCCTGGTCAAACTGTTAGGTTCTTAGCAACCTGACGCTTTCTCCATGGTCCATTTCAATAGACTTATCTCCGTTATTGACGAAAAATACCGTTAACATTTTGATGCTAGAAGGAGGGCTCGAACCTCCGTTCCCGTTTTCTACCTTTAACCTTTTGGGTAGTATTGCCACGTTTCTAACTGTGTTGTTCCGTCCCGGTTTGGACTTAGCTTTGAAGAAGCAAGTTTATAGAAGGAATCTCAACAAGGAGCTTCTGAATACCATGGTACTCTAAAAATCAATTAAAGGATGACTCAATTGAGGAAAAGTGGAAAAGAAGGAACCACCATGTCATTCATTCCAGAAAACAACATCAAAATAGTCAAACTAGATATTGAAGGATCTTCAACTTTAACAAAAAGATGAGTTGGAAATATTACACTTAGCTACGCAAATTGATACCGCTAGGATATTTATTGAAGCAGACTTGGTCCGAAGATCCTTTGAAGCAGA
The DNA here is from genome assembly GCA_030737875.1 of Allium sativum. NCBI lineage: Eukaryota > Viridiplantae > Streptophyta > Magnoliopsida > Asparagales > Amaryllidaceae > Allium > Allium sativum. The sequence goes on along the minus strand of CM060926.1, from coordinate 398,873,692 downwards.
ACCTTATGAAGCGGAGTCAAGGATCATAGCACCTCAGGAACTTTATAACCAAATCGAGTCTTCATTAAATCTACATAACAGCCCAATCTCATGGAGAAGTAACCAAGCATCAAAGGAGGTGGTTAGTTTAGAAGAAAACGAAATCCTAACATGGATAAAAGATAGAAAGTTGCAAGGAATCCCATTCTCCAAAGAGAAAATGATGGTGAAGGTTCCTTATGGTATAAAATACCACAAACTTGCATATGATTGGACTACAGACCCTGAAGAATACCTTGCCGTGTTTGAGAATTACATGGATATGTATAACGCTTCTAAAGCCCTTCGATGCAAGGTCTTCGTAACAAATCTTCATGGAAGAACTCTTAAATGGTGCAAACATTATCATGGCCCTCTCATCATATCTTGGAAGCAATTGTCTACCGCATATAGCATGCAATTCCATATGCAAAAGGATTCAGCAAGTAGCATTTATGGTTTGGCCAGAATCAAGCAAAGATCGGAGGAGCCCTTAATTGCTATCTAAAGAGGTTTCACAATAATTCACTCAAAGTGAAAGGGGCAACGGACAGAGAGAAGCTAAGAGTTATACGGTCGGGGTTGCTTGTACCATCCCCCTTTTGGGAGCTTATCTTAAATGAATGTGAAAGCTTGAACGATTTATATTCCAGAGCTAACAAATTCATTCTTATGGAAGAAATAATTAATGCAAGGAAAAGCTTGAAGCAAGAATAAGAGGAAGGGCCTAGTTCCAATCATCTTGCAGAAGGTTCTACAAAATTGAACAAAAGGAAAGACTATTGCTCTTATCACAAGACAAAAGGACACAAAACCAAACATTATTGGAGTTTGATAAAGACAAATCAAGCCAAAATGAAAGGAAAGCTCATTTGAGAAATTCAAAGTAAAATCAATGGGAAAGCTGGTCAGAGACAACGAACATGGAAATGGGAACTTAACACTAAGCCTCTTATCTCAAATGGTTATTTTATTATTTGTTTAGCTTTATCATTTTTCCTATAGTCAAACAAATATTAATGTATGTTTGAGTGCTATTACAGGTAAAAACCAAACCGTGTTCAGGCTCATGCATATAACAAAAACTCAAGTGGAAGCACTTTTTGTTTATGTGTCATCCCATGAGAGGGAACGAAAGGTCAAATGGAAGCACTTAAAGAAACACAATGCATGAATGAATACACAACAAAGTTATCAATAAAAGACAAGCTTCGGTGGAGGCTATTCATACAAATATGCAATAATGGAATGATTAAACGCTCATCATAGCTTGGATCAAAAAAGATTCTTCTAAATCTTATCTCCCCTATTTCAGAATTTCATGACTTTGTCAAACATGTTATATTAACATACTTAGATGCTTCTATGAAAGGCGTGGAACCTATCCTTGATAAATGATATCAACAAAACTTCTGAGGGGAGAAGCTACATCAACAAAGCTTCCAGAAGGAGAAGCTACATCAACAAAGCTTCCAGATGGAGAAGCTACATCAACAAAGCTTCTGGATGGAAAAGCTACATCAGCAAAGCTTCCAGAGAGAGAAGCAACAACAAACACAACCTCCCATAATAGGAGTGACAAACAAAGCTTCCAGAGAAAGAAGCAACAACAAACACAACCTCCCGGAAGAGGAGCATCAAACAAAGCCTAAAGAAGAGGAGAAATAAATAAAGCTTCCAAGAAGAGAAGCCAAAAGGTTACATCTCCAGCTAGTAGAGTCGCCTCCTAAGTGGGGCTAACAAACTAAGTTACATTTCCACCTAGTGGAGTCGCCTCCTAAGGGGGGCTAACAAACAAAGTTACATCTCCACCTTGTGGAGTCACCTCCTAAGTGAGGTTAATACCCTTTAAAGATTATAATAACCCTAAGTGGGATTAGTAATTCGCACATCTTCCCATATAAAGGGACCAGTGTCACTCTCTTAAAGAGCATTCATCGATTTGCATATCCTATGGGTTAGGAATAAGGGTAGAAGCTAGACACCCTATGGCTAGAAAATTGAGAGAAACGTCCGCTGAATGACTAGTCATCTCAGGATAGGGTTATTTTATTACGAAAGTGGTCCTCTATATATACACATTCGAAGATCACTTCTTGGAATATTTAAGGCTCTTTCTTCCAAATGTTCTTTGAGCAAACCTCCGAGAAACACATACATAATCTATGGTTGCATGATCACTTCCAATAATATTCGGATATTGACACTATACACATGTATGGTCTTTGGATGGTTTGTGATGCTTTCGTTGGATGATCCTTAATTAACCTTCTATGTATCTTTTATGCCCTTATTAAGGAATTTTATTTATCTTTGACATCCTATAATAACTCTCGTTTAAAGATATGGTTCTTCCATATGAGTTCTAATTTTTCCTTTACCCAAGTATGAGTCTTAGGGTTTTCATATGAGTTATAATTTTTTCTTTACCCTAGTATGAGTCTTGGGGTTTTCATATGATTTATAATTTTTGCTTTACCCAAGTATGAGTCTTGGGGTTTCCATTTCTAATTTTTACTTTACCCAAGTGTCTTGAGGTTTCCATATGATTTCTGATTATTTTTTAACCCAAGTATGAATCTTGGGGTTTTTACTAATTCCGGTTTGCAGGGTTCTAACCTTGTATCTTAAGTACTCGGCATGGCATTTCTAGTCTCTTACTGGAAATCTCTAAGCAAAGGTTATAGTTTCCTGGTGCCTAACGAAGGGAAGTTTCTAAACTTATGCTATTCTTATCCCAAATCCTGTTGCTATAGGATTGGATTAAAAACGATGCTTCACACATTATAAGTGAAGTATCCATCACTATGCATGTCATGTTACTTTTATTTACATATTATGTTCGCCAATGAAGATCCTCTGATTGCAAATATCCAAATGTAAATTTTGGATTTGTTACATCACATTTTCGAGAATGAATTCTTGATAATAGAGTGTCTAAGTAACAATAATAATGCTCATCTCACATTGATAGAAGAATGTTATGCTTTAAATCATATCATCCAACATGAATACATGTTTGAATTTTCAGACTATGTCCACACACAAAAAAATCATAACTTTGGCTTCATGTTTAGGCCCTATTTGATTAAGGAAAGTCTATGCTCCCCCTTGCATCATTACTCTTGGTTACACGAAAATAACACCAAATATTTTTACTGGTTCTTGAGTGATAGGCAAGCTGTGTAGGAGCCACTGGATTTTGTCCTAAAGAACAAAAGCTTATTTATACTAAGGGTGGAGGGGCTAACTGTTAACACCAAAATTCGCTCTGGCAAAATATAAAGAAGCAAAAGCTCCAATGCCAGAAAGTATAAAAGAAAAAGCCTTGGATACAAATATGTCGACACCAAAAGAAAAAGATGAAATCTTGTTCCTCCTACAACTTTTGATTGATGAGAGATTCAGACCTGAAACCACCTCCAATAGATTCAGATGATGGTTTTCCATTCCATAGAGTGGTCCCATTAAGCAAACAGATGTATCGTTTAAGAATAATAGCTAAAACAAATTTAGCGAAAGGCTATTGATGAAAGGTTGGTGACGAAAGGCTGCTGATGAAAGACTGTTGATGAAAGGCTATTGACGAAAGGCTGGTGACGAAAGGCTATTGACGAAAGGATGATGACGAAAGGCTGGTGACGAAAGGCTGTTGACGAAAGGCTGGTGACGAAAGGCTAGTGACGAAAGGCTGTTGACGAAAGGCTGTTAACGAAAGGGGTAAAGGCAGAAAAAGATAAAACTGACAGCAAAAGGCTGTAGGAAGCAGGAGTAAGCTAGAAAAAGACAAAAACGAGACCGGAATTGTACAGGAAGCTGGAGAAAGGCAGAAAAAGACAAAAAACACAAAAGCCAAAAACGAGAGCAAAAACTTAACACAAAAAAAAGGCGGGAAAAAGAAGCAGCAAAAGATGGCCCAAAACCTCTCTAAAGAAAACCCAAAGGGTCACATTGGAAGGGTTTTTTCTCCTCATTCTACAATCTTCCTCTATTATTTTAGAGAGTGAACCCAAATTTGGAAATCAATTTGGGAATTTCTTATGTAACCTCCTAAATGAATAAAATCATCAATGTCCTTAAAGTGGATGTAGGTTCTAGATTAACTGAACCGCTATAAATTGTGTGTTCTTACCTTTTCCGCATGCTATGCTACTTTTCAGTATATTTTTGTGTGTAATTTTGCTATGCGGTTGGATCATCAGAATATTCCTGCTCAAGCCGTTAGGTTCTTAGCAACCCGACGCTTTCTCCATGGTCCATTTCCATAAACTTATCTCCGGTGTTGACAGAAAATATCGTTAACACCGATCATAGATGTTGAGCATATGGCAGAAGACGACCTAGACATTCATCATAGGAGACTCCCTCGCAACAGAATTCCTGAACCTTGCCAAAATCCATGGATTCCGATGACGGATCCCCATCCAACTTATCTTCCTGACATGGTTCCAAGAATCATGAGGGAAATGAGAGGGAAAGTAGGCGACTCATGGGAGGCCCATATCTGATTTAACCCTGTAATAAGAAGAGTAAACAAAGCCGAGTGGCCATGACACTTCAGCATGCCACACATGCCACTCTATGACGGCACAACTTATCCATGTGTCTTCCTAAATCGATACGAATGTCAAATCGACTCGAGTCGGGGCAACGACCCAGTCAAGTGCAAGTGATTCCCAGTCTTCCTGTCGGAACAACTTTACTCTGGTTCTCTCTCCTCCCGCTTGATTCCATCAACAACTTTGGCCAACTAGCAATATATTTGGTCAAGAAATTCAGAGTACACATACCGACTTCAAAGAATGCCCTCACTCTGTCAAATTTATACCAAGCACCCGTCGAGTCGCTCAAAAGCTACCTTTCCTGGTTCAACACATCCCTCGCCGAGGTCGAAGACCCGGATCCTCACACCGTAATTTTTCAACTAGCAAAATAGGTCCTCCCTACATTCGAGTTCGGGGAATGGATCGATAGGAAGCAACCTAAAAGCCTCGACGCTTTCTATGAAAGGGCATGGTAGTACTTGTGCCAGGAAGAAGCGAGATGGAATCGGCTCTCCGAAACCGATCACCCCAACAATCCGCATAGAGATACTATGAATAACAGCATCAAAGGGAAACAAGTTGGAGAGCCCTTCGATAAGGACAACAGGGCAGGTCCCTATAAACAAAGGCTGAATAATGGTAGGCAGGGTGGCCAAAACAATGGCCTGGTCCCGACGGAGCCAAGAAAACCCAGGCCATACCGTGCTTTAGAGACCTGCACCCCGCTGAATGAAGACTTAGAAACAATTACTCGGAGACATGGAACACGCTGCCATACAAGAGGTGCCAGAGAATCCACTAACTTCAAGAAAAACACTAGTAGGTACTGTCGATACCACGACATGTACGGGCATAATAGCAATGAATGTCGCTAGCTCAAGGACACGATTGAAAAGCTTAATCGTGAAAAGAGACTCAAGCAATATGTCCAAGAGCCCTTTCCATCCGAAGCAAACTCAAAACCTCTGGAGCCCGCACCTCCGGGACCCGCTAAGACGACCCCTGTACCATCTAACCCAAGGCGAGGGATTGTGATCAACACTATTTGTGGTAGGCCTTACCCCACACACGACAACTTTTGGAAAATGGAAGAATATTTGAGTTCTATAAAGCATGCCACCTATGAGACCTGCTCTGCTCCAAATGAATCCGTTCCAGCCAAGCTTCAGAAATCTATAAGGGACAATATCGTCTTCTGCGAAAGCTATTCCACGGGAAATGAGATCTAGACTATAGATCCCCTCGTTATCACGGCTTAAATTGGTGCGGCTTCCGTTCGAAGAATACTGATTGACTCAGGAAGATCGATCAATATCCATTTCAAAGCTGCCTACGATCAAATGAAGCTAGAAGCAAAGGACTTAAAACCGTGCTGGGCCACGATTCATGGCTTCAATGGAGCTTCCAGTCATCCAGTAGGAATGATCGACGTACCCGTTGAACATGGCGATGGGGACCGGAGCCGAGTCCGAGTCCTCACCTTCGTGGTTATCAACATCGTCTCCCCTTACAACGTCTTCTTCGGATGTCCCTTCCTCATAGAATTTCGGGTCTGCATGTCACCATGGTCCCTCTTGATGAAGTTCCCGACGGAGAACGGGATCAAAATAGTTAGAGGAAACCAAGCAAACACTAGAGAATGTTACGTAATAGAGTGGAAGGATGCATGCAATAAGAATAAGGGCAAGGCTATGCCCACGCCTTCTTGCACCAAGACCATCTCCGCATAGCAATCAGCGACGTTTGGGCCTTGGCTTAGGAGCCATTGCTGTCTTTTCGACGACCTCGATCTAAGGAAGGACGAATAGCCCGAGTACGAGAGGGCTACTCCAGTTGAACCTATAGTAGATGTTCCGATTAACCCTGATGATCCATCAGGGGTGTTAAAATCAGATCGCAACTCCACCCTACAGTAAAAGAAGATCTTGTGAATTTCTTAAAAGTTAACCTAGACGTGTTTGCTTGGACTCACTCTGATATGAGGGGCATTGACCTCGCGATTACTTGCCACTATCTGAGTCTCGATCCTATAATGCCTCCAGTCAAGTAGAAATGCCACTTCTTGGGACCCTAAAGATCCAAAGCACTCAAGGAAGAGGTATACCATCTACTCAACAACAACTTCATCCGCGAAGTTGACTACCCCTAATGGGTCTCCAATCCATTTTTGGTCAAAGAAGCCAATGACAAACGGAAAAATTGTGTCGACTTCTCCGACTTAAACAAGGCATTACCCAGGGACAGCTTCCCACTTCCGAAGATTGATCGGCTTATTAATTCAACCGCTGGATACCAGCTACTATCTTTCATGGATGCCTATTTGGGTTACAAACAGATTCCAATATGTCTTCGCGACTAGGATCACACCTCTTTCATTATCGATCTTGGGCTTTATTGTTATCGCGTTATTCCCCTCAGTCTCAAGAATGTTGGCGCCACTTACCAACGAATGGTTAATTGCCCCTTTAAAAACCAAATTGGAAAATCCATGAAGGTATACGTGGATAATATGCTGTTGAAATATAAAACATCAAGCAATTACGTCCATGAGCTCTCTGAAATGTTCGATGTCGTCCGCCAATATGACATGAAACTCAATCCCCAGAAGTGCTCCTTCGGTGTTGCCTCCGGGAAATTCTTGGGTTTCATCGTCAACTCCCGCGGCATCGAAGCTAACCCTGACAAAATCAAAGTTATTCGAGAAATTCAAGCCCCTCAGAACATCAAATATGTCCAAAGTCTACACAGAAAGGTCGCCACTCTAAGTCGGTTCATCTCTAAGACCACCGACAAATGCATTCCTTTCTTCAATTTACTTCGAAAAGGGAAGCGCAACTTCAAATGTACCCCAGAATGTGTTTTCGCATTCGAGGACCTTTTGAATGACTTGGAGCGACCACCTATCTTATTTAAGCCCGTGGACCATGAGGACTTATACGTCTATTTGGTTGTTTCTATGAAGGCAATCAACTTAACACTGGTATGCATCAAAGATCGTGTCCAACGACCCATCTATTACACTAGCAAAAGGTTGACATAGGCGGAAAAGAACTATCCGAAGCTCGATAAACTGGCATACTACTCACTATTCTCTTCCCAGAAATTAGGACCATACTTCCAGTCTCGCCCCATAAAGATCGTCACCGACCAACCACTTCAGCCTATCTTACAACGACCCGAAGCATCAAGGCGACTTCTGAAATGGAACATAGAGCCGAGTCGGTTCAAGATAACTTTCATCCCCCGTTGTGCCATCCTTGGACAGTCCCTCGCCGATTTCATGGTTGAATTCACCATTCCAGATGTGTCACCTCTTGAAGACGTCGAAGCCCCAAACCTCCAATGGAAACTTTCGTCGATGGATCTTTTAACTGTAAATCCTCCAGAGCTGGAGTAGTGCTCATCACTCCAGAGGAGCGCTCAATATGCTACGCTTTGGAGCTCAACTTCCCTGCTACCAACAACAATGCAAAGCATGAAGAATTAATGGCCGGACTCGGAATCGCAATCAAACTTAATTTGAAAGCCATTCAGATCTTTTCTGACTCCCAGCTTATCGTACGCCAGGTGCAGGGAGAATTCCAAGCCCAGGGGGGCGACTCGTGCCATATCTCTCCTAGGTCCGGGAATTGCTTGCCAACTTTGGCCGCTTCAACATAACACTCATCCCTCTGAGTAGAATGAGAAAGCAGACTCATTGGCTAAGTTGGAAGCTCCGAGGATGCACAACTTAGGGGGATCGCCCCAGTCAAAGTACTCGACTCACCAAGCATTGGCCAAAATAAGACAGATATGGTCATGGGCACCGAAGCTAAGCCCGAGTTTTGGATGAGCCCAATAAAGAACTACTTACAACATGAGACCCTCCAGGGGCGCTATAAGAAAAAATGGGTTGTCTTTCACCAATCAGCTCGCTACATTCTCATGGATTGAACACTCTATCGCAGAGGCTTTTTCATCTCACTACTTTGATGCATAGCCCTTGACGACGCCGATCATGTACTCGCAGAAGTGCATGAAGGCGAGTGCGGCGACCACACCGGGGGGCAAACCCTAGCAAGAAAGACCATCAAGCATGACTATTATTGTTCCATAATCAATTAAGATGCCACAGACGATGCATGAAAGTGCGACAAGTGCCAACGCTTCTCGAAAATTCCAAGAGCCCCGCCTACCAAACTAACACAAATGATTACCCTTGGCCTTTCGCCATGTGGGGAATCAACATCATTGGAACTCTTCTAGTGGCCATAGGTGGGGCACGCCATGCCGTCGTCGCAGTTGATTAAGAGGCCGAAGCTCTCGCCATAATAACCACCAAGAAAATGATCAACTTCATCGTCTGTAATATTATCACCCGATGTGGGGTCCCTCAAGCTATCAATTCCGACAATGGTACCCAGTTCGAGAGTGCTGAATTCAAGGCCTTCTGTTAGCGGCACAAAATCGAAAAGAGATTCTCAACGGTAGCTCATCCTCAAGCCAATAGGCAAGTCGAGGCTGTCAACAAAGTGATTAAATCCATCATCAAGAAGCGCCTAGAAAAAGTCGACGGCATGTGGGCGGACGAAATCCCTCTAGCCCTATAGGCTTACCGAACCGCTCATAAGTCAGCAACTAAACATACTCCCTTCGCTCTTGCTTATGGATCTGAAGTCGTCATTCCCATTGAGCTAAAGCTTTAGTCTCATCGAGTTACTTACTATGATCCAAAGACAAACCAAGACTTAGTTTTAGATTTGCTCGATTTACTAGGAAAATAAGGAACGAAGACGACCTCAGGGCCGCCGCCTAACGACAACGAGTAGCTCGATGCTTCAACTCCAGAGTCTACCATAAGGACCTCAACATCGACGACCTCATCTTAAAGCGGATTTTTCCTCCACCAGCAGGCCTCGCTCCTCGTTGAGAAGGCCCGAACTCTATATAAAGGAAGTTCAGCGATGGAACTTTCAAACTCGTAACAGTGGACAAAGCCAAACTCCCAAGGGCATGGAACAACGAACATATCCGCTGCTATTTTACATAACTTAGTGTACAGCTGTTTTTGCTTTCCAACAATGTTTTATTTTCTTGCAATTCAAGGCATTGTAAAGGCTATTACTGCCAAAGTTATCAATAGAGATGATGTTCAGTTCCCTGTCTCCCTTCGAAATGTACTCCATGCATGACATGTTTGATTAGTCCTGATAACCAGTTTGCGTACAAACATTCGATCGCCCCATCAACCCCCGAGCGTAGGAGCCGGTAACGCTACCCAAACCTCAAGCCGACATCGAAGGGAAAACAACATTGGCTATGATCGGTGCCCCGAGCATGGGAGCCAGCAACGCTACTCGAGTCCTCGGCTGGCGACGCGGCCGAGTATATATAGCCACTAACTCGAATCTCGGCCCTGCACTGAGACCGAGGAGAAATCGTTCTGTGCCCAAGTTCCAGATCTGGACTTGGGACCACCCAATAACCAACCTAGTGTGATGCAAACTTCTCACCTGGCTACGGGTGCCGATCGAATCTCGGCACAGCACCGAGATTGACCTTAAATCATTTTCTCCCCGAAGCTCTCAAAGATAAGGTGCAGGCCATAGCAACGATCGGACCCTAAGGGCATATGATTTGGGCTTACTCCAGCAAATAAACGGCGTCCGCGCTCATAAACCAAACGAATGATGGGAGGAACTCCCACCGGATGAATCGACGTCCTACTCCTTCGCTCTACTTGGGACTTACACTGGGCATCCCAGGACAGAAGGCGACTGGCCTGGTTTTGCAACTACGGGTTTCCTGAGCTGAGGGAAACTTACTGAAACCAACACTCTATCTCATCCCTATGGAAACAACACAGAGCATGATCCCCGATTGCATTTTTGTTAATTGTAATGATAAATACACTTATACAAGCACAAGACGCTGGAAAACGTAAGAAGAACATCTGAACTTTTGACATAAATTACGATCTTTACTAATTCATATTCCATTTCACACACACATACACTGGATATGCTATATGTCTAACGTCTTTTCCTTTCTAATGACAGGGTGTACATCAAAATCACACCATGCTTTGAAAAACCAAAAGCTAGGGTCGTACTCGCATAAACTATCGGCCTACATAAGCAAAATGACGTTAATACCTAATATAGTTACTAACACCGATCATGCTTTTTCCTCTTGTGCTTGTTCTTTTTCTTTCCAAATTCCACACTCGAATGCTCTCTACTCGTGATGGGCCTTTTCTTTCCTGACTCGCTCTTTCGTCCTCCACCATTCTAAGGAGTCGCCGACTCATGAGTAACTAAGAGGCGCCTCTTGTCTGTGCCATCGCCGCTCAAAATCTCCATGATATCAACGGGAATAATATGCGGTGATGGCTTGGGTGCATTCCCCACAGCGAGGGCCACCACAACATCACTCTTTCCTAGCGTCTCATTGGCTTCCTGCTTCGCCTTGTCCTTCGCCTCCTTGGCAGCCCGTCGGTCAGCCAGCTTCGGGGAGTTAAGCTTCAAGGCATCGTCAGTTTTAAGCTTCTTAAAGATTTCTATAGCCCTCTACTAGGCCTCGTCACCCTCTTTCTTCTTCCGGGCCTCATCAGCTGCCTTCTTCTTCTCCGCCTCTTTGTAAGCCATCCTCTGATCAATGGTCTCAGCGGCCCTCTTCCCAACATCATGTTTTGCCTTCATTAGGCCCTTTTGCTTGGCAGCCTCATCTTGCTTATGATTCTCCTCCATCCTCACACTTGGCCACCATCCGGCTCTTTAAATTATCCACCAAGTCTTGCATCGAGGGCACATCGGCGTCCACCGGGCCCGTTACATAGGCGCTTTGTCCATCGATAACCTCTTCTTCCTCAATGAGGCCCTCATAAATGTTGGAGCCTAGCATGATATCCGAGTAGGTGTCCAACTAACCACTGCCTTCTCCAAATTGCATTCCTTGCGGCCTGGGGATGAATTCCGTTATCTGTGGAATCACGGGGGCAGACCCCGGTGTCGTGGTAGATTCTAGAAGGGCTACACAGTAAAAAAAACAACCTATTAGTCCGTAAACACGGTATTCACATCATCCTCGAGAATACAGGGTAGAATGAATTTACCTTCGGTCAGGGATGATGCATGGATGAGGGGAAGTGTGCTTGTCATAGTAGACAAGGGAAATCTGGTTTCTTCCAATCTCGTAAACTCGGGATTGTATTCAGTCAAAGCCCAAGCAAAGGCTGTGGGATCACTTATCATGGTGGATTCAAGGGCCAGCGGTCGATAAGAACTTCCTTCCGTGAATGTCTCCTCTACCACCACACTCTTAGTCATGGCAGACTTCTCTTTTTCAGAAGTAAGCCTCACCAGCCTCTCTCTCTCGTCATCCTCCTACAACGATTTCTTTCCATCTTATAGCTTTTCACGCTCCTCAACAGTCAAGAGGTCAATCATAAGTTGGCGTTCATCCAAAGTCCTCACATCCCCCTTGCGAAGATAAGCTTCATAAGGCACCAGCTTCTCCCAGGTCCGAGCTAACTCTCGAGAATAGTCCTTGAGCCACGAAAGCCCGTGGAACTTTAGAACTTTGACAAACATGTCCCAGATGTGCTCCACCAAGGACTCCTCAACCCGAGATTCAGTAGCCTCGAGCTCCCCTCTTAACTGCTCCACCTCTATCAGGTGCTCGACCTTCAGTCCATCAACCGTGCTCAACACGTCTCTATTGCTGGCCTTGGCATCTTCCTTTGCCTTCCTCACATCCTCAAGCTACCACTTTAACCTCTCGTTTTTTGTTCTCATGGTGTCATTATCATTCCGGAGCTGGGTTACTCTCGTGTTATCCTTTTCCAGATCAGCACGCACTTGCACTAGTTCGGCCTTGTCCTTTTTCATGGTCATATTCTCAGTAGTTAAATTAACTACGGTGTCCTTAAAAGTTGAGCTAGCATGCTTGGCCTCCTTCTTTAAAATCTCCTATGTGTGCCTCATCTCTGGTGCAACAACAATATTAAAGATTAAAGTTCGAAAGTGTAAAGGCATACTATGAAATGACCACAACACAAGGGATAGGCCTACCTATCTCCTTTTCTAAGTTGCCGACGGTAGTCTTCTCGCCATCGATAGTCAACTTCTGATTAACAAGATCCAGGTTTTTCTTCCTAATCAGCCCCAAGAGAAGATAGGAATACCTAAGAAGCTTGTCCACCTGGTGATATGCGGCCCTCATACGCATCCATATCTCCACAGAGTCCTTGGTGGGAGGCGGACTGAGATCAAGAAGGAATATCAGCTTGTCAAAGTAATGTTTAGGGAAATTCCGCTTTAATAATGCTTTCTTGTCCTCTGTAGAAAGCTCTGGCCTCTCAGGCACTGCTAAATCCTGCCTCCTCGTTGTAGTCACCCATTTCGGCCTTGGATGGATAAGTAATGATTTTTGCCCCTTAGTAGTTTGAGCAGTGGCCGAAGGCGCCGTGGCCCGTGTGTGAGGGGCAGTCGATGACGAATGCCTCGAGCCACCTAAATTAAGTCGGGAATCTCCGGCAGACACCCCAATTCGAGGAGGAGGAGGAGTCGGGGATCGTCAGGATCAATCTCTACTTCGATGTTCACTGCTACGATCCGGCGGGAGCGAAGTATCACCATACAAACTAGTCCCCCTTCTAAAGCCATCAAAAAAAGTGTTCCTAGGGTATCAGCGGCTTCCGTGCCCATAGCATCGTCCTCCATGCCCTCAAGCCATATCACCTGTCAAAGAAGCAATTCAAAGTCAGATAATTCGTACACTCAGACGAACCTTTATGGTATGCAGTGTTTATAAGTATATGCCCTAAGTATTCTCTCGACAAACCGGATTGTATTCGGCTTAAAGGAGTCAACCCCTCCACAGCAAGATATAGCTCTTCCATGCTTGTCGTATCCGGCCACGGAGACAATTCTAGGTTAAGTTTATGGAGGCCATCAAACTGGCTGCCTTCTTCGAGTGAAGCAGTAGTATCTGAGGGAGTCGCTGGAGATTGCGGTTTGTCTGATACCCCTTCCCCCGCCTCAAATTTCGGAGAAGGGACTAGAGCACTGAATAAACCCTCATCTCTGGCAACCATCTCCGGACCATGAGCCTCATCTCCACTGATATCTCATTGGGACATGGCAACCTTTTTTGTGACGATCCCAAAACCACGTGACACGGTGTTAAGGATAATCATTGGAATATAACACATTAATCATCATTAGCAGATCACAGATAATAGTATAAACATAAAATAGAATAATTTACACACATATGACAGCGGAATCATATAAATATCACCACATCAAAGAGCACAGTGCAGGATACAACTTAGTGCATAATAAAACATAATCAGTCACCATCGCCAGAGGCGGAATCATACATAAAGAGTACACAAAATAAATATCAGTCTACATCGCCAATGGCGGAATCATAATACATATACTGTAATGGCGGAAGGAGTCAAAGTCAGCACGATGTAGTCAAGCCTCGCCATGAGCCAAAAGTGCACCAGATACCTGTAACTAGGCTGCCCGTGTGAAAATGAGGGCACCCAAGTTTGCAAGGTGAAACAAACTATGCGTCAGTCATGGGACTGGTGTGAGAAATCTACTTAACTTATTAACAACAATAATAAGGCAAATCAAAGGACCACGCCACTTTCGCGGAACGGGTTTACTCCAATGAGTGCTAGTGCATGAAATAAAGTAAATGATTAAATCATCGCAATGCTTTTTATAAAATGAAGCCATTATAAGACTCAGGTCCCATCACACAATGCAACGCAAGCCGGAGGATAGAGTTTTACCTTATAATGGCCAAAAATGCTTCATACGAATAAAACAAAAGTGTTTGATATTATTATTAGTGCATATATGTTTCAAAAGCGAATTCAATCATAAATATCAATCCTAGGCGGCATAGCTACCATCTACTATGTCACCATACTAGTAATACAATCACATCCGCTTATTTCGTATTGGAAATTGGATTCCTTCATGAGTCGAGGCAAGGGGCAAGCTCCTCTCCGATTTGAGACACTCTAGCAAATGTCTCAGGACCCCACTATGATCCTTGGATCTTCAGGGCCGGTCCTCTCTTACTTTTGAGGATTGGCAATTCCTGAACACACGTTTCCCGGTCCTTACAGACCTATAACCGAAGCGCCTCGTATTCCAACAACCACACAGGTGAAAAGTATATATAATGTCAGGGCTGGTAGGTCACTGACACCACCTTAGCTAGAATGAAACGTCGTGCTCTCCCTGCAATCACTATCCCATTTTTGACTCATTCCGAGGTGTGAGGCTCACTAATTCACGTTATACACAAAGCTACGTCACACAGACCATGCTTTGATCATCAACCACAAGACTTTGCTTTGCAATAGAAGCCTTGATCATATGCCACTTAGGCGTGCCACACAGACAATCCACTCCATGCGACTGATTTCTATCAATACATAACCTCTAAGCTCGTACGTCTCAGAGAAGGGCGTTAAGCAAGAGAATAAATTCTCCGCCGCCAAATAGATATATATTTAACAGAGATCAATCAGCACAGAACAAAATCCGATGTCAGACACACATTCCATTTACAAGTCCGTTCTGGGTTTGAACGAAACCGGAGGCACCAAATTCCTCGCATATCCATACAATCAACAGTATGTTTGGATGGCTACTACTTCAGCTCCTTCACGGTAGCTACTCCAATCACGAGCATCAGTAGCGCCCATCCATCCAATGTGAAGATCGTCGGTCTTCAACCGTCTTCGACCCTTCGACTTCTCAACGTCGATCGATTATTTGAAATGAGACGAACTCGACCTTTTCAAATAACCCACGTATATTTAGATTTTCAAATCAATTTATCACATGGTTGGACTATTCAACATTCACATTTCAGTTCTTTAGTTATAATTTTCATGTTAAATACATTCAACCATCCCCTATCAAGCAAACACAACAAAATTGGTTTATTTCCACTCTATATCGTCTATAGTATTTTATAACGATATATCGCCATTTTTATTCATTTAAAACGGCCATATTTGATTAAACGACGTTTCAGGTCGTGCCGATGCACTGGCGCTGTTTTCCACTAATTTTTTTTACACATATCTGAAAATCTACCTGTTGGATCTTCACAAATTTTATGTCATTAGAAAGATCATTTCAAAAAGAACCCAACGGTTTCAGTTTTGGGAAAATCCGACGGTCGGATCTTCCACACTAGCCATTTGAAGTTACGATTTCAATTTACGAACTACAGCGTCGTTATTCGATTTAATTTAATTATATATATATATATATATAATCGTTTCTGGCGTTGTTTATCTTCAGATTTGAATTAAACATTCCAGACAATCCAACTGTCGGATCTCTACAAAGTTGGTGCCGTTGGAAAGATATTTCCAAGGCGAACCCAACGGTTGCGGTTTCTGGAAAATCCAATGGTCGGATTTCCCGCACTAGTCTTTTGAAATCACTGTTTCAAAACACGAACTGCACGGCCACGTTTCGTTTTAATTTTATTTATATTTATATAAATATAGTTCATTCGACGATTTCAATATCGTTTTCACTTCAAATATTTCACTAACGCCTTTAAATTTTAGAAAAATTCGCCATAACCTCCTTTTTAAGGGAGGGGCTGGGAAAATTCCCAATTAACCATACGGGCATCTCATGTCAAAAAGAAAAAGAAAAAGCCAAGCGGCTAGCCAACAGGCTCATAAAATCATCACCCAAACAAAACAGTAAATGTGTACCTATTTGTCGAGCACAAAATTTTATTCCTCTTCTCTAGCCTCTTCGCTATAACCTGTTCAACAAATATGTATGTACATATATGCAATTCTTATCACTTATCATTTTCCGTTCAACTTCATATTTGATTCACTTTGGTTTAAAAACACCATTCATTCTAATGTTGCATGCATAGGCAAAAATCATATCATTAGCTAATTAATGAATATTTCAACTCATGCATATTTGTTTGAATAATTGGCTATTTTTAATACTTCACATTTCAAAGATGATAATTTTGGTGAACTAAAGTATATTTCAACACATGACTATTTTATTTAGTCCCTATGCATGTTAAAAATAATATTCCTTTCACAAATATTTATTTCAACGCTCGCATATCTTTAGCATATCACTTATATGATAAAAATGATATTTTTATCATTTAAAATATTTGTTCTACAAATGAATGTTTTCAACACTTTATAATTTCAATAAAAATGTAATTTTTATTATTCGATCTTTTTATTCAACACATGAACTTTTCCAATACACACATTTCTCAACACATGAGCACCTCCATACATGGATATTTTATATATGTTGTTCATATAAGGAAGATGAAATTTTTATTATTGAAACTATTTATATATAAGGCGAATATTTTACATACTTCATATATATTATAAAAATGTGATTTTTATTGTTTAAACACGTCATTCATTCACACATGAATTTAATTTTCACACATCATTTCTCAACACATGAGCATTTCCACACATTGATATAGTTTCAACACATGATTTTAATTTCAACGCATGAAGATAATTTCAACATATGAAAATAATTCTAACACATGAATATTATTCAAAATTTCGACAGCATAACAACAGGGTAGTTAAAACCGGCACCGTCCCTAGTACGGCTCCTCGCTCTACCTTAAAACCTCGCGGTTTTTGACAATGGGGATTCATGCATCTAATTCGCACGCAGGCGACATGTTTTATTTTTATTTCCACAATAATTTCCAATTCATTTCAATCACCAATGGGTATTTTTCAACCACAACCAATCAATATCAATCACAAACAATTATTCAACCCTTCGTATTTTTCATCCAATATTTCACACCAATTCACAACAGTAAATATCGTCCATGGTTTGTGGACGAGGGGAGTGTGTGTGTGTGTGTATATATATATATATATATTTCTCTTGCATTTCAACACATATATCAATTATTCTATGCATGTATAATTCATACTTCGCTTATATAGCTTACAACACGAATGTACATGAGGTATACAACACATGTGTAATTTATATTTTTCTTATATAATTTATACATGACATTTTCCATTCAAATTCATTTAATTTAGTTTTCTCACCTTGGTTTTTGGAGTGCTAAAAATCGTAGATGACTCAGAAAAATCCGCGGTCTCTTCTATGTGGTAGAGAGCTTCCTTGCGGTCCTGATGTTTCCAGTCAACACACCGTAAAGATATGATTTTTCAAAGTTCAAACATCAAAAAGAACTCACCTTTCACGATGGTTCAAAACTAGGGTTGCAGTTTTCACGAAAACCGAGGCACGATAGGATGATCAGAGGTGATGACATGGAAGAGGGAGGAGAGGGGAGTCGGCGCAGGGTGGTTTGAGGTGGTTCGGTGGTCTCTGGCGATCGGGGCGGCGGTGGGAAGCGGTCGACTTTGGGGAGGTCGTTCGCATGCTACACGAGACGAGGGGGGTCGTGGTGGGTATGGATTTGAAGAGGGAGGAGAGGGCTTTCGATTCTGGGTGGTGACGCAGCCTATCGTGGCGTGGATCAACGGAAAAGTCGCCGGGAAGTGGCGAAGGGGTTTCCGCCGTAGGTCGAGCTCATACGAAGGGTTTTCGCGTTTTTTTTTTATTTTTAAAATAATGAAAGGAAAATTCTGATTGGCCCGTAGTTTTAATAAATTTTTAAATAGTGTTTCTCCACACGGACACCAATTTGAACCCAACGACTATCGTCCCTAGCTAATTACCCCCATCCCGGACACAATGGGATAGGTTTCGTTGGCCAATTCGACTGTTACAGTCAATTATTCTTCAAATTAAAATATAAAACATTTAATTTTAACTTTGAACGTACATTTCAATTTGCCAGGGCCACAAACTGATTCGAAAAATTCCAGAAAAATAAATCTAGCTATGTTTTGACGCTACGGTCCCAACAAAACTAGTTTCGTCGAATTCTGAGATCGTTTGAAAAATGGCCTTTTTCTGGTCGATCCAATTTAACAGAAATTGACCAAACACATTTTCTTTTGCCACGCTCACATACTAGCTTCAAAAATTATGAAATTTGAAACTTATCAATAGTTTGACATCCCGGACCCAACAAAAATGGTTTCGTCGAATTTCGAGGTCGTTTGCAAAATATCAATTTTCCAGGGCTATATATTCTATATAGCGACCTTTCTGAAAATTCATTTGGCCATAACTTTTGATTCCCGTTATGAAACTTCGATTTTTCAGATTCGTTAGAAAGGTATTCACTAATAGATTTAAATATTTTTGGTTTTGCTAAAATCTGTTATATTTTCCACCCTGCACAGTCAGTCAAAGTTTGAATTCAAATTTTCAAACTGACTCACTATTTCTAATTCACTATTTTATTGAAATATTCTATTTCAATTGTTCTAATTCCTTTGAAATGACCAATTTAAAATTTTTAAATTGGCTCGTATTTTTCGAGTTGTTACAATCTCCCCCACTTAGAACTTTTCGTCCTCGAAAATGAAACAACAGTAAAGTAGGAAACAAAATGTAAATGCAAAGTATTGTAAAGGTATCTTGCACCGGAGTTAGTCAGAGATGTCCACTCTGCATTGGGGGTAAGCTTGCTTAATGCTTTCCTCAGTCTCCCAAGTACAGTCTCTAGGATCACTACTCCACTGCACTATAACTAAATGAACCTTTTTGCTTCTTAGTTCTCTAGTTTCTTTGCCAACAATCTTTAATGGCTTTCTTCTGACAGCTAATTCTGGAGTTATGTCTATATCCTGTTGCGCTGCTTCTTCTACAACAAGATCTGGATCATGCACATGTCTTCTAAGTTGTGATACGTGAAATATATCATGCACTCCAGGCAACCAATCTGGTAATTGAACCCTATAAGCAAGAGTTCCAATTCGTTCGAGTATAGGAAAGGGACCAATAAATCTTGGTGCCAACTTCCCAGTTTTGCCAAATCTGATTACTCCTCTCATCGGAGAAACTTTCAAATAAACATGGTCACCAACAGCAAATGTCAAATCTCTTCTTCTAGAATCTGCATAACTTTTCTGTCGACTTTGCGCGGTTCTCAATCGCTTTTTGATGAAATCTACTTTATCAGATGCTTCTCGAATCATATCAGGTCCTAACACAAGTCTGTTGCCAGGTTCTACCCAACATGCTAGAGATCTGCACGGTCTGCCATATAATGCTTCAAATGGCGACATTCCCAAACTTGCTTGATAGCTATTGTTATATGAGAATTCTGCCAAATGCAAGTGATCTTCCCATGACCCACCAAAATCAATTATACAAGCCCGCAATAAATCTTCTAGAATTCTATTCACCCGCTCAGTTTGGCCATCTGTTTGAGGGTGATAAGCGGTGCTCATATTCAGTTTCGTTCCCAATTCTGTCTGGAATGCCTCCCAGAATTTGCTAGCAAATATTCGGTCTCTATCACTGATTATGCTGATGGGAATTCCATGCAGCTTAACGATTTCTTTGAAATATATCTGTGCTAGACTTTGAGCGGTTCTACTGGATCTGACAGGTATGAAATGGGCAGTCTTCGTGAAGCGATCTACGATTACCCAAATGCTGTCATTACCTTTCCTGGTTCGCGGCAAATCATCTATGAAATCCATGGAAATCTGTTCCCATTTCCAACCTGGGACTTCCAGCTGTTGCAACAATCTAGCTAGCTTCTGTTGGTCGCTCTTGACCAATTGACAAGTAGGGCATCTGCTAACATACAAAGAAATATCCCTCTTCATTGCCTTCCACCAGAAAGTGCATTTGATATCGTTGTACATTTTACTCACACCTGGATGAATGCAAAGTTTGGATTTATGGAATTCATCTAGCACCTCTCTTCGAAGGCCTGGAATATTTAGAATGCAAATCCTATCATTTAACCTGAGAACCCCTTTATCGTCAATATGGAAACTTGTGGTTTCACCTTCCTTGACCCTCTGACTGATTCTCTGGATGAATTCATCGTCTTTTTGAAGGGCTGAAATCTTATCAATCAATCCAGGCGTAATTATAAGATTGGCAACGATTGCGGTTTCCCTACTAAGTGCATCCGCTACAATGTTATCCTTTCCCGGCGTATATAGGATATCAAGATCATAAGCTACAAGAAATTCTAGCCAACGCTGCTGCCTCAAATTTAGATCTTTATGGGTGTATAAATACTTCAATGATTGATGATCAGTGTACAGTACAAATTTCTCGCCCAATAAATAATGTCTCCAGATTTTCAACGCAAAAACGATAGCTAGCAACTCAAGATCATGAGTTACATAATTCTTCTCATGCGGTTTCAGTTGGCGGCTTGCATAAGTGACTACTTGGCCTCTTTGCATTAACACTGCACCAAGACCTCTAATAGAATCATCTGTCCAAACCGTCAAATCCTGATTGCCATCAATAATGGTTAACATTGGAGCAGTTGTCAGTTTCGATTTCAATTCCTGGAAAGCTTCTTCACAGTCGGAAGTCCACTTAAATTTCTCATGCTTCTTCGTGAGCTTCGTTAACGAACCGGATATCTTCGAAAAATCCTTAACGAACTTTCGATAATAACTAGCCAACCCCATAAAACTTCTAACCTCTGTGGGTATAGTGGGTTGTTTCCTGTCTTGAATCGTTGTTATTTTGCTCGGATCTACAGAAATCCCTTTCTTTGACACGACATGGCCAAGAAACTTCACTTCTTCTTGCCAGAAGACACATTTAGAGAATTTGGCCTTGAAGACGTTCTTTCTTAGAATCTCCAATACTTGTTCTAAGTGTTTTTCATGCTCGGGTTTTGACTTGGAGTAGATTAAAATATCATCGATGAATACGAGGATAAATTTATTCAGAACTCCCCTGAACAATCTATTCATTAGATCGACAAAGTATGCTGGAGCGTTGCACAGGCCGAACGACACTACTAACCATTCATAAAATATGTCTGGACCTCTGAAAGTTGTCAAAGGAACACACTCTTCTGCTATTCTCAATTGATGAAAACCTGTAGCTAGGTCCATTCGGGAAAATACTCTCGCCCAATTTAATTGGTCTAGCAGATCATCGATGCGGGGTAATGGGTATTTATTTTTGAGCGTTTGTTTGTTGAGGTCTCGGTAATCAACGCATGATCGAAGAGTACCATCTGACTTTGGGACAAACACAACAGCTGCACCCCAATTAGAAAAGCTAGGTCTGATTAGACCCTTCCACAACAGTTGACGAGTTTGATCGCCTAATTCTTCTTTTTCCTTCGGAGTCATTCTGCGGATTGGATGTACCACTGGTCTGGCATTGGGAATTAGATCGATTCTGAATTCTATTTCTCTTTGCAGAGGTAAGTTTTCGACTTCTTCAAACACATCCACATAGTTTCTAACAATAGGAATCTTTTCCAAGGAAGTGGGCATAACTTCTAACGCCGACCAAAATTCTTCCCTATTTTGATTCGAACCATGGCATGGTACAGTAATATATCCAAGCTTCATTCGAATTTTAACGATTCTTTCCGCACAATTTACTTCGGCTTCATACTTCGTTAACCAATCAAGCCCGAGAATGATATCGAATTCGGGAAAATCCATGATGATTAAATCAAAGGGAAACTTGTAGGAAGAATAAGAGATTGGCACTCTACAATATGAACTGAGAATAAGAGATCCTCCTATCGGGTTTTCAACCGATTCTTTAAGCTTTCTCTGTTTTAACCTTAATTTGTACACTGTGTTACTAGCAATAAAACTACGTGATGCACCCATGTCAAACAATACAGAAACAGGAATATTTTTAATTGTAAGGGTACCTCCCAAAACATCGGGTTTACCTGCTCCCTCGGAAGCAGTTGGCGGGCTCGACCCATCATACACGTGAGCTACTGCGGCCATCTTCAGCAAAGGACAATCTTTGACAAGATGATCCGTCTTGCAGCAATTAAAGCAGGAGCAAGGGTTCTGGGAGCCCTGGCATGAACCTTGTGAATTTGTCTTCTGCCTCTTCGGGGCTGTGCAGACAGTAGAGAAGTGCCCCATTTTGCCACAATTATAGCAGCTTCCTTCTGGCGACCTGCCAGTCTGTGGTTTCGAGGATGCTGCTTGGCTTGACTCAGCTTGATTCACAGCAGGTTTGTGTTTGTTTCCAGCTTGGCTTTTAGCGCGATCCTGCTCAAGGTGCCTTTGGTCAAGGTCTTCATAGTTGCATTACATTTCCACTAATTCATTAAATCCCAGCTTGACGTGGGTCATGGCTCTATCATGATACTGTCGCTTCAGCCTGAGGATGAACCTCTTATTCTTGGACTTTGCAGTGGCGACAAGCTCCGGAGCATAGGGGGACAACTGTGTAAATTTATTCAGATAATCCTGCACTGAAAGATCCCCCTGCTGGAGGTTGGCGAAGTCATCGTGCATGCGTTCTAGGGCTTGTTCCGGGACATATTTCTCTTTGAAGAGTTCTTTGAATCCGTCCCAGGTTCTTTCGGCTTCTCTATTCCCAGCGGTGAGAGATTCCCACCATAGTTCAGCTTGTTCTTGCATAAGCCAGGCACCCATAATAGCTTTATCTTGATCTCCAAGACTTAGGCCTTCTAGTACCTTCTCGCATGTTTCGAGCCATGCAAGGGCCTCTATTACTGTGCCAGTTCCCGAGAAGGTCTTGCCTCCTAGGTTTTTGTATCTCTTAGCTATGTGGTCCAGCTCGAAGTATTGAGTGGCCGGGGGTTGTATCAAAGGTCCTTCTTCAACTGGGGCTTCTCCCCGTCCTCTGCCACGGCCGGCACGGCCTCCTCTAGCGGCGGCTGCTCTGGTAGCCATTTTTCAAGTTCTGTATAAGCAAGAAAAGAGTCAGCTTACAGAAACGATAATTTATTGCATGGTTAAGCAGAAAATTTGAGGAAAGATAACGATGGACTGATCAAATGGTTTTTGCTATTCTGCTAGGCTCATTCTAGGACTTTACTAGTCCTATCTCTAATGAGCTACACGCCTTAGAATACTACTGATTCTATTTTGACGAAGTGTTTAATGTGTTAGACTCCAGAACTAAGGTTAACCAAAGCTCTGATACCAGCTGTGACGATCCCAAAACCCCATGACACGGTGTTACGGATAATCATTGGAATATAACACATTAATCATCATTAGCAGATCACAGATAATAGCATAAACATAAAATAGAATAATTTACACACATATGACAGCGGAATCATATAGATATCACCACATCAAAGAGCACAGTGCATGATACAACTTAGTGCATAATAATACATAATCAGCCACCATCGCCAGAGGCGGAATCATACATAAAGAGTACACAAAATAAATATCAGTCTACATCGCCAATGGCGGAATCATAATACATATACTGTAATGGCGAAAGGAGTCAAAGTCAGCACGGTGTAGTCAAGCCTCGCCATGAGACAAAAGTGCACCAGATACCTGTAACTAGGCTGCCCGTGTGAAAATGAGGACACCCGAGTTTGCAAGGTGAAACAAATTACGAGTCAGTCATGGGACTGGTATGAGAAATCTACTTAACTTATTAACAACAATAATAAGGCAAATCAAAGGACCACGCCACTTTCGCGGAACGGGTTTACTCCAATGAGTGCTAGTGCATGAAATAAAGTAAATGATTAAATCATCGCGATGCTTTTTATAAAATGAAGCCATTATAAGACTCAGGTCCCATCACACAATGCAACGCAAGTCGGAGGATAGAGTTTTACCTTATAATGGCCATAAATGCTTCATACGAATAAAACAAAAGTGTTTGATATTATTACTAGTGCATATATGTTTCAAAAGCGGATTCAATCATAAATATCAATCCTAGGCGGCATAGCTACCATCTACTATGTCGCCATACTAATAATACAATCACGTCCGCATATTTCGTTTTGGAAATTGGATTCCTTCATGAGTCCAGGCAAGGGGCAAGCTCCTCTCCGATTCGAGACACTCTAGCAAATGTCTCAGGACCCCACTATGATCCTTGGATCTTCAGGGCCGGTCCTCTCTTACTTTTGAGGATTGGCAATTCCTGAACACACGTTTCCCGGTCCTTACAGACCTATAACCAAGGCGCCTCATATTCCAACAACCACATAGGTGAAAAGTATATATAATGTCAGGGATGGTAGGTCACTGACACCACCTTAGCTAGAAAGAAACGCCGTGCTCTCCCTGCAGTCACTGTCCCATCTTTCACTCAGACCGAGGTGTGAGGCTCGCGAATTCACGTTATACACAAAGCTACGTCACACAGACCATGCTTTGATCATCAGCCACAAGAGTTTGCTTTGCAACAGAAGCCTTGATCATGTGCCACTTAGGCGTGCCACACAGGCAATCCACTCCGTGCGACTGATTTCTATCAATACATAACCTCTGAGCTTGTACGTCTCAGAGAAGGGCGTTAAGCAAGAGAATAAATTCCCCGCCGCCAAACAGATATATATATTTAACAGAGATCAATCAGCACAGAACAAAATCCGATGTCAGACACACAATCCATTTACACGTCCGTTCTGGGTTTGAACAAAACCGGAGGCACCAAATTCCTCGCATATCCGTACAATCAACAGTATGTTTGGACGGCTACTACTTCAGCTCCTTCATGGTAGCTACTCCAATCACGAGCATCAGTAGCGCCCATCCATCCAATGTGAAGATCGTCAGTCTTCAACCATCTTCGACCCTTCGACTTCTCAACGTCGATCGATTATTTGAAATGAGATGAACTCGGCCTTTTCAAATAACCCACGTGTATTTAGATTTTCAAATCAATTTATCACATGGTTGGACTATTCAACATTCACATTTCAGTTCTTTAGTTATAATTTTCATGTTAAATACATTCAACCATCACCTATCAAGAAAACACAACAAAATTGGTTTATTTCCACTCCATATCGTCTATAGTATTTTATAACGATATATCGCCATTTTTATTCATTTAAAACGGCCATATTTAATTAAACGACGTTTCAGGTCGTGCCGATGCACTGGCGCTGTTTTTCACTAAATTTGTTTTACACATATCTGAAAATATACCCGTTGGATCTTCACAACTTTTATGTCATTAGAAAGATCATTTCAAAACAAACCCAACAGTTTCAGTTTTGGGAAAATCCGAGGTCGGATCTTCCACACTAGCCATTTGAAGTTACGATTTCAATTTACGAACTGCAGCATCGTTATTCGATTTAATTTAATTATATTTATATATATATGTACCTACCCATGCACCAAGAGAGGGTGGTAGGGCTCATGCGCGTCCTGAGGGTTTTACTACTTGGAACATACAAGTTTGCATTGCTGGGTGCGTGCCCCCGGCCAATAACTTTATTCGGGACAGTTATGTTATTTGCGCATTGCACCATCGCAAATGCATCTGAATGCCTATTCCTCGCTTCTAGGCACCTATGTTCTTTATCGAGAGTATTTGCATTTGGAGCCTACCGGAGAGGATATTCGGTACTTTTTTCATCTTAAGAGAAGGGTCAATATATCGTCCTCTCAATGGTTCCTAGAAGCATCACCTACCACTTAATTCTTCGTCGGTACATGGTCCAAACTATCAGTATTCAAACACGATGGTTCTTCATGCGCTGTCTTCCTGCATTTGCAAGGATATGGATAGAAGGAAGTAAGCACTTTGGTACTTTGCTTCTTACCATAAAGTTTGCAGATTCGACATCCTATATTTGATTTTGTTTTAACCGTGACAGGGAATCCCGAGGCACCTACCAGCGTCGAGTACCAGCAACGCCTTGATGCTCTGCGAGTGATCCCCGTAGAGTTTCGTAAAACTGACACTGGGACAAGTCCGGAGTGCCTTTGTCGTGCAGGGATGCTCCCCGATGATCGTCTATAATCAGGCCTGCGGTCGCAAGCTGCGGGCCGAAGAACAAAGCGGCAAAGACCAAAAAACTCCTGGTCAGAAGAGAAAGATGCCCCCTGTTGGGCCAGGGTCGAAAAATGTAACAACCCGGAAAATACGAGCCAATTTAACAATTTTAAATTGGTCATTTCAAAGTAATTTGAACAATTGAAATAGAATATTTCAATAAAATAGTGAATTAGAAATAGTGAGTCAGTTTGAAAATTTGAATTCAAACTTTGACTGACTGTGCATGGTGGAAAACATAACGGATTTTAGCGAAACCAAAAATATTTAAATCTGTTAGTGAATACCTTTCTAACGAATCTGAAAAATCGAAGTTTCATAACGGGAATCAAAAGTTTTGGCCAAATGAATTTTCAGAAAGGTCGCTATATAGAATATATAGCCCTAGAAAATTGATATTTTGCAGACGACCTCGGAATTCGACGAAACCACTTTTGTTGGGTCCGGGATGTCAAATTATTGCTAAATTTTAAATTTCATAATTTTTGAAGCTAGTATGTGAGCGTGGAAAAAGAAAATGTGTTTGGTCAATTTCTGTTAAATTGGATCGACCAGAAAATGGCCATTTTTCAAACGATCTCAGAATTCGACGAAACTAGTTTTGTTGGGACCGTTTCATCAAAACATAGCTAGATTTAATTTTTTGGAATTTTTCGAATCAGTTTGTGGCCCTGGCAAATTGAAATGTACGTTCAAAGTTAAAATTAAATGTTTTATACTTTAATTTGAAGAATAACTGACTATAACAGTCGAATTGGCCAACGAAACCTATCCCATTGTGTCCGGGATGGGGGTAATTAGCTAGGGACGATAGTCGTTGGGTTCGAATTGGTGTCCGTGTGGAGAAACACTATTTAAAAATTTATTAAAACTATGGGCCAATCAGAATTTTCCTTTCATTATTTTAAAAATAAAAAAAACGTGAAAACCCTTCGTATCAGCTCGACCTATGGCGGAAACCCCTTCGCCACTTCCCGGCGACTTTTCCAATGATCCACGCCACGATAGGCCGCGTCACCACCCAGAATCGAAAGCCCTCTCCTCCCTCTTCAAATCGATACCCACCACGACCCCCCTCGTCTCGTGTAGCGTGCGAACGACCTCCCCAAAGTCGACAGCTTCCCACCGCCGCCCCGATCGCCAGAGACCACCGAACCACCTCAAACCACCCTGCACTGACTCCCCTCTCCTCCCTCTTCCACGTCATCACCTCTGATCATCCTATCGTGCCTCGGTTTTCGCGAAAATTGCAACCCTAGTTCTGAACCATCGTGAAAGGTAAGTTCTTTTTGATGTTTGAACTTTGAAAAATCATATCTTTACGGTGTGTTGACGAAATTCGATGAAACTGGAAACATCGGGACCCCAAGGAAGCTCTCTACCACATAGAAGAGACCGCGGATTTTTCTGAGTCATCTACGATTTTTAGCACTCCAAAAACCAAGGTGAGAAATCTAAATTAAATGAATTTGAATGGAAAATGTCGTGTATAAATTATATAAGCGAAATATAAATTACACACGTGTTGTATACCTCATGTACATGCGTGGTGTAAGCTATATATGCGAAGTATGAATTATACATGCATAGAATAATTGATATATGTGTTGAAATGCAAGTGAAATATATATATATATATATATATATATATATATATATATATATACTTCCCTCATCCACAAACCATGGACGATATTTATTGTTGTGAATTGGTGTGAAATATTGGATGAAAAATACGAATGGTTGAATAATTGTTTGTGGTTGATATTGATTGGTTGTGGTTGAAAAATACCCATTGGTGATTGAAATGAATTGGAAATAATTGTGGAAATAAAAATAAAACATGCCGCCTGCGTGTGAATTAGATGCATGAATCCCCATTTTCAAAAAACGCGAGGTTTTATGGTAGAGCGAGGAGCCGTACTAGGGACGGTGCCGGTTTTAACTACCCTGCCGTTATGCTGCCGAAATTTTGAATAATATTCATGTGTTAGAATTATTTTCATATGTTGAAATTATCTTCATGCGTTGAAATTAAAGTCATATGTTAAACTATATCCATGTGTGGAAATGCTCATGTGTTGAGAAATGATGTGTGAAAATTAAATTCATGTGTGAATGAATGACGTGTTTAAACAATAAAAATCACATTTTTATAATATATATGAAGTATGTAAAATATTCGCCTTATATATAATTAGTTTCAATAACAAAAATTTTATCTTCCTTATATGAACAACATATATAAAATATCCAAGTGTGGAGGTGCTCATGTGTTGAGAAATGTGTGTATTGGAAAAGTTCATATGTTTAATAAAAAGACCGAACAATAAAAATTACATTTTTATTGAAATTATAAAGTGTTGAAAACATTCATTTGTAGAATAAATATTTTAAATGATAAAAATATCATTTTTATCATATAAGTGATATGCTAAAGATATGCGAGCGTTGAAATAAATATTTGTGAAAGGAATATTATTTTTAACATGCATAGGAACTAAATAAAATAGTCATGTGTTGAAATATATTTTAGTTCGCCAAAATTATCATCTTTGAAATGTGAAGTGTTAAAAATAGCCACTTGTTCAAATAAATACGCATGAGTTGAAATATTCATTAATTAGCTAATGATATGATTTTTGCCTATGCATGCAACATTAGAATGAATGGTGTTTTTAAACCAAAGTGAATCAAATATGAAGTTGAATGGAAAATGATAAGTGATAAGAATTGCATATATGTACATGCATATTTATTGAACAGGTTATAGCAAAGAGGCTAGAGAAGAGGAATCAAATTTTGTGCCCGACAAATAGGTACACATTTACTGTTTTGTTTGGGTGATGATTTTATGAGCCTGTTGGCTAGCCGCTTGGCTTTTTCTTTTTCTTTTTGAAACCGTGATTTGAAAAGTCCGTGTGATCATTTGCATAGACAGTAGTGCAATCGTGCAAGTGCACAAGTAAAGTACGAATCCAAAAGCGGGCAATCGAAAGTTCAGGGTTCTGGAGGGAACGTGCAACACGGTGATAGGTATCGGGGCCCTCAAAAAAGCATGGAGTCTTCGTACCACGATAAGAGCACGGGAATTTGTACCCCAAAGGGTATGAAATTCGTATCCTAGGAGGTATGAAACTGATACCCCATGGGGTACAAAATTCATACCCATTGGATACGAGCCCTTCTCCTCTTCCTTTCTGAAGCCCCTCTGCGCCTCGTCTCCATTAAAGCGCGCTCTACTCCCCCTTCTCTCCGCTCCTCGCCTCTTAGACTTGCGCCTCAAAGGGGCTCGGAAAACTACCATGTTCGATGAGTAATGTTTCACTAAATGCAAAAGCTCTAGGCTTTAATGGCGGTTCGAAAGCAAGGAAAGAAGAAGAGGATGGAAATGAGGGGGGAGAGCCCTATTTATAAGGAAAGAGGAGTGTCCCCTGGTATTCCCGCCGTTTCGACCCCTAGTGGGGTACGAAATTTCGCACCCCTGGGATATGAAATTTCATACCCATAACGGGGTACCAAAAAAATATTATGATGATGACCATGCACTTGTGTATACATATTCCATATGCGTGCATACAAGTCACCACGAGCATGCGAAGGCAATTCAACGCGCAAATTTAGCAACTTTACAGGAAAAGTCGACGACTCGACTACCACTTCAGCCAACGCAAAGCACATCTTGTTAGGACAAGACGTACTTTGGGGGACAAATGTTAATCGACTTTTTGGTCTGGTTACTAAAGTACACAAGACACGCTCGACTCAACGCATCGCGTGAAGCCAAAGCCGAGAGTGTCGCCAAGGAGTAAAGGAAATGGACCGAGAAGGGATCGCGTCGAGAAGACCCTTTACCGCTCCTCTAAGTGTCACAAAGCTAATACCCTGTACCCTTGAGAGCTACAAGTCCTAGAATTCGACTCCCCCACACTCACTCCCATATGTTCTTTGTACCCAACGGGGTACAGAATTCATACCCCACGGGGTACGAAATTCGTACCTCGGGGAGGGGTACAAGCTTTTCTGGGAGCAAGCACTGAGGGATATGAATTTTCGGGGGCTTGTGTCTTGGGATGCGAAAATTGGCTTATGGTCCCCTACTTCTACCTACTCCTACCTAACCACTCCACTATAAATACCCCTTGACCTCACACTTCAAAGGGGTTGGAATTTGGTGACTTTACATCTCTAGATAGCTCCAAGTAGCCTCTTTAATGGCATCTCCACTTTGAGGAAGAAGAAGAACAAAATTTTCTTTTTCACAATACTTTGCATAATACCATTATGACTTCATATAACTTAGAAAAGAATGTAAAGAGATGTCATGAGATAGTCTCAACCTAGTAACTTTGTGTTATTAATAATATTCCAATGACTCTTCCAAAGTGGACGTAGTTCTCTCGTGAGGCCGAATCACTATAAATCTCTCGTGTTATTTATTGCTTTCCGCACTTACTTTCACGACCAAAACTATAATTCCTAAGTAATTGGAATCTTGGGTGTTTACAACATTTTTTATCGTCAAAAGTTGCTATATCGTTTGTGATGGAAAAAGGAATATAATCATCCAAAAGGTTTGTGTACACAATATAGACAAATGAGAGAAGCACATGCATTTAGAACTACTTTTGAAACTGACATATTATATCCTACAGCATATTCCGTTATTTGCAAGAGGTCGAATTTAAGGGTAAAACATGTTTTAAAAATGCTACGCCATAAATTTTATGTATAATGCCTAGTTATTATTGAAATGCCAATAAGGTTTGCCGTTGGTAGTTTTATATTATGCAATTTGACTTGTTAACGGCATAGTAAATGGAAAGTGTTATGAAGTTAACATGTTCAACTTTTAATTAGTTAATGAGATGTAGTAAAATTAAATACATTAAGTAACATAGCGTGTAGTCTTTTTAAGGAAAAAAAAAACTTAGCGCAAAGTACTAATATAGAGTTCAAAATTTAAATTTACATGTAAAATCCACATGTTATTATTTCCTTGTAAACACAAACCTCAAACCAGAAGAAAATGATACCGTCTTCTTCTATTTTTCTTTCAGGATATGTTTTTGGTTTTAATGATACCTGCATATGGAATATTAAGCAAAGAATGCAGAATTTGAAATAAATTTACAAAGATATAGATTATAAGTGTAAAAAATTATGCATTTATCAATATGTATTCACAATGTTGTAAAACGAAAAGCTTTTACCAACAGATAACTTAATCTATGATTCAACTAGATTTATTTATAAAACGGTAATACCGACACTGTTTAAAACAATGTTCAGTCTGATACTAAGACAATTTAATTTGAATAGGGTACATCGCTGCTTGGCCAGTGTTAGTACCACATGGTAGATACACTAAATTGACATATTTTAGAACATGTATTATATAATGACATGTAAGCTTAAATAATGTGTAAGATTAACAAAATTAGATGGGAACTAAGGTTCAGGTAACTTTTGTAATAGGCAAAGCCAGCAAACCTTATGTAAATTTTCCCCAAAGTTAATAGATATGTGTGCTAATCATTCATGCATAAATTAACACTGATGAGGTTGTTGCTATGTAAGTGGCACCTTTCTCTCCTACAAATAATTCCAGTTGAGTAGACAATATTCACCGTAATGTATTGAGAATTAGGAACGGAGTAAGCACAATTATTTTGAAATGAGAGGAATCGTTGTGTCCACGGGAGCAGTAGATAGTTTATGTTTTATGTTTCATGTAATAGACAGAGAATTTTATCAAAAAGTTTGCATAGAAGGAACTTGGCAAATACAATTTTTTTTAGAAACAACCCAAACCAAGTTTGTGATTCTGAATAAATTACCAACCAAAGAGCATTTTATCAAAAAGTTTGTAATAGACACGGGTTGCTTGAGAACATGACGCATCAGAACATCAAACAATATAATTTTTCATTGCTTAAGAACAATATACATCAAGGTACAAGAATATTAGAGTGCGGAAAAATAAATACATAGTGGAAATACAAATATCAAAGAATAAATAAATTATATAACAGCGGGAAATATAATACATAAATACAATGTGCAGCAGAAAAATATCAACAAACACAGCTGAAGGAAATACATGAATACAAAGATTTCCGAAGTACAGTTCCTGCCATAATCCAGGATCCTGTGAAAAGAAAAGATCTGCAAAACCAAAACTACCGACTGTTTGTGTGGAAAATATGAGCATCTAGATTTTATGTGGAAATAATGAACACCCGGTCAGTCATTGGGACTGGTATGAAAGCTAAAAACAGATATTAAAACTTGACTTTAAAATAGGGTGAATCACGAGACCACACTGTATGTCACGAAACGAGTTTACTCCCTGTGAATACCAGTACTCAAACAACTACCAAAAATAGACTTATGGAGCCTACGATTCATCAAACAGCATGCAATTCCTCAATTTACCCATTTAGGCTTAATCCCTAAACCAAAATTTCCAAATCCAATTTTTCTTTACATAAATTATTTCTATGGACTTTATTCCCGATTTCTTATTTCAAATAATTTGAAATACATATCTAGCTTTCATATAAAGTAGATTTCATTTCGCGATCTATAACTAAATCATTTGGAAATATGAATTCCAAAATATCACAAACATGCATAACAAATGTATGCAATCAAATATCGGGAGGATTCCCCCATCAAACAAGGCAAAGAGAACGCGCCTTTCTCTCTCTCTCGATATATATATATATATATATATATATATATATATATATATATATATATAGTTGTGCACCTCCCACACATGGAATATGATACACTAACCACTGACCAATTCTCAAGGTCCTGGGTCTTCCTCTCACCCAAACTTTTAGTCGTTAGGGTTACTTGAATCTTTAGCCATATACTAAACCATTTTATATCTTGAAGTAGGGAAAATCATTTTGCAATAATAATAATCACAAGTACTTTCAAACCATAGTACTTTACATCGACAATTCATACATTTGATCAATCACTATTAATCATATAACCCTTGAGCTCGTACGTCTCGAAGAAGGTGTTGAGTTAAGAGAATAAATTTTCCGCCACTAATAGATATATCATCAATAGCAAGTAATCGGTTATGTGATGAACTACGATGTCAAACACATAATCTATTTCCAAATCATTTCGAAAACATCGGGTTTAGTCCTCGGAATCCTTTCTGTTTTACAAAAACATTTTAATAAAATATCCCCTGTCCAAAATCGGGAACAACGTTTCTTTTCACTTAAGAAAATCTCATTTCAAAAACTATTCATTAAATTTGAAATGAACTAAAAACATCGCTAAACACCTCATTGTCAAATCATGAAAATCAAAAGGTATAAGCATATAAATATTTATACCCAACCCAATGCTAAATGTAAAAGCATACCTTCTCATAAAATGGTCGAACACAATCTAAACAATCAGCAACACTATATATCAATAACCAAGTATATTTGGTTCTAACACCTCTCGTGTTTTGGTAAATTTAATTACCATCTTACATTTCAAATCTAATTAAAGATTTATTAAAAACCGAACTTAGTTTTAATCTTCAAACATCATTATTCAATGATTAATTAATATTTAAAATTAATCTCGTCATTAACTGGGTTAAAGAATAGATGTTATTCAAAAATATCCTTCACGACAAACCCAGAATACAATTTGACATCAAATACGAGGCTTTGAATAGAAATCGTATCGACTGATATTCAACATCAAATTCTGCAATCAATAGATACCGTATCCGGAATAGTGATATC
Organism: Allium sativum; assembly: GCA_030737875.1. NCBI lineage: Eukaryota > Viridiplantae > Streptophyta > Magnoliopsida > Asparagales > Amaryllidaceae > Allium > Allium sativum. Next base: position 398,839,441 of record CM060926.1, on the reverse strand, counting down.
GATATCTTCTAAATTCCTTTGAATAATATCCATACAAATATGGAATTCAATATCGAAATATCCAAAGAATACTTCCATTCAAATCCAAACCAATTCATATGTTGGAAATACTCTGGTTATATTAAAACCGTTTACAATTCAATATGTTAATTTAAAACCATTCGACCTTTTAACTTAAGAAAACATCGTTTGATCTTAGTTAAATATCCGATATTCCTTTCAGTTCTTCCCACCCCTCTCCTTATGGAATAATTTACGATTAGGTCTCATGGGTGATACTAGACTGTACTCTTAGAAATCATCGCATATTCCTTTTTGTTCTTTATTCTAGTTGTTAACTAGTTCATTCAGATAAAAATATCTTTTACCTTTTCTAAACTTGGAATTTTCATCCAAATTATTTTCTAATCATTTATTATGATTTAACATAATTAATTCATAACTTTAATAATTTTATTAAGGCCCTTATAGTCGGTTTCCAATTTCGACCACCGAATTGCATATACAAGGACCTTTTTCAAATATTTATTTGGACTTAATAAAATTATTTGAAAGTACTTTTCAATACGAACCCAATGGTTCTAATTTCAGGAGAATCCAACAGTTGGATCTCCTGTTATGCCCATTCAAAATTACGTGTTGAACTTCGCGACTTTCGTTGTGCGACACGTCCTATTCAAACCCGAATTCGAGTTATAAATTTCAATTAAATCGAATCGCTTTTCAAAATAATTTATAAATTATAATATATATATATATATATATATATTCATCTTTGAAAATTCGTTTCAATGGTTTATTTTTAAAATCTTATCCACGCATCCATCCAAAATCGGACATCGAAATCAAACTTCGACTTTTCACTGAATATTTTATTATAAAAATATTTACTTTATTCCGGGTTGGACTGAAATTCAATCAAAAATCATATAATTTCGTTGGCATGAATTTTGTACATCCAACAATAGTTGTAAACAACTATCAAACATACAAATAACATCCAGTATGCACCTATATTCATATAAGCTTCAATCAAATAATTGACGCTTATTTCAGTCTGTCAATCAACCATTCAGCATACAAACTGCGTATAAAGGTGATGTAAAAGTCAAATATCATCCCGAGACCCGTGTGGGGTTTTCAACCAACAAAAAATCAATTTAAATCAATTATTAATTCACGAATTCAATCATAACTGGTTCAATTCAAATTATTCTTCAATCTAACCACATTTACTTAAACAAGCGATGATAATTTCTTCGTTTGAACTATAAATGGATATTTAATCCAATTTCAATTACCATAAATATTTTAACATCGTATCAGCATGTTAAACAACTCAAAATCATAATCACAATATACCACAATCAATCAGCAATTCATCCATATGGTTTTCAAACAATGTGTGATATGAGCTACCATATAGTGTATAACAAATTTGTGATAATTAATCAAATAAAAATCAAGATAGGCAACCAATATATATTCGGTTATGATTATAATAACTGTAAAAAAATCATTTTAAGTGAGAAGCTCTCACATTGATCGTTTTCACTAAATAACGCCAATTGTTTTTTTTTTTTTTTGAAAGGCGAACTAACTTTATTCACACTACACAATTACAATGTTTACAAATAATAACGCCAAACGGTTGATTGACTAAATCCAACATTTTTTGGCTAAAAATTGCCATAAGCTCTAAGTCACTCTAAATCAGTTTAATTATGAAGCTCTCGTTGGTACGATTCCAATGCATCTTGAATCGTCGAATTCCGATCTCATATGAAAAAGTTATGTATTTTACAAGATTGCATACAATATAAATGTCATTAACTAAACATATATTAATTAACTACCTAATCTTCCCTAATCACTTCCTCTAACCCTTCTTCCCCATTTACATGCATGATCCCAGGTCCAAGCCTCCAAAACGCCACTGCCCTCTCCTTCTCTCAAAACTTTTCATCTCTAAATCATCTCAAACTTCACACATAAGTAGCATTCGACCTTCTCAACTCAAATCTAACAACCAAAACACAATCCATTCTTCAGTTCACCACAAATCCGAGCCGTATGCTCTCTTTCTTTCGGTGGAAAATTTGGGGCGCACCAAAACTCCTCCAAACTCAACCAAACTCCTACACATCGAAGTCTACACTCATACGAGCTCAAAGATCTAAGTTATGCAATTCATAGCATTTTATTTGATCTGTTCCTGATTTTAGGAACTTGCATTTTGGTTTAGAAAATGAAGAGAAAGGGGCTGTCGTGATTTAGAGACTATGTTTAGGTTAGAAAAGTGTTTAAGATGTTATATAGTAGGTGCAAATTACTTTATTTCATTAATTTTATATTCTATTCTATCCAATTTAGGCTTGTTTTCGTGGTTTAAAAATCCATGTGATCACATACGGATTCCGTTTTCAATGAAAATTGACATGCAACTACTCTCTGATATTACAGACCCAATGGAACGTGTTTCGTCAAATTCCGAGTCCGTTTGCACAAAGAAAGAATTTTTAAAGTCAAAACATTAACTATTTTTCACTGTAAAATCACGCGCAGCCACATATTGATTTCAAAAATCATGAAATTTAGAATTCTACCATTATTCGATGCTACGGATTCAAAAAAAAGAATTTGTCGAATTTTGAGGTCGTCTCGATAATGTTCCTATGTAAAACTGCTCAAATTATTATATCGAATGTTTTATCGCGCCCGACCACATACTAAGTCCGTTTGGTGTGAAATATGAAATCTAGAAATAATTTAATACCCCGGATCCAACAAAATTCGTTTCGTTAAAAATGGAGGTCGTTTGCAAAATATCCATTTTTATGTAATATTAAAATATTAATAAATTCCGAACGACTATTTTAAATTTTGAATTGGATATAACTTACATTTTATAATATGAAATCTCGATTTCTTACTTTCATTAGAAAGATATTGTTAAATAGAACCTAACATTTCTTATTTTACTTAAATCCGACATATATTGAAAAATGTATAGATTCTAACATGCAACTACTATTTTAAATTTTAAATTTTAAATTGGACATAATTTACATTTTACAATATAAAATCTCGATTTCTTACTTTTAGAAAGATATTGTTAAATAGATCTTAACATTCCATTTAAAAAAAAAAAATCGACATGCAACTACTATCTGACATTACGGACCCAACGAAACTTATTTCATCAAATTCCGAGTCCGTTTGCACAAACCGCGAATTTTTAAAGTCAAAATATTGATTATTTTTCACAGTAAAATAACACACAGCTGCATACTGATTTCAAAAATAATAAAATTTGGAATTCTATCATTATTCGGCATTACGGATTCAATAAAAAAAAATCATTGAATTCCGAGGTCGGCTCAATGGTAAAACTACTCAAATTATTATATAGAACAACTTTATTGCACCCGGCCACATACTAAGTCCGTTTGGCGCGAGATTTGAAATCTAGCATTAATTTAATACTCTGTATCCAACAAATTAGTTTCGTCAAAAACGAAGTTCATTTGCAAAATGTCCAATTTTAAGGGCTATTTAATATTAAAATATTAATAAATTCCATAGCGACTATTTTGAATTGAATATAACTTACATTTTATAATATGAAATCTCGATTTCTTACTTTCATTAGAAAGATATTATTTAATAGATCCTAACTTTTCTTGTTTTACTAAAATCAGACTTATATTGAATTATGTATATTTATTTAAAGTAAAATACATACTATTACAAACTACCATGACGTTTCAAGCTCGTTTTAATTGAATTTTAAATCTTTACGTTTAAACTTCATTTTAAAATAAATTTTAAGTTGTTAATTTTCAGAATAAATCATTTGAAAATTTTAAAATCCATTAAAATCAATTAAAAATAAGTTTTAAATTGGTTCCAAATTTCCGGGTTGTTACACAAAGTTAAACACGGTCTGAGAAAAAAATGTAACCATCAGAATAAGTAATTCATAAAGAAATGGAAGAAACTTACAATGGAGCAAACAACTTGCAATTAAAAAATCAATTCATACCTAATCATAAGATGCAACGTCAGAAATTAATGGATAAGCCCATTTAACCACCAAATAAATACTATACTTTTTCTTGCTCCCATGTTATCTAGATTAAAATTGATGAAAATGTGGATACCGGGAAAACATGGAGCAACAAAGAACAAAATTCTGGAACAACTCGATGGGAAACAATTATTGAAAAAAATGAATTGGGAAACGTTAACAAAATTGGAAAACATAATTTATATTAAGATTAAACCATGAATCGAAATAATGCAATAAGAGTGAATTTGAAAATGAGGAGGAACAAAAGATTATAGTTTGAGAAGAAATTCATACCTCTGAAAAGATATATAATTTGTACTATTAATGAATGTGAAAATTACCATAATCATTGATTCTCTGTAGAAATCTAACTATTTAATTATCAAATTAAACTTTTTTAAAGGATCATCAATTATTATGTGAAACTGAATTTGGGTAATGAAAATAGAAACCTAATGATTCTACAAAAATAGCTAAATCGTTCAGTTGTACAATAATACAAAGTCAAATAAATAGCAGTATAACAATACAAGCGCAAGTTAAGGTAGTGTCCATTTGACATAAGCAAACAAAATAGAAACACGTTGTTAAATAATTGTACAGTAGGGAATTTTAGTCATTACAACCATGGAATTGAAGAAGGTCATAGTTAAGTATTTGTTCACAAATATTTGAGAAATCACTGTAAATCTAGTTAAAAATCTGAAAGATAAACACTATACAAATTGTCAAACTACAACACCGAATGTTGTCTCAAATAAATAGTTTAACATCTGAAACCATGTTTTATACCTGTAGTTAATCTTGTTGGTGCAGCGATAAAATCTTAGGTATAATATGAGGGTCTTATTTCACAATGGGTGACTGAATTGGTAGACGATAGAAATCGAGTAGAGAACATCACCCTCTAGCTGCCAATGGCATCATTGGCATGCTTAAAGGTTATGTTGTTGAAGTTTGTTTTTAGTTTGAGTTGAACGGCTCAGTGGGATGATAGCAGGTGGGAGGAAGAGATATTTGGGGAAGTTGGTGAACAACGGGGAAGCAGTAACGCTTTTGAGTTTATGGGTTTGTACTATCGCTAAGAGTAACTCCAACTGTTCTTCCGGAGCGTGGGAATTTTGATTTTCGATTTTCCACACCCTGAACAAAAAAAAAAGGAATCTCAATAGTTTTTAAAAGTAGACCCTTGTTCAACAAACGCTTGAAACGAAGCGTTTGTTGAACAAACGCCTAGAATATAGTGGGAACATATATTTTATTTTTACATAATATAGTGGGGCTTGAATGTTAAAAAAAAATTAAAAGTATCCCAAGTAATCCTTAACGGCATTTCCATCTTTACTTCCCACTGCAGCATGTTAAATCCAATACTGTTAAAATGCTGCACGTGTCAAAAATGCTCATATTCAGGGCTTGTGTGGAAAGGGTTGAATAATATACTAGCGTACCGGAAAGTGGGGCGTAAGGTATAATAAAAGTAGGCATAGTAGAAAATGAGGATGCTTTGTTTGGGTAAGTTTAGAAATGTGGCCTAAGTAATAATTTTTTTACCCGGGCGCTTGTTCAACAAACGCATGGAATCAAGCGTTTGTTCAACAAACGCTTCTGCAGTTTGCATATTCCGGAAGTTTGCACCCAGATTTCAGAACAGCGGGTAAATATTACACGCTGTTGGACGCTGTTTTGAGCGCGGATTTCATATTTTCGGAAATCCATGTAAGTGTAGTATTTGCCCTAATTTTTTTGTCTAATTCTATTTCAATCCATAAAATTAATTAGTAGTCTTCCATTTTTATCAAAAAAAGGATGAAAATACATATTATATTCTTTTTCTAGTTTTCAGGGTACTTTGTAGATACACTACGTGGTTTCTTAGTGTAGCATGCAGTAACCCTGCGTGATCCCTCAAGAAACCACGTAGAGATACTACGTGGTACTCTAAATACCCACGTAGGGTGTCTACGAGGTACTCTAAAAACTCATGCAGAAACCCTTACATAGGAGGGTATTAGTGGCTTTTATCATTCGCGGGGACTACTCACTAAAAATAGGGGTTTATTAGTTTTTTAAATTGAAGAGGCCTACTAATTAATTTTCTGGATTCGAATAGAATTTGCGTTTTTTAAAAAAAAAAAGAGAGGAGAATTCAAAAATGCATTTCATTTTGAAATGGGGCCCTCAGATCTATCCACATCAACAAACATTTAATTTTTTGTATAATTATCTTGCATTTTTTGTTTAGATGTTACGAATATACTTAATTAACAGTGGCTATTTTGGTAATCCAATTGTTGTGTATCCAACTGCATCTCAGTATTTTTTGAGTTATCACCTCTTAATTTTTAGCAATCAAGTTTTGATAATATTACATTTTAGTTTGTTGTGGCCATAGAAATTGCAGTTTGCAAACTTTAGCGGTATCTATTCATATAGTACTTCTTGCGGACAGGATACCGTCATCTTCATTTAATAACAATTTTTTTTTTTACAAAAAATGAATTTCTCATCTGTTTCTATAAGAGCACTGGCGAAAGAGATATGAACAATGTTTTCCGTAATGTGATCCATTTTAAATGGGAAACTAGCAACGACCCTATTCTACTAATCCAGATCGGAAGGGATTTCAAAAAATTCTCTTGTTACTTTCATATCCTCTTTCCATTTTTAATGATTATAAGACGTCTATCATAGAAATAAGGACTACTGCCTAATGTCTGTCACAATCATCTTGCTTCTCCAAATGAAGTAAATAAAAATCGTTTTCTTTAGAATAAGTTTGAATCCTAGCGGAAGGCTTTCAAACCCTGATAATATAAGCACAGTAAGAATGACAGTAAGGTCGGGGACCCATTATGTACGTAACAATAGTATTAAAAGACTAAGTTATTGCCTTCGACCTGGTCAATACTCTTAGTGTCGAAATAGTCTATTTCTCCATAAAACCTCAGGTGCCTTCATCTATGTCAAAAACTCATATTTCGATCTTTTTTTTTTTTTAAATATTTCCTTGGACCTAGTTATGATCAATAAGGAGCTTTCAAACTGAATTATAAAATTATGAGAGGATATTGCCTTTATGGCTTGTCGGAGTCGACAATGTAGGCATGGTAGATTTTATAATTAGATTTAAAATAGCTTTGTTTTTGCTTTAATAGCTTGTCACCATTTTTTTTATCAATAAAGCCAGTGTGGCTTGCTTGTTTTATAATGTTGACAGCGCTTTACCTATCACTGCTTTTGATACCTGTGGATGAAGTCGAAAAAGGGAAGAGGGTTGATAATGGTGTTGCCTCCATCTATTTATATATGATGCTTTTGCTAGGGAACCACTTACATCAATTTGAAAGTTATACTTAGCTAGTCGAAAGCTAAATGTTTGTACTGAAGATCCAGCATAAATATACCACAAAATACAAAATTTCATAAGTAACATGTATGTAAAAAGACGAATATGAAAATCATAAGCATTGTAAAACATATACGAACATACAATATAGTTATTTAACATGCAAAATGTAAAATAACAAAAGATTGATATGGCTAGAATTGAGTTTTTTAATTATAGTTCTAGTTCAGGCACAAATTTAATTTTTAACCAAAAAGACTAAGCTCTCGGACGATATTCCAGTATTTCATCTTGATCGATATATTGTTCGATATTGCAATATCTCGGGCGATATATACGAAAGGAGATTTAGAGTGATATTTACTGTTTCGTTTCGTAAGGAGCCAAAACGAGATCTCGGCGGAGATCCTAGGCGATATTTGCGAGATTTGAAATAGTGATCCTAAGTAAAACTATGTAATGTGTGATCGTCCACATTATTTATTGAGAGGATCATATTCATCCGAAAGTAAAACCTTATGATGTGTGATGTTTAGTCACATCTGGAAGGTTCATAGTCATTCAAAGGTAAAACTATGTAGTATGTAATGGTTAATCCACATCTATATAAATATATTCAATAACCAAGAGATGGACAATCCAGTTGGTATGACAGGGAATCCAGATTATGAAAATGATAGGGAATTACTAATACTTAAACTCAAGTGGGTAACTTAAAAACAAGTGGGTAACTTTTATGAAAGAAATTTTATAAAGAAGCCATTAAGATAGTTAGTCAGAATAATGAGGATATGGAATCCACTGTATTTTGCATGTTTCACATTATTATTGTTATCATTATTACCATTTTGATTCTAACCATTGATAGTGCAAGAGCATAGGATTGGTTATTTTGATTGTTAAATACTAGTGAGAGGGAAACCCATTCTGCTAAGAAGTGTGGTCTCACAAGATATCCATTTGGATCAGGTAGCTGAATTTTTATTCGCACGAGCTTTTTAACTGATGCAAAGTTTTTGTTTTCCCTTTACAACTCTTAGGACTCATTTGAGTAGGTTGAAGGTTAGGGTTTTTCATAGTATTCTTCTACGAATAATCTTCTAGAGATGTGCATGAGGCATTTGCTATTTAGGAGTTCGCCGCTGTATGTTTTATCATTTTGGATATGTTCTAAGGCAAAGATGTTACTACCTATGTTAAGACTCTGACTAACCAAGGGAGCATCTTCATATGTCACTCTTGAAGTTGTATTTTCCGATAATTATATTTGACTTGAACAGTGTTTTGTGAATGGGAATTTGTAATGAAAAGTTATTAATGAATATGATTTGAAACTTTTCCATATTCCCGTGTTCTCTGGTGTTATGATTCATTAACATATATGTTTTCCATTACCAGATATTAGTGTTACAAATGAATGTAGCTCTGTAGCACTTATCTTTGGGCCTTAGAGTATGAGGTGTTATACGGGACACCTTTAGTTTCTCCCTCTACCAGATATCGACCACTTTATTATGTTATTGATCTGGTATGGAAGGGGATTTTCTAGTCAACCATTCTCCAAACTCAAAATCAAGGTCAACATCCTTGGTCAAATCCATTAATATAGTCTTATCATTCGGTTCATTGACTTTGGTTACAACAACATTAAATATTTCTATATGATCCTTTAACGGTTCCCTTACAAGTTACTAAATACTAGATAGAGCCATTATAGGCTTCTGCCTGGATGCACAGATGCAGAACTAACTAAGGAACTTCCTTCTTGCTCCCCAAATGGAAAAATAGATTTTAGAGATAGCTTCATGAACTACAACGTAGCCACTCCTTCAAAGTAAGTTGGTAATGCTTTACATTTGATTACATCTATGGCTTGGGCCGTATCCATGAACCACTAGTATCTGGTCAAATGCTACATTGGGTCGATCTTACCCGCATAGTGCAGCGTCATAAGAAAATTAAACCTGCATGGGCATTCAGCTTCCGAAATGTTATTAGTGAATGGAGTACAAATTCTTTCCACTTCCTAGTCTTCATTAGAATAACCCTGATTATCCTTTATTATTTGTCGAACTGCGACTATTTGATCCAGAGTCTAAACTGCTGCAAGATATAGTTGTGTTCTTCTTTATGTCTATTTCTTCCTGGTTCTCGCCTTTCGCGTCGACCCCATTGAGCAACGCTTCTAGTAGCATTTCCCTGATCTTCGATGCCCTTGTCAATTATAGGACGAGTAGGAAGTGCAGTGGGGGTACGTGAAGATCCTAGAGCATACCTGTTCAATCTAAAAAACCTTGAATTCTTGTTGGTGTAGGCTCCTGATCACATATCGGTGAATTCTCCAACACCCAGTTAAGTCTTCCTAGGTTGCACCAAATCGTGCAAATGAAGTTCCCTAGAATATTACAACTCGGGTTGATGTGCCAAGGACCGATATCGACCTGGATATGACAAGGATCAGTTTCAAGCCTATCTCCTTTTATTCTTCGAGGTTGACTCTTATCGCTCTATTTTTAATGATGCAGACTCCTCTAACTCATAATATGTTGGGGTTAAATATTGAATTCTCATCTCACTTCACTATGCATTTATCATATTGACCTGGTTCCTTAAATCAATATTGTCCCTGATTTTCAAGCATAAGGCCTTATGTATTTGCTCTAGTTTCCACATCATATTCAGGAAGTCAATATATGCAACTAAATCAGTAGGCATTAAAAAATCAGCAGTAGTTGCAAGATTGTTGGCATTATCAACAGTAGCGTTTTAACATTCCTAGCGAAGGCTTGTCCCCTTTTCAACTTGGTAGTTTGTACAAGAGATAAAGTTTATTTTCTTGGCTACCATGGCAATTTCTTCAAGAGTTCAACAAATTTGAGTTGAAAACGATCATAGTTTGGATATCTCCACAATTGATTCACTATATACTTGTTAATAAGAAAATTATCAATTGAGAATCAAATTTCTCACTAAAAGCACCAAAACGTTAGTTCTAAAAGTTGAACTAACACTTACAAACATGATTTAAAGAGAACAATGAAGAAAAGTAAATGGAAAATGTGTAAAAAGTAATAAAACCATAGACAAACATTTATAGTAATTCGGCATGAAAAAACATACACCCACTTTTTAGAATCGCGCTCTTTTTCTTGATTTATTAGGATTATAGTAATTTGGATCGATGCTGATTCAGAGTGAAAAAATAACTGAAATATCTCAAGAGCCAAAAGTGTCAAATTCTTATAAGGCGACCCATTTTTGTAGGTGAGGATGAGCTCAGATCGACTAGAAGATCTATGATGGTAGTGGATTTAGTAGAGATAGCCGGTAGTGGCATTAGTGAGGCAGCCATGTATTGGAATTTGGGTTGAATCCACTATGGCTAGCATTTAGATTGATACCCTTCTGGGTTAATATCGATTTAGATTCAACCAACCACTGCTAATCTAAATCTATTTATCTCCATTCTTTGATATTTCTTCCACTTTGTCTTCTAATCTAGAGCCCTTGAGGTAGCAATTCCTTATGTTTATCCAGATACAATAACTTGAGCTTTAACGTGGTCAATATGGATTTGTAGCATGACCTTTGAAGATGATTAATCCAAACCAGTGTAGCAACTTTGATTTTCAGTAGAAGCTAGGGTGGATTAGTGTAGGCATGCCGATCCAATCATATCAATCTGGTATTAATGATCTAGGTATATCGACTTGAGTTATATGCCCTCCTAAGCTTGATTCCAAGCTTTGTGTCATTCCATTCTTCCGAGTTTGTCTAAAAAATATTTCGTAACAATTGCTGAACTTATCATCAGGGCTTCTGGATTGTCACTCTAGATCCTTTGTAGCAACATCATCGAGTTATATATGTCTGGATAGCCTGAAGGTAAAGGGCAAAAAGGTCGGGTAACAACTCCATTGAATGATGACTTGGAAAATATCTTCTTTGTTCTGAAAAGAATAGAATGTTACCCAAAGCCAAATATTAAAGAGGCGACAAAAGAATAGAAACATTTTACAAAGTTTTGTTGCTTTCATGAAACACATGGGTACAACAAAAATGAATGTTGACATTAAAAGAACTTGATTGAATACATACTCAAGAAGAACAGGATCTAGCAATTTTGCAGAAACCATAGGAGGAGAATCTAATACCTACTATGCAAGGATAAATGATTATGTCATACCAACTTGCGCCTCGCAGTGATGGGCCTAAGAAAGATGAAAGATTAATGATTAATATTGTAAGGACCGGTATTTTTAGTTGTTAAGTTAAACATTTAAAATTGGTTCTAAATGGTGATTTCGAAATTTAAATAACTTGAATTCTACGATTTTGAGTATTAGTATAATTTGAATAATAAAATAATAAATTTAATTCCAAAATAATTGAGAATGAATTGGATTTGAGATATATATGAATTGGATGATTTATTAAGATCCAATTAGATTCAGATTTGTATTATAATACGGAATATATTAATTAAATGAAGTTTGAACATACTAATTTAATTTAATTAAAACGAGCTCGCAACGTCGTTGTAATCCGTAGTTTTACGATTTGAACTTCAATTGAGCGTACAATATCCAATATAAGTCGGAAGTCTCTGAAAAAAAAATCTTCCAGATCTATTAGATTATAATTTTCTAATGAAAAAGAAAAATCAAGATTTCATCTTGTAGATTATGTGTTATGTCCAAATAAAACTTTCAAAAAAATCGCGGTATAATCGTTTATGAGCTATAACAATTTATTTAATAAAATAGAAAGATTTTTTATAAATTGGATATTAATTTAACCTGGAAGTTTAAAATGTTGAGTTTAAAATCCAAATTTGTTTATTTTGAAGCTATATAAATTCCATTGGAATATATACGATAATAATAATTTATTATTAAAAGATTCGATCGTTTTGAATCGATTTATATTTTATCAATTTAATATAACATATAGATTCATCAAATTTCAAACAACCTCATATTTTAGCGAAACTAATTTTATAAAATTTGTAATCATTAGTTATTGTAAGATTTCCAATTTTGAGTTAGTTAGAGTTATTACGTGATCGTGCGGGATATAAATGTATATTGGTTTACGTGTGAAATTAAAATAGAAGTTTTGCAAATGGTCTCGGAATTTGATGAAACCAATTCCATCATGTCTGAAATATTTAGTTATTCTAGAATATCAATCTTCATCATGAGTGGAGCTCATATGGGGTTATTTAAGCGTGAAACTAAAAATGTAAGTTTCATGTGAATGTTTTAATAATAAAATAATATTAAACCTTTCTATAAATACCCTCTTCCCCAAACCTAATTCCATCGTCCTGTAACAACCCGAAAATCTGGGCCAGTTTAAAATTTTTATTTTGGCAATTATAGCGAGTTTTGATTATTTAAAATGTATTATTTTAAATAATATCGTCGAGAAATTTATTTTGAATAGAATTCGAACGAATATATTTATATACGTCGTCGTTAGAATATATAATAATTATATATAATTATAAAAGGAATTGAAAATGGCGCGGTAGTTCGAAAATTCGATTTCTAATTTCAAATGAATATACAGAATTCAATATAAGTCAGAATTGAACGAAACAAGAAATATTTGGATCTGTATAACTATATCTTTGTAACGAAGTTAACAAACTGAGATTTCATCTTAGAAATCAAAAGATATGTCCAGTTGAAAATTCTGAATAGTCGCTATGGAATTCAGGCCCTTAAAAATGGACTGAGCGAAATTCCTTGCCGTCACACGTCCCCTGGTCAATGTAAAATCTACCGCCACCAATCATCCTTTGAAAATTCATATAAAATAAATTACTTAACGAAATCCAATGAATTCAGATTCGTTGATCCTATTTTCGAGAGAGGTTCATTCTGGTACAATATTTATGGGGTACGGTTCATTTTAGCGATGCTCAAATTTTAGGAAGCGAGCTTAGGGCTCATTTTTCTGTGTAGATCGAGGGATCCTAGTGTTGTTTAGAGCTTGTATTTTTGGGTTCAGGATAGCTGGTAGCACCTTGTGGTGAATTTTAGGGCGATCCCATGCAGTTTTGTGCTGACACTTTTTCAAAGCAGTGTCTAAAAATGGAGGAGACGCGATTTTGTATGGGGGTTTGAAGGTGATCGGTAAGTAATGGAGTAAAAGAGAATTCAAAGAGAAAAGGAATGGCGACGGTTTTAGGGTGTTTCATGGAGGAACAATGGTGGTAAAGGATGTTGAAGCTTCATTAATGGCTTTGTGTGTAGCAGGCAAAAGGAACGAGAATTCAAGAGGAAGTTGAGGGGTTGGGCGCGTGTTAGTTTGATTAAGGTAATTGAAGGCCTTAGTAACAATGGTTATCTTATTTTAATTACTCTAAATTATGTCTAAACTTGTAACCTTTGTATACCGTTCATAGATGGACAGAATTCAATGAAATACGGTTCATTGGGAACGTATGAACGAACACTACGCAATCGAGCTAATTTGGAATCATTTGGAGGAAATTGGAATTTTATGTAATTTCAAACGTTGGTTTGAAGTTATATAAGTTGACCTGAATCGTCGATCAAAACAAATTGTGAGTTAACTCTCATGCCTTAATTTTATGTTGTGATTAAATTCATATAATTACAACACATCATTGATGATATAAATTGGATGTTTGGATTTTTATTGTTTGATTATTGATTGTTGATTGACGTTATTTATATACCCGTTACTTCAAATGCATTAGATTAAACTTATCTATTTCATATGCATTATTAAAAGATATTAAGAATTGTGATGCAAAGAAATACAGGTCGGAGGTATCCAACTGGATTTCTCAAATATATGGAATATTACTTGCTTTTCATCTTATTTATACATGAACTGTTTGACCCAATTGACATTGAAATTTAATTTGAATGTTGATTGTTGAATTGAAATATTAATCAATAAATGGTATTGATTAAGTGGTTGGTAGCAGATGGCCTAAAATCCATCTTTTTAAGACGTGGATTTGCCGTCAGGCGAATTGACGAAGTTTAAGTTATAAAATTTATTTTCATAACGAAAGCAAGATTCCCAATTATATCTTTATAAGTTATATAAAAATGAAGTTTTAAAAATAAATCAATATTTATAAAATGAATTTTATAAAGTATTATAAAATGATTATATGGTACAAATTCTATGTTTAAATAAATTTTACAAGCGAATAAGCCAAAAATTAACCTACGGGTTAATAAATATGAAATAATTATTTTTGTGAAAACAATTCAGTGATATTCTTAATTAATTAGGTTATTAACTAATTTAAGAAAAAATATTAGTGGAAATCAGTTAACGAATAACTGATGTTATCAAGTTGATAAAGTCAACTATTTACATCGAAATTAATTATTAAATTAAATTATTTTCAATTAACCTAATAGAAAGATTTGACAAATAATTGTTTAAACTTAAATAATGTTTACAAAAGCTAATTGGTCTTTTATTTAACTATTTTTTAAGTAATTATCGAGTTGTTTATTATTAATAAAGATAATTCTTATTTCAATAACACTTATAAGAGATTTATTTTTCTATTTTTAGTTAATAGTGAAGTAAACAACATTTATCTTAGTAAATAATGAAGTTAATTATTATTTTAATTAATAACAGTTGAAGTGATTACTTTTTTAGTTGGAATTCAATTAAGAAATAATCAAGTTTGTAGTTGAATATGGTAAAATGTTTGTAAAGGGATTTGATAGTAAATCCAAATCATGTAAACAAGGTTTATAAAAAAAGTGATGATTTTAAATAAATGTTTATTGAATAATTAAGTTAAGTGAAACGATTCTAACTGAAAGGAGATCTCAAATGCAAAAGGACTTGGTAATTGGATTCTTGTAATAAATCCAAGATTGTAAATGATTTCTATTAAAAGAGATTTAGGTCTAATACAATGATGTTAAACAAGCATTTACTTAATATTTGAATTAAGTAAAAATTATGTATTGAAAAGAAATTTTCAAAGATAAAAAGGAAAGATGCTTAATGGTTCTGGGTTAAGAACCAGGGATATGAATTTGTTGTAATAAATCCAGGTTGGGTTTTATAATATCAAACGCAATGGATTTGTGTAAAGATTCAGTAAAAGGATTTAAAAATGAAGCCAAGTTGTAAATAAAATTATAAAAGAAATTTATGCTAAGGGCTTGTGTTTATCAAGAGTTTTACTTAATCAATGAGTCAAGTAAAAATAGTTATATTTGAAAGGAGAGCTTTCAATTCAAGAAATGGTCCATAAACCATACTTTAAATGAAATAGTTAAATGAGATTTGTTTTAATATTAGAATTAAAATCAGTTTTTGAGTTGCAAGTTTTTATCTATCTTAAGATACGAACATTGTCGAATTAAGATCTGAGAGGTAAATAAAATTACCCAACTAGAATGACATCAGGATTATCTAAGGATGATATAAGTTTGTAATGGTAAAGATGTTGGAAATAATTTATATTTCCATAAAAGAAAAATATTGCAACGTTAATTTGTAGGGCTTAGAAATTTAAATGAAATTATTGGGTCTTACTATAAACAATGTATTACTTGACATTGTTTGGCCCAAAGATGAAGTGTGGTTGTAGTTATACCATTTGATTAAGTATATAGCACTATTTTCTAAGTAATGAAAATAGTTTGGTTTTGTGAATACACCTATTACAAGAAATAAGTATGGCTATGGTTTCCAAAAAATGGGAATAGAGGTTATATGGGTTGGAAATGGAAGGGAATATTGGAAATTGAATTATCATTTCCCTTAGTGTTAACGTAAACTATAATTAGCAAGCTATGAAGTTAATTAAAACCTTTTGGTTTATATATTCAACAATGTGTCAAATGCCCTCGTTTTGACCATATTTAAGATTGGTAATTCAACTTACACCATTGGGTTACTATGTAATGATATTTAAGAAGTAAAGGGAAATAAAATGGATTTTGTGAAAATATCACTATTAGCCCAAAAAGTGGTTCTAACACCCAAATTGACTAAAATTAAAATGAAATGAGATCGAAAATAAAAAAGAGACACAGGATTTATAGTGGCTCAACGTTGAAAAACCTACATCCACTTTATAATCACTTTGCTTGATGATGTAGATGAAAATACAATGAGATATTCACTCAATTTCACTCACTTTTCATATACATTCACTCAATTATCTCGAAATATACTTTGAATGATGATTTGAATTATTTGAGAATGCTGGAATTCGGTTCTCAAAGATGTTTGAACTCTCAGAGTGCCAAAAGATCCCTACAAACGACCCTTGGGGGTCTATTTATAGATGGAAACTTCTCCAGAACTCGGTTCGGATCGGGTGCACGTGTCCTCCATTCCATGACTTTCGAGATCGGATGAGTTCTGGTGTTGCCAGCGCATCAAGTAAGTGGCCATCGTGGGTAGAAAGTGGGTGTAACTGCCCCGAATATCCAGGAGATCATGGAGTGAAGCAGCTGGAAACTTCTAGGATTGGATCGGGTCCTTCTAATGACATGGGGTTCGGATCGGAGCATCCCATCCGATCCGATCCGTTTTGAATTTTGTCTCTCCTCACTTTGTCTCACTTTGCTTTTCCTTGACTACGCCCGATCCAATCCGGCTTGATCTTTTAGCTTCGTGTTGCTTCTGTTTTTACCTCTGTAATTCCGATCTGAACCGGATGTGTAACAGAGTGTCTTTTGTTTACTTGATCTTGTGACTTCTTGACTTTGTATAGCCTAGTTTACAAAGTAAGCTAACATCTTGCCCCCTCAAAGGATGCTTCTGTTGAAGACGAAGCGTGCTTTGATGTTATCTGTACATCAATCTTTCATTTTGAATCATTGAGAAGTCGTTTCCACTGATACATAAAGATACGTTGTTTCAGAAAGTTGTGTCTCTTGATGTCTATATATATGTTGCATAGTGTGTGGATCCCTTTCTTTATTTTCAAACAATTTTTAGAACTCTTCCTGATTTTCAACGGCTCCTCCAGGTAATCTTTTTCTTCATTTTTCTTTGAATTTAATTTGCACACTGAGCCGTTGTGCTCAATTCATTCGGTTCGAACCCAATCGGAGGGACTCCCTTTGTATTAATTAATACTGGTCCAACAGGCCAGAACGTGTTCGTAAGCCGTATCCCGATCCGAGCGGGGAGAAGAAAAGACGGGGAATACGATTAGTCACTGAGAATACATATATAAACTCATTATCCATTCCCTTCTTCTTCCTTTCTTTCATTAATCTCGCTCAGCAGTTTTTACACTGAAACCCTAGCTTTCAGAAAGCTCAAAAACTCTGAAATTCTCTCGTCGATTTTCAATTTAAACATCTCGATAGGTTTAAAACTTCACTTATCTTAGTAATAAACGGTTCCAATTGAAATTTGCAGTCGATTTGAACAATTTGAGTGTGGTTATTGCTCGGCTTCGATGCCGCGACTTCCTCCTCCCTCGCCGTCGTTGTTGGTGGCTTCGCCATCACCTCGAAGCGCTGGGAGGTAGAAGATGGTTCATGTTCGGTTCCAACTAGGGCTTTGGAGATGGGATTGAGTTCAGTTGTGACTGAGGAGGAAGAGGAAGACGAAGGGCATAGGGTGTCGGTTCGGGCGTGGAGATATGGAAGACGGAGGAGAAGAAAAGGAAGAAAAGGCTCAGAAAGCCAAATCGGGTCGGGGCAAAAGTTGAAGAAGGAGACAGAGCTCAACTAACTGGATCGGGTTGGATAGTACTCTCGCAATCGGGTCGGATCGGAAAGTGAAATAAAGGCGGAGAGGAGCATGATCACTTAATTCGATCTGGACCGTTCGAGGAGCCTACTTCCGAACCGATCCGACTTTGATCCCTGGGCTTCAATGTTTGTCTGAGTCCGAGGCAGGGTCGTGCCCCCGATCCGATCCCAATGAATGCATCTGAACCGAACCGAAGATCAGTCCAACTTAATGCATAAAACTTGTTTAACTGGCCAAATCAACTCTTGGCATAATCTTCAATTTAATGGACAGTTAGGATAGTGCCTCGCGAACATAAACGAACATCAAGAACTGTTCTTAACATCATTGTGTTGCCAAGATTTTGCCTTACACTTTCGAGTGTTAACTTTACATCTTATGCACACACCGTACACACTTTAGTTCACACACGTGCACAGGGGGACACGGGCTAATTTACTCTAACTTCTGTTATTACTTCTTCGATAGTTTAGTGATCATGGCCAAAATACATTCTTCTAGACTGGCTGAAAAGAAAGAGGTCCCATAGACATCCGACAAAGTTACTCTTGACAACATATCTTCTTCCTCAGACCCTGAATGGGGTGACGAGGGATCAGATTATGAAGTGGGGGCGCATAGCAGCAGAACGTCTTCTGAGAGTGAAGTTTCTCTAGGTTATGAAGAGGAAGGAGGGGTTGGAGATACTCGAGCTCCTGATGAATTTGAATCTGCCGTCATATTGGAATCACCTCAAGATTCTGTTGAATCGACAATTGACTATTACAGGTTCCTTCGAATATGCTTGAAGTACGGGATACATAAAAAAGATACTCTGGTGCCGTCTAAAACCGACCGTCCTCATAATCCTCCGGTGGGATTTATGGCTATCACCCGATTAATGTGCATGGTTGGGGCTATCCCTCCATTTTCTCCTTTCGTCATCGATTTTCTAAGACAAATGCGGATTTCCCCCATGCAGTTGCATCCCAACTCCTATGCTTACCTGCATACCTTATATGTAGCATACCGCGAGATCTTAGGCATAGAGCTCACTTTTAATGACGTTTATTTCTTTTATAACTTCAAGCACCAGACTCGAGAAACTCCTTCTTTCTCTTACTTTGAGTCTGTCCCAAAAAGAAAGATAATTTCAGCGCCATTCAGTAGCAAGGCCGACGACTCCAAGCTGGAATGGTTTTATGTAAGGCAACAGCCGGGGTGTGCTAGGAGATGGACAAAATCGAGTAAGGCACCGATTTTCTAAACCTTGACTCTGAATGTCCACGCCACCACACTAATCTGTTTTCTTTTTGTTTGCAGTTGACAATCCAAAACAGATATCGGGTCAAGTGTTCTTTGATTGGATGCATCGGCTCCTTAATGGTGATCAAAAGTTTTTAACTATCGACGAGGTCCTCAAGGACGAATATCTTCATCACCACGGACTGTTATCCATTACCCGTAGTATAGGTCACGGGCCAGGTCCATATGTGTATATCCCTCCGGTGAATGTAATTCCAGAAATGGGCGAGAGCTCGAAAGGTCCCACCGTGACACTTAGAACTTCACCTTCTCCAAGGTTGACTCAAGATGATGAGTTGGCTAATTTACCTGAGAAGCACCGAGAGGGGTACATCACTCCTGGGGATGTGGTTTCTCCTGAGAAATCACCATCTCCTAAAGAACAGCCAACAGGCGCTTCCTAAAGAGATGCCCCTACTGTTGGTGATCCTACATTTCAAGGCTTGGGAGATCTCCCTCTTCCTGACACTATTTACACTTCCGAGGATTTTGGCACAAATCCTTTAGTTTTTACTTCTTCTGAGGAGGCTACTCCTGTTAAGGCCAAAGACTGAACAGTACCCATTCGGAAATACGGAAACCTGAACATACATGCCAACTTAGAACTGTTGCAAACTTAGAATCGCGGTCTGCATATTTATTTACCTGCTTGTATTTTAGACATGTGCCCCCACTCGGACATGTTGAAACCTAGAAGTGTATGTACTTGTCCTTCATAACATCTTACATTGACCATGGAATTTGATCATATATTGGCCATATGTATGTTTTGTTATACGTTGATCACTTGGCCATGTTTAATTACTACATTTGTGTTGCACATGTACGTGTATGCTTATTCTGGTATGCTTGGGTTTATGGGATGCTGAGGCAGTGCACACATGTACATGTACAAATGTGTATGTGTAGGCTTCTCTAAACGCTTGCACCTGAGATAAAAACTGATATGCAAAGATATTTACGTCCCCGTTGTACACATAGGTAAATATATAATTGTATGTATATGTCATCGGGTACGTATATATATAAGTCCATAGGCTATCCTGTCTTGACCGACCCTAGTCGTTATGCTGCATCTTAGCAGTGTCCATGAATTAATTATTATATTCAGTTTATGTTGAAGTTAATTTACTTGAACTATGATTTAATCCTGACTCGAGTGTTTCATGTTTTTGAAGGGAACGCTCAGGTCAGTCCCGAATGTTATAGATTTAAAGATCACAGCTTAGGATTCGAAGCTTGGCGAAGCTAGGGTTCTGAAGATGTGCACTCTAAAGTTTTCAAAAGCAGTAAATATCTTCTTGTATTCAAGTTATTTTAAAATTCCGCTGCGTATAGAGGAACCTTGCATTCAAAATTCTGATTATATGTAAAAGTTTTTATTTCGCTATTCCATATGCTGTTCTTCATTTATTCTGTGTTATTTTTCTATGTTGATTCTATTTTAAACCAGTAAGCTAAACAATGATCCGTCAATTTGGACGTTTTGAATTGGGCTAATTACCAATTTGAAGCGGTCAAAATGGCGGGACGTTACAAGTGGTATCAGAGCTTTAGTTTATTCAAAGCGTAGCTGTAACACCTGAATTTTTGAATAACCAGATTAACTAAAATTTAAGAATACTTAATTTCAAATATGGGAATTGAGGAAAACGGGTCATTCCATTGCGTCCGTCTCGGAATTCTGCTTAAGATAGAGTCCAAGTTTGCGTAAAACGGATACCGTATGAAGAAGATATGGACGAACGAAGTTTGGTTGCTAAATAGAAAAAAAAAGGATTGCACTGGCGCATTTGGGAAGTGCGACAGTACAAATTTACATTGGCGCACTTCCCAAGTGTGCCCAGGCCGAGAGAAAACCTGCACGGCTTTCTGGTTTGACCCTGGCTGGCTTGGTCGGGTTCTGGTCGAATTTCTGAGCTCTGCTGTGTCACTAGGGCTAACTTGTCACTTTCTGATTGGCTTCTCTTGAGATGGATGGCCTTGATTAACCCTAGCTTCATCGATGGCTCTAATTAGTTTGAAACCCTATATAAATAGCCCCCTAGCCCCATTCTCTTTACACCATTCTTCTCTAACCTTATGCTGCACAATTTCATTCCTATAATATGCCTCCGTTCTTATCAAACAAAATAATGGCGTCGTTACT
This sequence comes from Allium sativum, assembly GCA_030737875.1. NCBI lineage: Eukaryota > Viridiplantae > Streptophyta > Magnoliopsida > Asparagales > Amaryllidaceae > Allium > Allium sativum. The sequence continues at coordinate 398,817,844 of CM060926.1, read as the reverse complement.
CTACTGGAATCAAAACTTGGACTGATGCATCTTCTTCCAACCTGAATAGAATTAAAAGCTAAATCAAATCTCAAATCAAAGTTTAGAGCTACAACAACAATTAAAGAGGAGTAATTCAGCATTTCTGCATCAACAAAAGTTTATAATCCTTTCTTAAAACCACGAAAGGCAAGTACTGTTATTTTCCGATATAAACTTTAATTATAATTGTGACATGATTGTAAATCTGAATTTGAGGTTTTGTACGTTCTGTTCTGATATATTTTATTCTGTATCTTTTTCTTCTTTCTGTTCTGTAGCCAGGCTACCACGAGCCTGCGCCACATCTCATAAGAGATTAACGCACAAACGCTAAACTTTGGGACAAATAATGAATGACAACATAATTGGACATGGCTAATCTATGACTGATGTTGTGAACTAGATTTAGATCTATGCATATTCTGTGAATTGGAAGAAGAGGAACCATTGTATGTTAATATGTGACTTGAGACTTTGGACATAACGCATATTTTGAATTAAGATCTGTTATAATTTAAAGTTCTAGATTGTTGGGTATATTTTTATATATCGATTCATGACTTGAGATAAAAAGAGAATATGACTTAGGTGTGAAGATCTATATTAAAATTTGATAACCGTTAAATGTGAATAACACCTAAATGGGAGGTTTTTGAATATATGACATGCATTGAAATCGATGGCTATATTTGGTATAATTTATATGTGAATCTTTTGTACTAGGCAAGTTTAACCAAAATTGGGACATGTGTTATATGGTAAATTATGACCATAATCTGTGCCATGTAAATTCAATGCAAACATGGGGTATATGATCATATTGAGAATCATGACAATTATTTAGGCATGCAAACTTAGGCCAAATTTATAATTAGGCAAGTTATGTCAATGAAGCTTTAGGGAATGATTAAATCTGTTATATTGCCTAATCTGCTAGTTCTGTTATATTGCCTAAACTGCTAATTAGATTGAATTGCCTAATCTGCTAATTATGTTAAATTGCCTTAGCTGCTAGATCTGCTAAATCACCTAATCTGCAAGATCTGTTATCGGTTTAATCTGTTGAATGGCGTAATCTATGAGAATAGAAATGCTGAAATTTGAAGTATGTAGATATGTAGGCTCGATTTAAAATCGAGCAAAACTTGTTAACAGAACCTAGAATAATCTGCTGTAACTTGTACAGAAGTTAATTTGTCAAATTAGCATGATTAGTCTGATATTAGCATAGTCTGAATGAATGCGTTGGCTAAACATGAAACATGGCTAACTCGAGGTTAGAATGAGTTTGCAGCGTAATCCTGCCCGGAACCGCCCGACACATCCAGTGGCCGCAAACAATAGGTTCTAATGTGAGAAGTTAGTCATAACGTGCTTGAAACCCGAGGTTAGACTCAGTTTGCGGCAGAAACCTTCCCGTAACCAACCGGCCTAACTAGTGGCCGTAAACTGTCAATCTAATGTGAGAGGTTTGCGCGTTAATTAAGTATTAATTGATACAAATCTAAGATAAATATGATGTCTAAAACGTGTCGGGTGGATAGGGTTAAACCCAATAGGACTAATGAATTTAACTAACCCGTTTCATGAATCTGTAGGCCCAATTACAAAGTTAGACAAATCTATAAATCTGTTAAATCCGTATATCTGATCCGTTAGTCTGAAAACTTGTATGATCTGTGAACTAGTTGATCTGAACTCTGTATGTCTAAACTTGTAAACAAGTTAATCTGAAATCTGTTAGTCTAGGGACATAAGGTTAGGAGGGAAATTACTTGTGTCATCTGTTGTTTGGGACCCATATTAGTCAGTAACCCTTTCTGGTATCAAAACTTTGACCCAACAGTGGGTAGGGTCCGGGAACGCTTACTGAACTAATTATAAGCGGTTCATTCTGATAATGGCGAGGGGTGTTGATGGTGCGTTCCAACCGGGTCATGTACGTGCATGGATCCCGGTCTACCTCTGAGGATGTAAGACGCCGTGACATCTGTAAATAGATCTGTGCCAATTGGTTGTCACTTTAGGGAGTGATACACCCTACTGTGGGGTCGACACAGGGTATTTATGTATTAGGGAGCCGATCGCTTGGGGTAGGGTTTTAGGGTACACTTACTTCTGTCTGTTTCTGTTGGTACCGTCTGTTTCTGTTGGGTGGTCACACCTGTCTGTTTCTGCGTGGTACCGTCTATTCGGGTGGTAAAGGCCCATTTACTAGTGTACACCTAATTCTACATTATGTTTTCTTAGGGATTAATCTGTTTCTGTACCTTCTGTTCGGGTGGTAAAGGCCCATTATTAGCATTCTGTTTCTGTCTGCTTCTGTTCGGGTGGTAAAGGCCCATTATTAGCATTTTGTTTCTGTCTGCTTCTGTTCGGGTGGTAAAGGCCCATTATTAGCATTCTGTTTCCGTCTGTTTCTGTTCGGGTGGTAAAGGCCCATTATTAGCATTCTGTTTCTGTATGTTTCTATTGGGGTGGTAAAGGCCCATTACTAGCATTCTCTTTTGTGGAAATTATTCTGTTCCCGTTTCTGTTTTAGTTTAGACATTGGGGTGACACCTAATCCTGTTATACTAGTATTAGTGCAGAGAAATGAAGAGTAATATTATTCTATTTCTTCTGTTTAACCTAAGTACATATGTTACTCCTGTTACTGTTATCTCTTATCCAGCTTAATTTCATGTCATATTTATTATTACCTGTTCATATGCTGAAAGTCATTGGATTTGCCAGACTTTATGTCTGACCTTGCTTGTTTTCGCCCCTCCCCCCCCCCCGGTTTTCCAAGGATGGAATACTTTAGCTTGATCCGGATTTCTTCTGCTTGAAGTACTTAGAGTGCTTAAAGTATGGCTTGACTCCTTATGGCAGCTTCTGTGGGGATTATGATTTTAAAGTTTTGTACTCTGATGATTTTCTGAACAAGACTGATATTTATGTACTTGAGTTTTTGGTAAAGATGTAACCAAAATAATTTCTGTTTTCCGCTGTAATAAAGTTATAATTTCTCAAGTGTTGTTTATCTGTCTTGTAAATTTCTGTTCTGTCTACTAAAATGCTCCACCAAAGTTAAGGCATTCCCTTTGTGAGTCTCCTTAACGGATGTGCGGTGTTACAGTAGCTTATCGAGTTTAAAATATGTAGAATTAACACTAGAGAAACAGATTTTGGAAATAAAAAGATTTTAAACTAAAAAATTTGAAAGTGTCTTCTTAAAAAATATTTTGTAAGATATTATTTTTGAAAATATTAGTATTTTGAATTTGATACCGTGGAAATAAAAATTTATTTTGGGATTTAAAATTTTTAGGAATCCCTAGTCTTCGAATCCAGGTCTGTCAGAGCTTTTCTTCGATAAGATTCCCTTAGATTTGAATCTCGAAACTTTTATCAAATGGTATCAATGGAAGATATGTATGAGAGAATCGATGAATAAATTTCTGTAATTGTGTATTTAAAAAAAAATCAAAGATTACTGAAATTTATTGGCAATATGAATTCCGATGGAAATTCAAATGAAAAAGGGAAATTTGGAATCATTTCAAAAATGAAACAATGGATTTTATTTTGATGTTCGAAATAGAAATAAATGGAAATAAAATGGGAAAGAAGATATGATTGGAATATAGGTGTGTTAAATTTAATTCAGAACATGACAAGATAAATTATAATTAGTTTCGAATTAATGTATAATCGAATACAAGAGTTCGATAGTGAAGTAAAAAACTTGTTAATTAATTAACAAGAAGTGAATTGTAAATGAGAACGGTAAATGAAGCGATACATGAATAAAGATTGTGAAGAGATTTGAATCAATCAAAATTAATATGATGGACGAGTTCATATTTCGATAAAAAGAAATAATATTTACTTCTTAGAAGTAAATGACGTTTAAAAGCAAAAATTTTGCAAATGAATTTGGAAATAGAGCAAATGGAGTTAACCAGTATAGTGAGATTATTTTGAAGTTCAGACGATAATCAAATTATATTTTTCCGAAGTTTGGAAGGGATTATTGAATAAGAAATTATTCGAAGGAAATTATTCGTTGAAATCAATTATGTCGAATTTCAGGAGAGTACTATATACTTTCTGTTTTTAATTTAAAATTTAATATTTTATTAATAAATTGTTTATTCAAAATAAAGTATATATTAAAGATATTAAAGGCGTGAATTGTTAGGAATAAATTCTTAACTTTAAATCAGAAATGAATGTTTTGTTGGTGTTTAAAGTTGTGAATTTTATCTATTTTTAAGATAATAATGTGGTTCAGTTGAGGTCTGAGAGGTAAATATACCCCAACTTGATTGACTTCATTATTGACTAAGAAATGGTTAAGACTTGATAATAAGAGTTGATTAAGTAAACTAGGTAATGAGTGTCAACCATTGAGTGGAGATAACGATGTTTATTTAATATCTGTTTAATTCAAATAACGAATATAGAAATGTCTCTCCCTACGAATAAAGTGTATTTTCTATAGAAAATAAAGATTAGCGAATATATGGAAATATTTTTTTAGGGACCATGAGAGGCTAACGGGGTTTGTTAAATCAAAATGTCGAGAACTGAAGAATAAAAAGCCACACAATGAAAACGAAAGTGGCAGAATGTAAGAGAAATATATATGTAAATTGAATTTTAGAATTGCATAAGCAATGATTTGATATGAAATTATGAAATGGAGTCAAGGAATTTAGAAACTGACTAGAGATTAGTTGATTTGAATAATTTCCTAAGTGTTGATCTGATGCTGGTTTCGCCTTCGGGATCAATGCTTAGGGAGTTTTTGCTTGCTAATTTGCGGTCGAAGGATGTGGAGATGGAAAAGTAATAGTGCATAAATGAGAATTTGTTATAACAATGAAAAAGATTTCTGAAATTTTGGGGATGTAACGATTTGAATTAAGTGATGAGTTAATAATTGGAAGATTGGTGAGTAATTGGAAAATTGGGTTTATAACCAATAGAATGGTAAATATGGGTTTAAAAAGATTTCAATTGCCTGAGTTGATTAAGGGATCGAAAATGAAAATTTGAAATTTGAGTGGAAATTGAGGATATCTGATTTTGGAAGTTTTCTAAACTTTAATACAAATTATATAAGAACATAGTAAATTTGGAAATTATTGTTTGGGAAGGTAATCAATTGGAAATGATATCTTATATGAGGGGATTTATATAAGAATAAGGTCTTTAACGTATGGTTTGAAAGGAAAATTTTATGATCTATGATGAGTATGAAATGAAGTATTATATGTACATAGTATTATATGTTTTCAAAGCAAAATAAGGAAAGTACCTTCCTTCTCCTGTGGATTTTGAGCTTAATGAGATGTGCTACTAGTGGTAGTAGGTTGCTCGGACATAAAACTCGAGTTGTCTGAAAGAACACGACCGTGTAGCGTAATTCACAGGGTCGTAGATGGCCTACGGTGAACGGATGTTTCTTGGGGGAACCAAGCGTAACAATTGTGTCTACTGCGATCTACAGTCGTGATAATAGCGTAACCACAGAGCTGTGAAAGCTTATGGGTATGGATGTTACCTGAGGGAATCAGGCATAACCACTGTGTACCTGCGGTCCAAATGGCATATCTATAAGTGAAAGAGATGTAACCACTAGAGTTACTAAAGGTAGAATGGAGCCATGTGACATTGAGATATCTCAGTGATGTGAAGCCACCTGTTTGATGCAGCACTTTGTCTTCGTGACTTGATTTGTACTCATGACTGGATTTGTATTCGTGACTTGACATGTCTTTGTGACTTGATTTATCCTCATATCTTGAATTATTCATAAATCAATTTGTTTTGTGACCTTGAGATAGAGCAACCAACGCTCAGTGATCTCAATTTTTCTTTTGATTCTTAAATATCTTCCATTGATTTATCCATGATGAAATTCACAAGGAAGAGATTTCCTCTGGATACAGATGTTTTCTAGGGGTCCAGACGGAACCATTGTGTATCTGCGATTCATGAACAATCAACATATCAATATTACACTGGTACTTTTCGTATCTGTTTTAAAAGAATTTTTGAAATATTTTCACTGGGAGTTGAAGCAAAGATATTTAGTACTTGGAGATTTTAGCCATGCACCTGGCCAGAGTATTCCTAATGTTTGTAAGAATGACAATAGACTTGTCAAGCTTCGAGTTATCAAATATTTTCAAATAAATAACTTGATACTAAAATATATTTAATAAGTTAAGAAAGAGAATTTCAGAATAATAAAACAAATATTTTATGTACAGAAATATAAAAGTTTTGGATTTTGAAAATTTTCAAGCCAAAAATTTGTAACTTGAAGAGGAGATGTTATTTACAATCTTCAATGAGTATTGGGAAAGATTAGATAGATCGAATATAAGGAGATTTGGTTGAACGTGGTTTTGCAAGGAAATATGATTTCCCAAGTTAACTGGATATGATAAATAAAGAGGATTGATGACTTAAGTTTCGATATTTAAATTAGTTATGAATTTTTTTACACAAATAAGAAAATTTGAAGTAAACATTGTTATAACCCTAATGATTTTTCCTTTTCGAGGTTGAAAAGTTTAAAAGAGGGAGAATGTGACATCCCAGAAATTTGGATAGTTTGAAATGGAATGAATTAAAGATTTAACTGTTAATAATCAATTTATATTGATACTGGGGTTAGAAATTTAAAATTAAATATATGTTTTTGTGTATGAATTTGAAATGGTTGAATTAAAAATAATAATAATAATAATAATAATAATAATAATAATAATAATAATAATAACAAACGATATTAATGTTAAATAAATTAGGAATTCTATTTGTTGATATATATGGAGATTTTATTTGTTGAAATATATGGAAAATTGATTTGAATATGTGTATATCCATGTATATAAATAAATTTAATTTAACATTTCAATTTGGAAACAAACAAAGTCATTGGTGAACAAACAGAATAAAATCGGTGAATTGATATATAATATAAAATTAAAAATAACGTTGTGTGCCAGCGGCTTCAAATTACAAATAGAATAATTTTATAGGAATCAGAACGCGAAGATGAAAAAAGTCGTATAATTTTTGTCATGTTTGGAGATTGTGCTGGTGGTACGGAATTAGAGAGATTCAGGGTATTTGCGGTAGGATTTAATATTAAATTAAACTAGATATAACCTATCCGAAATATCTCTTTCCTAAGTTAAATAACACGCAGACCTATGTTGAAAATGCGCAGCTACCCTAAAGATCTATGATTTAACTTCATCCCTATCCTTTTCTTCTACTTCTTTAAATCATGACGTTTCCTCACATTTTCTTCAACCAAAAATCCAAAACCTCTTCATTTCAATTGTCCATAACCTAAATTTCTCTCTTTCCCTTCCTCTTTAATAGTTGATTGTTGCTTTTAACTAAAAACATCAAATGCTTCCTTCCTAACAAAATTAATAAATTCCCAAATCAAAGAAAATGGCTACCACCATTTCTCAAACCGATCGCAACCGGATCTGCCACCGTGACGCTTGCCATCTCCTCTCCGAGGCGCGTGCTTTAGTTCAAAACCGCTTCTAGTCTCTCTCATGTCGTCGTCAAAGCCACAATCTTCCTCGTCAACACACCGTCTTTATCCCCAGGTTGCCTACGTTGCCGTATTATAGGTGAGTTTTGAAACTCACAACTTACTTAGTTAGGGAATTTTAACGTCAATATTAAACTGAAAATCAGTGGATTCACTTGCGGTTTTGACTGCCATGGGTTGGTTTATGCGATTGATTGGCATTTTGAAATTTACTTGGATCAGTGTAGCCGAAATCATTATCCAGAAATAATTAATAAGCGTGCTAAGTCAATCTCCAAATGTTTGAAACATAAGAACTTTACAATGGGTAAATGGACTAACTTGGATGAGGAAGAATAAATTATTTTATTGTAGCATTTAAAGCGCTCATGCTAAAAAGGAAAAAAGGGAACCTCTGATATTTTCATTTAGGTCATCATTATATCACATATGCAATATAACTATTATGAACACTAAACATATAACATAGATTGAGTCAATATAATATACAGGCACTGCATCCGTTCTTGGCATATTTAGGTCGGTTAATAACATTCTCAAATACTAGAGAGATAACAAAATGGCCATAGACACCAAACCAGTATAAGAAATTGAATAGCAATAGCGACCATGGTAACTGAAAATGAAGTATTTGTGGAAACAACTAAGTATGAAGTGTATTTTGAATAAAGGAGTATGTTTTTGCTAGCCTTGATTAGCCATGGTTGCTATTGGAACCATTTCACGGTATGCACAACTAATTTCATATAGATGAACATGCAAGCATTTTTATGTTAAACTATTATGATGTGACTCTTTTATATGACATGAGGAATATAATGGAAAGAGTAGGAAAATGCTAGTACTTAAATTATTAATTATAAATTAAGTGGATCAAAGATGGTTGTAATCATCTGTGACAACTAAGTGTATAATGCTTATACACCGAAATGGTTTCTTTCAATTCATAACTATAAAATAATAAAAATAAAAATGATGATCATTGAAGCGATCGCATGGTGATCATTAAATATACGCGATATCCGGCGCTCCTCATCGGCGCTCCGCGTGTTTCGGAGGCTGGGACGGTTACGGATCGCATGTCATTAAATAAGTGTTGAATAATAGTAACATTGTGATATTGATACGCCACTAGAAAAAAAACTACATATGTGATCAGAATTTGAATGTTAACCATTAAATGATCGTCATATGTGATACTATTATTGCTCAAAAACGAAACGCACGTTGTCAAAAATGTGATGTAGTTTAATTCATTCAATGATCAAAATCTAAAGTTTTATTTGGTGCTAAGTTAAATTTCCTGATTATTTCTGTAGTGCAGGAAATAATAGTAACATTGTTGTGGATATTTAACGGCCTATGAATTAAATGTGAACATCATATGTGATACTGTAATTATAAGTGCTAAGTGTATTCGGTGGTACCTCATGTAAGCTGTAAATGCTTATGGCCATCATATAAAAATTTGATTTGTTTGACTAATGAAATACCGTATGGATTGGCACACGCTATATAGATTCCACAACTTCTGATATACTTCAGTCTGCTGTGACCAAATGATATGTACCTCATTCCTATGCCAGGGTTACTATTGAACTTCACTTAGGTGTTATTTTGCTTAACTGACTGTCGATATATGCACATTTCACTGCAAATCATGATGTAATCCTTATACACAACACAGTCCACTGTTTCGGCGTGGAGTATCCACTTTTTGGACCAAATACTACTGCAGGCTATTGAACTAAAATTTCTTATAACTTAGATCACGCACGGTTCACTTTTCCACTCTAATTGGCGACCTGTTTGCTCATATTCTTAGTAATGCTCTATTTTCGAAGAACACAAGATAAATAGTAACATTCTTTTAGTTGGCTAGTGATAGGTTTAGTATTACCTTCTGTTTGGTATGATCTTCAAAGGTCAGTAATATATGTGCACTTATGTAACATGTTTTTGAATTTAATGTATGATCTGAACAGTGCCCATTCGGAAATACGGAAATCTGAACATATATGCCAACTTAGGACTGTTGCAAACTTAGAACTGCAGTCTGCATATTTATTTACCTGCATGTACTGTAGCAATGTGCCCAACTCGGACATGTTGAAATCTGGAAGTGTATGTACTTCTCCTCCACAACATATTGCACTGACCATGGAATTTGATCATATATTGGCCACATGTTTGTATTGTAATACGTTGATCACTTGGCCATGTTTAATTGCTACATTTATGTTACACATGTGCCTGTATGCTTATTCTGGTGTGCTTGGGTTTATGGGATGCTGATGCAGCGCACACGTTTACCTATACGCGTAAGTATGTGCAGGCTCCCATAAACGCTTGCACCTGAGATAAAAACTGATATGCATAGATATTTACTTCCCCGTTGTACACATAGGTGTATATATAAAAAATTGTATATATATGTCATCGGGTATATGTTATATATATATATATATATATATATTGTTGGCACACTTTTTGGTAAAAGCTGTCACATTGAATATCTGGATAGCATCGCGCTCGGATATGGAGAACAACATCAGAAGATAGGCAGCGATTTGGTCAAAGGCGCATCACGAACAAAGAAAGGCCCGAAACTCCTATCAGACGTCCTTTTTTGGACCCGAAAACAACATTTACGGATCCAAGTTCAATAACTCTTGTAGATCTCTGAATTAGCTTCAGTTTAAGCTTTGGTTTGGCTCAATCGGACTTACGGTTTGTAAGTTACGCCTATTTACGTGAATGGGTGTAATCTGGCAATTTCCTGGATAAAGCGACGAAGCGTCACACGATTGGAGTACGACTCGTGCTTCCTCTCTGGCTCGTGGTGCACCCTCGGTTTGCCCTTCATCAGATCCCCTCAGGATCGTGGCACACCCTCAGACCATGACCCGTTCGTGGCACACCTCCTGATCATGACCCGCTCGCGACACACCAGCTTCACCATACAGCTCACGATCAGACCTCGGTTCGTGGAGCCCATATCACGATCTGATACCATGACCACAAATCGACCCCTACACCTGCTGATACACGCACTAGTTTGACCTGTTCTCATGCCACATCTTGCTCCTACTTTTCCGGATCGGGTACCACGTACCCCATCACGAACCGGTCTTCCCAGAAGCTCTCCTACAGCTATAAATACACCTCTACATGGAATTTGAAGTGGATTATTTTTTACTTTTTGGCTGAGACTTTCTCCTACATCTAGAAAGCCTCTGCCATTACCGATTGCAAGGACTTTACACCTTTCTACACATAAATTCTCCTCCTGTAATCTCAATTAACACACGGATTGTGTGTCTGCATATAACTAATTCTTGTAATCTGTCAGTATAACAATAAGTTAATAAAGTAGACGTAGGCTACATCTACAGCCGAACCACTATAAAAACTTCGTGTGTCTCCTCTTATTTATCATTTTCTGCATTCTGTGATCTGTGATCTGCATTTGGGTGTTAGGCCCAGATTTTGGTCTAACATTTTGGCGTGCCAGGAGGGGGGGGCACACGACAACTTCAACTTCTGCTTGGATTTTTTGGCTATTGGATAAATATAAAACAAAAGGAAGAAGAAGACTGGAACTTCTGCTCATGCCGATGATGCTGATGTTGAAGACACAAGGAACATGGAAAGGCAAGAAGCTTCCTCTCATGGAGGTCCTTTTGCATACTTGACCAGAGACGAGATGGACGAAGTTCTCACTAAACTGAGAGATCAGATGGCACAACAAGATGATCTCCTCCAGAAACAACAGGAAATGATCAACCAATTCTTCGCTCAGATGGATGGAAGGCCGAGCAACGCTCAAGTGATTGGAAATGAAGCCACAAAAGCGGCTCGGGCATCACATGGACTCGGGGACAACCCCCTCCCTATTGGAAATGCACTGCTATCTAATTCAGCTCCAGATCAGATGAACACCGGATTGTGAGCTTCTGCTCCTCAACAACATCAACCATCTCGTGATACACCTCTGAACCGCGACCCGGATCGTGGCGTACCACTAGGCTCACGAGTCGATCCCAACAACTTGCTCCTGCCTGCTCAACATCAACCGGTTCGTGACCTACTTCCAGGACCCGATCGGATCGCACCTCATGGACCACGAACCGGCCACCATGATACACTCCACCTCGATCCGCGAGCCGCGAACTGCGAGCCCCATCCTCCACGAACCAGACCCCACGATCCGCCCTCGGTAGCTCACCAACAACTTCCATCCTCTCTTGCGTTCATTGCTGGGGGCACCAGCTCTGGTCTTGGAAATTTACAGCAACTTTTTGAAGGCGATCGGCTCGCAAATATGATTCAACGCGTCTCAAGAGGTCGCACTTATCAGAACGATGTGGATGACGTCAATCACAACCCATTCACACAAGAAATCAGAAATTCTCGCAATCCCCTGGATTTCAAACTTCCACAAATGGAGCCCTACAATGGCTGGACAGATCCTACTGTGCACTTGATGCGCTACAAAAGGCATATGGAAGTTCAATCGGCATCGGAAAACGTCATGGATAAATGTTTTCCCCTCTTTCTAACTGATATAGCACCCATGTGGATTCGACAGCTAGAAGCGGAATCGATCGGCAGTTGGAACATGTTGGTCGCACGCTTCCTTGAACAATTTCGGGTCCACATCGCACGACCCAAGAATGTCACGTCCCTCACCACAACCAAGCAGAGGCCCAGAGAAACTCTGCGTTCATTCCTGGAAAGATTCAACATTGCAGCAGCATCAGTTGATCTCTCTGAACCATCGATGGTACTGATGGCAGCAGTATCTGGCGTTCTAGATAACTCGGAGTTTAAAAAATCCTTGTATCGAAATCCACCACGAAATCTCGGCGAATTCTATCTTGACGCAGATAGATTTCTGCAGGAAGAAGATGCAACTTCTGAGAAGAAAACCCTCGAAGTCAACATGCTCAAAGATGGAGAACCACTGATCCTGGAAAAGGCAAAGGAGCAGCCAATGCAAAGAATGATCGTAATGCTCCACCCCGGAGAGGGTCCAGATACGACAAATACACTAAACTGAATGACACCTTGAGCAATATCTACGTAGATACAGAGGGTGATGCCTCATATCCAAGGCCTCCCAAGAGGGAACCAACACTATCACAATGCAATTCTGGCAGATACTACATATTTCATGACATGGATGGTCATAACACTGATGACTGCAGACATTTGCAAGACCTTATCGAGGATCGGGTCAGGCGAGGAGAACTACCCGAGTACGTCATTCAACAAACAACTCCTGCATCTGCCCCTGCGCTGCCACCACCAACTCCCTGGAGAGGGAATGATCTTGGATCGAGCAATCGCGGGATTATTATCAACTGATCCCACTTAGCGGATCCCTTCAGTTTGCCGGACTCCGGTTCGTAGTTCATGTCTTTAGGTTTTTAGGCGACTTCTCGCCCCTCTTTGTTTTCAACGCATGTAATAAGCGCAACAACATCGGCCCACACGCACGGAACCGACCTATAGTCTCTAGTCGTGTTCGGGGTTAGAATAACTGCTGCTTAGCTTTCATGAATCAATAATGACCACTCTTGAGCTTCGGCTCCTATCTGGATCCGTCCAGCAGAAACATTGAGCTCCGGCTCCTAACTGGATCCGTCCAGTATAAACATTGAGCTCCGACTCCCATTTGGATCTGTCCAGTACAAATATGAGCTCCGGCTCCCAACTGGATCCGTCCAGCATAAAAAAATTCTCATGTGCTTTTCCTTAGTCATCTTACCCCGGTAAGGCCGCCTTGGAACTTCATGTGCTTTTCCTTGGTCGTCTTACCCCGATAAGGACGTCCTGAAACTTTCATGGCATCTCCTTGGTCATCTTACTCCGGTAAGGCCGTCTTGGAACCCCTCTAACATCTCCTTGGATGGTTTACTCCGGTAAGGCCATCTAGGAAATATTCTTGCATTATTTGTTTTATCTTCTTGCAGGTACATGCTCCTGGTCTTCTTAGATTTCTCTGGCCTTAATACGATCCCGTGTGATCGTCGGTTTTCTGGCCTTAATACGATCCGGCGTGATCGTCGCATTCTGGGTTTGGATTTCTCAGATTATCCAGAACACATCTTCCTTCAACCAGCAAGATATGTTCTGGGGGGCAAACATGTTGACACACTTTTTGGTAAAAGCTATCACACTGAATATCTGGATAGCATCGCGCTCGGATTTGGAGAAAAACATTATAAGACAGGCAGCGATTAGGTCAAAGTCGCATCACGAACAAAGAAAGGCTCGAAACTCCTATTAGACGACATTTTTTGGGCATGAAAACAACAAGCACAGAGCTGAGCTTTGAACTCTTGTAGATCTCTGAATTAGCTTCAGTTTGAGCTTTGGTTTGGCTCAATCGGACTTATGATTTGAAAGTTATGCCCGTTTACGTGAATGGGTGTAATCTGGCAATTTCATGGATAAAGCGACTAAGTGTCACATGATCGGAGTACGGCTCGTGCGTCCTCTCTAGCTCGTGGTGCACCCTAAGTTCTCCCTTCATCGGATCACGCCCCTTGTAACATCCGACCTCTGCCAGGGTAACTCTTGCAAGCACACTAGCTTTGGAGGGGCGTTAAACAAGGTAAACATGCATGCTGATATCACAAGACAGAACATATATATAAGTAAAACAGAGTAAATAAAGCAGCGGATCAAACTAGCATTTCAAAACCATAGTCATGTTACAACAAAGTACTTGATCATTATTTTCCAACAAACAAAGTCTAGAGAAAAGCATAAACTGAAAAACTGAAATACATAAAGTACTATCCCCAAAGTGAAGTGATAAACCATAGCTAGCTCAATGTCCAAAACCGTACATGAGCAAATCCAGTAAGCAAGCTGTAAAGATCCAAGCTAAGCTCCAATGTTCCCACCCTGAGGACCTGAGGGGGGGGGGGGGAAACGGAAGAAAAGAGGCGAAAGAAAACAGGTCAGTCAAAAAGACTGGTAAGCCCTAACTACTATCTGTCCATGAACTAGTAAAGTTAACTGGCATGAGAAGCTGAGATGAACATAAGGATAACAACATACTGGCATGGTGATAAACTAACAAGATAGATAAGGGTGTCATCGCATAATCAAGGTTAAGTTTTGCACCACGGGTGTACTAGCATTCTAACATGTCAAGTAAAAACAAGAATTGATCCGTTGGCCCAAGCTTGGCCCAACATCATGAGATGACCTAAATCAAGGTCCAACTACACGGTCTAGTTGATCGGCTCCCTATAAGCCTAACTCGTCAAGTGTCGGTGTCATACGGCCCAAACATGCAATGTAGTTAAACTGCGCTAGGTCCACCCTAGGGTGTATCAAGTCCTAGGGTGTCAACCTCGGACACCAATAAGGTATGCACAGTCTAGATCTACTGGTACCCGTGCCTGATTCTCCAACTCCGGACTATGTGCACGACCATAGTCCGCCTGGACCTACACCGGCGTACCTACACAGCCGTCGTTTTGGTCGCTTACATGTCAGCCCAGTAATCGTGCCCCACCCTAGCCTAGTCCTAGGGTCTTATGATACTATCAAGAGGGTTACTGCTGAAAAGGACCACGCAACTAGGGTTTCCTTAACGGGTTAAATGTGGTTAACCCGATCCAAACGTGGATTAAATTGGTTAAGTGTACCCAAAGTTCATGACTTAACCTCGATTAACCCATCCAGCCCAAATTGATTAAGTATTAAGTGGACCATGACTTAACCCTAATCCGGAGGCATTAATTAACTTAATGTGCTTTAACCTCTCACATTAGACTTTGTTGTGGTTACTAGTTAAGCCGGGCGGGTCCGGGTAGCTTTACACCACAACTTGGTCTAACCTCGGGTTCGAGCAAAACATGACCAACTTCTCACATTGGGTCCTATTGTTTGTAGCCACTAGTTAAGCCGGGCGGGTCCGGGTAGATTTATGCTACAAACTCAACCCAACCTCGAGTTGGCCACACTCATATTTTCTAAGTGTCATGTCCATTATGTTTCCAAAACATAATTACAAGCTAACATATCACGTTATGTTATAAAAACCATGTTTATGTCATAATGTTACCCAACCCCAACGTAATCCCATCGTTTACATAGTCGCCACAACGCATAGAGGATAAAATAGGGAACTTGGCATAATCATGACAAAAAGGTGTTGAAGCCACAAGTTTAACATGGTGGCATATGAAATGTACATATGTTCATATACTTGCATATTGCATCATTAGGCTTCAAAAACATGCATAAAACCAAACTTAGCATATGAGTGATACATGGTGATAAATGACATGTAGAAGTTGCTAGAAGTTCGCATTTAGCCTCACATGCAAGTTATCATAAGGGATATGATAACTTTCATGTTGCCAAAATGCAACCTTTAATATAAAGCTTGGAGCTTTATGCTCACAACCTCAAGTTTAACTTGCATAACATGATAACATGTGTGTAAAGATCAACCCAAACTTGCATAACATAGCAACATGTGTCATACATCATGATTAAACCAACTTGCATAACATAATGATCAACCAAACTTGCATATCATAATGATTAACCCAAACTGGCATCATTCATTTAACTTTAGAGTTCAATAAAAAGAAAGTAGAAAAGGGCTTACAATGCTATGAAGACACAAATGAATATTTATTATAAAGATTGAGACGAAGCCCTTATGCAATCACCAAAAAGACCCAAATATGAATGCTCCAATGAAAAACCCTTGATCCAAATCAATAAAAACCCTTGCTCTGAAATAGAAATGTTGCAACTTGACTTGAATGCAAACTAAGAACACTCATACAAGCTTGAAAACACTTGTATGAACTCACAATCTCTCATAGAAATAAACTTAGGAATTTTAGCATGAGAGTGGAGGCCACGAGAGGAACAAATTTGACATAGTTTAGTTGTAGGATTGAATAATGGTGATTTAGGCTAGGTTTAGGGGTCTTTTTATAGAAGATTAGGATAGTATTAGCCATAGGATTAACCCTAGATTCAATCAGAGCCATCAAATCCCATCACTAGCCAACAAAACAGGTCAAAACAGCCAGAATGGTGCACCAGGTTGCCTGGGTCCGACCAGGCAGGTCGACCCCCAGGTCGACCCTGGGGTCGACTCCCCAGTCGACCTGCCCCCCCCCCCCCCAGGTCGACTCCCAGGTCGACCTGGTCTGGACGGGATTTTTCCCGCCTACCCCGAATTTTCGGAAATTTGAATCTGTTTTGAAATTTGAATTTTTCATGAAACTTTGCGAGCCATATATCGGTCATACGGACTCCGATTTTCGAAAACTCGGACTCTATTTCGCGTATTTTTCCGAGACAAACGCAATGGAACAGCCCGTTTCCCTTGATTAAGATTTTACAGTTTAATTCTGCCTTGATTTATGTTATAACATGTTATTCAAAAATACGAGTTGTTACATTCTCCCCTCCTTAAAGGATTTCGTCCCCGAAATCTCCAAGTTAGGAAGAACGTATCCTACCATCCATCATCCATCTACTCAAAACATCATCCACGTGCAATCATTGTCCTTAAAGGATTCTAAATGCTGTATGATCATATGCAAAGGTGTGTGTATATGTACTTATCTAATGCAAAAATCAGGCGGTTACTGATATAGTAAACCCCCTTATTGCAAAGTATGTTAGTGAAATGAGTCCATATGTATGAAAATTCCTAACGTAACTCATAGTCTCTACATGAGTGCACATAACATTCATCCATATGCAACATCCACGTGATAGCATAACAAGTTTCGTCCAAGAATAAGTATAAGCACTCATGCATATGCAACATGAAAGTGTGTGAGCCGATCTTAGTGCCTAATGTGTGTCATGCATCCACGAGTATCCACGTGCAAACACTTGCAACCACTTGCAACCATCAAGCATAACATGTTTCAAATACATGTTTCAACCAAATGGTTTCTACCTAAGGTACTCATGACAAGTTTAACGAGATAATAAGATAAACAAGATAAACATAGATAGCAACAGAAAGATGTATTAATTAGGAAAAGAGATCGAGAATGTACCCTCAAAAAGAAATGGATAAAGCCCACGCATCTTCTCCTCGGTTTCCCAAGTTGCATCTTCGTCGGCTTCACCCCACTGAACTTTCACCAATTTGACTTCTTGATTCCTTAGTTTCTTGATCTCTGTTCCCAAGATACGAATCGGAGCCTTTCTCAAGGTTGCTTCTTTCTCTACTTCAATGTCTTCAAGATTGCTTGGTTCAACCACCTCAGCGGACTCATGTAGGCACTTTCGGAGATGCGAGACATGAAAGACATTATGCACTCCGGCTAGCTTCTTGGGCAATTCCACCTTATAGGACATCTTTCCAATACTCTCTATGATAGGGAAGGGTCCCACGAACCTTGGTGCCAGCTTCCCAACTGCTCCAAAACGTACCACATTACGCAAAGGAGAAACCTTCACGAAAACCATGTCTCCCACTTCGAATTCCAAATCTGCCTTTCGCTTGTCGGCATAGGATTTCTGTCTATCTTGGGCCGCTTTCATCCTTCTTCTCACTAATTCAACTTTCTCGGATGTGTCCCGTATCATATAGGGCCCAAGTATAAGCCTATCTGTTGTCTCCCACCAACAAGATGGTGACCTACACGGCCTCACATACAAAGCTTCAAATGGTGCCATCCCTATGCTGGCTTGATAGCTATTATTATAAGCGAACTCTACAAGAGGAAGGTGGTCTTCCCAAGTACCACCGAAGTCGAGAACACAAAGCCTCAAGAGATCTTCTAGCACTCTATTCACCCTTTCGGTTTGGCCATCCGTCTGGGGGTGATAGGTTGTACTCAAATTCAATCGCGTACCCATCGCATCTTGCAAACTGTTCCAGAACTGGCTAGTGAAAATCGGGTCACGGTCGCTAACTATGCTAGAAGGAACTCCGTGCAACCGCACTACCTCTCAAAGATAAATAGATGCTAGCCATGATGCAGTCCTCTTGCTCTTTACTGGAATAAAGTGAGCACTCTTCGTAATTCTGTCAACTATGACCCATATGCTCGTATTCCCTTTCCTTGATATAGCAATCCATCCACGAAATCCATAGAAATACTCTCCCACTTCCATTGCGGGACCTCCAATGGATGTAATAGCCCACCTGGTTTCTTTGACTCGGCTTTCACTTGTTGGCATACCATGAACCTTGAAACATACTCTGCCACATCCTTCTTCATTCCATCCCAAAAGAAAATGCGCTTCATATCCCTATACATCTTGTCCCCTCCAGGATGTATAGTCATCTTTGAGTGATGCGCTTCTTCAAGAACTCTATGGACTAAATCTCCCACTCGAGGAACACATAATCTCCCATCATGCCTTAGCCAACCCTTATCATCAATAGTATATCTAGCAAGGTGACTAGACGTCTCACCACGAATCAACCTGTCCATGACCTCGACTGTCTATGGATCTTCCTTCTGCGAAGCCCCAACTTGATCAAGAAGTGTGGGTCTAAGCTCAAGGGATGCTAATGAACCCGTCATCGACTCAACAGCCGTCGTGAAATCAAAGGTTGCCAAGAATTCTAAGTTCTTCATCTCAATGAACAAGGGGCTCAAAGTCAATCTCCTTCTGCTTAGTGCATCCGCCACAACATTACCCTTGCCAGGGGTATAAGCTATCTCGAAGTCATAAGATGCCAAGAACTCCATCCACCTTTGCTTCCTTAGATTCAGATATTTCTGCGAGAAGAGGTATTTGAGTGACTTGTGATCAGTATACAACTCAAACCTTTCGCCTAGAAGATAGTGGCGCCAGGATTTGACTGCAAAGACGATCGCTGCTAACTCCAAATCATGAGTGGGATAGTTCTTCTCATGAACTTTAAGTTGCCTACCCCCATAACATATCACTCTTCCCTCTTGCATTAGAACATCCCCCAACCCCGTACCACATGCATCGGTATACACGGTAAACATCTTACCACTATCGGGTAATGCCAAAACTGGGGCTGAGGTAAGGGCTCTTTTGAGCTTTTGAAAAGCAAGCTCACACTCCAAGTCCTATGCGAAGACTAAGTTCTTCTTCGTCAACTTAGTAAGAGGGGCCGAAATCTTAGCGAAGTCCTTGATGAACTTCCTATAGTAACCCGCTAGACCGAGAAAGCTTCTTACTTCAGTTGCATTCTTAGGAGTCTTCCAAACTTGAACCACAACCACTTTCGCGGGATCCACCGCTATGCCTTGCTTAGAAACTATATGTCCAAGAAACCGAACTTCGCTTCTCCAGAAATGACATTTGGAGAACTTGGCTTTCAACTGATGCGCTCTAAGCGTATCCATTACTTCCTTGAGATGTCTGGCATGTTCTTCCCCGCCCTTTGAGAAGATCAGAATATCATCCACGAAGACAACAACAAACTTGTTAAGGAACTCCCTGAACACCCTACTCATCAAGTCTACGAAGTAGGCGGGTGCGTTAGTCAATCCGAACGGCATGACAAGCCATTCAAAGAATCCATCTGGAGTCCTAAACGCAGTTTTATCAATGCTATCCTCAGCTACTCTAAGCTGATGGAATCCGGTGGCTAGATCAAGCTGAGAGAAAACAGAAGCACCAACCAGCTGATCAAAGAGATCATCAATCCTCGGTAAAGGGTGCCTATTCTTCTTTGTTAGCTTGTTCAACTCTCGATAATCAACACATAGACGAAGCGAACCATCCGCCTTAGTAGCGAATACCACCGGAGCACCCCATTCTGAAATGCTTCGCCTAATAAAATTCTTCTCAAGCAGCTCCTTGATTTACTTACTGAGCTCTCTTCTTTCTCGTGGGGCCATGTGCCTAACGGGCAATGATACTGGCTTGGCATTATCGACTAGATAAATGCGGAAATCTATCTCTCGTTTAGGGGGTAACCCCTTAACTTCTTCAAAGACATCAGGATAGTCTCGGACCACCCTTACAGATCGCAGATCATCGATGGACGAGTCGAGAGATTCAAGATAACATAACATGACAGGACATCTAGCGTTACAAGAAATTTCTAGGGTATTACCGAGGCGAGTCATGAGCCTCACCACCCTATGTTCACAATCGAGAATGGCTCCATAACTAGACAACCAATCCATGCCCAAGATCAACCCATATCCCGTGAACCCGAGAACATAAGCATTACATGTGAATTCTATAGTCAAGATAGAAATCTTCAAATCCACACAAATCATCGATAGATGGGCGGAACCCCCAATTGGATTTGAAACACAAACGGGATCCTCAACTAAGCTAGTACTTAGGTGCAAACTTTCAATAATGTCAGAAGAGATAAAACTATGCGATGCACCAGAATCAAATAAGGTGCGAACAGGATAATCAGAAATATAAACAAGACTTTCTACAGAAATACTACCTCGATCCTGAACTGGAGCGGCGTTGAGAGCATGCACTTGCCCTCCAGAAGGTCCTGCACGCTGATTCTGCCCTTGCTTCTTGGGGCAATCCTTGCTAAAGTGTCCGGTCTCTCCACAATGAAAGCATTCGCCCGTCTTCCTCTTCTTCTTTCTACATTCTTTAGCTATGTGCCCAACAATCCCACAATAGTTGCATTTTCTTGGATCCTTTGCCTTGGCCTTGTTGCCCTTGTTGTTCTTGTTGTTTTTGTTGTTCTGATTGCTCTGATTTCCTCCCCACTTGGAGTCTGTCTTCTTGGCTTGAGTCTCATTAGCCTTGACTTCCTTCTTAGTATTCTTATCGTCTCCTTGAAGCAATGCCATGTCTACTAGACCTTCGAAAGTGGCCCCCATAGGTATATGAGATAGGGCTAAACCTTGTAGTGGCTCATTCAACCCTCGTGCAAAGTGTAAAGCCTTCTTCTGGGGAGTATTAATCATATCCAAACCGAATCGGGCGAGCTTGTTAAACTCATTCACGTATCCCTCACTGTCATGTCCCCTTGCTTCAAAGATATAAACTTCTCCAATTGCAAATTCGCCTCAGCTGACGATAGAAACTTAAGCCCAAATCTTGTCCTGAAGTCGGCCCAAGTTTCTATAGGCCTTGTAGCATTGGTGACCTCCCACCAATAAGCAGCTTCTTCTTTTAATAACCATGCTGCCAATAAACCCTTCTATGATCTTGTACATCAAAGATGGCGAAGAGATCTTCAGTTTCTTTCAACCAATTTCTTGCCTCCACAAAAGTCTCCGTCCCAATAAAGTTCTTGCCACCCATCACCTTAAAGTCTTTGCAAATCTTAGCGAAATCTGCTTGCGGATTCTGAGGAGGAGGAGGAGGAACCTCAGTTATATTGGGGGTATTTGCTGGGCCCACATTGTTGGCCCTAGCTTCCAAGTACCTCCGGAACCATCCGGGAATGATCACTCCCTCGGGAAGGTTAAGATCGGCCATACTGAAAAAGGAAAAAGATAGATTCAGAACGAAGAAACGAAGGATACTGTTATGGCTTTTGGGGAATAGCCTTTTTAAAATAACTAGACTTTTCTTGGAAAATACTTAATTGGTTATGAAAATGGTTTTTCAAAAGGTAAGTTTCAAAAACACTTTTGCTCAAATCTTGTAAACCTTATACTCTGATACCAAATGTAACACCCCACCTCCGCCAGGGTAACTCTTGCAAGCACACTAGCTTTGGAGGGGCGTTAAACAAGGTAAACATGCATGCAGATATCACAAGACAGAACATATATATAAGTAAAACAGAGTAAATAAAGCAGCGGATCAAACTAGCATTTCAAAACCATAGTCATGTTACAACAAAGTACTTGATCATTATTTTCCAACAAACAAAATCTAGAGAAAAGCATAAACTGAAAAACTGAAATACATAAGGTACTATCCCCAAAGTGAAGTGATAAACCATAGCTAGCTCAATGTCCAAAACCGTACATGAGCAAATCCAGTAAGCAAGCTGTAAAGATCCAAGCTAAGCTCCAATGTTCCCACCCTGAGGACCTGGGGGGGGGGGGGAACGGAAGAAAAGAGGCAAAAGAAAACAGGTCAGTCAAAAAGACTGGTAAGCCCTAACTACTATCTGTCCATGAACTAGTAAAGTTAACTGGCATGAGAAGCTGAGATGAACATAAGGATAACAACATACTGGCATGGTGATTAACTAACAAGATAGATAAGGGTGTCATCGCATAATCAAGGTTAAGTTTTGCACCACGGGTGTACTAGCATTCTAACATGTCAAGTAAAAACAAGAATTGATCCGTTGGCCCAAGCTTGGCCCAACATCATGAGATGACCTAAATCAAGGTCCAACTACACGGTCTAGTTGATCGGCTCCCTATAAGCCTAACTCGTCAAGTGTCGGTGTCATACGGCCCAAACATGCAATGTAGTTAAACTGCGCTAGGTCCACACTAGGGTGTATCAAGTCCTAGGGTGTCAACCTCAGACACCAATCAAGTATGCACAGTCTAGATCTACTGGTACCCGTGCCTGATTCTCCAACTCCGGACTATGTGCACGACCATAGTCCGCCTGGACCTACACCGGCGTACCTACCCAGCCGTCGTTTTGGTCGCTTACATGTCAGCCCAATAATCGTGCCCCACCCTAGCCTAGTCCTAGGGTCTTATGATACTATCAAGAGGGTTACTGCTGAAAAGGACCACGCAACTAGGGTTTCCTTAACGGGTTAAATGTGGTTAACTCGTTCCAAACGTGGATTAAATTGGTTAAGTGTACCCAAAGTTCATGACTTAACCTCGATTAACCCATCCAGCCCAAATTGATTAAGTATTAAGTGGACCATGACTTAACCCTAATCAGGAGGCATTAATTAACTTAATGTGCTTTAACCTCTCACATTAGACTTTGTTGTGGTTACTAGTTAAGCCGGGCGGGTCCGGGTAGCTTTACACCACAACTTGGTCTAACCTCGGGTTCGAGCACAACATGACCAACTTCTCACATTGGGTCCTATTGTTTGTAGCCACTAGTTAAGCCAGGAAGGTCCGGGTAGATTTATGCTACAAACTCAATCCAACCTCGAGTTGGCCACACTTATATTTTCTAAGTGTCATGTCCATTATGTTTCCAAAACATAATTACAAGCTAACATATCACGTTATGTTATAAAAACCATGTTTATGTCATAATGTTACCCAACCCCAACGTAATCCCATCGTTTACATAGTCGCAACAACGCATAGAGGATAAAATAGGGAACTTGGCATAATCATGACAAAAAGGTGTTGAAGCCACAAGTTTAACATGGTGGCATATGAAATGTACATATGTTCATATACTTGCATATTGCATCATTAGGCTTCAAAAACATGCATAAAACCAAACTTAGCATATGAGTGATACATGGTGATAAATGACATGTAGAAGTTGCTAGAAGTTCGCATTTAGCCTCACATGCAAGTTATCATAAGGGATATGATAACTTTCATGTTGCCAAAATGCAACCTTTTATATAAAGCTTGGAGCTTTATGCTCACAACCTCAAGTTTAACTTGCATAACATGATAACATGTGTGTAAAGATCAACCCAAACTTGCATAACATAGCAACATGTGTCATACATCATGATTAAACCAACTTGCATAACATAATGATCAACCAAACTTGCATATCATAATGATTAACCCAAACTTGCATCATTCATTTAACTTTAGAGTTCAATAAAAAGAAAGTAGAAAAGGGTTTACAATGCTATGAAGACACAAATGAATATTTATTATAAAGATTGAGACGAAGCCCTTATGCAATCACCAAAAAGACCCAAATATGAATGCTCCAATGAAAAACCCTTGAGCCAAATCAATAAAAACCCTTGCTTTGAAATAGAAATGTTGCAACTTGACTTGAATGCAAACTAAGAATACTCATACAAGCTTGAAAACACTTGTATGAACTCACAATCTCTCATAGAAATAAACTTAGGAATTTTAGCATGAGAGTGGAGGCCATGAGAGGAACAAATTTGACATAGTTTAGTTGTAGGATTGAATAATGGTGATTTAGGCTAGGTTTAGGGGTCTTTTTATAGAAGATTAGGATAGTATTAGCCATAGGATTAACCCTAGATTCAATCAGAGCCATCAAATCCCGTCACTAGCCAACAAAACAGGTCAAAACAGCCAGAATGGTGTACCAGGTTGCCTGGGTCCGACCAGGCAGGTCGACCCCCAGGTCGACCCCGGGGTCGACTCCCCAGTCGACCTGGCCCCCCCAGGTCGACTCCCAGGTCGACCCCCAGGTTGACCTGGTCTGGGCGGGATTTTTCCCGCCTACCCCGAATTTTCTGAAATTTGAATCTGTTTTGAAATTTGAATTTTTCGTGAAACTTCGCGAGGCCATATCTCGGTCATACGGACTCCGATTTTCAAAAACTCGGACTCTATTTCGCGTATTTTTTCGAGACGAACGCAATGGCACAACCCGTTTCCCTTGATTCAGATATTACAGTTTAATTCTGCCTTGATTTATGTTATAACATGTTATTCAAAAATATGGGTTATTACACCCCTCCTCCGGATCGTGGCGCACCCTCAGACCACGACCCATTAGTGGTACACCTCTTGATCCGAACCCCCTCGTGACACACCAGCATCACCATACAGCTCACGATCAGACCTCGATTCGTGGAGTCCATATCACGATCCGATCCCATGACTATGAACCGACTCCTGCACCTGCTAATACATGCATGTTTTGACCTGTTCTCATGCCACATCTTACTCCTGCTTTTCCGGATCGGGTGCCACATACCCCATCACGAACCGGTCTTCCTAGAAGCTCTCCTATAGCTATAAATGCACCTCTACATGGAATTTGAAGAGGGGTTCTCTTTGACTTTTTGGCTGAGACTTTCTCCTACATCTAGACAGCCTCTACCATTACCGATTGCAAGGACTTTGCACCTTTCTACACATAAATTCTCCACTTGTAATCTCAATTAACACACAGATTGTGTGTCTGTATATAACTGATTCTTGTAATCTGTTAGTATAACAAAAAGATTATAAAGTGGACGTAGGCTACATCTACAGCTGAACCACTATAAAAACTTCGTGTATCCCCTCTTATTTATCATTGTCTGCATTCTGTGATCTGTGATCTGCATTTTGGTGTTAGGCCCAGATTTTGTTCTAAAATTTTGGCGCGCCAAGAAGGGGGGCACACGACAACTTCAACTTCTGTTTGGAATTTTTGACTATTGGATAAATGGAAAAACAAAAGGAAGAAGACTAGAACTTCTGCTCATGTCGATGATGTTGACGCTGAACACACAAGGAACGAGGCAAGCCAGGAAGCTTCCTCTCATGGAGATCCTTCTTCATACTTGACCAGAGATGAGATGGATGGAGTTCTCACTGAACTGAGAGATAAGATGGCACGGCAAGATGATCTCCTCCAAAAACAACAGGAAATTATAACCAATTCTTCGCTCAGATGGATGGAAGGCCGAGCAATGCTCAAGTCATTGGAAATGAAGCCACAGAAGCGGCTCGGGCATCACATGGACTCGGGGGCAACCCCTTCCCTATTGGAAATGCACTGCTATCTACTTCAGCTCCAGATCAAATAAGCACCAAATTGCGAGCTCCTGCTCCTCAATAGCATCAACCATCTCATGATACACCTCTGAACCGCGACCCGGATCGTGGCGCATTACCAGGCTCACGAGCCGATCACAGCAACTTGCTCTCGCCATCAACCAGTTCATGACCTACTTCTAGGACCCGATCGGATCATACCTAATGGACCATGAACCGACCACAACGATACACTCCACCTCGATCCGCGGGCCATGAACCTCGAGCCCTATGCTCCACGAACCAGCCCCCACGATCCACTCCTGGCATCTCACCAAAAGCTTCCATCCACTCGTGCGTTCAATGCTGGGGGCACTATCTATGATCTTGGCAATTTACAGCAACTTTTTGAAGGCGATCGGCTCGCAAATATGATTCAACGCCTCTTAAGAGGCTGCACTTATCAGAAAGATGTGGATGACATCAATCACAACCCTTTCACACAAGAAATCAGGAATTCTCGCAATCCATGAATTTCAAACTTCTACAACTGGAGCCCTACAATGGCAGGACAGATCCTAACGTGCACTTGATGCACTACAAACGGCATATGGAAGTTCAATCGGCATCGGAAAATGTCATGGCTAAATGTTTCCCCTCTTTCTAACTGATATAGAAGCCATGTGGATTCAACAGCTAGAAACGAAGTCGATCAGCAGTTGGAACATGTTGGTCATACGCTTCCTTGAACAATTTCGGGTCCACATCGCACGACCAAAGAATGTCATGTCCCTCACCACAATCAAGCAGAGGCCCAAAGAAACTCTGCATTCATTCCTGGAAAGATTCAACATTGCAGCAGCATCAGTTGATCTCCCTGAACCATCGATGGTACTGATGGCAGTAGTATTCGGCGTACTAGATAACTCGGAGTTTAAAAATCCTTGTACCGAGATCCACCACGAAATCTCGGAGAATTCTACCTTGACACAGATAGATTTCTGCGGTAAGAAGATGCAACTTCCGAGAAGATAACCCTCAAAGTCAACATGCTCAAAGATGGAGAAGCATCTGATTCTGGAAGAGGCAAAGGAGCAGCCAATGCAAAGAATGATCGTAATGCTCCATCCCGGAGAGGGTCCAGATACGACAAAACTAAATGATACCCTGAGCAATATCTACGTAGATACAGGGGATTCTGCCTCATATCCAAGGCCTCCCAAGATGGAACCAATACTAGCACAATGCATTTCTGGCAGACACTACATATTTCATGACATGGATGGTCATAACACTGATGACTACATACATTTGTGAGACCTTATCGAGGATCAGGTCAGGCGAGGAGAACTACTCGAGTACGTCATTCAAACAACAACACCTGCATCTGCCACTGCGCTGCCACCACCGAATCCCCGGAGAGGGAATGATCCTGGATCGAGCAATCGTGGGATTATTATCAACTGATCCCACTCAGAGGAACCATTCAGTTCGTCGGACGCTGGTTCGTAGTTCATGTCTTTAGGTTTTTAGGCGATTTCTCGCCCCTCTTTGTTTTCAAAGCATGTAATAAGCGCGGCAACATCGGCCCACATGCACGAAACCGACCTATAGTCTCCAGTCATGTTCGGGGTTAGAATAACTGCCGCTTAGCTTTCATGAATCAATAATGACCACTCTTGAGCTCTGGCTCCTAACTGGATCCGTCCAGCATAAACATTGAGCTCCGGCTACTAACTGGATCCGTCCAATATAAACATTGAGCTCCGACTCCCATTTGGATCCGTCCAATACAAATATGAGCTCCGGCTCCCAACTGGACCCGTCCAGTATAAACAAATTCTCATGTGCTTTTCCTTGGTTGTCTTACCCCGTAAGGCCGCCTTGGAACTTCATGTGCTTTTCCTTGGTCGTCTTACCCGGTAAGGCTATCTTGGAACTTTCATGGCATTTCCTTGGTCGTCTTACTCCGGTAAGGCCATCTTTTACCCCTCTAACATCTCCTTCGATGGTTTACTCCGGTAAGACCATTTAGGAAATATTCTTGCATTATTTGTTTTATCTTCTTGCAGGTACAAACTCCTGGTCTTCTTAGATTTCTCTGGCCTTAATACGATCCCGTGTGATTGTCGGTTTTCTGGCCTTAATACGATCCAGCGTGATCGTCGCATTCTGGGTTTGGATTTCTCAGATTATCTAGAACACATCTTCCTTCAACCAGAAAGACAGGTTCTAGGGCAAACATGTTGACACACTTTTTGGTAAAACCGTCACACTGAATATCTGGGTAGCATCGCGCTCGGATATGGAGAACAACACCAGAAGATAGGCAGCGATTTGGTCAAAGTAGCATCACAAACAAAGAAAGGCCCGAAACTACTATCAAACGACCTTTTTTGGGCCCGAAAACAACAAGTATAGAGCTGATCTCAATAATACTGGTAGATCTCTGAATTAGCTTCAGTTTGAGCTTTGGTTTGGCTCAATTGGACTTACGGTTTGTAAGTTACGCCCGTTTACGTGAATGGGTGTAATCTGGCAATTTCCTGGATAAAGCGACGAAGCTCACATGATCGGAGTACGACTCGTGCATCCTCTCTGGCTCGTGGTGCACCCTCGGTTCGCCTTTCATCGGATCCCCCCCCCCGGATTGTGGCGCACCCTCAGACCATGACACGTTCGTGGTACACCTCCTGATCACGACCTGCTCGTGACACACCAGCTTCACCATACAACTCACAATCAGACCTCGGTTCATGGAGCCCATATCACGATCCGATCCTATGACCACGAACCGACCCCTGCACCTGCTGATACACACACTGTTTTGACCTGTTCTCATGCCACATCTTGCTTCTACTTTTCCGGAACGGGTGCCACGTACCCCATCACAAACTGGTCTTCCGAGAAGCTCTCCTACAGCTATAAATACACCTCCACATGGAATTTAAGGAGATTCTCTCTGACTTTTTGGCTGAGACTTTCTCCTACATCTAGGCAGCCTCTGCCATTACCGATTGCAAGGAATTTGCACCTTTCTACACATAAATTCTCCTCTTGTAATCTCAATTAACACACGGATTGTGTGTATGCATATAACTGATTCTTGTAATCTGTCAGTATAACAATAAGATTATAAAGTAGACATAGGCTACATCTACAGCCGAACCACTATAAAAACTTCGTGTGTCTCCTCTTATTTATCATTTTCTGCATTCTGTGATCTGTGATCTGCATTTGGGTGTTAGGCCCAGATTTTGGTCTAACATTTTGGCGCGCCAGGAAGGAGGGCACACGACAACTTCAACTTCTGCTTGGATTTTTTGGCTATTGGATAAATGGAAAACAAAAGGAAGAAGACAGGAACTTCTGCTCATGACGATGATGCTGATGCTGAAGAAATAAGGAACGAGGCAAGCCAGGAAGCCTCCTCTCATGGAGATCCTTCTGCATATTTGACCAGAGACGAGATGGACGGAGTTCTCACTGAACTGAGAGATCAGATGGCACGGTAAGATGATCTCCTCCAAAAACAACAGGAAATGATCAACAAATTCTTCGCTCGGATGGATGGAAGGCTGAACAATGCTCAAGTCATTGGAAATGAAGCCACAAAATCGGCTCGGGCATCACATGGACTCGCGGGCAACACCCTCCTTATTGGAAATGCACTGCTATCTACTTCAGCTCTAGATCAGATTAACACCAGATTGCGAGCTCCTGCTCCTTAATAGCATCAACCATCTAGTGATACACCTGTGAACCGCGACCCGGATCGTGGCGCACCACCAGGCTTACGAGCTGATCCCAGCAACTTGCTCTCGCCTGCTCAACATCAACCAGTTCGTCCTACTTCCAGGACCTGATCGGATCGCACCTCATGGACCACGAACCGACCACCATGATACACTCCACCTCAATCGGCGAGACGCGAACCACGAACCCTATGCTCCACAAACCAGCCCCTACGATTCGCTCTTGGCAGCTCACTAAAAGCTTCCATCCACTCTTGCGTTCAATGCTGGGGGCACCAGCTCTGATCTTAGCAATTTACGGCAACTTTTTGAAGACGATGGACTCACAAATCTGATTCAACGCCTCTCAAGAAGCCGCACTTATCGAAACGACGTGGATGACGTCAATCACAACCCTTCCACACAAGAAATCAGGAATTCTCGCAATCCCCCGGATTTCATACTTTTACAACTGGAGCCCTACAATGGTAGGACAGATCCTACCGTGCACTTGATGCGCTACAAACGACATATGGAAGTTCAATCAGCATTGGAAAACGTCATGGCTAAATGTTTTCCTCTCTTTCTAACTGATATAACAGCCACGTGGATTTGACAGCTAGAAACGGAATCGATCAGCAGTTGGAGCATGTTGGTCGTACGCTTCCTTGAACAATTTTGGGTCCACATCGCATGACCCAAGAATGTCATGTCCCTCACCACAATCAAGCAGAAGCCCAGAGAAACTCTATATTCATTCCTGGAAAGATACAACAATGCAGCAGCATCAGTTGATCTCCCTGAACCATCGATGGTACTGATGGCAGTAGTATCCAACGTTCTAGATAACTCGGAGTTTAAAAAATCCTTGTACCGAGATCCACCACGAAATCCCGGTGAATTCTAGCTTGACGCAGATAGATTTCTGCGGAAAGAAGATGCAATTTCCGAGAAGAAAACCCTCGAAGTTAACATGCTCAAAGATGGAGAACCATCTGATTCTGGAAAAGTCAAAGGAGCAGCCAATGCAAAAAATGATCGTAATGCTCCACCCCAGAGAGGGCCCAGATACGGCAAATACAATGAACTAAATGTCACCCTAAGAAATATCTACGTAGATACAGGGGGTGCTGCCTCATATCCAGGGCCTCCCAAGAGGGTACCAACACTAGCACAACGCAATTCTGGCATACACTGCATATTTCATGACATGGATGGTCATAACACTGATGACTGCAGACATTTGCGAGACCTTATCGAGGATCGGGCCAGGCGAGGAGAACTACCCGAGTACGTCATTCAACCAATAACGCCTGCATCTGCCCCTGCGCTGCCACCACCGACTCCCCGGAGAGGGAATGATCTTGGATCGAGCAACCGCGGGATTATTATCAACTGATCCCACTAAGCGGATCCCTTCAGTTTGCCGGACTCTGGTTCGTAGTTCATGTTTTTAGGTTTTTAGGCGATTTCTCGCCCCTCTATGTTTTCAACGCATATAATCAGCGCGGCAACATCGGCCCACATGCACGGAACCGACTTGTAGTCTCCAGTTGTGTTCGGGGTTAAAATAACTGCCGCATAGCTTTCATGAATCACTAATGATCACTCTTGAGCTCCGGCTCCTAACTGGATCCGTCCAGTATAAACATTGAGCTCCGACTCCTAACAGGATCCGTCTAGTATAAACACTGAGCTCCGACTCCCAACAGGATCCGTCCAGTACAAATATGAGCTCCGGCTCCCAACTGGATCCGTCCAGTATAAAAAAATTCTCATGTTCTTTTCCTTGGTCGCCTTACCCCGGTAAGGTCTCCTTGGAACTTCATGTGCTTTTCCTTGGTCATCTTACCCCGGTAAGGCCGTCTTGGAACTTTCATCGAATTTTCTTGGTCGTCTCACTCCGGTAAGGCCGTCTTGGTATCCCTCTAACATCTCCTTAGATGGTTTACTCCGGTAAGGCTATCTAGGAAATATTCTTGCAATATTTGTTATATCTTCTTGCAGGTACAAACTCCTGGACTTCTTAGATTTCTCTGGCCTTAATATGATCCCGTGTGATCATCGGTTTTCTGGCCTTAATATGATCCGGCATGATCGTCGCATTCTGGGTTTGGATTTCTCGGATTATCCAGAACACATCTTCCATCAACCAGCAAGATATGTTCTGGGGGGAAAACATGTTAACACACTTTTTGGTTAAAGCTGCCACACTGAATATCTGGATAGCATCGCGCTCGGATATGGAGAACAACATCAGAAGATAGGCAGCGATTTGGTCAAAGTCGCATCACGAACAAAGAAAGGCCCGAAACTCCTACCAGATGACCTTTTTTGGGCCCAAAAACAGCAAGTACAAAGCATGCTATGTAATTCTTGTAGATCTCTGAATTAGCTTCAGGTTGAGCTTTGGTTTGGCTCAATCGGATTTACGGTTTGAAAGTTACGCCCGTTTACGTGAATGGGTGTAATCTGGCAATTTCCTGGATAAAGCGACAAAGCGTCATACGATTGGAGTACGGCTCGTGCATCCTCTCTGGCTCGTGGTGCACCCTCGTTTCGCCACTCATCGGATCCCCCCCCCCCCCCCCCCCGGGATCGTGGAGCACCCTCAGACCATTATCCGTTCAAGGTACACCTCCTGATCACGACCCGCTCGTGACACACCAGCTTCACCATACAGCTCACGATCAGACCTCTGTTCGTGGAGCCCATATCACGATCCGATCCCATTACCACTAACCGACCCCTGCACCTGTTGATACACGCACTGTTTTGACCTGTTCTCATGCCCCATCTTGCTCCTACTTTTCTGGATCGGGTGCCACGTACCCCATCACGAACCGATCTTCCCAGAAGCTCTCCTACAGCTATAAATACACCTCTACATGGAATTTAAAGGGGATTCTCTTTGAATTTTTGGCTGAGACTTTCTCCTACATCTAGACAGCCTCTGCCATTACCGATTGCAAGGACTTTGCACCTTTCTACACATATATTCTCCTCTTGTAATCTCAATTAACACACGGATTGTGTCCGCATATAACTGATTCTTGTAATTCGTCAGTATAACAATAAGATTATAAAGTGGACGTAGGCTACATCTACAACCGAACCACTATAAAAACTTCGTGTGTCTCCACTTATTTATCATTTTCTGCATTTTGCGATCTGCGATCTGCATTTGTGTGTTAGGCCCAGATTTTGGTCCAACATATACATACATACATACATACATATATATATATATATATATATATACAAGTCCATAGGCTGTCCTGTCTTGACCGGCCCTAGCCGCTAGGCTACATCTTAGCAGTGTCCATGGATTAATTATTATATTCAGTTTATGTTGAAGTTAATTTACTTGAACTATGATTTAATACTGACTTGATTGTTTTATGTTTTGCATGGAACGCTCGGGTCAGACCCGAGTGTCATAGATTTAAAGATCACAGCTTAGGATTCAAAGCTTACCGAAGTTGGGGTTCCGTAGACGCGCATTCTGAAGTTTTCAAAAGCATCTTGTATTCAAGTTGTTTTAAAATTCCGCTGTATATAGAGGAACCTTGTATTCAAAATTCTATTTCGCTATTCCATATGTTGTTCTTCATTTATTTTGTGTTTTTTTGTATTGATTCTATTTTAAGCCCGGTAAGCTATATAACGATCCGTCAATTTGAACGTTTTGAATTGGGTTAATTACTAATTTGAAGCGATCAAAATGGCAGGACGTTACATTTTTAACAAATTTTACAAAGATTTGTAGTCAATTTTAAAAATTCAATGATTTAGTGCTATTTCAATAGCGTTCAAAGAAATATTTTTTTAATGATCTCAAAATTCGACGAGACCAATTTTATTACATCCGGAACGTCAAAAAATGGTAAGGTTCCAAATTTCATAATTTTTTTAGTGAATATGTGAGCTTGCGAAAATTAAACACGTACTGGGTCAATAGATCAAAATTAAGCGAAAACGCAATCAGAAAATAAAATGGAGGTCAAACGAAAGCGGAATTTGACGAACTTGTTCCAGTTGATCCAAAATTATGATTTATGCTAGAGTTCAAATTTTCAAGTAAACAGAATTGTTGTTTGATTACACAATCAAGAGATGTGAAGCTGAACAAAATCGCGCTAACACTTGAAATAAAAACTAAAGCCTAATAAGGCGAGATGAGGTTTCAGCATCCTAAGGCCTCTATGTGTTTTTCTTCATCCCCTCCATCCTTGCAACACATCGGCGATATGTGGCATTGCAAATTTATCAAAAAAAACCTCCTCCTTCCTTTCTTTCTTCCATTTTTCTCTTAAACTCCTTAACTCCACCCTTCATCTCTAATGGCTGCCACTCTTGCCTCCACCATCTCCTAACCCCTGGTTCCCTTCCTCCACCACCCCCTCAATATGTGAAGCCCCATCTCCCCCTCCTCCTTGGATATACTCCTCTCCCTTCTTTAATTTCCTAAAAATCCAATTTTTCACCTCTTTTGCATTTTAGCCCCTTAAAAACTTCAACTTTACACCACTAAGCCCCTCCGTACCCCCATGCCATAGGGCCCACCACCATGCACCAGCCCCGATAGTTATCCATTGTGGGTCCCTCCCCCATGTCATGCACCTGGGACCCCCGTACCCCCTTTCAATCGTCTTAAAACTCCATATCTGCAAGTATCCGTGAGTGCGTGTGAATTTGTGAGGTGTTTAAACCCTGTATTTGTCAGAACCAGTTGTGTAATCTATTAGGAATTTTTGTAGGAGTCGTATGGGTGTTAGAGTCAAGTACGTGAGCTTAGAATCCTTCCGACTAAAGTTTGGAGGAGTGGAAACCCGTGGTGAGAAACCGAACTCAATAAGGGCTATTTTATAATTAATTATTACCAGTTAATTAGTTTGAGTTAAGTGTCGAGTATTGGTTGCTAATACAAGTTCGTTATGATGTTAAATAATGATTAGCATGTTAAATATAATTGATATATATGAAATTGCTTGGATATGTGATATATAAACGCAAGCAGTGTTAACTTGAAATTTGTGAGAAACTGAAACTCACATAGAAAGAGATAGAATTAATTAATTGTTAATGGATAGTTATATATGTTTAATAATGATTTGTGGTTGATCATATAAGTTAAATATGATGTTAAATGTTGAGTGTTGTGATACAAATATGATTTTTATATCATATAAGTGAAATCCATTGAGTATATAACACTTGAATTATATACAGTGTTGACTGGAAATTGGTTGGACCTTAAATGGTTTTAGATTGAGTGATTTATTAATTAATGTTTGTTGATTGTGATGAAAACCCCACACAGGTTTTTGGATGCCAGTGGCCTACACGTCTCCCAAATTTGCAGATAAGTTCACATGGATTGTGATGTAAACCCCACACGATATTGGAATGATAATTTTACACATCTACCAAGTGTGCAGATAATAATCACTGTTGTGTGAATATGAGGAAACCCCACATCGGTATTGGGATGACAATGAACACTAATCCCAAGTGTGTAGTTTGTCATTCTGTTGATTGATAGGACTTTGTAAGCAATATTTATTTAAGGCTTATATGGTGTAGTGCACTTTGTGTGTGAATAGAATGTCGTCTGATGGTTATTTGAGTGTTATAATATACATTGTTTAAAAATGAACGATAAAAGTGGCTATTGGTTCGTTGCTTTTTAATGAATATTTTATTAATATAATAATCGACTAAAAATCATAATTTGAATTTGACATCCGATTTTGGTAGACACAAAGATTATAGAATATAGATGAGTACTCGTAACTATAACAATATTTTTGATGTAATTTTCATAAACTTATGGCCTATCGAAGTTTTATTTTAGAAATGAATTGTAACGATAAAAAGTGAAGTCGGTTAGGCTATTTAGGAAACATTTTAAAAGAAATTTATTTTTGAAAGTTTCTTTTTTATTTTTATAACGACTATAAGGAAAGTTTGGACTTAAACAATAGGTTTCAAAAAATAATATTATCTAATGATTAAAATAATATTAAGATGGCGTAATATGGAAATATTTAATTTTGAAGAGAAATGATTGAAATAGAGTTTCCAATGATAATTATATATGTTTTATATAATTTAAAAATTGTTTTGAAAGCGTTTCGATTTATTTTTATTTATAAATCGATTTGAACTTGAATAGGACGTGTCGCGCAGCGACAATTCACGAAGCTCAACCCGTAACTTCGAATTGACGTACCGGAAGATCCAACCATCGGATTCTCCTGAAATGAAATGCAATAGGTCCTAAATGAAATGAGTATTCATATGGAATAAAAAGTTTTGAAATCAAACGATTTGATTTTAAAATAAGTCCAAATCTGTTTTGGAAAAGGACAATATGGATGCCGTTCGGTGGCCGGAATAAAAAAGCGACTGTGAGGGCCTTAATAAAATTATTAAAAATATGAATAAATTATGTTAAACTATAAAAATGGTTTGAAAAGATTTTGGGTGGAATGATCCAAGTTTGGAAAGATAGAAGAAATTTTTATCTGAATGAGCTAGTTAACAACTAAAGTTAAACGATCCAATGGTATTAAAATGACATATTAGATTGTAAGGGTTTGGATATAACCAGAATTTTCCAACATATAAATTGGATTGGGTTTGAATGGAAATAACCTTTGGATATTTCGATAATGGATTCTGTAATTACATGGGTATCGTTGAGGAATTTGGAAGTTACAAATATTGTTATTCCCTATATGGTATATATCGGTTTCAGAATTTGGTATTGAATATAAGTCGATACGATTTCTATTCAAAGCCTTATATTTAATATCAAATTGTATTTTGGGTTTGTTATGAAGAATGTTTCTGAATAACATCTATTCTTTAACCCGGTTAAAGATAAGATTAATTTCCTAAAGTTAAATAATCACCGAATAATGGTGTTTGTAGATTAAAACTAACATTGGGTTTTAATAAATATTTAAGTGGATTTGAAAAGTAAGAAGGTAATTAAGTTTACCAAAACACGAGAGGTGTTAAAAGCAAATATACTAGGTTTTTGGGATTTATTTTTGTTGATTGATTGTTTGGATTGTGCTCGACCAGTTTATGAGCATGTATGCTTCTATATTTAGCATTGGGTTAGGTAGAAATATTTGTATGCTAACATCTTGTGACTTATTTCATGATTTGACTATAAGGTGTTTAGCGATGCTATTTGATTCATTTCAATTTAATGAATAGTTTTTGAAATGAGATTTTCCTAGGTGAAAGGAAATGTTTTCCCCGATTTTGGATAGGGAATGTTTTACAAAAATGTTTTATAAAACAAAAAGGATTTCAAGGACTAAACCCGATGTTTTCAAAATGATTTGGAAATGGATTATGTGTTTGACATTATATTTCATCACATAATCAATTAGTTTTTGTTGATGATATATCCATTGGGTGACGGAGAATTTATTCTCTTAGCTTAATACCCTTCTTTGAGACGTACGAGCTCAAAGGTTATATTATTAATAGGAGCTGATCATATGTGTGAATTGATGATGTGAAGCACTAAGATTTGAAAGTACTTATGATTATTATTATTGCAAAATGATTTTTTTTCCCCACTTCGGAATATAGAAATGGTTTCTATGTGTTACCAATAAATGGGTAACAGCCTTGGTGACAAAAGGTTGAGCATGTGTGGACTACGGTCCACGGAAGGTGTGGTTCGCTCTCGGATTGGAGATTGGACATACCTGGAATATAACCGAGATGGTAGGGTGTACCTGGAGCCTTGTCATCTGGGGAACCTCTCGATCAGGGGGCATATATTTTGATATGCTTATATAGTGGATATTTGAGATTTTCAAATATGTTTTGGTTTGAGATCCCAAAGTGAAATCTACTTTGATACGAAAGCTAGATATATATTTTGAATGATTTGAAATAAGAAATAGGGAATATAGTCTAAAGAAATAACTTCGTAAAGTTAATTTGATTTTAAAAAGATCTAAGTTTGGGAATAAAGCCTAAATGGATAGTTTAAGGTATTTCATGTTTTTTGATGCATTGTAGGCTGCAAAAGTCTATTTTTGGTAGTTGTTTGTGCATTGACATTCGTATGGAGTAAACCTGTTCCGTGTTATACGGCATGGTCCCTTGATATGCCTTACTTTAAAAATAAGTTAAAAATTGTAGGATTTCTCTTACTAGTCTCATGAATGACCCATATATTACGTTTTCCTTGCAAACTCAGGTGTCCATATTTTCCACATAGGCAGCCGGGTAGTTTGTTATGTAGATATTTTGAGCAGGATTCTTGATTGAGGTTTAAAGCTGTGTCCAGAGCATCAACAAGTCTTCCGTTGTGTATATATTTAATTTCCGTTGTATTGTATTGTAATTTATTCTTTGCGATGTACTCTTATATCTTGTACTCTGATGTAACATTGTAATAATGTTAATGAAATGTTATTTTGTTTCTGTATGATCCGTTGTATACCCAAAGTTAACGGTTCGAGAATTTCTGCCATTTCAGATCGGACTTGTGTAGCTTTCGATCGATTCGATAGGCGGTGATTTTCAGGTCCTTTCATAATTAATCATAACTAAATACTAATATATGATAGTAACTAATAGTAAATAATAATGATTAATGATTAATTTTAAATATGAAATATTTCCTTTCAATAATCGGTAATAAAAAATTATTAATCGGTTAAATATCAATAAATATGTAACAAATATTAATTATTAATTAATAATGTAAAAATAATATTTAACCTAGTAAATGAACAAATCAATAAACATTAAACACATCTTATATATGTCATTATTTATAACTTATTATAATGAATGGTTATCAATAAATAATTTATAATTACTAGTTATTATAAATAATAACAATTATATTTTACATTTGATAATATATTATTGTTGATCATTTAAAATTTGTAAACTATTGTTAATATTTATTAATACCAGTTAATAATTAGTAAATAATTAAAAATTAGTATAAAATAATCATTAATTGATAATCAATATTTAATTTTTAATATATACCTAATGTTTAATTAATAATTAATATTAAAATATTAAAAATTAATATTTGATATTTAAGAAGAAATATTTAACATTTAATAACAAATTTTTAATTGATTATTACCATTAAATGATTAATTATTAATAATTATATGACCATTAGGACTAAAAAATAATATTCAAATCCAATACTTAGATAATGATATTTAGTATTTAATACTAATTTTAAATAATTATTAATTAATATTGACCGTTAAAATGTAAGTACTCAAACTTAATAATTTTTAAGTGAATAATTTATAAATGATAAATTTTCACTACAACTATCTAGAGTCATAGTGCAACAATGGATTTTTTTTATCATTAAATTTATGAATTTCGGTGTAATAAATATATATGATAATTGATAATTAGTAATTAATCATCAATAAATGATTTCAACATTGAATATTTCATAAATAATCTTTAATATAATATTTTGGTTAGAGTGCATTTGCGACAAAAATGGGGTTAGAGTGCATTTGCAACAAATTAATAACAATGGTTTACAGCCTTAGGTTAGCCGCCTTATGTTTTGGTTTCCTGTCTATCCTTTTTGTTTCCACTTTAAACTCCTTTAGCCTAAATTAGGGTTAGCCACCTCTTCAACAATCATTTTCTTTTTGGGGTTGTTAAAGGGACTCCATTTTTTGTTAAGGGGGGACGATTTTCAAATTTTTAATGAATTGTTAAGCGGGGGAACAAAATAAGTTAGCCCCCGCTTAACCATATAATTAAAAATTCCAGTACTATCATTATAATCCTTTTATACCACATATACATACACAAAAACTCATACCATCATTACACATATACATACAAATACATAATACATAAGCCATCCTAACAAAGCAAAATTAATGCATACCCGCACATGATTATATAAATTCAAACACTTAAGCATCAGACCCCACTTGCATGAATTCAAACACTTAAGCATAAGCAGACACTTCTTAGTCTAATAAGATACATGAATAATTAACTCTGCAAATTGCAAAATAAATTTAGAAACAATATACAATAACCTTTTATAATTCAACTAAAAAGGAAAAGAAAGAAAAAATAATCAGATGAAGATCCACCTTTTTCAACCCCCTTAATTCAAACAAAGTTCATATAATCTCAGTATTCTTGTTTAAATCAGGTATTTATCACTCATATATATATATAAATAAATAAATAAATAAATAACGATAATTACAGTTGCATATGCCTTCTATTTGGTGATGATATAAATAACGTAGATGATTCCTGCAGGCAAGTATCCAAAGAAAGTCAATATTAAACATATCCAAAACTCAACCTGAAATTATGACAAGTAATTAACAAATTAAAATATAGTTAATCACTACATGTCTAATTAATTAAGGTTACGAGGGGCAGTTTAGTCCATGCTTATTTTAAAATAAGAAAAACAAACCCTCCCTTAACAAATTTTGCTTAAGGTGGAGTCCCCTTAAAAATGTCCTCCCCTTAACCAAAAGTGGAGTCCCTTTAACAATTATTTTCTTTTTCCATTTTCTTTTGTCCCATTTTCCATTTGCTCTTCAACATTTTCTCTTATATCAGCAATATATATTTCTCTCCTTCCTGATATATCCTTTTTCCATTAAGGTTCGTTAATGGAAACATTCCCTTACCGCTGACTACGCGCCCGACTAGCTTTTGCCTCTAAACCAGATATCTGCTATCGGCGTGCCTGAATCGACCTTATGTGCTTCACAACTGGTGGAAAGGAGTCGGTGTATATTTCCCAATATGAAAAAGTCAACCTCATTTGAGAAATCATTTATGCTATCACCATCTTTTCCAAGCATATTATCGTCCAGATCTCTGGCATCATCGACAGCAAGCAAGATAAAGAAAGTGTTGTGGATTAAGAAAAAGAAGAAGAAGGAGATTAGTAAGAAATCAATGAGCATTGGAAAAATGGTTAGAGTTCAGATGGGCATCTCAGAACAAGCATATTCAGGAGTTAGGAGAGGGGTGCTTAGAGTTGTTGCCGACATGTTTGTAATAATTTCGAAACAATTACCGAAGTGTTGCATATTGCAGCAAAACAGAGTCATGATATGCTTCTTTTGTTGACTAAGATGGTTCGGCCTTGGGTTATTTATAGGTGGGAGTGTGGATAATTTTGGTTAAAGTTAGTGGAGGTAAATGTTGCTTTTGAGGTTGCAATGATTAAAAAGGGAGGATCTTGTGAGGTAAGTGTTGAGAGTCGTTCTTGGTTGGGATCTTGGTTGTGCTGCAGAGAGGAGCAAAAATAGATTCTAGTTTTTATGTAGTTTGTGTTTGGATAGGGTAATTTATAGAGTAATGTGATATTGAAGTGGAATGTTGGGGTTTTGATTATGATTTGTTGTTTTGCAGTTTGGTCTTGGGTTTCAAGCCATTTGGAGTGTGGAAGTTCTGAAATTGAAGTGTGTGGTCGTGGAGAAAGCTGATGAAGAGTTGAAGAGAAGTATGCAATTGTTTATTCATGAATCACAAATATATATAATTACAAATACATGCAATCAATCCTTATCATGATATTTATTTTATTTCAATGGCATACCATATATGTAGTGATTGACATAGATTATGTCAATCCTTATCATGATATTTATTATACTTCAATGGCATGCCATATATGAAAAGATTGACATAAATTATGTCAATCCTTATCATACCCCCTCAAAAGCGGATAGTCAAGATGAAAAACCGATTTTGCTAATCAATGTTGTGAAGGAGGTACGTGGTAGTTGCTTGGTGAGAGCATCTGCAAGCTGGTCATTAGTGGAGATGTAAGAGACCCTCGAATTTCCAATTTGCACTTTTCTCTGACAAAATGGTAATCCAATCCCAGATGCTTCATTTTAGAATGAAAAACCTGATTATCACTCACATATGTAGCTCCAGCATTATCACAATAGATGACTGGCGCAAGAGTGAGCTTATGACCAAGTTCCTTGAATAAATTTCCTACCCAAAGAATTTCGGCAGTAGCATTTTCCACTGCCTTGTACTCGGCCTCGTCGATGATCTAGCTCTTGTACGCTGCTTCTTTAACGTCCAAGAGATAGGATTCTTGCCCAAATAGACTATAAATGTTGTTGTAGAAATGTAGTCGTCTTTGTCACGAGCCCAATCCACATCAGAATAAGCATGGAGAGTGAGAGGTGAATCTTTGTGTATAATTAAACCCATATTAGGTGTACCACTTAGATACCAAAGAAGACAATGTAGAGATTGCATGTGTTCCTCAGTTGGATGTTGCATGTACTGAGCTAACTTGTTCACTGTGAATGCCACATCAGGCCTTGTAAGACTTAAATATTGTAAACTTCCTATCAAAGTACGATACTCAGTAGGATCGTTGAGAAGATTTCCATGTATAGTTAACAGAGGATGAGTTGCTAATGGTGTTGCAGCTGGTTTTGCATTGTCCATATTAGCTTTGCACAAAATATCAGCAATATACCTCTTTTGACTCAAGAAATTACCTTTTGGATGAGGCATTACTTCCACTTCTAAGAAGTAAGACAATTCTTCAAGGTCATTGAGTGAGAAACGTGTCGCTAAATTTTTTTTTTATAAAAGCTTCCCGTGCATGAGTTGCATTACTTGTAACAATAATATCATCCACATAAACCAACAAATAAATGATGTCACTATTTTTGTGCAGTATGAACAAGGATGAATCAGAGACCGTGTTCTTGAAGCCCAACTCAATTAAATATTGTCGCAATTCTTTATACCAAGCTCTTGGAGCTTGTTTTAACCCATACAGTGCCTTGTTTGATTTACATACATGTGTTGAATGTATAGGATCTGTGTAGCCAGAAGGTTGTGTGGTGTATACATCTTCAGTGAGTAAGCCCTGTAGAAAAGCATTGTTTATGTCAAGTTGGCACAATGACCAACCTTGACTAACCGCAAGTGAGATCACAAGCCGAACCATGGCGGGTTTAACTACGGGGCTAAAAGTCTCACCATAGTCAATTCCAGCTCTCTGATTAAAAACTCTTGCAACATAGCGAGCCTTGTACTGAATAATGTTACTATCCTTATTCATTTTAATTCAAAAAATCCATTTGCATCCCACTACATTTTGTGACATAGATGAAGGTACAAGATCCCAAGTTCAATTTTTAATCATGCATTAATCTCTTCATCCATAGTTTTACACAAAACAGGGCTTTTTAATGCTTGGCTGATATTTTTTGGGATCTCCATTTCATGGACCTCCGCATTCAAATTCAGTTTACTGATTGGTTTCTTAATGTCGTGTTGAAGTCTTGTGGTCATTTGAGGAGAATTTACAGCATTGTTGGGTGTGAATTTGTAGATGTGGATATATCGAGGTTTGACTGAGATGAAGTAGAGGAAAACTCAGTAGTGGTATTAGGAGGTTGAGATGAGTTTGTTGCAGACATAGGAGATGAAAGGGGTGAAGTGGGGATTGAGGTAGGAGGTGTGCCGGAAGGTGAGTTAGTTTGCAATGAATGAGAGGAGGAAGATTGAGTGTTTGATAATATAGATAATGTCCATTGTTCCACTAGGTCGAACAAGGAGTCAGTAGAATTTTTAATTTTGGAAAAAGGAGAAATGTTCTCTTTTAAGTGAACATGACGAAAAACATAAACACGATTAGTGTTTAATTCGAGACAATAATATGCACTTTGAGTAGGTGAATAACCAGCAAAAATACATGGTTGAGATTTGAGTTCAAGTTTGTGAGAGTTGTAGGGTTTAAGCCATGGGTAGCAAAGACATCCAAAATTTCGAAGCTTGGAATAATTAGGATGTTGGCCGAATAATTTAAAGTACAGTGACATATTGTTTAGAGTTGGCGTGGGAAGTCAATTAATCAAGTAAATAGCTGTTGAACAAGCATTTGTCCAATATTCAAGGGGCATTTTAGCATGAGTTAAGAGAGATAGAAATGTCTCAACAATGTGTCGATGTCGTCGCTCTGAATAGCCATTGTGTTGAGGGGTGTGGGGTGGAGTTGTGAGATGCGAAATTGATGGATAGGTAGTTACGTCGGCTTTCAAACTCACCACCGTTGTCCGAGTAGAGAGTTTCGAGAGGTAGTTGAAAGTATTTTTCAACTAGAGATTTATAGCGAATGAATATAAGTTTTGCATCTAATTTTCGTTTCAAATTATATAACCAAATGTATTTAGAAAAATGATCAATGAAAATAAGATAATATTTAAAGCCATCATGAGAGTAAATCGGTGATGTCCAAAGATCAGAATAAACATACTCAAGTAGGGCAGTAGACACAATAGAGGAAGTAGAAAAAGGAAGTTTACGACTTTTATTGCAAGCACATGAATCACAATCTAAAGTGGAGATACTAGGAACATGACGTTACGAGACGGATGCCCTAAATGATGATGCCAATCAAGTGAACTAGTTGTACTTGTGTAGACTGTAGGGGTTGTGAATTTGAGCTGGTAAATGCCTGTTGCAACCAGCCTCTGGAATAGAGATTCACCCGTTTTGAGATCCTTCATGTGAAAAGAGGTGGAAGAAAAGACAACTGAGATATTGTTATCAAGACAGAGTTGAGAAACACAAATTATATTTTTTGACATGGCAGGAACAACTAAGACATTATTTA
This sequence comes from Allium sativum, assembly GCA_030737875.1. Lineage (NCBI taxonomy): Eukaryota > Viridiplantae > Streptophyta > Magnoliopsida > Asparagales > Amaryllidaceae > Allium > Allium sativum. Next base: position 398,773,321 of record CM060926.1, on the reverse strand, counting down.
GTTTGAGTGATGATAAAGAACAAGAACTGACGTGAGTGATTTTAAAGCGTTTGCCATCACCAACGATCAACTCTTCGGTTCCATCACAAGAAGCATGGAGGGATAGATTGTTCAAATTTGTCTTCACGTGGTGGGAAGCACCACTATCAAGAAGCCATATTGAAGCGGATGAAGAGGCAGAGGGATTCATAATGTTTGCTTGAGGTTTTGGTGTGAATAGGTTTGACGGAGGTTGAGAATTTGAAGAAGGAGGAATGGAATTAAGAAACTTTTGCTTAAATAAAGGAAAATGAGCAATCACATGTCCTTGTTCTCGGCACCATTGACATTTGCCTAGAAAAGTGTAGGACTTTGCGGGATTACTATCATTAAGAATCTGATAGGATGAAGTTTGGTTATTGAGAGCCATTGAAGAAGAGCAAGTTGAACTGTTTTGGGTCAATGCTCTGATACCATGATGAAGAGTTGAAGAGAAGGATGTAATTGTTTATTCATGAATCACAAATATATATAATTACAAGTACATGCAATCAATCCTTATCATGATATTTATTTTATTTCAATGGCATACCATATACGTAGTGATTGACATAGATTATGTCAACCCTTATCATGATATTTATTATACTTCAATAGCATTCCATATATGAAAAGATTGTAAATTAAGTCAATCCTTATCAAAAGCTGTAGGTCGCAGGCCTCAAACCAAGGTATCTTGGTTACAATTATTAAGTATTTATCAATTATTAAGCATTTATGATGATATTCTATGACTACACTTATCTTAAGTCAGTAGAGATCAAGGTATTTGTAAAAAATATCAGTAAAGGTATTTGTAAAAAAATCAAGCTGCTGCCCAAAGTCATGTATAGATCCGTATGCATCTTTGCCATAAGTTTTAACACCTCGTCATTCATTTAGATGCCATCCTTCATTTTTCTTTTTAATGTGATATATTTAGCTTTTGTATTCAGTAACAGGTCTACAAAAAATGCTTATAGGTGTGCAAAAGAGCTGATGTGGCAGGTATGGTTGAAACTCAGCTGAAGCTTGTGATCAGGCCTATGTATTCCAGCCCTCTGCATCATGAAGCTTCTATTGTGGCTATCATCCTTAAATATAGGTAATGTCTCGACAATTCTTTTTATCTTGTGAGTGTATGTTGCATGGTCATGCATTTCATTATGTAAAGAAAGAGGTTGTAACAAACATATGCATTGAATTTATATGTATTAAAACTTCAATGCGTAACTTCTTACTACCTGTTACCTTGGACTAAAATTCATATGTCAAACAACCATTTTTTTATGAACGAAATCAACTTGTAAAGTAACTCCATTTATGATGTTATTTTCAAATCTAATGATGGAGTAATTAGATTTAAGCTTTGCTCGTAAAATTTGAGGAACCGTGTAGCAAATTTGAGGAACCATGCAGCGAAGTTCTCATCTTTTTTCCTCTTTTTGTCATAATAATTTATTTTAGTCCGATGTAGTAAGATAAACCGATAATGCTGATAGAGAACACAAACTTAACTATTCTCAGCGTACACATACAACTAATCCTCCAGTAGTCATATTAAGTACTTTATTTATGTGAGGATATAATGTGAAGTGCTTATCTTTACTATTATAAATTTAGTCTTTGATGAAATTGATTTCTTATCATTTTCCATAGTGAAATATACAAGCAATGGACCATTGAGTCGAAGGGTATGGCAGATCGAATTATTAGCATGCGTCAACAGCTTTTGATGCCTTAAAAACAAGAGGTAAATTCACAATTGTTATATGAGTTGTAGTTTTTGGTCACCACTAAATCAATGCCACTTTCAAAACTGCACATAGCTTTCTATGTGTTGCAACCATTCTCTATTTATACTAAGTGATAACTAACAACAGACACGTTTAATCTCTCTAAGCCGTTTGATCTTCCATACTAGGAGAGCCTTCTTTTCTCATTTCAAATAGAGTGGTGTTCTATTATAGTTGAAGCCCAATTTCTTAAAATTAGCTACATTTGCTGTTATTAAGTATCAACATTTTCTGAGAAGAAGTTTTCAGTCAATGTTGACATGTTTCCTCTGATTCTCTGTATCATTCATGTAAAGTTTTACCCATCTGATTTTATCTTAACCAGCAACTTCGTTTTCCTATGAATAATAGGCAATTTAGTCATATCTAAATTTAATATATGTGTAGTTGACATTCAAACTGCCTTGAAACGCAGGAACAACTAGCGATTGGAGTCATAATCAAACAGATCAGATTGTTCACTTTCACCGGCTTAAATACAGACCAGATTGCATTCATAAGAAGGGAATATCACATTTAAATGAATTCTGGTGGGTAAGCATATGATCCAATCATATATTTGGTTATTTAGCATCTCTCACTACAAATCACAAGGAATTCTATTATATCTGAACTATAAACATTTTAATTCGAAAATCTGGTATATACATGTTAATGCATCATCTCTGTGTAGTTTTTTTTATAATGTTGATTTCAAATGCCAAATTACATGATACAGGAGGATCAACATGGCAGGATTAAGCTCCAGGATAGTTCCCCATATTATTGATGCAATGCATGCTACTGTAACAAATATTAGCTAGTAAAGCTTGTCGACTTCTTCCTGCTTTTGAGCAGTGTTGAGTTTTGACCTTCGGTATATATTTTTCTGAACCATTCATATGATTAATTATTTATTGCATTTATCGGAATCAAATATACCTAAACCAATATATTGCAACCTGTTTGTATATCTCTCATCTCATTCATATGATTAACGATTTGAAATAATCTCTTTATTGCAGGACTTTGTACGAGATGATCCTTATAATCAATAAGAGATAGAGGGGGTTCGAGATAATATAGCTAGTTATATCATGCATAATTGGACGTAGTGGTCTTTTGTTATGTGTGTTGATGTAGTGACAAATACAAACTATTTGTCCTTTTTTGGTATGTAAACATTAATTAATTTGATATATGATATGGCTTTATTGTTTATTTGATAATATTTATAGTAGTAAGCATTTATGGAAATTTAAATTAAATTCGATATTTTTTAAGGTTTTAAAACAACTTGAAAAGGTATTGTATCTTTTCTTGCTTCAGACGGAATTTGCATCGGTCGTCATAAAACAGCCAATGAAACTAAAAATCAGTTGCATCAGTCCTTAACAGAGGACCAATGCAAAAAAAGTCGTAATGGCTTCATTGTTCATGTTAAATTGCATCGGTTTTCTACCAAAGACTAATGCAAATAATCAACATTTGCATCGATCGTTCAGGTGATGCATTAAAAAAATTGTTTTGTGCCATCTTCACTTACATTGGTCGTCCGACCGATGCAACAGGGGGTTTAACGATAGATGCAAATAATCAACATTTTCATCGGTCGTTCAGCTGAAACATTAAAAAAAATGTCATCTTCAAGTGCATCAGTCGTCCGACTGATGTAACAGGGGGATAACAAAAGATGCTAATGATATGTTTTGTAGTAGTGCTTGTTAAAATAACAGAGTAGGTAACCCCATTTCTTAAGTATAGGTAATATTAAGCCATCTAATGATAGTCAAACATTTGATAATCTAACTTTAGGTCGTTGCTTAACACTAAACATTTGCTCAAAAACTCAATTTCGAGAAACCAAATAATCTAAGTTTTGAAAAAAGGCAGTAAAATTTTGTTTTAAAAAACCAAGTAAAGTCCACTTTTGTACAACTTTGTAAATTAGTTTTGGAAAAGTAAAATCAAAATTGTTAACCTAATTATTGAGCATGTGAATAATCAAGTATGCCTAATTTGCTACTTCTATATTGGAACACGTATATTTCTCAATATCAACGCAACAGTTCTTTCTACTTGCAACCATTTTTAATAATTAATTTTCCAAAGAAAACTTTTTAAGTTATATTAACTGTATAGTTGAATGTTAGGCATATTAAATATTTAACATCATCAAAGAATAGAACAAATAAAGTGGAAAACATGAAGAAGAAAAATTATAATATCTATAGTTTGTGATTAGATGTTGTTACATATACCTAGCTGAAGTAGTTCCCTTAATTTATTGTTAAATTGTCATTATCTACTTTATCTTTATTCCAAGATGTGTGATTTTTATATTCATTGTTTATAAACCAAATTTATACATGCAACACTCACAATAAAATTACATATTTATATTCATTTTTAATTCCAAAGTTTATCAATTTACTGGTGGTAATCCAATCTGGTACAGCTACATTAACCACAATTAAATATTTATGCTCCAATTAGAATGCGTACCTACGGAGAATCAATTTTATACTTGTAGAGAATCAACCTTATTAAGATACACGAATAACAAATTTAACGTGAATCTTTGTATTGAGTTCCAGGATATCAGTTACAGGGAGATGAACTACAAATAAAAGAAAGTAGAAATCATACCTATTCGCTCTTCACTGATTTTATCCCTGAATTCCACCGATTTCATCATCAACTTCGTACACAGGTGTCTTGGTTGGATTGGAGAACGATCTGGAGAACGATCGAACTTGAGATTAGTTTTGCCCTAGAACAATCAAACTGAAGTTTAGAACTATAAATAAAAAAAATAGAACTCATACCTAGTCGCTCCTCACCTTCAAGTATCAACTCCAAAAGTTGACACTGAAGTGACTATGACGAACTAAAGATTAGTTTTGCCATAGATTATTGTTTTCAATAGATTTTTTTTGCCCTACTTATAGGGGGAGCGATCGAGAAAAGTAGTTGTTTGCAAATGAAAAGGAGAATGTGAGGCGAATTAAAGCGGCCCTTGAGAAAAATAATCGTTTTTCCAATTAATTGTTAACCCTATCTTTTTTGAAACTCATGTATTAAATATTGCTTGTATATAAGAAAAAGTTAATTAAAAACTTTAATAAACATATTATCTGATTGAATAAAATTACTATGGTGATATTAAACAAAAATGCTAAAATTATTATGTAAACAAGTGTCTAACATAAAACATGTTTTTTAATTTTGAATTTTTCTGATAATATGTTGTTTTTAACGAGGTTGCTTGTTAAAAATTCTCATTGTATTTTATTTTGAAAATCTTTGTAAACAATTACGTACTAATAACATGAAAGTAAAACTAAGTCTATTAATTAAAACACTGATCGAATCTCCTATGACATCTAGAACAATCAAAGAAAATGATAATCAGTTAAGAATTTTCAAAAAATTGTATTTATTACAACTGGTAAACTATAGATATAATTAATTAGTGTTTGTAGGCTTTAGCAATATTCTTACCTCATTTCTGTTTGGATAAAATTAATTTAAGTTATAATTAATTATTACTTATTAAATGTTAGTTAATTAATAAAATAATAAATGAAAATATTAATTAAAGAAAAATTTAGACTAATGAAAATAATCCTGAAAATTATTTATTTATTATAATCAATAACTAGTAAATAATAATTACAAAAAGTTACTTCACTAAAATTTAATATTACTTATGAAATGTTAATAACTGAGTATATATTGTTAGTTTTTAATTTTCAACAATTTTTTTTAATATAATTATGATTAATATTTTCAAATTAGTAACATATAACATCGTGAATTATTAATATAACATTATAATGATCAATATAATATTACTAATGATTAATATTATAGTTGGAAATATAAAAACAGTCATTTCATGATCATTGTGAAATACAAATGATTGTTGTAAAATACATATCTATTACAATGTGTACAGAAAGAACGTTGTAAAATTGCTCTCTATTACAAGGGGCTTTGATGGGTCATTGTAATAGATGCATATTACAATGGACACTCCGAAGCCGTTGTAAAATTAACGTTGTATAGGACAACTATTACAATGGTCACCCATCGACTGTTGTAATAGTCATTAATAATCTATTATAGTAGTCTATATTCGTCTGTTGTAAAATGGACATTGTAATAAGGTGTTTTTGTTGTACTATTAATTTTAGACTAGCTTAGAAGATGAGGGTTCTAAAGCAAGTGCTTTTTCCCTTGCTGCCTCTAGACACTTATGCTTGTAGTGCCTGATTCTATCATTATTGAAGCATCACACATGTTGCTTCTCGGTAGTTGATCCAACTTTTCCTAACCAATATTCCATAACATAATGACACGTCTAGTCACATTTAAAGCAAATGATTTTAACTCTACTCTGCTCGATTTTATCTCTCTTCCAAGCATCCTTTCCTTGAAAGAACTTTCTCTTCATCCTTTGAGGATTTGAGGTCTCTACTGGTTTACTTCTCAATACACTTACTTTCGTCTTTTCTTCCACCCCGATGAAACTTCAACTGATTTCGGCATAGTCTTCACTAACTTGTGCCATAGGATTGACTATTCCATTCATAACAACTCTTTCTCCCATTAAACTAGCAACAACTCCAACTTGCATGACTTGAACAAAGAAACAAAACATATTCCCCATATCCACTAGTGGGGTTGCAGCACTGTCATTCTAATTAGCCCTTTGACCTTGATTCTCTCGAGCTTTAGATCAATCATTTTCGTCAATAATAGTGCTTCCTCCATTAAGATACACCCTTTTATTCCCTCTCTCCATATTTTACCTTCCTTATCTATTAAACGAACTTTTGTAAGACACTGAAGGATGGTCTAAAAGCGTGGAATATATACACTTATATGATACAATAAAAGTACGTCATAATATGTTATCTCGTACCCTGGAATATTCCTATGATCTCTGGGTTAAAGCTAAAAATTTTTGTTAAACACCCTTTTTTAAGTTTACACAAACTTATTCTCTGATACCAAGTTGCAACATTCTTTAAGGCCCGAAACTAAGTGCTACAGATGCTACAGTCATCTATAGTATTGACTTCCGATGATAGAAAAATGTGAGTTAATAAATCAACACATCAGAGAGCATGAGAATATGAAAAAGCTTGAGTTAGCATTCATTGACTTAAGTATTTGTTACACTTCCCCTTTTTCATAACCTGTATTAAAAAGTATATAAATATTACACAATACAAGAGGGGCATATGAAGATGCCCTCTTGGATGATCAGATCATAGATAAAACGCAATAACCAGCTTTGCCTCTACTTATCCATAAGAGATAACTAAACACACAACGTAAAACTTCATATTATTTATAGGCTCCTGCTCATCCCAAAAGCTTTATTCGAAGAAGATAACTTGAAAATCCTTAACCTACTCAAATAAATACCTTACAGCTTAAGGGGAACAACAAGAAGCGCAGGTCAGTCATAAAGACTAGTGTGAATATTTATCTTTCTACCCGACTGTCAAAGGATATATAGTGAGACCATGCTGCAATGTTGAACGAGTTTTCCTATAACACCCTTAAGTCCCACATCGTGGAAGCCAGTGTGAAGTGGGTACTTATATAGTAGAGCCCATCTCTTACTAACGCCGAGGCCTTTTGAGGAACAAAACCCCATACCTATACGGTGGCTAAGTTGGGGACAATATCTTGTGCGAACGGAGGTGCGGGCTATTACAGTGGTATCAGAGCCAATACCCAGCCGGAATTGTGGCTCTTGTGTGGACCACAACGCTTGGATGAGGTGTTTGTGAGCCAACGGGGACGTTGGGGTCTGTAGGAAGGGAGAATTAACACCCCTAAGTCCCACATTGTGGAAGCCTATGTGAAGTGGGTACTTATATAGTAGAGCCCATCCCTTACTAACACCGAGGCCTTTTGAGGAACAAAATCCCACATATATACGGTGGCTAAGTTGGGGACAATATCTTGCACAAACGGAGGTGCGGGCTATTACATTTCCTCTCACTAGCACTGTTTACACGCTTTTTGGTCAAAGCTGTCACACATGGAATTCCTAAATAGCAAAATGCTCAAGTAGTGGAAACAACATCAGAAGACACAGAGCGATTTGGTTGAAATCACACAATCAATGTAAAATGGCCCGATACTCCTATAAGACGACCTATTTTGGGCCCAAAACAGCAATTAAGGAGCTGAGCTTTGTAATTCTTGTAGCCCTCTGAATGAGCTTCAAGTAGAGCTGTCGTTTGGCTCAATCGGACTTACGGATTGAAAGTTATGCCCATTTCCGTGAACGCGCGTAGAAGAGCAACTCCGGTTCGTGAGCTTGGTCTCGATTCGCCCTCAACATGACTCCTCCTAGACTGGCTCGTGGGACCATCCTTGGGCTCGCCCCTCCTCGGCTCGTGGAGCCTCTTCAACTCGTGAAGCACCCTCCTTGACTCGTGACACACCCCTGTCTCATGAAACGAACTCTGGCTCATGGAGCTCAGGTGGACCACGATCCTTATCCACTACCTGACCGTGGACACAAGCTTCATCACTCTGAATCGAGACCAGACCTCGGTTCGTGAAGGCTTCATCACGACCCGACCCCATGAACATGAACCGATCACCGAACCTACTAATACACGCATAGATCTTGACCTGTTCTCAAGGCTATTCTTGCTCCTACTATCCCGGATCGTGTGCCACGTGCCCTGTCACGAACCGGTCATCGCAAAGGCTCTCCAACAGCTATAAATACACCTCTACATGGAATTTTAAGGGGATTCTCTCACTTTTTGGCTGGAACTTTCTCCTATATCTCCACAGTCTCTGCCATTAATAAGTGCAAGGATTTTACACCTTTCAACATCTAAATTCTCCTCTTGTAATCTCAATTAACACACGTATTGTGTGTCTACATGTAACTGATTCTTGTAATCTGTCAGTATAACAATAAGATTATAAAATGGACGTAGGCTACATCTACAGCCGAACCACTATAAAAACCTCGTGTGTACCCTCTGATTTTACTTTTTACTCCATTTTGTGATCTGTGATCTACATTTGGGTGTTAGTGCTAATTTTTGGTATAACATTTTGTTGCGCCAGGAAAGGGGCACACAATACTACTTCAACTTTCTGCTTAGATTATTTGGCTATTGGATCAATGGCAATCAAAAGGAAGAAAGATAGAACTTCCTCTCATGCTGAGGATGTTGATCCTGAAGGCACTAGAAACAAGGAGAGCCAGGAGAATCCTCTCATGGAAATCCATCAACATATTTGACTCGAATGAGATAGATGGCTTGATTATTGAAATGAAAAACCAGACGGCAAGGCAAGATGATCTCATCAGGAAACAACAGGAGATGATCAATGGATTCTTCGCTTGGATGGATGGAAGGCCGAGAAAAGTTCAAGTCATTGGAAATGAAGCCATTGAAATGACACATGCATCACATGGACTTAGGGGCAACCCCCTCACTCTTGGAAATGGTGAGGATCGGCCAACTTCAGCTCCGGTTCAAACGGATATCAGAACGCAAGCTCACGCCAAACGGCAGGAGGTGGTCCATGATGAGGCTCCTGGACTTAATCAGCTCGCTCCCCTCCCCTCATTCACGAATCGGCATCCACGAACCACATCAGTAGAATCAGCATGAATCAGCTCGGCATCAGGAGTCAAGTCTAGATCGGGTTGCACCCCACGAGCCGCGACCTGCAAGCCTTCGCCCTCCAAACACTATACCTTATCACGAACTGGATCGGATCGTGCACCCTGATCCATGACTCGTGCTTCCCCACGACCTGCTTCGTTCAGTACACCATGAACATACAACTCATCAACAACTTCCTCACTCTCAGGCATTCAACGCTGGAGGCACCAGCTTTGATCTTGGCAACATGCAACAACTTTTTTGAAGGAAATCGGCTAGCAGATCTGATTGAACGCCTCTCAAGAGGCCACATTTATCAAAATGACGTGGATGACGTCAACCACACTGCTTTCACTTAGGAAATCAAGAATTCCCACAATCCTCCACATTTCAAACTTCCACAACTGGAGCCCTACAACGAAAGGACAGATCCTACCGTGCACCTGATGCGCTACAAACGGCACATGGAGGGTCAAATGGCATCGGAAAATGTCATGGCGAAATGATTTCCCGTCTTTTTGACTGATATTGCTGCTATGTGGATTCGACAGCTAGAAATTCAATCGATCAACAGTTGGAACATGTTGGTTGCACGCTTCATTGAACAATTTCGGGTTCACATTGCATGACCCAAGAACGTCATGTCACTTACTACAATCAAATAGAGGCACAGGGAAACTCTGCGCTCATTTCTAGAAAGATTCAACGTTGCAGCAACATTAGTTAATCGACCTGAACCATCCATGGTATTGATGGCAGCAGTATCCGGCATTCTAGATAACTCAGAGTTCAAAAAATCTTTGTACAGAGACCCACCGCGAAACCTCGGCGAATTCTACCTCGAAGTAGACAGATTTCTGCGGGAAGAAGATGCAACTTCCAAGAAGCGTATTCTCGATGTCAACATGCTTAAAGATGGAGAATAGTCTGATTCTGGAAAAGGCAAAGAAAAAGCCGATGTCAAGAATGACCGTAACACTCAGCCCCGGCGAGGGCCCAAATATGAAAGATACACTGAACTGAATGACACTCTGAGCAACATCTGCATGGACACAGGAGGTGCCACATCCTATCCGAGGCCTCCCAAGAGGGAGCCAACACTAGCTCAATGCAACTCTGTAAGGCATTGTATATTTCATGACAAAGACGGTCATAACACTGACGACTGTAGACACTTGCAATTCCTTATTGAGGACAGGGTCAGATAAGGAGAGCTACCCGAGTATGTAACTCAACCAACAGCGCCTACACCTGCGCTGCCACCACCTATTCCAAGAGAGGGAACGATCCTGAATCGAGCAATCGTGGACTTGTCATTAACTGTTCCCACTCCTCGAATCTCTTCAGTTTGTCGAACTTCGGTCCATAGTTCATGTTTTTAAACTTTTGGATGACTTCTCGCCCCTCTTTGTTTTCTTTGCATATAATAAGCACAGCAACATCGGCCTACATGCATGGAACCAACCCGTAGTCTATAGCCATGTTCATGGTTGGAATAACTGCCGCTTAGCTTTCATGAATCAATAAAGATTATTGATGAGCTTCGGCTCCCAACTAGATCCATCCAGTATAAACAGACAAGAGCTTCGGCTCCCAACAAGATCCGTCAAGTATAAACAGACATGAGCTCCGGGTCCGAACTGGATCTGTCCAGTATAAACAATCCGCATTATCATTTCCTTGGTTGTCTTACCCTGGTAAGGCCGTCTTGGAACCTCATTAGCCTTTCCTATGTCGTCTTACTCCGGTAAGGCCATCTTGGAACCTCACGGCATCTCCTTGGTTGTCTTACTGCGGTAAGGTCATCATGGATCTTCCTTTAGCATTTCCTTGGTCTTCTTACCCTGGTAAGACCTCCTCAGAACCATTCTTGCATTGTTTGCCTTATTTTTATGCAGATACGAATTATGGATTTCACAGATTATCCAGAACATATCTTCCTTCAACCAGCAAGATATGTTCTGGGGGGCAAACTTGTTGACACACTTTTTGGTCAAAGCTGACACACATGGAATTCCTGAATAGGAACACGCTCAAGTAGTGGAAACAACGTTAGAAGACATAGAGCGATTTGGTCGAAATCACACCATCAACAAAAATGGCTCGGAACTCCTATCAGACGACCTCTTTTGGGCCAAAAAACAGCAATTATGGAGCTAAGCTTTAAAACTCTTGTAGGCCTCTGAATGGGCTTCAAGTAGAGCTTTTGTTTGGCTTAATGGACTTACGGTTTGAATGTTATGCCCATTTACGTGAACGCAAGAGCAACTTCGGTTCATGAGCTTGGTCTCGATTCGCCCTCAACATGACTCCTCCTAGACTGGCTCGTGGGACCCCCTTGGGCTTGCCCCTCCTCGGCTCGTGGAGCCTCTTCAACTCGTGAAGCACCCTCCTTGACTTGTGACGCACCCCTATCTCGTGAAACCAACTCTGGCTCGTGGAGCTCAGGTGGACCACGACCCTCATCCATGACCCGACCGTGGACACAAGCTTCATCACTACAGCTTGAGACCAGACCTCAGTTCGTGAAGGCTTCATCATGACCTGACCCTATGACCATGAAACGATCATCGAACTTGCTAATACATGCATAGATCTTGACCTGTTCTCAAGGCTATTCATGCTCCTACTATCCCAGATCGTACGCCACGTGCCCTGTCACGAACCGGTCATCCCAGAGGCTCTCCTACAGCTATAAATACACCTCTACATGGAATTTTAAGGGGATTCTCTCACTTTTTGGCTAGGACTTGTCCTATATCTCCATAGTCTCTGCCATTAATAAGTGCAAGGATTTTGCACCTTTCAACATCTAAATTCTCTTCTTGTAATCTCAATTAACACACGGATTGTGTGTCTACATGTAACTGATTCTTGTAATATGTCAGTATAACAATAAGACTATAAAGTGGACGTAGGCTACATCTACAGCTGAACCACTATAAAAACCTCACGTGTTCCCTCTGATTTTACTTTTTATTGCATTCTGTGATTTGTGATCTACATTTGGGAGTTAGTGCCAATTTTGGCGTGCCAGGAAGGGGGCACACGATACAATTTCAACTTTCTGCTTAGATTATTTGGCTATTGGATCCATGGCAATAAAAAGGAGGAAAGATGGAACTTTCTCTCATGTTGAGGATGTTGATGCTGAAGGCACTTGAAATGAGGAGAGCCAGGGGCATCCTCTCATGGAAATCCATCAGCATATTTGACTCAAGACGAGATGGACGGCATGATTGCTGAAATGAAAAGCCAGATGGCAAGGCAAGATGATCTCATCAGGAAACAACAGGAGATGATCGATGGATTCTGCACTCGGATGGATGGAAGGCCGATCAACGTTCAAGTCGTCGGAAATGTAGCCACTGAAATGGCACATGCATCACATGGACTAGGGGGCAACCCCCTCGCTCTTGGAAATGGTCAGGATCGACCAACTTTAGCTCCGGTTCAAACGGATATCAGAACGTAAGCTCACGCCCAACGGAAGGAGTCGGTCCATGATGAGGCTCCTGGACTCGATCGGCTCGCCCTCCCTCATTCACGAATCGATATCCATGACCCACATCAGCAGAATCAGCATGAAGCAGCTCGTCATCACGAATCAAGTCCAGATTGGGCCGCATCCCATGAGCCGCGATCCGCAAGCCTTTACCCTCCAAACACTATAACTTATCACGAACCGGATCGGATCATGCACCCTGATCCACGACTCGTTCTTCCCCACGACCCGCTTTATGCAGCGCACCATGAACACGCAACAACTCATCAACAACTTCCTTACTCTCAGGCATTCAACGCTGGAGGCACCAGCTCTGATCTTGGCAACTTGCAACAACTTTTCGAAGGAAATCGGCTAGCAGATCTGATTGAACGCCTCTCAAGAGGCCGCATTTATCAAAATGACGTGGATGACGTCAACCACACTCCTTTCACTCAGGAAATCAGGAATTCCCGCAATCCCCCGCATTTCAAACTTCCATAAATGGAGCCCTACAACGGAAGGACGGATCCTACCGTGCACCTGATGCGCTACAAACGGCACATGGAGGTTCAAATGGCATCGGAAAATGTCATGGCGAAATGTTTTCCCCTCTTTTTAACTGATATTGCTGCTATGTGGATTCGGCAGCTAGAAATTGAATCGATCAACAGCTGGAACATGTTTGTTGCACGCTTCATTGAACAATTTCGGGTTCACATTGCACGACCCAAGAACGTCATTTCACTTACTACAATCAAGCAAAGGCCCAGGGAAACTCTGCGCTCATTTCTGAAAAGATTCAACGTTGCAGCAGCATCATTTGATAGACTTGAACAATCCATGGTATTGATGGCAGCAGTATCTGGCGTTCTAGATAACTCAGAGTTGAAAAATCTTTGTACAGAGACCCACTGCGAAACCTCGGCGAATTCTACCTCGAAGCATACAGAATTCTGCGGGAAGAAGATGCAACTTCCGAGAAGCGCATTCTCGATGTCAACAGCTTAAAGACGGAGAACAGTCTGATTCTGGAAAAGGAAAAGAAAAAGCCGATGTCAATAATGACCGCAACACTCAGCCCCGGAGAGGGCCCAAATATGAAAGATACACTGAACTGAATGACACTCTGAGCAACATCTACATGGATACAGAAGGTGCCATATCCTATCTGAGGCCTCCCAAGAGGGAGCCAACACTAGCTCAACGCAACTCAGGAAGTCATTGCATATTTCATGACATAGACGGTCACAATACTGATGAATGCAGACACTTGCGAGACCTTATTGAGGACAGGGTCAGACAAGGAGAGCCACCCGAGTACGTAACTTAACCAACAACGCCTACACCTGCGCTGCCATAACCTATTACCCGGAGAGGGAACGATCGTGGATCAAGCAATCGCGGTCTTATCATTAACTGATCCCACTCCTCGGATCTCTTCAGTTTGCCAGACTTCGGTCCACAGTTCATATTTATAGGCTTTTGGGCGACTTCCCGCCACTCTTTGTTTTCTTTGCATGTAATAAGCATGGCAACATCGGCCCACATGCACGGAACCGACCCGTAGCCTATAGTCGTGTTCAGAGTTAGAATAACTACAGCGTAGCTTTCATGAATCAATAAAGATTATTAACGAGCTTCGGCTCCTAACTGGATCTGTCCAGCATAAACAGACATGAGCTCCGGCTCCCAACTGGATCCGTCCAGTATAAACAGACATGAGCCCAAGCTCCGAACTAGATCCATCTAGTATAAACAAACCACATTAGCATTTCCTTGGTCGTCTTACCCCGGTAAGGCCATCTTGGAACCTCATTAGCTTTTCCTCGGTCGTCTTACTCCAGTAAGGTCGTCTTGGAACCTCACGGCATTTCCTTAGTTGCCTTACTCCGGTAAGGCCGTCATGGATCTTCATTTAGCATTTCCTTGGTCGTCTTACCCTGATAAGACCGCCTCGGAACTATTCTTGCATTGTTTGTCTTATCTTTTTGCAGGTACGGATTATGGATTTCACAGATTATCCAGAACATATCTTCCTTCAACCAGCAAGATATGTTCTGGGGGCAAACTTGTTGGCACACTTTTTGGTCAAAGCTGTCACACATGGAATTCCTGAATAGCAACACGCACAAGCAGTAGAAACAACGTCAGAAGACATAGAGCGATTTGGTCGAAATCACACCATCAACATAAAATGGCCCGAAACTCCTATCAGACGACCTCTTTTGGGCCCAAAAACAGCAAATATTGAGTTAAGCTTTGTAATTCTTCTAGCCCTATGAATGAGCTTCAAGTAGAGCTTTCGTTTGGCTCAATCAGACTTACGGTTTGAAAGTTATGCCCATTTCCGTGAACGCGCATAGAAGAGCAACTCCGGTTCGTGAGCTTGGTCTTGATTCGCCCTCAACATGACTTCTCCTAGACTGGCTAATGGGACCCCTCTTGGGCTCGCCCCTCCTCAGCTCGTGGAGCCTCTTCAACTCGTGAAGCACCCTCCTCGACTTGTGATGCACCCCTGTCTCGTGAAACCAACTCTAACTCGTGGAGCTCGGGTAGACCACGACCCTCATCCACGACCCGACCGTGGATACAAGCTTCATCACTCCAGCTCGAGACCAAACCTCGGTTCGTGAAGGCTTCATCATGACCCGACCCCATGACCACGAACCGACCACCGAACCTGCTAATACACGCATAGATCTTGACCTGTTCTCAAGGCTATTCCTGCTCCTACTATCTCGGATCGTGTGTCATGTGCCCTATCATGAACCGGTCATCCCAGAGGCTCTCCTACAGCTATAAATACACCTCTACATGGAATGTTAAGGGGATTCTCTCACTTTTTGGATGG
Source organism: Allium sativum (assembly GCA_030737875.1). Taxonomy (NCBI): domain Eukaryota; kingdom Viridiplantae; phylum Streptophyta; class Magnoliopsida; order Asparagales; family Amaryllidaceae; genus Allium; species Allium sativum. The sequence continues at coordinate 398,757,526 of CM060926.1, read as the reverse complement.
GACTTTCTCCTACATCTCCGCAGTCTCTTCCATTAATAAGCGCAAGGATTTTGCACCTTTCAACATCTAAATTCTCCTCTTGTAATCTCAATTAACACACGGACCGTGTGTCTACATGTAACTGATTCTTGTAGTTTGTCAGTATAACAATAAGATTATAAAGTGGACGCAGGCTACATCTACAGTCGAACCACTATAAAAACCTCGTGTATTCCCTCTGATTTTACTTTTTACTGCATTCTGTGATTTGTGATCTACATTTGGGTGTTAGTGCTAATTTTTGATCTAACATTTTGGCGCACCAGGAAGGGGGCACACGATACTACTTCAACTTTCTGCTTAGATTATTTGGCTATTGGATTAATGGAAATCAAAAGGAAGAAAGCTAGAACTTCCTTTCATGCTGAGGATGCTGATGCTGAAGGCACTAGAACGAGGAGAGCCGGGGGCATCCTCTCATGGAAATCCATCAACATATTTGACTCGAGACGAGATGGATGGCATGATTGCTGAAATGAAAAACCAAATGGCAAGGCAAGATGATCTCATCAAGAAACAACAGGAGATGATCGATGGTTTCGTCGCTCGGACGGATGGAAGGCCGAGCAATGTTCAAGTCATTGGAAATGAAGCCACTGAAATCGCACATGCATCACATTGATTCAGGGACAACCCCCTCACTCTTGGAAATGGTCAGGAACGACCAACTTTAGCTCTGTTTCAAACGGATATCAAAACGCAAGCTTACGCCCAACAACAAGAGGCTGTTCGTGATGAGGCTCCTAGACTCGATCGGCTCGCCCCTTCCTCATTCACGAATCGGCATCTATGACCCAAATCAGCAGAATCAGCATGAAGTAGCTCGGCGTCATGAGTCAAGTCCGGATTGGGTCGCACCCCACGAGCCGCGACTCGCAAGCCTTCGCACTCCAAACACTATACCTTATCATGAATTGGATCGGATCGCGCACCCCAATCCACGAATTGTGCTTCTCCACGACCCGCTTCGTGCAGCACACCATGAACACACAAAAACACATCAACAGCTTCCTCACTCTCAGGCATTCAATGCTGGAGGCACCAGCTCTGATCTTGGCAACTTGCAACAATTTTTCGAAGGAAGTCGGCTAACAGATCTAATTGAATGCCTCTCAAGAGGCCGCATTTATCAAAATGATGTTGATGACGTCAACCACACTCCTTACACCAAGGAAATCAGGAATTCCAGCAATCCCCCGGATTTAAAACTTCCACAACTGGAGCCCTACAACGGAAGGACAGATCCTACCGTGCACCTAATGTGCTACAAACGGCATATGGAGGTTCAAATGGGATCGGTAAACATCATGGCGAAATGTTTTCCCCTCTTTTTAAATGATATTGCTGCTATGTGGATTCGGCATCTAGAAATTGAATCGATCAATAGCAAGAACATGTTGGTTGCACGCTTCATTGAAAAATTTCGGGTTCACGTTGCACGACCCAAGAACGTCATGTCACTTACTACAATCAAGCAGAGGCCCAGGGAAACTCTACGCTCATTTCTGGAAAGATTCAACGTTGTAGCAGCATCAGTTGATCGACCTGAACCATCCATGGTATTGATGGCAGTAGTGTCTGGCGTTCTGGATAACTCAGAGTTCAAAAAATCTTTGTACAGAGACCCACCACGAAACCTCGGCGAATTCTACCTCGAAGCAGACAGATTTCTGTGGGAAGAAGATGCAACTTCCGAGAAGCGCACTCTGGATGTCAACATGCTTAAAGACGGAGAACAGTCTGATTCTGGAAAAGGCAAAGAAAAAGCCGATGTCAAGAATGACCGCAACACTCAACCCCGGAGAGGTCCCAAATATGAAAGATACACTGAACTGAATGACACTCTGAGCAACATCTACATGGACATAGGAGGTGCCACATTCTATCCAAGGCCTCCCAATGGGGAACCAACACTAGCTCAACGCAACTCTGGAAGGCATTGCGTATTTCATGACATAGACGGTCACAACACTGGCGATTGCAGATACTTACGAAACCTTATTGAGGACTGGATCAGACAAGGAGAGCTACCCGAGTATGTAACTCAACCAACAGCGCCTACACCTACGCTGCCACCACCTATTCCCCGGAGAAGGAACGATCCTGGATTGAGCAATCGTGGGCTTACCATTAACTGATCCCATTCCTCGGATTTCTTCAGTTTGCCGGACTTCAGTCCACAATTCATGTTTTTAGGCTTTTGGGCAACTTCGCGCCCCTCTTTGTTTTCTTTGCATGTAATAAGCACGGAAACATCGGCCCACACGCACGGAACCGACCCATAGTCTATTGTCGTGTTCAAGGTTAGAATAACTGCCGCTTAGCTTTCATCAATCAATAATGATCATCGATGAGCTCCTGCTCCCAACTGGATCCATCCAGTATAAATAGACATGAGCTCTGGCTCCCAACTGGATCCGTCCAGTGTAAACTGATATGAGCTCCGGCTCCGAACTGGAATCGTCTAGTATAAACAAACCGCGTTAGCATTTCCTTGGTCGTCTTACCCCGGTGAGGCCGTCTTGGAACCTCATTAGCTTTTCCTCGGTCGTCTTACGCCGGTAAGGCCATCTTGGAACCTCACGGCATCTCCTTTGTCGTCTTACTCCAGTAAGGCCATCATGGATCTTCCTTTAGCATTTCCTTGGTCTTCTTACCCTGGTAAATCTGCCTCGGAACTATTCTTGCATTGTTTGTCTTATCTTTTTGCAGGTACGGATTATGGATTTCACAGATTATCCTGAACATATTTTCCTTCAACCAGCAAGATATGTTCTGGGGGGCAAACTTGTTGACACACTTTTTGGTCAAAGCTGTCACACATGGAATTCCTAAATAGCAACACGTTCAACTAGTGGAAACAACGTCAGAAGACATCGAGCGATTTGGTCGAAATCACACCAAATGTAAAATGGCCCAAAATTCCTATTAGACAACCTCTTTTGGGCCCAAAAACAGCAATTTCGGAGCTGAGATTTGTAACTTTTATAGCATTTTGAATGAGCTTCAAGTAGATATTTCGTTTGGCTCAATCGGGCTTACGGTTTGAAAGTTATTCCCATTTCCGTGAACGCGCATAGAAGAGCAACTCCGGTTCATGAGCTTGGTCTCGATTCGCCCTCAACATGACTCCTCCTATATTGGCTCATGGGATCCCCCTTGAACTCGCCCCTCCTTTGCTCGTAGAGACTCTTCAACTCGTGAAGCACCCTCCTCGACTCGTGATGCACCCCCGTCTCGTGAAACCAACTCTGGCTCGTGGAGCTCAGGTGGACCACGACCCAACCGTGGACACAAGCTTCATCACTCCAACTCGAGACCAGACCTCGGTTCGTGAAGGCTTCATCACGACCCGACCCCATGACCACGAACTAATCACCGAACATGCTAATACACGTATAAATCTTGACCTGTTCTTATGGCAATTCCTGCTCCTACTATCTCGGATCGTGTGCCACGTGCCCTGTCATGAACCGGTCATCCCAGAGGCTCTCCTACAGCTATAAATACACCTCTACATGGAATTTTAAGGGGATTCTCTCAATTTTTGGCTGGGACTTTCTCCTACATCTCCACACTCTCCACCATTAATAAGTGCAAGGATTTTGCACCTTTCAACATCTAAATTCTCCTCTTGTAATCTCAATTAACACACGGATTGTGTGTCTACATGTAACTGATTCTTGTAATCTGTTAGTATAATAATAAGATTATAAAGTAGACGTAGGCTACGTCTACAGCCGAACCACAATAAAAACCTCTTGTGTTCTCTCTTATTTTACTTTTTACAACATTCTGTGATTTGTGATCTACATTTGGGTGTTAGTGCCAATTTTTGGTCTAACAAGCACCAAGCTACAATACCATAACCAATGGTGTTCTCCTGCACTATGATGGATGATACGATAAAATAGTAATGATGATGGTATTATTAACGTGCAATATGCAACGTGCAGTGGATTCCCCATCTTTGTTATATTGATTAGCTGTCTTAACCATTTGTTTATATATCTTCTGTAACAACCCGTATTTTTATGACATGTTAAAACAAGAAATCAAGGCAGAATTAATTTTTAAATCAAGAAACAAGGGAAACGGGTTGCGTCATTGCGTTCGTTTCGAAATTTTACATGAAATAGAGTCCGAGTTTTCGAAAATCGGAGTCCGTATGAGGGAGATATGACCCTCCGAAGTTTCAGGGATTTTCAAAATCAAAAACAGCTCGAAATTCGAATTCGAATTCAAACCCCGGAACAAGCTAGGCGGGAAAATTCCCGCCCAGGGACCAGGTCGACCTGGGGGTCAACCATATTGTCGACCTCCCAATGACCAGGTCGACCATAGTATCGACCTGGGGGTCGACCTGCCTCCCGAACCACTTTTCTGAACCAGATGCATTCTGATGTATTTAGGCTCGTTTTCTGACCAGATTCGTCTGTCTAACCCTATATAAACAGCCCCATAGCCTTATTTTCTACACACCATTTCTTTTTGTCCTTATGCTGCTTCTAAGATAATCAAAATAATAAGATAAAAATGAAGAAAAAGGACTTCTCCTTCTCCATCAAGACTACGCTTAGGGATTTGTAAATTGGAGGGATTTCAATTAGAACACGATCGATCAAATAGAGATTCAACAGTCAAATTCTGCTTTCTAATTCTCGATCCACGCACTATAAGTTCAAGTTACTTTTAGATAAAAGTTGTAAATTTAATATCCATGTATGGTAACTGATTTGTATCTATTCTTGTTCGTCTTGGATCTTGACTTTCGTGAATATTGCTTTGGACCTATTCATGTTGTAAATCAAACTCTCTCGTGTCTATAACCTTAACATGCATGTGACGTTGAATCTATTGTTAATGAACAAGGACTATGACTGAGAACATAAGACTGCCTATGACTAATATGACTATGCCTATGACTATGACGGCGAACAAAAGACTGCCTATGACTAATAAGACTAAGCCTATGCCTATAACGGTGAAAGAAAGACTGTTGTCTATGACTATGACAAGGACAATTGTGGCTAATCAACTATGACTCTTGACTATGAGAATTATTATCTATGATTATGAACATAAGGCCATTATCTATGACCATGACCTTGAAACTATTACTGTTAATTGCCTATGACTATTGCCTAGAACTATTTTGGATAATTAACCGTGACTATTGTGATTAATCGCTTAGGATTCTTAATTATGAGATTTTTACCTATGGCCATGACTATGACTATCGGGGTTAATTACCTGGGACTATTATAGTTGATTGAAACCCATGTTGTATACCGAATTCGCAGTTTGATGGATCTCATACCAAGGGTGTGACTTGCTTAGTTTATTCACTATTATGTACACGAAAATCATTGGATCCATTTTTCTTTTATTTGGCTTGCCTTTGCATGCCTATTCTTTTATGTCAGCGTTTACCATGACTATCACCTTATCTTGCTAGATTTGAAATCCTATATGTCAGTGATGTTGTAACCAATTATCTCAAGTTATGTCATGCTAGTCTTGTAACCCCTTTTATTGCTTTATGCTAGTCCCTTTTGCCTATCATAGTTTTGATGCTATTCCCTCTATTTTCGAGATTTGGATTTATTTGTAGTAGAGATCGATTCACGTTCACGTGCGATGGGAATACTATTTGGGTAGAATAGGAAAAAACATGAATTGTTTATGAACATGAATTATGAACTCGATAATAGGCAAAACTTGAAACATGGATGCTGTTATAACTTGAACCTGGATATGGACACGAACCTGACATCGACTTGATATGAAACTTTCCTTGAAAACTTGACACGTTTTGACATGAAACATGACATGAAAACTCGACATGAATTTTGACATGAAAACTTGAATGTGGGCATGACAACTAGATAAACTTGAAAATGGCCAACTCGAGGTTGGGTTGAATTTGCAGTGTAAATCTGCCCGGAACCGCCCGGCAAATCCAGTTGCTGCAAACAATAGGTCCCAATGTGGGTAGTTGGTCATATCGCACGTAAAATCCGAGATTAGACTATGTTGTGGTGTAAATCTGCCCGGAACCGCCCGACAAATCCAGTAACCACAACAGTTAGTATAATGTGAGAGGTTGAAGTGCATTAATGAATTAATGCCACTTGATAGGTTTAAGTCATGAACCACTTGAATATACTTAACAAATTTGACACGATGACTTGATAGGGTTAAGTCCTGAACCACTTGAATATACTTAACCAATTTAACATGATGACTTGATAGGGTTAAGTCATGAACCACTTGAATATACTTAACCAATTTAACATGATGACTTGATAGGGTTAAGTCCTGAACCACTGGAATATACTTAACCAATTTAACATGATGACTTGATAGGGTTAAGTCATGAACCACTTGAATATACTTAACCAATTTAACATGATGACTTGATAGGGTTGAGTCATGAACCACTTGAATATACTTAACCAATTTGACACGATGATTTGATAGGGTTAAGTCATGAACCGCTTGAATATACTTAACCAACTTGACACATGATTCGTAGGGCTAAGTCATGAACTTAAACGACAACACTTAGCCAATTCGACATGACACGTAAATGGGTTAAGTCACGAACTTGAATGACAACACTTAACCAACTTGACATGCTAGACCGATCAGGTTAAGTCTCGAATTTAAATGACAACACTTAACCTACTAGACGGAAACCCTAGTTACGCGGTCCGTTTCAGCATTAACCCACTAGATGTATCATGTTACCCTGGAACTAGGCAGGGTGGGGCACGATTACTGGGCTGATTGTAAGCGACCAGAACGACGGCTGTGTGGGTGCGCCAGTGTAGGTTCTAACAGAGTGTGGGCGTGCACACACTCCGGAGCAGAAAAAGCAGGCCTTGGGCATCAGTCGGTTTATCTGTGCGTGCTTGATTCGTGTCGATGGTTGGCACCATAGGGCTTGATACACCCTATGGTGGACCTAGCACAGGTAACTACATTTCGTGATTGGGCCGTATGACACAGACACATGAACGAGCTAGGACTTGTAGGGAGCCGGTCGATTAATAGATCGTTACGTGGAATTCGTTAGGTAACATAATCCCTAGTGGTCCTAGGTGGCATAAACCCTAAACGAATCTAGAAAACGTTCAATAGGTAGCATAATCCCTAGTGGTCCTAGGTGGCATAAATCCTAGTTGAACACGCGAAAGCTCATGATAAGGAAACCTAGCCAAAATAAGGGTGGCAGTCCAAACGATTTCAAGAATGGTAGTGCTACGTTGAAGTAGTTTAGAAATGCGTGATGAAAGCCGTACGATATACGGCAAGGGACTGTACATATACATGGAAGGGATGATACGAGTTGGGGTACTAGTACAGTTGGTGCAGAGAATGTTAAACATGCGATGCTATACGTAGCTTATCTTGTTACCTTAGATTTCTTGTGACCTTAGTTTATCTTGTTACCGTAGTTTATCTTGTTATCTTAGTTTAACTTGCCTACCTTGTCATCATCTTTATGTTTACTTTCAGTTTATACATGTCATGTTACTTTTACTTGTTTCTATGCTAAAAGTCACTAGGACTTACTCAGTCTTTATGACTGACCCAGTTTGCTTCGCCTCTTTTTCTTCCCCCCCCCCCCCCAGGTTCACAGGGTGGGAACACAGCTTAGTTCGGATCTTACCAAGCTCCAAGGCTATTTCATGAAGGCTTGGATTGATCTTGGCTATGGCTTGCTTCGCTGCTTTATTGGGGAATGATTTATAACTATGATCTTATGCTTCTTTATAATTACAAGACAGATTTCGATGTAATGGATTTTTAATACCATTTTGATGTAAAAGGTTTCAGACCTTTCTAGATTTTTAAAGAAATAAAATTTGGTTCTTCTTCCACAGTTTTATGTGTTCTGTCTTGTAATATTTCTGTGTGTGTTTACCTAGATAATGCTCCACCAAAGCTAGTGCATTCCCTTTGCGAGTGACCCTAGCGGAGGTAGGGTGTTACATTTGGTATCAGAGCAGAAGGTTACTAGACTGGGCAAAAGTTTTTAAAACCTCTTGAAATTATTTTCAAAACCGTTTACAAAGAAGCATTTTTCAAGAAAAATCTTGTTTTATTTAAAAGGTTATTCCCCAAAGCCATATGCACTATCTTTTGATTCTCTCCTTGAGTCTCTTCTCCCTTTCTTTTTCAGCCATAGTTTGTAGGCATGCGACACATGTCGGAGGGCAAAGTAGTGTCCAACCTCCATCTGTAGCTGCAGTAGTTTTACTTGCGACTAATTTTATCTGAAGCTTTGTTGGGTTGCCGTGCGATGGAAGTAGCTTTCGAGAAACTTGTCAACAAAGGATAGTAAGAACAAGGATAAAGAACACAAGCCTAAGGATGAGAAACTTGTTAATAAGGCGCAATCCACGAAGGAGGAAAAAGTGAAAGGGAAGAGGTCAAAGTAAAAGAATAATAAAACCCATGACAAGAAAGGACATCGTTGGTATGGTAAAAAGGGACATGTAGTTAAGTATCATAGGACAAGGACAAGGGCAAAGAACAAGATCATCGAGAGGGCAAAATTGTATGCTCTCACTACTAGCATACCTAAGAGAGGTGGTAACGTTTCTGTTAAAGGTTTAGCTTCTCTTTTTTATCATACCGTGGGAACTTTGTTTTTATACATCGCATCCTTTTGATTCTGCCTCGATAGTTGAGTCTCTGCACCTTAGTACTAGCGTAGTAGAGGATCCCATTTTTGTCTCAAATCCTGTTGGGGAATCGGTTCATTTATTCATGACTTTTTTGGATTTGATAATGTCTATGCTAAGTGTTGAATTTAGAAGTAATGCTTATGCTTTTGGGCAATGGGTTGATTCTAGGGGTGGAATGATTATCCAGAAATGATACCATGCTCGAATATGAAAAGAGGGTAGTTAGATTCTTGACTTTCCCCGGTAATGCCCTCGAAGTCTAGTGTAACCCTTAGGGTTCTGCAATTCTTAGTTACCTAGAATCTCTTGATACATTTATCGATCCGCTCGAGTAGTATTCGCCACTAAGGCGGATGGTTCATTTCGCTTATGCATGAATTATAGAAAATCATCTTAGTAAGTACACTTGGCAACATGGTTGGCATTTGTTTATTTTCAAGAGATAATTCATTTATGTGGAATACCTTCTAGTAAGTGAATGAGATCCAAGATTCACTAGTGAATTTTGGAGAGCTTGCATGAAACCATGAGTACGCAGTTATGTTTAAGCCGAGTATACTAGAAAGAAGAATAAGTAAAAGTGGAACGAGAGGCAACAGTGGAATGAGTTCCAACTCATATTTTGGAAACAAGAATTAAGAAGCTACGAGAATTATGAAATTAAAGACGGTGAAGGCACAATGGAGTTAAGCTCAAGGAAATGCGACTCAGAAGATTGAAGACTAGATACACGTATCATATCTCTTTATAAGTGAATATCCTTGATCTCTCTTTTCCTGTAGAGCTTACTTGTATGCTATCTTTTAAGTATAACCTCTCGGTCCTATTCTCAATCCTATTTCCGTTGCAAAACCCCATAGGGATCATCTGTTAGTAATACATGTTGGGGCTTGAGGGTGTCCATTGGGTTGAGTAATTCTTTGGGTGTCAGCCTGATGCTGATTTCGGTCTTCGGGGTTGGTGCTTAGGGAGTTCTTCTCCTATTAAGTATATATGTGACGTAGATTTCCAGCTTTGACATTGCCTAATGGGAACAAAGTTTTTACTTGCTTCTATCATTCGACTATACCTTTAGGTAGGAACAATTGGGTGAAACATGTGTTTGAGACATGTTATAATTGATGGTTGCAAGTGGTTGCAAGTGGTCGCAAGTGGTTGCTCGTGGTTGCATAACACACATTAGGCACTAGATCGGCTCAGACACATTTTCATATTGCATATGCATGAGTGTTTATACTTGTTTATGGATGAAATTGAATGAGTTATCATGTGAATGTTGCATATGGATGGATGTTTGAGCACAAATATAGTGTTTATGTGATTAGGGCTATTTGCATACATGTTGGACTCATTGCACTAAACATATTTTGTATTAAAAAAGATCAATCAGGCCTGATCATTTGCATTAGATAAGGAACATATACACACACTTTCTGCATATATTCATACAGCATTAGAAATCTCTTAAGGACAATGGATGCCGGTGATTGATGGTTGAGTAGATGGATGATTGGATGGTAGGACACATTCTTCTTAACTTGAAGATTTCGGGGACGAAATCCTTTAAGGAGGGGAGAATGTAACAACCCGTATTTTTATAACATGTTAAAACAAGAAATCAAGGCAGAATTAATTTTTAAAACAAGAATAAAGGAAAACAGGTTGCTCCATTGCGTTCATCTCGAAATTTTACATGAAATAGAGTCCGAGTTTTCGAAAATCGGAGTCCGTATGAGGGAGATATGACCATCCGAAGTTTCAGGGATTTTCAGAATCAAAAACAGCTCGAAATTCGAATTCAAACCACGGAACAAGCTAGGCGGGAAAATTCCCACCCAGGGACCAGGTCGACCTGGGGGTCGACCATAGTGTCGACCTCCCAGGGATCAGGTCGACCATAGTGTCGACCTGGGGGTCGACTTGCCTCCCGAACCACTTTTCTGAACCAGATGCATTCTGATGTATTTAGGCTCGTTTTCTGACCAGATTCGTTTGTCTAACCCTATATAAACAGCCCCCTAGCCTCATTTTCTACACACCATTTCTTTCTGTCCTTATGCTGCTACTAAGATAATCAAAATAATAATATAAAAAGGAAGAAAAAGGACTGGTCCTTCTCCATCAAGACTACGCTTAGGGATTTGCAAATTGGGGGGATTTCAATTAGAACACGATCGATCAAATAGAGATTCAATAGTCAAATTCTGCTTTCTATTTCTCGATCCACGCACTGTAAGTTCAAGTTAATTTTAGATAAAAGCTGTAAATTTAATATCCATGTTGTAAATTGGAATTGAATCTATGTATGGTAATTGATTCGTATATATTCTTGTTCGTCTTGGATCTTGACTTTCGTGAATATTACTTTGGACCTATTCATGTTGTAAATCAAACTCTCTCGTGTCTATAACCTTAACATGCCTATGACGTTGAATCTATTGTTAATGGACAAGGACTATGACTGATAAAATAAGACTGCCTATGACTAATATGACTATGCCTATGACTATGACGGTGAACTTAAGACTGCATATGACTAATAAGACTAAGCCTATGCCTATAACGGTGAAAGAAAGACTGTTGTCTATGACAAGGACAATTGTGGCTAATCAACTATGACTCTTGACTATGAGAATTATTATCTATGATTATGAACATAAGGCCATTATCTATGACCATGACCTTGAAACTATTACTGTTAATTTCCTATGACTATTGCCTAGAACTATTTTGGATAATTAACCATGACTATTGTGATTAATCGCTTAGGATTCTTAATTATGAGATTTCTACCTATGGCCATAACTATGACTATCGGGGTTAATTGCCTGGGACTATTATAGTTGATTGAAACCCATGTTGTATACCGAATTCGCAGTTTGTTGGATCTCATACCAAGGGTGCGACTTGCTTAGTTTATTCACTATTATGTACAAGAAAACCATTGGATCCATTTTTCTTGTATTTGGATTGCCTTTGCATGCATATTCTTTTATGTCAGCGTTTACCATGACTATCACCTTATCTTGCTAGATTTGAAATCCTATATGCCAGTGATGTTGTAACCAATATCTCAAGTTATGTCATGCTAGTCTTGTAACCCCTTTTATTGCTTTATGCAAGTCCCTTTTGCCTATCATAGTTTTGATGCTATTCCCTCTATTTTTGAGATTTGGATTTATTTGTAGTAGAGATCGATTCATGTTCACGTGCGAAGGGAATACGATTTGGGTAGAATAGTCCAAAACATGAATTGGTTATGAACATGAATTATGAACTCAATAATAGGCAAAACTTGAAACATGGACGCTGTTATAACTTGAACCTGGATATGGACACGAACCTGACATCGACTTGATATGAAACTTGCCTTGAAAACTTGACACGATATGACATGAAACATGACATGAAAACTCGACGGAATTTTGACATGAAAACTTGAATGTGGGCATGACAATTAGATAAACTTGAAAATGGCCAACTCGAGGTTGGGTTGAGTTTGCAGTGTAAATCTGCCTGGAACCGCCCGACAAATCCAGTTGCTGCAAACAATAGGACCCAATGTGGGTAGTTGGTCATATCGCACGTAAAACCCAAGGTTAGACTATGTTGTGGTGTAAATCTGCCCGTAACCGCCTGGCAGATTCAGTAACCACAACAGTTAGTCTAATGTGAGAGGTTGAAGTTCATTAATGAATTGGTGTCACTTGATAGGGTTAAGTCATGAACCACTTGAATATACTTAACCAATTTGACACGATGACTTGATAGGGTTAAGTCCTGAACCACTTGAATATACTTAACCAATTTAACATGATGACTTGATTGGGTTAAGTCATGAACCACTTGAATATGCTTAACCAATTTAACATGATGACTTGATAGGGTTAAGTCCTGAACCACTTGAATATACTTAACCAATTTAACATGATGACTTGATAGGGTTAAGTCATGAACAACTTGAATATACTTAACCAATTTAACATGATGACTTGATAGGGTTAAGTCATGAACCACTTGAATATACTTAACCAATTTGACATGATGATTTGATAGGGTTAAGTCATGAACCGCTTGAATATACTTAACCAACTTGACACATGATTCGTAGGGCTAAGTCATGAACTTAAACGACAACACTTAGCCAATTTGACATGACACGTAGACGGGTTAAGTCACGATCTTGAATGAAAATACTTAACCAACTTGACATGTTAGACCGATCGGGTTAAGTCTCGAATTTAAATGACAAAACTTAACCTACTAGACGGAAACCCTAGTTACACGGTCCGTTTCAGCAGTAACCCACTAGATGTATCATGGTACTCTGGAACTAGGCAGGGTGGGGCATGATTACTGGGATGATTGTAAGCGACCAGAACGACGGCTGTGTGGGTGCGCCAGTGTAGGTTCTAACGGAGTGCGGGCGCGCACACACTCCGGAGCAGAAAAAGCAGGCATTGGGCATCAGTAGGTTTATCTGTGCGTGCTTGATTTGTGTCGATGGTTGGCACCATAGGGCTTGATACACCCTATGGTGGACCTAGCACAAGTAACTACATTTCGTGATTGGGCCGTATGACACAGACACATGAACGAGCTAGGACTTGTAGGGAGCCGGTCGATTAATAGATCGTTACGTGGAATTCGTTAGGTAGCATAATCCCTAGTGGTCCTAGGTGGCATAAACCCTAAACGAATCTAGAAAACGTTCAATATGTAGCATAATCCCTAGGGGTCCTAGGTGGCATAAATCCTAGTTGAACACGCGATAGCTCATGATAAGGAAACCTATCCAAAAGAAGGGTGGCAGTCTAAACGATTTCAAGAATGGTAGCGCTACGTCGAAGTAGTTTAGAAATGCGTGATGAAAGCCGTACGATATACGGCAAGGGACTGTACATATACATGGAAGGGATGATACGGGTTGGGGTACTAGTACAGTTGGTGTAGAGAATGTTAAACATGCGATGTTATACGTAGCTTATCTTGTTACCTTAGTTTTCTTTTGACCTTAGTTTATCTTGTTACCGTAGTTTATCTTGTTATCTTAGTTTAACTTGCCTATCTTGTCATCATCCTTATGTTTACTTTCAGTTTATACATGTCATGTTACTTTTACTTGTTTCTATGCTGAAAGTCACTAGGACTTACTCAGTCTTTATGACTGACCCAGTTTGTTTCGCCTCTTTTTCTTCCGTCCCCCCCCCCCCCCCCCCCCCCGAGGTTCACAGGGTGGGAACACAGCTTAGTTCGGACCTTACCAAGCTCCAAGGATATTTCATGAAGGCTTGGATTGCTCTTGGCTATGGCTTGCTTTGCTGCTTTATTGGGGAATGATTTATAACTATGGTCTTATGCTTCTTTACAATTGCACGACAGATTTCGATGTAATGGATTTTTATTAGCATTTTGATGTAAAAGGTTTCAGACCTTTCTAGATTTTTAAAGAAATAAAATTTGATTCTTCTTCCACTGTTTTATGTGTTCTGTCTTGTAATATTTCTATGTATGTTTACCTAGATAATGCTCCACCAAAGCTAGTGCATTCCCTTTGCGAGTGACCCTAGCGGAGGTGGGGTGTTACACTTCCATCATATTAGCTATATTGGTATAATTTTAGTTCCCTATTTCATTTATAGGAAACACTTTATTGTTCAATATTTGGATACCCCCTGTCTTCTAGAAGAACTATCCCACAATATTTATGAAGTAAACCCTAAAAGGATGTTTGCGAGCTGCCATGCACCTCCTTTAGTTTTATACCGTTGGACAACTAAGAACCGGTAGTTTCTCCCATAGATTAACTAGAAACTTTTTGCCTTATGTGGATAGCTCATCGCACATCTCATAGTTGTATTCGTAGGTTAACTAAGAACCCTGTAGTTTTATCCCTAGGATGACTGCAAACCCTTCATATATTGATGTGAACTGCCTATTGCATATCTCATAATTTTACTAAGGTTGACTAGGAACCTATTAAATACTTGGGTTTAGATTGTATATCACATTTCTCCATAGTTTAACATTAAGGCTAACTAAGAATATATCAATTTGTTTTATACTTATCTCCATGACAAGTCTAATGGGTATCTCCCTAATTTTATCCCCTATTACTGTTCACAACATGTTCGGTTAAATGCAATAACATGGTATGGTTTTCTACCATAATATAAACAAGTATCTAGCTTTTGGCTAAATAAAAACAACAAGGAAACTGATGCAATCGGTTTGCTATCAAAATCGTTAAGCAAATCAATAGATTCAAAACCATTTTTAATCCTAACCCCTTTCGACTCATTTCATAGGCGCCTAAGCTAACATGGTAAAACCCCATGAGGAAAAAGGCATAGCAACAATTTTTGCAAACAAACTAACTTAAGAAAATAAGGCTTTCATTTGGAATCATCCCTTCGGCTCCGTGTTAGAGCATTGAGGCGATAACTGCTTATTCTTACATCTTGGTTTGGAAGCAACCCGCTTGGAATCTTTCCTTGAGTGTAGAAGTCAACATAACACTTCTAGTGTTAAGAAAAGCCTTCTCCGCTTAACACAACTGAAATAGCACGTGTACGTGCTAAGTATAATACTCACACGAATCGTGTAATATGACAAACAATATTTGAGTATGAAGTAATAGATAACCACAGAACTGTATAATAGTAAATGCGGTAAAAATACAAAAATCACACCAGGGATTTTTGTACTGGTTCGGAGCACCATCCTATGTCCAGTCCCAGACTTCTATCTGGATTTTCACTAATCAACAACCTCAATTCACCCGGAGGAACAGGTATACACCACCCGAGCAGTCGAACGGGATTTCACGCCTCTCACCACACGAGGACTTTACAACTCGCCTCTCACAACATGAGGACTTCACAACTTGCCCCTCACAACACGAAGGACTTAACACAAGATGAGCAGACTTGTAGTTTGACAATGTGTGTTCTTAACAAC
Source organism: Allium sativum (assembly GCA_030737875.1). Taxonomy (NCBI): domain Eukaryota; kingdom Viridiplantae; phylum Streptophyta; class Magnoliopsida; order Asparagales; family Amaryllidaceae; genus Allium; species Allium sativum. The sequence continues at coordinate 398,741,828 of CM060926.1, read as the reverse complement.
ACGAATTTGTCAATTCCTGCACACCCTTCCTATAATCTTATCCTCAAATAGAATTTGAATTTGTGAAGATTTGGAAGATGATATCGTGTTTGAATCAAAAGAATAATATATAGATTCTAGGATTCAACAGCGATATAAGAAGATTATGAGCGTTTGAGTGCTTTGAATGATCAAGAATGAAATCAACAATAGATAGAATAGATAGAAAGAAATTAGTTGTTGGTATAGATGATTTCATGTTGTTTTTATAGAGGATAAAGAGTTGCAACCATTAGTGAAGAGAAGTATTGAAGAAAAATGATATTTGGTGAAAGGTAAAGGAAGCAACTTTTGATGAGAAGAGATGTCTGTATGAAGAGTTGCTTTCAGTTCGAAAATCGGTCGACAGGTCAAAAATAACCAGTAGACTGAATTTTGAAATATATAGACGTTACATATATGTGTGCACGTTTATTGTGCATTCTGCCCAGAAACGGTCGACCGCCTATATTTATACTGGTCGACCGGTTTCTGGCATTATGCACAATAAGTGTGCATTCATATATATATATATATATATATATATTCTCAATATAGAGGTATATGATTATTTGAGGATAAGAGTATATATCAGCAGCTCTGATACCAAATGAAAATGTGTGCGTGTGTACTTGCCAAGTATAATACACTCACAAGGATCGAGTAATATGACGAACAATATTCAAGTATGAAGTAATAGCTAATCACAAATATAAAATAGTAAATGCAGTAAAAAGGAAAAATCACACCAGAGATTTTTATACTGGTTCGGAGCGTCGTCCTACGTCCAGTCCCAGCCTTCTATCTAGATTTTCACTAACAACAACCTCACTTCACCCGAAGGAACATGTATACAACACCTGAGCAGCCGACCGGGAATTTCACGCCTCTATCAACACGAGGACTTCACAACTTGCCTCTTACAACACAGAGGACTTAAACACTTGCCTGATCACACACAGGACTTCAACTAATACAATGGTTTTGACTTCTGCTTTGTGTTCTTGATTCAACACGGATAGTCAACAGTTTGAGTACAATCTTCCTATAATCTGATCCTCAAGTATATACTTTGAATGCGTAGATTTAAGGAAGTAGAATGCTTGTTGAATCAAATGAAATTAAATTGATTTAAGGATTCAACAAATATTTGAAATTTGGAGAGCTTTTGTTTTGCAAAGAATATGAAAATGCAATTCAGAAATTAGAGAGAATATAGAATGATTTTTGTTATTGTAAAACAAGTTTAAAGTTGTTTATATAATAGTAGAAACGTAGTAATTCTTCATGAAGAGTTTCTACAAAAAGTTATGTCCATTTCCTTTGATTATTGAATAGAAAACTCTTCATAAATAGAAGCAACCTTTCAGGAAAAAAGCTTGCTGTTTCAAAACGGTCGAATGATTGAAAATCACCAGTCGACTAGTAGAATTTAAAAATCCCAGAAAAATAGCCGTTATATGCAAAAATACACAAACCGGTTGACTGGTCCGTATTCACCGGTCGACCGTTTTCTTCCAGAGACCAAAACGGTCGACTGGTGGTATATGACCGGTCGACTAGTCATGTGAAAAAAATAAAAATAAAAACAGAAGGGATCATCACCGGTCGACTGGTCCTTTTTGGACGCTCGACCGTTTTGTGGCCGTAGACCAGAGGACCTCGGTCCACAGTCTAGATTTCTCTGCACTCTTTCCCGGTCGGATCCTGGACTGTTTGGGCTTTTTCTGTGACTTTTCAAATCCTGAAATATATATATTTCGGCAACGAAGATATGATATAACTTTGTGCATTCGTGTTATACTTTGAGGATAGATTTTAACATTTATAACACGGCTAAACTACTAAATAATCAACCTCTAACTTACGTTATCATTGATTCTCTTCTTTTTGTCGATCATGGAATTTCTCCTTGTCATTAATCAAAATGCTATAAATTCCTTGACTCAACAACAACCAAGCAAGAAAACAAGACTTGTCAACATGAACAATAGAAACAAGACATGCATAGAGGCGATGCCCTCTAGCCAGTTTGGAAATCAATGAAAGGTTTCCCTGTCACCAATGCCGGTACCAGCATGCCAAGGAGGAAAAACCCCAAAAGATCTTTAGTAAAAAGTTTTATAAGGACCAAAAGTGTGACCAATGAAGTAAGTTATAAAACATGTCTACAAGTAACTGTTGTTGTAGGAAATGACTTCAAAGAAACTGGAAGCATGAGGTTAATTTAGAAAACATGTATAAATTAACCCTTTCGACACTAATGGTGTCAATTGAGATATTGGCAAAACACTTGGTTTCGAAAATAGTTTATAAATCCATTTTATAAAACAATCTCGCAAAAGAAATACCTTCGGCAGTATTGTGTTGAAGGAAACCATGGTAATAAGCCAACATACTCTTTAAGTTGACCTTGCTGACATTATCTATATCAACATTACTCTAAAGCAATAGGTCACAAACAATCCTTGCCTACATCAACAGTGTCACCGAGATACATAGGCAATAAGTCTGTAAACTAACAACAACCAATAATCAAAATTTACATCGAAAAAACCACCCTAATCAATTTCACCAAAGGGTGTTGAGGCAATAACTTCTTGTTCATAGTTTAATACTGTAAAACAAATCCTTTCTGATTCCACTGGAAGATAGCGAGGTGATAACCTCTTCCTTTCTATAAAATAAACTTTTAATTATGACAAGTTTCTCTGATTCCATCGAAAGGCATTCAGGCGATATCCTCAAGCTAAAGTCAAAGTTAACCAAACAAACCTTTCTGCAATCCCAAATGGCATAGAGGTGCTAGCCTCAAATATGATTCTTTAAAGTGTGATGGAACCCTTTAGACATTGTCAGTTGGTAAGGAAGCTATGTGTTTCAGATCCTTCATAAAACATGGTTCCAAAAATAGTTCCCTTTGACCCAATCAAGAGATACTGGGATAATAACCCTTCTTATCTTTTGTAAACAAAACTTTAAAAAACCCTGCAAAGGAGATCCTTTCGACACCACCATAAGAAACTTAGGCTATACCCCTATATTTTATATAAAGGAACTTTCGAAAATCTCGTTCCTTTCGATGCCAATGAAAGTTGTGGATGCAATAATCTCATAGTTACTTTTGAGGAAAATCCTTCATTAAAAAAACCTTTAAATTATCAATCCATTCCTTCCTGCCGAAGGGTTTGGAGGCAACAGCCCTTTATTTTATTATAAAGTTCGAAGGCCCCTTTTAGTTCCATCACAAGGTTCAATGGCGTTATGCCTTTACTTTTTATAAGATATGTTTTGGAGAAATAGGCATCATTCAACACCGTCGAAAGGTGCTAGGGGATAAACCTTTATCTTTTCAAAATAATAGGAAAGGAAGTGACCTCTTTTGATCATATTGAAGCATATTGGCGGGTCATAGCCCTACATTCCCTTATATAAATAAGTTTGGAAATATGATCCTTTCGACACATAAAAGGTGTGAAGGCTATAGGCCTTTAATCATTACAAAACCATAGCATTAGGAAAATAACAATCTTGACCATGTGGAAGGATACTAAGGCTTTGGACCTTGGGTTCTTTTAGTAAATATTTTTTAAGGAAATTGTACTATCGACTCGATACAATGACGGAAGCCCATGTGCAATGGCGATAGTCTCTACTGTAGTTGACGCTTTAAAAACTTATAGCCAATGGCCAAGGACTCGAGACATAAGCCGAAGGCCGAAGCCATTTATACGAAAGCAAAATAGTGAATACTTCAGATGCCAACCTGTGGCATTGCAGGCATCCGAAACTTATCCGAAGAAAGCGGAAGTTGCTTTCGACCGTTCCGAAAGCATGAAAGTGCTTTCTGTTTTTAGGACAATGGTACTAACTATAAATAAATGGAAATCTGATCAACTCCTTTATATTTGTCAAATTATCATTGGTCAATATAAAAAACAATATAATACAGTCCTTTAAGTACTTTATATTGTTTAAAGTATATAGTATTTGTACTTATGCGTTTGCACCTTAGTTAACGCATAAGCTTTCCTAAACAAAATCAAGCTTAGAAAATTCATCACTTAGAGAAAGCATGGGAAAAATCTCAGAAATTGACAGAATGAGAAAAATATTCTCCTTCATCCTTCATAAAAATTTCGGGTTCAAAATAGTTAATTAACTCCTTCAATTAAATAATCCCATTATTAACACCTAACCTTCCTTCGAAAATTCAAAGGATATCCCTAATGCTTAGAAAATTATGAAACCAGAAACTCATCTCCAAAACTATATAACATATATCGTATCAAAATCTAGTGACATTTAGAGATCATTAACTATCGGTTTTACCCTAAAATCTAATTGTTTTCATGCAAAACAAGCATATAATCCAAAACGAAAACACAGGTATAGATAAATAGCCAAAGTAGTAGCCATTTAAATATGAAAACAATCATGAATAAGCATAAGCAATTCTGGTATATGAAAATAGCTGAATCTAAACATGGGTAAGGACTATTATACATCTTATTTTGGATTGGAGACTTAAGATTTATATGTGTTGATTTCCTAAGCTTTAATCTCTAGCCTTCTTTTATGTTTTCCTTCTTCTTCCTTCACTTTAATGCTTGTTTCCCCTGTGTTTCTTTTAGGATTTGAGATAATGAAAAATGAGGGAGAAGATGTAGAAAGATCTTATATATGAGGCCAAATGTTACCCATTTTGCTCCTTTAATATTCCTACTTTGGTTTTAGTTCATTTTATGGTCGAACCACATTATTACTCATTTATATATACAAATCTCAACTCAACAATCTAATTACATTCTTCTTCTTTAATTTAGCCAATTAAATAACCTAATACTCCCTTCGGTTCAGAATATAAGATGTTTTAGAGTTTTGCACATGAATTAAGAAAAAATATCAAACGCCACATTTGCCCATACTCTAATTAATTTACCAACTGTAAAAGGCTCTCTACATGCATTCTTTGGTTTAGAATTAATGAGAAGTGGTTGGAAAACAAACATGCATGCATTCTTTGGTTTTGACATTGGTTGGAAAAACAAATAAGTTAGTTGTTGGGTTGTGACATTTATTAATATTGAGGGATAAAGTGGTAATACTTAGCTCCAACGTCTTATATTTGAAACAATGCAAAATCCCTAAATCATCATACAATCTGAATCAGAGGGAGTAATATTGATAAAAAATGAAGGATGTTATAATTATTTAAATATAACATTTATAATTTAGTAAACGAAGGATTCAACATTATTGTTATGTGGATTTTTCAAATGTAAATTTGGTTAGCAATTCATATCAAACAATTTGAATATTAATGTTTAAATGTTACTTTATTTATGATATGATATTTTTACCAAATTAATTACTTATATAGATTGAGTAAAAGTCCTATTTTATATTTCTAAGCATGAGCCGATAGAGAAAATTATTTACACTATTGTCTTTATTAAAATAATGTCACATTCGAACGTGTGAAATTTGTATTTTGGTCTAAATTTTAATATCATCCACATTCCAAATAAAGATTTTTGGCTCAATAATAACCATTTTATTAACTGAAATGCTTCGAGCATAGATTTTAACTTTCAATTAACTTAAGTTAACCCAACGGTACTAGAACTAGTAATGAAGTACGACTCGAATATTGTTTTACTTCTAATGTTTATACTCGACCCAACTATAATTGTTAGTTTGATACCATGCCACCATTTAACTATAATCAAAGCAGATTTTACATGTTGAAGATCAATAATATTTTCAAGTCGAGCGAATTGTGTAATGTTGTCACATCGATATTCACTATTATATCTTAGTTATATAAACTAACGAAAAACTATCAAATGAATCATTTTACAATTCCTCAACAACTATCAATATGTAACACTTTGAGGTCCTAATAGTCATTTATAATAAACTGCCCAACATTTGAAGAGCGGTATATACTCTAGTTCTACTGACATACCGATATTCAATCTAGATACATGTTGAACATGAATATTTAAAATGGTATAGTTAGTATATTATGATAAATACATACTCATAATTACAACAGACTATAATAACTATTACAAAACATATCATTTATGGATTTTCTATTGAACATACGTAAATTGAATAGTCAGTTTTTTTATAAGATATTATAACAAGTATATAATAGAAAGGAAACACTATTTATTTAGATCAGGGTTGGTTATGGAGATAGTTTATGTAACAAATTAAATAATTATCCATAGGGCATAACATTAACTCTATCGCATACACTGACTTTATAATCAATTTTAACTATAATTTCCGATTACATAATAGAATAATAATTAGATATTCTAGAATCCAGGGGAGTTCTTGCATTATGACGTCAAAACCGCCAGCTGCGTTATTTTTGACAATTATAAAGCTTCATTTTTTTTCCCTTTGGTGCTTTATTTCTCTCTTTGTCTGAAGCACTGTCCGAGCCCTTAGTTTTTCTCCAGGCACTTGAAAAATAGGCTATTTTAATTTTTTTTTGGTTTCGTTTAATATTGTTACACTAAAATAATTCAATTATTTTATTTATTTATTAAAGTTCTTCCTCATTTTGTATAATTTTAAAATTTAATTATGTTTTATATATCCATGAAAAAATGTGTAAAACATCATTTTATTAATCTTCTTTTTATAATTCGAAAAAGATATGAAACTTTCATGTTATCTAAAGCTAACTTAACTAATTTTCAACTTCAAAAAAAAAAAAAAAAAAAAAAAAAATTACAATACTGGTTACTTGTTAAGTTTTTTTTAAATATGACTTTAATGGTCCTTCCTTTCACTTTCTCATTGCATTAATTTTTTAAATTTCATTTAGTACATTTCCTCGAATATGACATAGCGTTTTCTGCTAGAACTAAAATTTCATATTATTCGGTATTGTCATGTTTTTCGGATGTCGTGATTATTAAGTGCACAAAAATTAGTTAAAGTTATATCATAAATTTCATTATATGAACTTTATTATGTAAAAGTTTTATTACTAGCATAATTTAGAATAGGATTTTGTTCCCTTTTTAGTTTATTGACGAACACTTTAAGTATGCTTGTTTATATCATTCATATTACAATAGTATAAGTTTTATAGACATCTTTAAAAGCCACAAGTGAAGTGACTTGCTTGAAACTATATTATATGAAGCGTAACTTAAGCAATCCAAATCAAGAAACAATGTCACAAGAAGACTAATTCAAGTATCACTAAGTGGGTCAATATGCAAGTAAGGGATCAGTTGATCTAAGTTAGCAACTCAATTACTGAATTGATTTGATTTTATAGGTTGGCAAGCTTGGTTCAATAAGCATACTTAGCCAACAGTCGACACCCACTTTAACATTTTTAACTAGCCAAGTACGTTTTATGTTACATACCCTTCAATTGTGGCCGATCAGATCACATGCTGTCGATCTAGAATTACGGTGTCGGTCCAATCCATATGTCTTTCTTTTTTAAATATTTTCATGTGCGTTTCTTGTATCTCTTCGCCTCTTCGAGTTCTATTTCACATAGGATCTCAAGGATATCTAAGATTCTAAGTTGGTAGCCATCTCTTGATCCGTCGTCCTTGATAAAAACAGAAAAGGACAGTGACACCCCCATAACTAATACTCCTTTTGGCATAGAGTACCAAGTAATATAAATTAAATTCTAATCGGTAACATAAGGATCGTTAAACGCGGGCATACATGGTGTAAATAGCTTTTATTTAGACAGGCTTCACTGCAGTTCTCTTTGGGCTGGGCCATGTCTAGATCCACACTACCGTTTTATTTTCAATAAAGTAGCCACCGTCTTGATCTTCAAATTTTGGGACTCATCTCAAAATTAATAAATTTCTATAACCGAAATGCCGCTACGCGATTGCGATCGACCCAGACTCGCCTCCAAAATCGAGCAGCGTGACGAAGACTACGACCACTACTCCCATGGCCGAAACGGTAGATCGGAATCTCCTCCTTCCCGCTACAACCGCAGTGGTCGTCGGTCTAGGGTTTCTCCCTCGTATACACCTTATTCCAGTCATCACCGGTACCCTAGATACGAAGATGATATTTACTACGCAAATAATAAAAGCACGAACAAATTTTCAGATTCAGACGACGATGAGGAGCTGAAAGGATTGAGTTATTCAGAATACAGGAGATTGAAGCGACAGAAATTAAGGAAGAAATTGAAGAATTGTATTTGGAGTGTTACCCCTAGCCCTCCAAGGAATGAAGGGGATCGATATGAGCTGTCAGATGATTCTGAAGAAGATGACGTTAAAACAAACGATGATTTAGTTAAAAAGAACAAGCATGAATCGTCTGGTGAGGATGATGAAATTGGAAACAGAAAGAGGAGAAGGGGAAAGAGTAGTTATTCTGATGATGAAAGCAATGAGGATTCAAGTTCAGATTCTTATGATGATTCTGATGATTCCAGGGAGAGAAAACCATCAAGAAAGAAAAAGAGCAGGAAGTCTAGAAATGATACGGAAGAGGATTCTGATGATTCTTGGATTAGGAAGAGGAGGAGCAAGCGAAAGAGGAGCTATTCGGTTAGTGAGAGCGAGGATAATTCTAGTTCGGATTCCAGCGATGACTCTGATGATATTAGGAAAAGAAAAGCATCTAGAAGGAGAAGGCATAGAAAGTCTAAAAACATTAGCAATGATTCTGATAGCTCTGATCGTTCATTAAGTTATCAAAGAAGAAAACATTCTCGAAAAAACCGGAGTAGAAAGTCAAAAACAGATTCTGAGGATGAAAGTTCAGATGATTCTGCTAGTGATAGGAAAAGAAGATCTTTAAGGAAGAAACGGAGCAGGATGTCAAGTTCAAGGAGGGGGAAATCTAGCAGAGGCAGTAGAAGACGTAGGAGAAAGAGCAGAAGACCAAGTTCTGGTAGCTCTGGAGAAAGTGATAAAGGAAAAGATGAATCAATGTCTGATGCAAGTCTTGCCCCTAAAAAGAAAAAGAGCTTGAAGAAGGATGATGTTTCTGTCACATCAGATTCTGAAATCAAAGATGATTCGAAAAAACAGGAAACTGATACAAAGAAAATGGAGCTTGATCCAGAAACATTGGCATTTAAGGAACTGTTAGAATCTCAGAAGAAAAACAAAGCTGAAGAAACGGATACATTTGTTGGTCCTGTGCCACTACCAAAAGCAGAAGGTCATATTAGCTATGGTGGGGCATTGAGGCCTGGAGAAGGGGATGCTATAGCACAATACGTCCAGCAAGGGAAACGTATTCCTAGAAGAGGAGAGGTGGGGCTTTCTGCAGATGAAATACAAAAGTTTGAGAGTTTGGGGTATGTGATGAGTGGAAGTAGACATCAGAGGATGAATGCTATTCGAATTAGGAAGGAGAATCAAGTGTATAGTGCAGAGGATAAAAGGGCACTTGCGATGTTCAATTACGAAGAGAAAGCAAAGAGAGAGCATAAGGTGATGGCAGATTTGCAGAGGCTGGTGCAAAGACATATTGGTCAAGATGCAGGGCCTGCACATGATCCGTTTGGGAAAGATTCTGTTGCTGCTGATGCTTAAGGATGGGTGAGTCTTTGAGGTAAGTGGAATTGAATATCATAATTATGTACTGATATTGTTGACAATTTTGCCATGTCATATGATTTTCTTCTAGTTCTGTTGATCTGACCTGACATATTCAATTATAGCCATGGAATTAAAAAAAATTACAGGTTTTACTCCTGATATATGATATGTGGAATGCATGCTAGGATACTACTGATCTGACAGTATCATGGTGACATGCCATCTTTATATATTTGACAAACGGTTGGACGATAAGCCAACTTTGTATATTGACAAATAGTCGAATGATATTATTATCATGCATTTGATGAATGGTGATTGTGGTGCTATTTGTTTTAGCTTCAGGGCTGTGTGCGTGCGTGTACACACACATGAGAAGCGTTCCAGTTCACCCGAATTGCGTAGCATGTCTAAATGTCATTTGATTTACACCATTTAACCATAATCACTTATTTATATTTAAATAAATTATGAGCGGGAGAGAGTGTTAGTGGAAAGAAAGAGAAAATGGATCGTGTGTTGGAAATTAGAGGGCATTTAGGGTTGTTATACTATTTGGGATGCAGCGGACACACACACACACACACACACGCGTGCGTGCGCGTGCACAAACCTCTTTATACACTTTATTCAGCTCCCACACCTTTGATTTCAACTGCTCATTCCCATTTAAATAATAATCCGTTACCTCTCTTATTACACTGTATTATTATTTAATGAGAATGAACGGCTGAAATCAGGGGACTACAAAAGGGGTTGTGGATCCTTCTCCATGTATATAAGCTATTATTATTAGCCCATTTATTTAGCACCATATGTAGTCCCCGATGCCAGTTACAAGTTTTCTATTTTAATGTTTAATCTTTCTCTTTTAATCATATGGATTATGGACCAAATAAATTTGGCACCTCAATTCCTCTTAATTTCAGCCCATGCACCGAATTAGAATATACAATAATGAGATGGCAAAAGATTAAAAATAAATTATTTAAATCGGAACATATGGTGGAAAATTCGAGGGACATTGAGGTAAAGTCAATCATTGCCCATACATATGTACATACGTGTCAATGTGCGTTTGCATAAAAGCCTGCGCGCTCTCCCTTTTTTGTGTTCCGTTGAAGAAAAATATTTGATTCGTGTTGACACTAGCAATTGAATTAGGACATTATTAATGGATAAAAACATATGTTGATTTTGATAAGAATGATTTTGGACAACCAAGACTAACCCTTTCACTTTAATCATTGAACTTTTGTTCTTCTATGTTAGGTGATGTTTTAGAAGAGTAAGGCTGATGTTTAACTAAAAGTGTGACAAAATGTAAATATGTGGCTGAAATATTTTTTTGGAGTTAAATATTTATTAAAGAAGTTTTGCTAGTCTAAAATGGCTTTTTTCTGACTGATGGAAGTATTTTCATATCTTCACCCATCACTCCCAAAATTCAGTATCTCCATGTTTCATATTAATTTTTGATTAATTCACATGATTGAAAATGAAAGTTCATGAAAAATGAGGCATGAAACATAGTGTTGACTGTTGAGGATGGGAATTTTCATTGATTAATTTCGTCACTGGGATAACCGCTGATTGGATACCTCAAAGTTTAACCTTCCCTCGGTAAAAACCAATTCTTGCTTAAAGTTGGTACACAAAAATTGAGATCCTCAGTAGTTTAATTATTTTTTAGCATCCTACATACCCGGGTTTTTTTTTGTTTGCTCGACATTGTAGATGTAGCTAGTTACTTTCGGGTTTGTGGATGATGACATCAAAATTTGGACTCTCTATGGATTTCTCATTTCTATATATCAACCAGTGCATTTGTCTGTCTTGTAAGTGTTAAGCCACACTGTATAACATAACTCAAATTAGGAAAATGAGCAATATATCGTTTTAAACTTGATTCGAAATATCTAGTTCCGAGAACTCTATATCCCACTCAAACAGTTGGTGGTCTATATGTCACCTCCTAAAACTCTAACTTCCTCAGTATTCTTTGCCACCTCTCAGTTGCAAGAACACTTAATTAAGTTACTCTAATTCTCGTAAACATTGACTTGATTCATACTTAATACATTTAAATACTGCATCGCATGATACTCGGTTTAGATTTCACACATTTCTTACACATTCACACTTATTAATAAACACAGGTGCAGCCAAAATTTGTAACTCACGCAGGCTCAACCGGCAAGCATTGAAATTTATCATGGGCTCAGAACTAGGCTCACTTGACCAATACAACATCTTAGAAATCTGGATCTTGATCCGTCCACCGAAAATTTACGCTGAAGTAAATTTCTCTAAATATTTACGATATGCATTATTTTGTCTTGTCATTGATTTTCTTTGGTCCCAAATAATAATAGGAATGTTCAATTCTTTATGCATAACGATCTTCTTTATTTTTAGAGAATAAAGAGAATGTCAATCGCTCATTTTTACATCAAATATTTGTGTATCTTTACACATATTCAACTACCAAAGCAAAATATCGGTATATCATTTATTTTCACTGTTACATATCTCTCCTTGAGTAAATTGCGTACCCTTGATGGCAAATGTGATCTTTGATATGGTTTTTTTCATATGCAGTATATGTCAAATCTTCTTCACGTTATTTTAAAATATATTCATGTCAAGAAGCGCGCGTTTGAATTTGTCATATAGTAACAAATTCCTTTCAACTAGCGTCCAAGATTTTTGAAGAAACGAACGCTTACACATTCCTTAGCTTGACCCAGTGAGAAAATTTGGCTTAGTCCAATGAGACACTTGTGTTGTATGCATGCATAGATAGTTGTAATTCCTTGGTTAATTAGAAATGACCATTGTAAAATTCACAGTTGTCTTGGATCCAAATGTGAACAGATTTTCGGGAACTAAAATGTTTAATCTTGAATATTTAATATTTTTTTATTTTCCAGAATTGGTCATTCAACTGCTTTATGCAATGCTTTCGGTGATGCATGATTGTATCTTGCTATAATTGTTGTATATTTAAAAAAAATGGTCACCATCAATAAATTATGTATCTCCGATGTAGAATGTTTATACTCCGTAATGCATCCTCTTATTGATTATCCAAGGAATGTATGTCTATGGAAGTTTGCAATTTTGTAGGAGTTGTGCACATTATTGAAACTAGTTTTTATGCGAAACAGTGGTTCGTTAGCTTCTCCATTGATTTGCATCAAGATGTACTGATTTGGTATGTTGCTCAAAAAGTAACTGGATTGCTACCATAGTTGTTTTATTGTCTACAACAATAACAGTCCTCTATGATAGAAGGTACATGCTATTAAAATTCTATGACTGCCCTTTTTATTTTTATACGCTACACTAATCTATAATGACAAAATTGTAGTTATTAATTGGGTATTTTCAGATGATTTTATTGTCTTGTCTCGAAATGAACTCTATGATTTTGCTAAATATTGTCTTAAATCTTGCATGGTTATCCACTGACATTATATCACTATGTTAATTTTAAGTGAAGAACTCTTGTGGTGGACTCGTTGTGTGTGTGAGAGAGCGTTCAATGTGACTTCTATCTTGCAGCCTCCTGATTTACACAGAACATTCAGATCTAAATAGTAGCACAATATGAAAGAGAAAGGGCTATTATTTAAATCGGGGTGTTTGGTGGAAATTAGAGGGCCACAAAATGTGCAAAATAGCAGTGTTGTTAAGCACTCCTTATGTGCGTGTGTATTTACGCACGACAAATACACACGCACACATATATACGCATACGCACATACTCATATGTATGCATGTATGATACTGTCAAGGTCTTAGTTAAAAAGGGTTTACTTATGGGGGCTTATGTAGGAATTGCTGTTTGTTTTGGGAATACTCGTGCACACTATTGTAGATGCAAAATTAATTGCAAATAAGTTTGACAGTTATTTTCTTGTGTAGGTATCTCAACTTAACTAGGGAAGAAGCAGAGTCACACAGCCTTTGCATCAGTTCCATTTACCTTCTATCACTCAGAGTGGGTATGGGAGTACCAGCATAATAAATATTAATGTGAAATTACTACCGTGATTACTTCGAAAGAAGAAACTTTTGCTGTTATTTTGATTATTACATGTGATGCCGTTATGCGACTGAATTTTGCTCAGAATACACCGGCTTTCTCGTTTTTTTATAGATAACTCTTTGAGTATACTCAAGTTCTTAATGCTATTTATTTAATGCATAAAAATAAGTAAAGCTTCGTTCATTCTCAGTTCTGATATAAAACTGAAAATGAAATGTCATTTGTTCTTTGGTATCATGTTCTTCAATGGGAAAGTACTTATAGATTTCGTTTGATGGATGCTAAGCACTGCACGGTAGATGGCTTACTTGCATGAGCAATCTACTGACGTATTTTTGAATTACGTACAAATGACGCTATTGGAATCAATTCAAATGACGCTATTGCTATCAGTGTGCTACATTATATATATACCAGTATATCCCAAAAATGCCAGTATATCCGAAAAAACTGTCATTTTATGCGAAATCAATTTCCATACTCCATTTTCTCCACCGCTGATTTCCACCTTTAATTACTAAATCTGCACTTTCGTTCTCCTTATTTTCGGTCATTGTAGCAGTTTCCAAATAAGACTTAGTTATTTGTATGGTGCAATTAATCCCAGTATAGTCAAAATAGAAATCATTAAGCAGACCTTAGACGATTTGAGGTGAAAATTGATGAGGTTCTAGACCTGGAAATGAACCGACTGAAAATAGGTGCGGTGCCTAAATGCTATCAAAAACATTTTAATAGAAGGTTTCTCCACTCTCACATAGGTTGCTTTTTTTTCCCCTCCTTTTTCCTCCATGGTCTCATTAACTTGCTCTTTTAAGAATGCAAAATATAAAAAATTTCGTTGTTATTACAATATATCTGATATACTGTAATAACCATGATGAACAACGACATGTACATTTTGCATTTTATGAAAAAAGGGTTAGCATCCCTACCCGCAAGGGTTTTACTGCCTTAACATCAACTCAAGTTACATAATTTTTTTTTTTTTTTTTTTTTTTTTTTTTTTCCACAACTTCGACTCCAGTTTATGGAATATGGGAATGTTACAAATTCTCCATTGGTTGCGCATTTGACTATGAAATACTTTAGTGTCCATCTCAACCGACATATGTTGGATAATTTTATATTGCCTTCGTAGTTTCTTTGGAGAAAGGAAGATGGAAGAAAGGGTAATCTCACATCCTAAAAAATTATGAAACCATGTTTGTTTAAATATATATATTCCTTAAGATAAGAATAAATCTTTCAGACATTCAAATGAATATTCATCATACATGGGTGCCGTCGTCGTCGTCCAACCAACTTGGTTGTTTTTGGTTTCGAGTCCAAAAACTTTTTATTTTTTTGGGATAGAACTCGTGAGCGGCAATGACTTGATTTCAGCTGTTATGTAGCAGATTTCAAAATCGAATAAGATGGGAGGACACGACTGTTTGCAGCGGTTTTGACTGTTGGGATGGGCACACATCACAACTTCTACACAAGTTTGCAATCCACACTTTCAACTTAGTCAAATTTTGCGACATCATCGAGTTATTGCAAATAGAGGAACGTTGTAAATAAATTCTCTTCTTTTTCACTCTATTCTATTCCATACTTTGCATTATCAAAAATTACAACAAAGTATTTTTGGTTATATCAAAAATCGTACAAAACTTAAATTTAGTTATGTTATTCTAAGGCTTCATTGAATCCTGAAGTTCATAGTTTGATTATCTGTTTGTACCTGGTGGGTTGAACTATTGCCTGAAATAATTTATACTCTATGTCCTTGAAGTCAGAAGTATGACATTATTGTCATCTTCCTCGTCTTGAACCAAAAAATTTCCAACAAACTTTTATAGAAAATTGGTTCTTTATCATATATATATATATATATATATATATATATATATATATATATATATAAAGAATATACATCTTTAGTCGTACAATTCAAAACAAGTGATGCAACACTCAACCTGAAAACTCACTCGTATTGAAATAAACTGTACAAACTAAAGATATAAAATCAAAAGACATTGTTTGTCTAAGGATTAAAATTTGACTAATAGAAGACTAAAACTATAAGACCCAATGAATAACAAACATTAATCTCATATCCACCAAGAAATCTGCACTAAGTCCTTGAAGAAGCACCCTGATCAGAAAAGGATAGAGACTCTGATTTCTTAAACTTCTTCGCCTTCTTCTTTTTTCCATCTTTGATTTGATTGACAGTTGATTTCCAAGCAGGATTTTCGATTACACTAGAAGATAAAACCGACTGAAATTCAAAGGAGCCTCACCAGATCTAATCTTACGCACTGCCTTAGGTGTAAAAACACGCTGGTCAGGACCATTATTATGCGAAGTAGCACCATCAGGGATCTCCATATCTTTCTCAATGTCCCTTAAATGTAGATCATCAAAGGCAAAAGCATGCACAAGACGTACATTATGAAGGAATTAAATGGACAAGTTTACGGAAGGAATTAAAAAAATTGTAGGAATAATGTGTAATATATCCTTATTAAGTTTCATAGTTAATGCAGATCCATATTGGCAGCCTAGGTAATAAGATCCATATGAAAAACCTCCAATCATATGTGAGTAGACTTCCACAGGTTGTTTAAAAAAAATGTAAAATCATCAAATGCATGACTGTTGGTAATATTTTTATAAAAAAATGGGGCAGCTTGGTGTCTACATTTTACAAAGAAGAATCTTGTATTGCTTACAGCTTCATAGTTAATGTAGGGGGAAATGTGTAATATCCTTAATTGATCCCTGACAGAACATGCAAAGAAGTAAATTTTATGAAGATTGACAGTATTCTGATAACAGAATAATTTATAACAGAATATGTTTATGTGAAGGCTTGCTGGAAATATATTTTTTGCCTTACCGAATGTCATGCAAAGTTTACATATTTATATACCGTGACACGGAATTCATGAGACAATAATTTTAGTAATGCAAACTACAAGATGACCATTGGACTAGCATATTGAAAGACACAGCTGACGATTCAATGTTTTGGTTTACTCCAACATTGCCTCCTCTAAACCAAAACTTCTCCGAACCCCCAATGCTGCAACGCTTTTTGAGAAAATGGGTCCTCCAAGTGGCTTTGTAAAGATATCCGCAAGCGGTTCTTCACTTCGACAATATTTTAGGTTGATATCTCCTTTGGCAACAAGCTCTCTCAAGAAATGGAATCGCAAACGTATATGTTTTGTTTTTCCATGCAGGACAAGATCTTTTGAGACTGAAATAGTAGAACTATTGTCACAGTATATGATGGTAGCATCAGCTTGTTTATAATTCAGATTTTCCAGAATTACTCTAAGCCATAAAGTTTGACATCCAGCCAATGATGCTGCAATTTATTCGGCTTCTGTTGTAGAAAGAGCTACGTCGGGTTGCTTTTTTGAACACCACGATATAACTGCACTTCCAAGGCTGAAAGCATAACCTGAAGTGCTTCTCGAATTATCAGAACTTCCGCCAAAATCACTATACCCAACAAGCTTTACCGGCACACAAGCTTCGTAGAATATACCATAATCAATGGTTCCCTTAATGTATCGCAAAATTCTTTTGGCAGCTTCCCAATGGTTTGAATATGGTTTCTACATAAACCTGCTAATCAAACTTACAGCATACATGATGTTGGGCCTCGTAGCTGTGAGATACATTAGATTTCCAACTAGGCTTCTAAATAAAGTTGGATCCACAAGTTTTCCTTCACCGTTCTTACTAAGTTTCAGACCCGTGATGCAAGGATTGCATTCATCATGCTGATATTTTTTTAATACTTCTGCTGAATATTTTTCTTGTGAGATGAGTGTGCCATTTTTCATTTGCTGCACATTAATCCCCAAAAAATGATGCAATTCTCCCAAATCAGTCATCTCGAATTCATTCATCATTGATTCTTTGAATCTTGTTAACATCTCCACATCATCTCCGGTAAAAATGAGATCATCAACATATAGACTCACTATCATGAAGCCTCCTGTTGAATTTCTTTTGAAATAAAGGGTGTGTTCAAAAGGACATCTCTCAAAGCCATATTTTATGAAAAAAATCACTGATTCGATCGTACCATGCTCGGGGTGATTGTTTCAGCCTGTAGAGTGCCTTTCGCAGCCGATACACCTTTTCTTCTTCTCCTTTTAACACAAAACCGGGAGGTTGCTCAAGATAAATTTCTTCTTGAAGAAAACCATTTAAGAAAGCTATTTTTACATCCATTTGCCATATTTTCCAAGCATTTTGAGCAGCAAAAGAGATTATTAAACGAACTGTATCAAGCCTAGAAACAGAAGCAAATACCTCATTGAAATCTTCACCATCTTTTTGCTTGTATCCCTTTGCCACCAGTCGAGCTTTGTGCTTGTTGATATAACCATCAAGATTGCATGGTTTTAGTCTTGAACACCCACTTCACACCAATGGCTGATTTGTGCGAAGGTAAGGAGGTAAGTTCCCAAGTATTTTTTTTTTCAATAGACTTAATTTCTTCTTGCATTGCACGAACCCATTGTTCATCATGTGATGCTTCATCAAAGGTGACCGGATCTTCTCCAGCAAACATGATCCGTTGAAGCCACTTCTTCGGTTGCATCATAAATTTCTCTCATACTTCTTGTTCTTTTCTGTCGTGAGTCTTGTTGTTCTTCAGCCCCATTATTCGCAGTTTGATTTTTTTTCAACCCCTACATTAGCATCTTTCTCCTCAGGTTCTTCTTCCTCAAGATTAAGAGTTTGCCATCTGGGTAATTTTGGAGAATCTGAAAAATCATAGCAGCTACTTTCATTAAAGCAAACATCCCTGCTAATCACTATCTTCTTTGATTTTGGGTTGTAAAGCTTGAAAGCTTTAGTTCTTTGGCAATAACCAATAAAAATGCACTTCTCAGATTTATCATCAAGCTTAGATCTTAAAGCATTTGGAACATGAGAAAATGTAAGACAGCCAAAAGTTTTCAAATGGCAAACGTTTGGTTTTCTGTCATACCAAACTTCATTTGGAGTAGAATCGGCCAAGTTCTTTGCTGGTGATCTATTAAGCAAGTAAACAGCACAGGACACTGCTTCAACCCAAAAACATGCTGGCGTTTTTTCCTTCTTCAACATACATCTCACCATATTCATTATTGTCTGATTCTTCCGCTCCGCAACTCCGTTCTGTTGGGGTGAGTACCTGGCAGTTAACTCATGGCGAATTCCATGATTTTGGCAGAAATCTTCAAACTGAGAAGTCATGTATTCTCCTCCACAATCACTCCTTAAATTCTTTATTTGATATCCAGAATTCTTTTCAACATGAAGTTTGAACACTTTGAAGCAAGAGAAGACCTCTGATTTTTCTTTGACACAGTAAACCCAAATTTTTCTTGTGTAATCGTCAACAAACAGCAAAAAATATCTGCTGCCTCCAAGTGATGGTACTTGCATCGGCCCACAAAGATCGGTATGGACAAACTCCAAAGGTGATTGTGAATACCACTTAGATTTTGATGGGAATGATTCACGGTATTGCTTCCCAAATTGGCATTCCTCGCACACTTCATTAATTACTTCAAGCTTAGGCAATCCTTGCACAACACCTTTAGAGGTTAATTCTTTCAAATTCCGAAAATTGAGATGACCAAACCTATCATGCCATGTCTTGGAAACTTCACTAAGAGAAGCAGCAAGAAAGCACGAACTATTGATAACATTAGATTGATAGGGAACAAATTATTTGTTCCTAAAGCAATCTTCGCAATCTGGTTGTTCTTTCTCATTGTGCAGATATCTCCTGCAAATTGGAAATCAAATCATTTCCGTAGCAAGTGACCAACACTGAGGAGATTACTCCTTAAACCTGGTACGTAAAGTACTTCTGACATTTTCTCAATTTTTATGAAGAAAATTTTATGAAGATTTACTGAGAAGAATCTTGTATTGCTTACAGCTTCATAGTTAATGTAGGGAAAAATGTGTAATATCCTTAATTGATCCCTCTATGGAATTTAGACGCAAAGATTTTACTTTGTACCCATTCAATACGTCGCACCACTTTGTGTCATGGTAGTTTGTCAGACGAACCTGTATCTATTGTAATATCAAATGTAAACTGTGAAAAAGAATTATCAACCTTAAACTGACATTAGTTCAAGTATACGCTTAAGGAGGACATAGGTAAACAGCTCAACAGAAATGATATTTTGAATTAGTGTGCTTCGGAGAATTTTGAAAAAAGTATTATACTACATATATGATGCATGTACATTGCGGTGTAAATAAAACTAATATCTAAGGACATACTGAGAAAAGCACAGTTTGGTTAATAATCACAGTGAAGTAAAATAAATTTGTGTATACACCAGAATGGCTGGATGCATATTACAAAGTATAAAACAATATGTTTTTTTGGCAAGGCATAAAACAATATGTTATACATACCTAAAAGATGGAAATGGTTATTCAAGCATCATGATGAAATGCAAGTGCGATCATTGCATGTGGTCCTGCTTCCCGGCATAACGTTTGAACCTTTTCTCCCCTAATAGCAACTTCTGTATTGCAGGAGATTGGTGATAGAGCTGCAGACATTGAAATGCAAAACAAAATAAAAATTTAATATCATAATAATATGTTAAATCATTGATGATCAAAAAGTAGTGCAGCTGGTACTCAAACCTGTACCCAGAAGCAAATACAAGCAGGGAAGTGGCAGGCGAAATAGATACTAACAGCAAATATATACCAGGTGTTTTTCCTATTTTGGCAGCAGCCCATAAAGCACTTGTTGCTAAATCTAGGGATTCGTTGTTCACGCATACTCTTCATGCTGAACTTGTTTAGAACTATGTTGGATCGAAACATATATCAGAGTCATTAAAGAGATGTGGAATATCTGATGGCATAACCTATGTTCTTGCTGCATGCTTTGATGCCTCTCCGAAATTGTAGGACATAAAAGAGCTGGTGCATGGAAAAGAGATTGATTTAGAAGAGTTGAAAGTAAGAGCCAATGAGACCGAGATAAAGAAGCATTACAAAATACCAGCTCAAGAGGTAACCATGTCCACTTTGGTTGATGCAAGTCTAGATGTCATAAGATATATGTTATTTTACATGTTATGAACTAGTCAATTCAATATGAGAACTTTTTCCACTCATCTGACTTAAATATAATTTGGAAGTTCAGTAGTCACTAACAACATAGCAGTGTCATCTTCTTCTTTTTTTTGAATATGGTGCAAGTGATAAATTTTTGGAATGTATTGTCCAGTCTTCCATAATATTCGAATAATAGCTCATAATTATAATTTTTACACATATAACATGAGGATGAAATATGTGAAAGGACATGAATTTGTATAATAGAAACCAAATTGAATGGGTTTTTTTTTAAACTAATAATTAACTCACTTATACTCAGAAGAAAGAGACCATATTCATTATCCTGTTATATCACTAAAGAGCAAAATACGTATGATAAAAATAGAAATCAAATATAACCAGCAAGTCCACCCATCTGATTTAATATAAAAAAAGGAGGTAATCACAACTATAATAGTTGTAGGGAAAATAATAAAATACATTCATGGGTAATATAACCATGGATTTGTATGGTAAAATCCCAAAAAATTAGAGCACACCTATTCAAAAATCAAACAATGGCTTGCATCCTTTGATACGAAGATTTACGTATGTTCATTTCTATAGTTCAGAAAACTTAACTTTTTGGAGTATAAAAAATAATAGCTACAATCCGAGGGCAAACGAAAGTAAGTCAGATACCTTATCTCGACTTACGTTGTTCATTCTTTCTGTCCGAACAGCATATGCATAGTGTGCACGATCCAATCGTCTCACCGAACAAAATAACTACCATTGAATATTACATATACCTACATCAGTACAACGACTATCCTTCTTACTACGTACCTTCATGAGGTGTGGTTGGTGGAAGATTTGGCTTTTGTTGTGCAAGACATTCAGCAAAACAACATTTAACGGAGTAGGGCCCCCCTTTTTTAACAATTTTGTACGCTCCCATGTTTCAGTGATGATGGACGGTGATACATGAGGTGAGGTGAAGCTTTTTTTTTTTTTTTTTTTTTTTTATTACAATGCACTTATATTTCACCTGGTGAGAAAGGAAAGATATATATAGTTCCATATAAGAACTGGGGATAAAGGGATTATATTTGTGATAAGCATGTACGTACTGCATATAAAAGCAAGTGAAATTCATATTGGGTATTAAATTAAATAAATGAGGATATATATGTTATGTTAAGAAAATCACATATCGAAGAAAAAATGGAGCCATTTATGAGTAGCAGCGTATTAAAATAGCATGTAGAAACAGAATAATATGTAAGCATAGGTTGTAATCTATATTTTGTTTAAACTGGGATGGCACACACCAAAAAAAACATCATTTTCCACCAAATATTCGGATGGACAAATAGCGCAATAGTTTTCCTGTTCACATTGAAAAGAAGCTACATGTACAAAGTACATATCTAACCTGTATATGGAAGGAGTAAAGGAGTGGAAAATAGTGTATGTGATAAAACAAAACTTGAAAATCTAAAATTAGAGTGGAACACTATGCCATGATCAACATTGTACTTATCACTAACCTAAAGTCAGCCATAACTTTTTAGCTTCACAGAAATACGTTTATCTACCCTCTAAATCTGCACGGCTTCTTTAATTTAATGAATTGTACCAATACATATATGATCTATTTACAGATGTGCAAAAAAGTAGAGGATCCTCTACATTGTCGTATAATTCTACTAAGTACGCCGTGTAAGGCAGGAAACTAAAATTATAGACGTACTGATCGACATAAATTTATATAAACTGGGTGTCCTAACTTTGCTGCGCAGTAAGCGTGAAAAGTGTACATAGTTCAAAGTGGTAGAACATCGCCTTCCACAGGGGATGTTAATGCTGCTGGACAGCAGGTTGAACTGTACAAAACTATTGGTACAATATGTAAAATAATTGTGGGCAAACTCCAACATTGTTAGGAATTCCAAATTATGCAACTCGGGTCGCAACTCGGGTCAGCGCTAGACAGCAAGTACCTTTGGCCGTAGAAATCAACCTATAGAAACTATAGGTATTGCATTAACAAAAAGTTGGACATCATATAGGTTGGCACATATGGCCATAGTAGTGTACGGGAAAGCAAGGTTGTAACCGGAGAGCGGAAGAAATAAAGAAGAATACACGGAAACAGTTCACACACCAGGTTACATCTAAAAAAAACCTTCAGTAGGCGAACAAAGATGGTGGAACACGAAGAATTAGAACAGGAATGATGCAGTTCTTACTCTTCTCGTCGATTATGGTCAGCCGAGCAGATAGAAGGAAGACGATAGACATATAAATGCCGAAACTACTCTTGTGAATCGATCGGACGACTGGCATCATCGTAAAGGCACATCATCATAGATTAAAATCCGGCAATCAAATTTGGGTTGGACGAAGGAAATTGGAAGGATTTGGATTTGGGTATAAAGAGTAGAAAATGAAGGAAGTTATTTTGACGGTGGTTGGTAGTGAGCGCTACTGTTTGAGTAACCGAGCTATTAAGTATAATATTAAACCTAGATAATGGGATAGGGCTGCTATTGAGCGCCACGTAGGATATGTAAAAAGAAGAGACGTTCCAACTCATCTTTTAATGTGATATTGGCAACTATGTACATGCTCAACGTATTAAATTGAAATGAAATGACCAAGCAGGGGCGACCAACAGATCATATATGCAACATGCATAAGTATAACATGAAGGAGATGATAGATTTGAGAACCAAAATATTTAAGGAAAGGGAACGCATGGAAAAGATAAATTGTAAATGAATGGGCCTGCAAAACAGTATAGCATTGATCTGTTTTGAGCACAAATAATATCCAAGCATAAACATAGTAAAACAGACGGAATGGACCACTTAGACCTAGTAGTATGAGGACATACCCTGGTAAGCGATACAATGGGACAGGCCAGTGGGTCACACTGCCATATTCTGAGAGCATATAGTCCAAGTCCTTCGTGTATGAATCCTATTGCCAGGGCCGGTCCTACGACTTTTGATGCCTAAAGCAAAAAGCAAAAACAAGGCCCTATAACAAAATAAAATCTAATACATCAAAACAATTTATACTATTTAAAATAATGAAAAAAAAAAAAAATCTTTGCTCGTAATATAATCTTTAAATTAATACAGAGCCACAAGCCTGAAATTAAAAAATAGAGCAAAATTGATTTGCATCTCAATTCAACCTCAGCAGTTCACCAATTCTTTTTTATTTATTTTTTGCAGTAACTGTATATTCTATTAATAAAACTACTACTTGTTCCAAAATCAAGATATTACAACAAAACATCATCACCCAGTCTACTCTACACAACAAAAACAACTCTACCACACTTATAGCAGGATAACAATGTCAACACCAAAGTCCCAAATTCTCTTCCAACAAAAATACTAGTCATACACTAGAATCCTTACGCAAACCTTTCTTATCATCTTCATCATCGCTACCACCATCCTCACTGCTCACCGCTTTAGCCTCATCCTTCACCACAACTCCGACTTTTCTAGTAGTAACCGACTGCTGGTACAAGATACCTCCTATAAGCGTAAACAGCAAGCAAACCAAACCAAAAGGACTGCCATTGAAAACAAATTTGGAGCAGCATATTTGTTTATAACAGTGAGCAAGCTGGAGTAGAGAGCAACCAATGGCTAAACTGCTGGTTGCATATACTTGTTTTTCAAGTTTAAGGGCTGCCATTAATTTTTAGTTCACAAACTTAAGCAGAAGTAGACCTCAAACTCTAAGTTAGCAACTAAAATCTTTCACTCGGTTTTATTCTTCAACTGAATAACGAATCCCCAAATTAATCTTTGCTCTTCGGATCTGCCACTGAAAACGAATTCTAATTTCTATGGAACAAGAAAAGGCTAAAAAAGAAAAATGTACAGTTCACCAATTCATTTAAGCATAGATTTCAGTTCATTATTTCGTTTTATATTTTTACACCTTAGGCTCAGCATTAAACTACTATACTATATACAATCATATATTTAAACATAAAATCCAATTAGGCGATTCTCCAAATCACATGCTAATAATATTGTTTTACATAGATGCGCATAGTGCAGATAGCAGTATACCATATAGAGTCAGCAGTCCTATAGTTGCTATAGCCTACAGATACAATTAAATTTAAAACCTAATACCTAATATCAAAAAATCCAAATTAGTGAATTACTTAACTAAGATCCATGTCCTTGGCTCGCACCGCAGTTCGGCTTCGGCTTCCAGACTGGTTCGACTGAAAATGTCGTACCTGCAAGCGGCCTTTCTTTTAACCGTTGCTTGCTTGGAGTTAGAAAATCCGAATTGGATCGCCGCTGTCTTGAGATGGATTGTCGACGTTTGTTGATTCGTAGTTTGTATCAACAATTTCGCGATTGGTGCAGTTTTATGATTGAATCGCTTTTTTTTCCTCTGTATTCATTCGATCCAAATGGTGCCCTAACTTTCTTCGTGCCCTAAGCGGCTGCTTTACTGGCTTGTGTAAAGGGCCGGCCCTGCCTATTGCAAAAAGGAATTAAAAAGTCAGTTCAAAATTTCAGTTAAAATATTAAGTTTTGGCGTTTCAAACATGTTCCATTTTTTTTGTTAATTATGTTTGTCTTATTTTTGACATTTCATGGTCCAGGCTTTACCGCGTTATGAATTTGCAATAATACATAGTTATTTCAACCATTAGGTTGTTAAATATTTTCCACTTTGACATATTCCTTTATGAGAAATGTTGATTAGATATCGCTCAGTTTTGAAGAAGATTGGTGCATGACCAACATTATATACTTTCTCAGGTAATCTATATCGGTTTACTTAGTTCACGTTTTAGTTGAAAGTGGTTCTAGGATTTGGACATATTTTGAGGACTGGAGTGTAAAACCATACATACTATGTTGTGGAGAGAAATTTTGATTCAAGACTGCTTAAATCAAAAATCCCCAATGTCAAAAATCCCCAATGTCACGGAAAACAAGATCGTGGTAATAGTGCAAAAAGAACCAATCGAACAATCTCAATCTTATCCAAGCCAATCACAATCACCAAACAATAAAAATATTAGAGCAATAACGTGAAACTAAATCACACAGGGATTTATTGTGGTTCCACCAACGTCTTGTCAGTGTACGTCCACTTTGAGAGAGAAATCTTTATTAATATCAATAGAAGAGTACAAGAGATTGATTATAATGATCATTTTTTTTTTTTTTTTTTTTTTTTTTTGAGCAGACGGATGTGTAGCATGGAGCTACACAGCCGATTAATAATATATTAATATATGTAATATTCAGTTGACAAGCCCAACTGATAGCCAAAATAAGTGTTTCAAGATGTTGGCAACAGCAACCAACAAACAACTACACAGACCGATAAACAACATCATAGAAAGCAAAACATAATATAATTTACATAGATTGCAACATCAAAAGCTAGATACCAAGTGCAACAGACAACTTCATATCAGTTCACGACTTGAATTAACCGAGTTACTCCCCACTGATTCAGCCGGAGATGGCTGAGGCAGAACCATGTTGAGAGGGATAGCCTGTGTTCCTGTCCAGAGACGATAGTAGTAATCAATTTGTCTGCAAACGTTCATAACACTGCATTTCCTATTGTTAAAAACGAAATCATTGCGATGCTTCCAAATACACCAACAATAAATCACTATGAAAATGTCTTTCAAACTCTCCGCTTGTTCATATTGCCAATAATCATACAAGGATGTAAAAATTAGAGTGTGACCCGGCAAGAGAATGCTAGCTATTGCCCAAATTGGATAAGAGAAATCACAATCAAAAAACAAATGATGAACAGTTTCGTCATGCTCATTGCAGAAAACACAGCTGGGACTGGAGATAATGTTGCAATGAAACAATTTGCTACGAGTATTGATTCTGTTATGAATTAAACACCACTGGAGAAATAACATTTTAGGAGCAGTTTTGCATTTCCAAAGTCTAGCAAAAGTATAACATCTCCCTGAATGGTTCAAAAACTTATAGCAAGAAGCAACAGAAAAACCTTTAGAGGGAGAGAGTGCCCAAATATATTGATCAGGCGAGTCAACAACAGTAATATTAGAAAGCACATTCCATGAGGCAAGTCTGGTCTCAATTTTGTTAATAAGAGGCAACCAATCAGCTTTATACAGTTTTGTTGGTTTAAGAGGAACACCAAGATAGATTAAAGGGAAATCAGACACATGACAATTTAGAATGGAAGAGATTTGATTACTAAGATGGTTGGATTTGCCAAGCATTATGATGGAACTCTTGCTAAAATTGATTGAGAGACCAGAAACAAGTTCAAAAACGTATAGCAGCACCTTAAAACCATGAACATAATTAAGTTCTGGAGATGAAAAAATTATTGTGTCATCAGCAAATTGTAGATTGGAGATGGTTAGACCTGAACTAGGAAGGGAAATACCAGCTAGGAAACCAACCTGCGTGGCTTTCATGGACATTTGATTAAACACGTCAGCTACAAGAACAAAAATAAGAGGAGAAAGGGGATCACCCTGTCTAAGCCCACGCTTTGATTTGAATAGACTACCAGATTTACCATTAACAGATATTGATGAAAGAATAGTAGAGAGAATGTTTTCAATCCACAAACACCATTTTTCAGAAAATCCCCTATGTTTCATCAAATTAAGAACAAAAGACCAATTGACGGAGTCGAATGCCTTGGAGAAATCAAGCTTGAGAAGAAAACCAGGTGTTGAAGAGTAGTGACAGAAAGAAATAACCTCTTGTGATGCAGCAACGCAATCCATAATATTACGACCTAAAATAAAAGCTGACTGTTCAGGTCCAACCAACTTTGCTATGACAGATTGTAGACGGTTAGCTAAGACTTTAGTGATTATTTTGAAAGTTGTGTTCAAGAGACTAATGGGCCTGAAAGAAGATAGTTTGTTTGCCCCTGCATGTTTTGGTAAGAGAATGATATTTGCATAATTGATTCTGGCAATGGAGGAGGGGTTCTGGTGGAATTCTTCACACATTTGTAAAATATCGTTTTTCACAAGGGCCCAGAAATGTTTGAAAAAAATTGGGCCAAAACCATCAGGCCCAGGGGCCTTGTCATCAGCCATATCATTTACTGCGGCCCAAATTTCATGTTCAGTAAATGGATGATCAATTTCAAAAGGAGATGGATCGGGATAAAGAGAAGACCAAACAATATCAGGAGAGATAAGAGGAGATTCACCAAGAAGAGAACGATAATAATTAGAGAAAAGATGAAGAATATCATCATGATCAGAGTAAACTTGGCCATCATGAACTATTTCAGAGATGAAGGTTGATCTACGACGGCCATTAGCTAGACGGTGAAAGTATGAAGTATTTTTGTCCCCCTCTTCGAGCCACTTAGCCTTGGATCTTTGTTTCCACCCTATTTCTTCTTGTTTGATTAGTCTTTCAAGCTCCTTTTCAAGCACAGATAAATTGTTTTTTTCATTTGAGGATAGAGGACGGGACTCTTCAAGAATGTTTAAATCAAGTATATCAGTTTGAGTTTGAGAAATACGAGTTCGAAGAGAACCCCATATAGATTTAGCCCAGGGCTTTATAATTTTTCTCAATGATCTCAATTTCAAGACAATACGGTGAGTGGCGGAAGGGGAGTTGAAATTCTGGTTCCAAATAGAATGAATAAAATCATCAAATGAAGGTTCGAGAAGCCAGAGCCTTTCAAATCTGAAAGGTTTTTTGGTGGAAGAAAGGAGATCAGAATTAAGCAAAATAAGGCAATGATCAGAAATTGTAGAAGCGAGACCATGAACAGTGGTTAAAGGATGAGAATCATCCCAGTCACAATTATAGAGAAATCTGTCGAGTTTAGCTAGAGAAGGGAAAAGTCTTGCATTAGAGCATGTGTACAGCCTATTACTAATGGGTGGGTCGATCAAAGAACAATCAAAAATAAAAGAGTTAAAAGCATCTGTATCTTGGGAGACATTACCAGAATTTCTCTTTGATGAAACTCTTGTTGTGTTAAAATCCCCACCCAATACCCATGGACCAAGGAACGAAGATGAAACAGCACGACATTCAGACCATAATTGAATTCTTTCATGAACATCTTGAGGACCATAAATATTAGAGAAGAAATATGTTTTGTTTGAGGGAAGATGACAAAGTGCAACATGCAAAAAAGAAGTGTTAGAACAGGACCAAAGGAGAGACCAAACTGACTCATCACAAGCAGTAATTAAACCACCTTTAGTATCAACAGCATCAACATGAAGCCAGCCAGTTAAAAATGGTCCACCAATGAGTTTAAAATGAAAGTGAGAGGGTTTACAAAGTTTAGTTTCTTGCAAAAAAAGGATATCTACTTTTAAGGGGGCGAGAATCAAATTGATTGCATGACATTTAGAAAAATCCCCCAAACCTCTAACATTCCATGATACCAACTTCATTTGGGGACATTAATACGCTCCTGTTCAAGTTCTTGCATGGCCAAATAATGTACGTCATGCAAACTCACACCCATGCAACGTGAAAATTTTTTATTCAAACTTTTATTACGAGAGGAAAAAATAATAGGGGTATAAAAGCTACCAGATCCTTCAGGACGAGTATCCAACTTGTTGTTTCTAGCAATTCGATGGACCATCATTGGGGAAAGAAATTGAGGCCAGTCAACCTCCATATCCATCTGAGGTGCATCCATAGGAGGCAAAATTTGCTGAAGGGGCATGTTTAGCTGAGGGGAAGCAGGGTTAGAGGGATGCACATCAGGTTGGGGTACTTCAAAGTTGAAAGGATCCAATTGGGGAATAGTAACAAGTTGCAAGGGGACAGGTGGTATCAAATTATCATCATGCATGTCGTCAGTGTCATTCTGCGCCTCAACGTTGCCTTCCTCCTCATTGTTTTGAATTAAATCTTGTTGTTGCTCAACTTCGGGTTGATGTTGTTCATCATTGACGAGATTGGGTTGATTTACTTCAATTAAAGCTGCTTCATCCACCATAACATCATGAAACTCATCCGAGTTCAGATTTTCATGAATGCATGGAATTATCTGTTCTTCAAAATTACCAATAAACAGTGTTTCAGGTTTAGTACCTGGGTGTTCATGAGCACAACGCTCCACCTTAAGAAGATGAATTTTCCCATTAATATTAGCTGCAAACTTAGTGCAAGAGCTGATTCCTTCATAAAACGCAACCTTTACCAGAAGCGAACGATGATCATAATGAACCCAGTCACAGTCATCTAGTGCAAGAACGTTTCCATTCGATTTCTAAAGCTGGAGAGGGTTCACGTTCATCGTCATTCCAAGGTTCCAGAAACAAAGCCCCACCAGGTTTGGCTAAAATCTTAAGGCGAAGAGCCAAGTCTCTTATTTCAGAGTTTGGACAGGATATCAGAAAAGAATTGTTAGCGAGGATCCACATAGGCCAGTCTCGGTGATCTAGAGTTACAGAAAGGCAATATGAGAGTGAATCAGCATTCCAATTTCCAGTGAGAACAGTTCCTACGATATAGAGAGAAGGGTCTTCCATTATAAAGCGGTTCATGTTTTCTGTTTGAGGAGGAATGTGTGAGGATGGAGAGTTTATATGAGCGGGGGATGCTTGCTCCGATTGTTGACAGCTGGAGTTTTGATGAGATTGATGATTTGAAGGAGTTTCAGTCGAGGTGTTGCTTCGTGGGACCCATTTTGCAGTAGAGACAAAATTCCAAGAGACACCTTTTCGCTCTTTGATCGAAGCTCTCTGATTATTTCTTCTTGTATGACAACGTGGACTCGAATGACCATAGAAGCCACAATAATAACAAATTTTGGGTTCCCTACACACTTTTGCCACATGTCCCTTGCATGCACACTGTAGGCAACGACGTTCCCTCTTCAAAAAATTGAATGTATCTGAAATACTTTTGAATTTTGGAAGAGGGGATTTTCTACTTTTTAAAATTGGCTTGGGTGGAATCAGCGGTGCAGAAGATGCCACCTGAGCATACGATTTAAACGAAGGGTCTGAATGATTGACTGAAGGTTGCTCAAAACGATTATGGCTCTGCAAAACAGGAGAACGGGGATGATGATTATGAGGATGAGCTTGAAGAGACGATGGCAGAATAGGATCCCCAACAAGCGGAGGATCCTCCGGACATTTTACCGAAAGAGGAACGGAAGGAAGACGAGAAGAAGAAACAGAATGAAGACGAGGAAGAGAAGCAGGAAAAGAGGCACGAGGAGGACGAGAGACATGAATAGATCGAGAAGGATGATCCAAAGCGGGACGAGAGCACGAGGGAAACGAGGGCGATGATCAGGAGAGAAAGGAGGAGAACGGAAACGAAAGGAAGAGAGATATTTAGAAGGAACAGGAAAGCGAAAAGAGAGATCCGCCATTACTGAACATTGAAGAGATCATCTATTTGGCATTACTGAATCATATTTGTACCAGCGATCTAATCTCTTGATTTTTTGGAGAAAGGAATTAAAGAAAATTAGGATTGCTTAAACCCTAATTAGAATAAACCTTGATCTAATCTCTTGATTTTGTTGTACATCCTCCTTTTGGATCCGATGTAGCTTATATAGACATAGAGAAGTATATGGAAATTCCCAAAATTTCCTCTAGATCCGAAATATCCTCCAGATCCTAAATATCATACAGATCCTAAATATTCTCCAGATCCGAAAATATCCTCCAGATCCGAAAATATCCTTCAGATCCTAAATATTCGAAATATCCAGAAATATCCTCCTCAATCTAACACATAGTATCGCATACTTCAACATTCCACATCGATACTATATCCATCTACATCACAAACTTCAACGCACCCATGCATTTCCTTTTATCTTCAATCAAGAAAGCTTGAATGTTTCCCTAATGAACTTCAGCATAGCCACCGCCCATTGCACTTCACTAACGAGTTCAGGCATAGCCCCCACTCGTCAATGAAGTGTTGAAACATCCAACTCCTAAACCAGTCTCACCAAAAGACAATGTACTCGGAAGTGAAAACGAGTACTTACCATGAAGACAGAACACCAACCTCTCACCGATACTCTTCTACATCCAAGTTTCTCTCTCAACTGTGCCACCACGTGGCACCTAGCATCCCTCCAAGTGAATTAAGTTCGAACAATGCTCGAACTTTCCAATCGGCAATGCCTTAGTGAACATGTCTGCCGCGTTATCCTTTACGTGCACTTTCCGAAGGCATACTTGTTTGTCTTCGTCCATGGCTACTAGAAATGACTCTCTCACTTCAATATGCTTCGTTCGTGAGCTAAATGCCAAATTCTCTGCCAAATGTATAGCACTTTAGCTATCACATCGATACTCTCATGCTCGAAACCCAAGTCACACAATAGTCGCTTCAAATAGAGTGCCTCCTTTGCCGCTTCCACAGCGGTTATCAACTCCGCCTCCATAGTGGATAAAGCAACTACGATTTGCAATCTCGATCTCCAACTAATGGTCGTACAACCAAGTGTGAAGACATACCCGGAAGTTGATTTCCTCCGATCCCTATAACTGGCGTAGTCCGAGTCACAATAGCCAACTAACTTGCAACTCAGCCCATCACTACCACCAAAAACAAGACCATGAGATGTTGTGTCTTTCAAGTATCTCAATATAACCTTCACAGCTTCCCAATGCGATTTCCCCGGATTAGCCATATACCGACTAACCACCCCGACGGCATTTGCAATATCGGGTCTTGTACACACCATGGCATACATCAAACTTCCAACCGCACTAGCATACGACACCTTTGCCATATAAGCCTTGTCTTTCTCCTCGATAGGTGATCCCTTACTCGAA
Source organism: Allium sativum (assembly GCA_030737875.1). Taxonomy (NCBI): domain Eukaryota; kingdom Viridiplantae; phylum Streptophyta; class Magnoliopsida; order Asparagales; family Amaryllidaceae; genus Allium; species Allium sativum. The sequence goes on along the minus strand of CM060926.1, from coordinate 398,709,268 downwards.
AGTTTTATATGCAAATGTAAAGGTGTATTTAACGCCTTTGCATTCTCCATGCTAAACCGGCAAAGTACCTTCTTAATGTACTCCTTTTGAGTCAGTCTCAACTCAAAACGCTTTCGATCTCTTTCAATTTCCATGCCCAAGATTTTCCTTACTTCTCCAAGATCTTTCATTTCGAACTCCGCCTTTAATTTTTTTTTTTCAACTTGTTGATTTCTTCCTTGTCCTTAGAAGCAATGAGCATATCGTCCACGTACAAGAGTAAATACACCCAACAATCATTTCCTAACCTCTTGAAGTAAACGCAAGCACTCTTGGTGCTTCGATGGAAGCCACTTTCAAGCATGAATTGATCAAATCTCTTGTACCTAGGTGATTGCTTCAAACCATATAGTGATTTCTTCAACTTGCAAACTAGTTCTGACTTACCTTCTACAACAAACCCTTTCGGTTGCTCCATGTAGATGTCTTCATCCTAGTCTCCATGCAAGAAGGCGGTTTTCTCATCTAGTTGCTCCAACTCCAAGATGTAAATAGCAACTAATGCAAGTAATATCCGGATAGAAGTATGCCTCACAATCGGTGCGAAGATCTCATCATACTCCTTTCCTTTCTTCTGTGCAAACCCCTTAGCCACTAGCCTATCTTTGTATCTTCCATCGTCCTTCACCTTATATATCCATTTGCACCCAATAGCACGGTTTCCTTGAGGAAGTGGGACCAACTCCCAAGTATGGTTCTTCATCAACGATTGCATCTCTTCCTCCATGGCGCAAATCCATTTCGAGCTATCACTCGAATCCATGACATCATCAAGGTCCATTGGCTCATCTTGGACTACATAAAGAGCATAGTCCAAATTCTCACAAAAGTTAAGATAGTTCCAATCACCATATCTTTCAGGTGGCCTTATAGCACGACGACCAACCCGAGTAGCAATGCTATCACTCGGTCTTTCTTCAGCTCCATCTTGAACTGAATCTTCTCTAGGCTCGTGCACATCACCAACACTACCAAAGGAATCTTGTGGACTATGTGATGTAACATCGACCGCATTCACATCACAAGCACCTCCAACAACTCTACTCTCTCTAGGCCTGAAAGTGGGAATAACTTCCTTCTCCTTTGATTCACCCTGAACCAAATCCGGAACATCCAATGAGCCTTCGTTCTCCTTGAACATAGCCGGCTCATCAAAAGTAACATGACGAGAAACCATAGCCTTCTTCGTTCTCGGATTCCAAAACCGATAACCTTTGACACCATCCATATAACCGAGAAAAATCCCTTTGAAAGCTCTAGGTGAGAGCTTATCATTCCCCGGATCATGCACATAAATAGGACTGCCAAATACATGAAAATAACCCAAGTCAATGCTCTTTGCCTTCCACACTTCCTTCGGAATTTTGTTATCAATAGCCGAACACGGAATCCGATTAATAATATGCACCGCGGTTGACAAAGCTTCGGCCCAAAATCCCTTAAATAAATCCGATGTTAATATCAAGCATCGAGCTTTCTCTAGTAGAGTTCGGTTCATTCTCTCCGCCACTCCATTAGATTGCGGATCTCCCGGTATAGTAAAATGCCTCTGAATACCATGATGCTTGCAAAAATTCAGAAATTATACGGAAACATATTCGCCGCCATTATCGTACCTAAGAACCTTCATAGTCTTTCCACTCTCATTCTCAACTAGTGCCTTCCATTCTTTGAATCTAGCAAATGCCTCCGACTTGGCCTTCATTACATACACCCAAACCTTCCGAGAAAAATCATCAGTGAAAGAAATATAATATCTTGCTCCTCCCAAAGAAGCTACAGGCGTTGGTCCCCAAACATCCGTGTGCACATACTAAAGAATCCCTCTTGAATCATGTTTTCCTTCACCGAATGATATTCTAGTTTGCTTCCCCATGACACATTCCTCGCAAAACTCCAACTTGCTAAAACCCTCACCATCAATCATCTCCCTTCGACGAAGAACATCTAAACTCTTCTCCGAGACATGACCCAATCTCAAATGCCACAGCCGTGTAGCATCTAAGCCAAGAGAACTATCAACACTGACACAAGTTTCGCCTTTTACGTTCACTCCTTTAAGCAAATAGATACCATGAGTTTTAGCACCGTTCATAACCACAAGCACACCCTTCGAAACCCTCAAGCTATCACTCTCAATGGTGATCTTACAACCTAAAGAATCCAACTGTCCCAAAGAGATAAGTGACTTCCGTAGTCCCGGAACATAGTGCACATTAGTGAGAGTACGAACCACTCCGTCAAACATCCGAATTTGCACGGATCCAATGCCCTTCGACTTGCAAACTGCACCATTTCCCATAACAATTGATTTTCCTTCCCATTCAACATAAGAAGAAAAACAATTCCTATTAGGCGTCATATGATATGAATGTTAGAGATATGCCCTAGAGGCAATTCATTTGATGAAGTTGATAACACTGTTGATGCTATTATTATTATTATTTTTTAATAAAATATTATTCTATTATATTGTATTTACTGCGTAATATAAATAATAATATAATAGAAGTCCTTAGAATAATAATACGGAATTATATAGTTCGAGTAAGACTGAATTTGAGATTATATAATTATTAAGTATTATAATTCTTAAATGCCCCTAGTCGAGTTTTATTGTGTATATAGGACAACAATAAAACGTTGAGACTGGTATATTGATTGACTGATGATCACATCTCATTGATCATTAATATACGTGATATTAAAGTCAAGATATAAATGCGTATTGGAGAATAACGTATTGGGCTGACCCACCGTGAGATAACTCCATGGAATATAATTAACAGTATCATGAGTTATTCTCATAGTGGCAGTGATGTAATGGTCCTCAGACCTGAAATCATTATAATTTTATTCGAGGATATTTGTGTTTTGATATCATCTAAAGTTATTCGTAACAGAGTAACGATAACGGTGATTATTGGATATATCTAGAATCGAATGAAAATTATGAATGATCTAGATGGAATTTAACCCTTCGATATATTCGTAGTGATATCCATGGGCCTCTTGATTGAGTGAGACTGTGAAATGCATGGCCGTGCTCAAATACTGATTTGTTTTAAACAGTCTGCTCATCGATCAAGAAATACATATTAAATTATAACGAGGATGATACGATCCATGCCTCCAGTTTAATCCTGGATATGTTGGTTAATAGGATTATATTACATTGAGACACTTGTCACATAAAGGTTGTATCTAATCGATAATTTTATTATAACTTGGGTAGCAGCGACGCATTGCTAGATGCCAATCACTGTTTATGATTTAAATATGATCTAAAATCATTGCCAACGTTGTAATAACCTATGGGGTCACACAGTAGAACGTTTTAAAAGGAGAAACTATTTTGGACAAACAAAATATGTTGATATTTTGGTTAAGGATGGAACAAGTAGTCGGTTTAGACCCTAATTTTGGTGAACTTCTATTTTAAAAGGGAACTTACATTTCCTTTTATTATATATATATACATAGCGGCTAACCTAATTGGGCAGGATAAGATCCAAAACATAACCCGACCGATTTCTATTTTCCTCCAAAACCCTAGATAATGGCGGCTAGCACCAATCCTTTTTATCTTCCTTGATTCGATCTAGGAAGAGGCGTTATTGTGGATATCCATCGAGGCTCGACGCTTGGAGGGCTAGTATTCGATCAACCCAGATTTGAAATTCGATCGGTTGAAGAATGATGGAAGTTTTATTCAGGTATAACTCTCGATTTATAAACTAATACATGAATTATTGTTTTATTTGGTTGCGATTTAACTATAAGTATTGAAATCGATCCATGTTTTACTATCAATGGTATCAGAGCTAGGGTTCATGTTTTTTTATAGGTTGAGATAATTAGGGTTTTTGTTTGAATAGTTCAAATCGTAACCCGATCTGTAATATAGATACTGATTTAGATGAATTTGTTCATCATGTAAGATCTGAAATGTTTCAGGTTCAATTTTGAATCTTATGAACTTTATTGATTCGTGAGTAAAAGTTTTGAAATCACAGTTTTCAGAATCCACCATCGAAATTATTAAAAAACATGGATTCAAGTAATCATGCTAATTTCGATTTAGAACATGAAATTGTTTTACTGTAATTTAAAGACTGTATTTGATACAAGCCTTTAAAAGGTGCTTTACTGTTAACAAAATTTTATATTTGATTTAAAATTTTGAACTGGATTTATTATTATTTACTTCTAATCTGAACTAAATTTGAAATAATTATTACCTTATTAGTTTATCAAACCATCCCACTGGTAGATCAAAACAGTTTTGATCTATCAAAAATAACAAATCGTTAAGGATGCTGATTTCATAAATGAGGACTGATCAATTGTTGATTCTGTAAAATAATTTATTTGGAAATTTGTTAATTTACTTTTCTGAATTGATTTGAAAACCCATATACATATAGATTTGTTCTGAAGCAGTATATTGGCTTGTTTACAATAAACATTGCTAAAACAACAATCAAAATGTTTGATTGGAAAATTATTATGATTTGACTCTGATAATCTTTTCTTTCCAGTATAATTGACAAATCAGTTTTGATTTTCTGAAATCAAATTCATAATTGAAAGTTTGTTAAGACAAATTCTCTGATTTGTTTTATACATGTATATGACAGTTGTATATTCAATATACATGTAAATCAACACCCTATTATTTAAATCCTTTTGAAAATTTGGTTTTTCCTACATACCTATTACTGCTAAAACCTGTTTGGTTTATATAAGTATGACTTGAGTTTTAGGCAATTGTTGGTGTTATGAGACACTAATTTATTTAATTTGGGAGGGTATGTATATATGATATACATATGTACTGATTGATTATCACCTCTGTTTGTTTTAAATATACTTTTATACATATTGGTTTTGAACTAATATGATACTATTAGACAGTAATTAGAAGTATTGAAAATCTATGATTTTGAATTAATGTATCATCTGTTCAAAATCTAAACCAGATTATATGTATATTAATTTGTAATAAATCAGACTGGATATATATATATATATATATATATATTATATTTGATACTTTTTAGATTGTATACTGATACAATGTGTAAAAGAGAAACTATGAATTAATATATGACACTAATTATGTTTCATATACTGCCAGATTCTATATGTTGTCAAATCTAAAGTACATGAATGATACATTAACTGCAAACTTAATTCAACATATATTGAATCAAAATCATTTTCTGTTGGACAGTAAATAGATGACCCTATCCTCACTCCTGAATTAATCTTGGATTGAATTCGTATATTGATTTCTTTTGACATATAAGCATACTGCTTATGATGTTGTACAATTTTGAAACTGAAACTCAATCTGGCTTTGTTATATAGAATTTGATTCGGTTTGTAACATTGCTAAAATCTGATATTGATAAGCTGGGTGTTTTAATTCCATTTATAATATGTAAAATGTTTACATATTAACCTGCAGCAGTTCAGGCTTTATTTAATTACTTTCTATTAATAGATGATTATACTACTGATCAAATGTTGGTTCAATAGTATGATATTGTTCGGAAGATCTTGAATATATGAACCTGTTCTGTATTTATTGATTCACACCTTTAACATTTCATAGATGACCAGTATTACTTGAATAATTTTGAATCTTGGCATTAAATCTATATATTTCAATGAATTGAAATCTGATCGGTAACTTTGTCTAAAAGGTTATACACATGACTATGAAATCCCTTGTAATTTTATTTATGATAAACTAATCATATGTATTGATATATGAACTATGTAAATGTGATTTACAGAAAGTTACACACCTGGTTGTGTAAATTTTGAAATGCATTATGTTTGTGTGTGTATATATATATATATATATATATATACATATACATTTAAATGCAAACATGTCTTGATCATGGGTCAGCACTTCCAGTAGCAAATATATTTCTGTACTGGTTCATGATTAGTTACAATTTGTTTTGCAATATAAGTCCCTTTTATAAACATGTTAGTTATATGATGGCAAGTGCAAACTGTTTGCATACTTTTATACATGTACATTATATGTCTCAAAGCTCTCTTTTAAATTAGAACTTAGACTTTGCAAGATCTTTAGTCATATACAGATTATACTAGCAAATATAGCCTTAGTTTCTTTTGCTAGAACAACAGAGTTTGATTCTGTTATTTCATGGAGTAATGCAATTTTATTGTTTGGATAAAATCACTGTAGTGCTGCAAGTAATTTATAGCTAATATAATTATGACTTGCAAGTGCTATCAAACATGCTACATGTCTGTATAATTACAAACTTGTTTGTTTAACCTTTCTTGATGTTTGATATTAATATCCAAGCTGTTGGCATAAGAAGGGGTTCACACACTATTTACTCATGTATAAATATGCTGAATCATGCTCTATTACAGATACATGTACGTCATGGATAGGTAACATTGCTTATTATATGCTTTCGCTCCTGTGTTAAGATACAGTAAAACTTTATAAAATGGCTCATATATTTTATATAATGACATATGACACCAATGCATGAGTATGACTCCTGAAAATTGTATTTGTGTATGATGGTACATTGTTAAGCTTAAACAGTGTTATATAAATATGTGTGTATATATAAATGTATATATATAAGTATAATGCATTGTTTGTATTTAACTGAATGGCTTATTATGATATGATCATCTTGTAGGCTATTTATTTTATAAGTTCTGAAATCGTTTCAGGTAGTGATGATCTAGATGAACGCAACATAGTCCATTGTGAATGGTATTATTGCTTGCACTAAGATGGATATGCCAATAAAAATAATGCTTATGAAGCAACTGTAATTACATGAATTGCAGAATTTTCATTTAGCCTACATTCAATTATTGTACATATTTCATTTATTATAGTGTATGTATAAAAATGTTATATGTATACATATATTAACTTATGAAAACCAAAACTATATGCATATTATGGTGTTCATAGGTTTTTGTAACATGCCTCTTAACTATTAATATGGGTTATGTATGTTTTTAAACGTGTTGTATTGCCTTTTATAAATATGCCAGTGTTAGCGAATGATTTAGATATACATTTAAGTGTATGTGTGTATATGTATGTCTGATAACTCATGTATAATTAATATGAGATATATATATATATATATATATTCTGCTTAAATTTGAAATAAGCAGTCTATATTATATTATGATATGTATATATAAATTGGGCCATAATAAATAATTAGGCTTGATTAATTAAATGATACATATACTCCATTTATAACTTTTAAAAGCTATAATGGAATAAGTAGTCCAGTGAACTATAACTGTAATATTAAATCTGCAAGGTTTGTTTTGAAATGTTCAAAAACAACGGCAGATAATATTTTAATTCCTTTAAATGCTAATGCCATTTAATGTGTTAAATGCTCAAAGATGTAATTTCTTTATAATTGTGTTTATATGGAATTAAAAGAAATTATCATATAAAATACATACGTGTATTTTGATATATAAATAACTCTAATATATTTTCATTACGAGTTATTAATTCCCTTTAAAGCAAATTATTTTGTTATATTAAGTCACGGTGACGTCTTCCAATAATATACTCATCACTGTCCAAAATTACTGGTCGTAACTAACGCCAAAGCGTTGTGCATCTCTTAACTTTGGTTATATGCGATGGAGTAAAATTTGGTGCTCCAATCTATTATTGGGTCTGATTTAACTAGGCTGCATAATACGATTATGGCCTTAGAGACAAAAGCATGAATTATTCTATATATTTTGAGCAAATGAATAATACTGAACAATCTGTTCAACATGCGATCCAAGAGTTATATAGACGATATAATTGACATAAGATGTCTACCTAAAAGGTTGTGTTTTGAGTTTAGCCAAAGCTAGGTCAAGGCATGATTAGATATGGATCTTGGAACACCGTTATATATATATACCGATATGTATATATAAACAGAGGGATGTTAATTTGAGTGGGAGCATATTTTAGTTTAAAATATATATATTTATGTTAATATAAATTTTGATTGTCCAAATTTTGTATTAAATAAATATTACAGAATCAGTTATTATTTTATTATCTAATGTAGATATTAAATAATAAATAACTCGATAATTTAAATTAATCCTTAAAAAGGATATAAATTGAATTAAATCAAATTTCTTGACTAACATTGAAATTTGAGGATTGTCCTCAAACAAATCAAACGTAATTGTTCTAACAAATATAGAGGATCTAAAACCAAAGTCAAAGTATGACTTCAACTAAATAAGATATAAATGTTATAATAATCTACTTGTACATTTCTAGTATTAGATACTAGATATAAATCACATAAATATATGTTGATTTATAGAAATTGTAGAATAAGTAGAAATCTGATAAAAGGACAAGTGGACTTACGATTGGAAATGAAGCAAATGTTGCTGGATTATCCATAGGAAGTTAATTCTTGTTGATAATACTGGCTTAATTAATTAAATAAAATAATTGTTATTATGAAATTCCATTTAAAATAAATGTTATAATATATCTTGTTCAGACAAGTTTGAATTTCATTTATAATAAAAGAATAATTGTTATTCATTTTATTTAAATGAAATATCGAATGGAGTTTCACGAATAGTTAATGAACTTTATAAATCGTTAACTATAATGTACTTGACATAATTATAGAGTGGATGATTTGAATCCAGCATACCTTTAGCATTACCAGTTAGAATATATAAACAAGAAAGTATATTAAAACTCCATAATGATGGAATTTTAAAATCATTTGATTTTGAATCATATGAAAATACCGATCTTGTTTATTAGGCAAATAACAGAATCACCTTTCACTTGACACAGTGAATGAGCGATAAGTATTGGGTCTCATACATAATGATGTACACGGAGCAATGAATACATAAGCTAGAGGCAAGTTTATTACTTCATTATATTCACTGATGATGTCAGTAAATACAGATATGTGTATCTTATGAAACACATATGAGAATCCTTTGAAAAGGTCAAAGAATTGAAAGTGAAGTCAGAAACCAATTTTAAATAGAAAATAAAACTTTTCGAATAGATCGAAAAGAGAAAATTTAAGCCAAGTATATAATGACTATCAAATGAGTTTGAAATTGTTTCACAACTCACTCCACCTAGAACATCATATTAGAATGGTGTGTCTGAACGGAGAAATCGCACCTTATAAGATAGAGTACGATTAATGATAAGTCATATAGATCTTCCAATAAATTAAATATAGAACAATTATATTAAATCCCACTAGAACGATTTAAAGACGCCATATAAGATATGGACTAGAAATGTCCCAGTGTGTCTAATACGATGATTTAGGATAAAAGACGTTTGTTAAATGTTCTTCCTCTGATAAGATCAGACCCAAATCAAATAACTATTTTGTGGATATAAATTCCCTGAGAATAAAATGTTTATTACTTGATTTGGTATCCTTGTGAAGGAAAGTCAGTCTCTTAGATGCCAATGGGAATAAAATAGAATTCGAGATATATCGAAAACCACAAGATACCAATAAATCTTGTATAGACAAGAAATTGAGTGGGAGTGACACAATAACTCTAATGTTATTTGATAACACATTGGTTATTGTAAATAATGTTAGTTTAAAAACAAGAAATAAATACTGATTCTAAGAAAGAAAATGTTTGGATTAAGAAGTTCATGATTGAACTTAATTCATTGTTGATCGAATGATACACATTGCGATAACAATATGGCTGTTGCTCAGGCCTAAAAACATTAAACTCATCATTAATCCAAACATATATTTTAAGAAATATAATTCTTATGTGAAGTTATTCACAGAAGAAATAAACATATCTGCAAAGTCACAAAAGCTGTAATGTTGCAGACCTACAGAATTAAACTATGTCGCAGCAGAAGTTTAATAGACACACTAGTTTCATAAGTATACGATACATAAATCATTGACTCTAGTGCAAGTGGGAGATTGTTAGATATATGCCCTAGAGGCAATTCATTTGATGAAGTTGATAACACTGTTGATGCTATTATTTTTTTTTTTTTTTTAATAAAATATTATTCTATTATATTGTATTTACTGCGTAATATAAATAATAATATAATAGAAGTCCTTAGAATAATAATACATAATTATATAGTTCGAGTAAGACTGAATTTGAGATTATATAATTATTAAGTATTATAATTCTTAAATGCCCCTAGTCGAGTTTTATTGTGTATATAGGACAACAATAAAACGTTGAGACTGGTATATTGATTGACTGATGATCACATCTCATTGATCATTAATATACGTGATATTAAAGTCAAGATATAAATGCGTATTGGAGAATAACGTATTAGGCTGACCCACCGTAAGATAACTCCATGGAATATAATTAAGAGTATCATGAGTTATTCTCATAGTGGCAGTGATGTAATGGTCCTCAGACCTGAAATCATTATAATTTTATTCGAGGATATTTGTGTTTTGATATCATCTAAAGTTATTCGTAACAGAGTAACGATAACGGTGATTATTGGATATATCTAGAATCGAATGAAAATTATGAATGATCTAGATGGAATTTAACCCTTCGATATATTCGTAGTGATATCCATGGGCCTCTTGATTGAGTGAGACTGTGAAATGCATGGCCGTGCTCAAATACTGATTTGTTTTAAACAGTCTGCTCATCGATCAAGAAATACAGATTAAATTATAACGAGGATGATACGATCCATGCCTCCAGTTTAATCCTGGATATGTTGGTTAAAAGGATTATATTACATTGAGACACTTGTCACATAAAGGTTGTATCTAATCGATAATTTTATTATAACTTGGGTAGCAGCGACGCATTGCTAGATGCCAATCACTGTTTATGATTTAAATATGATCTAAAATCATTGCCAACGTTGTAATAACCTATGGGGTCACACAGTAGAACGTTTTAAAAGGAGAAACTATTTTGGACAAATAAAATATGTTGATATTTTGGTTAAGGATGGAACAAGTAGTCGGTTTAGACCCTAATTTTGGTGAACTTCTATTTTAAAAGGGAACTTACATTTCCTTTTATTATATATATACATAGCGGCTAACCTAATTGGGCAGGATAAGATCCAAAACATAACCCGACCGATTTCTATTTTCCTCCAAAACCCTAGATAATGGCGGCTAGCACCAATCCTTTTTATCTTCCTTGATTCGATCTAGGAAGAGACGTTATTGTGGATATCCATCGAGGCTCGACGCTTGGAGGGCTAGTATTCGATCAACCCAGATTTGAAATTCGATCGGTTGAAGAATGATGGAAGTTTTATTCAGGTATAACTCTCGATTTATAAACTAATACATGAATTATTGTTTTATTTGGTTGCGATTTAACTATAAGTATTGAAATCGATCCATGTTTTACTATCAATGAAGCCCCCGAATCAAGCACCCAAACGCTTCCCGAAACATCTGATGCTACTGCCGACAAAACATCTACGTCTCCCTCACTAACATCTCTCTCCACCGCAACTGATGAAGATGCTACTTCCTTCTTCCCTTTGTCTGGACTATCATTCTTCCAGTGACCAGGTTTCTTGCATATAAAGCACTTGTCATTTCTTTCCTTTGACTTTCCTCTTCCACCGGGCTTCTTAGACTTAGAACGCCCCGGGTTTCCTTTCTTCTCTAACTTTTCTTTCTCCACAAATAAACCTTAAAGATTACCGGCACCACTACTACCATCACTCAGCTCCTTCATCTGATCTCGCAATTCCTCACTAAGAACACCCGTCTTGACATCATTTAGAGTCAATGTATCCCGGCCATAGATCAAACTGTTTGAGAACCCAGTATAGCGCTCAGGCAATGAATATAACAATATCATCGCCTTCTACTCCTCCTCAATCTTCAAATCTACCGCCTTCATCTTCATTAGCAAATCATCAAACACATTTAAGTGCGCCTTTAGCAAAGTTCCTTCCTTCATCTTGTAGGTAAAGAAAGTCCGCAACAAGATCAGTCGATTTGTGAGTAACTTCTTCATATACAACTCCTCCAACTTGTTCCAAATACCTTTAGCAGTCGTCTCGCCACTAATTTTGGAAATAACATTCTCCCCCATGGCAAGTTGAAGAGTATTTGCCACTTTTCGAAATCATTATCGTCATTCCACTTGTCGATAACCAATTGTGAACCAGCAGCTGCATACGACCCACGTACATAAGGAGCTACACCACTTGGACCAACTGTTGATGGATTATTTGAACCCGATTCCGGCATTTCTACAACTATCTACCAACACCAATGCTCTGATACCAAATGTTGTGGAGAATTTTTAATTCAAGACCGCTTAAATCAAAAATCCCCAATGCCGCGGAAAACAAGATCGTGGTAATAGTGTAAAAACAACCAATCAAAAAATCTCAATCTTATCCAAGCCAATAACAATCACCAAACAATGGAAATAATAGAGCAATAATGTGAAACTAAATCACACAGGGATTTATAGTGGTTCCACCGACGTCTTGTCAGTGTACGTCCACTTTGAGAGAGAAACCTTTATTAATATCAATAGAAGAGTACAAGAGATTGATTACAATGACCAAATTTACTAGAAAATTTTGATTTTGTGGAGAAAGGAATTGAAGAAGATTAGGATTGCCTAAACCCTAATTAGAATAAACCTTGATCTAATCTCTTGATTTTGTTGTACATCCTCCTTTTCGATCCGATGTAGCTTATATAGACATAGGGAAGTACATGGAAATTCCCAAAATTTCCTCTGGATCCGAAATATCTGAAATATCCTCCAGATCCTAAATATCCTCTAGATCCTAAATATTCTCTACATCTGAAAATATCCTCCAGATCCTAAATATTCGAAATATCTAGAAATATCCTCTTCAATCTAACACATAGTATCGCATACTTCAACATACTATTGACATAAGATATGCTCCTAAACACTTTCCAAAGCCAATAAACAAAAGATTTTTTGTAATTACACTTTGATGATTCAAATCCATTTGTATATGATGTAAATTTTTGAAATTATAGTTGAGAAGATTGAACCTGCAGGAAGAGGATTCAGAGGAATATGGAAGCTCAATGGTGTTCGCATCTTCAATTTGCAATAGACGATACAATAAAATCATGAAGGAAGGCATAGTTACAAACGGTTAAGGTTGCTGTATCAGTGAAGAAGGTTGTGATGAGAGCAAAATATGGGCACTGTCGTAATCTAATAATCACAGACACTCCGGTAACCTGAGAAATTTAATTTCAGAAAATGAAATAAATATCAGTCACAAGCCGACAAACTTAATTTCAGAAAAAATAGAGAAGTTAAGATTTATAAGGATTGTTGGTGCTGACATATGAAAACCTGAAATGGAAAGGGTCTAGTTTATAGTCAGCTCACATTTTAGCCATGTTAGATCCATCCAGTACCTCCTTGCTGAAATTAAAAAAGAAAAGTAATTAACAATTTATAATGGGAAAGTCTATTTTGACACAATTTGGTGACACAATTGGTGACACAATGAATTCTCACTATTGGATTGGCCCTTGAATTCCACCTTCCCATGTAAAGACAAAAAGATCCAATGGTGCAGATCTTTTGTGTCACCATTTATGTCACCAAATTGTGTCAAAATAGACGCTCCCATTTATAATTTACGTGGTATATTTCATTTACTAAACAACTATATTAACTGTTTTTTTATAACATAAATTGAGAACACGGAACTCACACATCTGCATCCGTTGGAACTATAAATGTTCCAATGAGCGGGGATTGCTGATTCCATAACTATTTGGTTATGCCGATGACAAATGGATAAAGTGGAGAGGAGTTCGCGTTGACAAAATCAAAGTATATTGAGAAACATGTGATAGACAAGATAAACTTATTTAATGTTGTTTAGAACTGGATTTGCTATTTGGCCAAAACTGCTAGCAAAAATGGTTGCCGAATAGAATATAAAGACATTAACTGTTATTATGCTATAAAAATATATTCACCACACAAAGGTAAGAAGTTAAGAATCCATGTACACAATAGGGATGACAGAAGGTGTTCATAAAATACATATATATTTCAGATACATAGATGGAATTTACTAAGTAATATAATGGAAATTAAAATGTAAAAAAAAAAAAAAAAAAAAAAAAACAGGACTGACGCATATTAACAATGAAGAATAAGTAAAAGGAGAAAAAAAGTATGTTTAACATGACTATGGATAACAGCCTGATGCAGGGGTGATAAAAATTGTTCTGCTACCTGGCTATGTCATCAAATTTCATCACCTTTTTATGCACTTTTTTCCGTAGTTTGAACAGCTGATGTGTACGAAAATGATAATAACTAATGGGGATTGTTAAAGGGACTCCACATTTGGTTAAGGGGGATCAAATTTAATTTAGTATATAATTGTTATGGGAGGTACAAAATAAATAAGCCTCCCCTTAGACATATTAATTAAAATTCCGATATTAACTCGTATATTCCTCATTAAATAAAACCTAAATCTTAATTAATACTTACATTTTAACACTGCACATAAAAATAAAAAATGGATATAATTAATGTAAGGAAGACACAAGAAAGTTTCATGGATGATTGGAAGGCATTGAATCTGGTAATTAATTGTAATTTCATATTGGAACTGATACGTTCAGTTTAAAGTAAATGCAGAAATGAAAATTTTGATCTAACGTGCTGCGTATTTTATATTGTTGTTTATTTTGTCAATGATTTTTTTTTTTTTTTTGCAATTAATTTTTTTTCTGAAAGCACGCTTTTTTATTTTGTGTTGAATTTAGTACTTTAGGTATTAACATAAGTGACAAGCCAAGGGCATTTATGTCTCTTTTTCCTTTTATTTTAAAATAATCTAAACCCCCCTTAACATTTTTTTAAGCTGGAGTCCCCTTAAAATTATCCTCCCCCCCCCCCTTAACCAAATGTGGAGTCCCTCTAACAATCCCCTAATTAATAAGCAGTAAAAAAAAGGATTTGCTGACCTATGGCTGAATAAATTTACAAACACCCACCTGATAACGAGTTGAAAACCTCTTTATATACAATATTCTGTGTATGATCAGCTGGTCTGCTATCCGGATTTTTTATCAACATTTTTAATCCTTGATACGAAGTAATTCTAGAAATTGCAACATACAACTGACCATGTGCAAAAACTGGTTGTGGCAAATATATTCCAACAGTTTCCAAAGTCTGTCCCTGACTTTTGTTTATGGTCATTGCAAAACAAACTTTGATAGGAAATAGTCGTCTTCGGAGAACAAATGGCCATTTAGTTTCAACGGATGTAAGAATTATTCTTGGAATTAAAACTTTTCTCCTGCTACTATTACCTGTTATAATTTGAGCTTCTATAACTCGACTACCAAGCTGTGTGACAACTAATCTAGTACCAGTGCAAAGTCCCAGACCTTGATTAAGTTTTCGTAATAGCATAATGGGAACACCAATTTTAAGTTCCAACTTATGATTGGGAATACCAGAAACTTATAAACTATTCAAGAATTCAGTTGGATATACCATATTTTGGTCATCAGATCCTTGAGTTAATGGGCTCACTGAATCCGCACTGAAATAAGTTACCACATCTCCTTCTAAATTAGAAATGACAAAAGAATCAGTTACCTCAACAGCTTCATTTGTAGGAGTAAGAATACATCTATCATGAAGGAAATTATTTTCTGTAAGTCTCTTCTCCAAATCCGGGCACACATACTCTACAATTTTTTGACTTCATTATGGCCGGGAGGAATAAGAAATTGTTTAGGTATTTGTATCCACGATTGCTCTTTTGATGACCCCAGCATTGTCATTTCAATTCTACCTTCACCAACATCTAACACCCACTTAAAAAATTTGCAATTTTTTTTTCCAAATTCACATTATTATTTTTTAAACGCATGTTTTCCTTCAATTCAAATACGGTGCATCTACTCCACAACATTGACTGATCAATAGCTTCTTGTACAATCATTTGTCTGGTTCCATGTGCAATAATAGGTAATGTTTGTCTAAAATCGCCACCCAACAAAACTGTTTTCCCACCAAAATTTTTTGATTCATTATAATTATCGGTTGTTGTCATTATGTCCGTCATTGTTTTCTCAAATGCCTCTAGTGCATTTCTGCGAACCATAGGTGCCTCATCCCAAATTATCAAATTTGTTTTTCGTAGCAGCTCCGCTAAAGATGACTGCTTTGATATGTTACAAACAGAATTATCCTCAAGCGTTATTGGTATTTAAATTTAGAATGAGCTTTTTACCTCCAGAAAGAAGCAGAGATGCAATTCCAGAAGAAGCCACGGCGAGCACAACCATGCCCTTTGCTCTTAAACTATTAATTATTGCTTTCCACAAAAATGTTTTTCCAGTACCGCCGCTTCCGTAAACGAAGAAAAATCCACCATCTCCACTTTGTACAGCATGCTGTATAACATCAAATACAATTCTTTGATCCAAATTCAATGCTGGTATCATAGTTTGCAACTGGACCTCTAATTCATCGGTATCATAGTTTTCCTCTTTTCTTAACAGGCTGTTGGTTAAAGAAGAACGATCTAAATAAGTAGGAAGAAATGAAGCTGAAAATTCTGATAGTAAACAATTGTTTATACGCATTAACTTCTCTACCTCCTCCAACGCCAAACCTTTCACCTGATCTTGTTCAAGCTCAACATTTTCATCATTTAACATACGTCCTTGCCTGCATGTTATGTCATCCGACAACAATTCCCAATGTTATTCCCAAATCTTCATCGGATCAGCTATTTCACAAAACAATAACATCATTACAAACATTCCTCGTAAGGAGGATGCAGAAGACCAATGTCCGGCCTCTATGATCGCATCATTCCATTCATTATCATCTTCAAGAAGTCCTCGTGCTGAGCATGCAGTTTTGGATGATTCATAAACCACATTATTAATTGTTCTAATTTCTTCAAATGTACATGGCCCTTTAACAATGTTTAGTAACAACCTTAAGTAAAATCTTTCACCTGAGGTAGGATGTGCATAATATATTCGTCCTATTGTTGTACCTTTTTTACGACGTGTCCATTTTTTCAAGGTCTTGTTCCACACCCACCTCATAGGAAAATCTGCATATGTCAGTTCCCGTGCTTCTGGATACATCTTATTTGTCTCCAACCATTGTGTGAAAATGGTGTGCTCGATATTTGGACGATTTGGCACTTCTTGTAAACTATTTTTTGGTCCAAAAAAAACCAAATGCTCTTCAAGCATATGAAATTGTAATCTTTCGACAGCCGCAGTGCGATACTGTATTTCAAATTCATTTATTCTCCAATATGATTCTGTAGCAGATATGTATCTATAATCTAAATAGGTTTTCACCTCATCAACTTGTTTCACTAAGTTATGATCAGTAACATTATTTTCCTCAATTACCATAGTACTTCTATCGTGCCCTTTGTTTATGTACTTGAATAAATATTTAATTGATCTTGCTCTGCTGCATACTTCAACAGTAATGTGTGCCTGATACTTTATGACCAAGTCAACACTATGAGGTATCACCCATCCATTATCTAATTTTATGTTCGCTGTTACGTGTACGCAATTCCCTTTATCCCTTCGTTTGTACAGCAGAAAACCCTTTTTATCAAGTGAAGTTTCATTTAGAAACCTTCTTGGATAGTGTTTAGAGCATTTACCGTCAACCATACACGGACATTTGGCATTATGTGCCCCGCAAGGCCCATGGATCATAAATTGGGTAACAGATGCATACGCCAAAGGATCAGCGATTTTATTAGGAATTTCTGCACTGACAAATTGATCTACATCAGCAACCGTCTTGGGCTTATCCTCTTTCTGAATAAACATAAGAATGTGCGCATGCGGAAGTCCTCTTTTTTGAAACTCGATTGTATATAGCATTGGTATAAAGAATGCATATGTTACGACAATGTAGAAACAGATATATACTATTGAAAAATAAGTAAAGAAAAAGAAGAAACCAAAGAAATGACACCTTCTTTAACACGTCCAAAAAATCCTCTCTTTATGTCATGCAAAAGCTCCAACAGTTTAATGTGAAAAACACGTGCAACAATATCCGGTTTATCTTCAGCCATCTGGCACTGAATACATTTCAGATATTCTTTTATTTCTGGCCACTTCGGGTTACATGTAAAAGTCATGTAATAGTCTGGTGATCCTGCCCAACAACAGATTGCCATAGCGTCTTAATAATTTTGCACCATATACCTTGGACTACCAGTGAACAATGAAGGAAGAACCATGCGTTTACCTATTGAAATTGCACAAGTATCCCTTGCTGTAACTGCATCTCGTAATCCTCTGTAAATTTCAGATCTAATATGTCGTTGGTGTTTCGAATCCAACTAAGTCTATCTTCTTCTATCGAAGTATATGCATCAACCAAGAATTGTTGAAAAAATCTTCCCCCTTTCAGCAATGTTTATCCATCACCACCTCGAAATTGGATTATATACGCATAATACTCGCACAAGGTCACCGTTGTGCATTTGCAAGATTTAGGAACCTTCTCAAATACATAACTAATATTTGGCCTAAATCCATCTTCTGCATACGGAAAAAGAATTGGATACTGCATTGGCACGAAACTTGGATGCTTTTCATTAATTCTTCGTAGCAGTCCGCTCTTTTCCTCAGCAACAGTATCCCTAAATCCAATGCTCTCACCATTTAAACTAACCAACAAATCTACAATCTTTGATGTGGTGGGAAGCACTGTTTCAAATCTTGCAAATATCGCCCGAGATCTCCTCCGAGATCTCATTTTGGGCTCCTTCCGAAACGAAACAGCAAATGTCACTCTAAATCTCCTATCGCCCGAGATATTTCAATATCGAACGATATATCGACCGAGACGAAATATTGGAATATCATCCGAAATCTTAGGCTTTTTGGTTAAAATTTAAATTTTGTGCCAAAACAAGAACTATAATTAAAAAACTAAAATCTAGCCATATCAATCTTTTGTTATTTTACATTTTGCATGTTGAATGACTATATTGTATGTTTATATATGTTTTACAATGCTTATGATTTTCATATTCGTCTTTTTACATACATGTTATGAAAATATGCATTTTATGGTCTATTTATGCTGAATTTTTTAATGTTTTAGATTCTTTTAGTGTTTCCTGTCTAACAATATTCCTGTTTTAAGCATATTACGATTTAGAGTATGAATGATCTTTCGCAAAATAAAGAATAATAAAGTTATTTTGCATTTTAAGTTTAAGTTACTATGTTTTTGATAGCATTCATAAAAATCATTTTGTTAAAATATCATTTTTAACATATATCATGTACTCTGAGATTGTTCCGATATGAACTTTCAGACCCGAGATGAAAATCCGAGACGAACACCCGAGTTAGACTCATCTCATCCAAGATCTCCCCCGATACGAGATTGAGTCTATAAAATCCCCGAGACGAAACGCGACCGATATCCGAAATTTAAAACCTTGGTGGGAATTTTATATTGTCTTCCATCTCTTTCCCTACGTTCCAACAATGTAATGGTAACATGTTGATGAGTGCTCCCCTTAAATCGATCTCTTGCCATCCTAAAATTTTTTACCAACCTGTTGCAAGTATCAAACATAAAAATCAAATTCTCAGCTATTTTTGCATCCAACGTTTTTTCACGATTATGTCCCCTTGTTCCCATCCTATTCTTCACCTCATTATCAGTGTCGTAAATGTAAAGCTGAGCAAAATTTCGATCTCCATCCACTAGAAGCGGTGAGCCAATTTTATGGTGATTTTGTCCACACATACGGCCCACGATCATTGTTGACAGAATGATCAACATGTCCATCCATCGACGTGAATGTGAATATTGAGTTATATGCTGGTATATTACTCCTGAATTTTCTATTCTCTCTATCACCATTATATTGAAGTAGATTATGCAGGTAATTTGGACATCGTCTATACATAGGTAATTTAACCTTTCCACTCTGACAACATACAGAGAACTGTGGGTTAACATCATTAGTGGATTTTCTATTTCTTTCCTCAAACCACATCACTGCACCGTAATCTGGACAAACATCTTTCGGTGGGCCAAAATTCCATTCTTTAAATATTTTTCCTATTGTGGTACACATTGTGGGGAAGGGATCTCCTGGACCAACAGTACTCTGGTCCTCTGGACCAGCAAATCAAAACACAGCATTCAGTGGGGGCAGACTTTTGTTTGCAAGTTTTGCTTTTTAAGTTGGACTGTTTTGCAAAATCGTTGCAAGATGTGGCAACTTTTTACTGGATTGGCACACGGGACCATGTAAGTTTTGGTCCAGACTATCCCTTCCCCACATTGTCAACAAAAAATGTAAAGACATCAAGATGGAACAACATGTATTATTTTTGGCAATACACTTACTATTATTACTGCTACCTTCACCATCTATGTCTAGTCCAAAGCCTCTTGTATCACAACTGCTCTGATTAACACGTTAATGTACAGCAGTAATACTACGCGTAAAATTTTTCTGTTCTGCCTTTCATATGATCATCCACATGGGTTTCTGTAAACATTCATTTGCTTGAGTAATAAAGTTTGAAATTTTAACTACCAACATACATAGGTTCGTGTCAGTTATATATATATATATATATATATATATATATATATATATATATATATATATATATATATATATATATATATATATATATATTACCTTGACTCAAGCCGTTTTGTCAATTTTTATGAACAGCAAGCGCGCGGTGTGCACGACGACATCGCCTAGCTAAGTAAAGGATATAAAACTAAACATTAAAGGTGTGCACGTAGACGGAAAAAAAAAAATGTTGCAATCATATACCTTCGTCAATTACAGTGGGTGGGAGATTTGCATCTTCGTTTGCAACATTGTTATCGTTGAATGTATGTGACAAAGGAGACGCCACTTTTTTCCGCTTAAAAACAGTTGCGCTACCGCGTCTATCTACTCCACCACAACAATTCATGAGATGAAGTTTTCTTTTCAGGCGTGCATATCTTTTTGTACTGGCAGTCTCTATTACTGAAACAACATTGTTAATGAGTATGATCGTTAAATTTGACAATCTGAATTTCTACTTCCACTTTACTCACAGTTTATTTTTTAGATTGCAAAATTTTAAAGGAAAAAAATATAGCTGTGCTCTTGTGGTTCATAGACGTACTATTTTAACATATGTATCACGTTAACTATATGCTAGTTTAACATCCTGCATCTTTTAATACGAAGAGGTACGTATTGTAACTTTGTTCGTTTATCAGAAAATAAGAGCAATTGTAGTTCAACAAATAATGGTGGGTATCATAGGATACAATTAAAAAAAAATCCAAGAGCTAACCTTGCGTACCGTTGTCCTCCCTTCCATGTGCAAATTGGGATCGCTTCCATCGTCTAACTGGTGGAAATAAGCATCAACAAAATATTAGTTCCAACTACAAACCTATACCTGCTATCTTTCATACTATGTACCTTTGTGGGTTTTGTTTGATGGAAGATTTAGCTTATGTTTTACATGGTCCATCTGCACATCAGAAGCTGACGAAGTAGCGCAGCTATTACTTTTCACACTCCTTCATATGCTGCTACATTTTTTTATAGGAGTGCTGACAATACATTACGTGAAGATTTCTATCAGACCGCAATTAAATAACACCTGCTCACACGGAAGATATTAATTTGTTTATAAATAATGGGTATAAACAGCTTTGGTTAGTGATGGTCACGCAGGAAGTGTATATAACATCAACTTTAGTTTTTATTTCGGTTTAAACTAAGTAAATAACAAAGTGCTACACTGAATAAAAAACATAGTGAATATAAAAGGGAGCCATTTACGACTGCATGTATTAATGAAACTACAGGAGCTGACATCTTTTCATTAAGTCGTATTATTGTATAATTGTCTTTAAGACGGCGTAATAATAGTCAACCTGTCTTAAATAAATATCACCAAAGTTGAATGTAAAAATAGATGGACAAATCTGCAATCTGTAAACGATACACAGTACTTATGTGCAGCAGGTCCAATTAAAAAAATAAAAAATGAATTGGTTAGTACTTTCAGCCACATATACGCTTAGGTTCCAAGAGTGGAAAAGCATTTGCCTTACAGGATAGTAGATATACCCAAAAAAACAGCGTAAACTACAATAAACTTAATTTTATAAGTCGCGCATATGGAGACAATGTTGATAAGAGCATATGAAATATGCTTTACCCAGAAGCAATAAATTATTCTCGATGATTTTGATATTTTTTTTGGTCTTTACTAAATCAGAACATAATTGTCTACACACAGATTTCAAAACAGTAATAAACAAAATGGAAAAAAAAAATTCAATAATGATATTCTTGATAGAATTATGCACAAAGAAGGCAATGGACACTTTAATAATTTAAAATCTGATATCTAATTTCTTATATATGGGCAAACATCTACTATATTCAATATACACTTTTTTTCCCAAAAAAACATTCAAACGCTTTGTTTGTACTTTGTACGGTTATTAAATCAAGGTTCTAATGACAAAGCCAACAGTTTTGGTTTACAATAACATGAAAATAAGTACACATATAAAAATAATTATGTTACAAAAAGATAAAGAGTACTACATATGATTAGTTATCCGTGAGCAGTGATACAAAATTCAGTTGATCAATACCTTGAAATTTCTCATTATCAATCATAACACATGGTAATGAAAATCCTGTCTACAAAACATACATTTTGTTCCGTATATGCACCTTTTTTTATCTAAACTTTAAAAAAAAATGAAGATGTAGATATTTGGACAGACAAAGGTTGACTGGCATCCGACAATAAACAACAAAACACCAACCTCTATAAAATGTTATCAACATACAGTTAATCTAATCAACAAACAAATATTATTTTCAACAAACAGATTCATGTGGCACCCGACATTGATCAAGAAAACAACAGCCTGTATGGAACCTTACGTCTTTAAGTACATTATAGTTCAAGTAACCTGGAACATTGATAGCAACAAAGGGATATTAACATACATTTAATGTTAACAAACAAAACCAATAATATTGTCAAAAAACACATTCCTAATAGAAATATGCACAAAGTAAGGCTAGGGAAATATTTTTACATCAGCCACTTTGTACGTCACAGTTGCGTCAGATTTTTGTTTGCTATTTATTTAATACTCATACAAATTTAAATATAAAATAAAATTAAAATTATAGCAGAGTATCAGATTCTACTAGGAAATTTCAATGAATCACTAAATGATAGGAGATACTGTCAGCAAATTGCAACAAATTCTGTGATATATGAACCCAAAAATGCAAATTCACCGCTATCATATCATAAGCCCTAATATGAAGAAACTGGAACCATTTTTGGCGATGGTAATTATACTCAAATTTTATCTTTATGAAGTGTGGTAACAAAGAGTGCTCCTAAAGCTAGTTGTTTCAAGAGTCAAGCCATTGCCACGACAGTCAAATTATTAATTTAAATTCAAAAAATACATTTTATTGTATTAATAGTTTATTTAGCTCTCTAACCAGGTGTTACAAAGATAGATTTATCATATATAAGATGTATCTAAAACCATCTAGGAAAAAATTAAAACTAAGCAGTACTTTAATCGAGATTATAGATGAAAGTATGGAGGCGCCAGTACTAGGAGGCAAAATTAACAAAAAACAGTAAGGTAATCCAAAGATAAGAAATACTTCAAACAATATTGCATTAGTAAACGTCATTTCTCAAGTTCGGTAAAAACATGTTAATAGGCCAAGTACAACATAAGAATGGAAACATAAATTTCCATCACAATATTATGTACTTTATCATAATAAATTTGGAAAACAGAGCCAATCAAAATTCATGTACGGATTATTTGAATCCTGACGGTATCATCCATAATATACTTATATTCCAATAATACACCTTCATGGTATTGCTTTAACCAATAACCATCTTCTAAATAATATGTAATAGATGGAAAAAAATTCCTTATCACACAATTCAATGAGAATTAAAATAGTTCATATCATAAATTAGTTTAAATATGCAATAACATGTTATTCATTTAATTGAGTAGTTTACTACACAAAAATATTAACTATACATTGAATATTATAATAAAAATACAAATATTAAATGTTGGTTGACATCTATTGTGCAACACAAAAATTTGGTTGTCCATTAATATAATATTATTTAACATTGTACAAACATTATTAAAGATGAAAAGGGATTGTATTTATTCAATGATAATGTAATAATCTTGTACAGATTGTAATGTTTACAATAGCAGGTATAAATAGAGAAAGAGTGCAACGGTCAAAAAGAAACTATCCTAAAATAAAGAAGGGCTGAAGCCCAGTCCACATAGGTCGGTCCAATAAATGTAATGAGTGGATAAACATGTAATGTGAATGCAGAAACTTTATTATCCACCCTCAAATCGAACTGGGGTTTCCTCCTATTCTCTATTTTCGCTGCCTCCACTGACTCTCACTTCCTCCCTTAATCTGATGAAATTTTTCGGTGACTGTGCCTTCGTGAGTATGTATGCCCACTGGTGGTATGTAGGAATGTGAGGATCAATTTTCTTGCTTGTGTTCGCCCTTGAACAAAATGAAGATCAATCTCTAGGTGTTTTGTTCGAGAGCGCTGTATTGGGTTGAGTGACCGTGAAACGATGCTCCTGTTGTCGCACCAAATTACTGGCGTCCTATTTGAAGGAAACCCTAGCTCATTTAGTAGATTTTCGATCCAAGAGATTTCGGCAGCTGTGCTTGCAAAGTGCCCCGTACTCCGCTTCCGTGCTGGATCTAGAAGTGGTGTTCTGCTTCTTCGAGCACCAAGAAATTATGTTATTTCCGAGGTAAATACAGTATCCTGACATAGATTTTCTATCATCTACATCATTCGTCCAGTCTGCTTCGTTGAATCCTTGTAAGTGCAGCTCCTTTCTGGGTTTTAGAGTAATTCCGAAATGTTTTGTTCCTGGTAGATATCGTAGTACTCTTTTAATTGCTTTCCAGTGCTCTGAAAGTGGGTTTTGCATGAACTGACTGAGTTTATTGACACAATAACATATGTCTGGTCTCGTTATAGTAGTGTACTGTAGGGCTCCAATAATGCTTCTATATTGCTTTTGATTGTTTATGGCTTCCCCTTTCAGTCTTGACAGTTGAATGTTGTTGGTCATAGGAGTAGGCAACTGCTTTGCTTCATGCATGTTAGTTCGATGTAGAATTTCATTGATATAATTCTGCTGGGATAAAAATATTTCAATATTGCCTTTTCTTGTGACTTTTATGCCCAGAAAGTAGTTAGCTTCGCCAAAGTCTTTTATAGCAAATTTTTGTTCGAGCACTTATATGACTCTCTTGATTTCGTGGTTGTTGTCTCCTGTTATAAGCATATCATCTACGTACACGAGTATAAAAATATTCCCTTTATTACCTTTCTTCATATATAGAGAGTTGTCAGACTTGACTTATGTGAAACCAATATCAGATAAAGTAATTTTTAGTTTCTCATACCATGCTCTCGAAGCTTGCTTCAGTCCATAAATAGCCTTATTTAGTCTACATACTTGTTTTTCATTGCTTTTTGACTCATATCCCTCTGGCTGATACATAAAAACTTCTTCGACTAACTCCCCATTTAAAAAAGCGTTATTAACGTCTAATTGCTTTATGTCCCATTCTCTGCATAAAGCAATAGATAGAATAATTCTGATTGTTGTGGGTTTGATGACCGATGAGAAAGTTTCATTAAAGTCAAAGCCAAATTGTTGAGCATATCCTTTTGCCACCAATCTGGTTTTGTACTTGTCAACAGATCCATCCGCTTTCCTTTTAATTTTATAAGTCCATCTGCATCTGATGATATTTTTATGGCTGGGTGATGTGACAAGAGTCCATGTTTTATTCCTTATTAACGCTTCATACTCTGAGTCCATTGCTTTTCTCTATTTGCTTGATTTGCTTGCTTGATAGTAGCTTATTGGCTCGATTTCACTGATAATTGCACTGTATAATTTGGGTTTGAAAATACTACTTTTCGATCTGGTGGTCATGTGATGTCCAGTTCTCGCCTGTCCCTGAGTTGTTGTGTGCTCATGTGTGCTCTCTGTTTCTTCATGTATTTCAGTGTTTGCATTTGTCTGTGAGTCTTATGTGGTTTCATTAATGAATCTGCTTTGATTGTTGTAGCTGGCTTCATTTTCTGGTGTGTTGTCAACATTTCCTGATGTGTCATGTGAGTCTGCATTGTTTGGCCACTGTTGCCTAGTGTTGTTTTGGAGAACAATCTTTTCAATGCTCATTGGTGTAGTGCAGGTGCTTGCGTTGTTCCTATGTTTGCATTCACCTCTGGTTACTGCATTTTCTGTAAGTGGAAAAGTATTTTCATCAAAAATAACGTGCCTTGAAATAAAAATTCTGCCGTTTTTGTCTAAACATTTGTATCCTTTTTGATCTTGTGCGTATCCAATGAATGTGCAAGCACTTGATCTCATGCTTAACTTGTGTTTATTATAGTCTCTTAGGCAGGGGAAACACAGACAACCAAATGATTTTAAGAATTTATAATCTAGCCTTTCATTATACAACACCTCATGTGGTGTCTTGTTATTCAAAATTTTGTGGGCAACTTATTTATTAGAAATACTGAAGTGTGGAAAGTCTCATTCCAATATTTAATTGCAAGGACCCTTGAGATAATAATGTTAGACCAATATCGACGATGTGTCTATGTTTCCTCTCTGCCAATCCATTCTGCTCAGATGTGTGTGGGCAGGTCAATCTATGTTTTATTCCTCTTTTAATAAAGTAGTTGTTCAATGATTTAAACTCTGCCCCACCGTCTGTCTGCATGATTTTTACGTTACAGTTGGTCTGTTTTTTTGTATATGTTATGAATTGTATGCGGTATTACATGCCTCAGATTTTGCCTTTAGCATGTATATCCAAGTGTACCTAGAATAAGCGTCGACAAAAGAAAGATAATACATGTGTCCTTGATATGAATGCACAGGTGTTGGGCCCCATAAATCTGCTGCTACAAGTTCGAGAGGCTTGTGGTAGATGGTTTTGGAGTTGTTGAAAGGAAATTTATGACTTTTGCCAAGTTGGCAATGTGCGCACTTGTGTCTAACAGGTACGTTTTTAAAGGAAATGCCATTAATATTTAAAAAAGTTCTAACAGTATTAAAATTAGGATGCCCCAATCTTACATGCCAAGTTTTAAGTTCATCATTACAATCTTTGTCAAGATTGTCATCATTACATAAGATATCATTACTACTATCTGTTAGATCGAAATTTGGACCTAACACCCAAATTGTTATAAACTGTAGAGAATTTTAAATGAGGAACAAGGAAAAAGAAAATAACACTCAGAATTTATAGTGGTTCGGCGTTAACGAGTCTACGTCCACTTTATATCTTATCGATTATGCTTTAAAAGCTAGTACAACAGTGATTTCTCTCAATATTTCAGTGGTTTGACAACAATGGCGGATTCAGTACTCACTATTGCCAAAAGGATCCCGAAAAATGCCAAGCTCTGGGCTATTTATAGCTGATTTTGTCAGGCGGATCGCGGACACGTGGCACGAATCCCGAGATCATCGGATCGCATCGCCACCATTGAAGAAATAGTCAAACTAGCCGTTGTGAACAGGTGTCATGATTTGCTTGAAAATCGGATCGTGCAGATGGGGAGAATTGGTCCAGATGACGGTTAGGAACACGTGTCGCCAGATCCGTGCGGTTCGGATCGCTGAAGACCAGCTCGTGATTGAATGGGTCAGAGGGTTCGGTGCGCACCAAGGGATCAGATCGGTTCGCTCTGGGCAACGATATAAGTTTGGATCGGATCGCCTGGATGTATCGTTCGTTGACGAGATGGGTGCGATCCGTTCCTGGGCGAGTCGATAGAGTGCGATCCATTCCTGGGCGATACGATGGAGTGCGATCCATTCCTGGGCGAGACGATGGAGTGCGATCCATTTTTGGGCGAGACGATGGAGTGCGATCCATTTCTGGGCGAGACGATGGAGTGCGATCCATTTCTCCAGTTTCTTGGGGGACTTGGTTTCCTGTTTTCCTTTTATGAATGATCCTGGGTGGCTTGGTCAAAAAGCGAGCCAACATTTTGCCCCCTCGAAGTATGTTTTATTGGTGATGGAACATGCTTCGAAGATTCCAATCTACCTTTTCTTGATGGGATGTAAATCAACAGTCGCATTGGTTCAAATCAACGCATGCATAAATCGGATCGCCATAAAGCGCCACGGTCCGAGTGTTCACGTGCCCGTTTCGAGCTGAGTATCCAGGCCTCTGTACGAAACGAGGCGGACTTTCCTTCGAGTCGTGTCGGGCTTTGAGTTTGGTGGGCCATCGTTTGAAGCGGTCCGTGGGCTTCTATGCGATACAGGCTTTGAATCGTGGCCTTCATGACGTTTCGTGGACCGAATAGGACAAAGGAAGGGAGATAAACGGTCACCCTCTTTGCCTATATAAGCCGACCCTCTCCTCACTCTCCTTCTTCTTTCTCTCTGCCGAATCGTCTCGCGTTATCAAAGAACGAGCCCAAATTTTCCAAACCTTCAAGAATCCGAGCATTCTCTCAATTTTTAGAAAGGTAACTCCACAGAAAACATTCTCATTTGTAAATGCAGCACCTTCCCGAATTTTTAAGACTGATTCGAGGAAGAAACGATGGGAATCCGAAATTTTCTGAAGAAATAACCAAGTCGCCATGGCCATCGGGCGCAGAGCTCAGAATTTGAGGATGGGAAGGAGAGGAGGAAAACGAAGGAGGCAGAAGGAGAAGGAAAACCGTCTCGGATCGTGGTCAAGGATAGAAGACTTAAGCAAATGGCGAGACGATAGATCGAGGTGGCGGCAAAGGGACGTATCGTGGGGTCGCAACGGTTCGTGAAGGAGCGATCCCTTCGCCCGGCGACTCGATGGGGGCGATCCCCCTGGCCTGCGATCCGAAAAGGGGCGATCCCTCTGCTTCGCGATCCGACTCATAACTGACGATACGGAGGAATTTCAGACTTTAATCAACGCCTTGTCACTATAAAACTCTGAACAGTTAGGATAGAGCCCTGATATCGGACTTTCTGGACTAAATGACCTCATAATTTGACGGCATACGACGATTAATGCTTTGATGATCTTGATTGCTTTCACGCTTTATTTTTAATGTACACACGAGTACACACACCGGCACTTGCACACACGGGGGTCGGGTAGTGTTAATCTTATTGTTCACATTTTCTCGTCCTAGCAGTAATGTCGAACGATCATTCTTCCTCAAGATCTGTAGCCGAAACGGAATCCGAGACTCCTGAACAGTATAATCCTCAAATTCCTCCAATCAATCCAGGAGGTGAAGATTCTGGATCTGAGTATGAAGCTACAGAATCAGATCCGACAGAAAGTACTTCATCCAGTAACAACTCCGAGTCTGACGAGCGAGCTCCGGACGAAATTCCAGGCGCAGTCGGGATAGATAAATTCTCTGATTCTTTAGCGTCCAAGCTTGACGAGATAAAACTTAAAATAATCTGCTTAAGACACGGCATTCCTTGGGACGATGTCTTGACACCTGGAAGCGAAGATAGACCCCATCTAGCACCGGAAGGGTACATGTCGATCAGTCGAACAATGTGTCTAGTAGGAGCTATTCCTCCGTTCCCTCCGATTGCCATTGAAACTCTAAGACGACTAGGCATTGCTCCGATGCAGCTTCATCCAAACGCCTACGCATCTCTATACTCCTTATATGTTGTTTATGCGGAGATCTTGCATGCCGAACTTAAATTCAGAGATCTGGTGTTCTTCTTTCTCTTCAAGCACCGTTCTTCTGCAACTCCAAACTTTTCCTTTTTTGAATCAGTGGCGAACAGGAAAGTTCTGTACGACGGATACAGCAACATTGGGGATCCTAAGTCCGACTGGTTTTACATAAGAAGACAGGCTGGATGCTCACGGAGATGGCTCAAATCAAGTAAACTTTGATCGCCTAGTCGAATATCTTGCTTAAGGAGTCTAAGTAATAACATTCTTCCGCTTTTTCCTTTGTCTTAAACAGATCATGTCTTCCCGAAAACAGAGGGTGCATTATACAACAACCGGTTGTCCATTCTTTTGCAAAGCAGATCCGACTTTTTAAGGATAAAAAAATGCATTACTGATGACAACCTTCATAAGCATCGCCTTCTGGATAGAAAATTTGGACTTGGGACCGGCGGCAAACCTTATAAATATGTGCCCCCAATGGAAGGAGAGGGAACTTCGCAAGCGATGGAAACAACTAAATTTCGCAAAAGTCCTTCTCCGATAGTCATCCAAGACGACGAAGACTTGAATATATACAGAGGGGGTGAGTCCCGCGGTGATGTGTCGAAGGAAATCCCTACCTCTGCTCCAATGGAAACTGTTGGTGATGACGACTTGACAGAAGAACAATTATTCGACGAGTTGAATAAAATCCCTCTACCCGACATTGAATATACAGAAAAAGACTTCGGCGAGGAGCCTTTCTTTTCTGCTCCCGAAGAGGCGACTGATTCAACAAGGGGACAGGAAGCAGGTCAAATGAGCCTGTCTCCAGGCCCGGGTCTGTTAGGGGGGGAATTATATGGGATGCACACCTTACACACACCGCCCGACCGTGCACTATTATATCGTGGATATTCAAAGTTATAATATGCTCTTCTTTTCTTTTTACAGGAGCGATGTCCCGCAGGAAATCCTATTCGTACCGTTCTCTTCGCGAAGGCACCTGTGACGGCCCGCCTCGCACCAGCCTGCGTTTCCTCCAAAAGTGCGCTGTACACATGCCCGACTAGCACAAGACGGTCGTCATAAGAAAGGAAAGAAGGGAATGAGCTAATCAAAGAAACCTGCAGAATGTCTCACAGCGCATGGAATAAAATATAATAATAACATACTTGACACAAAACAGGCGAGACAGTGCATAAGCTGATAACTAAAATCAACATCAATCATCAAAGCAGCGGAAATCCAAATACAGCTTATTACAATTTTCCAAATTTACTGTCTCTAAACAAAAGAAAGCTGAAGTAGAAGATACACCAACAATGCCCAAGCAGTGATCTTCAACAACACAGGGAGAATACTAAATATATATATATCACGTGGAAGCCTCCTGCTCGTCTTCGGATCATCTACCCGTGCATCACCAGCTAACCTGTCTCTAGTCTGCTCGTGTGAGCACCCAGAGTAATAAGAAGAGACATAAAACTCTGGGTCAGACATAAAGCCTGGTGTGAGCGATAAGCAGCTAAACAAAACAGAACAATAACAGGTATAATCCAATCATACCTGAACCTGGACCTGCAACCAAAGAGTTAGCACTACATACCGTACAATACGCTAAGGTGCCGCTAACATATGGTGTAAGGAATACGGGGGTGGGGGTGTGTATGTCATAGTGATGTCAAACAATCAAGCATAACAACCATCCTCACTTCTCTCACTCTGTGCGTAAAGCATACGATATCCACTACTTTGGTCACCTAATACTTTGGGCCATGGCGAAATCCAATCCCGTGTAACTATCACTACAAGCCCACTATCCATCTCTTAGTGGTGAACCAAAGTTATGAATACTGACAACTCCTTAGCACACGTCCCGCAGCAAAGCCCAACCATGAAGTGAACTCATTGGTTCCCATCCGAATCCTGAGCTTTAACTTCTCACTTGGACTTCCTTTGCATCTCGGGTTTGGTCGAATTGGAGTGGGTCTTCAGAAAAATTGTCGCACAGTAACAGTCCTAGAACTCGGTTCGGTTCGGTAGCGTCGGTTCGGGTCGGTCCTCCATCCTTGCCATCTTCCATTCGATTCGGGTCGGGTGCTTCACTCCGGGTCGGGTCGGGGTCCTCCTCCTCCGGGTCGGGTCGGGGTGCTGTCCTCCTTCGAGTTCACGCTCCTCCTTCGATCAGCTTCCTCGTTTTCCATCTACTCCGATCCGATCCGATCCCTTCGTCTTGCTCCAGTCGTAGCCTCCCATTCGTGAGTCGATCCGGTCTGGCCTCTATTATGCTTCCGATCCGATCCGCTCTCTCCTACTCCGATCCGATCCTGCTCCATAGTTCCGATCCGATCCCCCTGTCCACTCCAACTCTAAGTAAACGGCCTTCCTTTTTGCCAAGTCTCTTATGTGCCAAACTCCAGTTCGGTTCGGATTACCTTGCCCAGTTCACATGTCCGATCCGAGCCCCCCATCCGATCCGATCCGAAGCTCTGCACAGCTTTCTGCAACTTTTTCCAGCGAGTGTTTACGCCATTCGACGACGTTTTCGACCATTCTAACTATTGAAATCAATCACAAAGCATTTCATACAGTCATAGCAACATGCATAATCAACCACAAACACCAAAACAACAATATGATAGGTTAAAACGGATCAAACATACCCAAAAATCCATATTTTCCCCTTAAGCATGTTTAAGAACAACTATTGATAGGATTAGTAAAACTTAACCAAATTAGCCAAATTTTCTAACAGAGGTCTAAAGCAATGTTTATGAATTTCTGAATATTTTTCCAGAATTTTGTCACGCTTAATTTCGCTAATTAACACTAATCACCCCTTAATCCCCTAAAGCATGGTCTAACCATACTATTAGCAAAACATGTCCAAATTAACCCAAATTTTTATCAGAGCCGTAAATTATTATTTTAGAATTTTAGGAATTTTTCTAGATTTTTCTGAGCCATAATTTCGCTAATCTTCGCTAATTACCCTAATTAGCCGTAATTAGTGAAAAACACTGCAAATCACTCACCTTGGCCACAAATGAAATTCTCAGAACTGAAACTCCTCTGATTTGGGGCGAATACTGATGTCTAACAGCAGCTCTAACCTTGCTTTGGTGCTTTTTCTCCTTAATTTGGTGTTGCTAAGCCTAATCTTCAATTAGAGAGTGATTTGGGGTGTTTTAGATGTAGGAAGCCATTACTAAGGTCTCAAGGAGGTTTGTGGCGGCTCAAAACTGAAATGAAAGTGATAACCTAACCCTATTCAGTCCTCCTATACCTCTAAACCCGAAATTCCCCTTGGGCCTAACTGCTAATCACCCGGTCAAGCCCAATTAAGCTGTCTTTCACCATCTGAAACTTGTTTCAGCCATATCTCCCAAACGGTGAGTCCGTTTGGCTAATGTGACCACTCTACGGAAAGAGAAACTATCATTCAAAGCCAATGGAAGTAGTTTCAGGTCAAAATTCATTTCTAGTCAAAAGTTATGGCCAAAACAGTGCCAACTAGGGGTAAAATGGTCATTTAAAAATCGGGAAAAATCATGAACATGGGAAATGACCCCAATAGTCGTCTCCCAAAGTTACATGACCATACGACTTCGTATGTGAAAGAAATAAATATTCTACGATCCTATGATGCGCAGAATGCGGGTCGTTACACTCTCCCCCCCTTAAGAAATTTCGTCCCCGAAATTCCTTAACCCCAAAACATACACAGGATCCCGCATGCCTAACACCCACATACAACAATCAAACATGCAAAGCAAGCAAACAAGTCTATCCTAGCATGCGGAAAACTAACAAGGGAAGAACCATCGCCCCTTGGACTTTCACTAATTTCGCCGTCTCTCTTGGTAATTTCTTCGTATCGTCCTCGACAATGCGAATCGGTCTCGCGGTTCCCAACCGCCTTGGGTTCTATTTCGATATCGTCCTACCGGTATGGCGAACTAGCTAAATCAAAATCATGCATAAACTTCCTTAACTGAGAAACATGAAATATGACATATTCTCTTGGCATCTTTTTAGGTAACCCAACCCTATCCATCAAATTACCAATTACATTCCAAATGTCCTTTCAAGTCTAACCCGAATCTTGCCTACATCCATACTGCATGTCCAACGTATATTCACCTCCTAGAGGCAAATTGGATCCATCCAATGACCCTAGGCACTACATCCATATCTGTACTGTACGTCCAACGTACATTCACCTTCCAAAGGTGAACTAGACCCATCCAATGAATCCAGGTACTCCACCTATATCTGTACTGTACGTCCAACGTACATTCACCTTCCAAAGGTGAACTAGACTCATCCAATGAATCTAGGTACCTTACCTATGAGTCCAAGTCCCACTTGAAACTCCTATATCCACTGAATCTCCAAGACCAACGGACGCTCCACAATTCCCAAACATACTTCAAGTCTAACGTAAAGTATCTTCGTATCCGTTATATCACCATGACTAACGAACTCGTCCCATTTCCATTCAACAGAATCCTACAGGTGATAGTCTACTCAAGAGAAGAAAGGTAGGAACAAACATAACAACCATAGCATCCATCAAACAAGTCCTATCTATCACCTGCTAAAAGCCATGAATACATCAACACCTATATGTCTGGTCCAACCAACATCAATAACTAATGGAAGCCCAGCCTCCAAACGGACTACCGTACGTCCAACGCACGTTTATCCTCCAAGGATAACTAGATCACGTCCAACGGATCCAAGGTAACGGGCGTCCCCAGATACCCCTGCTTTTAGTCCGCCTGAAACACTCGAGTCCCACCCAAGTCTATCCATTATCTTGCTGCCCTCTCGAGTCCAACTCGAGCCAATCCAATTCCTCGCAGCCTCCTCGAGTCTAACTCGAGTCAATCTATTACACATCCATACTAAGACCCAGTCTTGAGTATCCATTACCTACAAACTCTAGTCCAACGTGAGTCGTCTCCCTATTCGTTGCATCTCTAAGATCAATCGAACATCTATTTTCTTTTACGAGTTCAAGTCCAACTTGAATCGTCCTAACCTTCGTTGCATATTCCTTGACCAATGAACACATCCTATTCTTTCAAAAAGAACATCAACATAGGGTCCTAAACAATCCATTACTTTGCACCTTTCTCGAGTCCCACTCGAGTCATCACATACCCTTATTGAGTCTAACTCGGGAAATCTATACCATCGAACATTCCTACCATGTTATGAGCTGCACATCACTCCCCGAGTGCACCAAGATATCATCCAATGAGAATCACAACAATCACTTATCTCTCACGCAAACCATCCTAGTCGACCTCGACATTCCCCAAGCACAAGCCCCAAAGGCCTAAACCAATATCAGACAAGCACCCAAGGAACATCTCCTCCGAGTTCGGACAATCTACGTGAGATGATATGAGCAAAACATCCGAACACTCAAGCATCCATAACTGACTTTGGCTATCCTCGCCAATCTTGCTTGAAACTATCGTCGATCGCATGACCAAGTCCTGAACAAACTACTGTACATCCAATGTACATTTGCTTCTCTAACTCCCGTTATCATCTTCATCATAAAGTAGGCGATCCAATACCACCTTTCGTCCATCATCCACTCTAACGGTCGTCAAAGACTCTTCGCAACCTACTATCGCTCTATACCTTTGGAGTTGATCGGCTCCTAAAAATCAAGCCAAACCTAGTAAAGCTCGAAATAATGCAATCACAACAAACATACATCCATGACTCGATAAGACCAAATTACGACAAATCCAACAAAGGCTAGTCAAACCACCTATCGGGTTTGTCACTACTAAAGGTCTATCGACTATCTTGGGTTCCAATTCCAACCTATCTACCAGGTCACTAGGTACGAAGGAATGGGAAACCTTGTTATTAAACAAAACTCGAACAGAAACATCTTAAATAGAAAGCATACCTCGAATAACGACACCTTTTTCCTTCTGCGCCGCAGTTGGGGCATTCGACGAAGAAGGAATAGCGTTGATAGCATATGCTTTCACGATTTGCTTCTCCCTAGGAGATTGTGGACATTCATTCTTGTGATGTCCTGCTTGGCCGCAATTAAAGCACTTCCTTTCCCCAGGCTTTTCTCGACAATCTCTGGCATAGTGGCCCTTCTTGCCACAGCTAAAGCACTCGCCATCTTTCTTATTCTTCTTACTTTGGCCATCCATGGTTTGGTCTTGTTTCCTCTTAGTTTGGGAATTATTCTTGCCTCCGCCGCCTGCTTGCGGCTTTGGCTCCATTGTAGATGCAGTAGTGACCTCAGTCTTAGGCTTAGGGTAAAGACTTTTTGACCTTAATGCCTTTCCTACAATCGATTCAAACGTCTCATCGATGTGGTTTATAAGCCTTTCCCCCAAGTACCCATCTAAACCAGTTATGAACTTCTCGTTCTTCTTCTCGGCAGTGTCGATAAGAGATAACCCATATTTCGATAAAGTATCGAACTCAGCAACATACTCTGAAACTGCCCTTCCGTTCTGCTTAAGCTCCAGAAACTTTCTAAACAATTCTGACTTCTGAGCAGCTGGTATAAACTTATCGCAAAAACGAGCCTTA
Organism: Allium sativum; assembly: GCA_030737875.1. Taxonomy (NCBI): domain Eukaryota; kingdom Viridiplantae; phylum Streptophyta; class Magnoliopsida; order Asparagales; family Amaryllidaceae; genus Allium; species Allium sativum. The sequence continues at coordinate 398,672,748 of CM060926.1, read as the reverse complement.
AACTGATCCCATGTAATCTGATCCTCTGGAGTTGCTGCCTTAATAGCATTCCACCAATTCATTGCTCGTCCTTGAAGCTGACGGGATGCTAGCTTCCTCTTCATGGCATCTTCGATACCCAAATCCTCGAAGATACGTTCGCAACTATCCACCCAATCCTGAACATCCGTAGCCGACTCCGTTCCGTGGAACGGCTTCCCACCAAGGCTAGTATAATCCTTATTCAGCTTGGCGAAGTCGACTCTTGGCGCCTGCACCATTGGACCACCACCATTTCCACCATTGGGAGCTGCCCTCTGCACATCTCTAAGCATCTCTCTCATGAGGTCAGTAAACATCGTCCTCATGTCAGCAGCAATCCCATTATTGGCTCCCCTACCAGCACCTCTAGTATCTCGGCTCATCGTCAATCTGAAAAAGGAAACGATTAACGACTCCATAGTGGTGCTAGTGCAGTACGACTTCATCCTTATGCTACTAATAGTATATATATATATATAGCTTTTAAAAACCAAAGTAATCACAAATACGCTCTCTCGTATACGTATAATATCTCTCCCTGATAACTTCCCTAGGTTAACTACGCAACCTAGAGCTCTGATACCAAATGTGACGGCCCGCCTCGCACCAGCCTGCGTTTCCTCCAAAAGTGCGCTGTACACATGCCCGACTAGCACAAGACGGTCGTCATAAGAAAGGAAAGAAGGGAATGAGCTAATCAAAGAAACCTGCAGAATGTCTCACAGCGCATGGAATAAAATATAATAATAACATACTTGACACAAAACAGGCGAGACAGTGCATAAGCTGATAACTAAAATCAACATCAATCATCAAAGCAGCGGAAATCCAAATACAGCTTATTACAATTTTCCAAATTTACTGTCTCTAAACAAAAGAAAGCTGAAGTAGAAGATACACCAACAATGCCCAAGCAGTGATCTTCAACAACACAGGGAGAATACTAAATATATATATATCACGTGGAAGCCTCCTGCTCGTCTTCGGATCATCTACCCGTGCATCACCAGCTAACCTGTCTCTAGTCTGCTCGTGTGAGCACCCAGAGTAATAAGAAGAGACATAAAACTCTGGGTCAGACATAAAGCCTGGTGTGAGCGATAAGCAGCTAAACAAAACAGAACAATAACAGGTATAATCCAATCATACCTGAACCTGGACCTGCAACCAAAGAGTTAGCACTACATACCGTACAATACGCTAAGGTGCCGCTAACATATGGTGTAAGGAATACGGGGGTGGGGGTGTGTATGTCATAGTGATGTCAAACAATCAAGCATAACAACCATCCTCACTTCTCTCACTCTGTGCGTAAAGCATACGATATCCACTACTTTGGTCACCTAATACTTTGGGCCATGGCGAAATCCAATCCCGTGTAACTATCACTACAAGCCCACTATCCATCTCTTAGTGGTGAACCAAAGTTATGAATACTGACAACTCCTTAGCACACGTCCCGCAGCAAAGCCCAACCATGAAGTGAACTCATTGGTTCCCATCCGAATCCTGAGCTTTAACTTCTCACTTGGACTTCCTTTGCATCTCGGGTTTGGTCGAATTGGAGTGGGTCTTCAGAAAAATTGTCGCACAGTAACAGTCCTAGAACTCGGTTCGGTTCGGTAGCGTCGGTTCGGGTCGGTCCTCCATCCTTGCCATCTTCCATTCGATTCGGGTCGGGTGCTTCACTCCGGGTCGGGTCGGGGTCCTCCTCCTCCGGGTCGGGTCGGGGTGCTGTCCTCCTTCGAGTTCACGCTCCTCCTTCGATCAGCTTCCTCGTTTTCCATCTACTCCGATCCGATCCGATCCCTTCGTCTTGCTCCAGTCGTAGCCTCCCATTCGTGAGTCGATCCGGTCTGGCCTCTATTATGCTTCCGATCCGATCCGCTCTCTCCTACTCCGATCCGATCCTGCTCCATAGTTCCGATCCGATCCCCCTGTCCACTCCAACTCTAAGTAAACGGCCTTCCTTTTTGCCAAGTCTCTTATGTGCCAAACTCCAGTTCGGTTCGGATTACCTTGCCCAGTTCACATGTCCGATCCGAGCCCCCCATCCGATCCGATCCGAAGCTCTGCACAGCTTTCTGCAACTTTTTCCAGCGAGTGTTTACGCCATTCGACGACGTTTTCGACCATTCTAACTATTGAAATCAATCACAAAGCATTTCATACAGTCATAGCAACATGCATAATCAACCACAAACACCAAAACAACAATATGATAGGTTAAAACGGATCAAACATACCCAAAAATCCATATTTTCCCCTTAAGCATGTTTAAGAACAACTATTGATAGGATTAGTAAAACTTAACCAAATTAGCCAAATTTTCTAACAGAGGTCTAAAGCAATGTTTATGAATTTCTGAATATTTTTCCAGAATTTTGTCACGCTTAATTTCGCTAATTAACACTAATCACCCCTTAATCCCCTAAAGCATGGTCTAACCATACTATTAGCAAAACATGTCCAAATTAACCCAAATTTTTATCAGAGCCGTAAATTATTATTTTAGAATTTTAGGAATTTTTCTAGATTTTTCTGAGCCATAATTTCGCTAATCTTCGCTAATTACCCTAATTAGCCGTAATTAGTGAAAAACACTGCAAATCACTCACCTTGGCCACAAATGAAATTCTCAGAACTGAAACTCCTCTGATTTGGGGCGAATACTGATGTCTAACAGCAGCTCTAACCTTGCTTTGGTGCTTTTTCTCCTTAATTTGGTGTTGCTAAGCCTAATCTTCAATTAGAGAGTGATTTGGGGTGTTTTAGATGTAGGAAGCCATTACTAAGGTCTCAAGGAGGTTTGTGGCGGCTCAAAACTGAAATGAAAGTGATAACCTAACCCTATTCAGTCCTCCTATACCTCTAAACCCGAAATTCCCCTTGGGCCTAACTGCTAATCACCCGGTCAAGCCCAATTAAGCTGTCTTTCACCATCTGAAACTTGTTTCAGCCATATCTCCCAAACGGTGAGTCCGTTTGGCTAATGTGACCACTCTACGGAAAGAGAAACTATCATTCAAAGCCAATGGAAGTAGTTTCAGGTCAAAATTCATTTCTAGTCAAAAGTTATGGCCAAAACAGTGCCAACTAGGGGTAAAATGGTCATTTAAAAATCGGGAAAAATCATGAACATGGGAAATGACCCCAATAGTCGTCTCCCAAAGTTACATGACCATACGACTTCGTATGTGAAAGAAATAAATATTCTACGATCCTATGATGCGCAGAATGCGGGTCGTTACAGCACCCCCAGCCTTCGTCCGGGTACTGAGCGCCCTCGCGGTCCCCCTCATAGGCCGAGCTCTTCGCAACCTCGATCTCCACCCAAATCAACCTCTACCAGGCCTTCGAGTCATCCGACAATTCCGACCGGGGGAAAGACACTTCCAAAAGAGTTGACTCCTCCAAAGAGTGCGCCTTCCCACAGTCGGTCGTCCAAAAGGCGTCACGAATCCAAAGATGGGGACAGAGATTCATCCAAAGAAACTGAGCAAGAGAGAAGTAACATTGTCCCCACCAGCTAACCGGAGTTAGCTGCCTCCGGTTCACGGGATTACGTTCACGGTCCCGAAATCCAAGGTAGGCTGGAAAAGCTATGGGAACAATTTCCAGGAATGTTCTTTGATAGGATGGTCTTTGTTCCTGCCTTGGAACCGGTCCCTAAAAACTGGGATAAAGAAGTTATCGGGCATATCCGTCACGTGGCCAAGCAGTACGAGATGATGAAAAAGCACGCACTTAATCTTTCGGAAGTCATCAGAACACTTGAAATAGAAGCTCACAGGTCTAAAGCAAAACTTGAAAATAACGAAAGGGCTAGGACAAAATTAGAGAAGGACCTGGAAGACGCTCAAGCCCAGCTCGCTTTGGCACAGAGAGACGCTGCAAACTATAAAACTGAATTAGAAAATGCCAAGCAGCGCTTTCATTCAGAACTGGATTCCAATAGCCAGGAAAAAATGGCCTTAAAAAAGGAGGTTAAAGACCTCAGAATGGCCAACATCGAATTGGTAACGGCACAAGGCCATCTTGAGACTGAGAAGGCTGCTTGGGAGGCGGAAAGAGCGAGTCTAAAAGAAAGTTTGGCTCTGGCAGAGGCGGAAAAAGTGATCTTAAATGATCAGGTGGCAGACGCGGAGAGACGGGCGGCTCTTGCCGAAAAGAACGTTGATAGCGCCATTGAAATGGCCACTGCCTCCAACAACAAACTCCTTGAAAGAGAGAAAGAAATCGAGGGGTTTGAGGAGATGATTTTTGATTTCCTTGGCCAGGTTCTCAAAACTCGCAATATCTCATGGATCCCGGATTATCATGTTACTTTGGCCAACTTATGGGATGCCATCGTGGAGGGCGAAAAACATAGACTGGGGGTCGAAGAGATCAATGAAGATGAATTGATGAAGAGCATCCTAAGAGACAACGAGCCTGAGGATCTGGCAGAGGGTCGTCGCTTAATCCTGGCGGAAATGGAGAAGGAGAGAACCATGGCTAAAGGTAAAAGCAAAATTGATGAAGGTTCCAGCTCCGCCGCGAAGTCTAAAACCTCCGAAGTTGAGGAGTACCATCCTGACGATCCGCTAATCCCCTTAGGTCTAACTCCCGTGGTTGTTGGAGCATCCGGATCTACTCAAGAGGGAGCATCTGCTGAAGGTATCTCTCTCTTTTCCCCGCAATTTGCTAAAGTAATTGCGAATTGTCGTCGTCTAGCAGGACAACCCATTGAATTAGCAATGTGTGTCTCTCATAATGCAGGTAGTGAGTCCGTTGATAAGGGTGCTGAAAAAGAGAGAGAAGTGGAGAAGGAGGCTGTCCTGCCGGGTGCTGGTCCCGATGTACTCAAGGATGCCGAGACTATCGAAGCTTTAAAAGACATGGATGGTCGCCATGTGGATGACGAAGAGGACATTACTGGCTCCAAAAAGGCCAATGATGATGATGATGAGGAACCCCTGGCCAGCCGAAAAGCCAGACAAGAGAAAGAGTTGGCTTCAAAGAAGGTGGGAGATGAGGCTTTGGACGTGGTCCCTCTTGCAGAGTTCGATCCCAAAACTGGGATGATTGTGAAAATCCAGTCCAAGTCCATCAGCCGGCAGCTTCACTTCGCAAACCCCGATGACTTCCCGGCTTCCCTCTCCAGTAGAAGCAAGGGAAAAGAAGGGGAAGAGGAGACCTCAGAGGAGTCAGATGCTCCCCTTGCGGACAAGCGGAAAAGGAAGAAGGAGGATCCATCTGAAGCCGACAAGGAGAGGCTGGAGAGGCAGAAGCGAGAGAAGAAATCAAAGCATAAATAGGATGTTTGTTGATATTTTGTCTTTAGGTTTCCCACTGGCCAGGAAGTGTAATTGTGAGACTGGTCCTCACTTTTGTTTCTAAATTGTTTTCACTTTGTTGATTCGCAGTACATAAACAAGGATTTGTTTCTTCTTACATCATTGTGTACCTGTATTCATAGAAACTTTCCACGTTTAGTCGTTAGCCAACTATTAATAGTTATAAGTCAGTCAATCAACAGGAAGAAGAATGTTCATGCTATGTTACACTGTTATATCAAAGTTTAGTGTTTGCATAGGAGTGCGTGGTGCCCCCCAATCAGTTGTTAGAGTTTTACGCTTGGCGATTCGTTCGCTCCCCGATCCTTCAGCGGGGAAGGAGTTATTTCTCAGCGCTCAATCGGAGACGCCTTTATACTCTCTCTCGACTCTGGAGAGTTAGAGTTCGAGCTCAGCGATTCATTCGCTCCCCGATCCTTCAGCGGGAAAGGAGCTCTTTCTCAGCGCTCAATCGGAGACGCCTTTATACTCTCTCTCGACTCTGGAGAGTTAGAGTTTGAGCTCAGCGATTCATTCGCTCCCCGATCCTTCAGCGGGGAAGGAGCTCTTTCTCAGCGCTCAATCGGAGACGCCTTTATACTCTCTCTCTCTCTCTCTGGAGAGTTAGAGTTGGGACTCAGCAGTCTGCAATCATGCACGCTCCTCAAACTCGTCTTAGGTCTACATTTTAATCCAAGCTCCGAGGATTAAAACCAGTCGGACAAGCAGCTGGAGCATTTACCAAGGCTTTGGGTTCCTCTGATTAGTTTACGAGAGGAACTGTTGGCACCGGACTTCGGGTACCTGCATTATTCACACTGATTTTCATAGGCAAATAAATAAAGATGCAATAAAGGTAAATGACACACAGTATTTTTATAGTGGTTCGGTCGAATCATGACCTACGTCCACTTCATAATCTCTTGCTTTAAGGAATCCGACTGTTCTAGGCAAGTCATGCCCTGTACATAGTTTTTTTTTTTTAACAAAGCAAAAGAATAAATTTGAAACTTCTCATGTTAAATTTGGCCGTAGATGTTGGGCATTCCACACTCTGGGGATTTCCTTCCCATCTACGGTTGCCAGCTTGAAGGTTCCATTATCAAGCTTGCTGAGAATAGAGTACGGTCCTTCCCACTTCGCTCCCATATGAGTTGGGGGTGGAAAGACACGTTTCAGAACCAAGTCTCCGGGTTCCCAGGTCCGGGCTCGGACCTTTTTGTTGTAATATCGGGCGACCTGTTGTTTGCATCTCAGAGCACGCAGGTCGGCTTCATCCCTCTTTTCTTCGATCATATCCAGGGACTCAAGGAGCAATTCATTATTGGACATTGGATCATAATAGGTCACCCGATGAGAAGGTACCTTTATCTCAATCGGGATGACTGCTTCCGTTCCAAAAGCAAGGGAGAACGGGGTATGTCCTGTCGCTGATTTATATGTCGTCCTGTAGGCCCATAGTGCCAAGGGCAATTCATCAGCCCACATGGCTCTAGCCCGCTTCATTCTTCTTTTCAGAATGGACTTAATTACTTTATTTGCAGCTTCGACTTGCCCGTTCGATTGTGGGTGTGCCACGGAGGTGTATCGATTCTCGATGTGGTATTTTTGGCAGAAGTTTCTGAATTCAGCACTATCAAATTGAGTTCCGTTGTCTGTTATCACAATCTTTGGAATCCCGAATCGACAGATGATGTTTCTCACGATGAAGTTGATCACCCGTTTAGTTGTGATTGTAGTTAGTGGTTCTGCCTCGACCCACTTAGTGAAATAATCTACGGCCACAATAGTGAACTTTGCTCCGCCCCTCGCTATGGGGAGACTTCCTATGATATCAATTCCCCACATAGCAAAAGGCCATGGACTCATCATTGTTTTTAACTGACTTGGAGGCGCTCTAGGTATCTTTGAAAATCTCTGACACGCATCACATCGTCGTGCATATCTTACTGCATCCTTGTTTATGGTAGGCCAGAAGTAACCATGCCGCAATATCTTTTTCGCCAAAGTCTGCCCTCCAGTGTGGTCGCCACATTCGCCTTCGTGTACTTCTTGCAGCACACGTTTGATGTCATCGTGGGCTATACACCGAAGGAGGGGCATTGAATACCCTTGTCTATAAAGGACTCCGCCTTGCAGTACGTATCGGGCGGCTTTACGAATCACTTTACGCCTCTCGCTTTTCTTGGTCGGAAGCGCTCCATCCATTAGGAAATTCTTTATAGGGGTCATCCACGACTCCCTTTCTGGTTCCGTCTCTAGTACTAGGTCGATTTCCATCTGATCAATGCTGGGAGACCGAAGTACTTCAACGGGGGCTAGCCCTATCACTTCAGGATCGTTAGAACTAGCCATCTTTGCCAACTTGTCTGCCTGCTGATTTTCTGACCGTGGAATATGAGATATGCTGTAGTGATCAAACTCATTCAGCAGTTCTTTCACTTTCTTTAAGTATAGAATCAATCTTGCACTTTTAGCTTGGAATCTCCCAGTAACTTGGTTCACAACTAACTTGGAATCGCAGAAGATGTTCAGTTTTGTGACTTCTAGTACCTTTGCAATCTTTAATCCGGCTATCAGAGCTTCATATTCAGAATCGTTGTTAGTGGCCTGAAACTCCATTCGGATGGCATAAGTTATCAATCGTTTCTCGGGGGTTTCAAGCACTATTCCAGCGCCGGATCTTTCGTTGTTCCTAGCACCATCAGTATATAATCTCCAGACATTAGGGTCGAAAAGTAACTTTGAGGGTTCCACTTCTTCGTTTGCTATGTCTTCTTCAGGAACAGTGAACTCTGCTATGAAGTCAGCTATCACTTGCCCCCGAATTGATCGTCTGGGCTGAAAGTTCAAGTCAAATTGACTTAACTCAATATTCCATTTGAGTAACCTTCCAGATGCCTCCGGTCTCTGTAAAACTTGCTTGAGTGGGTGATCAGTATATATGGTAATAGGATGTGCCTAAAAGTAGTGCCGAAGTTTTCTGGAGGCAATCAGTAAACTATACGCCAATTTTTCTATCCGTGGATAATTACGCTCTGCTGCTGTCAATTTTTTGCTCACGTAATACACAGGTCTTTGGACCTTTTCCTCTTCCCTTACCAACGCTGAGCTGATTGCATGAGGTGATACTGCCAAATACACGAATAAATCCTCGTGGTCTATTGGTTTAGATAGAATTGGAGGTTTCTCCAAGTGTCTGAGCAGACTCTGAAACGCTTCTACGCAGTCAGGTGTCCATTTAAAGTGGCGTTTTCCTCGCTTTATTAATTCGAAGAATGGGATGAACTTATCCGTAGCCCTGGAGATAAATCTGCTTAGTGCGGCCACTTTTCCGGCAAGGCTTTGCACATCCCTAATTTGCCTAGGTTCCTGAATGTTCCTGATTGCCGTGATCTGGTCCGGATTAATCTCGATACCGCGCGAAATGACAATGAATCCTAAGAATTTTCCAGAAGCAACACCGAATGAACATTTGGTGGGATTGAGTTTCATCCCATACTTTCGAAGAATGCCGAACATCTCTGCCAAGTCAGTAGTGTGTTGAGAGGATTGCTTGGATTTAACCAACATATTGTCGACGTATACTTCCATTGTTTTCCCGATTTGGTTATAAAACATTCTGTTGACCAAACGTTGGTACGTAGCGCCTGCATTCTTCAAACCAAAGGGCATTACTACGTAACAATATAATCCCAGATCAGTGATAAAACTAGTATGCTCTTGATCCGGAACATGCATTGGAATTTGGTTGTATCCTGAATAAGCATCCATGAATGAGAGAAGCTCGTGACCTGCCGTCGAGTCTACCAACTGGTCAATTCGAGGTAATGGGAAACTATCTTTTGGACAAGCTTTGTTTAAATCCGAGAAGTCGATACACGTTCGCCACTTCCCGTTGGCCTTCTTTACCAGGACTGGATTCGAAATCCAGTCTGGGTAAGTTGAATCTCTGATAAACCCATTACTCTTTAGCTTTCCAACCTCTTCTTTCAAGGCAGCGGACCTCTCTGGGCCCAGCATTCGCCTTTTTTGCTTTACTGGAGGATGTTTGGGGTTAATGCTCAAAGAATGGCTCATGATTGATGGGGATATCCCGCACATGTCCGCGTGGGTCCAAGCGAATACATCCAAGTTGTTCTTTAAGAAAGTCGTCAATTCTTCGGCAAGAGTTGGACTTAACTGGGATCCAATCTTAAGGACCTTCTCCGGGTCACTGTCATCGATTGGCACATCCACAGTTGCCTCGTTGGGAGTCGCCGTTCTGCCCCCGGGTTCTTGATCCTCTCTGGGATCTATATCCTCGGGCATCACTCTAGGCAACTCTCCAACAATTATCCTCTTTGGTTGCTATAAGGTTTCCGCCCCCAAAGGGGGAGGAGTGCCTTTAGTTTCGATATCCCCGCCGTTGCGAAGCAACTTTAGTTCGGCAACACAACACGCTCGCGCAGCAACTTGTTCCCCTCTGACGATACCAATGCCGGCTTCTGTGGGGAACTTCAATAGCAAGCACCAGGGGGCTATACAGGCTCTGAACTTTGCGAGGGCCGGTCGACCCAAGAAGGCATTGTAGGGCGATTCGACATCCAAAACCACAAAGGGAAGGATTCTCACTCTCTGGCGTTCTCCTTCCCCAAGTGTAACTGGCAATTCTACATAACCCATAGGTGCAGTGGATGCTCCGTTGAATCCACGGATACATCCTTGGCAGGGCTTCAAGTCTTTTATCTCAAGATTCATCTGGTCAAAGGCCTTTTTGAAAAGAATATTAACGGAACTCCCGTTGTCCACCAGAACCTTATGAACAGTGGCTGGCCCAATGGGTATCGTAATTACAAGTGGATCTTCAGTTGGAGCATGGACTCCGATGCTTTCTCGTTCTCGGAAAACAACGTCATCAGTCATCATCTTCTGCTGCTTCACCGGGATACTGTCCTCGGGGTTGCTACATTCCCCCACTTCGAGGTGTTGTTTGGCTGCGTTGACGTATTGATCTAAAGCTTTGGAACTGTGCCCAGCAAGGTAAAGCCCACCGATCACGGTATTGATTACAATATTCTTTCCCTTTTGCTGAGTAGTTGGCCTAGTAGCAAGTTGATTTTGATTCTGATTCGGGGCCTGCACTGCTTGCCCCCTGTCCCTAGGCGTTACTCTGTATTCGTCTAGCTTCCCTTCTCGAAGCAGCCTTTCGACTACGTCCCTCAGGTGACGGCATTCATTCGTCGAATGGCCGTGGATTTGATGAAAGAGACAAAACTTCCCTGTCTCACGCTCTTTCTCTGTTGACTCTCTAGGAGGTGGCCTCTTATTCTGGAGGACTTCATACGCATCCATGAAGATATTTTCCAGAGTATCACTTATGGGTGTATAACTTTCAAAGGCCCTGGGACGAGTCCTTCTCTGGGAGTCGTTCCCTCGGCCCCTCTTCCGGTTGTTGCCGTTAGCATTGTTATTGTTGTTACCTGGTCGGCGACCACCCTGGTTCTGATTTCCGACGTTAACCTCAACTTTCCCCGAGCTGTCTCCAGTCTGTTTGATGGCGACATTGCTCTGAACTTCTTCCTTATCAGTTGTTTTAAGCTTTCGGTTTGCATATACCTCTTCCCGGCGTAGATGTACATTGGCTTTCTCATAGAATAACTCTCTGGTGTGGGGTGGTTTGCCTGCCAAGTACCTCCCGAATTCAGTGTCCTTATCCACTCCATCAATTAGTGCTGCGACAATGGTCGGCTCATGAGGATCTTTAACCTCAGTGGTGGCCAAATTGAAACGATCCAGGTACATCTTTAGACTTTCGCCTGGTCGCTGTTTGACAAGGAATAAATCGATCACGCTTTTCGTCTTCTGTGCGTAGATACGGAATTGCTCTACGAACTTCTCGCTTAGTTCCCTGAAGCTAGAAATCGATCTCGCCGGCAGGCGAGTAAACCATAGCAAAGCCACGTCTTCCAGGAATATGGGAAACGCTTTACACTTAACCGCGTCAGAAGCGGCGGCAGCAGTCATCGACCAAGAGTATCTCATTAGGTGCTGAACAGGATCAGATCTTCCTGCATATCGGTTCATTTGTGGCATGTTGAAACGCCTTGGAAAAGTTGCATCCAAAATATAGTCAGTAAAAGGGGTATGACTGCGGTCAATCCCCCAATCTTCGTTCCGCTGTCCACGGCTGTCGGCCAAAATCTGGTGAACCATGGCTGCAACGTTTGCACTAGTCAAAGGAGGTTCAGGGTCAGTGCCTCTGGCCCGACGAGGTTCTCTGATCTCTCTTCGGGGAGTAGCCACAAAATCTGGGGCTCGGACGGGGCTTCGCTGCCCCCTGTTATTATGAGTATGCGTGCGGCGACGGGGCTGAGGTGGTCTGTTATGTACAGGACTGTTCACATTACGGTTTATGGGCCCCGCCCCTAGTTCTTCTTCTTCCTGTGAGGGCAGGGTCCCGAACCGAAGCTGTTCTATGTTTTCGGCTCTCTCATACGGTCGCCGCGGGGGTCTTGGCGATTCTTCAGATGAAGAGGAATATACTGGGGTGAGTGGACGAACCGGCGATGCTCTTTGTCTTGCTAGCTCATCAAGTCTTCTATCCATAGCCGTCAAATTTTGCCGCAGGATGGAACTTTCATGCCTTTGGGCAGCCAACTCGTCAAACAACCTATCCCACATTTCGACGAAGCGAGAGAGATCCCCCTCAGTGACAGGAGCAGCAGGATCATAGTGGTCATCATCACTCTCTCTTATGGGCAAAGTGCTCGAACCGGGTCGAGCAGAGGTTCCAGGACGATAGGAGTGGATCATAGGTTCTTTTCCAGGTCGAGTTGTATTCTGACCATCAGTTCGGGTAGCTGCGGTTCGTGGAGGGCGATTCGCTGCGCCCCCCTGAGATCGACTCATGGTCGTGGTACGCAGAGGCTGTGAGGTGTTGCCCCGGGATCGAGTAACAACCCCTTCAGTAGCATGGATCGTCTCGTTCTCATCGACTCGGAACGAGGTGCCTTCGTCGGATCGGATCGCCCCCTGCGCTCCGCGATCCAGAGTTTCTTCGTTGCCCAGTTCGTGCACACTCTCCTCAATCGTTTCGTTGGTCTGCGAAACTTTAGATCTTTTTCCAGCCATGATATCCGAATCGCTAGAATCGTCAAAGAAGCGAATAGTGAAACTTTAGGACTGAGTTCTCAATGAAAGCACCAAAAATGTTAGATCGAAATTTGGACCTAACACCCAAATTGTTATAAACTGTAGAGAATTTTAAATGAGGAACAAGGAAAAAGAAAATAACACTCAGAATTTATAGTGGTTCGGCGTTAACGAGCCTACGTCCACTTTATATCTTATCGATTATGCTTTAAAAGCTAGTACAACAGTGATTTCTCTCAATATTTCAGTGGTTTGACAACAATGGCGGATTCAGTACTCACTATTGCCAAAAGGATCCCGAAAAATGCCAAGCTCTGGGCTATTTATAGCTGATTTTGTCAGGCGGATCGCGGACACGTGGCACGAATCCCGAGATCATCGGATCGCATCGCCACCATTGAAGAAATAGTCAAACTAGCCGTTGTGAACAGGTGTCATGATTTGCTTGAAAATCGGATCGTGCAGATGGGGAGAATTGGTCCAGATGACGGTTAGGAACACGTGTCGCCAGATCCGTGCGGTTCGGATCGCTGAAGACCAGCTCGTGATTGAATGGGTCAGAGGGTTCGGTGCGCACCAAGGGATCGGATCGGTTCGCTCTGGGCAACGATATAAGTTTGGATCGGATCGCCTGGATGTATCGTTCGTTGACGAGATGGGTGCGATCCGTTCCTGGGCGAGTCGATAGAGTGCGATCCATTCCTGGGCGAGACGATGGAGTGCGATCCATTCCTGGGCGAGACGATGGAGTGCGATCCATTTCTGGGCGAGACGATGGAGTGCGATCCATTTCTCCAGTTTCTTGGGGGACTTGGTTTCCTATTTTCCTTTTATGAATGATCCTGGGTGGCTTGGTCAAAAAGCGAGCCAACATTCATTACATAAGTTGTCATTACTACTAGTCTCTATATATTTGCACCAGAATTTTTTGTTCAGAGAATTCCCAGTCTTCATGTTGCTAATTTTGTAAAGCCCAACGTGTAGGTCACATGTAGTAATATTTCCTGACTAAGTAAATCTTTAACTAAGCAAAATTGAGGGTGAAATTCAAAATAGACATTGTTGTCGGTGTTAATTTTGAAACACTTAGAAGGTTTTTATTAGTGGTTGGGACTCTTAATAAATTGTTAAGTTTGAGTTGCCTTTTTCCACTTATTGTTCCACTACCTGTATGAGTTATATTAGCGGTTTCACCATTACTCATAAATAAGGATTTCATACCTGTGTAGTTTCTATTTCCCACGTTCAGATTCTGAAGGTGATTAGTGATGTGATGTGTTGCTCCTGAGTCCGGGTACCATTCCTCTATGTTAATGTCCTCATACTTATCTGCATCCTCATTGCTTGTTTCTTTGTTTTCATTGCTTCTGTTTCAATTGTTGAAGGTGGCTAGATTGACTTGAGCACCCCTTCGTCCATTATTATTTGGTCTATTTTGTTGCCCGTCAGTGTTGTATCTGAAATAGCATTGCTTGGCTGTATGTCCGAACTTTTCAAATATTTGACATTTAACCCTATTGTTATTATTCCACCTGCCTCTACCTTGTCCTCTTTGGGATTGACCACCTATTTGGGGCTGATATCCTTTCTGGAACTTTGGCCTGTTTTGGTTGCTAGTAGCCCCCTATGGTTGTTTTTTTTAGTAGCGGCGAAGTTTACGAAAATTTCTCCTTGTATAGCTTTCCTCTGATCAATTCTCCCTTCATAAGCGAGGAGGGCAGATCGGACGAATTGTAAGTCAGGTAAAATCTGTTGTGTTGTAATGACTGTAACAAGCGATTCATACTCTTCACCTAATCCGTTAGTTATAAATAAAATTTGCTCGTTGTCACTAATCTTTTGTCCAACGGCGCTTAGTCGATCACATAAGTTCTTTATTTTACTCAAGTATTCTTTCATATTTATGTCTTCTTTCTTGCAATTGTGTAGGTCTCTCCTGTATTGCATGATGCGTGCAGCTGATTGCAAGATGAAAATTTGCTCAACTATACGTTAGTTATAAATAAAATTCAAACATGCCAGTGATGTGGATTTCGAACAGCACGTCATGAAAAAGGGTTAATATTAAAAGGCTTATGGTATGGTAAGGAAAAGAGTGAGTCATACTAAATTTTTAAGTAGAACATACAAATCAGTTCTACATATTCTGAGTACATAATTTACAACTCTAAATCGTACGTACAATGGAGACACTATACCAGTTAAAAAGGAAGCTGTAATGCGATGTCATGTACAATGTTGAAAGACTATTTAAAGTACCAGAACTTGCAATTATATAATATCAAACAGTAAATATTAATTAAATTCAAACAGCATAAATTAACACTGAAATCACTGCCAAAAGGATTTGAGCCTCATGTCGATAATCACACAAAAAAAGCTCATGATGTGGGCAAAATTGGTAGGTGACATAAAAAGCCGAAGAACTTGGTCATACATTTTCCCATTTACTGTATATCCTACGTTGGAAACCATACTTCCAATTAAACCTATCCGATTGGATTCAAACGGATAAACAGAAGAATTAAAAAATTAAAGCAATATAACATAATTTGTAACACCTTACAGTAATAGTGTCTACCAAATTACGAATTTTAACTACTCCTTAAACCTAATCCTTTGGTATAGCTTGAAGAAAATTGAAATTCATACAGAAACGGTTATCGAATCGTCGGTTATCGAATCGTCGGTTGGGCGACGTGTACTACGTAAAATTACCAATTGGGGGAAGATAGTGAGAATAGAGAGGACGTAAGATGAGTGCTAGGAGAAAAGGAAGTTGAAAGAGGCGGTTTTTGATGAGTATCGGACTAATGTGGCCAAATTTTTCAATTTTCTCGATAAAGGAGAGGGGCTTTCCCTGATTGCCACGTAGGATTTAAAACAAAAATAGGCATACCACCTATGCTTTTTTTATTCTACCTTCTGTTACAGGTAATAGTTAGACATATGTTCAATAAAAATTAGTTTTTAAAAAATACACAACATTCAATGTCTAATTATTAGCAAATTCAGAACAATTGAAAACATATTCAACACTTACTATGTGTGAGAGAAGACAGTTACATGTAAAAGCCTATAAATGGGAATGAAAATAATAACTTGTATGGTAATGTTTGTATTCTTTGAATTTTGGGATTCTTTAATATTTATAATTATTATTTTAATTTTGAACATTTTACAAAAATTTATATTTATTTCTAAATCACGAAAACTTCAAAAGTTTATAATTAAACTTATATTTACTTTAGAAAATATGAAAGTTTTAATTTTTTTTTGAATTAATACATATTAAACGTAATTATCAATTATAATTATTAATTCTAGATACTGGATAATAAATTTTACTTCCTAATAATTAATAATTACTTACTAATCATTGTTTATTAAAGATTACTTATTAATCTATATTATTAATTTTTACTACCTCTTAATTATTTAGTAATTATTAATTAATCAATACTAACTATTGAATAGTATTTACAATTAGTAATAAAAAAAATTGGCAAAGCAATTAACAATAATTATTTATTATTTGTTATTAGTATATTATTATTAACATTAAATATTCAAAATTATTATTTTTACTTATCAATTACTTAGTAAAAATATAACAATAAAACATTTTATGAAGAATAAGCAAACCAGTCTCTTGCAAATCCCTTGAAAATTTGTTGTAAAATAGCTTCAAAACATAGAAGATGGTAAACTGCCTCCATTTGCAACGTAATTTAGCTATGAAAAAAGATGATGGTAAATCACTACAATTTGCTATGATTTAACGATGGAAAAAAAACTCGATGGTAATACCTTAAAATAATTTTAGATATAAAGTCCTAAATAATATCCCTTACAGATTCCACGAAAATCCATCGCTAAGTTGCGACGGAATTTTCCATTGCTAAAATTTGCAACTATTTACAGCTTTTCTTGTAGTGTCCCCTTCATCTCCTTCCAAACCTATATCAACCATCTCCATCATCTCAACTAATCCAAACTCCCCCAAAGATAAAGCCTCCTCTCCTCTTCACAAAATCCCCTCCCCCCCCCCCCCACTGACTGAAACTAGCATGGAATTGCATACAAAACCAAAGAAAATAAGAAGACAACAACATCAAAAGTTGTCATAGAAAAAGAGAAGGAAAAAAAAAGAGAATCAAATCAACTGAAATTACCCCGCCTCTATCTGCTATGGAATCAGAATATGATGCTAATTCCTCCATTCAAGTCTACCCCCAACAAATCACCAACTTCTTCTACAAGAAGAGCTAGAAGCACATCCAAAATCCCCAGATCAGTTTAATTATGATGAATAACATAGCAGCTTGGAATACAAGGGAGCTCACAAAACACCAAAACTTAACCAACTAAAGTCTCTCATTCGTGAATACCATCTTTCCCTCATTTCTATCTCTAAAACCAAACTTAACCCCTCCCTCTCTTCTAAAGCCTCTAATTACATAAACCCAAATTGGAAATCCTTATTTAACTAATCTCAAGCTCCATATGGTGGACCCTTATCCTGTATGACCCCTCATCCTTCCACTTAACCTCGATCATTTATGATTACTAGTTATCCAAACCAAAGCAACCCACATCCCATCTTCCACTTCTATGTTTTTTAACCTTCGTCCATGCTAGCAATTTCCCAATAAAAGGAAGAAATTGCATGATTATCTCCCACACTTCAACCAATCAACGCACGCATGGGTGGTAATTGGATATTTGAACTATTTGTATCTCTCTTCTCACAAAACTGGAGGGATTCATCTACTTGTAGCTGACATATCCACTCTAAACAATGCAACTCAACCAACCTCCCTGATTGACATTACAACAACAAGCTCACTCTTCACACGAAACAAAAAAGCACTCATGGCCCTCAAGCCCTAACAGAAATTGATTATGGACTATTGAATATCCAAACCCTATCTACTTGGCCAACCATACACAATCACATTCCTTTCCCTCTCTTATCAGACAACTGCCCCCTTGTTCTCTCCTTTGGTTCAGCTACCATAAAAATTAGGCTAACTTTATTTTGTTTGATGAATGGATTTTAAATAATAACCTGTTGTAGATCATTGAAGAAGCATGGCACATCCCTGCATACGGCAACCCGATGCATAACTTGTAGAAGAAACCAAAGAATAAAAAAGAAGCCCTTAGGAATTGGTCAAAAATAGCATATGGAAAAGGTAATAAATTATCAACTGAAATATCCAAAAAAATTTTACCAAGACCAACAACAAAATCCTCTAACTCAATGCAGATGCAACATGTACCAACCAGAGAAAGAACTTATCACCAAACTTGAAGTAGCCTTGGACTCTGAAGGAAATATGATTCAATAGAAAAATAAGCAGAGTTGGTCGACATATGAAGACATAAATACTAAGCTATATCAGGCCATACTGAAAAACAAAGCAAGACAAGTCATTCATTCATCAGATAAATGACATCCATGGAGCCAATAATTCAAAACCGCCATAAGTAGATAATACTTTCTTAACCAATTTCACTTCCTTGCTAGGTGGCAAACCATCTGTAGCTGATCTATCCTTCATATCCAACCTCCTCATAGCTACCTTATGCCATGTAGACAACCCTTATTGCTTCGGTTACTGATGATGACATAAAAAAACAATATTTACCATGAGAAAATATGCTTCCCCAGGCCCTGATGGTTTCACAGTATGTTTTTATATTCACTGTTGGTCCATTATTTCCCCCATGGTACTAAAGACTGCGCATGATTTTTTTGATAAAAGAAAAATCCTTAGCTTTATAGACTCAACCAACTTAGCCTTGATTCTTGAGACACAACGTCTTATAGATGTTTCTCAATTCAGACTAATAACATGCTGCAATGTTATATACAAAGTATACATTACATCCTTGTCTTAAGACTGAAAGTAGTGCTCCAAACCACTATATCTCTAAATCAAGCAGCCATTCTTCCCAAAGTATTACTCGTGTTTATCAATTATTACTTAGTGCTTCTTATATTATAATTGAATATTAATGATTACTTTGCCATTTTGTTCCTAATAGTGATTATGTTTATTTCAACTTGCAAGAAAACACTTAAATTATATTTATCTCAATTGGTTGGAAACCACGGTTAAATATATGTTTATTGCAACCGGTGGGAAAAAGCAGTTGTTAAAATATGTTTTTCGCAGCTGATAAAAAATGTTAGTTGTAAAAGATACATTTATCACAACTGAAAAAACACATTTTTCAAAGATTTTTTTGCAGCTGATATGAAGTGTAGTTGCTAAAAGTATGTTTTTTGTAAGTCGCAGGGAACTACGGTTGCTAAAGACATGCTTTTCGCAAAGGGACGAAAATATCAGTTGGTAAATCTCATTTATTGCAACTGCTAAGAAATTTCGGTTGTTTAGTTTCATTTTTTACAACTTTCATATGATGCCAGCTGCTAATAACTAGTTGAAATATGGTATTTTTGTTGCAGTGTCAGATCCAAAAAAGTAAAATTAAAAGAAGAAGTTGGAAGAGAAAGAAATAAAGAAATAAAACCCTAAACTAATTCCCTAAGGAAAATATCCAGATCTAGGAAGAAAGAAATAAAACCCTAACCTGAATCTGTAAGGAAAAATTCTAGATTTGGGAAGAAAGAAATATGATGGGGGTAGCATTCTGCCTTTAGAAGTTATAGAACAAATGTTGGGTATAGGATTTTATTTATAGGTGCTATAAATGACCAAGGATCGTGGCAACATAGTGTGGCTCAATGGAAAGGCGTGCTCTTGCCTGCTAAGAGGTCAGGAGTTCGAGGCCTACCATAACCACCATGTTGGCATATTAACCAATTTTCAAAAAAAAAAAAAAAAAAAGATCAAGGATCGTTAGATCAAAGAATGAATTAATTGAATTGATCCTTCGTGCACAAGAAGAGGGTAAACAAATCATATAAATCTCTTACATTAGCCACCATAATATTTTTCTCCCTCGACAACCCGTCTTCATGCCACCGTCAACCGCTAAGTAGATCACTAGCTAATCGACCGCCCTTCTATTATATGCAACAATTTTTTTTTTGTTTGTTATTAAATTTATTTCCCTGTTTTAATATCTGACATTAATTAAGTAATGTTACTTATCCCCCGCCTATACACATAGTTAAATTAACAGGAAAATATACTGAAGGACAAAATGAACAATAAATTGTTCCATAAGGACAAGGGGGAAAATATTTGTCCATAAGGACAAGTTTTAGTATAAAGGGATGAATTATAGTGGGCCCCTTAATTCCTCCCTTTACACTGAATTTTGTCCTTGAGGATAAAATTTTGCCCCCTTGTCCTTATGGAAAAATTTATTGTTCCTTTTGTCCTTGAGGGTAAAACCCCCTTAAATTAAAATTTTGTATTTCAAATCCTAAATATATTTGTTTACATTATTTTGAATTCAAATTTCAAATTTGAATTAATTCAAACGTGAAAACTCCATTAGTCCTTAGTTTCTTCGTACGAGCTCTGTTTTCAACATACTATACATGAAATAGATTTGAATTTTATTACAAATGCAACGGAGTAACTTCCGTCATAATATTATGACTTTTTTTCAATATTTAATTATTTATTTATTATTATTATATATTTATCTATATCTATTCAGCATTAAGTTTACAAGATGTTATACTAATAATGGATGTATGTCAGAGATTGATGAGCCATTATAAAAATCTTGATGTTTTTATTTTATTTTATTCTATTATCAAGTAGATTTCTATATCATAACATGTTATCTTTAGGTCATTCCATCGTTGCCATAACACATGTGTTACGCATGTTTACAAGAGACAACTGAATGTAACACGACCAAACTCATTACGTACAAATATTTTAATATAATCTAGTTTCATATTTTCTTAAGCGAAACCTTTAGTTACCATTATACACACACCATCTCTTCTTCAAAACTGTATCACTTCACTATTCATGGAATTTGATATTGGTTGAAATTTCAATGTTATCCACAAGCAACTTTGTTAGTATAAAAGACAAAGTCTTTGGTTTAATTATAACAAATGTTCTAGTGTAGCCAGAGAATTTGGCTTAGTGTTGACTACAGTTGGCCTCATATAACCAGGAGATATTGCTCCATTTCTAATGCTTCAACTTAAACGCATTTATGATCGCTTGATGGTTCGCAATGCCATGAGTTAACTATATGATTGGAAACATAGTTCTTTATTAATATCTAGTTGAGGGAACTGCATGATATCATCACAAAAAAATTTCTCATTTGACCTAGTAGTTATCCACCCACCTTGAATGGGTCATTTCATGGTTATCCAATAACATCGAGTACTTAACCCTTCAGTGACTCCAATAACTATGAATAACACAATGTCTAATTTTTAAAGAACTTATGCACTCTAGTCTCAAAAAATCTCGATATACTTTCTATAAACATATTTTTTTTGAATGTTTAACATAAATTGTCATTTATTTTGTGATTTATTACTCATGATTTTAACTATCTGCAGTTATAATCATGTAACATTTTATGTAAGGATTTTCTTATTTATATATTTTAAATTAATTAATCAAGTAATTATATTATAGTATAACAAAGTATATAAAATAAAATAGAAACACCATCTATGAACATGATTATTATAAAGATAGATATACGAAATAAATTAAATAATTACCAATAGGCATCATCACCAACTCTTTTAGTTTAATGTGATGCAAATAAAAATAAATCCGAGAAAAAGAAATATAAATTGAAATAATCCAAATATCTACAAGGCTTTCAGATAAATGGAGAAGAATTAGATGGATAAAGGGATTAAGGCTTTGTAGTCTTTTTAAAGATTCTCAAACATAAAATAAAAAATTTAAAAGCTACCCAATAACGATGAATTTTGAAAAATAATAATGAGTTTTTAGAAGTTTAAAAATTATTATCTGATTCAAACTGCTCGATGAAACAAAAATTCCCACCTATATATAAAAAATTTCCATGTATTTTCTGTAAACCACACTATTTTTTTTCATCCACTTTTGGCTACAAGTAGGAATATTATGCCTTAAGGTTTTTAGATTTAGCAAAACAAAATTAGTTATGTATTATATGTTTTTATCAAGTTTGACTCCCTTTTGGGCGATGAGTAATAATATTCGATGAGATGATCAAGAACTTCACCTAACCTAGTACCAATATAATGTAGACCGCAATATGTATTATTGTGATTTTATGACATTCAAAAGCCAATAAACAATATAGAATGTATTATATCTTCCCACATTGCAGGAAGTAAATAAATGCACCATGTAAGACGATATTATTATATTTTACTCTATTTATAGATTGATCGGGGTAGTGAACTAAATTAATTTCCAATAATACATTAGTGCTTATGTGTTAAAATATATATAAATTATGAGGGTAAATATGCTAAATATTATATGGAGATTATTATATTTTTATTTTACATGACATGCAAATAAATAATGCTTCAACGTATTACATGTTTATTATCTGAAATGAATAAAAATGTCTCCTTTCACTTTCTCTAACGGTTTCTAATGTTTTTGTAGTTTACAACATATTGGCAACAAAAAATATATTATTATTTGTTTATTTTAAAATTTTTGAGCAGGCTATCTCTTGAAATAATGTTAATTATTTCCTCAATATACATGTAACAAAATTGTGGATCTAAGATATCATATGTAGTGTCTAAATCCAATGGCAGTATCGATTTATCACCTAAAGTAACTTTAAAAAAAATGAAAATCCATGTGTTAACTGGCATTTTAGTCCAGCTACTAGAAGCAGTCCAAGCCTACATGACTCAGCCCATCATGTAGTTCAACAACCCAGAAGTATTGCTAACATCCTTAAGAATCAATCTAAGATGGGTCGCGCAAGAAAGGTCCTCATGACTCGTCAAAACTGCTCTCAAATAGTACAAGTCTTAGATCAAGTACGCGCACGCAAAACTCTGTGATCGGGTCGGGCAAATCATGGTTCTAGCACTGGAAGACTCGAACCGGATCACCAGCTGAATTTCATATCACTCAAAACATGTGATCGTGCTATGCTGATCACTCAGAAAAACAAGCCAGCTTCGTCTCAGATCAGCCTCCTCAAACCTCAGACCACCTCGCATTGATCACTCCAAAAAGCTTGTGCGCCTCTAGTTGATCACCTCCATAAATTGGGCCTGGCCACTTTGAACTTCGCATCCCAGCTCCAAGATGCGAATTAGTATCCCCACAACTGGGATGCGAATTCGTGTCCCATTAGCTCCGAGATGCGAATTCGCATCCCTATAGATCCGGGATGCGAATTCATAACCCATCGGCTCCGGGATGCGAATTTGTAACCCCACTGCTCTGGGATGCAAATTTGTATCCCACCAGCTCCAAGATGTGGGTTTGTATCCCCACAGCTCCGAGATTCGAATTCGTATCCCATCAGCCCCGTGATGCGAATTCGTATCCACACTGCTTCGGGATGCGAATTCGTATTCTCATAGCTCCAAGATGCGAATTCATATCCCTACGGCTCCGGGATGTGAATTCATATCCCATCAGCCCTCGGATGCGAATTTGTATCTCATTACCTCTAGATATATTACTCCCGGAATTCGCGATGACTCCTGAACTTTGCGATGACTCCAGAATATTTAGTCAAATATTTTAACTCAACAAATAATGACTCTTGGATATTTAGTCAAATATTGCAACTCAGCAAATAATGACTTCCGAAGTTTGGCCTATGGTCCCTGTATTGACCCGCACCCACTCAAGGGCGAGAGACGCTTTCTAAACATAACGCATAATAATAACAGCAACAAAAACAGTAACATAATATATATTACATCAAAGTTGCATATCCCAAGGATCCATATATTACATCACAACATAGAGGAATCAAAAACATAATGTACATGGCTGAAAAAGATTAAAGATAAAGGATAGAGGTAGGCCTAACTACCGGAGTCTTCTAGAGTAGACCCAGAGCAATCCAAATCTAGCTCTAACTCCAAACCAAAAGCACTAGCAGCTAACCCAAAAAGATAACTAGATAACCTGCTAATCAACCTGCCCGTGTGGAAAGGGTGGGCACCCGAGGTTGCAAGGGAAAAACAATATCGGGACAGTCATGGGACTGGGGTGAGAAAACTTTATTAACTAATCTTATACTTAGCCTTATTTTGAATAAGGAATCTCGGTACCACGCTGCATGTTGCGAAACGGGTTTTCTCCCAAGGATACGTGCATATCCATAGCAACCATGAACCAGATCTTGAAAACATGAATTTTAGAAAAACGAACGATTATAAGCCCCAAATCCCATCACATAATGCAAGCGCACACAAGAGGATAGGGGTTTGCCTTATAATCGCAAAACATACTTGATATAATTCAAAACAAAAGCATTTGATATTATTATAATGACTTAGGTGTGAAAATTCCTTTCGAAAATAAGCTTATGAATCTTAGCTCGCATAGTGCCCCATCCCACTATGTTGTCTACATAGGTATACAATCGAAGATCGTAAAGGGTTTCGTATTGGTAGTTGGATTTCCATCAATGGGCCTGGGCTATGGATCTTCCCAATCCGATTCGTAACCTCCAGCTAGGTTTCAGGATCTCGTCTGGCTCCTTTAGAGCGGCAGGGTCGGTCCACCCTACTTCGTGGATTAAAGTAAACAGCCTGAACATAATGTCCCTCAGTCTATGTGTAGACTATCATCTAGGTATATTGACCTATTTCGAGGCGCCTCATCCAACAAACCACATAAATAAACGCCTGGGCTCCATACCATGGTGTTACCTTTTGCTAGATGGAACGTTAAGTCCCTACCCCTATGGTCTATAATCATGTTTCGACTCAATCCGGGTTGTGAGGTTCGCGAGGTCACGTCATACACAAAGCTACGCATTTAAGCCATGCTTTGGCCTTCCACCACAAGGCCCTGCTTTTCAACAAAAGCCTTGATCATTTACCTTATCATGCCACACTGTCGTTCCTTAAAACACAAAATGTTATTCACCCACATACAACCTTTGAGCTCTTACATATCAAAGAAGGGTGTTAAGAAAGAGAATAAATTCTCCGCCACCAAACATATGTATATTTGGTAAATGTCAGTCTTTTTTTTTTAAAATACAGTGTCAGACACGAAATCCATCAACAAGTCCATTCCGGGAATATGAACAGAACCGAAGGCACTTGATTCCACGTCCCCGCCTTGGAGTGCAAGTCCTTGCAAACCAAATCGCTTCAAGTATGGTCAGATTGGCCGCTACTTTAACTTGGGTGGCCGCCCAAGGCATCAACAGACCATCCATCTGATGTGAAGAAATCTAGGTCTTCCACCATTGTCTTTGATATCATGACCTCAACAGTACGTCGTATAGTAATTCGGATCCCGGACTTTCCAAATAACCAGGTATCTTTAAAATCAATAAGTATACAGGATTTCATGAACCTCATTCCATTTCAGAATACTCCTTTATCCAAATATTCATTGAATTGGGAATTATTCCCACAAATCTTATCAAAGATTTTATTCATTTAAATCTCTTGTTTAAATCTTTCTTTGGAAACCATTGCAACAGATTTACGATATCTTTCCACTTAGTTTTAATCTCAAAAATCATTACTTGATGGCACTACAACAAACATGATATTTTACAGCATTTAGAAAACGCTGTAAAAAGAATTAACAGCGTTTTATATACGCTGTGTATCGACATGCAGTTAAAAGTCAGAACCATACTATAGCAGTATACAAACGCTGTGAAAAGTATGATTCCATGGCGTTTCTGTTAGGCTATTAATACATTTCATGGCGTTTATGCTGATTTGTCATAATTTTTTCTTAGTATTTTTTGAATGCCATAAAAACTATTTCTCAACGTTTTCTACATGCTAAGAAAAGAAATTGTAGCGTTTATTTTTTGTTATGATATTTATTTACGGCGTATATGAATTGTCGTGAATGTTTGTATGTCAATTTTTAAAAGAACTATTTACGGCATGATAAAAATGCCATAAAAAATTTCAATGGTATTTTAAAAACGCCATCGAAAGTCCAAAATTATATTAGCATACATACACCCATTTAAAATCAACATATTATATCAGTACAACATTTCAAAATCAACGCATTACATTAATAACACATTTTATATTGATTACATAATTCATAATAAACACGTAAAATTCTATAATTAAAATATGCAATATTCTTACATCAAACACACACAATATGTCCATAACAAACATAGGCATACACAAGTAGTAGTGACTAAAAATAGTAGTGGAAACATTCTTACAAACCAAAATGTAGTCTTAACAGCAAAAATAACCCCGACGCATAATTAGTTGCGACATTGTTTTCCATTAGCCTCGTCGGTTTACCTGTAAAGCAAAACCAATTATTTTTCAATATTATTAGCACATTCAGAAGCAAAGTTAGTCACGAGAATAAGTAGTTCCGACTTATTCGAAAGTAAAGTTAGCCATAATAAATAGTTTTTAATCTCCTAGAAATCTAACATAAGCAGTAAAGACCTTATTTATTATGAAGGCAAAGAGAAAAAACGAGCACAAAACTAAAGAGGGCATCCACGATTTAAGCAGCAAAGGCCGGCCAGAAAATTATTCTGGTAACTCATAAGGATGTATATTAAGAAAGCCTTGTTTAATTTAAAGACAGAAGTCTATTTTTAAAACAAACAAAAAGTTTATTCTGAAAACTTGATTTCAGGCTCAATAAACAAACTCCCTACTATCCAGCCACACTTCACCTCTTTGACCTGTCTTTATCTATCTCCTCGGCAAACTCCCCCATTTACAAACTCCTGAACTACCTACTTCAACTGCTTTTCCACCCACATCACCACCATTCAGCCCTTAACCATAATCACTATCCTCCTCTGCCAAACCCAAACCACACCACTAGATCACCATAAACCATTAATACAGCATAATCCAAATCCTGCTACTTCACCACCTTCAACTGCAATGCATCACATTCAAAACCAACTATCACCACTATAAAAATTTACCATATCATCACAGAATCTCTATAGTTTACACGCAACAGCCTTCACCATCCACTAAATAGTTCCCAAACATCACCAAACTGCTACTCCTCTGTACCGCTCTTATTTGATATTTGTTAGGGTTGCAATTTGAGACTACGACTCTTGACTACAACACATTAGTCAGACTCTTGTTTTCTTTTGTGTCAGTCTATATACTGCCATCCTTTTTTATAGTTAATAGTTACATAGTATTGAAACAAATAATCGAATTGTTCAGAGTCAAAACTGCACATACCCACCAAGTTTATTTTAAATTACTTAACATAGAATTTCTTTAGTCTACGACTCTACGCACAAAAATGCATATACTTGGAAGTTGTTTGTTCTGGATGTATTACATGATGCACAGGCATCCAACTATAATATCTAAGAGTTTAATACTTTGTTGTGCAAGTGGTGCATGCTAAGTTTTCTAATTTTGTCTCTGTCAATTTTCTAATTTTATCTCCATTAATTAATTATTTAGATTAATTTTTTATAAATTTATTTAATAAATTAAATCTTTACAAGCTCCTTTTTTAATTAAATTTATTTTCTTTTACTAAAATGTTTCCAACATTTTGATAAATATTCAATTTATATAAACTTGTTTAACTTATTTAATATTTTGTATAACTTACTTATTTCTATAAAACTGAGTTAATTTCTATTATAAAAATTAGTTGATTAATATGAATTAGGTTGATTTTTATAAAACTAGACTTTTATAAACTTAGCTACTTTTTATAAATTTGGGTGCATTTGGCGCAAGCGGAAGTGGACTATTTGAGCGGAGATTTTGAGCGGAGAATGTTAGCGGAGAATTGGAGTTAGCGAAGCATGTGCTTGGCGCGTTAAGCAGACCATTTGAGCGAAGAATTTGAACGAATCATTTTATTTTTATGTTGTAATTTAATTAATTTATGGTTAATTAAATTATTATTTATGTTGTAATTTGAGCGCCGAGCGGAAGGCAAGCCATGCTCCGAGCCGAAGGCGAACTGTCAGCGGGTCCGGGCGCAGCGCCGGTGAGGGTCCGGGACCCCACAATCCCGGCGGCGATCGACCTAGCTGGTTAGGTCGAAAATATGGGCACCACACATTTTTTTCGATTTCGGACGACAGTGCCTTCTTTGAAACGATCAGAAAATATTTTTCATGATAAATAACCCTGTCTCGGGTCAGGTCGAAACTCTTGTTCGTCGTTGATTTTCGGGGACGCGTCTAAAATGGATCTCATTAGCACAAATTATTAATTTTTAAAATTTATAAAAAACTAAATTAATAAATCACGCTTAACAACTCAAATTTGAGCGTTGGGGGATGACGTGTCGAACACGTCCGACGCGTCGTGCCCCAACAGCTCAAATTTGAGTCATTGGGAGACGGTCCAAAATGGACTGTAAACAAACGGACGCGTCCAACACGTCCGTTTGTCAGTTTGTTCATTTTGGACCAATGAACACACCCTTAATTACTTTCTCTAAGATTTTGTCAATATTTAAATAATTATCCAGTTTATATAAAACCTGTTTAACTTATTTAGTCTTTTATATAAATTGATTAATTTTTATAAATTTATTTAAAAAATTTAAAACTTAATCAGTTTTAAAAAATTACTTAACTTTTGTCAGGTATCAAAATTTATTTAAATTTATGGAGAAATCTGAAGTTTGAGGACTGACAAAAACAAAGTGTATCAAAATATTAGGTTCAAAATTTACTTGGAATACAATTGATGGTGAAATGCATTATGGAGAAATAAAAAAACATATTGAGCTAAAAGGTGAAAAAATATTGAGAAATTAGGGTTATTTTAAGATGAAAAAAGGTACTAACAACAGTAAGTAAATATGAAAATGTGTGAATAGAAAACAATCAAGAAACATAGAATACATACCTGGTCTAGAGTAAAACTGGAAATGTGAATTGAGAGAAGCAATTCTCTTTTATGAGATTGATAGATTGAGCAAAATCTTCATTGGTTTCTCATAAACAATCAAGAGTGCAAATAAGCATCACTTTATTAAGATTTTTTATTCTATTTTTAGATGATAGAAATTAATTTACAATTAAATAGTATATATTGATAGAATAACCTAGAAACCACGCATTACATTGTAACCATAGTGCATCCACCATAGTTCTGAATTCAGCAACTATACATTCACGATTCATTGCCTTGCAAAAAGAAAAAAATTTGAAGACCAGAAAGTATAAGACATTGATAATGTGAAGTATATGATACAAAGGACAAAAACCAAACTTAAAGAAATCAGAAATAATTCATATGCGAGAAAGCAAAAGTCAAAGTTTGCTTCTCTGTTAGCTTTTGATTTGCATATCTCAACACCTATCAGTACACATAGACACGATTACAAAGAACAAATATATTTGAAAAAGATATCAAAACCACTGTTCATACTTGCGAGGCACTAATTTTAAGCACTCATCAACGAAAATAGCATCTCCCCTAATATTAATTCAAAAATACAAATGCTAACGTTAGAAAGCTATTCTTCTATGTTCAACAGAAAGTAAATAGACTAGAGAATATAATAAAAACTGTTGGTTCCAACAATTCTTATTGTGTTAGTGATCAAGAAATAGCTAAACTAGTCTTTTGGCTGAATAATAATCCAATCATTAGTGTCAATGAATTGAATTTAAGCACATACGTCAATAATAGAGAGGGTAACTTTTCCCAACCTCCTATATCTTCCATTTTTTAGTGTGCAGTTCTATTTTTCACTGCATATGTCAATAATTCAAATATGGTGTGTTTGAACATGAGTATAGCTAAGAAGATGAAGGATACTAAATGGTTCTTTTTTTTATAGGAAAGAGTGATCCTTCGCGCTCACAGTCTAATTAAATTGAAAAAAAAGTCATTAACAAGAGTAATGCCGGTGTTATAGAAATAAAAGGTTGTGTCTGGTCCTGCAGTAGCATATCTCAACCCCACCTTGAACTTTGCAAGTGCGGAGAACAGTTTCTTACTCTAAACAATAAATTATATCAAACACCTACCTAGTTCCACCTGCTGTCCCTGTGCCTTAGTTGACCGTCCAACAGTTTCCATGTACACAGTAGACAATACAAAGTGCTGACATATAACCATTCCAAATAAATGCCCAACTCCTTTGAAATCCTCAAATCTTGATTCAAATAAAAAAAATCATTGAGAAGGAATCACACACTGATAAATTTTTCATACCTACGGACAAAAATAAAATGCAAATAAACATAAACTTTGCATGTCATGATACAATAATATCAGAAATCAACCCTACATGGTATTTATGATAATTGCAACATAGTAATATTTAAATGACGACAAATGAAAATTTTGCTGCTAAATGTTTTGTATACAAAAGACGTTTGCTTCAGGATTGAACTATGATGTCAACTTCAGGATTCTTCTACAGTGATGTGAAATAAGTATTTCCATGGGGGGAATTTTGTGAGATCATTAACACTAACTGAAGAAAGATGTGAAATAAAAAAATTACATGCATGTACAATAGTTAGCAGTACCAGGCAAGCATGTCATAGCTAAATTATATGCTAATAACAAAAGTGTGAAAAATGCACGATTTCCCACCCAATCAAAAATTATTTGATAAGAATTTAGAAGTTTAGCACACGTTAATGCAATATAGGTAAAGAGTTGACACTTGTTGGAATCAAGAATATACCAGGCTTCCTCTTATAAAAAATCTTTCTGGAACGTAGTAACTGCTTGGGATGAGAAATTGCAAGCTCTATCTACCGAGATGAATCAAGTGCAGTTATAATTGAGAATTGCTTGGCACTTGATTGCTGAGAGGGATACTAAAATAAGGGAATCCAAGTAATTAATAATCAGTATGTTGAGGAATATGAAACACTGAGGCATACCAAGTGAATGGAGTGCTCAAGCAGCTAAATCTTGAAAGAGCACTAGAAGCAGAAACAGTGATCAATGTGGAACTACAAAAGAAAATTTCAAAACTAAGTAAACAAGCTGTTTCTAGTAGGTCAATTGAGTAGTTTCTAGTGTTACCATATGCACTGAATAAAATGAGAGATGTAGATAAATTATAACGTATACATACTTGACTAGAGTTAACAACTGCAACTGACTTGAATATAAAATTATTTCAACAAATTATAAATATTTCTAATACTATTTCATGTTAGCTGCAACTGACTTGGATTACATTAGTTTTATTTTATACAAAGGCAACAACTAAAATACTTAGAAATGAACAAAAATAGTTAGCAAAAAAGAAGAAGACAAGGAAGGCTAGAAAGTACTTTTTGTTATACTTAACAAAAGCTTACCAATCATTATAATAAGATCTATAGGAGTCGCATGAATTGCATCAGATATTTTCCACTTCTCTGTCAAATTTCATTTAAAGAATGACTCTTTTACACTCCATCAATTGCCTATTATGCACAATCATATATGATCATTTCCTTACTAGAAGTTTTTATCTTAAAGCATTCACAACTGCATTAACCTACGTCAAAAATATGCAGTATCAACTGAGAAAACAGATCACTATTACTATTATTTTATTTCCAGGATAAAGCATACCAACGCGTGACACTATACCTTTTCAGTTTACTTATCAAATCTTCATTAAAAAGAACTGCCTTTGAGTATAAATTCCTACATTAGCAGCATCAACAACATCTTCATAAGGATTATAATAGTCTGACCATCGGTGCATCCATCAAAATGAGTTCAGAGTTCAAATCTTTGTGACAATATAAAAAAACTGATATAAAATGCACTTCCTATGTCACATATGACTAGTGTTCAAAACTAAGGCTTATGCATGGAATGGAAAATGTTTAATGCTTGAAGTTTACAACTGCTAATTGCAGTATGCACATAAGTCATAATGATTACTAGTGCCAAATTATTGATTCCAACTACTATAGTATTGATGTATTTGAAAAAGAAAAATAAATATAAATACTCTTTTTTCTGAATTTGCAGTCCTCTTTCTTCGTATGTAATACATCAAACTGATAGTCTTCATATTTCCATTTTATATGGTATTAGTTAATATATCATTAACCTTATAGTTTCAAATACGGTATTTATAAACAAACAAGTGCATTTCAAAAAGTGATAAATATGCATATTTGAAATGTGGCCACGAATTTCAAGGCAATATGCACACACATTTTTGCAATTACTATAATTCCTTCAAAAATATATACCATAGCCATCACTAAGGAAGGAAATAGTGCATTAAATAAAAAATGGAATCAAATAAAAATTTAAAATATAAATACTAAATTACCAAAGCATTTAAAAATAACATGGTCATAGTTTGGAGTTAAAATTATCACCTGCATATGAAGTTTACACAATCACTATTTTTTTGAACCTTTAAATACCATTCTATCGAAAAAGTATGAGTAACAAGAATCTCTAACGATAAGCTAGAGGTATGAGTATGCAGGTCTGCTGCAACATTAATAACTAAAATCAGTAAATTCACGAAAATAAGAAGATGCTTCAGGCAAGACCAAAGAAGCTAAGGCTCTGGGTATCGATTCAAGGGCTTTTTGATTGCATGAGGTCTGGGAGGACATTAAGGATGTAGCTCAATGTATTTAAGATCCAATACGAATATCCATGCTCCTCTTGTGTTCAATTGGAGTAATTGCAGGAATTCATGGTGACTGGGGTAAGCGCAGAAACACATCATTGTAGTTTTCACTTAACAAATAAAGGATGAATTGGATTATTTAGCAACAACCACCAGTTTTTAAACCACCTCTTCTACCTGTTTCGTGTTCCTAATTTTATACCCTACCCTCCCAAATCCCTTTCTCCCTTTCCTGCTGTCTAACCACAACGCACCACTACTTAACATGCTAATTTTCCAACTTCCAAAGAAACCAATAGATAAAAGCGTGAACTCAATTAAAATGCAACAAAAACACAATCAGAACATTTTTTGCAAAACACATAGACTTAAATCGAAAATAAAAACCGTTGTCACACTTTATTAGAGAGACAATCATCAGATCTCCACCTTTGACAAACGGAAATAAATATATAAAATTTAACCTAGTTTGAAAATTTGATACGACTATGAAAGAGGAACTGATACTTCGTTGGTGACCTACGATGGATACAGGGACGAAGATGAAGACGAACCTTTGCTGAAAGCAGACAGGAGCGAATGCATCGTTGAATCAGACGAGGATGATTCTTTTAGTATTGATTTGGATTCGTGAATGAGGGAAATTTTAAGGAACAACATAGAATGGGGTTTCGTAGAATGGAGGGAAAGGGAAAACATTGGCGCTTTAATTTCTACCACGTGCTCAGCCTTGTGTTAAGCTAATCAATTGTCAAAAAACACGTTCCCACGGCAAGCTAGTAAAAAAACGTTGTGTTGGTATGCTATGAAAATAAGCTTTTCTTGTAGTGTGATCATTCAATCTTAGGAAATTAATTCGCCTTTAACTGGATTAAAGAACCAATGTTACTTAAAACACAGTTCACGATAAACCCAAAATCATCTTCCATTAAAATGGAATCTTCACGGAAATCATATCTGCTTACGATTGATATTAATCTCCGCATCCAACCAACACTATAAGCGAAATATTGGCTAGTGCCTTTTAAATTCCTCAAATAGTCTAAGTCTTCATCTATGGAGACTTATCTCAACCGTTAACCAATACGGTTTTCATTTAATCCCAATTTAATTTAATTAATTGGAAAAGTACAATTTTTCACTTATCTTCAATTCGGATTCGTTGAACAAAGATGAATATCTTCTTTACATTTAACGTTTAATAAATTGTTGAATGAACATCCGGGCTTTCCTTTCGATCCATTCCAATCCTCGCCCAGATCAATAAATGTTGGCCAGGTAAGTTCAGCGCACATTTTGCAACATTCCTTACCTCGTTAAACACCCCGTTTATCTTTTCGGATCTCACAATCAGGACAGACTTACTCGTGA
Organism: Allium sativum; assembly: GCA_030737875.1. Lineage (NCBI taxonomy): Eukaryota > Viridiplantae > Streptophyta > Magnoliopsida > Asparagales > Amaryllidaceae > Allium > Allium sativum. Next base: position 398,639,201 of record CM060926.1, on the reverse strand, counting down.
TTTTTGCATATTCAACCAAAATAGGTGTTTATTATTCAAACCATTATGCATTCATCTAAAATACTTTTATTTTTTTATTGATTATTTTATTATTAGAATATCATTTAAAGTCCAATTTCTGGAATGAGACTCATTCAACTCCCGTATAACCCGAGAATCTGGGTATATACAAACATTCAACAAACATAAACAAGATGTCATGTGTCTAACGAGTTGTAACTAAACTCATTAGTTATTTAAGAACAGATGTCAGTGTCAAAATTGGGTTTCATTTTATTAATTAACAACCAAATGGTATTCATAACCATTGATCAATCAAAAACATCTAAATCAAATCAACCTCATCAAACAACTTCCAAACATGAATAATATTCATTGGCTAGAGATTAACATCTCAACATAAGCATGACATAGCACCCAAAACCATGCTATAAATTTCTGATGTTCATTACCCTAGCTATCAACCCAAGTATTTATCACATGAGGTTCAACTTCATGAATTTAAATAAAAGGTCATGGTTTCCTTTATATAATGGTGAATTCATAACTAAAATCACATCTTTATGTGAATTAATCCATAAAGAATGAACCTTTAGGAGCTTATCATCATTTTCTAACCCAACATATTGCCAAAATTAAATCAAGTCATGTTTGTTTATGATATTCCATAAAAGTGCAACTTTGTGAACTTAACATAAATGTTTTTACTTCCAAATCCCAACATATTGCCATTTTTACTACATGAACCTATTTAGGGATTTTTAGCAATCATATACCATCAAATCATCCATGAATTCACTACCAAAACTCGAGGAAACATTTCAACAAACACCTTATATGCAATCATACAATAAAGAAACAAAAACCCTTTAAAGGTTTAGTTTTTCTCACCTAAAAGCTTCCAGAACTTCGCCTAGGATATATAGATCCTTCTCCTAGCTTTCTCCCTTTTTTCTTCTTTGTTTTCTTGAAAAATCTATTTTTTTAATTTATTTTAAGGGAAAACGTGGGAAATTCATGGAGAGGGGAGGAAGAAGAAAATTTTCAAGGAAAGAAAAGAAAGGAAATGGTAAAGAAGATAAGGGTGGAGGGTATTTATAAGGAAGCTTAATTTCGTGGATGGACAACACGTATTACTGTAGATAAGTATTAAAAATGAGTGGCCATAATTCATCCTTATCCTTTTAAATAGTAAAATGTGTTTTCTCACACACTTTCCAGCCTCGAATCGGAGTATCAAACGATAATGGTTTTTAGAACTTCTTTCACCATATCGTCCGGTTTCTAATGTACTTCAATCCTATGTGTTCAGATCCAAAATCGGATGGAAAATGAATGGATATAATTCATCCTTATCCATTCAAATAGTAAAGTGTGTTTCCTCAAGCACCTTCCGGCCTCACGTCGGAGTATCAAATGATAACGGTTTTCAGAAATTCTTTCACCGTATAGTCCGGTTTCTTAAGTACTTCAATCCTATGTGTTCAAATCGAAAATCGGAGTTCGTCTGTATTTTCAAATAATTTATTTTAATTTTGTTTTCTTAATAACTTTCTATATCCATTATAGGATTTTCCCTGACTTCATACATAGCTAATATTCTATGTTCTAAATTTTTCTAGATATGTCTCAGGTTCCACTTTTGCCACTAGGATAATCAAATTCCAATTACCGTCAAATTTTAGTTCAAATTTTAGCCTTTTATTTTTTTTTCCTTTCCAAATACGGATGCCGTTTTGCGTGAAACTTCCCTGAGTACCAAAATTCACTATTTCGGATCCAACGGTGGTGGTCTCACGATCAAACGGTTTTTCGTTCTCAAGATATCCTCAAAATCATCTATTTTTAATTCAATTTTGAATATTTTGCAAATTTAACATATCTAACGGTTGCCCTACTTGAAATAACGTGGTAGGCTACCTAATTTCATCATTCTAGATCTAATGAAACTGATTTCATCGAATTTAGAGTTTGATAGCTATTTAGAGAAATATATATTAAATTGGTTCTGAAATTTTCTGGATCGTTACATTCACCCCCCCCCCCCTTAAGAAATTTCGTCCCCGAAATTTAGATGCAAGTAAAAGCTGAATAAAATAGAGAAAGAGATAAATTACCTCACTCATGAATCACCCAGTGATTTCCACTGTACACTAGGGATAAGCCTTTTTGAAATATCCTCCATTTCCCAAGTGCAATCTCTAGGATCTTCACTCCATCTAACCTTGACAAGGTTGATTTTTTTGTTCCTCAATTAGCGGACTTCCTTGCCAATAATAGCCTATGGCTCTATTCGAATAGATAGATTTGATGCAACTTCCAAATCTTTTTGCGCTTCTTCTTCAATAATTAAACCTTTATCTTCATTCCTTATAGCTTTCCGATGTTGAGACACATTGAATACATTATGAATCCCTGACAACCATTCTGGTAGCTCGAGTTTATAAGCCACAGGACCAATTCATGCCACCAGTGGAAATGGGCCAATATATCTTGGGGATAACTTCCCTGTCTTCCCAAACTGAAGAACTCCTATGAGTGGGGATACCTTCAAATAAACCATATCACCAATTTCAAACTCCAGAGGTCTTTTCTTTGAGTCTGCATAACTCTTTTGTCTGCTCTGGTCTGCTTCCTTCTTCTTCTTAATAAAATCTACTTTATCTGATGCTTCCTTGATCATATCCGGACCCAGAACTAGTCGATCCCCAGATTCAATCCAACATGCAGGAGATCTGCATGGTCTACCATACAATGCCTCAAATGGGGACATACCGATACTAGCCTAATAACTATTATTATAAGAAAAATCCACCAGATGTAGGTTGTCTTCCCAAGAGCCTCCAAGGTCCAGAATACATGCTCGAAGCAAATCTTCGAGAATCCTATTCACCCTTTCTGTCTGTCCATCTGTCTGTGGATGGTATGATGTGCTAAGATTTAGCTTTCTTCCCAACGCGGTTTGAAATGCCTCCCATAATTTGCTTATGAAAATTGGATCCCTATCACTTACAATTCTTCTAGGCACACCATGAAATCTGACTATTTCCTTAACATACAATTGAGCCAAGCTGTCTACTGTCCGGTTATCTCTGACTGGAATAAAATGCGTACACTTGGTCAATCGATCTACTATCACCCATATTGCCTTATTTCCCTTGTGGGTTCGAGGAAAACTGTCTATAAAGTCCATGGAAACCTAATCCCTTTTCCATTTGGGAATCTCCAATGGCTGTAATAATCCTGCCACCTTCTGCTGATCGCTTTTCACCTGTAGGCAAGTTTGGCACTGCTAATATATATGGAAATATCCCTTTTCATAGCCTTCCACCAGAACGTACGTTTAAGATCTTTGTACATCTTGCGGACCCCAGGATGGATTCTTATCTTTGACTTATGGCATTCATACATAACTTCTCTTTTAAGCTCCGGATGGTTTGGAACACAAATCCGTCCTTTCAGTTTTAGAACTTCCTTTTCATCTACTTCAAAGTCCGTAGTTTCACCCTCTTTGATTCTCCTGCACATCTTCTGAATGAACTCATTATCCTTCTGCTGGTCAGAAATCTTCTGAATTAGAGAGGGAGTGATGATCAGATTAACAACTATGGCATGCTTCCTACTGAGGGGATACTCCACCATGTTGGCATTTCCTGGAGTATATAGAATATCTAGGTCATAGGCTACTAAAAACTCCAGCCACCTCTGTTGCCTTAAGTTCAAATCCTTTTGGGTGAATAAATACTTGAACGACTTGTGATCTGAATAAAGCTCGAACTTTTCGCCCAGAAGGTAATGCCTCCAAATCTTCAGTGCAAATACAACCGCTAGTAACTCAAGATCATGAGTTGCGTAATTTTTCTCGTGCGGTTTCAGTTGCCTGCTTGCATAGGCTACCACTTTCCCTCTTTGCATCAATACTGCTCCCAGCCCATCTCTTGAAGCATCAATATAAATAACCAAATCTTGATTACCGTCAATAATTGTTAAAACTGGAGAAGAGGTCAATCTCTTCTTTAACTCTTCAAATGACTCTTCACACTTGGGAGTCCAAATGAATCTGGTATCCTTCATGGTCAGCTTTGTAAGAGGGCAAGCTATCATTGAGAAATCTTTGACAAATTTCCGATAGTCGCCAGCCAATCCGAGAAAGTTTCCAACCTTTGTCGGTGTCTTGGGCTGCTTCCATTCTTGAATCGCAGAGATTTTGCTTGGATCTACCGAGATTCCTTCTTTCGTCACTACATGCCCACGAAACGTCACTTCACTTCTCCAAAAATGGCATTTGGCAAATTTGGCCTTCAGCTCGTTCTTTCTCTTAATCTTCAGAACGGCTTCCAAATGCTTCGCATGTTCTTCCTCTGACTTGGAGTAAATAAGGATGTCATCAATAAAAATTAACACAAACTTATTATTTACCTTCCGGAAGACTCTATTAATCAAATCCACAAAATATGCTGGAGCATTGCATAATCTAAAGGGCATAACTAGCTATTCATAAAATAGATTTAGCCCTCTGAAAGCTATAAGAGGGATGCATTCTTCTGCCACTTTTAGCTGATGGAATCCAGTAGCTAGATCCATCTTAGAGAACACCTGAGCCCCATTCTACTTATCAAGCAGATCATCGATACGGGGGAGAGGATATTTATTCTTCAGAGTTTGTTTGTTCAGATCACGATAATCCATACACAACATGAGTGTACCATCAGACTTTGAAACAAACACTATTGTTGCTTCCCATCGTGGAAAACTAGGCCTAATCAAACCCTTCCATAACAACTGTTTAGTTTGATTTTCCAACTCTCTCTTCCTTTGGTGCCATCCTACGAATAGGGTGCACTGCTGGTTTTGCATTCACAACTAATTCAATTCGAAAATCTATTTCCCTTCATGGAGGAAGTTTAACCACTTCTCCAAACACATCAGCATACTTATTGACTACTGGAATGTCCTCAGTAGGGGTGAAGGAAACATCTAGAGAATACCAAAACTCATCTCTATTTTGAGTTTGGCCTTCGCATGGTATTTGTATGAAGTTTTTGAGTTTAGTTTTCACTCTAACTACCCTTTTCTTACAATCAAGAGACGCTTCATATTTAGTCAACCAATCTAACCCGAGAATGACATCGAACTCCATAAAATCCAAACCAACCATTATTAAGGAAAACTGATAGCGAGAATAGGAGATGTGTACTTTACAAAGCATAGAGATTAACTGAACTCCCTACTGGATTTCTAACGCAAATCAGACTTTCAATGGTTTTATATTTTAACTTTAACCTTTCCATTATTTGGTACAATAAGAAATTACGAGAAGCACCAGTGTCAAATAAAACTTTTACTGGAATGTTCTTAATATTAAGCGTACCTTCATGAACATCACCGCCCTGCTTCTCTGGCACAAAGACTGGAGCTGCCTCCAAGTTGTACACATTAGTTACTGCAGCCTTCCTCTTCAGTGGACAATCTATAGCCAAATGGCCTGGCTGATGGCACTGATAGCAATTCCCAGATCCATCCTTCTTCTAATTCTTAGGAGCTAAACACTGTGTTGAATAATGTCCTATCTGACCACAATTGAAACACTTGACATTCTTCAATTTGTCAGTCTTTGACTTGCTTTCATTATTCCTACCATCCTGACCTTGCTCAGCTTTCTTCGGAGCCTTACACTCCTGTTTACGATGCACAAACTTCCCACAGTTAAAATAAGCTCCCTTCTTCTTCTTCTTCTTCTTAGCATCACCACTAATTTCAGACTTCTCCTCATCCCGATTTCTCTTCTGGCCTGGGTTCTTCTTTAATTGACCTTTGCTTGCAGCAGCACTTAGTTGATCATTGTATTCATATCTATATGCAAAGTCCACCATCTCAACGAATGGGAGCATAATGTGACTTGTCATTCGGTTCCGATATCTTAGATGTAAACTTAGAATAAATCGTTCATTCTTTCTTTTTGGATCTTGAACCAACATGGGGGCGAATCGAGAAAGTTCATTAATTCTGTTCAAGTACTCTTCTATGGACTTCTCACCCTGCTGTAAATTGAAGAATTCTTGGTAAAGTCGGGTGAATCCTTCAGTGGGTATGAACCTATCCTCAAACACCCTCTGAAACCGCTCCCAAGAGAAGTTATCTTCATCCTCATGCATGGTCAAGGTATCCCACCATACCGATGCTTCTCCCTTCAATAACCATGAAGCTAAATTGCGCTTCCTTTCACCGCATAGATTCAAGCCTCTGAATATCTTATTGCAATCTCTAAGCTGCACCTGGGCTTCAAGTAAGGTCTATTTCCCGGTATATGTATTCCCGCCTAAATTTTTATACTTCTTAGCGATAACATCTAGATCTTGCTCAAGCTGGAGTGGATTTATTGCTGCTGCTGTTGCTTGATTCCCGATTGGGTTCTGATCTTGGGAAGCATCATTACCACTTTCCCTGCCTCTTGTGGGTCTTCCTACTCTTCTAGCACTCATTTTCCTACTATATCTTCATGGTGAGGAGATGAGTTAGGGTACAGATGTAATATTATAAGAAACAGGAATGACCTAATAAAAGCTGAAACGTGTAGAAAGGTGATTATCAAAGGAATGCTGCTCTCATTCTAGGATATTACTAATCCTATCTCTAATGAGTTACTCATCCTAGAATACTACTGATTCTATCTCTGATGAGTAATTATACGTTATGTCCCAGAACTAAGGTATAACCTCGCCCTGATACCAATTGTAACGACCCACACCCACTCAAGGGCGAGAGACACTTTTAGAACATAACGCATTATAATAACAGCAACAAAAACAACAACATAATATATATTACATCAGAGTTACATATCCCAAGGATCCATATATTACATCACAACATAGCGGAATCAAAAACATAATGTACATGGCTGACAAAGATTAAGGATAAAGGATAGAGATAGGCCCAACTACCGGAGTCTTCTAAAGTAGATCTAGAGCAATCCAAATCCAGCTCTAACTCCAAACCAAAAGCACTAGCAGCTAACCCAAAAAGATAACTAGATAACCTGCTAATCAACCTGCCCGTGTGGAAAGGGTGGGCACCCGAGGTTGCAAGGGAAAAGCAACATTAGGTCAGCCATGGGACTGGTGTGAGAAAACTTTATTAACTAACCTTATACTTAGCCTTATTTTGAATAAGGTATCTCGGGACCACACCGCATGTTGTGGAACGGGATTTCTCCCAAGGATACGTGCATATCCATAGCAACCGTAACTAAACATAGCAACCATGAACCAGATCTTGAAAACATGACTTTTAGAAAAATGAATGATTATAAGCCCCAAGTACAATCACACAATGCAAGCGCACACCAGACAGATGTATATTTGGTAAATGTCAGTCTTTATTTTTTAAAATACAGTGTCAGACATGAAATCCATCAACAAGTCCATTCCGGGAATAGGAACAAAACCGAAGGCACTTTATTCCACGTCCCCGCCTGGGAGTGCAAGTCCTTGCAAACCAAATCGCTTCAAGTACAGTCAGATTGGCCGCTACTTTAACCTGGGTGGCTGCCCAAGGCATCAACAGGCCATCCATCCGATGTGCAGAAATATGGGTCTTCCACCATTGTCTTTGATATCTTGACCTCAGCATCACGTCGTATAATTATTCAAAATGGGTAAAAACCCGGTCTTTCCAAATAACCAGCGTATCTTTAAAATCAATAGGTATACAGAATTTCATGAACCTCATTCCATTTCAGAATATTCCTTTATTCAAATATTCATTGAATTGGGAATTATTCCCACAAATCTTATCAAAGATTTAATTCATTTAAATCACTTGTTTAAATCGTTCTTTGGAAACCATTGCAATAGATTTACGATATCTTTCCACTTAGTTTTAATCTCAAATTTTTTTACTTAATGATTATTCAATCTTAGGAAATTAATTCATCCTTATCTGGGTTAAAGAACCAATGTTACTTAAAACACAGTTCATGATAAACCCGAAATCATCTTCCATTAAAATGGAATCTTCATGGAAATCATATCTGCTTACAATTGATATTAATCTCTGTATCCAACCAACACTATAAGTGGAATATTGGCTAGCGCCTTTTAAATTCCTCAAATAGTCTAAGTCTTCATCTATGGAGACTTATCTCGACCGTTAACCAATACAGTTTCCATTTAATTCCAATTTAATTTAATTAATTGGAAAACTCCAGTTTTTCACTTATCTTCAATTCGGATTCATTAAACAAAGATGAATATCTTCCTTACATTTAACATTTAATAAATTGTTAAATGAGCATCCGGGCTTTCCTTTCGATCCACTCCGATCCTCGCCCAGATCAATAAACGTTGGCCAGGTAAGTTCAGCGCAGTGGTTGCAGCATCCCTTACCTTGTTAAACACCCCATTTATCTTTTCGGATCTCACAATCGGGACAGACTTACTCGTGGTTTCCACATATTCAACCAAAATAGGTGTTTATTATTCATACCATTATGCACTCATCCAAGATACTTTCATTTTTTTCTGGATTATTTTATTATTAAAATAATCATTTAAAATCCAATTTCTGGAATGAGACTCATTCAACTCCCGTATAACCCAAGAATCTGGATATGTACAAACATTCAACAAACATAAACAAGATGTCATGTGCCTAATGAGTTGTAACTAAACTCGTTAGTTATGTAAAATCAGATGTCGGTGTCAAAATTGGGTTTCACTTTATTAATTAACAAACAAAAGGTATTCATAACCATTGATCAATCAAAAACATCTAAATCAAATCAACCTCATCCAACAACTTCCAAACATGAATGATATTCATTAGCTAGAGATTAACATCCCAACATAAGCATGACATTGCACCCAAAACCATGCTATAAGTTTCTGATGTTCATTACCCTAGCTATCAACCCAGGTATTTATCACATGAGGTTCAACTTCATGAATTTAAATAAAAGGTCATGGTTTCCTTTATATAATGGTGAATTCATAACCAAAATCACATCTTTATGTGAATTAATCCATAAAGAATGAACCTTTAGGAGTTTATCATCATTTTCTATCCCAACATATTACTAAATCAAGTCATGTATGTTTATGATATTCCATAAAGGTGCAACTTTGTGAACTTAACATAAATGTTTTTACTTCCAAATCCCAACAAATTGCCATTTTTACTACATGAACCTATTTAGGGATTTTTAGCAATCATATACCATCAAATCATCCATGAATTCACTACCAAACTCGAAGAAACATTTCAACAAACACCTTGTATGCAATCATACAATAAAGCTACAAAAACCCTTTGAAGGTTTAGTTTTTCTCACCTAAAAGCTTCCAAAACTTCGCCTAGGATATATAGATCCTTCTCCTAGCTTTCTTCCTTCTTTCTTCTTTATTTTCTTGAAAATCTATTTTTTTAATTTATTTTAAGGGAAAAACGTGGGAAATTCATGGAGAGGGGAGGAAGAAGAAACTTTTCAAGGAAAGAAAAAAATGAAATGGTAAAGAAGATAAGGGTGGAGGGTATTTATAAGGAAGCTTAATTTCATGGATGGACGACACGTGTTATTGTAGATAAGTATGAAAAATGAGTGGCCACAATTCATCCTTATTCTTTTAAATAGTAAAATTTGTTTTCTCACACACTTTCCAGCCTCGAATCGGAGTATCAAACGATAATGGTTTTCAGAAATTCTTTCACCATATCGTCTGGTTTCTAACATACTTCAATCCTATGTGTTCAGATCCAAAATCGGATGGAAAATGAATGGATATAATTCATCCTTATACATTCAAATAGTAAAGTATGTTTTCTCAAGCACCATCCGGCCTCACGTCGGAGTATCAAATGATAATGGTTTTCAGAAATTCTTCCACTGTATCATCCGGTTTCTTAAGTACTTCATTCCTATGTGTTCGAATCCAAAATCGGAGTTCATTTGTATTTTCAAATAATTTATTTTAATTTTGTTTTCTTAATAACTTTCTATATCCATTATAGGATTTTCCCAGACTTCATACATAGCTAATATTCTATGTTCTAAATTTTTCTGGATGGGTTTCAGGTTCCAGTTTTGCCATTAGGATAATCAAATTCCAATTACCATCAAATTTTAGTTCAAATTTTGGCCTTTTATTTTTTTTCTTTTCCACATACGGATGTCGTTTTGCGCGAAACTTCCCTGAGTACTAAAATTCACTATTCCGGATCCAACGAAGGTGGTCTCACAATCTAACGGTTTTTCATCCTCAAGATTTCCTCAAAATCGTATATTTTTAGATCAAATTTTGAATATTTTGCAAATTTAACATATCTAACGGTTGCCCTATTTGAAACAACTTGGTAGGCTACCTAATTTCATCATTCCGGATCTAATGAAACTGATTTCGTCGAATTCTGAGTTTGATAGCTACCACTTCCTTATGAAACTACTATTTCTTAAGAGAAATATATATTAAATTGGTTCTGAAATTTTCTGGGTCGTTATAGTCCCCCTATCTCACCTACTCCCTCTTACTCCACTTCCAATAAATACCCCCTACCTCATACTTGAAGGTGGTTGGCATTTGCTTGACTTGGCACCTTTAGAGGACCTTTGGACACCATTAATGGTTTCTTGAGCTTTTGAGAAGAAGAAATAACTTTTTCGCAAGACCTCGGAACTTCCCGACACCGCCTGGACCTTGGAACTTCCCGACGCCACTCAGACCTCGAAAACTCTAGACACCGGCCGGACATTCAAATCTCCCGACACTAGACGGACCTCGAAATGCCTCGAATCCCACCGAATCTTGGAACTTCCCGACACCGCCCGTACCTTGGAACATCCTGACACCTCTCGGACCTCAGAACCTCCTAATGCCGCGCGGTCCTCAGAAACCCCGAAACCAGGCAGACCACGGAAACTCCCGACATTGCCTGGACCTCGAAACGTCGTAACTATTCCCGAATCTCGGAACTTCCCGACACCACCCGGACGACACTACCCAGACCTTGGAAATTCCAGACACTGCCCTGACTTTTGAACATCCAACACCGCCCGAGCTTCGAAACTTCCCGACGCCGCCCGGACCTCGGAACCTCCTAACACCCCCAGACCTCAAATTCCCGACTGCTCCCAGTCAGTGGAGAATCTCAACAACAAGGATCAATAGAACTTCATTATCATTTTATTCACCTGTATTGATGTCTACTATAGTACTTTCTCGGTAGTGAATAAAATCAGCAAAGCCTTTAAAGTGGATGTAGGTTCAGTCCGAACCGAACCATTATAAAATATTATGTTATTTATTTCCCGCATATTACATCGCGTCTCGCATATTTTTCTGCTCTGGACAATTAGTTTTAAAATTTTGGAACTCTCGAGCGTTGGCGACCTCTTTTTGGTGTCAACACTTTTGCGCACCAAGAAGGAAAAGAAGGAAAATGTGCACCTACGGTCGACTTTCTGTCATTTCCATTGAGAAATTGAAACCTTGCCTTTCCCATTACTTAAGCACCAAGTTTTGTAGCGCTACTTAAGTTTCTGAGACTTACCGATCAAGCCTATAAACAATGGTGAACAAAGGAAAGAACCCCATGGTCGGACCTTCCACTGTCGATCCGGATACAGAATTCATTCCTCAGCCTCGACTCACTGAAGTTCTGACCAACTTGAATATCACTAATGCTTCTACCCTCAATGCACCTGTCGACCAAGCTCAACTCGACGAAACCTCGAGGAAATTAGGTAAAACCCAAAGATGCCTTGTTGACCAAATCCAACAAAACATTGGATTGACGCAACGGTTTCAACATTACACCCAACTGGACATCCTTCGCCTTCAAGCTGACTTGAGCATTCATCACCCATCGAACTATGTCTCATCAAGTTCCTCCCCTGCTTCTTTCTGTGATAACCATTGCTTCGACCATTATCCCCTTGAGCCTAACCCTAACCAAGGTTTGGTAGCCTCGAATCAAAACTTGTCGCCTATGCTATGCGTTGCAAACCAGGCCCAAGTTCCCACTCACCGACCTCAACAAAGTCAGACAACCGAGGCTGGATACTCTTTGGATCAAGAAGCCGTTCATCCTAGAAGACATCTAAGGCTTCTCACTCACGAATCACATCACGACCGCTGTAACCCGGCGAAGATTCGAACTTCCATACTTGCAAACCTCCTTCGCAGCATCATGAAAGAATGTAGAGGTCATGTCTATGACGATTGGGAAACCAATACAAGATATAATCATTTCATCGAAGTCGTTATTATCGCTGAATGGTCCCTACTTTTCAACATGGCACATATCGAAGCTTATTCAGGAGATTTAGACCCTCGGGAATTCATACACTGCTACGAGCCTCACATGAATTCTGCTCACGCAATAGACGCCGTGAAGTGCAAATATTTCCTCATCTTCATAGAAGGCGTGTCTCTTCCATGGTTCACTCGGCTTCCACCGAAAACTATTTCGACCTTTTCCCAGCTAGCCAGGGGTTTAATTGACCAGTCCGACACACATATCCGTCAGTCCTCCAAAGAAACTATAACAAGATATCTTGAGAGGTTCGACAATGCTTTGAAGGGTGCCAAAGAGTTGAGTCCTTAGGCTATTCTGGACCAACTCATCAGGGGCTACTCCCCGGTTTTGAATTCGGAGAATGGGTTAATCAAGTGCAACCTAGGACTCTGGAGATCTTCTACGAGATAGCTAACTATTTCCTATGCTAAGAATTAAAGCAAAGAAATCGAGCTTCTCAATTCAAAAACTTACTTCAAAACGAAGCCCAGAGCTCCTATGACTCCAACCCTAATGCTACACACAATCCTGCTCAAACTAGCAACGTTAGAGGAGGCCGCAATAACAAGAGGAAGTACCTTTGACTTTAATCTCTCCGTAACTACACTCCGCTTAATGAAACCTTTGAGAAAATTTACTTTGCAACATTCAACACCCTGCCATACAAGAGGCCAAAGCTTAAAGATCAGACGAACGCTTCCAGGGACTCTGCAGAATATTATTGGTTCCACAACGTCTATAGGCACAACACCAACAGCTGTCGGCATTTGCAGGACAACATCGAGAAACTCATCCGCAAGGGATAGCTTGAGTAATATCGACAGTGTTCATCATGTGGAATTTCCGAGCATCCAATGCTCGCTAACAATTCCAACCAACTGGTACTCCACTTGACAACTAGATCCTTCAGGATCGTCCTTTCGACTCAACAAGATTGCAACTACAATAAACAGATTGAACATCCATGTCTCTCCTTACGTCTTGCCTCGTTTGTGTCACACCATGCATGAACATAGATGTCTCCATTTCTAGGGCACCCCGCTCCTGTGTGGTAATTTCGCCAAATGCTTATGAATGACTTGTAATCAAGTCAATTGCAATTCTTATGTAAAGTTTGTAAACACTAGTGTAACAATCCATCCAAGGTGGGCCTAAATTTCGACCTAGAAAAGGCTCATCGAAACTTAGAGCCACTCTAAATGGATCGTTGGTTCCTTTAAGGTACATTTGCATAGAATCACGGATAAACATAGCATTATGGAATCTCACATAGTGGAAGGAAAAAGTATAATACCAAAATAAGATACACCATATTATTAAAAGCCACAGATTCAGATAATAATTGTCAAATACAATTAATTTAAAATGGTACATCTTTATTTTTCGTAATCTAGAGTTTCCATAAGAAAAACAGTAATGATAACTAATAATTGCATAATATATCCATCTCCTTCTTCAGGCTTCATCTTTGCTTCGTCCATTGAATCGCTACCCCACTTATTGACCTATTAGATGTGTTAAGGAGAGGGGTCAGAACATAAAGTCCTGTATGACTGAAAATAATACTTGCTTAAAGACCATACCCTAGATTTGGCAAGTTATATATGTCAAGGTATATCTAGAAACACACAAGCACACATATATACAAAGAAGTATTTAACCAACGAGATGGATATCCGAATCAATCACTTAAGACCTTCATTAGTGCATTTAGGGTGGAGACCCAACGAAGTGGACATTCTCGGTCACTTAAGGCCCATTCTAATATAATTATTAAGGGTCGATTCTCATGATCTCCTATGACCCTAAGACATACCCTAGTCACTTAAGACCCCATCCTAATACGTTAACGTTCTTAAGTTTATAATCTCACAAGTAGTATGAGAAGTAGTATCTCGCCGCTTAGTACCGGTTTAGGGTAGTCCCGCATGTAACCATTTAAGACCCCTCTGGAAGACACCTCATGTTACTACTTAATTGATATTATGGTACAATACGTATGCCACTTAAGACTCCCTGTAGACAGCTGGTGAAATAGATAGCATGTTATGTCCAACGTATACCAACTCTGTCCCTAGGTTATCCCTCACAAAGATCCTAGAGGAAGTGGACATTCCGGAAAACAACTCCGTGATCGTGCCATGTTGATCACTCAGAAAAACAAGCTAGGTTCATTTCGGATCATCCCCCTCAAACCACCTCACGTCCTTCACTCCAAGAAGCATGCGCACCTCGCATTGATCACCTCCATAAATTGGGCCTGGCCACTATGAACTTCGCATCCGAGCTCCAGGATGCGAATTTGTATCCCCACAATCTAAGATGCGAATTCACGACCCCATAGATCCAGGATGCAAATTCATATCCTATCATCTCTGGGATGCGAATTCGTATCCCCACTGCTCCAGGATGCGAATTTGTATCCCCACTGCTCCAGGATGCGAATTTGTATCCCCACATCTCTGGGATGCGAGTTTGTATCCCATTAGCTTCGAGAATCAAATTTGTATCCCCATTGCTTTGGGATGCGAATTCGTATCCTCACTGCTCCAGATGAGAATTCGTATCCCTATAGATCCAGGATGCAAATTCGTATCCTATCAGCTCTGGGATGCGAATTCATATCCCCACTGCTCTAGGAGGCTAGCTTGTATCCCCATAGCTCCGGGATTCAAATTTGTATCCGATTAGTTCCGAGATTCGAAATTTGTATCCCCACAGCTCCGTGATGCATATTCGTATTTCCATAGCTCCGGGATGTGAATTCGTATCCCCACAGCTTCAGGATGCGAATTTGTAATCCATCAGTCCCGGGATGAGAATTCGTATCTCCATAGCTTTGGGATGCGAATTCGCATCCCAACAGCTTCAGGATGCAAATTTATATCCCATCAGCTCCAGAAATACTACTCTTGAGATTCACAATGACTCCCGAATACTTAGTAAAATATTGCAAGTCAACAAATAATGACTCCCGAATACTTAGTCAAATATTGCAAGTCAATAAACAATGACTCCAAAATTTTGGCTTATGGTCACCATATCTCACATACTCCCACCTATTCCACTTCCTATAAATACCCCTTACCTCATACTTGAAGGGAGTTGTCATTTGCTTGACTTGGCACCTTGAGAGGACCTTGGATACCATTAATGGCTTGTTGAGATTGGGGGAAGAAGAACTAACTTATTCTCAATACCTCGGAACTTCCCGACACCGCCCGGAACTCGAAACCTTTTGACATCACCCAAACCTCAAAAAATCCCGACACCGCTCGGACCTCCGAACTTACGGACGCCGCATGGACCTCGAAATGTTCCAACTCTGCCCGAATCTCGGAACTTCCCGACACCTTCCGGACCATGGAACATCCCAACATCGCCCGGACCTCGGAACCTCTTGACATCGCCCGATCCTCGGGAAGCCAGACCACGAAAACTCCCGACACCACCCAGACCTCGAAACGTTCCAACTCCGCCTGGATCTCGGATCTTCCCTATAACCCCGGATCTAGAAACATCCGAACACCACCCGGACCTCGGAAACTCCCGACCCTGCCCGGAACTGGGAAACTCCCGACACCGCCCAGACCTCGAAACATCCTAAAATCGTTTGGACCTCAGAACTTCTCGACACCACCCGGACCTCAAGACCACCCAACACCGCCCAGACCTCAAAACCTCTAGACACCACCTGGACCACGGAAACTCCCAACTACTCCCGAACAGCGTAGAATCTCGACAACAAGGATCAATAGAACTTCGTTATCATTGTATTCACCTATAATGATGTCTACCATTATACTTTTTCAGTAGTGAATAAAATCAGCAAACCCTTTAAAGTGGATGTAGGTTCAATCTGAAAAGAACCATTATAAAATACCTTGTTCTTTACTTCTCGCATATTACACCACATCTCGCTTACTTTTACATTATGGGCAAATTCAAAATTTTGGAACTCTCGAGTGTTGGCGACCACTTTTCAACATCAACATCATGAAATAGAAAAGTCTTTGGAGTGCACATGAGTAGGAACCTAAAGTTCTTATATACTGTTATCAAAAGCTAAAACTTTCATAAGCTAAAATAAAGCTTGACGGATTAGTAAATAAGTTCTTCAATGTTATCTTGCTTTAAAAAAACTCTTTTTTTAATCTCTTTTAAATAAAAAAATTCATGGTTTCAATGAACGAAGGGGATTTGAAAATTCAAGTAATAAAAAGATTATAGAAATTGAATACTTAGATAGGTGCATTCGCAGTTCAGTTTACCATGAAATGACCAAGAGAATAATGTAAACCTTCATAAGCAACTTTATTTTTAGTTTGGTTGAATGAGCTGCTTAGTAGTTTATAGTTATTTGTTACATTCCCTATTTCTTTGCTCATTTTAAAATTGCAGATCGCAAATTAATTATTATCGAAAGCGGATCAATAACATCATATTTAATGAAAAGCTATATGGTCTGAGCTTCCATTACTTTATTAAGATATTATATATTTCTTTTGTATAACTTATAAAAGAGCATTAAACGTAGAAATATTCATCATTGCTTTCATCCATTAGTTTTATGTATCATTTTCAGTAGCATGAAAATATTAGCGTATGAATTATGTTACATATTTTTGTCTCTAATATTTGTATTTTATAATACACATATTATTTTTTCTTCTCATTTTCATATTAGCATTGAATCATTACGTCTCTTATGATTCAAATTTACAAACGTATATTTGTGTGCATCAAATTTTTTCTTACACTTCATTTTGTATATCTTATTAGATTGATCTTAACTGCTATTATTATCTTAGATCTAACTTTATATACTAGATCTCAATTTGTTGATTTACCTCATTATTACTATTTGCATGGAAATGGTACAACTTATTTATATGGATTATCCACCAATTTAGGCTGATTTGCAGAAGCTATAACAAGATTAGCCTTGTTTTGAAAGTATTTACAAATATAGAACTGTTTTGGGGACAATAGCATTGGCGAATTTTGAGAATTTACCAATTGATGATTTTTGGAAATTCGCCAATATATATTTACATTATTTTGATGTTTACGCCAACTACAATTTATTTTCTACTATATTCTACCTCCATGGTGTAAACTTTAGAAAATTTTGAATAAATCAAGAGTACACAGAAAGAAGCTTTAATACCTATTTCTAGCTAATACATAGAAACATAGAGTTTACATTACAGACATACAATGTCTGATAGATGAAAGATTGGTTCTAAACATAAAAATTATAGTTATACTACATTCAACACATTGAAATATCATCAACACACATACATCTCCATTTTGGATTACTGAAGTACACCACTTTCTATTATGGCCTTGCGATCCATATTTGATGCACTTGTTTGTTTTAGGTGTTTGATGCTAGTCCATAACATTTTGATTCTCGTAGATTTAGGTCATCCAGGTTGTTTTCCTGTAGGCGGAAGCAATATACATGGACCATTGTATGATCCTTAGTATTTCTTATCACGTACAGGATGAAACTCTGACATATACAAAGCTTTATAACTTTGGACTGGGTACCACTCATATGCAAAATCGTGATGTGCTCAATTTACACCAAAATCCTGTGTTGAACAAGCCACCATAACATGAGCACATGATATCTTCTGCAGTAATGGGATGTTGCATGTACAAGAGCAATGAGAACCATTGATCCTCACTTTATATTCATCGCCGTAACAATGAATCACTTGCCATTTTGTTCGACCAAATCGAACAAGCCTACAATGCCGTGCTTTAATAGCACGAGCTTCAATTTTAGCTTCCAATTTTGGAGTAAGACATTTCTCCAGAGATTCCCCTTTTTCCCGCCTCTTATAGAAATATTCAACTAATCGAAAAAACGTCCTTGCAACCAATACCTTTATAGGAAACGATCTAGTGATTTTCAGTACACCATTAAAACTTTTTGATGTGTTAGTTGCCATATCATGGAAGCCTTCATCGCCGTCTCTTCATAGCGCCCAATTTTCTTCAAAATTCCATAAGCTTCGTTCAGTCCAGTTATACCCCCGCGGGTGAGTTGCCTTGATTTCTTCTTTTATTTTATTGCACTCAGCCGCTGTTGAAGCACATGCATCAAAGTAAAACAAATTTGTTAATAGCTTCCCTCTGTAACCTGCAGCTTGAAAATTTGCTTTAAGATGTTTTGCACAGAACCTATGTTTGTGTTGTTCTCGCCATTTTTCGTGTAAAGCTTTTGGGATCTCTTTCATTCTATCTGATGTAAAAGTAATGCGATGAATTCATACACTATGAATGAACTCACACGAGCATGAAAAGAACCGGGCCCAACTATCAGATGACTCAGGTTTGACAAGTGCATAAACCAATGGAAAAAGACAATCGTTGGCATCTACAATAGTAGCAACAGGCAATGTCCCCTTGTGATTATCGTACAAATGTGTCCTATCAATACATAGCACTGGATGGCAATGTAGAAAACGGACAATAGAAGGACCAAATGACCAAAAAGCACGCTTAAATACCCCAACATCATCGTGTTATATGTCTAGCTGTACTTGGATTGCTTCTCTTTGTTTCTTTAAAATATTGCAGCAAATTCATTTATGATTCGACCCAATCACCATAATTTTTTTCCAATTTTTTATTCAACATTCGCCAAGCTTTTATATAATTGACTATGATGAAGAGTTGGTCATCAACAAGCACCTAAACCGTACCAACTGAGGTATCCTAATCGGCCTTGACAAAAGATATGACTCTTGATACAAGAAATCAAGAAGGGGTTTGCTTGTGGTTGGATATAGTCGTAGGATTGATACAGTTGTGTTCATGAGGCAACTTTTTGATTTCCCACCATCAAGTTTTAGATTTCTTGGACACTATAGCATGTATTCTCCTTGGACAGCTAGGCTGATATCAAAAATGGTACTAACACCCAAGGTGTTATGGAAACACTTCACCAAAAGGTAGGATTCGAGATTATGGGGCACAAACACAAAATAAAAGGAAAATAATAGAGAACAAAGAATTTTTAGAGTGGTTCGGCCTAGAAGCGGCCTACGTCTGTAGGATCTAAATTAACCCTAGAGGGGGGGGTGAATAGGGTTTATCGTAGATTTTCACAGAGTAATTAAATAATAACAGCACAGATAATAATCAGAATAAATGCAGAAAATAAATAACACACAGATATACCCATCTACGGCAAAACCCTGCCTACTACTGCATTCCCCAAGGTTTCTACTAGGAGTTAAAACAATCTCTGTGCTTAGAATCCCCTGTAAACTCGCGACACTCGCTCCCAACTGTTCTTAACCCTAGGCTCAAAACCCTGCATAGGTTTCTATCCCCAAAACCAGATTTCCTCGAATTACAAATCCAGTAATTCATCTCCCTAGTTTTAGAGACAAACTAGAAAACTCTAATTCGATTACAACTTGAAATTAACGACGAAATAAAGACAAATTTAAAACAATTTAAAGTTAAACCCTAGTGTTAAAAAGAAGCATCAAGCTCTTTTCCCTTTTAAGATTTCTTAGCAGGCCCCTTGTATTTGCTTCACCACTTTATTTTTACTTGAGCCCGATCTTTGTCTCTTTGGAAATAAAAATGGGGGCTGGCGATTTGCGATCTAGGATTTCCTTCTGGAATCTAATTCTTTGCAAAAAATGATTGACCGTACTCGTGCTCTGATGATTTTCGATGTTGATCTCGTGCTCTGATGTCCTTCGATTTGCAATCTCACTCGATTCAGATCCAAGTAAATATTGGTATGACTTTTCACTTCGAATTTCTCTTTTAATTGCGTTGAAACTTGGATGATATGACAGTGATGAATCGGTGGGTATTTATAGGGTTAAAATCCAAATTATATACTCTGATTTCGAGTTAGACTCAGTCATGATATATACAAAAATTTGGGCTTGAATTCAATAATATTCTGGAGATTTCTTTGATTTTTTTTGAATGCATATGCTCGTGAAAAATCTGGAGTCCTTTCCTGACTTTGAATAGGTCTTGCGTGATTTCTGTTTTGAGTCTCCTTTAAGTTTTGACACCAATTTGTGAGATAATTTCTGGACTTTAAATTGGGTTTGAAATCTTCAAACAAAAACTTGCGTGATGAATTCCTTAGATTTTGATTCTTTATTTTTGTTGACCATTTCAAAAACTGCTCCTTAACAGTAATGAACAGATACTGCCTTGCATTTTCAATACTGCTCCCTTTTTTAAAAAATTGATATAAACAAATATTTTATTTTCCATACTGTTCTTTGTACTTGATTTCTTTACATTTGATATTTCTCTATATTGCTCCTTCATACTTGTTGAATCTTGCTTCCTAGCTATGTAACCATTGTAGTATTGCTCTTGTGTATGTAACACCATTGTAAAGCATGTTTGAACCTGTTTGTGGTTTGTTTCCTTTTGCACACCCTAGTCACTGCTGTATTAGCTGTTTCACCAGAAATGTGTACATCCATATTGTTGATGTCGTTGACCTGTTATGTGCATAACCATGTAACTGATGTCATATAAAACTGATCATGCAGCTGCCATTTGTGCTTTAACCCTGGTCCTTTTCTGTAGTTTGATCACCATGCTTTTTTGTTGTTATCCCATAAATGATGTATAACACTCCATCAACTTGTGTATACTTCTGAATTTTTGTACAACCAATATTTTCTGTTGCGTGCACTATTCTTGCACACTTATACTTTGTTACTTGCACCTGCTGTTAAGCACACACAATTTCATACTTCTTATTTGAACTTGTTTACTTGCATTTGGGCTACTCAAGCTTGCCATGTGTATGACTCGACCACTTTGACCTTGTGTATACTTCTCTTCACTAGCTTGTATTACTTGTGTGTGAGTTACACTGACACTTGCTTGGATGCAATATTCTTGTATGTCTTATTTTGCCGTGCACCTGTTGTTGTCTGAAATACTTGTATACATCCGTTGCTATGTACCAAAATTTTCCATATATGGTTATGATTCTGGACTTGAACTTGAACCATTGCACCATGCACTTGTGTACTTTTCCATTGCTACTCGACCATGTTGTGTTCGTGTGCATGCTATAGCATTTCTTGAGTCTTGACTATTCTGATCCATGCTTCTTGTCCATATTTTCCTTATTCATTGCTTTGTTCAAACTAGCTTGACAAAATATTTATTTTACCCTTTAATTTATTATTATTATTATTTCTTGATTAATCACATTTCTGCACATCTGTATTTTGCTGTGCTGAGTTGATCATACTTGTCTTCACATTTTGATTGCATGACTTTGATCATAGGCTTGCACATGCTTGTTGCCTTGCACCACCATTTGTATATATACACGTGGCTACTCCTCAGTTGCACATTGAATTGGCGAGGCAGTGCACACGTGTATATATACACGTGTGTATATGCAGCCATCTAGACGAATTTTTCTGTCCCTGCATATCAGACCAGGTCTAGAAAAATGATGAGAAACACACCGAAATTCTAAGGCAAATAAAATTTAAAAATAATTTTTTATTTGTTTGTATTGAATTTTATTTTTGTTGCAGTCTACTGTGTGCGTTCTTCTGTATGTGACAGGTATGCGCGTGGTAAACTGGATTAGAGCATGTGAAGATTCAAAAGACTTAAGACAAAGAGTGTCAGTGTGTGTGTATATGTAAATATACTGAGTGATGAGTGATGTATGTAATGAGGAATTCGTGTATATGAAATCGATTATAGACGTAAATAAAATTGTACTGTTATTTGTAATAAACAGATTTGATTGAAATAAAATATTATTTTATTGTGTTCAGTTTAATCTGTCTATTTTTATTTGAATTCCTTCAATATTACAATTTCAAGTGTGATGTGTCATGTTAGAAATATTCAAACATATTTAAGTGAATTGTAAATAGTGGAGTTATAAATAGTTGTACTATTTTAATGTTTGGAATATAACATCTAATTTAAATAATATATTATGTGAATATTTGAATGTTTGTACAGTCGTATTCTATTTAAATATAAATATTATGTTCCTGTCTTTGATGTTTATATAGAACATTACAGTAACAAACACATTTAAAATAATATTTATTTGGTTGTTATCATCAAACAAAAATCATATAATTGTGTATACAACTACGTCATATACAACAATCTCCCCTTTTGATGATGACAAACAAATAAAAGATTTTGAGCATAATAAATATGTTTGACAGTGAATATTGAACTCCCCCTATTTATTAGCTCCCCCTACAATTGAACTCCCCTTATATATGTGGAAAATATGAATGATGAAATCCAACTGACCATTCTCCCTCTAGATATTTAATTTCCAATCTTAAAATATTTTTGAATTAAATACTCATCAATCAAAATCTTGACCATTCTCCCACTTTTGTTATCATCAAAAGGATAATAGAGATCGAAATAGTGACAAATTTAGACCATAAATATAAATTCAAATTCAGAGAGAGAATATATATATTGCAAATCCCATTTAATCAAACAAAAATCATAATAATCTTTAAATCAGAAGCAAATTTCACTTTCAGAATGAATGGATTTACGGTGGATTTTATAGAATGAGGAGAGTTCAATAAAATTGAATACTAGAATATGAATTTCAAAGATTTTAAATAAGCTTAAAAATGTGTTAAGCACTTGCTAACCATGCATAGCCCAAAGGTCTTTTAAATGTAGTTTGTAGTAACTTAACTTAACTTTATCCTCTCTAATGAGTTCCATCCATGCACAACCCAAAGGTCTTTTAAGTGAGAATGAAAGCACATAGAAATTAAGGTAATTCACCCACACATAACCGCGAGGACTTTTAAATGGGAGTGAATACCAAGGATAAATTATTTATTTTTATTTTATTTTTAATTCCAAGAATAATTAGAACTCCCCAAATTCAATAAAACCATGATGAATACAGAAATATGGTAGATACAGAAGATGGTCGTGAAATAAGCTCTAATTCAAAGATATTATAAAATCTGTCCAATCATCATGAGATTTAAAATAACATCTCCTCTAGTTATGAATTATACCATAGTCACAACTCACCACAATTTTATAAATCTATTAATAATTTGATGAGTCACAAAATGGTTCAAATCAATCAATAATCTCAATTTTTGAATAAATAATCAAAAATAATTTTGAAATTGAAAATATCAATTTCAAGAGGAGTTTTGAAAATATCAATGCAAGTTGAAAGTCATTTTCAAAAATCAATTAGTAGAATATGGAATTTTCTAATATTTTTAACACTGATTACTCCTAGACAATTTTAAAAAAAAATACTTGCATTTGAAATTCAATTTTTAAAGAAATCTAATCACTGATTTTTCAACTCATCATCTAGTCACCAAGATATTCAAACGAATCAAATCAATTTCCTTATTAGAGCAGCACAAGATCATTTTCAAAGATAGAATCACAAGTGACATTTTCAGAGAATTTTTAAACAAGCGCAAGAAACATTCAACGATCAAATCTGAAGATATTTATTTAAAATCACCTAAAAAATCAAAAAAATTTATAATCCAAGAAATTTAACAATAAAAAATGAATGATTTCAAAATCAAGCCAAGTAAAAAAAATGAAATTTTGACAACTAATCAATCAACATAAATCAGCATAAAATAAATAAAAAATTAAAAGAAAATTAAATAAAAACAAGAGTTTATAGATCATACCCGTCCTACCATAATCAATGTGATCCAATGAATCTCTAATCTGAATCTATGGCTAAGGAACTTCAAAGAATTCAATAAAATGGAACAATTTGAATTTTTATCTTTTAAACACAATTGTTCCTTAGCCTATCCCCGATACCTAAATGTTTATAGGATCAAGTGGTCTAACAAAAATTGTTTTACCACTCTTATCTTTGTTTACACGTTTTGGTACCCAAACCCGTTTATATAACAATCCATTACTATCCACTAGCGTACCCTTTGGGACCCAAATTCGTTTAGATTTATTCTAATTTGTTTTGTTATTTTTTGGAATCCAAATTCGTTTAATTTAATTGTTTCTAAACGAGTTTTCATATCGTTCATGATTTATAAACCCTTTGGAATAAATAGAGTCCAAAATTTCAATTTGATCAATTTCAAAGCCATTTAAAGGATTTTTAAAATCATTAGGATTTTGTTTTTCAACTGGATCAAATCCAAAACCAAGTCCCTTTTTATTCTGAACAAAAAATTGTTTTTTTAACAACATATTCAACGATTTCTCTCCTTTAGAAAATTTCGTCAAAGTTGACTCAAGTCGTTGAGTTTTAAATTTAAGATCGCTATTTTCTTTCATTAAATTTGAACAACGATTAACAGCGATTTTCCTCTTTTCAGCATCAGTTTGTTTTAAAACCAAATTTTCGTTTTTAAATGCTTTGATTTTAGCATTGGACTTAGAAATTTCACTTTCAAATTGTTTTCGCTTTTCAAAATCAAGTTTTTCAGATTTTCTAAGCTTTTCAATCTCCTTCCCAAAATCACGATTTTTGTTTTTAAAATTCACGTTTTCACTTTTAAGTAATTCAAAATCAGTTTTGAATTTCAAAGGATCATTACTCAAAAATTGACATTTTTCGCATTCTAAAAACGGTGAATTCTTAACTTTTTCAAGTTTTCGTTCTAAACTATTATTTTCTAGAACTAGTTTTAACCTATCAGATTTCAATTTCTTAACTTTTAGTTCAAGAGAATCAACGGTTTTTGTGAGGTCGTGAAACATTAAAATTAATTCTTTTTAGGTAAAATTCGATACCTCACTTGCATCCTCTTCACTGCCTTCCGAATCAGATTGAGCCAAAAGACACAAATTAGCTTTCTCTTCATCACTTTCCGAAACTTCTTCTCCTTCCTCATCATCCCATGTAGCAGCAAAAGCCTTCTTCTTTCTTCAGAACTTCCTTTTCTTTTCATTTTTAAGCTGTGGGCAATTTGGTTTGATATGTCCGGGTTTCTTGCAATTGTAGCAAAACACTTCATCGTCTGAACTTTTTGAGCTTTCAGAATTGTCAGTTTTGAATTCTTCTTTTGTGGTTTGTAATTTCCTTTGGCCCACTTTCTCAAAACCATGGCTAGCTCTTCAGCGGGATCTTCATCATCACTTTCAACTGTATTATTTAGAGCGGTCATCTTTTTCATTGATTCAGAATTCTTTCGTTCTTCTCTTGCTTTTAACTCCATCTCGTAAGTGATGAGATTTCCAATCAACTCCTCCATGCTTATTTTATTCAGATCTTTTGATTCTTGAATCGCCGTCACTTTTGCTTCAAAATTCATAGGTAGCACTCTCAATATTTTTCTAATTAATTCTACTTCTGTATAGGTTTTTCCCTGAGCTTTTGCATTGTAGACTAGTGACGAGAAGCGTCTATACATCTCTTTTATATCTTCATCTCATTGCATAGAGAAATCTTCATATTCATTGCTGAGAAGAGCGAGACGAGATTCCTTTGTTCCTTCGTGTGTGACCTCCAACGTATGCCATATTTCCTGCGCATTTTGACAATGAGAAATTCGATTAAATTCAATTTTATCAAGAGCAAAAATTAAAGAATTCATCGCTTTGCCATTACTTGAAAATAATTTTTTATCGTTCGCATCCCACCAGTCTTTTGGTTTAGGAATTTCAACACCATTAACAATAAAGTGGGAGATCTATAACCCGTTTCAATAATATCCCACACATCATAATCGACTGAAGTCAAATAAATTTTCATCTTAGCTTTCCAATAGGCATAATTAGTTACGTTAAGCATTGGTGGCCTAGCTATGGACTGACCCTCAGAAAAAGCGTTATTAGATAGATTCATAACTATAGAGCTAAAATAAAATAAAAAATACCAGCTCTGATACCACTTGTAGGATCTAAATTAACCGTAAAGGGGGGGGGGGTGAATAGGGTTTATAGCATATTTTCGTAGAGTAATTAAATAATAACAGCACAGATAATAATCAGAATAAATGCAAAAAATAAATAACACACAGATATACCCAGCTTCGGCAAAACCCTGCTTACTACTGCACTCCCTAAGGTTTCTACTAGGAGTTAAAACAATCTCTACGCTTACAATCCCCTATAAACTCGCGACACTCGCTCCCAACTTTTCTTAACCCTACGCTCAAATCCCTGCACTGGTTTCTATCCCCGAAACCAGATTTCCTCGAATTACAAATCCCGTAATTCATCTCCTTAGTTTAGAGACAAACTAGAAAACTCTAATTCGATTACAACTTGAAATTAAAGAAAAAATAAAAACAAATTTAAAACAATTTAAAGTTAAACCCTAGTGTTAAAAAGAAGCATCAAGTCCTTTTCCCTTATAAAATTTCTTGGTCGGCCCCTTGAATTTGCTTCCCCACTTTATTTTACTTGAGCCTGATCTTTGTCTCTTTGGAAATAAAAACGGGGGTTGGCAATTTGCGATCTAGGGTTTCCTTCTGGAATCTGATTCTTTGCAAAAATGATTGACCGTACTCGTGCTCTGATGATTTCCGATGTTGATCTCGTGCTCCGTTGTCCTTCAATTTGCAATCTCACTCGATTTAGATCCAAGTAAATAAGGGTATGTTTTTTCACTTCGAATTTCTCTTTTAATTGCGTTGAAACTTGGATGATATGGCAGTGATGAGTCGGTGGATATTTATAGGGTTAAAATCCGAATTATATAATCTGATTTCGTGTTAGACTCGGTCATGATATATACAAAAATTTGGGCTTGAATTCTTCATAATATTCTGGAGATTTCGTCTATTTGTTTTTTAATGTATATGCTCATGAAAAATCTGGAGTCCTTGTGTTTGAATTCCTGACTTTGAATAGGTCTTGCGTGATATCTATTTTGAGTTCTCCTTTAAGTTTTGACACCAATTTGTGAGATAATTTCTAGACTTTAAATTCGGTTTGAAATCTTCAAACAAAACTTGCATGATGAATTCCTTAGATTTTGATTCTTTATTTTTGTTGACCATTTCAAAAATTGCTCCTTAACAGTAATGAACAGATACTGCCTTGCATTTTCAATATTTCTCCCTTTTTTTAAAAAAACTGATATAAACAAATATTTTATTTTCCATACTGTTCTTTGTGCTTGATTTCTTTGCATTTGATATTGCTCTATATTGCTCCTTCATACGCTGAATCTTGCTTCCTAGCAATGTAACCATTGTAGTATTGCTCTTGTGTATGTAACACCATTCTGAAGCATGTTTGAACCTGTTTGTGGTTTGTTTCCTTTTGCACACTCTAGTCACTGTTGCATTAGCTGTTTCACCAGAAATGTATACATCCATATTGTTGATGTCGATGACCTGTTATGTGCATAACCATGTAACTGATGTCATATAAAACTGATCATGCAACTTCCATTTGTGCTTTAACCCTGGTTCTTTTATGTAGTTTGATCACCATGCTGTTTTGTTGTTATCCCATAAATGATGTATAGCACTCCATCAACTTGTGTATACCTCTGAATTTCTGTACCACCAATATTTGTTATTGCGTGCACCATTCTTGCACACTTATACTTTGTCACTTGTACCTGCTGTTAAGCACACACAGTTTCATACTTCTTATTTGAACTTGTTTACTTGCATTTGGGCTACTCGAGCTTGCCATGTGTATGACTCGACCACTTTAACCTTGTGTATACTTCTCTTCATTGGCTTGTATTACTTTTGTGTGAGTTGCACTAACACTTGCTTGGATGAAATATTCTTGTTTGTCTTATTTTGCTAAGCACCTGTTGTTGTCTAAAAACTTGTACATCCCTTGCTATGTACCAAAATTTTCAATTCATGGTTATGATTCTGAACTTGAACTTGAACCATTGCACCATGCACTTGTGTACTTTGCCTTTGCTACTCGGCCATGTTGTGTTCATGTGCATGTTGTAGCATTTCTTGAGTCTTGACTATTCTGATCCATGCTTGCTGTCCATATTTGCCTTATTCATTGCTTTGTTCAAACTGGCTTGACAAAATATTTATTTTACCCTTTAATTTATTATTATTATTTTTTCTTGATTATTCACATTTCTGCACATCTATGTTTTGCTGCGCTGAGTTGATCATACTTGTCTTCACATTTTGATTGCATGACGTTGACCATAGGCTTGCACATGCTTGTTGCCTTGCACCATCATTTGTGTTTGAACTTGGCTCGACCATGCCATGTTTACTCGTGCTCGACCACATTTTACATACATGTGTACTAGTTGCACTGAGTCGAGATGGTCCACGTGGCTACTCCTCAATTGCACACTGAATTGGCGAGGCAGTGCATACGTGTGTATATACACGTGTGTATATGCAGCCATCCAGACGAGTTTTTCTGTCCCTGCATATCAGACCAAGTCTAGAAAAATGATGAGAAACACAGCGAAATTCTGAGGTAAATAAAATTTAAAAATAAACTTTTATGATTGTATTGAATTTTATTTTTGTTTCAGTCTACTGTGTGTGTTCTTCTGTATGTGGCAGGTATGCATATGGTGAACTGGACTGGAGCACGTGAAGATTCAGAAGACTGAAGACTGAAGGCACAGGATTATTGCGCACTCTCATATACTCCTCTGCTTTTTTATAGAATTTTTTGATTAGAAATTCTAAAAAGGCACAGGATTATTGGCCCTTTTATTTTAAGCCATCTACCATATTCGCTCTTCTCATTTATGGCACCGATTAGAGACATTAAGATCATATGTGGCTCGGGATTCCCCGCGCTGACAATGTAGTGTTGAGCCTCTTGAGGAAAGCTTTAACAAACTCTTCTGCATTTTGCTTCAACGATGTCAGAGAGATAACATCCTTAGCCTTCGTATCTTGCAGCCTAAACTACTCCTTGAATTTTAGAGTCAAATTGGTCAACGGATTTAGGCGGCAGCCTTATGAGCCATAATGATGGCACACCTTCTAGATAGAGAGGAAATACAGGCACTTGATCTCGTCTGTCACTTTGGCTACATTCATATACCATTCGTATCTATACAGGAAATGATTTGGATTAGAAGCCCCATTGTACGGAGGCAGAGTAGGATGAATGAACTTTTTAGGGAATTCAACTTTGCGGATCCTCTTCGTGAATGGATTTTTGCTAGGGGAGAAATCTTATTCACTCTCACTATCATTGTTAAACATATTATCTTTCATGATTTTCTTTACCATATACTCGATATACTCCTTCAAGTTGTGTTGTTCCGCAAAGCAGACTTCGATCTCTTTTTTGGATGCTCGTCATGGCGAGCGATCGCGATTAAAGGATCTAGGTTTTTTACCTCCACTGTGTGGAGGTGATCCCTTGGTCGGACTTGCAACTCATCCGGTATTTCGTTTGGAATGGCTTTTATTCTTCATCTTCGAGTCTTGGACATTAGCATTGCCTTTGTCACTTTCTCGGCCATCAAGCCCTTCCATGTTATCGTTATAGTGATGATCGGAGGGTAACGAATTCGCATTATCCTCAAGGTTGACGTGAACTCTTTGAGGAGGAGCGGGATTCACTTGTGCATTCAAAAGAGCATTCATCTTGTCGATAAGAGCCGGATTAGCATCCATTAAAGTTTTACTGGAAGTCTCCATGCAATGATTTAGATTGGCGATGGTAGCGTCTAGTTCAACTTTAGTTACTCTGGCTCCGCTTGTTGAGTTTTCTCCAACTTAAAAGTGATTGATAAGTGGTGTAGCTTCGTCATTAGCAACGTTGTCGGGTGCTTCAATGGTTCTACTTGCAGTTTTCTTAGATTTAGCCATTATTTCGGACAAGGGTCTCAACCTTGCAGGAGAGGATTCATCAGATGGCCTAGATCTTGGATATAGAGAATCTAATGTAGAAGCAAGCTTTAAGGACCACGGTGGGCGCCTAAATGTTGATATAAAAAAATGGAACCAACACTGAAGGTGTTATGGAAACACTTCACCAAAAGGTAGGATTTGAGAGTATGGGGCCACAAACACAAAATAAAAGGAAAGTAGTAGAGAACAAAGAATTGTTATAGTGGTTCTGCCTAGAAGCGGCCTACGTCCACTATGAAAGCATTTTTCATTATCACTTTTGGATTTACAAAGAACATGAGTTCACTAATATCTCTCATTGCACTTTTTTATAATGATCACCTCTATTTTCTCTCTCTCTCTCTCTCTCTCTCTCTCTCTTTTGCTTTAGATTTCGCTTGGTCCGCCAAGGAATTTGGTCAATTTCTCTATGTGCAAGGAGTATTGGTATAAATCTTCAATCTCTCGGACACTTGAATGTTTTTGGCCATTTCCATGATGACTTAGCATTGGATCTAGGATTTGGAGAAGATTAATTGTAGTTGGAGATCACTTGAATTGAGCTTGAGAGATTTCTAATGGATTTTGGAAATGATTTAGTCGATTTGTTGTTAGAGGAAAATGGATTAAGCTTGAGAAGCCATTAATGGAGCTTGGAGTGCTTGAGAGTGGTGGAGAAATGAAAATAGCAGCCCTTCGAGGTAGAAAAATCCGTCCCTTTAAATGGTTGAGAAGTGGGGTATTTATAGGTGTGGTGTGGAAGTAGTAGCAAAGCTAAAAATATGGTGTGCAGGTTTGGATCGACCATAAATTTATTTACAAAAATGGCACTGGTTCATGACCGGTTC
The DNA here is from genome assembly GCA_030737875.1 of Allium sativum. NCBI lineage: Eukaryota > Viridiplantae > Streptophyta > Magnoliopsida > Asparagales > Amaryllidaceae > Allium > Allium sativum. Next base: position 398,608,261 of record CM060926.1, on the reverse strand, counting down.
ATCCAACTGTAACCAGATGTAATATGACCGATCGATCCTTAATTAAGCTGCCGACCAACCATAATTATTTCTACCGACCGATCCAAATATTTTGTTGTCGATCCATTATTTACAACTTTGCCACCTAATTACTTAAAGTGCCGATCCATTGTTTCATAAACTGTTGAAGCCGCCTTTCTGAATGACTAATCCAATTAATTTGCTTGTCTTATATGCAAATCCATTTATATATTCACACTTCCTCTAGAGATATATTTTAGATTTCATTATGCCCATGTGATTTATCCACTCACAATGCCATGTGGCATCACATATGAAAATCTTCGCTTATTCCAACAATTAGCAACTGATCCACCTACAATGGACAACCAATCCAACTAGGGGTTGTCAACCGATCCGACTTGAAGCTGCCGATCGATCCGAACTGCAGGTGAAGGCTGATTCAAATGTGATGCACAATCCAACATTTGTTGAGTCGTTTACAGCTGGCATGGGTGTATGCCAATCCAAAGCATGTTGCATGTATACATTGTAGTCCATTTTATTTACCACATGCATTTTCTCTAAACCAATCCAAATAGCTGGCGTGGCCCTTTACATGTATTAATAGCTACATGCCAACATTGGATGTTCATATTTCACGGTTTGCATTACCAGGTTACATAAACATGTTTATACCAATGTCTAAACGTGTGTTGGCCATAGAAATGGCACTGTAGTTGTATGTAGCGAATGTTATGACCCAATATTACTGACCGAACCATGAATGAAGAATATGCCGACCCATATGAAGGTGTTTGCCATTATGTGCTCATGTAATATGCTACAATGGAGCAACATTACGCCCATACGTTCTGTGTTGGATGCTGACATGGCATTCCATTTCACTATGAGCACCGAGTCTATATAAATGCTTTACATAAAATGAAACGAGGCTTGTTTAATGCTCATGTACCAGAGCAACATATTATCCAAGTGAAGCAGACGTTAACTTTCCCATTTTTAAGTGAACTGATCCATGGGATTGTTAATGTTGACCGATCCATGCTAAAGCTTGAAGCAGTCCCGACCGATCCATAGTTTACTAAGGCCGACTGATCCATCAGTGAAGTGGATGGCCGATCCATCACCAGTAAAGGCGCCCAGTCCATCAGCAGATAACCAACCAATCCATACTACCATTTTATGTCTGAACCATACAAAATTCCTGCCTGATCCATCATATAATTTACGCTCGACCCATATTAAAACATCACTCCGTTCATTGTTTTAATATAAATAATCTATCACTCTTGTGCACAATAAAACATGATTTCTAGACCGCATTATATTTTGGAGTTAACAGCTAGCATCAACATTTCATACAGCAGTATATATTGTTCTATTCGACTTGATTGGCTTCATGAAGAATATACCATTTTGTTAGTTGGTGTAGTAACTTTTCTTTACTTTCGAATACCATTCCAATAGCAAACCATTTTGTACGCAAGTAGTGGACAATTTCCCCCCTGAAAACTTGTAATGACCAGGGAATTTGGCGATCTTGGTTATCCGATATACAACACATATCGAACATCCAAGGATCGAAAATACCGGTCGTTAATGAAAGAAATTAGAGGGTGAGGAAAGATAAGATAGAAACTTAGAATAGAAAAAAAGAAGAACACAACATCAGAGTAACACGAATCTCACAGCGGAACGAACAACATATAATAGATAATACATCCTTGAAATAAAATCATTATATGTATACAATAACATTATAAGAGTACAACACTTACAACTCAGCGGAAATAAACTATAGCTATATGATCTTGAAGCCTCCTGCTCCAGCTCTTCCAGTATATCTGTAAATCCCGACTACTTGGCTGCCCGTACAAATTTAGGCACCCAAGAGTTTAGGGAAAATAAAACAAAATAAAATCTGGGTCAGTCATGGGACTGGTATGAGTAAAACAGTTCGAACAAGTAAACGATATCTCATAAGACCACGCCGTATAATGGAACGGGTTTTTCCCTTATGAGAATCCAAAATATCTTTATATCAAAAACCTTTTGATATTATAATAATGTCTATCAACCACAATATAATAATCATCTAGCAGAAATGCTTTCATCTCACGTTCTACATATATAGTATACAATCAAAACCGCAAGCACGTATTGGGTAATGGATTTCCAACTATGACAAGGTATGGAACCACCTTTCGCTAGTGTACCTCTAGAGAGGAATACAATGGGTTCAACAAGAACATCTTGCAACCCGGCCACACATGACCGACCACTCATTTCGCTTGAGTGTATCGAATGTATATCACCAACGGTTGGGATCAACAACCGTTTCCCGAATGGGACAGCATCAACAATAGATTTTTAGAAGTAAATGAAAATCTAGATCAGGTGATTATACACCCTACTTCGGAGCGACCGACTTAGCCATGCTGCCTGCCCAATTTCTGTCATTTACCAGATGTGAGTCTAGAAGCTACGCTTTATCATCACACTAGATTCACTTTGAATGCCATATCGTCAAATCCATCAAATCACCGATTGGCGTCCTCAACCATACATTATGTGTTAGCTAAAAGAAGTTTTCTTCTCCGCTTCCACTCTTGGTACGGTTGGAGAAATCAATATACGTGATCGTTTGGAAATACTGTGTCAGACATCCGTCCATACAAGTCATCCAGGAACAGGATGAACCGAAGGCACTATTCTGTAAACAGGATAGCCCTTGCATAACTCCGTCTTCAATTTCCTTTGTCATATATGATTCACAACGCTTATGCCAATACAGAGTGGTTCTTTGGATAATAATCCAACCGGTCTCTCCATATTAACAACGTTAAATTGGTCAAAACTTCGATGGTCTGTGATTTAACTATCGAAGAAAAACAGGTGTGCAAACAACGATATTATTTCCAAATGGAAATTTATATCGATCAAACATCATTCAACATTTATCTCCTTATTTCATTAACTTACTTATCTCCTGTTTCCCTTATTCAACATTTCTTATTTTCTAAATTTGGAAAATATACGTTATTAACAATGGAAAACATATCCATTTCTTGTTTTCTTTATTAGAAAACATTTCTGGTTTCTTATTTGGAAAACATTTCCAAAGCTTCTTCATTGGACTTAGACAAATGTTTAAACAAACCATCGCGATGCCAACTCAAACCATTTCCTTTAATTACTAAATTCACTTAACCATCCTTTACTATCGAACCTTAACCATTCCTTAGTTGAAAATGAAGTCACTCAAGTTGGGGTAATACTACCTCTCAGACCTTAACTGAACAACGTTTCTAACCTTGAAATAGACAAAGTTCACCCTTCTAATTCTTTAACAAACTTCCTTATGTAACTCTCTTTCAAATCTTTTCTATTCGATAATTCTTTCCTTCGATAAGGTATATTCGATAACTCTATTCAATTTATTCTATTCACTTAACTCTTTTGATTTAACTCTAACTTTATTCACTTAACTCCTATCGAATAAACTATATTCGATAACTCTTTTAATTCTATTTGAATAAACTATATATTCGATTAGCTCCTTTTACTCTATTCGAATAAACTATATTCGATTAACTCCTTTATTCTATTTGAATAAACTATATATTCGATTACCTCTTTTATTCTATTCGAATAAACTATATTCGATTAACTCCTTTATTCTATTCGAATAAACTATATTCGATTAACTCATTTGCTTTAACTCTAATCGATTAAACTAACATCGATTAACTCCTTTCGATTAAACTAACATCGATTAACTCCTTTTAACTCGATTAAACTATTCATTTATAAAGATTTACTTTTAGTAATGGTTCTTCACTTTACAAATGATTTCCCTTTTTTAATTATATTCGTAAATGGTTTTACACATATCCCCTATTCAATCTCATTTGTAAATGGTTTAAAAACATTTCTCTTTCGGATTGATTTGTAAATGGTTTACAAACCTTCCTCGTTCTAATCTATTTGCTAATGGTTTTACACTATTTCCTTTTCAATCCTATTTGTAAATGGTTTACAAATATTTCCTTGTATATCTTTATTTATTCTACTCTAGTTATTTCCTTTTTTCTATTCTATTCGTTTTATCAAAAAAATTCCCTTTTATAAAACTCTATTCGTTTTATAAACATTTCCCCTTTTATTTACTTTCGAAATATTTCCTTTTATAAAATCTATTAATTTTATAAAATCCCTTTTTTTTAATATCTCCTATTTATAAATATTCCAATTTATAAATATTCCTTATTTATAAATATTCCATTTATAAATATTTTATTTTCAAATATCACTTTGAAAATATTCCCTTTTCAACATTTCGGTATGTTATGGTATTCAACATATCAAATAACGAGGATCAGTATCGTCCAAACACATATAATCGACAACAGATTATATATCACATCATATATCACAATATATGAAAAACAACAAAATAACTGTTGAGGAATCCAGTTGGATTCCTCTAACCTGTTTCCCTGCATCACAGATGTTATACAATAAAATCAACATCACTTTCAGTTCCATATGATATATTCTGTTAAACAGAATCAATATAGAAATTCAGCTAACTGACTAGCAGTTCAATCAAACAGTCAATCAGCCAATATTTAACAGTTCTAAAAATACAACATGAAATTATAAACTGTTCAGAGTTAATGAGATTTACTCACATTGGACGATCATCGTTAATAACGATAACCATCGCTTGATTCAGACGGACAATTTATTTTGCTATAAATTATAGCGAGCTCGAATTCACTCCCAGTCAGTCCCATGTTGTTGTCGTCGTCGTCCCTACGATCCTAACAGATCCAACCGTTCGAATTTCTGATAATGTATGGTAAAGATATACCATTAATAAGTTTGTACTATTCTAAATATGAAATAATTAAATTTCCTTTTAAATCTATTGGGCTTTAACCTTATTTCCGGCCCATCCTTACTCATCCAAACCCGTCCAAGTCTCCTTCCCGAATCAAGCAATTCCCGCGAGCTACTCCATCTCGCAAGTCTCCCACACCAAAATTCCTCAAACAAAACCATTAACTCCTCCTATGCAGTTCGAACAGCCACCTCCCATTTCTTGTTTGGCCCAACATCACGTTTGGCCCATCTGGTCATATTCAACCCACCATACTTTCCATTCCCAGTTCAGCCCAAACGAAAAGCTTCTTCCCCGACATCTTCTTTGGTTCAAACTCTTGAAATCAGAACACGAATTCCAGGTTCCTCCTTCTGTGGCCGTGATTCCAAGCACCTCTTCCACTCTCAAAAGTTCACAAATTCAAGTCCTGGGTCCACCATTTAGATTCTCTTCACTTCCTCTTCCATTCCATCACTCCATTACCCAGCTTGTCGCTCCTCCCTTGTCGTGGTTCCAGGAATCTGCAGCCTCCCCCATGAAAAAGTCACGACATTTTTCATCAATGATTCACCCAATTTTTTTTCTCGTAAGTGCTATCCCATATGTTGAATGCAAAAATGATAACCAATTCAACAATCGATCACCCTACACTCAATGAACCCAAACCCTAAGCCACGGTTGAAACAAACAGCAAACCCAACTGACTTTCGCATAGAACGAAACCCATTCAGAACCTAAGAGCAACTCGCCAGCATCCCAAATATACTCATTTTCCAATTTATCACTTTTTATTTGATTTTTGAATGAATTTAGGAGGATCGAAACTTTGTACTGGTGAGAAAAACATGCGGCGCACATTTGTGTTGACTTCGGTATGTTAGAAATTAGGTTTAGGTTAGGATTTAAGGTGATTTTATAGTAGGAGGAATTTAGATATTTTTATTTTTATATTCATTTATAATGAACTACTGCTTGTATTAGTCTTCTAAAAATTCCTATAATCACATACGATACCCAAAAATCACGAAACTGGACATATGACTAGAGTTTGACATTACGGTCCCAAAAAAACTAGTTTCGTCGAATTCCGACTCCGTTTGCTCACGTAGCGTATTTTTAATCGTCAAAATACTGACTTTTTTTCACATTAAAATCCCGTACGGCCACACATTGACTTCAAAAATCTCGAAAACTGAAATCTAGCAATAATTTAATATTGCGGATCCAACAAAACTGGTTTCGTCGAATTCCGACTTCGTTTGCAAAAGTGGCTATTTTTAACGCTCTAAATAACCAATTTAAATATATAAATATATTTAAATATAATTAAATTTAATATTTAAAAATAAATATTATCGTCTATATTCACAGTGGCATACCCTACAGCTCCAGAATATTCCTGTATGAATTTAAAGCTTGATATTCAGATTCCAGATTATCTCGATATTCAGTTTATACTGAAAATCCATTTATAACGTATATAAAGCGCCGCAAATTATAAAGGAATTCCACAGCGACTTTTTCTGAAATTTGATTTGGACATAAATCAAAATCTACACGGCGAAATCCCGATTTTTCTCTTCCACTAGAAAGATATACTCCACCAGCTCCACACGTTTCTTGTTTCACAGAAATCCGGCTTAAAACGAATCATGTACATTCAGTTGAAGTTCGAATCGCCAATTTACGAACTACAGCACCATTTTGAGCTCGATTTTAATTATATTATAACTCTATGTTCAAACTGTCGTTTATATAATATATTCGTTATTCAAATTCAATTCCAAGCTGAATTAAATATCACAGATGATCCAGTTCACCACATATCGCCATTTCAGCCAATTCTGATTATTTCAAAATTAAATATATTATTTAATTTATTATTTTAATTAAATATTCACCATTATTTAATTCAACGACCATTTAAATTCTCTAAACCACTCTTTAAATAATTAAATTAATTAATTATAATACCTCTGCAAATGTGGGTCATTACAATCTTTCCCACTTAAAATAATTTCGTCCTCGAAATTGCTAAAAGGTAGAGGATGACCCTATCGACTAGTTAGAACATATTTGTTCACTTCTTAACTTCAGTTTCAAATGAACCAATTTAATTTCAATTAAATATTAATTAATTCTTATCAACGAAAATTTTCAAAAATTGTGAAAATTTTCTAATGCCTTAACTCTTCGAAAAATTTCGCCAGCACCTCCTTTGTACAGCCCTATTAGTAAAACTCCAACTTGCCTCTCTTGGCCATCTCCAACCAAAAAGAAAATCAAACAGCCAAGCGGCTTTCCAATTCGGCTCATCAATCTCATATCCAATAGAAATATAAACTTGTATCTTTTGTTGGCATATCATTATATTCTTTCCACCTGTTATCAATTCAGCGTATACAAGGGTCATCCCAATCAAATTCCAATCTGCTTTTATCCACAACACAACCATTTGCTTATATCCAAGCCAAATACTATTTCAAACTCGAGTTTCATCTCGATTCCCAACTCTTAACTTGATTATCACATTACACTTCAAATTTGAATCTCACAATCCAATCTGTTTTGATATCATTCTAATTCAATCTCAGTTACCACTTTACTGGCTTTACTTTAATTCAAATTTGCTTGAACAAATTTCTGTTAAATTTGTTTTTAATTCAAATAGTCTTTCCCTGGGAGTTTTTAAACCGTTTACTCTTTTCAAAAATCAAATTTTCCTTTTGAACGTGTCACTGAGCCCTTAATTAATATTCCATTAGTTAAATCACTTCTCTATTTCTTTATCAATATTTGTTAAACAAATATTTTCAATAACCATATTGGCCTTTTATGTTATTTGGAAAACATTTCCGAATATCGCCTTCCTTTATTTTCTAAACTTTAGAAAATATATGCTATTTATAATTGGAAAATATTCCAATTACTTATCTCTTTTCCGATCTCGTTTATTTCTATACTTAGGAAATATTCTTTATTATATTTCCAAGCGTACACTTATTTGGGTTAAAACAGATGTTGCGTAAAACATCGTTACGACAACCCAAATACTATACTCAACTAACTCTTATTCAACATTGATCTTCGAGCCTGAAATCTTACTATTTATTTGTTAATAATGAAATCAATCAAGTTGGGGTATAACTACCTCTCAGACCTTGACTGAATAATATTTATAACGTCAAAACATATATGACTACTTACTCGAATAACCAATACCATACAACTACTTCTTCACTTTTAAATACATATACACTTTCTCTTTCTATTCTTACTAGATTTTATTCTTATACTTCCTTTTTGATTATACTATCCTATTTTTAAGTTCGTTTTCTTATCGACTTATATATATATATTGATATATATAGATTCTAGTTATCAAACTTCTTAAAAATATTCTAACTCCTTAAATTCCTGGAAAAATTCGCCATAACCTCCTTTGTACCAGAAGCATCGGGATATTTCAAATAGCCTCCTATGGTCCTCAACAATCCAAAAGAAAAGAAAAAGCCAAGCGGCTAGCCGATACGGCACATAAAATCTCATATATGAATTAAATACATACCTTTTGTCGAGCATTCTATTTATATACCTTCATACCTTATCCATACATGTCTCCTGTATATTCATACCTCCCAATCTATTTTAACTATACCTGATCATTTTAACCCAATTCGTTAATTAATTTGTTACTTAACTTTTTAGTCTATTTCACTTTTATATTTGAACATGACACGTTCAAATATATTTTAACTTGCTTATTAACTAATTTGAATCCAAATTTCAAATCTAAGTTCTATATTCGATTTCGAATATCCATTCACAAATCCAATTCATCTTTCAAAGTTCAACTTCAAATTCAAAACTCGATTAACTAATTCCTCTTCGACTTAGTTAATTCTATTCAAATTTTATTCAATTTCTATATATTCAAATTCTATATATCAAATTCTATTCAAATTCTATTCAAATTCTATAGTTTAAGTTCCATTTGAGTTCTATATTCAAATTCTATATTTTAAATTCCATTTGAATTCTATATATTCAAATCCTATATTTGAATTCCTTTTGAATTCTATATTCAAATTCCATTTGAATTTCTATATTCAAACCCCATTTGAATTTCTATATTCAAATTCTATATCACTTCCACTGAATTTCATATATTCAAACTCCCTTTGAATTTCTATATTCAATTCTATTTGAATTCTCTTTATTCAAATTCAATATTTAAATCTATTTGAATTCTCTTTATCCAAATTCTATATTTAAATCTATTTGAATTCTCTTTATCCAAATTCTATTTAAATATATTTGAATTCTCTTTATTCAAATTCTATATTCAATTCTATATTATAAATCCCATTTTGAAAATCAACACACTTGTATTTCCCGAAACAAATTCAAAACAGTATCTCTGGTAGTGATTCGTCACTTACAACTCGAAAATGAATACTGATGATGCAGCTGCCATCATCAGAATCTATTTTCCAGCGATCGAAGTGAGTTCAATACTATAAAACCATTTCTAAACATTTCCACTTTGAAATTCATTTCAAAATGTAATTCACACTACTTGTAAAATAATTTAAAATCTCCCAGGATCTTAAATTTTCCTTATTTTTAATCCAAATCCATTTACAAACACTTACCCAATTTTCCAAAATTTTAATTCAATTTCTGATTTAAATTTTCAGATTCAACCCATCTGATTTCACGTATTTCACTTATATGAATTCTGATTGGTTATTTATACAACCATTTACTTTATAATCTTACTCGATTATAATAACAACCAATATATCCAATATGTATCAAAATATACCTTGGGTAAATTATTTTCATTTACCCTCTTTTCAAAACATATCGTGCCGACCCATCGTATTTGAGTGTTTATAACCTCCTACCGATACAGTGGATCAAACTGATCGACCAGAACTCATAAACAACTCAACCAATAAATCTCCACAATATAAAACCATTTTATTTTTACTTTATATAATTTTATAATCTTCGCTTCATAAAAATTATATTTTTATAATCTCTGTTTTATAAAAGTTATATTTCTATAACACCGCTAGTTTCGAAAATGAAAATCTTATTTTTCCCTTTTACTTTAATGAAAAATATGATCTTTTCTTCATGGAAAAATCTCGCCTTTCCTTATATAAAAATCTGGCCTTTCTTTATATAAAAATTATACCTTTTTAATTTATAAAAATCATTCCTTTATATTATATAAAAATCACTTCTATATATATATATATATAAAATCACTTCTATATGTTTATAAAAATTCAAACTTTTTGTTTTCAAAAATCAATTTTTTTCTACCTAAGAAAATCTAATTTTTCTCATTGTTAAAAATGAAATCTTCTCATGTTTGAAAACCATGTGGTTTCATGTTCAAAAATCATCACTTTCGTCATGTTAAAAATCGAATCTTTATCACTTAAAAATCAAATCTTTTCACTAATCAAAAATCTAACGTTTCCTCATCAAAGATCTAATCTTTCTTTCTACAAAAATCTATTCTTTTTCTTTAGAAAAATCCAATCTTTTTCTAATTAAAAATCGTATATATTTTTATTTATTATGAAACCATATACGCTTTTCATATATATATATATAATAAGATTGAATTTTTATAGGATGTTTTACATAATAAAAATCACATTTTTCCTCACCTAAATAAGTAAAAACGAAAATAAAAACTCACCATCATTTTCCTAACGTCGAAGGAACCCAAATCGGTGAAGAGGGGAGCATCAACAATCGATTGAAGGGGGATTTTCAAATCGAAGAAGGAAAAGAGAAGCGGGGTGGTCGGAGAACGACCGGTGGGGTCCGGCGATGGTCGTCGCTGGCGGGGGCTCCTGGTGGGCTGCGGCGTTGTCCATCGTGGGAGGATTTGGGGGCGGTGCTCGCTGTAATCGAGAGAAGGAGGGGAGAGCAGGGTGTAGCGGGAGAAGATGGAAGCGGAGGAAGGGAGCCCATGCCCTAACGGCGCGCGGTGGCGATCCACGATGGGGGCGACGGGTTCTCTTAGCTAGGGTTTTTTTTTGATAGAAAACTGTCGGGTTAGGGTGGAGAGAGATAAAGAGAGGGGTGAGGTGGAAATTTATATTATTATTTTATACTATTTAATTATAAAAAGTAACTTTTTCATTCGAACTCAAAATCAGACTCACCAACTGTCATCCCTAGCTAATTACCCCCATTCCGAACACAATGGGATATGCTGCGTAAGCCGATTCGATCGTTCCGATCAGTTTTCGTCAAAATCAACATATAACTCTATATATTGAATTTGAACGCGCATTTCAATTTACCGGGGTCACATACTAACTCGAAAAATTCCCGAAAAATATTTTCTAGCTTCGTATTGACGATACGGTCCTAACAAAGCTAGTTTCGTCAGATTCCGAGACCGTTTGAAAAATGGCCATTTTCCAGTCGATTAAAATCAACTGAAAATGGTCAAATGCGTTTTCCCTTGCCATGCTCACATATTGATTCGAAATATTATGAAATTTGGAATCTAGCGATAACTTGACATCACGGATCCAACAAAAGTGGTTTCGTCAAAATCCGAGGTCGTTTGCAAAATGGCTATTTTTAAGGGCCTGAATTCCATAGCGACTATTCTGAATTTCCATTTGGACATATCCTTTGAATCCCGCTATGAAATTTCAATTTTTTGGATTTGTTGGAAAGATATTATCAAATAGATTCAATTATTTTTGGTTTCACTAAAATCCGGTTTATTTTGCACCCGGTACATTCAATTGAAGTTTGAAATCGAATTATTGAACTACCGCGCCATTTTCAATTCCTTTTATAATTTAAAATAAATATTTCTATTCTAACGACGAGCTATATAAATATATTCGTTCGAATTATATTCAAAATAAATTTTTCGTCGATATTATTAAAAATAATTGATTTTAAATATTCAAAATTCAATAAAATTGCCAAAATAAATTTTTTAAACTGGCCCAGATTTTCGGGTTGTCACATTTTATCTAGAAGGAGACAACACCCTATAACCCTGCTGCATTTCTTCCTGTTTTGGCCATTTACCGAGAGGTGAGGCTTGCCGAGGTCATGATATGCACAAAGCTATGCTTAAATAAGCCATACATTGTTCATCCATGGCTCATCACATAACTTAAGTATGCCACAATGTCCATTCACTACGCATCACTGATTTCTATCGATATATAACCTCTAAGCTCATACGTCTTAGAGAAGGGTGTTAATCAAGAGAATAAATTCTCCGCCACCAAGCAGATATATATTTAATAGAGATCAGTGCTACGCAGTCAATTGCAATGTCAGACACATAATCCATATATATCTGTTCTGGGTGTGAACGAAACACCAATCCGAAAATCTCTAAATATATTCAGACCTCATGCCACTTATAACCTCGTATCGGGGGATCAGCCCAACCGAGACATCAGCAATCAATCCAAACAATTCAAAGAATCCCGGTCTTCATTCGTTATTTTCCAACTCTTGAATTGATCCATAACGTCGTATTATTACTTGGAATGGTTTTCGAACAAATATTCGATCTCAGTCTTTCCAAGTAATAAGCGTACTTTTAAAACAATAGTTACGGGTTACACGAGCTTTTCCATCCAAATCTCATTCCAAATAGTTGTGAATTCATTTAAAATTCAAATTTGGATTTACTCTAAATTCCATAAATCCATTTCCATCTTAACTCTTCTTAGAAATCAAATATACATCTTAGATCCTTGTATTTCATAAGCATAATTCTTTGTTTCCTTAATGTTATTCCTTTTCTTTGAATTAAGGTTGGATTTATTCAATTCCCACAAACTCGTTATTAATCTTTTCCCTTTCCTTGAAATTCAGTATTCATTTCCAACCTATATTTCAAAAAACAAATCCATTTGTTCGTCATTATCTCTCTCCATAAGCTTCAAAACCATATTACCTTGGAAACTGTTATAATAACATTTGGAAACGTTACTAAAAATGTTGCCGTAAAATACTTGTTTAAAACACATGGATTCCAAATCATTCAAAATTCAAATATTTTAGTTTTAAAATAATAAATAAGATTTATCATAATTTTTCTCCATTTTTAAAATAATTTTATAAACCTCTTTTAATCGATTTCCATTACGGTCGCCGAACTGCACGTATAGCGATCTTTTCCAAATTTGCTTTAAACATAACTTAGAAATCATATATTGGAATTTGAAAATTCTTTTTCTATTCAAAAGTTGTTATCATTTTAAACCTAACGTTTCTTATTTCAAGTCAAACCGATTTCAAACCATCAAGTTATAGCCATTCGATTTTCGAAATCGATATTTACGAACTGTCGCTCCGCAGCACATTCTATTCACGCCATATAACGATTTAAATATAAATCATTCAAATCCTTTCCAAATTGAATTTATATTTCCAATTCATTTGGAAAACAGTTTTAGTTTATATGTCAAATTTGATTTTTGAATTAACCATCACGTTTGTCGGATCAGTTAGGGATAGCTAGGGAGAGCAGGAACCTATATTTCCAAACCCAAGCCTAGACACTATCCTCCCTGTCATCCTAGAACGTTCTAGTGTATATATATATTTTAAAATATTGTTAATATATAAAGTCATATTCAAATTTTCAAAATCTCATTTTGAATTAAACTGAACTTGAAAATATTTTAATATTAGAAAATCAGTCTTCATTCATATGGAAGGGGAATAGAATCGATCACATGTATAACCCCACAACTACAGTGTGGGTGTTAATTCATGCAACCATAATAAATCAACCATATAAATCAGATGAACATGAATTATAATCACAACCAATAAACAAACATTTCAGCTATGCACAAGCATTACGGTCAATAACGTTTATCAGTGTTCGGTGTGTTATCTAATTACATGCACATTCATTCAAACAATAACATCCATATCCAACCAATTATTGTTAACTAATTATAACTATCCATTAACAACTAATTTAAATAATTAAATTAGGATTTCTCACAATAATACCTCCAAAATTTTCATTACCAGGACAATCAAGTCAACGAACACTGTCACGTCTACTCGTACTGCTCTCAAACCACTTATATTAGCAGCTGGGGATTTTTCTGCTAATTTTTATATATTGAAATTAAATTAATAACGCTCGTTATATATTATTATATATATACAATGACATTTTATTTTATTTTTATTATAATTTATACTTAACTAAAATCACCAAAATTATATATCAATATGTTCTATTTTTCGATAGGGTTCTAATGCCTCTAACGGCGAGTCAATCCGATTTAAAACGGACGATTTATGAGTGTTTAAAGTTTTTAAACAAATTTAAATTTAAAACAAAAATAAATCATACCCAAAACAATTTCCGGCCCAAGCCCAATTCTTGAACCCGACCTTCTCCTCTTCTCTTCTTCTTCTTCTTACTGGCTCACGCATCTCCTCTTTACACAACAACAGGAAACCGCTGAACCCATTTATAGTGCACGGCGTGCATATGCACACGCCAACCACTCCACCATACTCCAATCCAAGATCACACACAAATTTCTCTTTGCACCCTCGTTCCACTGCACCCATTTGTCAGAATGACGGCCTTCCGAAACAAGATCCATTCTCCATGCCATACCTGGAACAGAGCAAAACTCGCGTGAAACCATCCTGTCGCACTCCTCTTTCTAGCATCGATCTTCAACAAAATTTGCACCATCGAAGCTCACTCCGCCCTCGTCACAACGCCATACTCCATTTCATCAATCATCACTTGATTCCACCACAAATCTCAACCCTAGTTTTCATGCTTTCCAATCGTCGATGGGGAATCGAACCAAACTTACATAAAAAATACTGTGTTCTTCACTGATCTCAACAGTGCTGACGGCGTATATCATTTCTTCATGGATTGAGAGATTTTATTTTTTGAAGTTTTTGAACACAAATCTTCCGTTCACTGTAAATCAAAGATTTCTCTCTCGATATTTGAAGAAATCCGGATCCGTCAATTTCTAAAAATCAGAAATGATGATCCAAACAACTTCCGCGCAGATCACTTCAACCAAAAATCAACGATTTGAGAGGTGTGGATTTTTGAACGAAGAGAAATGATTTTTTTTTCATTTGCGGGAAAGTGAACAGAGGAGAAAGAAGAACAATTTGCTTTGTGAGGTACAGATTGAAGTGAAGAAGCACATGAGTTTATATAGGCTCTAATAAAGGGTATTTTTGTCATTTTTTTAAAGGATACATGCTTATTCTATAAAGCTTATGACATGTACACCTTACACATACATGGATACATGGCTTCATGTTGGCTACTTCTCCATGCATCATGATATGTAGTAGGACAACTCATTTCAATACTGAAAATTTTAATTTATTTAAATTAGCACTCTTTTGCAATACTTATAAATGTGTCAAATTTTCAACACTTATAAGTGTATCCACCATATTACTCAAGGTTTATAAAAACACAACTTATTAATTTTTCAAAAATATTTAACTATATAATTTACCAAAATTTATGCTTAAAAAATGATTTCTAATAAATACATAACAATCCTTATACAATTTTATAAACACCATTATAATTTATAAAAATAAAAATCATTCTTGTATACTATTATATATATATATATAAATCTTAGAAAAACTTTTTATTTTCCAAATCATATTTTTACCTTAAAATCAGAAAATGTCATTACTCATTAAAATTAAAATTTTCACAAGACCTTATAAATCAAATATAACTTTTAAAATAAATTGTAACGATCCAGAAAATCTGAACCAATTTAAAATTTTTAAATTGGCTAAAATAATGGAATTTTAATATTTAAAATAAGCTTTTTAAATAATGGCAATGAAAACTGTGTTTGAATCGAGAATTGAAAACGAATATGATTAATTATAATTATAAACAAGGCCTGAAATGGCGCTGTAGTTTTAAAAATTGAATTCAAACTTTATCGGACTGTACCGGGTGCAAAACAAAACGGATTTTAGTGAAACCCAAAATATTTAAATCTGTTAGTGAATACCTTTCTAACGAATCTGAAAAATCGAATTTTCATAGCGGAAAGCAAAAGTTATGGCCGAATGAATTTTCAGAACGGTCGCTATGGAATTTATATAGCCCGAGAAAATGGCCATTTTGCATACGACCTCGGAATTCGACGAAACCACTTTTGTTGGATCCGGGATGTGAAGTTATTGCTAGGTTTCAAATTTCATAATTTTTGAAGCTAGTATGTGAGCGTGGCAAAGGAAAACGTATTTTGGTCAATTACAGTTAAATTGGATCGACCAAAAATGGGCCTTTTTGCAAACGGTCTCAGAATTAGACGAAACTAGTTTTGTTGGGACCGTATCGTCAAAACATAGCTAGATTTATTTTTCTGGAATTTTTCGAATCTGTTTGTGGCCCTGGCAAATTGAAATGTACGTTCAAATTAAATATTGAATGTTTTATATTTTGATTTGAATGGAAACTGACTGAAACAGTCGAATGGACCTACGAAACATATCCCATTGTGTTCGGAATGGGGGTAAAACGCTAGGGACGACAGTCGTTGGGCTTGGATTGGTGTTCGTGGGTGGCAAGGGGTATTTTCGGATTTTAAAACTTTATAAATATAAAAAAAATCCCATTAGCCCACGTCAGCCCCCCCGGTTTCTCTCTCCCCGAAACGACCTAACGGCAGAAAACTTCCCTGACTTCTCCCCTCAATCGCCGCCGCTACAGGCCACCAGAACCGCCGCAATCACCTCCAGTCGAAGCGCCTCCCTTCCCCCTTCAAATCCGACCTGGCCCCACCCTCTCTCCCTCCGCCTACCTCGAGAACGAAGCCCGCAAAGTCAACGACTTTGCCACCGCCGTTAGACCACCGGAATTGCCGCCACCACCACGCGCTGGAAGCTACTTCGTAGCTCTTCCACGCTGCGAGACCCGATCTGAACGAAGTACAACGGATTGGCGGCAAGATCAAAACCTAGATTTGAACAAAACTGAGGTATAACGACTGTTTTTATTTTAAACTGATTTCGACAGTTTTAAAGTGTTGCAAAATTTGAAAAATCATATCTTTTTCATTCGTTAATGAAATTCGATGAAACAGGAAACATCGTGACCATGTGGACGCCTTCTACATTTTAGAAGAGACCGCATATTTTTCTGAGCCTTCTGCTATTTTTGGTGGAGTTGAACCCAATGTGAGATTTCTAATTTAAAAACAATATGGAAAACGACGATGTATAAATTATATAGTCGATGTATGAGTTATATAAGCGTTGTACACCTCCTGTATAAGCGTTGTATAAGTTGTATGTTCGATGTATAAGTTATATATGCGTTGTAAAAATTATATATGTGTTGAAATAAAAGTGAATTGCTATATATAAATATATATATATACGCCCCTCGTCCACAAACCATGGACGATATTTATTAATTGTGATTGGTGTGAAAATTGATTGATAGCGAATGGTTGTTTGGGATTGCTTGTGGTTGATATTGATTGATTGTGGTTGAAAAATATCCATTTGTGGTTGAGAAATATTTGGTTGAAACCACATAGGTTTAGTTTGTGGAAATGAAATAAATATATACATGCCGCCTGCGTGCGAACTAGATGCATGATCCCCATTGTCAAAAACCGCGAGGTTTTAAGGTAGAGCGAGGAGCCGTACTAGGGACGGTCCCGGTTTTAACTACCCTGCCGTTATGCTGCCGAAATTTTGAATTATTTTCATTTGTTGAAACTATATTTATTCATTGAATAGAAAACCTTCATGTGTTGAATCTATATTCATTCGTTGATTAGAAATTTATGTGTTGAATGGTATTCGCGTTTTAAATATATAAATCACATTTTTATCTATATATAGAAACTATAGAAAACCTTCATGTGTTGAATCGATATTCATTCGTTGATTAGAAATTCATGTGTTGAATGGTATTCGCGTTTTAAATATATATATCACATTTTTATCTATATATAGAAACTATAGAAAACCTTCATGTGTTGAATCGATATTCATTCGTTGAATCGAAATTCATGTGTTGAATGGTATTCATATTTTGAAATAAATGGTTTGATAATAAAAATCACCTTTTATCGACTATATGAACTGTGTAAAATAATCTCGTTTTGAAAGAAATTGTTTTATAAGAAAAATCCTATTTTTATCACCAATATACACTATATAAAATAATAGTGTTTTGAAATGAATTGTTTTACAATAAAAATCACATTTTTATTATATGCACGAATTGTTGAAATGTAAAGTGTTAAAAATAGCCACTCGTTCAAATAAATATATATGAGTTGAAATATTCATTAATTAGCTAATGATATGATTTTTGCCTATACATGCAACATTAGAATGAATGGTGTTTTTAAACCAAATGGAAATCAAATATGAAGTTGAACGGAAAATGATAAATGATAAGAACTGTATATATGTACATGCATATTTATTGAACAGGTTATAACAAAGGGGCTAGAGAAGAGGAATAAATTTTTGTGCCCGACATATAGGTACACATTTACTGTTTTGTTTGGGTGATGATTTTATGAGCCTGTTGGCTAGCCGCTTGGCTTTTTCTTTTTCTTTTCGATATGAGACGCCCGTGTGGCTATTTGGGAATTTTCCCAGCCCTCCCGTACAAAGGAGGTTATGGCGAAATTTTCCAAAATTTTAAGGCATTAGTGAAATATTTGAAGTGAAAACGATATTGAAATTGTTGAATGAACTATATTTATATAAATATATAAATATAAATAAAATTAAAACGAAACGAGGCCGTGCAGTTCGTATTTTGAAACCGTGATTTCAAACGACTAGTACGGGAAATCCGACCATTGGATTTTCCCGAAACCGCAACCGTCGGGTTCGCCTTGGAAATATCTTTCCAACGGCACCAACCTTGTAAAAATCCAACGGTTGGATTGTCTGGAATGTTTAACTCAAATCTGAAGAAAAACAGCGCCAGAAACGATTATATTTATTTATATATATATATATAATTATATTTAATCGAATAACGACGCTGTAGTTCGTATTTTGAAATCAAAACATCAAATGATTGTAACGGGAGATCCGACCGTCGGATTTTCCCGAAACTGGAACCGTTGGATTCGTTTTGAAAAGACCTTTCTAACGATGCATATTTTATGAAGATCCAACGGTTAGATTTTCAGATATGTGTAAATCAAATCTGAGGAAAAACAGCGCCACGGCCGCGCTATGGCCCGAAGCGTCGTTTTGAATAAATTGGCTATTTTTAAATAAATAAAAATAGTGATAAATCGTTATAAAATATCATAAACAATATGGAATGGAAATAAACTGAATTTGCTCGATTTATGTTGTATTTGATGGTTGAATGTGTTTGGTGTGAAAATTACATTAAAGAACAAAGTTTGGTGTTGTCGAATAATTTAACCATTGAAATAAATTGATTTAAAATTCTAAATATACGTGAATTATTTGAAAAGGCCGAGTCAATTCTCATTTCAAATAATTGACCGACGATTGAAATTCGAAGATGAAGACGATGGTCGAAGACCGGAGATCTTCACCTCGTTTGGATGGTAACCGAGGTCCTGATTGGGAGGCATCCCGAAATATGGATAATGAGTGGTGATCGTCCAGACGTACGTGGTGATCGATGGGTTTGCGAGGTATTTAGTGCCTCCGGATTCGTTCAGACCCAGAACGGACTTGTAGATGGACTGTGTGTCTGACATTGGATTTTATTCTGTGTTGATTGATCTCTGTCAAATATACATCTGTTTGGCGGCGGAGAATTTATTCTTCTGCTTAACGCCCCTCTCTGAGACGCACAAGCTCAGAGGTTGTATAACTATGGACATCAGTCGCATGGCATGAATTGCCTGTGTGGCATGCTAAGATGCAGTGATCAGGGCTTCTGTTGAAAAGCAAAGTATTGTAGTGATGATCAAAGCATCGCCTGTGTGGCGTAGCTTTGTGTATAACGTAAATTCGTGAGCCTCACACCCCGGTATGGACCAGAAACGGGAGAAGGGCCTCAGGGAGGGCATGCGTTTCTTTCTAGCTAGGGTGGTGTCAATGACCTTCCATCCCTGACATTTATATACTTTTCACCTATGTGGTTGTTGCTGTTGCGAGGCGCCTCGGTTTGATCGGACGATCCGGGTCCGCTGGAGTCATTCGTTGGCTCGTTTACGCCCCAAAGGGCGGGGAAACGTATTGTTCAGGCATTTTATTCCACATCGGTGGACCGGCCCTGACGATCCAAGGGTCGATGCGCTCTGACCTTGTGGCTCGGGCTAGAGAGTCACGAAGTCGGTAAGGACTATCTTTTGCCTTGGTTCATGACGGAAATCCAATCTCCAAATACGTGACGATGCGATTTTGATTGTATACCTATATATGGCGACATAGTGGTATGGGGCATTAATGCCGTTTATGATTGATAGTTATGATTTGAAATTGTTTTCAAAACATATAGACACTAGCAATAATATCAAATGCCTTTGTTTTATTCGTATCAAGCATATTTTGGCCGTTATAAGGTAAAAACTCTATCCTCCGGTTTGCGTTGCAGTGTGTGATGGGAACTGAGTCTTATAATGGCTTCATTTTCGTTAAAAGCATAGCGATGTTTAAAAGAAAGATTTGTTTTAAAGCACTGGCAATCCAATGGAGTAAACCCGTTCCACGAAAGTGGCGTGGTCCTGTGATTAGCCAAATTATATATGTGTTGAGTAGATTTCTCATACCAGTCCCATGACTGACTCGTAGTTTGTTTCACTTTCAAACTTGGGTGCCCTTTTTTCTACACGGGCAGCCTTGTATTCAGGTTTAGCTGGTTCTTTCTGGATAGCTGGAGATGAAGATGGATTCTATCATTTATCTCTTTTTATGCTGTTCAGCTCCTATTGTACATATTTTGTTTGTTTTCCGCTGTAGACATTTATGTATAGCTGAACTATATTTGTACTAAGTAAGATCCTGTATACTGTGTAACTCTGATGATTCCTTTTATCCAGTATATTCTATTGTTCATTATCTGGTGTATTTATTTAATTCTTTTCTGCTATATTCTGTTTCTGTGTTATATTCCAAAGATAACCCTTGTCTCCGTCTGAACGGGATTTGGGGTCGTCTCAACGTGGTATCAGAGCTTTGGTTAAGCTTAGTACTGGAATATAACATTCGAACGAACTCGTCAGAAATAGAACCAGTAGTGTTCTATGACGGGTAACTCTACACAGATAGGATCAGCAATATCCTAGTATGAGTAAAGCAAAATGGAATACACCCCAGTAGACGCATTTACATTAAGGTATTTGTCTCTATATTTTGAAATATCTTTTCTATTGACCTGACACTTTGTCTGCTAATTGCAGACGCACTAGAAAATGAGTGGCAGGAACAGAAGAAATAATCGTATGGCTCGACCAGCTAATGAGCCAGTTGTGCTCCCACCGCCAGAATCCGATATAGAAGTTCTATTCAAGAGATTTCGAAATCTTGGTGGATCGCCATTCTTAGGCAAAGAGTCCATTATGGAAACACAAGCTTGGATTCGTTCTGCAGAGAAAATATTTGAGGGATTAAAGCTGAGAGACGATCAGAAAAGAGTACTGGCGTCTTGGGCACTCAAAGAAGAAGCTTTGTTTTGGTGGGATTCAGTTATTAAAGATAATACAGAACGTGATATCACCTGGGACAGATTCAAAGTGATTTTCTTAGGAAGATTTACTCCTCCCGAAGCAACCGAGAGACTATGTGATGAATTTTCTTATTTGATACAAGGCGATATGACCATCCCAGAATATCATAAGAAATTCAACGAACTTGCTCACTTTGCCCCTCATCTGATTCAAGATCCAAAGAGGAAGAATCTGAGATTTATTCATGGCCTGCAAAGAAAATATCAGAATAGTGTAATGAGGAATGTGAAGCTTCCTTTTTCTGAAATGATATACATGGCTTATCAATATGAAGATCTCAATATGAAAGGAATGTTACGCGATGAAGAAGAAGTCTGTTCTAGTGACAAAACAGAGTCGGAAACTGATATTGCTGAAGCCAGTACGAGGTCTGAGGTCAATGAGAAGCCCAGTGCTAAGAGAAATAGGGCTAAGCCTGGGAAAGAACCAGTAACAACTGCTATTTGCTCTAACTGCAATAAGAAAGGACATTTGTCGATAAGTTGCAGATCTTTAAAGAAACAAAGAAAAGAGGGATATAGAGCAAATCGAAAGCAAAAGAAGAAAAGGTTCCGAACTGTCGGGGAGTTCCAAGAGAATAGAGAGTGCAAACAGTGCCACGAGGCTGGTCATCTTGCAAAGGATTGCCCGCAGTTAAACAAGCCTGAAATGGTTCAAGTAAATGAAGTAGAAGAAACTTCCGAGCCCTCAGCTAGTCAAGAAAGGGCTGATGTTTTAGAAGGAACGCTTACTGTCAAAAACATTCCAGTCAAAGTACTGTTTGACACAGGCGCGTCACGAAGCTTCATTTCCAAAGATGCAGCTAAGAAACTGGATTTAAATTTGAAGAAGCTCAAGGAACCAATGACTGTTCAGAATCCGGTTGGGGTTCCATTGATCTCAGTTGGGTTTGTGGAGTGCCGGTTTCCTTTTCTCGTTATCGATTTCCTACCATCGCAGTCGTCATGAATTTTAAAGAGTTTGATCTTATCTTAGGGTTAGACTGGTTGACCAAATATGAAGCTGAAGTCAAATGTGCTGACAGAGTTGTAAAGGCCAAGATCAAATCAGGTGATTATATAACCATTCCCTGTGAAGGTCAGAATACTAATAGAAAAGACTTCTGGGCAGCTTTGAATGTTTCTCCAGCTCAAATAAAAGATGTCCCTGAAATCACAGAGAATATTCTCGACCTAGTGAAAGATATTCCTATCGTCAAGAACTATGCGGATGTGTTCGAAGAAGTTGTTCGCTTACCTCCGCAGAGAGAAATAGATTTCAAGATTGCTTTGATTCCCAATGCAAGGCCGGTAGTACACGCTATCCGAAGAATGTCCTTGAAAGAGAAGGAAGAATTAGACAATCAAACACGACAGCTGGTATGGAAGGGTCTGATCAGACCTAGTTTCTCTGATTGGGGAGTAGCAGTGGTTTTTGTCCCAAAATCTGACGGTACTCTACGGCTATGTGTGGATTATCGTGATTTGAACAAGCAGACCATAAAGAATAAATATCCATTGCCGCGAATAGATGATTTGTTGGATCGATTAAATGGAGCACAAGTATTTTCAAGAATGGACCTAGCTACAGGTTTCCATCAACTTCGAATTGCCGAAGAGTGTGTTCCAATGACAGCGTTCAGAGGTCCTGACCTATTCTACGAGTGGTTAGTAATGCCATTCGGCTTATGTAACGCTCCCGCTTACTTCGTCGATCTAATGAACAGAGTATTCAGAGGAGTATTGAATAAATTTGTTCTGGTTTTTATTGATGATATTCTAATCTTCTCTAAATCGAAGGCCGAGCATGAAAAACATTTGGAACAAGTGTTAGAGATCCTCAGAAGGAATGTATTGAAAGCAAAGTTTTCCAAATGTATCTTCTGGAAAGATGAAGTAAAATTTCTAGGCCACGTTGTATCAAAAGAAGGAATCGCTGTGGATCCAAGCAAAATCACAGCTATTCAGAATTGGAAACAGCCCAGTACTCCCACTGAAGTCCGCAGTTTTCTCGGATTGGCTAGCTATTACCGAAAGTTCGTTAAAAACTTTTCGAAAATATCTGGTCAGTTAACGAAGCTTACGAAGAAGCACTCTAAGTTCAAATGGACTCCAGAAAGTGAGGAGGCTTTTGAAGAGCTAAAGTTAAGATTGACGACAACTCCAGTGTTAACCATCATCGATGGCAACCAGGATTTAAAAGTATGGACTGATGCTTCTAGAGAAGGCCTTGGGGCAGTGTTAATGCAAAGGGGTAAAGTGATTGCTTATGCTTGCCGTCAACTGAAGCCGCACGAGAAAAACTACGTAACTCATGATCTTGAGTTATTGGCTATAGTATTTGCTTTGAAAATCTGGAGACACTATCTTCTGGGTGAGAGATTTGAACTGTTTACAGATCACCAGTCGTTAAAGTATCTGTTCACTCAGAAAGACTTGAATTTGAGGCAACAACGTTGGCTGGAGTTTCTTGCAGCATACGATTTTGAAATTATATATACTCCGGGGAAAGCCAATGTGGTGGCCGATGCGCTGAGCCGAAAGAATGTAATGATCGCCAGCTTTATTATCACGACATCCTTGATTGACAAAATATCTATTCTTCAGAAGGAGGAAAATTTTATTAAGGATATGATCAAAAGGATTCAGAAAGGCGAACCCTCGTGTTTTCAAATAGATAACGACGAGACCTTGAGATTGAAAGGAAGGATTTGTGTTCCCGACGTCCCAGAGTTAAAAAGGGAAGTGTTAGACGAGTGTCACAAGTCCAAGCTGAGTATCCATCCTGATGTGGCCAAAATGTATAACGATCTCAAACGAACATTCTGGTGGAAGGCTATGAAAAGAGATGTTTCAATATACGTTAGCCGATGCCCTACTAGCCAGCTAGTCAAGAGTGACCAGCAGAAATTGGCGGGATTATTGCAACCGCTAGAAGTTCCTGGTTGGAAGTGGGAACATATTTCAATGGATTTCATCGATGGTCTGCCCAGAACCAGAAAAGGGAATGACAGTATTTGGGTGATCGTAGATCGCTTCACGAAGACCGCCCATTTCATACCTGTCAGATCAAACAGAACTGCTCAGAGTCTGGCGCAGATATACTTCAGGGAAATAGTTAGACTACATGGAGTGCCGCTCAGTATAGTCAGTGATAGAGATACAATATTCACTAGCAAATTCTGGGAGGCATTTCAAGTCGAGCTAGGGACGAAGTTGAACTTGAGCACCGCTTATCATCCTCAGACAGACGGTCAGACTGAGAGGGTGAATCGCATTTTAGAAGATCTATTGCGGGCTTGTGTTCTAGATTTTGGTGGATCATGGGAAGACCATCTGCATTTGGCTGAATTCTCTTATAATAACAGCTACCAAGCAAGCCTGACAATGTCGCCATTCGAAGCATTGTATGGTAAACCGTGCCGATCACCTGCTTGTTGGGTCGAACCAGGTAATAGACTTGTGTTGGGTCCTGATATGATTCGAGAAGCTGTCGACAAGGTCGATTTTATTAAGAAGCGATTACTCGCCGCTCAAAGCCGACAAAAGAGCTATACCGATAGAAGAAGAAGAGATATATCCTTTGAAGTTGGCGATTATGTATATTTGAAAGTATCGCCGATGAGAGGAGTTATCTGGTTCGGTAAAACTGGAAAGTTGGCGCCTAAATTCATAGGTCCGTTTCCTATTCTGGAACGGATCGGAACTCTCGCTTACAGGGTCAAACTGCCTGATTGGCTGCCTGGAGTTCATGATGTATTTCATATATCTCGACTTCGAAAGCACGTTCATGATCCAGACTTGATCGTGGAAGAAGCAGCTCAACATGACATTGAAATAACCCCAGAATTAGCTGTGAGAAGAGAGCCGCTAAAGATAATAGGCAAAGAAACCAAAGAGCTGAGGAACAAGAAGGTTCGCTTAGTCAAAGTGCAATGGAGTGGAGATCCGCGAGATTGTAATTGGGAAACTGAGGAGAGCATTAATAAGGCTTATCCTAGATGCCGAGTAGATATCTCTGATTGACTCTGGTGCGAGGTACATTTACCCTACTTTGCATTACCATTTAATTCTCTACTCTGTTGTTATTTTCTTCCATGGATGTGCACTTTTAAATTCTATAGTCTGAATGATTTTAAAAGGAGTATAAAAATAGATTAGTATATTTTTGAAAGGTTGAAAGCAATTGGATTGTTTGTTGTGTTGTGTGATAGTAGATTTATCAAACCACTTTCGACTTTGTTCCTTTTCGGGGACGAAAAGTTTTAAGTGGGGGAGATTGTAACGACCCAGAAAATCTGAACCAATTTAAATTTTTTAAATTGTCTAAAATAATGGAATTTTAATATTTAAAATAAGCATTTTAAATAATGGCAATGAAAACTGAGTTTGAATCGACAATTGAAAACGAATATAATTAATTATAATTATAAACAAGGCCTGAAATGGCGCTGTAGTTTCAAAAATTGAATTCAAACTTTGTCGGACTGTACCGGGTGCAAAACAAAACAGATTTTAGTGAAACCAAAAATATTTAAATCTGTTAGTGAATACCTTTCTAACGAATCTGAAAAATCAAATTTTCATAGCGGGACGCAAAAGTTATGGCCGAATGAATTTTCAGAACGGTCGCTATGGAATTTATATAGCCCGTGAAAATGGCCATTTTGCATACGACCTCGGAATTCGACGAAACCACTTTTGTTGGATCTGGGATGTGAAGTTATTGCTAGGTTTCAAATTTCATAATTTTTGAAGCTAGTATGTGAGCGTGGCAAAGGAAAAGGTATTTTGGTCAATTACAGTTAAATTGGATCGACCAAAAATGGGCCTTTTTGCAAACGGTCTCAGAATTAGACGAAACTAGTTTTGTTGGGACCGTATCGTCAAAACATAGCTAGATTTATTTTTCTGGAATTTTTCGAATCTGTTTGTGGCCCTGGCAAATTGAAATGTACGTTCAAATTAAATATTGAATGTTTTATATTTTGATTTGAATGGAAACTGACTGAAACAGTCGAATGGGCCTACGAAACATATCCCATTGTATTCGGAATGGGGGTAAAACGCTAGGGACGACAGTCGTTGGGCTTGGATTGGTGTTCGTGGGTGGCAAGGGGTATTTTCGGATTTTAAAACTTTATAAATATATAAAAAAGAAAAGAAAATTCCCATTAGCCCACGTCAGCCCCCTCGGTTTCTCTCTCCCCGAAACGACCTAACGGCGGAAAACATCCCCGACTTCTCCCCTCAATCGCCGTCGCTACAGGCCACCAGAGCTGCCGCAACCACCTCCAGTCGAAGCGCCTCCCTTCCCCCTTCAAATCCGACCTGGCCCCACCCTCTCTCCCTCCGCCTACCTCGAGAACGAAGCCCGCAAAGTCAACGACTTTGTCACCGCCGTTCACCGCCGTCAGACCACCGGAATTGCCACCACCACCACGCGTTGGAAGCTACTTCGTAGCTCTTCGACGCTGCGAGACCCGATCTGAACGAAGTACAACGGATTGGCGTCAAGATCAAAACCTAGATTTGAACAAAATTGAGGTATAACTACTGTTTTTATTTTAACATGATTTCGACAGTTTTAAAGTGTTGCAAAATTTGAAAAATCATATCTTTTTCATTCGTTAATGAAATTCGATGAAACAGGAAACATCGTGACCGTGTGGACGCCTTCTACATTTTAGAAGAGACCGCATATTTTTCTGAGCCTTCTGCTATTTTTGGTGGAGTGGAACCCAATGTGAGATTTCTAATTTAAAAACAATATGGAAAACGACGATGTATAAATTATATAGTCGATGTATGAGTTATATAAGCGTTGTACACCTCCTGTATAAGCGTTGTATAAGTTGTATGTTCGATGTACAAGTTATATATGCGTTGTAAAAATTATATATGTGTTGAAATAAAAGTTAATTGCTATATATATATATATATATATATATATATATACGCCCCTCGTCCACAAACCATGGACGATATTTATTGATTGTGATTGGTGTGAAAATTGATTGATAGCGAATGGTTGTTTGGGATTGCTTGTGGTTGATATTGATTGATTGTGGTTGAAAAATATCCATTTGTGGTTGAGAAATATTTGGTTGAAACCACATAGGATTAGTTTGTGGAAATGAAATAAATATATACATGCCGCCTGCGTGCGAACTAGATGCATGATCCCCATTGTCAAAAACCACGAGGTTTTAAGGTAGAGCGAGGAGCCGTACTAGGGACGGTCCCGGTTTTAACTACCCTGCCGTTATGCTGCCGAAATTTTGAATTATTTTCATTTGTTGAAACTATATTTATTCATTGAATAGAAAACCTTCATGTATTGAATCTATATTCATTCGTTGATTAGAAATTCATGTGTTGAATGGTATTCGCGTTTTAAATATATAAATCACATTTTTATCTATATATAGAAACTATAGAAAACCTTCATGTGTTGAATCGATATTCGTTCGTTGACTAGAAATTCATGTGTTGAATGGTATTCGCGTTTTAAATATATAAATCACATTTTTATCTATATATAGAAACTATAGAAAACCTTCATGTGTTGAATCGATATTCATTCGTGAATCGAAATTCATGTGTTGAATGGTATTCATATTTTGAAATAAATGGTTTGATAATAAAAATCACCTTCTATCGACTGTATGAACTGTGTAAAATAATCTCGTTTTGAAAGAAATTGTTTTATAAGAAAAATCCTATTTTTATCACCAATATACACTATATAAAATAATAGTGTTTTGAAATGAATTGTTTTACAATAAAAATCACATTTTTATTATATGCACGAATTGTTGAAATGTAAAGTGTTAAAAATAGCCACTCGTTCAAATAAATATATATGAGTTGAAATATTCATTAATTAGCTAATGATATGATTTTTGCCTATACATGCAACATTAGAATGAATGGTGTTTTTAAACCAAATGGAAATCAAATATGAAGTTGAACGGAAAATGATAAATGATAAGAACTGTATATATGTACATGCATATTTATTGAACAGGTTATAGCAAAGGGGCTAGAGAAGAGGAATAAAATTTTGTGCCCGACAAATAGGTACACATTTACTGTTTTGTTTGGGTGATGATTTTATGAGCCTGTTGGCTAGCCGCTTGGCTTTTTCTTTTTCTTTTCGACATGAGACGCCCGTGTGGCTATTTGGGAATTTTCCCAGCCCTCCCGTACAAAGGAGGTTATGGCGAAATTTTCCAAAATTTTAAGGCATTAGTGAAATATTTGATGTGAAAACGATATTGAAATTGTTGAATGAACTATATTTATATAAATATATAAATATAAATAAAATTAAAACGAAACGAGGCCGTGCAGTTCGTATTTTGAAACCATGATTTCAAACGACTAGTACGGGAAATCTGACCATTGGATTTTCCCGAAACCGCAACCGTCGGGTTCGCCTTGGAAATATCTCTCCAACGGCACCAACCTTGTAAAAATCCAACGGTTGGATTGTCTGGAATGTTTAATTCAAATCTGAAGAAAAACAGCGCCAGAAACGATTATATTTATTTATATATAAAAATATAATTATATTTAATCGAATAACGACGCTGCAGTTCGTATTTTGAAATAAAAACTTCAAACGATTTTAACAGGAGATCCGACCGTCGGATTTTCCCGAAACTGGAACCGTTGGATTCGTTTTGAAAAGACCTTTCTAATGATGCATATTTTATGAAGATCCAACGGTTAGATTTTCAGATATGTGTAAATCAAATCTGAGGAAAAACAGCGCCACGGCCGCGCTATGGCCCGAAGCGTCGTTTTGAATAAATTGGCTATTTTTAAATAAATAAAAATAGTGATAAATCGTTATAAAATATCATAAGCAATATGGAATGGAAATAAACTGAATTTGCTCGATTTATGTTGTATTTGATGGTTGAATGTGTTTGGTGTGAAAATTACATTAAAGAACAAAGTTTGGTGTTGTCGAATAATTTAACCATTGAAATAAATTGATTTAAAATTCTAAATATACGTGAATTATTTGAAAAGGCCGAGTCAATTCTCATTTCAAATAATTGACCGACGATTGAAATTCGAAGATGAAGACGATGGTCGAAGACCGGAGATCTTCACCTCGTTTGGATGGTAACCGAGGTCCTGATTGGGAGGCATCCCGAAATATGGATAATGAGTGGTGATCGTCCAGACGTACGTGGTGATCGATGGGTTTGCGAGGTATTTAGTGCCTCCGGATTCGTTCAGACCCAGAACGGACTTGTAGATGGACTGTGTGTCTGACATTGGATTTTATTCTGTGTTGATTGATCTCTGTCAAATATACATCTGTTTGGCGGCGGAGAATTTATTCTTCTGCTTAACGCCCCTCTCTGAGACGCATGAGCTTAGAGGTTGTATATCGATGGACATCAGTCGCATGGCATGAATTGCCTGTGTGGCATACTAAGATGCAGTGATCAGGGCTTCTGTTGAAAAGCAAAGTCTTGTAGTGATGATCAAAGCACCGCCTGTGTGGCGTAGCTTTGTGTATAACGTAAATTCGCGAGCCTCACACCCCGGTATGGACCAGAAACGGGAGAAGGACCTCAGGGAGGGCATGCGTTTCTTTCTAGCTAGGGTGGTGTCAGTGACCTTCCAGCCCTGACATTTATATACTTTTCACCTATGTGGTTGTTGCTGCTGCGAGGCGCCTCGGTTTGATCGGACGATCCGGGTCCGATGGAGTCATTCGTTGGCTCGTTTTTGCCCCAAAGGGCGGGGAAACGTATTGTTCAGGCATTTTAATCCACATCGGTGGACCGGCCCTGACGATCCAAGGGTCGATGCGCTCTGAACCTATGGCTCGGGCTAGAGAGTCACGAAGTCGGTAAGGACTATCTTTTGCCTTGGTTCATGGCGGAAATCCAATCTCCAAATACGTGACGATGCGATTTTGATTGTATACCTATATATGTCGACATAGTGGTATGGGGCATTAATGCCATCTATGATTGATAGTTATGATTTGAAATTGTTTTCAAAACATATAGACACTAGCAATAATATCAAATGCCTTTTTTTATTCGTATCAAGCATATTTTGGCCGTTATAAGGTAAAAACTCTATCCTCCGATTTGCTTTGCATTGTGTGATGGGAACTGAGTCTTATAATGGCTTCATTTTCGTTAAAAGCATAGCGATGTTTAAAAGAAAGATTTGTTTTAAAGCACTGGCAATCCAATGGAGTAAACCCGTTCCACGAAAGTGGCGTGGTCCTGTGATTAGCCAAATTATATATGTGTTGAGTAGATTTCTCATACCAGTCCCATGACTGACTCGTAGTTTGTTTCACTTTCAAACTCGGGTGCCCCTTTTTCTACACGGGCAGCCTTGTATTCAGGTTTAGCTGGTTCTTTCTGGATAGATGGAGCTGAAGATGGATTCTATCATTTATCTCTTTTTATGTTGTTCAGCTCCTATTGTACATATTTTGTTTGTTTTCCGCTGTAGACATTTATGTATAGCTGAACTGTATTTGTACTAAGTAAGATCCTGTATACTGTGTAACTCTGATGATTCCTTTTATCCAGTATATTCTATTGTTCATTATCTGGTGTATTTATTTAATTCTGTTCTGCTATATTCTGTTTCTGTGTTATATTCCAAAGATAACCCTTGTCTCCGTCTGAACGGGATTTGGGGTCGTCTCATAAATTCTCTTATACAAAATCATATTTATAAAATAAACAAGGTACTTATTCAATATAAAAATCTGTATTTTAAACCTTCTTAAAATCAATTTATATTCAGAAAAACTAAATTATCCAATAAAAATTCAAATTGAACTTAGTTAAGAATTTCGGGGTGTTACATTCACCCCCCTTAGAACTTTTCGTCCTTAAAAAGGAAGACGACTAAATTTAAACTCCTCTACCAATTTTAAATTCCCATTTTTCCCTTAACATATTGGAAATGTAATGATCCCAACCAAGGTCCATATCATCTCAGGATACTCTATCTAATTCTTATTAAAGGTAGAGATTTCTATAATCTCATGATTACTTGGGTCGTCACTGGTCATGTTCATAATCGAATTTTCTGGGTTAGACCTAGAGCTGCTACCACTACCACAAAGGAGAAACTGGGATAGATACTGTCTAATACTTAGATGTCAACGACCCTAAGAAACTTTAAAGTTTATAAATTATCTTTCTGACTTACAAATAAATTTATGGAATCCATGGTTTACTTAACACTAAGTGTTCATACCTCAAATTTCTCAAAATTATTTTGAATCCAAATTCTCAAATAAATAATCTTTTTCCTAATTCATCCAGTTCATCATTTTGGAATTCCTTTGTACTTAATAAAAATTCAAGTTTAAATTAAGAAATAATTGAAAACACTTATTTCAAATTCAAAACCATGTCACTAATCTACATGTCCAAGGTTTGATCAAAGCAGGGCAAAAACAAGGATTCAAGAATGAAATTGAATAAAAATCCAAGCATGATAACCGGGGAGACAGTGATCGTCAAAAGATGATAACGAGTCAAACAAAACCCAGTGACAAGCGAAGAGGTAGAATTATATTTCGAGAACACTCATCCTATTTCAATTTTTTATTCAAATGGTTTCCAATCCCGTACTAATCCATTTACAAGTTAAATTTTTACGCATTTAGCATTCATACTTTGAATTCCTTACCCAAAGTATTCTAGTATCTAATTAAAATAATCAAGGGACTTAATTGACCTAATGGGTCATTCTTATTCATACTATCAACTCAGAAATTATTAATAGACAAACGAATTTTTTATTTATGTTCTGGTGCAACCTAACATTCCCTTAATTTCCCTTTTAACGGTTTTACACACTGAAGTTGTTTATTCTCATATAAAATTATAAATGCCTGCCAATTTATGAGGTAAGAAAATTTTATAATATTTCCATAAGTTAATTTCGACACATAAATTTTACACTAATTCAAAACATGTTGACTTTATGGTAAAGGATGCTCTCTCAACCGCAATATTCCCAAATCTCATTCTAGGGTATTTCTAACCCTATCTCTAATGAGATTCATAACTCTAATGAGTCCTTAATTTTGTACAGATATGTCATACCCATTGTTGTGTATAAACCAAAGCTCTGATACCAATCTGTAATGGTCTGGTCTTTTTCAACCATCGGATAGCGGCTAATACTCCACCATGGCATTACAATGGCTCATAAACCAACTTAAATCGTTCATAAAGACGGATAGTTATTGGTACTTACATATTTGCACAAAAATAACAGAACTTTCATTTCATTGACAGAATATAACATCAAAGTTACAAGAAATACAAC
The DNA here is from genome assembly GCA_030737875.1 of Allium sativum. NCBI lineage: Eukaryota > Viridiplantae > Streptophyta > Magnoliopsida > Asparagales > Amaryllidaceae > Allium > Allium sativum. The sequence continues at coordinate 398,575,292 of CM060926.1, read as the reverse complement.
AGAGTACATTGATTCACAGTGGAAGAAATACTAACTCAGCGGAAGAATGTGAATGCTCCAAAACATAATAGCTCCAGCTAAAACCAGAATCCTGCTTCAATCAACTCCATGGTTAAATCTACGAACCAAACTACTAGGCTGCCTGTGCGAAATTATAGGCACCCCGAGTTTAGTGTGGGAACAATAAACTGTAGGTCAGTCATGGGACTGGTTTGAGAACTCAAAAACAGTTGTTATTTAGGATTCATTTTAAAGTTGGGTAATTCAACGGACCACGCTGCTAATGCGGAACAGGTTTACTCCATATGAATTCCTATGCATAGAAATTCGCTCTGACTTTTGAAAAATGAAACTACCATAAGGTCTCGCAGCACACACACAATGCAAACGCACATATGGGTGAGGTTTCTCCTTATGATAGTTAAAAATGCTTGATACGTGAAAATCCTCTTTCAATACTATAATATAGTGTGAAAAACCTTTCAAAAATAAATATATCAATCTTAGCCAGCATAGGTACCATATATTATACTGACGTATGGTATACAACTAAAATCGTACAGGCTCGTTGCGGAGATTGGGTTTTCCAACAATGACCAAGCAAAGGAACTTCCTTCCGAACCGAATTTTGAACACCTCTAGAGGGATGTCCGAGGATCAACAGTGATGCTCTTCATGCCAACACAAGGTCGGGTTACCCCTTAACTGGGTAACTTAGAGTACACCATAGTATGTCATCTCCCGGTCGTTACCGACCTTTCCGAGCGCTCGCAGCATCAACATCCACAAAGTAGAAGCTATCCACAAGGTTAATACCTGGGCTCTATACCGTAGTATACCTTTATCTAGAAGGAGACAACACCCTATAACCCTGCTGCATTTCTTCCTGTTTTGGCCATTTACTGGAAGGTGAGGCTTGCCGAGGTCATGATATACACAAAGCTACGCTGAAATAAGCCATGCTTTGATCATCCATAGCTCATCACATAACTTAGGTATGTCATATTGCCCATTCACTACACATCACTGACTACTATCGATATATAACCTCTAAGCTCATACGTCTTAGAGAAGGGTGTTAAGCAAAAGAATAAATTCTCCACCACCAAGAAGATATATATTTAACAGAGATCAGTGCTACGTAGTCAATTACAATGTCAGACACACAATCCATACATGTTCGTTTTGGGTCTGAACGAAACACCAATCCGAAAATCTCCAAATATATTCAGACCTCATGCCACTTATTACCTCGTATCGGGGGATCAACCCAACCGAGACATCAGCAATCAATCCAAACAATTCAAAGAATCCTGGTCTTCATTCGTCATTTTCCAAGTCTTGAATTTGCTCCATAACATCGTATTATTACTTGGAATGGTTTTCGAGTACATATTCGATCCCGGTCTTTCCAAGTAATATGCATACTTTTAAAACAATAGTTACGGGTTACACGGGCTTTTCCATCCAAATCTCCTTTCAAATAGTTGTGAATTCATTTAAAATTCAAAGTTGGATTTACTGTAAATTCCATAAATCCATTTCCATTTAACTCTTCTTGTAAATCAAATATACATCTTAGATCCTTATATTTCAAAAGCATAATTCTTGGTTTCCTTAATGTTATTCCTTTTCTTTGAATTAAGGTTAGATTTATTCAATTCTCGTAAACCCATTATTAATCTTATCCCTTTCCTTGAAATTCAATATTCATTTCCAACCTCATATTTCAAAAACCAAATCCATTTATTTGTCATTACCTCTTTCCACAAACTTCAAAACCATATTACTTTTGAAACTGTTATAATAACATTTGGAAACGTTACTAAAAATGGTGACGTAAAATAGTTGTTTAAAATAAATAGATTCCAAATCATTCAAAACTCAAATATTTCAGTTTTAGAATAATAAACAAGATTTATCATAATTTTTCTCCGTTTTACAAATAATTTTATAAACCTCTTTTAATCGATTTCCATTACGGTCGCCGAACTGCACGTATAGCGATCTTTTCTAAATTTGTTTTAAACATAATTTGGAAATCATATATTGGAATTTGAAAATTCCTTTTCTATTCAAAATCTGTAATCATTTTAAACCCAACGTTTCTTATTTCAAGTCAAACCGATTTCAAACCATCAAGTTATAGCCATTTGATTTTGAAATCGATATTTACGAACTGTTGCTCTGCAGCACATTCTATTCATGCCATATATTCAATCCTTTTCAAAATGAATTTATATTTCCAATTCATTTGGAAAATAGTTTCAAATTATATTTCAAATTTGATTTTCGAATTAACCATCCATTTGTCAAATCAGTTAGGGATAGCCAGGGAGAGCAGGAAACTATATTTCCAAACCCAAGCCTAGACACTATCCTCTCTATCATCCTAGAACGTCCTGGTATATATATATTTTAAAACATTGTTAATATATAAAGTCATATTCAAAATTTTAAAATCTCATTTTGAATTAAACTGAACTTGATAATATTTTAATATTAGAAAATCAGTCTTCATTTATATGGAAGGGGAATAGAATCGATCACCTGTATAACTCCATAACTACGGTGTGGGTGTGAATTCATGCACCATAATAAATCAGCCATATAAATAAGATAAACATGAATTATAATCACAACCAATAAACAAACATTTCAGCTATGCACAAGCATTATGGTCAATAACGCTTACCAGTGTTCAGTGTGTTATCTAATTACATGCACATCCATTCAAATAATAACATCCATATCCAACCACTTATTGTTAACGAATTATAACTATCTATTAACCGCTAATTTAAATAATTAAATCAGGAGTTCTCACCATAATAGCTCCAAAATCTTCATTATCAGGACGAACAAGTCAACGAACACTGCCACTGCTACTCATACTGCTTTCAAACCACTTATATTAGCAGCTGGCGATTTTTCTGCTAATTTTTATATATTGAAATTAAATTAATAACGCTCGTTATATATTGTTATATATATGCAATGACATTTTATATTATTTTTATTATAATTTATACTTAACTAAAATTACCAAAATTATATATCAACATGTTCTATTTTTAGGGTTCTAACGCCTCTAACGGCGAATCAATCCGATTTAAAACGAATGATTTATGAGTGTTTAAAGTTTTTAAACTATTTTAAATTTAAAACAACAAAAAAATCATACCTAAAACAATTTCTGGCCTGAGCCCAATTCTTGAACCTGACCTGCTCCTCTTCTCTTCTTCTTCTTACTAGCTCAAGCATCTCCTCTTTACACAACAACAGGAAACTACTGAAACCATTTACAGTGCATGGCGTGCATGTGCACATGCCAACCACTCCACCATACTCCAATCCAAGATCGCGCACAACTTCCCTTTGCACCCTCATTGTAACACCCCGTATTTTCTGAGAATATTAAAAAAAATGGTTAATTATGAAGAAGTTATTAAGCCTTGAAGTTTATATGCATATGAGAGAAATATATATAGATATATATAAAAAATTAAATAAATAAACATGCAAAAAAGGTTCAAAACAGCGAATTGGGAGGGGGAATAACCGAACTGGCCCATTTTTGAGGTCGACCCGAGCCCTGCTGGGTCGACTAGGGGTTAATCCAGGGTGTATGGCTGTCATCCCGTGGGCCGATTCGCTCAAATGCAGATTTTGCATTTGAATGGTTCTCATGATTCAAGGTTAATCTAATAGTCCTAAATAACTTCCTACACCTATATATACATCCCTAACCTAAACCTAAATCTCATATACAATTCTCTAGCCTTCATTGCTCTCTTCCTCTCTAAAAATAAATAAATCAATGGCGTCTCTACTCTGCTGAAACCTAAGCTAGGACTTGTGCTTCTTCTTCCTCCAATTCGGATTAGGATTAAAAGAGAACAGCTACAACACCTTTTTCTTTTAGAATCCAACCAAGGCAAGTGTAGTTATTTTCTGATATAAACTTTAATTATAATTGTGACATGATTGTAAATCTGAATTTGAGATTGTGTATGTTCTGTTCAGATCTATTTTATTCTATATCTCTTTCATCTTTCTGTTCTATAGCCAGGCTACCCCGAGCCTGCGCCAAATCTCATAAGAGATTAACGCACGAACGTTAAACTTTGGGATAAATAATGAATGATGGCATAATTGGACATGGCTAATTAGTGACTAAAAGGACATAGGTTGTAAACTAGATTTAGATCTGTGCATATTCTATGAATTGGAAGAAGAGGAACCATTGTATATTAACATGTGACTTGAGACATTGGACATAACGCATATTTTTGAATTAAAGATCTGTTATAATTTAAAGTTCTAGATTGTTGGGCATATTGTTTATATAGAAATTCATGATTTGGGTTAAAAAGGGAATATGACTTAGGTGTGAAGATTTATGTTAAGATTTGATAACTATTAAATGTGAATAACACCTATGTGGGAGATTTTTGAATATATGACATGCATTGAAATCGATGGCTATATTTGGCATAATTTATATGTGAATTGTTTGTACTAGGCAAGTTTAACTAAATTTGAGACGTGTGTTATATGGTAAATTATGACCATAATCTGTGCCATGTAAATTCAATGCAAACGTGGGGTATATGATCATAATGTGAATCATGACAACTATTTAGGCATGCAAACTTAGGCCAAATTTATAATTAGGCAAGATATGTTTATGAAACTTTAAGGAATGATTAAATCTGTTATATTGCCTAATTTGCTAGTTCTGTTATATTGCCTAATCTGCTAGTTCTACTATAATCTGCTATATATGTTCATATACCAAATTTGTTATCTGCTAAGTCTGCTGAAGATGCCTAAACTGTTATATGCTAAATCTGCTAAACTGCTTAATCTGCTGAATCCGTTAAGTCGCCTAATCTGCTAAATCTGTTATCTGCCATATATGTTGAGTTGATATATTTAGTCTGTTATTGACATAATCTGAATTGGCTATAGTTATGAGAATTGACATGTATATTAGGCGGGGGTATAAATGGTAAATCATTAATTAATTGGCCGCAAAGATAAATATGGCTAACTCGAGGTTAGAATGAGTTTGCGGCGTAATTCTACCCGGAACCGCCCGACACATCCAGTGGCCGCAAACAATAGGTTCTAATGTGAGAAGTTAGTCATAACGTGCTTGAAACCCGAGGTTAGACTCAGTTTGCGGCAGAAATCTGCCCGGAACCAACCGGCCTAACCAGTAGCCGCAAACTGTCAGTCTAATGTGAGAGGTCTGGGCATTAATATTTAATTAATGAAAATCTGAGATAAATATAATGTCTAAAACGTGTTGGGCGGATAGGGTTAAACCCACTAGACTGATGAGTTTAATAAATCTGTTCCGTGAATCGGCAATCCCAATTACAAAGTTAGACAAATCTGTAAATCTGTTAAATCCGTATATCTGATCCGTTAGTCTAAAACTTGTCTGATCTGCAAACTAGTTGATCTGAATTCTGTATGTCTGAACTTGTTAATCTGAAATCTGTTAGTCTGGGGACACAAGGATAGGAGGGGAATTACTTGTGTCATCTGTTGTTTGGGATCCATATTAGTCAGTAACCCTTTCTGGTATCAAAACTTTGACCCAACAGTAGGTAGGGTCCGGGCATGCTTACTGAACTAATTATAAGCGGTTCATTCTGATAATGGCGAGGGGTGTTGATGGTGCGTTCCAACCGGGTCATGTGCGTGCATGGATCCCGGTCTGCCTCTGAGGATGTAAGACGCCGTCACATCTGTAAATAGGTCTGTGTCATTCAAAGGTTGCCACTTTAGGGAATGATACACCCTTCGGTGGGGCTGGCACAGGGTATTTATGTATTAGGGAGCCGATCGCTTGGGGTAGGGTTTTAGGGTACACTTAGTTCTGTTTGTTTCTGTTGGTACCGTCTGTTTCTGTTGGGTGGCAACACCTGTCTGTTTCTGCATGGTACCGTCTGTTTGGATGGTAAAGGCCCAATTACTAGTGTACACCTTATGCTACATTCTGCTTCTGTCTGTTTCTGATCGGGTGGTAAAGGCCCATTACTAGCGTGGAAATTATTCTATACCTGTTTCTGTTTCAGTTTAGACATTAGGGTGACACCTAATTCTATTATACTAGTATTAGTGTAGAGAAGTGTAAAGCAATAGCTTATATCATTCTATTCTTCTGTCATATCTGCTACATCTGTTACAGTTATCTCTCATCCAGTTTTATTTTCATGTCATGTTATTATTATCTGTTCATAACTGAAAATCACTGGACTTGCCAGACTTGTGTCTGACCCTTGTTGTTTCGCCTCCTTTCTTCCGTTTCCCCCCCCCCCCCAGGTTTTGTAGAAGGGAATACTCTAGCTTGATCCAGATTTGTTCCGCTTGCAGTGCTTAAAGTATGGCTTGTCTTCTTCTGTAGGGATTATGATTTTAAACTATGCATTCTGAAGGCTTTTGTACAAGACTGATATTTTGTACTTGAATTTTGATATTGTGATTTGAAAGGATGTAACCAAGCTTCTGTTGAAATAAAGTTATAAATTTTTCAAGTACTGTTTTATCTGTCTTGTAAGTTTCTGTTCTGTTTACTAAAATGCTCCACCAAAGTTAAGGCATTCCCTTGTGAGTGACCTTAACGGAGGTGGGGTGTTACACTTGGTATCAGAGCTGAAGGTTACCAGATTTGATAAAAAGTTTTTGAAAACTATGTTTTAAAAAGGAAGTATTTTCAAAAGTAAAGCTTATTTTGAAAAAAAAAACATAATCCCCAAAAGCCATATATCTTTCTTTCGATTCTTTGTTTCGAGTTTCTTCCTCTTTCCCTTTTGAATCTCTTCCTCCGCGTATAGATGATTTTTCTAAGATATGTAAGAACTTCCGTGCGATGGGCGGAAAACCGCTTTATGGGACTGAGACGTTGTCGAGGCTAGAAGTTGGCTCAACGGAGTAGAGGACTTGTTGGTACCTTTGAGATAGACGATGGGAGGAAGGTTCAACCAACTGCTTGGTTAATGAAAGATGAAGCTTCATTTTGGTGGAAGGTCACGAATGGAGAACGTACATGGGAGATATGGATAGGACACATGATAAGAAAGTGGATCCAAAGAAGGCCGCTTGCTTCAACTGTGGTGAGATGCGACACTTCACTAGGGACTGCCCGAAGAAACGAGGGCAAGGGCAGAAGATAGGACCTACTTCTGGAGGGCAGGCGAACACTCTCAAGGCTAGTGGATAGGATAGAATTAGGAAAACTTTCTGTAAGAGGTTTAATTTCTTTATCTGATTGTTGAGTTAAAACTCTTTCTGATTCTGGCATTTTGATTCTGTAATCGATACTCTGCACTTTAATACTAGTATTGTTTCTGATTCCGCTGTAGACTCAAACCCATAAGGGTTATGACTCATCTGCTTGTGATAAATTGGGGTTTGAGAGATATCTGTGTTAGGCGTCAAGTAGGACGCATACATTCTGGGTTTTATCATGCTTAGTTTTCTAAGAATCATTTGGTAATCTGATCTGTACTAGTAGTCTGTAAATATCTGAATATCTCTGATAAGGTTAAGATTTCCAGTTTTGACATTGTCTAAAGAGGGTAATCCTCTGAGTGTCAATCTGATATTGATTTCGGTCTTTGGGGTTGATACTTAGGGGAATTATTCTCTCAACCAATGTCTAATGGGAACCAAGTTTTTGTTTTATCTGTACTCGCTTCCATCGTTCGATTGTATCCTATCGATCGAATCTTCGAACTTTAGGTAGAAACTAATGGGTGTAAACATGTGTTTGAGACATGTTATGTTTGATGGTTGCAAGTGGATGCAAGTGGTTGCTAGTAGTTGCTCGTGGATGCATATACACACACTAGGCACTAGATCGGCTCAAAACACTCTCATACTGCATATGGATGTGTGTGCATTTTTCAATTTTTGTGGATGCAGAATGATTGACTCCTCACATGGATGTTGCATTTGGATGAATGGTTATGCACTCATATAGAAATGATGTGTATCAAATAGGATTTCTTGCATACATATTTGGACTCATGACACTAACATGATTCGCATTAAGGAGGTCAACTGGATCAGTAGACCGCCTGATTTTGCATTAGATAAGAAACATATACACACACTTTGCATATGTTCGTACGGCATTAGAAACCTTTTAAGGACAATGGATGCCTGTGATTGAATGGTTGAGTAGATGGATGTTGGATGTTAGGATACATTCTTCTTAACTTGAAGATTTCAGGAACGAAATCCTTTAAGGAGGGGAGAATGTAACACCCCGTATTTTCTGAGAATATTAAAAAAATGGTTAATTATGAAGAAGTTATTAAGCCTTGAAGTTTATATGCATATGAGAGAAATATATATAGATATATATAAAAATTAAATAAATAAACATGCAAAAAAGGTTCAAAATAGCGAATTGAGAGGGGGAATAACCGAACTGACCCATTTTTGAGGTCGACCCAAGCCCTGCTGGGTCGACTAGGGGTTAATCCAGGGTGTTTGGCTATCATCCCGTGGGCCGATTCGCTCAAATGCAGATTTTGCATTTGAATGGTTCTCATGATTCAGGGTTAATCTAATGGTCCTAAATAACTTCCTACACCTATATATACATCCCTAACCTAAACCTAAATCTCATGTACAATTCTCTAGCCTCCATTGCTCTCTTCCTCTCTAAAAATAAATAAATCAATGGCGTCTCTACTCTGCTGAAACCTAAGCTAGGACTTGTGCTTCTTCTTCCTCCAATTCGGATTAGGATTAAAAGAGAACAACTACAACACCTTTTTCTTTTAGTATCCAACCAAGGCAAGTGCAGTTATTTTCCGATATAAACTTTAATTATAATTGTGACATGATTGTAAATCTGAATTTGAGATTGCGTATGTTCTGTTCTAATCTATTTTATTCTATATCTCTTTCTTCTTTCTGTTCTATAGCCAGGCTACCCCGAGCCTGCGCCAAATCTCATAAGAGATTAACGCACGAACGTTAAACTTTGGGATAAATAATGAATGATGGCATAATTGGACATGGCTAATTAGTGACTAAAAGGACATAGGTTGTAAACTAGATTTAGATCTGTGCATATTCTGTGAATTGGAAGAAGAGGAACCATTGTATATTAACATGTGACTTGAGACATTGGACATAACGCATATTTTTGAATTAAAGATCTGTTATAATTTAAAGTTCTAGATTGTTAGGCATATTGTTTATATAGAAATTCATGATTTGGGTTAAAAAGGGAATATGACTTAGGTGTGAAGATTTATGTTAAGATTTGAAAACTATTAAATGTGAATAACACCTAAGTGGGAGATTTTTGAATATATGACATGCATTGAAATCGATGGCTATATTTGGTATAATTTATATGTGAATCTTTTGTACTAGGCAAGTTTAACTAAATTTGAGACGTGTGTTATATGGTAAATTATGACCATAATTTGTGCCATGTAAATTCAATGCAAACGTGGGGTATATGATCATAATGTGAATCATGACAACTATTTAGGCATGCAAACTTAGGCCAAATTTATAATTAGGCAAGATATGTTTATGAAACTTTAAGGAATGATTAAATCTGTTATATTGCCTAATTTGCTAGTTCTGTTATATTGCCTAATCTGCTAGTTCTACTATAATCTACTATATTTGTTCATATACCAAATCTGTCATCTGCTAAGTCTGCTGAAGATGCCTAAACTGTTATATGCTAAATCTGCTAAACTGCTTAATCTGCTGAATCCGTTAAGCCGCCTAATCTGCTAAATCTGTTATCTGCCATATATGTTGAGTTGATATATTTAGTCTGTTATTGACATAATCTGAATTGGCTATAGTTATGTAAATTGACATGTATATTAGGCGGGGGTATAAATGGTAAATCATTAATTAATTGGCCGCAAAGATGAATATGGCTAACTCGAGGTTAGAATGAGTTTGCGGCATAATTCTACCCGGAACTGCCCGACACATCCAGTGGCCGCAAACAATAGGTTCTAATGTGAGAAGCTAGTCATAACGTGCTTGAAACCCGAGGTTAGACTCAGTTTGCGGCAGAAATCTGCCCGGAACCAACTGGCCTAACCAGTAGCCGCAAACTGTCAGTCTAATGTGAGAGGTCTGGGCATTAATATTTAATTAATGAAAATCTGAGATAAATATAATGTCTAAAACGTGTTGGGCGGATAGGGTTAAACCCACTAGACTGATGAGTTTAATAAATCTGTTCCGTGAATCGGTAGGCCCAATTACAAAGTTAGACAAATCTGTAAATCTGTTAAATCCGTATATCTGATCCGTTAGTATAAAACTTGTCTGATCTGTGAACTAGTTGATCTGAATTCTGTATGTCTGAACTTGTTAATCTAAAATCTGTTAGTCTGGGGACACAAGGATGGGAGGGGAATTACTTGTGTCATCTATTGTTTTGGGACCCATATTAGTCAGTAACCCTTTCTGGTATCAAAACTTTGACCCAACAGTAGGTAGGGTCCGGGCACGCTTACTGAACTAATTATAAGCGGTTCATTCTGATAATGGTGAGGGGTGTTGATGGTGCGTTCCAACCGGGTCATGTGCGTGCATGGATCCCGGTCTGCCTCTGAGGATGTAAGACGTCGTGACATCTGTAAATAGGTCTGTGTCATTCAAAGGTTGCCACTTTAGGGAATGATACACCCTTCGGTGGGGCTGGCACAGGGTATTTATGTATTAGGGAGCCGATCGCTTGAGGTGGGGTTTTAGGGTACACTTAGTTCTGTTTGTTTCTGTTGGTACCGTCTGTTTCTGTTGGGTGGCAACACCTGGCTGTTTCTGCATGGTACCGTCTGTTCGGGTGGTAAAGGCCCAATTACTAGTGTACACCTTATGCTACATTCTGCTTCTGTCTGTTTCTGATCGGGTGGTAAAGGCCCATTATTAGCGTGGAAATTATTCTGTACCTGTTTCTGCTTCAGTTTAGACATTAGGGTGACACCTAATCCTGTTATACTAGTATTAGTGCAGAGAAGTGTAAAGCAATAGCTTATATCATTATGTTCTTCTGTCATATCTGCTACATCTGTTACAGTTATCTCTCATCCAGTTTTATTTTCATGCCATGTTATTATTATCTGTTCATAACTGAAAATCACTGGACTTGCCAGACTTTTGTCTGACCCTTGTTGTTTCGCCTCCTTTCTTCCGTTCCCCCCCCCCCCCCGGTTTTGTAGAAGGGAATACTCTAGCTTGATCCAGATTTCTTCCGCTTGCAGTGCTTAAAGTATGGCTTGTCTTCTTCTGTGGGGATTATGATTTTAAACTATGCATTCTGAAGGCTTTTGTACAAGACTGATATTTTGTACTTGAATTCTGATATTGTGATTTGAAAGGATGTAACCAAGCTTCTGTTGAAATAAAGTTATAAATTTTTCAAGTACTGTTTTATCTGTCTTGTAAGTTTCTGTTCTGTTTACTAAAATGCTCCACCAAAGTTAAGGCATTCCCTTGTGAGTGACCTTAACGGAGGTGGGGTGTTACACTCATTCCGCTGCACCCATTCGCCCGAACGACGGTCTTCCGAAACAAGATCCGTACTCCATGTCGTACCTGGAATGGGGCAAAACTCGCATGAAACCATTCTGTCACACCCCTCTTTCTAGCTTCGATCTTCACCAAAATTTGCGCCATCGAAGCTCACTCCGTCTTCGTCACATTTCTATACTCCATCTCATCAATCACCACTTGATTCCACCAAAAATCTCAACCCTAGTTTTCAAGCTTTCCGATCGTCGACGCGGAACTGAACCAAACTTACATAAAAATACTACGTTCTTCGCTGATCTCAATGGTGCTGACGGCGTCGATCAATTCTACATAGATTGAGAGATTTTATTTTTTGAAGTTTTTGAACACAAATCTTCCATTCATTGTAAATCAGGGATTTCTCTCTCGATATTTAATGAACTCCGAATCCGTCAATTTCTAAAAATCAGAAGCGACGATCCGGACAACTTCCGCGCAGATCATTTCAACTGAAAATCAAAGATTTGAGAGGAGTGGATTTTTAAAAAAAGAGAAATGTTTTTTTTCATTTACAGGAAAGTGAACAGAGGAGAAAGAAGAACGGTTTGATTTGTGAGATACAGATTGAAGTAAAGAAGCACATGAGTTTATATAGGCTCTAATGAAGGGTATTTTTGTCCTTTTATCAAGACATGCACAACTTACACATACATGGCTACATGGCTTCATGTTGTTTACTTCTCCATGCATCATGACATGTAGTAGGACAACTCATTTCAATACTTATCCAAAGGAAAATTTTAATTTATTTAAATCAGCACTTTTTGTGATACTTATAAATGTGTCCAATTTTCAACACTTACAAGTGTATCCACCATATTACTCAAGGTTTATAAAAATATAACTTACTAATTTTTCAAAAATATTTAACTATAAAATTTACCAAAATTTATGCTTAAAAAATGGTCTCAAATAAATCAATAACAATCCTTATACAATTTTATAAACACCATTATAATTTATCAAAATAAAAATCATTCTTGTAAACTATAATATATATATATATATATATATATATAAATCTTAGAAATAACTTTTTTTTCCAAATCATATTCTTACCTTAAAATCAGAAAATATCATTACTCATTAAAATTAAAATTTTCACAAGACCTTATAAATCAAATATAACTTTTAAAATAAATTCTCTTATACAAAATCACATTTATAAAATAAACAAGGCACTCATTCAACATAAAAATCTATATTTTAAACCTTCTTAAAATCAATTTATATTCAGAAAATCTAAATTATCCAAAAAAAAATCAAATTGAACTTAGTTAAGAATTTCGGGATATTACAATTAAGGCATTAACGTTATTAATTAATACTTTATAGTTTCAAAAATCTTAGGATACCAAAAATATTGCTTGGTTTCAGTATCCATTTATGTAACCAATAAAATTTCAAGAATTATGTTATAGATTGTGAAAGTACATCTTTAAAAGGAAATAACCCAATTTCCTCTGTCTTTACTATCAGTGCCATCGCCTTATAAATAGAAAGAATCTTTCGCACCTTTCGGAATAATCGGAGGCACCTGCTGCTTCCTTCCAACAAGCTCAAGTTACTTGTAATGTCACTTACTAAAATATAAAGTATTCAAGTTTCCAATTTCATATATAAGGCTTTAGCCATCGTCTTTCATTTTGGGTCCTTGACATCTAGTTTTATGTTTTTAAAGTGTTACCTCCAACTGGGCCTACCGCCTTTGTACATGGACTTCGGTCGTTGTGCTTGGATGATAGGACTATTTTTGAAAGCATAATATAGAGGTTGTCACCTATATTATTTTAAAGGCTTGAGGCTTCCGTCTCAATGCCCTTCGACAAGGACCAAAGGGAATGTCTTCCTTTAACTTTGGTTTTTAGAAAAGTAGCATAGAGGCTATCGCCTTTGGATCCTCCGACAATGTAGGAAGATCCTATTTTGGAACCTTGTTTTGACTTAGAGGTTTCCACCTTCTCACCTCTCGACTGTGTTGGAGGGGTTATTTCCCTAACCTCGAGATATAAATAAAAGAAAGGGATTTACCCTTATGTCTTAAACAAATTGGAGGCTATCACCTTAATGCCCGTGGAAGGACCCGAAGGGGCTTGTTTTACTTTATTTTTATAAAGTAAGGGAGGTTATCACCTCACTTACTTTTGATTGATTGAAAGGGTTTGTTTTTTGAATGATGATTTCTAAATAGAAAGGGGTTATCGCCTTTATATCTTTTAGAGAAATTGAAAGGGTTATTTTGAATGGAAGCCTTATTTCAATGAAAAATTTGTATATGAATGTTTACTTACGCTTGTTTTCTTGCACTTAGTTTTCATAGAGTTTCACCATGATTGCTTTCAATATCTGCGAAAGGAGTCGAAAGAGGGATCTAGATCAAAGGGTTACGAACCCATTATAGATGCATGATGCTTTCGGTAGTTGACCAATACATCACTCTAAATGTGATACCTTGCCTGATTCCTTTTTTTTTTGAAAAGATAATATATTACATAACGGAGAATCAAGCCATTCTCCAATGGCATACAAAACAGTTTTGTAGATGGACTACAAAAACTGTAACACAACAAACAACCATGACAACAAAAGCAGACCACAAGAGAAAAAGAAACAGACCGAACAAGACAGTACACAAACAGGACAACAACCTATCACCGACCAAAAGCACAACTCTAACCCCATAACCCAACTGAACCAGGCCATAAGTAAAAAATAGGCCACTAAAACCAAAACAGAAGGAACCAAACTTCAAGAGAAATACCCCAAGACTAAATGAAGCATAACAAAGTCCGGAACAAACGACCACAATTTGCAATGAAACAAACGAAAACATAGTGTACATTGAAAATCACAGCACCACAATTCGAACCATCACAAACTGCCTATTGGCCGTTGAAATCGAATCCTTAGATAAATCCCACTGAGTTAGGTGAAGAATTCTAAACTCAGTGAAAGAAACTCAGCTTACCAGACAAGGAAGGGCAACTCGCAAAAAATATCATGGAGGATGGTTTTACTGCACACCCATAACACATCGCGAACATCAAAAACCCTCCAAATCAAAACCAAGATAGAGCCACTAGTTGAAAACCAGACAAGTCGCACCAAATCCGAAAGAGAAAGAGGACTGTAGACCCTAAATTACCAGAAGTAGCCACCCAGCAATGAAAGAAGGTGAAGTTTGAAACAAGAAGAGAAGAGAAGGCTTTGCGGATTGGGAACCAGAAAAATCGGAAGCTTGTCCACTCAACACACAAGAAACAACATGAACCAACTACCAAGGAAGCATATCAACGCTCGACCAAACATGCAACACCGATCTGAAAAAACCAAGTATTATACTTAAGAAACACCGCCAAAGCAATCAGAAAAAAACCATGGTTGTTGAATCCCACCCCCATGCCAAAACAGGAGCACCAGCATCTCCACTGGGGAGCTCGACACAAGAACTAAATTAGGAACAGTTGTGGAGTTGCCAAAGACAGAAGTTTCACAACGCATAGGAGACGAGGTGTGGACTGCCACAAAGCCAAACCACAAAACAACAAACAGCCAAGCAAAGAGCTGCCAACCATATATAAGAAAAAGAACTCGGTTCCTTGCTCGGCAAAGGCTAGGGCTTTAACATAAATTTGGTAGGGAACCTTGTTATATTTTTGCACATGTATGAGCACATTAAGGACCTCAATGGGGTGCACGAAGGGGGTTAGAGGATACCAAATGCACTCTAAACTTAAAAGAACACATTAAGGTTATTGATGGGTTAAACGAAAGGGATTCTAGGAGTACCAATTATGTTTGGAACACATTAGAATGGTTAATTCCATTAATCGAGACGTTCATGGTTAACTGAAAGTAAAACAATGTTTCGGAGCAAGGGTTACTAGCGTTGTTGGGTGTGTGAGGGATACTCACATCACATTAAATTGAGTAGTTCGTGGTTAATGGAAGTTAAAATCGTGAGCGAGGGTTACTTGCGTCGTCTAGTGTGTGTAAGGTTTACTCACTTCACCTTGAATTGAGAGGTTCATAGTCATATGACGGATAAAACTATAGGGGTGTGTGATGGCTAGTCCACATCTCAGAATTCGGTTCGATGCTTAAGGAGGGTTACTCCGCAAATCAAAGTACGAGAATCGCGAAAATGAAAATGATAGGGAATCACCAATGATTAACTAGTAGGAAACTAAAATGATACCAAATACACCTATATATGTGAAACCACCAAGGAAGATAGTCAGGATAACAAAGATAGGAAATCCACTACATGTTGCTTGTTGCATTCTTTAGCTAGTATTATATTATTATGTTCTAACCATATATAGAACAGAAGCACTGATTGGTTAGGTTGCAAAGAATACTAGCAAGGGGAAACCTGTTCCACTATGCGGTTTGGGTCACATTAGGTATCTATTTGATTTGGGTCTATACTATGCAGTTTATTCCTCGGTATTAGCCCGCCATATCCCCATAATATCGTGTAGAGGATTTCTGCCACTACGTTATTTTTATATAGCCTTTGAAATAGTCTTTCCGCTTTAAGCCCCGCTATATTCCGATATTCCCGATGAATCCCATTATTTTAGCTATATTCCGCTATTTCCACTATATCTTCTATAAAAGAAATGAATTGAAAACAAACATTTTCACTTTATAAAATCTATAGAATAAGTATTTTAATATAATTTTTTAACATATATTCTTTTGGGTAGAGAAAATATTATAATATTCAATTAAATTTAATCAAACTAAATAAGAGTTCAAATTAATTTATATATCTTTGTACATGCTTTTACTTAAAATTACGAATGTACTAATTATAACTAAATAGAATGTTAATTTTCTAATGATTTTTCATTTGTATAGTTGTAAAAGCATTAAATTTGAGTTTTTATGCTATTTTAGACAGATCTGTTATATCCTGTTATTTCCTCTCTTTATCTCCACTACAATTTTTTGCACCTCCGCTGCATTGGATCCGCTGAGCGCTTTAACTGCATAGGCTCAATATGATATTATTCATATCAGTTAGTTGACTGATTTGAAGCTTTTTCCCTGGTCTTAAACTCTCTGGTACTCATTTGAGTATGCCGAGGTTTGAGATTTTCAGGTTTGGCTTCTACGAATAAGCTTCCAAAATCATGCAAGAGGCAGTAGTTATTCTATGAGTTATTTTCCGTTTTTTGTTTGTTTTTTTTTTTTTTTTGGATGTAGTTTAAAGGCATGAAAGTTATGCCTATATATATTTGACTTTGATCATTTGAAGGGGCATCTTCATATGTCGCTCTTAGAAGCTATATTTTGTAACAACTATGTTTGACCTGAAAGGATTTATGCGAAGGGAATGTAATGAATGAATTTTATTAATAAATGTATCTTGAATTCTTTCATATTCTCATTTTTTCTGATGATCTGACTTATTAACTTGATGTTTCATATGACTGGAAACTAGTACTATAGATGATTGCAGCATCTGTAGCGCTTAGCTTTAGCCCTTAGAAAATGAAGTGTTACAACTTGATATCATAGCATAAGTTTAAGAAACTTAAAAAGTCTTTCTTTCAAAGATTTTCGGACGAAAAAACCAAAGATCATAGTAAAATACCCTGCGTTTGGGACATCGAGACTATAGCGTACTTGTATTTGTATTATATATGTATATATGTACCCCCACAATCCTAATGTCACCTTTCGGTATCTTACAAAGGTTCTACTGTAGATTCAAAGTAAGATATGGAGATGAGGAATGCAAGGTTGAGTATATGTGACAGAAGCACCAAAAGTAACGGAAATTTTGAATCCGATGTGCTTAGGACAAGTGAGACGCAAGGTGCAGCAATCCCCTGCAGAGATCGGGAATGTGTACCAGTTCTTCATTCAGATGATGCAAGTCTAAGCAGTTACTGCTTCTACCAGAGGAGCTAACCCTGTGGTTCCAGTTGGAAAAATCACACCAAGGTATGTAGGGACTTCACTTGCCTTGGAGGAAAACCATTTCTTGGAAGGAAAGAAGCTAGCGCGGTGGCAATATGGCCGATGTACTACAAATGGATTTTCGGGGATCTGGACTTGGATGATGTGCAAAAGAGGAGTTTGGCATCGCGACAGCTACAAGGGAACGAGCTGCATGAATAACATCACTGCTTATACTCTAGAATAGGATAATACTTGGAAGAATTTCGAAGAGATACTCAGAGCTGGGTTTGCTTCGGAAGCTGCGCAACCTGCATTACTTTGGAAGTCTACTAAGCTAGTTTTGGAAGAAATGATAGTGGAGGAGTATACTTCTATATTTGATGAGTTGTCGTGCTATGTTCATGAGACAATCAACATTTTCATCCGAAGGAATGAGAAGTCCATTAGGGGGTTCAGACCCAATATTACTAGGGTGATGATGCCATATATAAGAGAATCTACTGACGTCATTATAAAAATGGTTGTTCGCAATGAGGATCTCATTGCTGATTGTGAGAAACCTTCCAGGAACCCAAGCTTTCGGAATAAAAAGAGGAATTTTTTTCAAAGGGAAGGCTTAGAAGGGGGGAAAGATCAAGAAGGGAAAAGATAATGTCATTTACTTTAGTTGTGGAAAGAAAGGCCACTACTCCAATGAATGCAGGTCCAGTAAAGCCAAGAAAGCTGAATCGAAGTAGAGAGTTAGATGTCATAACTATAACCAGTTGGGCACTACAAGAATAATTGTCCGAAAGTATTTAAGGGACGGTACTTACTTTGGATCCTACGTCATCTATGCCTAGTTTCCTACTGCAGCAAAGAAAGGAAAATCGTTTTAGAAGGTACGTTTTGATTCATAACATAACTATTAATGCTATTTGATATTAGTGCATCACATTCTTTTATTCATAAGTGTTTAGTAGATAAGTTGTCTCCTAAGCCATCATGCCTTATTACTTCCTTTGGGGTAGCTAATCCTATAGGAGGTTATGCAACTCTTAGGATGAGATGCGACAACCTAGAATTTTAGTTTCTAAAGTTACAACTTTGCTTGTGATTTGTATGTGTTTGATTTCGATGGCTTCAAAATCATTTTGGGTATGGATTGGTTGAACTATTATGATGCTAGAATATCCCGCCAAGATAGGATGATATCATTGAAATAACCTAGTTGTGACGATCGAATTTTTTGTTTGGTGGCCGAGAAAGCAAGTTCAATGTTGTTTGCTTTGTTTGGAGCAATGGATATGTAAGACGAAGCAAGGGGAGTCCCTATTGTTAGGGAATTTGCAGATGTTTTCGAACCTGTCATGGGGTTGCCGCCAAAGAGAGCTATCGAGTTGAGGATTGATCTTTTTCCAAGAGAGGAAACCGTGAGTAGACCACTTAGTTGAATGAAACCCACAAAGATGCGAGAGATAAAGGTGAAACTAGTAGATTTGGAGGGAAAGAGTTTCATTCGTCCAAACAGTTCACTAGGGAGTGCAACTGCCATATTTATCAACAAGCCAGGTGAGTCTTTGCGGATGTGCATTGACTATCGAAAGCCCAACGAGAACAGAGTAAATAATACGCATCCTTTGCCGTGTAATGATGATCTATTTGATTAGTTAAGTGGAGCCAAAGTATTTTCTCAATTGGTCTTGGCAACTGGTTTTCATCAGCTGCGATATGGAATAGATCATTCCTTTGACGACGTTTCGGATGAGATATTGATCCTATGAATGAATGGTCATGCCTTTCGATTTGAGTAACGTGACAACTTTTTTTGTAGATCAGATGAATCAAGTTTTTTGAAAGCACTTGAATATGTTTGTGTTAGTCTTCATATATGACATTTTGGTGTACTCCAAAGATGATAGGGATCAAGCAACTCACATTCAGATTATTCTTAAGACTTTGCAAAAGAACTCGATAAAGGCTAAGTGTAGCGATCCAAACTTCCTGGCCAGCCTAAACCGAACAAGAAGGCGGACTGCTTTGAGAACATGACTAATTAGAACACAAACATGAGAACATTTCATTGCTATTATAACAATTTACATCAGAGTACAAGATATCAGAGTACAATAAATAATTTACAGTGGAAAAATATCAGAGATTTAAATTACGTTTAAATACATAAACATAATATGCAGTGGAAAACATGAACTACCAGAATTGAAAGAAATACACGGATACAAAGTATTCCGAATATAGCTCCTGCCGTAATCTAGGATCCTGTGAAAAGAAATATCTGCGAAAACAAAAACTACGAGCTGTCCGTATGGAAAATATGGGCACCTAGAGTTTAGATGAAAACAATAAACTCCGAGTCAATCATAGGACTGGTGTGAGAACTAAAACAGTTACTAAAACTTTACTTTGAAAATGGGGTAAATCATGGGAACATGCCGTATGACACGGAACTGGTTTACTCCACGTGAATACTGGAACGGGTTTACTTCACATGAATACTGGAACGGGTTTACTCCACATGAATATTAGTTTAAAAATAAAACAACACAGTGCTTATTGAAAAATAAAGCTATTATAAGACTCAGGTCCCATTACGCAATGCAACACAAACCAGAGAATAGAGTTTTACCTTATAATAGCCAAACATTCTTGGTACGTTTTAAAACAGATCATTTTGATATTACTATAAGTGCATAGTGTCAAAAAAACCTTCAAATATAAATATATCAATCATAGACGGCATAGTTCCCATCCTACTATGTCGCCATACAGGTTTACAACTAAAATCGAAAAGTCGTGTATTGGAAATTGGATTTCCATCATGAGTGAAGGAAAGGAATGTACTCCTTACCGGTTTCTGGCCATCGCTAGCGAGATGCCCATGATCAACACACGTGATCCTTGGATCCTACAGGGCCGGTCCTCCGTTACTTTTGAGGATTAGTTATTCCTGAACAATACATTTCCTGGTCCTATCGGACCTATCACTTGGCCATTGGTGACCAATCATATCTGAGGCGCCTTGCTATCCATCATCCACATAAGTAAAAATGTCTGGGCTCCATACCATGACACCACTTCTAGCTAGAAAGAAACGCATGCACTCCCGGCATCCCTTATCCCGTTTTAGACTCATATCGGGGTGTAAGGCTCACGAATTAACGCTCAAAGCCACCAAACAGATAACTAAGTACAATGTCATGTTGGGGAATGCGGAATGGATCGTTAAGGAAAAACAAACACTAGAGGGCGGGATGAATAGTGTTTGTGAAAATTTAAACAAAATTTAAAACTTATGTGAACTACGGGATGAATCAAACACGACAAACACAATCACAGAAAAAGATATAAAATAAACATAAATAAAGATGCAGAAAAGGAAAGAACACACTGGATTTTATACTGGCGCAGATTACTCCTACCTCCAGTCCCGCACAACGCTGGATTGACCAGAGTTTTATTACTATATCAATAGTCAAGTACACCTTCCTTGATTTCACGGCTATAAGGAATACCACCGATTTCTACTTCCCTGATTTCTCGGCTACAAGGAAACACCGATTCCTACTTCCTTGGTTTCTCGGCTACAAGGATACCACCGAATCCTCTTTTACTCAACCCAAATAATTACAAATAGCCCTAGAACTCTTCAATAGCACTTGATTAAGAGAGAGATGAGAAGAGAGTGTAGAGAGAAGAAGTTTGATCAAAACAAAATTGAATTTGGTAGAGTATAAGTGTAGAACTCAAAAAAGGTTAAAAATGATTATATATTGAAAGAGGATGAAAGTGGAGAAGAAGATATGTTTAAAATTCGGTTTTAACCCCCTTTTGTAGTGTGTGAAAGGTTGCAACGTTTCTGAATCATTTCAAATAGTGAAAAAACACTTCCTTTCAAAATTGAAAAAGTGATAGCTATATATCAACATGGTGTTTTTGTTATGTCGACATACCCTAGTGTATATTTGAATTTTAAAACATTTTTTCAAATGTTGAGTTTATATATATATATATATATATATATAAAATTCTGGAAATTCTTGAATCAAAATATAGTATTGTAAATTAAAATTATAAAGTAGAAAATCATATGAAAACATAAATCTAAACAATATAAACATATTTTTAAAATTATAAGGCTTTAAACTATATAAATATAAAGTATAAGAATACAAATATATAAAATTTAAGTTTGAAAAATAAAGAACAATTAGAAAGGAAAAAAAAGAAAAGATAAAAAATGAAATAGAGAGAATTGAGGATAGAATTAAAAACCAAAATTTGAAAATTTGAATTTGAATTTGAACCTAGAGTGTTATTTAGAGTCGTACACAATCTAGACTTTATAACTATATTAATCTTGAACTCTTGAATCCTTGAAATCTTGGATACTCATGAGTCATGAAATTTTTCTAATCTTTGAATCTCTATCTTCTTTAAACTGTACAGTCTTCATTAATATTTCTTGTATATAATTCCTGCATGTGTATATATATATATTCTATACAAAAAGTGTTAGTATATATTTTATAATCAATGATAATTGAAATAAGGTTGTTGTCATCAAAACTCCATTCTCCAACAATCTCCCCCTTTTTTATGATGACAACCTTAGTTTATAAAATATCATACCTGTATATACCTGTTGATGATGATCCTTCTAATACTCCTCCCGTCTGTAAGAATCCTATAAACTATTCGTATATTTTATAGTTTCTCCCCCTTTGGCATTATTAAAAAGAAATTCTAATAGAACTCCCCCTAAATTTTATAACTTTCTAAATAAAACTTAAGTAACAAACCTATAAAGATACACCCCCTTAATCTTATATCCATATTCTAGAGAGTTATAATTAATTAAACCATAATAATAAATGATAATTTTATTAAACATGAATTTGTACAAATACACGAATTTATAGAAATGCGATTTATCGTAGGAACACAATAAAATGAAAGAAGAAGAAAACCCTTAAAACACTTTATTATTTGACAATGGGAGATTTGTGAATTGGACAATTTGGATAATGGAAATAGAATCATCCATTCTTTTTTATCACAATCCCATTTTCGTCATATACATTCAACCTTATCATACTAATTCATAATTGTTTGTTGCATCTCATGATGCTCCTCCTCCTCCATTATTTCTTTTTCCTCTTCTGGTTCTTCCTCTGGTTCCTCCTCCTCTTCCATGGCTTGATTATCGTCATCGATGATTACCGGATTAGCCTCATAATCCATTATAAACTTTAAGAGGCTTCTCATTACTTTCTCTTGCCTGTTTTTCTCTTGACTCATCCTAATCTGGAGTATTTGTATCTCAGCAACCATTTGCAGTATATACTCCATTTTTTTTCTTCGACTTTGATAACGCTAAATAGCGTAGATCGGTGAAACGGGACCTTGGATGGTACAACGTGTGAATCGGAGTTGATTTGAGTATTTAGATTAGTGGAGGCCATTGTATTTTTTAATTTAGAGTTTTTACAGAGAAGAAGAAAAGTCGAAATAGAAGGTTTAAATAATTGAAATAACCAACTTTTGGTGGGAATTTAATTTGAAATTTTGGCAGTTATATGTCGACATACCAAAAACTCTATGTCGACATACAATTGTTTTGAATTTTATTATTTTAATTTCTTATGTTATGTTTATATATTTAATTTATTTAATTATTCTAAGTCACTTAATGAACATATGCCTTATTCTCTCTTAAATATAGTGAATTTTGCTTCATTTAATGGTTTAGTTAATATATCTGCTATTTGTTTATCCGTTTCTATATATTCAAGTGAAATCTTTTCTTTAATTATATCATCTCTTAGAAAATGATGTCTCACATCGATATGTTTAGTTCTTGAATGATGGGTTGGATTTTTAGAAATATTTATAGTGCTTGTATTATCGCAGTATATAGGTGTTTAATTTATATTTAAACTAAAATCATTTAAAGTTTGTTTCATATATATTACTTATGAACAAGCCAAAGCAACAGAGATATATTCTGTTTCAGTTGTTGACAAAGATACGATATTTTGCTTTTTACTGAACCATGATACAAGGGAATGACCTAGGAAGTGGCATGTTCCATTAGTACTTTTACGATCGGGTTTACATCCCGCATAGTCAACGCCACATTACGAAACTAAATCAAATGAATCATTCTTAAGATAAAATAATCCAAAATCTGATGTATGCTTACATACCTCAGAATACGTTTTACGGCTTCTAAATGTGTTTCCTTTGGTTGTGATTGGTACCTTGCACAGAGACGTACACTATGCATTATATCTGGTCTGCTAGCGGTGATATATAATAAAGACCCTATCATTCCTCTATATAGTTTTTGATCAACATCTTTTGATGTATCTTCTTTATTTAAAGCAATATTATTTGCCATAGGTGTTGGTCTTCCATTTGTTGTTGTTAGATTATATTTATTAATCAAATCTCTTGCATACTTTTCTTGATTAATAAATATTCCATTCGTTAATTTTCGAATATGTAATCTTAAAAAGAATGATAATTCTCCCATATGGTTCATTTCAAATTATTCGGTCATAATATCTGAAAATTCTTTGTTCATTTTATCATTTGTTGACCCAAAAAATATATCGTCAACATATATTTGTACTAGTTGTATATCTTTGTTATTGTAACGACCCGCAAATCCGAGCTATCTGAGTTGACTAAATACACCACACGTCCAACCCAAATAACACAGAAATACGAACCATTAATAGAAAGAAGTTAGAAGATGAGAAATAGGAAGAAAAAATATTTGAATAGAAGAAAAACGAAGATCACAAACTCACAGCGGAACGAATAAAATATATTTCATAATATAACTCTTGAAATACAAATCAGTAACTTTGTATACATACCATCATCAGAGCACAACAGTCATTTTCTGGAACAGTTATATACTCCTGTTTCCAGATACAACATAGTACACAGCGGAATATATGATAGTCTATAGCTAACTGGTGAAGCCTCCTACTTCCAGCTCCTCCAATCGAATCTGTGGAATCCCGACTACTTGACTGCCCGTACAAATTTGGGCACCCAAGAGTTTAGGGAAAACAAAACAAAATAAACTGTGGGTCAGTCATGTGACTGGTGTGAGTAAACTCCAACCACTTGTTTAACTTTAAAAATCCTTTCAAAAGAAAAGATAATAGTAAGACCAGCCCACACATAAACACGGACGGTTTTTACCTTACTATAACCCAAAACACTTTGATACGAAAATCTAGTGATATTATGATAATGTCTACATCAAGTAAATAACCAAATAGCAGAACGCTTGCATCTCACGCTCCACATATATTATAAAATCAAAAACCGCATGGCGCTTATTGGAGATTGGATTTCCCACATGACAAGGTATGGAACCACCTTCCGCTAGTGTATATCTAGAGACGAATACACTGGGTTCAACAAGAACATCTTGCAACCTGGCCCACACATGACCGACCACTCATTTCGCTTGAGTGTATCGAATGTATATCACCAACGGTTGGGATCAGCAACTGTCTCCCGACTGGGACAGCATCGAATAGAATAAGAAATTAAATGAACCTCTAGATAGGTGATTATACATCCTAATGGGTGTGACCCACATAGCCATGCTGCCTGCCCGATTTTTGTCCTTTCCCGGTTGTTGAGGCCTGAGGCTACGAATACTTACCATTCATTGATAGCACAATCACTTTGAATTCCACATTGTCAGATCCGTTAATCACTGGTTGAGTTTGCACAAATATTCTGGATATTATGCTAAGGGATAAATCCGTTGCAACCATATATATATACAGACCAACCCATTTGATCATTGGAAATACTCTGTCAG
The DNA here is from genome assembly GCA_030737875.1 of Allium sativum. Taxonomy (NCBI): domain Eukaryota; kingdom Viridiplantae; phylum Streptophyta; class Magnoliopsida; order Asparagales; family Amaryllidaceae; genus Allium; species Allium sativum. Next base: position 398,549,938 of record CM060926.1, on the reverse strand, counting down.
ACATTCGTCCATTTACGTTCGTTCTGGGACTGAACGAAACCGAAGGCACAATTTCTATAAATAGAAAAGCCCTTGCACTTTACTACGTCTTCAATATATTCAGCATACTTGGTTCGCAACGCTAATGCCGATACGGAGTGGTTCTTCGGATAATAATCCAACCGGTCTCTCCATATTGACAACGATGGTCAAAACTTCGATAGTCTGTGATTTAACTATCGAATAAAAACAAGTGTTCATCCAACATATCAAACAAATCACTGGGCTCTTAATTAATATTTCATTAATTAAATCTCTTATCCATTTCCTTATCGATATTTGTTAACCAAATATTTTCAATAACCATATTGGCTCTTTACGCTATATGGAAAGCATTTCCCAATATCAACTTCTTTTATTTTCTATATATTAGAAAATATCTCTATTTGCAATTGGAAACAATTCCAACCACTTATCTCTATCCCGACTATTTTAATTATACTCAGAAATATTTACTTGTTATATTTCCAAAATTCCATCACTTGGGTTTAAGATGAATGTTGTGTAAAATATCGTTACAACAACCCAAAATATTTTATTCAACTAACTCTTTTTCAAACACTTCTCTTCGAGACTGGATCTTGCTATTTATCCATTAAAAATGAAATCAATCAAGTTGGGGTAAAATTACCTCTCAGACCTTAACTGAAAACATCCTCAACTTCAAAACGACAAAACCACTTACCTCGAATAAACACACTATACAATCCAATTGTTCATTTTTAAAAACATGTATAAAGTTCGCTTGCTATATCTAATTTATAGATTTCCCTTTTTGTTTACAATATTCGATTTTGATTTCATTTCCTTATCGAATTCTACATATATTGATATATTGATTTATAACTATCAAATTATCTTAAAAATATTCTAACTCCTTAAATTTCCGGAAAAATTCGCCATAACCTCCCTTGCATCGGGAGCATCGGGAAATTTCAAATAGCTTCCCCGGTCCTTCTAATCTCAAAAAGAAAAAGAAAAAGCCAAGCGGCTAGCCGATACGGCACATAAAATCTCATATGTAATTGAAACGTGTACCTTTTTGTCGAGCACATTAATTTAAATCTTCATATACTTCATATCCAACCTGCTTACACATGTTCACCTGTTTTCAATTCAATTCAATACCATCTAATCGTTTGAATTCAGTTTCGCCCGTTTATTCTTTAATTAGTCATTTTGCCTATTTCACTTCTTTGTTGAACATAACATGTTCAAACAAAATATTTAACTCGTTCATAACCAAATTGAATTTCAATTTCAATTCTAGTTCTCTTTTCTATTTCGAATATAAATTTTCAAATCGAATTCACTTATTTACGGCCCAATATCAATTCAACATCTCATTTACTAATTACTATTCGAATTAGTTAATTCTATTCAATAATCAAAAATCTGATTTCTGTTTCAAAAATCAATTCATTACTCCACCTGAGTTCACATATATTTTATAACTCAAATCTGAAATTTTCTAAATAGAAATTCGGATTTTATTCACTTAAAATCCTTTTATAAAATGAAATAAACCGTTATGGTTTTTAAATAGTTCTGGCGCTGTTTTTCTGAAAATTTGATTTTGACATAACTCAAAATCTATACGACGAAATTCATATTTTTCTCTTTCATTAGAAAACTATTATCAAACCGGTCCTGACGTTTCTTGTTTCAAAGAATTTCGACTTCAATTGAGTTTTGTATATTCAATTGAAGTTCGAATCGCCAATTTACGAACTGCAGCACCGCGGCGAGTTCGTTTTATTTATATTTTTATATATAAACTTCTAAACTTTCGTTAAAATGAATCCAACTCCATTTTAACTCCATTCGAATTTCTAATATTCAAACTCCATTTTCCTTTATTTGAATTTCTTGATTCAAATTCCAATCTCACTTTTGAATTCTATTTTCAAATCCCAATTCCTTTGATATTCAAATTCAGTACTTGAATTTCTATTTCAAATCTCTATTCGAACTTCATATTCAATTCTATTTGAGTTATATATTCAAACTCTATTTCGATTATATTTGAAGTTTATATTCAATTCTTCTTTGAATTCTAAATTCAAATCCATATTCAATTCTCTTGAATTCGATATTTCAAATTTCATTACAATTCTACCTTGCAATTCTATATTCAAATTCATTTATTCAAACTCTATTTGAATTACTATATTCAGACCCCATATTTGAATTCTATTTGAAATTCAAATATTCAAACTCCATTTAAATTCTATTTGAAATTCTAAATGTTTCAAATTCCACTTTCTCTTCTTTGAAATTCTCAATATTTCAAATTACATTTCTTTTATTTGAAATTCCATTTTTGAATTTCCTTTATTCCAATCCCATTTGAATTCCTTTGAATTCAAATCCTATTTCAATTCCCTTGAATTCAAATCCCATATTTAAATTCCTTTGAATTCAAATCCTATATTTGAATTCCTTTTGAATTTCTATAGTCAAATTCTCTTTCAATTATATTTGAATTCAAATTTCATTGCAATTCTATTTTTGAAATTCTATTTTCAAAGTCTATTTCAAATTCTCTTTTGAAAATTCTATTTTGAAATTCTATTTCAAATTCTATTTGGAAATTCTATTTCAAATTCTCTATATTCAAACATCATTTGAAAGTTCTATATCCAAATCCACTTTGGATTTTCTATTTGAATTCTAAATCCAAATTTCCATTTCCTTTTCTATTTGAATTCAAATTTCCATTTCCTTTTCTATTATTCAAATTCTATATTTAAATTTCCTTTTGAATCATATTTTCAAATCTCTATAGTTAACTTCATTGAATTCTATTTTCAAGTCTCTATAGTTAACTCCATTTGAATTTTCTTTATTCAATTTCTTTAAACAAGTCTCGACTTCAATTCCTTTTTGAAATCAATATCTCTATTTTCCTTTTGAAGATAGATTTCCCATTCCAATTTCACACTTGTATTTCTATTTCTGAATTATCAAATGATAATTCTTTTCACTTCATTTATAACTTCGTTATAAAAGAACTATTTATAAACTTCGTTTATAAAGGAACTACTTGTTTTATTTTTCAAAAACAAGTTTATATTTTATTTCCATTTAAAATTCAAATTCTATTTAAAAATAGAATTTTTCCTTTTTAAATCTCAAATATCCTTCCACGATATTTTAAATAAATTAACACTTCAGCCCAGTGATAGTTTAAACAACCAAATCAATCAATTTCCAATCATTTGATTTTAACACATCATATATGAATATATATGAAATCAAACAGAACAAACAAACAAATAGATAATATATTTTTGAGGAATTCAGCTGGATTCCTCCAACCTGTTTTCCTGCATCCACAGATGTTAGCACATAAATAATACCCATTCTGCTTCGTGGTAGAATATCGTGGTATAGAAGGTCATCCACTAATCATAGCGTGGGGCGTATAGGGTAATCATCCGCTATGGTACCGCGGGCATCCGCTAATGAGACTGCGGGAATCCAACCAATCAATCAACCCAATATATATATATATAATAGCCTAAATAACTAATATATATAAAACAAGCAGAAAAATCCAAACAAGCAACAACAAAATATTTTTTTACGAAGTAAAAATAATTATAGATAAAAGGTGAGTGAGATTTACTCACCTTGATTTCAATTGGCGAATATCCATTTAAATGATATCTTCGTATTTACGGATCTACTAGGATCAATTCATCTTGTACCTACAATGGTTCATTTTTAATTTATCAATCGATTAAGCTTTTATTATATAAAATAAACTACTTAAATAAATTTTCATTTTAAATTTATTAAAACGGATACCTTATTTTCCTTGGAATTAGCTCGACCAAACTATGGATATCTCAACATACATCGATCAACTTCCTTGCTAAACCAGTACTAAAAATGCTATCATTCACTTCGGCATTTCCTCGAACACTTAGCCGGCAACTTCCATTTCATTTTTTTTTCTATCCTTTGAACACTATTGCGCGACTTTTGCACACCTCAGAAGCACAACCCTTCAACGTAACCAAAGACCGAACTCTCTTCTCTGAACAACCATCAGCAAACATCCCAGAACACCGAGTTTTCGCTCACCTGCGATTAACAACAGACCTGCACCCTTCCTCAATGTATTGTCGAACTCCATCAACTCCACAATTTGCATCGCACCCCTCCTGATGTCGGATTCCAGATACTCGTGATGGCCGCGAGTTCACCGCCCCCAATTTGAAACGCATACCCTAAATCGACAGACCCCTTTCCTTACATCGCAGGCGCCTCAACCCATTTCGACTCCCCAAATCGCAATTTATACTAGACCCCGCCGGAAGCTTCAACTTCGTGTATATCTTTATCTGAGCGCCTCCATTCTGACGTTAAACTCGTTCGTTATGTTAATCACGGTTTTTTCTTTTCTTTTCCAAAGGATTTGATATAAGGGAAATAGGAACGGAAATGGAAGAGTGAAAAGTGGGTTTCATTTGATTTGAGAATAGCAGAATGGCTTGCCTCAATTTATATTAGCAATGAGCAGACAACAAGTACTTTACTATTGAATCGATGTCTCCTTGAAACTGAGGGTGGAAGACATTTTCTACAGCTCGAGGAGAAAATAGCATGTGCGATTTCAGTTTTAGTCGGTTGATGTTTATAAATGAAAAGATTTTGATTAGATTTTGTTTTAATAAAATAACCAAAATATCCCGTGTCCCTTTACTCGAAATCCTGAACCGCTATTTCAACGTAACGTCCGATTTTTTCCAACATCATATGCTATTCTAAACTCAATGGTACCAATTCTCAAATTTAATTTAGTCGTATATGCGGAATAACACTATAAATTGACGAATTTATTTAAATCGATTAAAAATATAAATCGATCTTAAACATATTAAATTTACCAAAAATAAACAATTATTACTGTTCTAATTCAATATAAAACTTGTATTGGTCGACTGAATTGTTAAGATTCAGTTTTAACTTAGAATCCCATTATTATCGTTTCGTATTACGATAAATCAATATATTCGAATTAAATCGTATACCAGTTATTAAATCAAAAAAATTCAATAAAAATCTATTTTTATTCCAATTCACATTTAAAATAAATTTAAATCGTTCAATATTAATTGGCTAAAAATCCAGGACGTTACAGTTATTCTTCTTGAAAAACAAAGTATTATCTAATTTTCCTATTTCAAAATTTGATTGTAATAAATAATTTCATAATCTACCATACCAAGCCCTAGGAGCCTATTTTAATCCATATAACGCTTTCTTCAGCTTATATACGTGATTTGGTAATTTTCATCTTTAAATAGGGGTGGTTGCTCTATATATACGTATTCTTTGACAAATCCATTTAGAAAAGCACTTTTGACATCCATTTGATATAATTAGAAATTATTATAGTTTGCAAAAGCTAGTAAAATTCTAATAGCCTTTAGTCTTGCTAACAGGGCAAAAGTTTCATTGTAATCTATTCCTTCTTCTTGAATATAACCTTATGCTACTAGTCGTGCCTTATTTCTTACTACCTCACCGTGTTCATTTATTTTATTTTTATATATCCATTTGATTCCTATTGTAGTTTTATCATCTAGTCTGGGAACAAGTTCCCATACTTTATTCCTAGTAAACTAATTCAGTTCTTCTTACATAGCAAGTATCCACGAATCATCAGAAGAAGCTTCCTTTGGATTTTTCTGTTCAATAGTTGATATAAATGTAGTATTACTCATATTATTTAATTGATTATGAGTTCTAACAACAGATTCAATATCTCCTAAGATATTTTCTACAGGATGGTCTCTAAGTAATCTAATTCTTTTATCTAGTTGATTATCTTCATATTTTATTTCATTAATTTCATTTTCACAATTGCTTTCATTGTTTTGAGTTATACTTTAATAGTTTTCGTCGAAAGATACGTTTAATGTTTCTTCTATAGTGTTAGTTCGAGTATTGAAAACTCTATGAGCCTGGCTTCTTTCTGAATATCCAATAAAAATCCTTTATCGGATTTTGAATCAAATTTGTCTAAATTATCTTTTGTATTTAGTATAAAACATTTACTTCCAAATATTTTAAAATATGATACTTTTGGTTTCTTGTTTCACAATAGTTCATTTGGTGTTTTACGAGTTAAAGGTCTAATTGAAGTTCTATTAATTATATAGCAAGCTGTTGCAACTGCCTCAGCCCAAAAATTCCTTGGTAAATTACCATTAGATAACATAGTTCTTGCACATTCTTGTATTATTCTATTCTTACGTTTAACTACTCCATTTTGTTGAGGGGTCCTTGTAATTGAAAAATTGTGAGTTACTCCTTTTTTATTACAATATTTTTCAAAATTCTCATTTCGAATTCTCCACCATGATCACTGCGTATTATTTTAATTTTTAGTGGTAATAAATTTTGAATTCTTTTAGAAAAGGTTTTAAACTGATTTAAAGCATCACTTTTATTCTTAAGAAACAAAGTCCAAGTAAATCTAGAAAAGTCGTCAACTATTACATACACATATCTGTTATGATTTATTGATTGAACTTGGGATGGACCAAATAAATCCATGTTTATTAACTCTAGTGGTTTTGAAGTAGTAATTTTTTCTTTTGACTTAAATGAACTCTTCTTTAATTTTCCAAATTGACAAGCATCGCATAAATTATTAAATTTAAAATTCATTTTAGGTAATCCTCTAACTAAATCTAATTTAGAAATTTGTTTGAAAGTTGTATGACCGAATCTCTTATGCCAATTCCATGGATTACATGTATTAGCCATATGACATAAATTATTGCTGGAGATTTTCATACTTAATATATAGATATTGTTCTTTCTATCTCCTTCGAATATAACTTTTGAATTCCTATATTCTATAAAACATTTATTCTTTTCAAAATATTTATCTTATAACCCTTATCGCAAAGTTGAATTATACTTAGCAAGTTGCGTTTTAAATTACTAACTAATAAAACATCAGAAATAGCAGGAGTTTCAGAATTACCAACGTTGCCAATTCCAATAATGTATCCTTTAGAATTATCTCCGAAGTTTACCATTCCACCATCTTCATATTTTAGATTATTGAATAGTTCTGGATATCCAGTCATATGTCTTGAACAACCACTATCCATTATCCATTTGTCCTTTTTCATTTCCACCAATTGCTATCCAGAATTTGAATTTTCAATAGCCATTTAACACAGCAATTCAGGATTTGAATTTCCAACAGCCACCTTTTCAGAATTTGAATTGCCAATGGCCACTTTACCCATCTTTTTAACTTTTGAATTTTCAAAAGCCATATAACTCATACTTTTCTGAATTGAACAATATTTCAGTAGATTACATGCCTCTTTAACATTATTATATGCAGACTCTTCCAACATTGATGCAATGCATGAATTGACACTAGTATTAACAGAGATTCCAAACTTTGCCATTATCACCATTTTCAAAAATCAGATTATGAACTTTTTGAAAAACCTTGCTCTGATACCAATTGTTAGAGGTCATCCACGACCAATGGCCTAACCTGCCACCGTGGCCTATCAACAATACCAATTGTAAGGGGACATGTAGGAGAAAGAGTCTCCTGCCCGCCACCAAATAGCCTAGCGAGAACCCCCTATCATGTTCTCTAACTAGCTCTAATACAAATTGTTAGGAAATGCAGAATGGATCGTTAAGGCAAAAAAACACTAAAGGGGGATGAATAGTGTTTGTGAAAATTTAAACAAAATCTAAAACTTACGTGAACTATGGGATGAATCAAACACCACAAACATAATCATAGAAAAAGATTCAAACACAAATACAAAATAAACAGAAATAAAGATGCATAAAAGGAAAGAACACACCAGATTTTATACTGGTTCGGATTACTCCTACGTCCAGTCCCGCACAACGCTGGATTGCGCAGAGTTTTATTTCTATATCAATAGTCAAGTACACCTTCCTTGATTTCACGGCTACAAGGAATACCACTGATTTCTACTTCCCTGATTTCTCGGCTACAAGAAAACACCGATTCCTACTTCCTTGATTTCTCGGCTACAAGGATACCACCGACTCCTCTTTTACTCAACCCAAACAATTACAAACAGCCCTAGAACTCTTCAATAACACTTGATTCAGAGAGAGATGAGAAGAGAGTGTAGAGAGAAGAACTTTGATCAAAACAAAATTGAATTCGGTAGAGTATAAGTGTAGAAATCATAAAAAATGATTAAGAATGATTATATATTGAAAAAGGATGAAAGTGGAGAAGAAGACATGTTTAAAATTTTAGTTTTAACCCCTTTTTATAGTGTGTGAAATGTTGCAACGTTTCTGAATCATTTCAAATAGTGAAAAGACACTTCCTTTCAAAATTGAAAAGTGACAATTATATGTCAACATGGTGTTTTTCTTATGTCGACATACCCTAATGTATTTTTGAATTATAAAACATTTTTTTTCAAGCATTTTGATATAACTATAATTCTGGAAATTGTTGAACCAAAATATAGTATTGTAAATTAATATTATAAAGTAGAAAATCATATGAAAACATAAATTTAAACTATATAAAATATTTCTAAAATTATAAGGTTTTAAACGATAAAATATAAAGTATAAGAATATAAATATATGAAATTTAAGTTTGAAAAATAAAGAAGAATAAGAAAGGAAAAAATAGAAAAGATAGAAAATAAAATAGAGAGAATTGAGGATAGATATGAAAATTTGAATATGAATTTGAATCTGGAGTGCTATTTAGAGTCTTACACAATCCAGGCTCTATAACTATATTAATCTTGAACTCTTGAATTCTTGAAATCTTGAATGCTCATGAATCTTAAAATTTCTCTGATCTTTGAATCTCTATCATCTTTAAAATGTACAGTCTTTAGTAATATTTTCTGTATATAGTTCCTGCATGTGTGTGTGTGTGTATTCTATACAAAAAGTGTCAAGGCTGGTAGGTCACTGATACCACCTATAGCTAGAAAGAAACGTCGTGCTCTCCCAACGGTCCTTATCCCGTTTTTGACTCATACCAGGTGTGAGGCTCGTGAATTAACGCTATACACAAAGCTATACCACACAGGCCGTTCTTTGATCATCAACCATAAGATTTTGCTTTTCAACAGAAGCCTTGATCATTTGCCACTTAGGCATGCCACACAGGCAATTCGTGCCATGCGATTGATATCCATCAATACATAACCTCTGAGCTCGTACGTCTCAAAGAAGGGCGTTAAGTAAGAGAATAAATTCTCCGCCGCCAAATAGATATATATATATATTTAATCGAGATCAATCACACAGAATAAAATCCAATGTCAGACACACAGTCCATTTACAAGTTCGTCCTGGGTCTGAACGAAACCGGAGGAACCCTATTCCTCGCATATCCATCGATCTCTAAGTACGTCTGGACGATCACCAACTGATTCCCTTCTCTTGGGTGTACAACCCAATCAAGATCATTAATAATCATCCAAACAATGTGTAGACCTCCAGTCTTCAACCACCGTCTTCATCTTCGACTTATCATCGAATCAGTTATTCAGAATGGGTATAAACCCGGCCTTTTCGAATAACCCGCGTATATAATAAACAAGTGTTACGCAAACATAACATACGCCTCATTCCAATTCGGAATTTTCTTTAATTAAAATATTCACATTCTTAGGGAAAGATTCCCATTAATTTTATCAAAGATAAATTCTTCTAAATTTATTCTTCAATCTTCCTTTGGATATCATTTCAAACCATGTTAAGGTTTTCCAAACTAGTCGGGATTAGCGAACCACACCAAAGTAATTATTTATTTTATTTCCCAATCCCAACCTATTCATCCCATGGAGCAAAAACTGGTAATACTCCATATCTAACACCACGGTGCTAGCGGTAAAATTAATTACCATTTCATGTTCAAACCTAATTAAAGATTTAACTATCACTTTGGAGCAAAACTGGTGATACTCCATTCTCGATCACTTTAATCTAATTAAAGATTCATTAAAACTCCACCTAGTTTTAATCTTCCCACAAATCAATTTCCCGTCTTTAACTGGGTTAAAGAACCAATGTCAACTAAAACACGGTTCACGATAAACCCAAAATCACTTCCAATTGTTAATCGGGTTAAAGAACAGGTGTTATTCAAAAGACTGCTCACGATAAACCCAAAAACCAATTTAAATTCAGTTCCAATTAAATACTAATTAACTGGAAAATTTCACTAAATCTTAATTAAAAGATTTATTCTTTTTCTAAACTGGGTTCGAGAACAGTGTTATTTAAGACACCATTCACGATGAACCCAAAATTCCATTTGATATTAAATACAAGGCTCTGAATAGAAAATATATCGGCTTATATTCAATATCAAATTCTAAAACCAACAAATATTGTATTGGAAATAATGATATAAATATATCTTTCAAATTTCCACAACCATATATGTATAATCACGAAATCCAACATCGAAATATTCCGAAGATAATTTCGATTCAAATCCATTCCAATTCGCGTATTGGAAATTCTGATTATTTTGAAAACCACTTCAAATCCAATTTATTTATTCAAAAATATCGGATTATAATTCTAGTTACTAACTAGTTCATTTCGATAAAAATATATTTTTATCCTTCCAAATGTGGAATTTTTCATCCCAGTTCTTTCCAATTCATATATTATGATTTTACACAAATTATTAATATTTTTAATAATTTTATCAAGGCCCGTACAGTCGATTTCCAATAACGGTCGTCGAACTACACTTACAACGACCTTTTCCAAAAAAAATTTGGACTTAATTCCAAATCCAACCGTTAGATTTCAAATTTCAAATTTCTAATATTCATTGGAAAGCTCTTTTCAATACGAACCCAACGGTTCCGATTTCAGGAGAATCCGACGGTTGGATCTCCCGTAACGTCTATTCGAAGTCAATGGTCGAAATTCGCAAACTGCTGCGGCGCGTTCTATTCAGGCCATTTAATATATATATATATATATATATTATATTTCGTCGATTTCAATTCAAAATGTATTTTATAAATCGTTTTAACTTCGTTTTAAAAACGATTTCAACTTCATATTCAATTTTAAATCAAAATTGAATATTCCATATCATTAGTATATAAATGATAATATTTTCAAAACGTTATATTTTGAAATCCCTTACTTTTCTATATTCATTATAAAAATGAATATGATCGATATAAATATCGTTCGCGTAAAAATGGCGCATATCTAATCAACATGGCTTTATATATTTCAATAACTTCGTTATTCTATTCAACAAATGATTTTTTTTCAACACATGAATATATATTTTATTCAACATATGAATATTTATTAATTCTTACTTACAATAAAATATGAATTTTATTGTATAAATATTTCGTTCAACACATGATAAGTTTCAACACATGAATATTCTCAACACATGAGTATCGTCAACACATGACTATTTTGTTTATTCAACACATGAATATTTATTTTCCTGTTCTGAATATTATTTTAAAATATTATTTATTTTCTAAATTGGAATGAGACCCAACGAATTGCCATATAATGTTATTTATATGGATTCCATATAACAAATGTATATAATAGCAACGATAAGTAATCAACCATCATCCAGAGTGCATCGCACAACTGCATAAGCATTAAATATAACTAATTGACGCTTACATAGTATGTCAATCAAACGATCGACATACCACTAAATAATTGGGATTAGTGTACATCGAATATCATCCCAACACCTGTGTGGGGTTTCAAATCAACAAAAACAGATTTTTATTAGTGCAGTTGGGCGACGTGTAAAATTTATCGTCCCAATCAATATCCTTCAAACAGGTGTACATAAACAAATCGTTCGATTTGTAAATGAATATTTATTTATTCACCTTCACGTTAAATTTATATTTTTAACGATAAATAATTTATTTCAACACATGAATATATTTTCATTCATTCCACATCACATTCAATTTTCACCACACAACAAAATCAAACAAGTTGTCCATGGTCCGTGGACAACGGGTGTCGGGTGCTGCTAAGCACCGTCTGCATCCTAGTATATAATTTTAACTAGAAAACAAGAATTAAAGTGAGAAGTTCTCACCAATTAGCTATACCAAACACCGCGACTCTTCATATGTAGGAAATCTTCGTCGTTCTCGCCTTTTGTCACTTTCGTTGTCTATAGCCACTACATATATAAAAATCACATTTTTATATTCTCTATTATATAAAAAATCATATTTTCCACTTCATATATATAAAAATTGAATTTTTTGTTATCATACATATATAAAAATCAAATTTCTATGTCGCTACTTCATATTTTTTTCCAGCGCTTCTTTCCTTACAAAAATTATATTTTTATATTCGCTACATCATTATAAAAATCTTATCCTTTCAAATAAAAAAAATCAAATCTTTTATATTTAAAAAATCAAAGCTTTCATATGTTAAAAATTTAATCTTTCTAATGTTAATGATCGAATCTTTACATGAATAAAAATCTAACCTTTATGTAATTAAAATCTATACTTCATATGAATAAAGATCTAAACTTTATATTAAAATCTAAATTTTTACATTTTAAGAATCCTATCTTTTTCTAAATGAAAAATCAAATCTTTATTCATTTAAAAATCAAATCCTTCATGTATATAAAAACCTCATCATTCTCTTATGAAAGATCATGCTTTTCCACAAGCTCTAATCTATTTATATATATATATTACATTTTAAAACAACGCCATTATATTATATATAAAAAAATCATATAAAAAAACAAGGTATTACATATAAATAAATAAAAACTAAAAAAAACTTACTGCGTTGGGGTTTTTCTCAGCGGAGGGCTTCATCGTCAGAGTGGAGGGCTTCGGGGCGGCGGTGGCGTCACTAGTGGGGTAGAGGGTCGGTTCAGGCGGCGACGCTAGCTAAGGCGCGGCAGTGGATTAGGGTTTCAGAGGGGGGGGGGGGACTACGGCCTAAATCGAAGAGGGAAGGGGAAGAAGGAGGTCGGAGGATAGAGGAGAGGGCGCTGGGGGAAGGGGAGCGCCGTCAATCGGTGGCGGCGGTGGCGTGGGATCGACGAGGACGGTTTTTTTTCTTTTCTAATTGAAAATGAAGAGAGAGAGAGGAAGGAAGGGAGTATATTAATATATAATTTATTTAATTAATTTTAATTTATTTCTCCTTTAAAGTTGACTTTCCATTCGACCTCCAAACGAGAACCACCTATTGTCGTCTCTAGCTAATTACCCCCATTCTGAACGCAATGGGATATGTTTTGTAATCCAATTCGGCTGTTACGATCAGTTTTCGTTCAAATTAAAATATAAATCATTGTATATTCAATTCGAACGCACATTTCAATTTACCGGGGCCACATACTAACTCTAAAAATTCTCGAAAAAAATATTTCTAGCTTCGTATTGATGATACGGTCCAAACAAAACTAATTTCATCAAATTCTAAGACCGTTTGAAAAATGGCCATTTCCAGTCGATTAAAATCAACTGAAACTGGTCTAACGCGTTTTCCTTTGCCACGCTCACATATTGATTTGAAAAATTACGAATTTTGGAATCTAGCAATAATTTGACATCTCGGATCCAACAAAATTGGTTTCATCAAAAACCGAGGTCGTTTGCAAAATTGCTATTTTTAAGGGCTATATTTCCATAGCGACTATTCTGAATTTTCAACTGGACATTACTTTTTATTCCCGCTATGAAATTTCAATTTTTCGGATTCGTTGGAAAGATATTCTCAATTAGATTCTAATATTTTCGGTTTCCCTAAAATCCGGTTTATTTTGAATCCTGTACATTCATTTGAAATCAAATTTTCGAACTACCGCGCCATTTCCATTTCCTTTTATATTTAAAAATTAATATTTATATTCTAACGACGATCTATATAAATATATGCGTTCTAATTCTATTCAAAATAAATTTCTCGTCGTTATTATTTAAAATAATTCATTTTAAATATTTAAAATTCATTAAAATAGCCAAAATAAAATTTTTAAATTGGCTCTGATTTCCGGGTTGTTACAAAAAGTGTTAGTATATATTTTACAATCAATGATAATTGAAATAAGATTGTTGTCATCAAAACTCAGCTCTCCAACATGTCAGACATAAAATCCAATTAAAAGTTCGTTCGTGGTCTGAACGAAATCGGAGGCACCTTATTCCTTATCCCATATGTCCAATACAAAAGAGAGGTCCTCGCAAATCCGATGAACTCCAAGTACGTCTGGACGATCACCACTTGTTACCTCATCTTGGGAGTATAGCCCAATCAAGACATCAGTAATCATCCATTTGATGTGCATATCTCCATCTTCAACCACCGTCTTCATATCGACTTTTAATCATCATATCAGTTATTCAAAATGGGTTAAACCCGGAATTTCCGAGTAACTCGCGTTCTTAGAATCAAGTGCTATAGTAACATATCATACGCCTCATTCCAATACAGAATATTCTTTTATTCAAATATTCATTACGTTGGGAATCATTCCCATAAATCTTATCAAAAATTTAATTCATTTAAACCTCTTGTTTAAATCTTTATTTGAAAACCATTGCAAAAGATTTTGAATTAGGTTTTAACAATATTAAACCAAATTAAGGTTTATCAAACTAGTCGAGATTATCGAGCCTTACCGAAGTAGTCATTTATTTTATTTTTCGAATCCCAACCTATTCATCCCATGGAGCAAAACTGGTAGTACTCCATATCTAACACCCACTGTGTTAGGTAAATTTAATTACCATTTCACGCTCAAATCTAATTAAAGATTTAACTATCGCATGGAGTAAAACTGGTGGTACTCCATTTTGAATATTTCTTGAGTTCGGTAAATTTAATTACCTCTTTCACATTCCAATCTATATAAAGATTCGTTAAAACTCTAACTTGGTTTTAATCTCAAAAATCATTACTTAATGATTATTCAACTTTAAGAAATTAGTCTTGTCTTTAACTGGTTTAAAGAACCAATGTCATGTAAAAACATTGTTCACAATAAATCCAAATTCATCTTCCATTTGATATGGAATCTTCACGGAAATCAGATCCATATGAATTTCCATATCTAACTAATACTATAAGTGGAATAACGACAAGGCCTTTTAAATTCCATAAATAGTAATGGTCTTCCTTCACATAAACTCATCTTGATTATTAATAAATCGAGTCCCACTCAATACCTATTTAATATATTAAATTGGAAAACTGTAATAACCCGGAAATCCGAGCCAATTTAAAAATTTTATTTTGGCAATTTTAGTGAATTTTGATTATTTAAAATGAATTATTTAAAATAATAACGACGAGAAATTTATTTTGAATAGAATTCGAACGTATATATTTATATAGCTCGACGTTGGAATATAAATATTTATTTTAAAATATAAAAGGAATTGAAAATGGCTCGGTAGTTCGATAATTCGATTTCAAAATTCAAATGAATGTACCGGGTGCAAAATAAACCGGATTTTAGTGAAACCAAAAATAATGGAATCTAATAGAGAATATCTTTCCAACGAATCCGAAAAATCAAAATTTCATAGCGGGAATCAAAAGATATGTCCAGTTGAATTTTCAGAATAGTCGCTATAGAATTCAGGCCCTTAAAAATGGGAATTTTGCAAACGACCTCAGATTTCAACGAAACCACTTTGGTTGGATCCATGATGATAAGTTATTGCTGGGTTTCAAATTTCATAATTTTTCGAATCAATATGTGAGTGTGGCAAAGGAAAACGCGTTTGACCAGTTTAAGTTGATTTTAATCGACTGGAAAATGGCCATTTTTCTAACGGTCTCAGAATTCGATGAAATTAGTTTTATTAGGACTGTATCATCAATACGAAGCTAGAAAATATTTTTCTGGAATTTTTCGAGTTAGTATGTGACCCCAGTAAATTGAAATGCGCATTCAAATTCAATATATAGAGTTATATGTTGATTTTGACGAAAACCGATCAAAACGGTCGAATCAGCTTACGATACATATCCCATTGTGTTCGGAATGGGGGTAATTAGCTATGGACGACAGGCGGTGGGTCTCGTTTCGAGTTCGACAATAAAAGTTACTTTAGGGAATTAAATAATAAAATGAAATAAAATAAAATAAACACCCTCTCTCCATACTCTCCCTTAGCCCCCCTCGTTGACCATTTCAATCGGAAAAAAAAGGGGGCGAAGGCCTGCTGCCCATCGTCGATCGCGCCTCCGCCGGGGGGGAGGGCCTCCGCCGCCGTCGTTCATCACACCCTCCCCACCCTTTCTCTCCCTCCAACCCACCCTCCGCCTCGCAGGACCCAGGAACCCCCGACCCACTTCGAAAACCACCCACCGCCCAACCTGGCCACCGCACCCACCCCCTGCGTCGCCGATTGCTGCCACCCTCCGCCTCCAGGCTCCGGCGACGTGAGCGACTCCGATTTCCCCTCCTCTTCAACGTGAAACGCCCCCTCAACCCCCCTCAGCCCGCAATTAGTAAGTTTTTATGTTTTACATTGTTTATAATTTTCGATTTTCAGTTTTATATAATGTTCATATTGGAATGAATATAAAAATTAGATTTTTAGCTAAGAGAAAGGATTAGATTTTGCTTATAAAAAGAACTGATTTTTATACTAGGAAAGAGCGAGTTGAAAGATCGGATTTTAATGAAGTAAAGATTTCATTTTTAATGAAGAAAAGATGTCATTTTTAATGAAGTAAAAATTCGATTTTTATATATTGAATAGCAAAGTAAAAATTCGATTTTTATATATTGAATAGCGAAGTAAAAATTCGATTTTTATATATTGAATAGCGAAGTAAAAATTCGATTTTTATATATTGAATAGCGAAGTAAAAATTCGATTTTTATATATTGAATAGCAAAGTAAAAATTCGATTTTTATATACTGAATAGCAAAGTAAAAATTCGATTTTTATATATTGAATAGCAAAGTAAAAATTCGATTTTTACATATTGAATAGCGGTGTAAAAATGTGATTTTTATATATGTAGTAACCACGGACAACGAAATTGATGAAAGGCGAGCACGACGAAGATTTCTGCATAGGAAGAGTCGTGGCGTTGGTTTAGCTAGAAGGTGAGAATTTCTCACCTTTAATTTATTTTTCTAGTTGAAACATATACTAGGATGCAGACGGCGTTTAGTAGCACCCGACACCCGTCGTCCACAGACCATGGACGGCTTGTATGCTTGTTTGATTTTGATGTGTAGTTGATTGTGTGATGTGATGTGAAATGAAATAAAATATTTATATAGTTGAAATAAAATATTTTATAGTGGAAAATACTTTATAGTTAAAAATAGAATTTTTAACGTGTATATGAAATAAAATAAAAATAAACAGATCGGACGATTTGTTTATATACACACATTTGACTGATATTGATTGGGATGATAAATTTTACACATCGTCCAACTGCACAAATAAAATCTGTGTTTGATTGTTTGAAACCCCACACGGGTATTGGGATGATATTTGACGTACACTAATCCCGATTGTTTAGTTGTATGTCGATCGATTGATTGACAGACTGTTATAAGTGTTGAATATTTATATTTGATGCTTATACAGTGTAGAATGCACTTTGGATGATAGTTGATTATTCATCGTTGTTATTGTATACATGTGTTGTAGAAAATCCATATAATTAACATTATACGGTAATTGATTGGGCCTCATTCCAGTTTTAAAATAGAAATATTTGAAAAAGAAATATTTGAAATAGAATATTTGAAAATAGGAATATATGAAGCCGTATTGATTAGATTGACGCCATTTTGACGTGAACGATATTTATATCGATTTTATTCATTTTATAATGAACATCGAAAGTGATTTCAAAATCTGATTTTTCGAAATAAATTGAAATTCGAATTGAAATTGAATATAAATGAATTTGAATTGAAATTGAATAGAAATGAATTCGAATTGAAATTGAATATAAATGAATTCGAATTGAAATTGAATATAAATGAATTCGAATTGAAATTGAATAGAAATGAATTCGAATTGAAATTGAATATAAATGAATTCGAATTGAAATTGAATATAAATGAATTCGAATTGAAATTGAATAGAAATGAATTCGAATTGAAATTGAATAGAAATGAATTCGAATTGAAATTGAATATAAATGAATTCGAATTGAAATTGAATTGAAATCGATTTGAAATGAATTTAAAACGAATTTATATTGAAATATTCAATTTTGATTTGAAATTGAATATGAAGTTGTAACCATTTTGAAAATGAATTTAAAACGATTTATAAAGCACGTTTTGAATGGAAATCGATGAAGTATATATTATATATATAATATAATGGCCGGAATAGAACGCGCCGCGCCGCGGCAGTTCGCGAATTTCGACCATTGACTTTGAATGGATATTGCGGGAGATCCAACCGTCGGATTCTTCTAAAACCGGAACCGTTGGGTTCGTACCAAAAAGAGCTTTCTAACGAATATTAGAAATTTGAAATCTAACGGTTCGATTTGGAATTATTTCCAAATCAAATTTGGAAAAGGTCGTTGTAAGTGCAGTTCGATGGATGTTGATGGAAATCGACTGTACGGGTCTTGATAAAATTATTAAAAATAACAATAATTTGTGTAAAATCATAAGAAATGATTTGGAAAAAATCGGGATGAAAAACTCCATATTTGAAAAGATAAAAATAGATTTTTACCGAAATGAACTAGTTTTAAACTAGAATAATAATTTATTTATTTTTAAAATAAATAAATTGGATTTGAAATGGTTTTGAAAATAACCAGGATCTCCAATAATTGAATTGGAATGGATTTGAATCGAAATCATCTTCAGAATAGTTCGATGTTGGATTTCTTGATTATACAGATGTTTTTGAAAGATATATATATATATATATATATATATATATATATATATATATATATATATATCGTTATCTCCAATACGATATTTGCTGGTCGTAGAATTTGATATTGAATATAAGCCGGTATATTTTCTACTCAGAGCCTTGTATTTAATATCAAATGTCATTTGGGTTTGTCGTGAATGGTGTCTTTATTAGCACTGTTCTTGAACCTAGTTGAGAAAAGATTAAATCTTTTTATTTAGATTTAATGAAGTGTACCAATTAAATAATATTTAATTGGAATTGAATTCGAATTGATTCTTGGGTTTATCGTGAACAGTGTTTTAAATAACACTTGTTCTTTGACCCGATAGTTAATGGAATGTGATTTTGGGTTTATCGTGAATCGTGTTTTAAATGACACTGATTCTTTAACCCAGTCACATATTAAAACTAAGTGGAGTTTTAATGAATCTTTAATTAGATTGAAAAGATCGAGAGCGGAGTATCACCAGTTTTGCTCCAGGCGATAGTTAAATCTTTAATTAGATTTAAACGTGAAATGGTAATTGAATTTACCGATAACGTCGTGGTGTTAGATATGAAGTATAACCAGTTTTACTTCATGGGATGAATAGGTGGGGATTGGAAAATTAAAACAAATGATTACTTCGGTAAGGTTCGTTGATCCCGACTAGTTTGAATTGATATTCAAAAGTAGATTAAAGAATAAATTTAAAGGATTTATCTTTGATAAAATTAATGGGAACCTTTCCCTATGAATGTGAAATTTAGAAACTAACTATCGGTTAGCTAAGCAGAATGGTTTTCTGGATATTGATCTGATGTTGGTTTCGGCCTTCGGGGTTAATATTTGGGGAATTAGTCTCTTGTTAATTTACGGTTAGTGACTGATGAATTGGAATGAGGCGTATGTTGTGTTTGTGTAACACATGTTTATTGTATACGCGAGTTATTCGGAAAGACCGGGTTTATTCCATTCTGAATAACTGATACAACGATAAGTCAAAGATGAAGACGATGGTTGAAGACCGGAGGCTTCACGTCGTTTGGGTGATTACTAATGATCTTGATTGGGATGCACACCCAAGAAGATGGAAACAGTTGGTGATCGTCCAGACGTACTTGGAGATCGATGGATATGCGGGGTACTAGGTGCCTCCGGTTTTGTTCAGACCCAGAACGGACTTGTAAATGGACTGTGTGTCTGACATTGGATTTCATTCTGTGTGACTGATATCGGTTGCATAGAGTGGTTTTCCTGTGTGGCATGCTAAGATGCAAATGATCAAGGCTTCTGTTGAAAAGCAGAGTCTTGTGGTTGATGATCAAAGCACGGCCTTTGTGGCGTAGCTTCGTGTAACGTTTACTTCACGAGTTTCACACCCGGTATGAACCAAAAACGGGAGACGGACCCCAGGGAGGACATGCGTTTCTTTCTAGCTAGAAGTGGCGTCAGTGGTTTTACACGTCCTGACGAGTTTGACTTATGTGGTTGTTGCTGTTGCGAGGCACCTCGGATATATCGGTCGTTCTCGAACCGATGGAGTCATTTAGTTGGCTCACCTACGCCCCAAAGGGCGGGAAACGCAGTGTTCAGGATTTCGTCTAATCCACATCGGTGGACCGGCCTTGTCGCTCTAAGGGACGATGCGTTCTGTTCCTGAGGGGCGGGCTAGAGCGTCTCGAATCGGTTGAGGACTATCTTTTTCCTCGGTTCAAAGATGTAAATCCGATTTCCAAATACGTGACATTTGCGGTTTTATTTGTAGAGCCTAGTATGGCGACATAGTGGGATGGGGTACTTATGCCGTCTATGATTGATACTTATGATGTGAAGTTGTTTTATACACTATGCACTTATAATAGTATCAAATGATTTGTTTTAAACGTATCAAGCATTCTTGGCTATTATAAGGTAAAAACCCTATCCTCCGGCTTGCGTTGCATTGTGTGATGGGAACTGGGTCTTATAATAGCTTCATTGTTCTTTATTTAGCATTGCGCTGTTGTTTTATGCACTGGTATTCTTGGGAGGAAACCCATTCCGTGTTATACGGCGTGGTCCCTTGATTTACCTAACTTTAAAAATAAAGATTAATAACTGTTTATTTCTCACATCAGTCCCATGACTGACCTGGAGTTTGTTGTTTTAACCTAAACTCTGGGTGCCCTTATTTTGACACGGGCAGCTAGTAGTTTTGGTTTTGCAGATTTATATTCACAGGATCCTGGTTTACAGCTGGAATGATATCCGGAAAGCTTTGTATCCGTATATCCCTTCTAGTTGTGTATTGTATTATTTTCCGCTGCTATGTATTTAAATGTAATTTAAATCTCTGATATTTCTGTGTAATATTTATTCATTTATACTCTGTATATTCTTGTAATCTGATGGAATTGTTGTAATATACAATGAAATGTTCTTCAGTCTGTGTTTTGTTGTAGCTTGTTCTCGAACGATCCGCGCTTTCCCTCACCGGGGAAGTTACGGGTTTTCACAAAAACTTTACTTTGGAAAATTTTCGTTAAATCTTAATTAAAAGATTTATAAATTCCAAACCATAATTTCACTAACTGGGTTTTAAGAACAAATGTTATTTAAAACATTGTTCATAATGAACCCAAAATCAACTTCCACTTAATTCCAATTATACTTATTAATTGGAAAACTTCATTAAATCTTAATGAAAAGATTTGTTCTTATCTAAACTGGGTTTAAGAACAGTGTTACTTAAGACACCATTTGCGATAAACCTGAAATCCAGTTTGATATTAAATACAAGGCTCTGAATAGAAGTCATATCGACTTATATTCAATATCAAATTCTGAAACCAACAAATATCGTATTGGGAATAACAATATCTATATCTTCCAATTTCCTCAACAATATTTGTATTACCACAGAATCCAATACTGAAACATCCGAAGATAATTTCAATTCAAATCCATTCCAATTTATACGTTGGAAATTTCAGGTTATATTAAAACCATTTCAATTATTTACTCAAGTTGGTAAACAACTTATTCAGATAAAAATATCTTTTATCTTTACAAACTTGGAATATTTCATCCAAATTCATTTGAAATCATTTATTATGATTTTACATATTTTTTCCCTATTTTTATTCCTTTAAAAATGGCCTCTTTCAGTTAAATGACATTTCAGGTCATTTCGCTGCATTGGCGCTGTTTTTATTCAAATTTGAATTAAACGTTTCTCAAATTCTAACCGTTAGATTTCAAATCTCTTATTATCATTTGGAAGCTCTTTTCGATACGAACCCAACGATTCCAGTTTTAGGGGAATCCGACGGTCGGATCTCCCATTACGTCAATTCAAATTCAATGGTTGAAATTCGCGAATGGTCGTTGCGTGACACATTCTATTCAGGCCATTTAAATATATATAATATATTTTGTTGATTTCCATTTAAAACGTATTTTATAAATCGTTAATAAATTCGTTCTAAAAATGATTCCAACTTCCCTTTCCAATTTTAAATCAAAATTGAATATTCCATATCATTATAATATTAAAATGATAATATTTTCAAAATATCACATTTTGAATTCAAATCTTTTTGATATTCATTATAAAATAAATAAAATTGATAGAAAATTCCATTCAAGTTAAAATGGCGTATATCTACTTAACTCACGTTCATATCCATTTCAGTTATGAATATTTCAATATTTTCATGTCCATCCAAAATTGTACATCAAAATCATATTTCAATTCTTCACTGAATATTATTTTAAAATATTAGTTATTTCTGAATTGGAATCAGACTCAATCAGTTAACATATAATTTTATTTATATCACTAAACAAAAAACCGAGATTAGCGACAGATTTTTAGCAGCAGAAAATTCCAGTGCTAATTAGCGGCGGATTTCCGTGGGCTTTGTAAGAGAAAATATTTTGTATTTTATATGTCATCTTATTATAAATTATTACCGTAGAATACTAATTCTGTCGCTAAATCAATGGAAATTGCAGCTCTTTACCATCATATAATATTTGACGCTAAATTTCGTTGCTAATAGAGTCGGATTACTGTCGATATAATTTTGAAGCTATTTTCTTGCAGTTTTCCAAGAGATTTGAAACGAACTTTTATATTTTTTGTTTATTAAATGTTTTAAATTCGTGTTATTACTTAGTAATTAATTAGTAAATTTAAATTTGAAATAATTAATGTTAATAATACATTAGTAATTAATAATAAATAATAACTATTAGAAGTAAATAAAATTCAATAGTTAATGCTGATTAATTTTTTTTTTGAAAATTAGTGCTGATTAATTATTAATTACTATATAATATAAATAAGAGGTAATATTAATTAATAAAATACATTGTTGTTCGATGTTTATTAAATTTATTTTGATAATCAATGATTATTTAATAGTCTTTAATACGATTAATTAAATTAATATCAAGAAATTATTAATACATATTTGCTTTTAAGAAATTGATTGGTACGTATTATTTGATAAATAATTAGTAATTAAGAAAAACAAAATGGTCAAAGTTTAAAAATAAGAAGTTAAATAAATATTAAAGAATTTCGAAATTCAAAAAATTCATGTTAATAATTAATGTTAATAATACACTTACATGATGTAGTTAAATTTTACATAATTAATGTTAATAATACACTTACATGATATAGTTAAATTTTAAACCTTGCAAACTTTTTGGTGTTATAAGTTAATTATATTCACATTATTTATGAAACAATAAATAGGTATTTATAGTTTTTATTGTATTAACAAGATTTCTTCTTCTTCTGAAACTACTGCTGCGAAATTATTTACAAATAGTGCAGGTTTGTTCCCAATCAATCACATTTTATTATTTATTTACCTAATATCTTAATGTATTAAAAGGGTTTTAATGCAAAATAACTGCCCAGGTACCCATTACCAATCTGGAAATCCGCATCTTCAAAGCCTTATGTCCTCAACCGTTGGATCAGATATTAATCCATCGGTTTAGATTTCAATCTAGCGTTATAGGCTTATTGCCATCTCTGGTTCTCATTTCTCCTCACGCTAAAGAAAATTCGCTCAAATCTCCTCAACCTCTTTTTTTATTATTTCTGCATACAGAAAAAAGTTGTTCAGATCTCGTCAATCTGGTTGTGGACGAAAATTTGATTTCTTCCATTTTATTACTTTCTGGTATTATCTTTTTATTTTCTTTCAGTATTTGATTTTCAGAATATTTATTTTTGTAATTTCAATCTCAAATTAGGGCTTTGTTATTCACTTTTCTAATTGACTAGAATTATTTTCTCTTTTACAGATCATGTCATCATGTTTGGTATCTGAAAGGTATTTCTTGTGATCTATTTCGTTTTAAATTTATTATTTGATTTGAATGTTAGATTATTGCATGTAACTTGTTCATGTTTGATATGTGGTCGTTAAACTTGAAGAAAAACAATTTTTTTTGCCTTAGATAAAGTATACGTTTTCCACTGATACTTGAGTTTGGATCTTACAGTTTCCAACTGTTATTTACTACAATATAAAATCAAAGCTTGTGTTTATAATGTTATGCATTCTTCATGTTTTATCTGGTAAACAAGTTAGTGATCAATATTGCCCCTTTATCTATTTAGTACCACCACTCTATAATCCAAAACTTTTGCACCAAAAAAAATCTTCTTTTATTTTACTTTTTTTGTTTTTTATAGTATATAGTGCAGATAGTTCTAACATGAAACTATCCACTGGAATTTCAATGGTATATAGTGCAAACATTGATCATGAAGATAATATGTTAATTAATAAGATTTATGAATGACAAAATTTTAAAACACAAAAGCAAAATATCAAATGAGATTTTTAAATTTGGTATTAAAATGTCATTCCTAAATCTAAATGTTCTCTTTTCCTGATTAATTTGAAGTTGATTTGGTTTATACTTCTATTGCAAGTGCTTTTAGCGGAAATTTTCTAATAAAATTATTTTACAAAACTTTGATGCTATTGCATGAACCATAGTACCTTTTTTTCATTTTTTTTGTCCCCAAGTTAGTTAAAAGTCGTAACTTATCTTCTTTTACAAAATCCCTATAAGGTTAGTACACTACTTGTATCATAGTGCTACTAGTGAATATTAAAGAGATTGAAATAAAGACTAACTTATCTATACTTACTATATTATCTAATAATTTATTATATATGATAGTTCATAAATTATGATCAACAATTTAAATTATTTTTATATTATATAATGATTTATAATTAATATTTTTAATATTAACAGGTAATATTTAATAGTTTATAATTACTTTTAATAATTATGAAGTAATATTTTTTATAATTTATAGTTTGGTTTTAACAATTGTTTTTTCCTTGTCAATGCAATGATCATATTTTTAACAATTGTTTCTTTTCGCTTGGTTAGCAACTAGTTAATTATGAATAGCAAATACTTTTTTAAAACCTTTATTGTTCAGATGTTATATGCACTACAAGAAAAGTTTGTTTTAACAACAAATTGTCTCAGCATTTTTATCAATTTGTTGTCCTTTATTCAATGAAAAAGAGCAATGACCTAGGTAACGCTGTCTACGCTCAGATTTTCGACCTCTTCATTAAATTTTCATTTATCTATCCCGCTCCTTTTTTCGTCCGGTTCATTTTTCATTTATCCCGCTTCTTTTTTCATCCCGTTCCTTTTTTCATCCCGAAGAGCGAAATAAAACCCTAAACAGATTTCTCTTCTCTTTCTCTTTTCTCTCTAAATCAACGTTCCTCCTCTTCCTTACAATATAACGCCATGTGAATATGTAATAACCCGAAATTCTGAGCCAGTTTAAAATTTTTATTTTGGCAATTTTAATGAATTTTGAACATTTAAAATGAATTATTTTAAATAATAACAACGCAAAATTTATTTTGAATATAATTCGAACGTATATATTTATACGCGTCGTCGTTAAAATATAAATATTTATATATAATTATAAATAGAATTGAAAATGGCGCGGTAGTTCGATAATTCGATTTCAAACTTCAATTGAATGTACCGGGTGCAAAACAATCCGGATTTTGGCGAAACCAAAAATAATAGGATCTAATTGAGAATATCTTTCCAACGAATCCGAAAAATCGAAATTTCATAGCGGGAATCAAAAGTTATGCCCAGTTGAAAATTCAGAGTAGTCGCTGTGTAAATTATACATGGCCAAAAAGTCAAATTTTGTATACGGATGAATTTGGACTCGAAACCACTTCCATTGAGTTCAAAATGCCGTTTACAACTCCGAAAAGTATAAGCTTCGATATATTCCGATATCCGGAATAGTGGCAATTGGCAGGAGCTTTTCGGTTAACAAAACATAGCCCTTAAAAAGTGAAATTTTGCATACGAGCTCAGAATTCGACGAGATAAATATTTATGGATTCACAATGACAAATCATTGTTGAGTTCCAAATGGCGCGTCGAACGGAGTTAATTTGTGGTCGTGCTAGCTGAAACAGTTTCGGGTAAAGCGAGCAATCATTTTACAAAGGAACATTATTGATACGACCTCAGAATTCGATTTCATTTTTTTTTATGGATTCGTATCGTCTAATAATGGTTAAATCCAAGAGGGCTTGATTTTTTGAGTTAGCATGTGAGCGTGCGAGAAGAAAAGGTGCGCCAAAATCGCATTTTTAGAGCTTATCTGAGCATTTTCGTGATTTTTTTTGAACAGTCAAATGAACTCGGAATTCGACGAAACTTGTATCGTTGGACTCGTCTTCACGTCTACTATCTCGTGTCCGAAATCCGCGGCCATCTTAGATCGCTAGCGTTCAGGCGATACGCGAGAAACTAGCATATAATCACTTTTACTCCATTTCTCTCTTCATAATTTCACTTCTCTCTTTCTCTTCAAAAAACTCAAAAATGGCCTCCACCCACCACCGCCGCTGCCGCCCCTCCTCCGCTGCCACCACCCACCGCCACCACTCCTCCTCCCCTCCGGCGCCACCTCCTCCTTTTCTCTCCTCTTTTCATGAACCCTAAGCCTCACAACACCACCGCCACCACCACGGGCCCCACCACCACCGCCACCACCCACCAGCGGATTCCTCCACCTCAATCAGGTCCGGCGCCCCCCCCCTCAGGCCATCCCTCCGGCCGTGGGACCCCCGATCACCAAAAACCCATTTTACACTAATCGCCCATTTTGCAAATAACACCCTGTCCTTATTTCACAAATAACTCCCAAACTGTGCGCTTTTGGCCAAAGTCCCTCTAAACCAAAGTTGTAGATCACGAAATTCTCTTCAATTTGGCTATATGGAAGTCATGTTTTGGAGTTCGGAGCTGCTCGGAAAACGCGTTCGAAGTCTGCTGTTCAAAAGCGGTAAAATTCGTGTACTTTCGCGAATTCTGGCGAATCGGAGCATTTTCGGCAAAAAGACCCTTAGGCGAAAGTTGTCCGGAATGGCGCGTTTAAGCTATAAAAAAGATGGTGTGAAGATTGAAGCTCATTTGCAAATTCTAGGACCCGAACAGCGAATCCGGGCATTAGAAAAAAAGTGAGTTTTCTCCGCTTTAAAGCTTCTACGGTTTTCGACATATGAAGTTAATAAAAATATGATTTTTATGTTATAGAGTTAATAAAAATATGATTTTTATATTAGTAGAAGATTAAAAATATGATTTTTACATGATAAAAGTATTAAAGATTTGATCTTTATTATGCAGAAGGAGCAAAGATGTGATTTTTATAAAAGTGGCGATATAAAAATATGATATTTACTATATGAACAGTGGTATAAAAATAGAATTTTTATCTATATAGTAGTAGAATAAAAATGTGATTTTTATATACATAGCAACAATATAAAAATGTGATTTTTATATATGTAGTGACTACGGGCAATGAAAGTGACAAAAGGCGGGAACAGCGAAGATT
The DNA here is from genome assembly GCA_030737875.1 of Allium sativum. Classification (NCBI taxonomy): domain Eukaryota; kingdom Viridiplantae; phylum Streptophyta; class Magnoliopsida; order Asparagales; family Amaryllidaceae; genus Allium; species Allium sativum. The sequence goes on along the minus strand of CM060926.1, from coordinate 398,522,033 downwards.
TCTACATATGAAGTGTCGTGGAGTTGGGATAGCTATTGGTGAGAACTTCTCACTCTAAATTTCCTTTTCTAGTTATATATATATATATATACTAGGATGCAGACGGTGTTTAGTAGCACCCGACACCATCGTCCACAGACCATGGGCTTGTTTGTTTGGTTGTGTAGTTGGTTAGATTATTTGATTTGAACTTGATTGTTTGGTGAAATGGAATGATTTGATTAATATGTGTATGGCGTGGGCCATCACTAGACCGGGGATAAGGCTAGGCCTCGTCCCGTTTCTAGTATCGTGTCGTTATGCCGCCGAAATTTTCTAAAATAAGTTAGAAAAATAAAGATAGCATTTTATTTAATAAATGAACCGAATAGAATATTCATAGGTCGAATAAAATAATTTGGTCGTTAAAAATATAATTTTTAACGTGAATGTGAATAAATAAATATTCATTTACAAATCGAACGATTTGTTTATGTACACTGATTTGGCTGACATTGATTGGGACGATAAATTTTACACATCGCCCAACTGCACAAATAAAATCTGTGTTTGATTGTTTGAAACCCCACACGGGTATTGGGATAAAATATGGCATACACTAATCCCAATAATTAGTTGTATGTCGATCGATGGATCGACAGGCTGTTATAAGCGTTAGATATGTATGTTTGATGCTTATACAGTGTAGTGCACTTTGGATGATGGTTGATTATTTATCATTGCTATTTTATACATGTGTGTATGGAATCCATATAATTAATGTTATATGGTAATTGATTGGGCCTCATTCCAATTTAGAAGATAAAGAATATTATAAAATAAATGTTCATGTGTTGACTGTACTCATCCGTTGAGATTAGTCATGTGTTGAACGAAATATTTTAACAATAAAATTTACATCTTTACCATTATAAAATAAAGGTTCATGTGTTGACAGTACTCATCTGTTGAGATTAGTCATGTGTTGAACGAAATATTTTAACAATAAAATTTACATCTTTATCGTATTTGAAATTAGAAACTAACTGGAAAATAGATAAGATGAGTGGTCTCCTGGATATGGATCTGATGTTGGTTTCGGCCTTCGGGGTTAATATTCAGGGAATCGTTCTCTTACTAATTTACGGTTGGAGTCTGATTTGAAATCAAACGATAGATACCATAATTTTTATAAAATATATTAAATAACAAAAATAGTCACACGTGGACAGTACTCATTCGTTGAGATTAGTAATGTGTTGACAAAAATATAGATTCACGTATTGAATAGAATAAATATTCATTTGTTGAATAGGATAACAGAATTATTGAAATATAAAGCCGTGTTGATTAGAGATGCGCTATTTTGACGCGAACGATATTTATATCGATTATATTCGTTTTATATTGAATATTGAAAAGAGATTTAAAAATCGAATATATAGAAAACGAATTTGATTTGAATTGAATAGAAAATGAATTCGAATCGAATTAAAAATCGATTTGAATTGAAATCAAATAGAAATGGAAATAAAAAGGATTTATAATAGAAAATTCAATTTTGATTTGAATTTGAAATAAAGGTTGAAATTGTTTTTGAAACAAATTTGAAACTATTTATAAAATTCGTTTTAAATAGTAATCGACGAAATATATATTATATATATTATATATATAATATAATGGCCTGAATAGAACGCGCCGCGCCGCGGCAGTTCGCGAATTTCGACCATTGACTTCGAACGGATATTACGGGAGATTCGACTATCGGATTCTCCTAAAACCAGAACCGTTGGGTTCGTATCGAAAAGAGCTTTCAAACGAATATTAAAAATTTGAAATCTAACAGTTGGATTTGGAGATACGTCCAAATCAAATTTGGAAAAGGTCGTTGTAAGTGCAGTTCGATGGACGTTGGTGGAAATCGACTGTACGGGCCTTGATAAAATTACTAAAAATAGTAATAATTTGTGTAAAATCATAAGAAATGATTTGGTAAAAATTGGGATGAAAAACTCCATATTTGAAAAGATAAAAATAGATTTTTATCGAAATGAACTTGTTTAGAACTAAAGTAAAAACCCATTTATTTTAAATAAATAAATTGGATTTGAAATGGATTTTAAATAGAATTGATTTGTGGGTTTATCGTGAACAGTGTTTTAAATGACACTTGTTCTTTAACCCGATAATAAATAGAATATGATTTGGGTTTATCGTGAACTGTGTTTTAAATGACATTAGTTCTTTAACCCAGTGAAAGGAGTTTTAATGTATCCGCAATTAGATTGAAATGTGAATTGATAATTTAAATTATCAAATTTAGAAAGTGAGCGAGAATGGAGTATCACCAGTTTTGCTCCAAAGCGATAGTTAAATCTTTAATTAGATTTGAACGTGAAATGGTAATTAATTTTACCGATAACACCATGGTGTTAGATATGGAGTATTACCAGTTTTGCTTCATGGGATGAATAGGTTGGGATTGGGAAATAAAATAAATAATTACTCCGATGTGATTCGCTAATCTCGACTAGTTTGGAAAACCATAATTTGGTTTGAAATGACATCCAAAGGAAGATTAAAGGATAAATTTTAAAGAATTTATCTTGGATAAAATTAATGGGAACCTTTCCCTAAGAATTGAAATTTAGAAACTAGCTGAAGGTTAGTTAAGAAGAATGGTTTCCTGGGTATTGATCTGATGTTGGTTTCGGCCTTCGGGGTAAATATTTGGGGGATTTCTCTCTTACTGATTTACGGTTAGTGACTAATGAATTAGAATGAGGCGTATGTTGTGTTTAAGTAACATTTGTTTTTTATATACGCGGGTTGTTCGGAAAGGCCGGGTTTACACCCATTCTGAATAACCGATTCGACGATAAGTCGAAGATGAAGACGGTGGTTGAAGACCGGAAGTCTTCACATCGTTTGGGTGATTACTGATGATCTTGATTGGGTTGTACACCCAAGATGAGGGAATCAGTTGGTGGTCGTCCAGACGTACTTGGAGATCGATGGATATGCGAGGAAAGTGCCTCCGGTTTCGTTCAGACCCAGAACGAACTTGTAAATGGATTGTGTGTCTGACATTGGATTTTATTCTGTGTTGATTGATTTCTGTTAAATATATATCTGTTTGGCGGCGGAGAATTTATTCTCTTGCTTAACGCCCTTCTCTGAGACGTACGAGCTCAGAGGTTACATATCGATAGATATCAGTCGCATGGCATGAACTTCCTGTGTGGCACGCTGAGATGCAATGATCAAGGCTTTTGTTGAAAAGCAAAGTCTTGTGGTTGATGATCAAAGCACGGCCTACGTGGCAGCTTTGTGTATAGCGTGGATTCGCGAGCCTCACACCTCGGTATGAGTTAAAAATGGGATACGGACCGTTGGGAGAACACGACGTTTCTTTCTAGCTTTGGTGGTGTCAGTGACTTACCAGCCCTGACATTTATATACTTTTCACCTTTGTGGTTGTTGGAATGAGGCGCCTCGATTATAGGTCTGTAAGGACCGGGAAACGTGTGTTCAGGAATAACTAATCCTCAAACGTAAGAGAGGACCGGCCCAACCGATCCAAGTGGCTGCCCAGAGTGTGTAGTCCTGAGAATTTGCTAGAGTGTCTCGAAGCGGAGAGGAGCTTGCCCCTTGCCTCGACTCATGACGGAAATCCAATTTCCAATACGAGATATTTCGGTTTTATTTGTAAAGCCTAGTATGGCGACATGATAGATGGTACCCATGCCGCCTAGGATTGCTATTTATGATTGAAAATGTTTTGACACTATACACTTATAATAATATCAAATGATTTGTTTTAAACGTACCAAGCATGTTTGGCTATTATAAGGGAAAACCCTATCCTCCGGCTTGCGTTGTATTGTGTGATGGGACCTGGGTCTTATAATAGCTTCATTTTTCGAAAAAGCATTGCGTTGTTTATTCTATGCACTGGTGTTCTTGGGAGGAAACCCGTTCCGTGTTATACGGCGTGGTCCCTTGAATTACTCTCTTTTAAAGTAAAGTTTTAAATAACTGTTTTAGTTCTCACACCAGTCACATGACTGACCTAGATTTTATTGTTTTAACCTAAACTCTGGGTGCCATTATTTTCGACACGGGCAGCTAGTAGTTTTGGTTTTGCAGATTTATATTCACAGGATCCTGATTTACAGCTGGAACGATGCTCGGAAAGATCTATATCCGTGTATTACTTTCAGTTGTGTTTTGTATTATTTTCCGCTGCTATGTAATTTATTGTAATCTCTGATATTTATCGAATGTAATTTATTCATTTATACTCTGTATATTCTTGTATCTGATGGAATTGTTGTAATAACAATGAAATGTTCTTCCGCCTGCGTTCTGAATTGTCTTGTCCTCACAGTAATTCGTTCTTTCTCATCTCTTCGGAGACCGGGGAAGTTCGGGTCGCTTCAGAATAGCTAGTCAACCCTTGTTCTCTGCCTTTTCCTTCCAATTAGCTACTCCTACTTATGGTAAGAATCTTTGCATTTAATTTCAGGAAAAAATTGAATTGGGAATTCCTTCTAATATGGAAAAAATTCGCATTTGTAATTCATTCCGGTATGAATCTTTATGTCAAATCATGTTAAGTGTTGGGGAAATTAATTCCAGTTTCATAAACCATTTTTGTATCTTTCATAGGTCTATTTTAACTAACAGCAACCTCTAACAACAAGGCAAATGTCAAAGATATCCAGAGAGGTAAGCAATGATTCTGATGTACTTTAATGAATGTGCCTTGCAGCTTGGTATTTAGTATCAATTGGTATTACTATATTTAGTGTGTTTATGTCAGTTTTCAAAAATAGAATTAGATATTGTCAGGTTTCTAAGTTTTGAAGTTGTCATTCCTACTAGCTACACATCTAAAAGGCACATGCCTCATGTTGTTGATTCATATAACTAATTTTTATTTTGAACCACGTATTCAAACAATGGTTAGAAACGTACTTTTGGTTATGAAGAACTATAGGTAAATAAACTTCGTCTAACCTCTTGCACAACATGATGATATTTAATAATAATATAATATAAGGAATATTTTCCTAAAATTGTTATATTGTAATATCCACTTCAATTTTTTACTAATTGTGATTCTTTTATATGCAATTCTTATAAGTGTGTTAAATTATTATTACAATGACTGTGCAGCAGTATGATGATGCATGTCCGATAAAGACCTTAGATAGTGAGTTAGATGGCATCTACAATCCATCAATATACGGTGACATTCTTGATCTAGTAGTACACATACGTCAAAGTTTAATGGCTATTAATGATGGGAATATCAATCTCAAATAGCACCACCTTCATGCTTCAGGTTAGTTTAATACAATTAGTATTATTTTGAAAAAGCTTATTGAAATGTGTTTGTTTACTCCTTAGCTATAAGCAACATTAATTGATTCTAAGAATTCGAAGGGCTATTCACAGTTGGAAGAGGAGTTCTAGGTTAATTTATTCAAGATGCTAATCTTTCCAATTCCAAGATTCATGATGGTAACTTTACACGTTTATATGAAATATCAATTCTTTGATTAATCAAATTTGGTAAAGTTCATTAGTCCTTTATTTTTTCACTTCTTGATTAAAGAGTGATGAAGTTGATTATTTCAATGAAAAAGTGTGATATGTTATGTGAAGATGTTGGAAAGATGAGGTGACGCCAAGGAGGAATTGGGTAAATATAATTTTGTAAGTTCTAAATATGCAGTTTCATTAAGGTTAATTAAGATAATTGTTTATGCCATTCAACACAATAACAAGGGAAATCATCATTTAGGAAAAATTAACAAACATGTTTCCAGTAAAATAATTTAAATTTATTGATGTTTAACAGTTGGAATTTAAAATTGTCGATGGCTTGTGTTAAAATGTAAGATCATAGCCTTTATCATGAGAACTGCACATTATAATAACTGCATTGTGGGGATGGTCCATGCAAAACATCATATAAAACATTCGATGCTCCTATTTTTAGGGCTATTTAGTGGAAAAAAAATGATAATTACTTGTTTTGTGATATCAGCTAATGAATATTTCAGCAAATGAAATATCCAGAAGCAGTGGAACACTACACAGAGGAACTGAAGAGAAATCCATGAGATCTAAGGGTAAGAACTTGTCGTAGATCTCAAGCTTGTTAGTTATACCAGCTATGAGAGGTTTTTATTATTTAAAAAACTTTTGTGATACAGGCAGGTTTACAGCAACAAAGCAGCCTGCTACACAAAGTTGGGAGCTCTCCCAGAAGGATTGAAGGACACAGAAAAATGCATAGAGTTAGACCCGACCTTCACAAAAGACTACACAAGAAAAGGCACAGTCCAATATTTCATGAAACAATACGACAAAGCACTACAAACATATCACGAGGGTCTCAAATATAATTTTGCAACTTCTTGATGGTGTTCGAAGGTAACTTAATCTCTACATTCATGTAAATTTTTCCTTGCTTGGTAATGGAACATGGCGAAGATGATCAAAATCTTGTATTTAAGACGATAGTAGAAAAGACATTTCATGTGTGATTGATTGTGAAATGGAAAGATTTATAGAATAGATGAACAGGGAAAACAGAGGTGATATCATCCCGGAAGAGCTGAAAGAAAGATAGCTCATATATCATCATTAGTGTGTGTTATCTTTGTCATTGCAGACTTTTTTTGCACTGTTATAAAACTGGTACTTTGACATCTTCTTTATCTATAATTAGGTGGTGACATTTGTGAATGTAATCCATTACATGCTCCTCTTTTGGTTGTTTCTTTTTCAGTAGTGTTTATGGTTTATGTTTTATATGATGTTTAACTTTCTTCTGATTTCAATTGTGTAAGTTCATCGATGGCTACTGCTTTAGTTAACTTGAATGTTTGCCTGAAGCGGAGCAGGTACAGCCGCCTACGGAAGAGGAATCTGCAGAGAAGAAAATGGATGCTCTTGCCGAGGTCGAGGCGAATGGTGTTGGAGAGAAAGAAGAGGTAGCTTCTGCAATTGTGGCTTGAGTGGTACCTTTTACTTGCGTTGTTATTTTATTTGAGTATTTGGATTTTATTTTGTGTTGTCAAGGCTTATCATGGTATTGTTATGCTCTTGAAACTATCAGGATGGTTGCTTTTTTGAGATTTAATTGTCTCCAACATCACTTCTTTTTTGGACATATCATCGTCAAAATCATTGAATAAGCCAGCATATCTACCATTTAATTCTTCCAAGTATTTTTCCATAATGGAGAGATTTAAGTCAAGAGAATGCACCTTGTGCAATAATATTTTTGAAACGGTGTCTTTAGGCATTCTTCCTATTTGTGTTGGTCTCATAACTACATCTCTTATGCTAACTTAAGCAACGTCCTTTTTAGTCTTTGGGTTGTCTAGGGGTAATTCTTCACTTGTTTCCTTAGAAACATCATGGTGTCTATGTCCAACACCATCATCAGATGTTACTTGTGAGACCTGCTCGGAAGTTCATCCTTGATCATGGAATTGTTGTCTACTATCTATATTTTCAAATGAAATCATGCCTTCAAGCATCCTCTCAACATCAACAGTATCGACTCGAAATACTTCAACAACACTCAATGTTCTATAGAACTCCAAACCATAATTGTTCAACAAATTGAGTTTTAAATATCTTACCCACTTCGGCTCTGATAAATGGAACTTCTGTATCTGTTTTACATTTTGGGCTGTGAAATTTCCAAGTTTATCCCAACTATCAGTTGGATACTCTAAACTACAGTACAATTCAAAATCTTTCAAGTTAGAAGAATAATGTTCAAAGTTTACAATTACAATTGTATCTACTAATGTTTCTTCTGAAAGTTCTATAATGACAAACTTTTCTTCAACCGAGCAAGGATTTTAAAGATACTTGTCTTTATCGTTATTCAAAACAGTAGATGCACCTTTAGCTTCCTTATTTGAACCTAAAACTTTAGCACATTTATTAGCAGATGCATAATTGTATTTTTTTTCCAGCATTTTCTAATTGATGGACGATGGTACTTGATTGAATATCGGATGTTTTCCCATTAGCGGCAATAGCTTTAAATTTTAAATTCATCCAAACCAAGTGCAACTCGTGACAATCTGCCATTTCTGGCACAAATGTTTTCTCCTTGATTTGTTTCAGAATCAATAGATCTTGCTCTTCTATAGATGTATCTGAATCGGCTATACTAACCAGCACTTCTGTGCTAACTGTCCTATCTATATAGAAGGGAGAATGTTCAATTATAGGAGTGATGAGACTGGATTCATTGAACTCTTCTACATATGTCGAATCTGTAGAGTTGGATGAATTTATCGATGCTAGCAGAGCTTCATGCAAGTTGTATTCATCAGATTCATCTTGACGTTTATCTAAGCACAGATCTAATAGTCTTTTGCTTACATCATAGTATCTGTTCAGTTATTTTAGATTTGTAATATCTGAATTGCATTACATGTAAAAATTGATTTAGTCCAATTTGTTGCTGACTGGAAAGTAAGTTCAAAACACAATGCATGAACATTCTTAATTTGTCCTACAGTTTTCCAGCCTCCTAATAATAATAATATTAGGCAAGAACTGTCATGCACAATATCTGAAAAAATCTCAAAGTTAAGACCTTTTAGTTTTACATTGCCTTATAATCTTCTTAGTGAGAAGTCCGAGATAAATACAGACGTTTTAATTGGCATTTACTTTCAATTCTTATGACGTGTGCTATTATTTTGCAGATGGAATACCTGAAGATGCTCAAGCTAAACGTACGTATCTAAAAGAAAAAAGCCCTTTTACTTTTTTCTTCTTGCTTGCCACTTATTGTTTTGTCTCCAAAGTTAAAATCAGTTTTAACTGATTTGAGCTAAACAAACTGTGCAGGGTAAAATCCTGGAAGAGGAGAACAAGAAGTTGAGCTACATTTTGGAAATGAGTGTTTAGCATTGGATATGGGCAGTATGGGAAAAGGCCAAATATGGATAAGTGGCTAAAGCATTGGTCGGTATTGGCCTGCATATAAAGCATCAGGTTCGTGCAGCAGCTCTTGCGACTATCGAGGGACATACAATGATAAGAAGTGTCGAAGTAATTGTATGGATGCCTCTCAGAGACGGTACAATTAAATTTTATCTCACATTTTCTTTTAGTGAAACTAAAGTTTATATACTAATAGTCGCAGTATTATTGTTATTATTATTTTGTTGATTAATTTATACCGAGGGATTGTCCAGTTCCATATTTTGTTAGTAGGTCTCCTGCTAGTTTTGGTGATCTTGGTTCATTAAGCAGGGATTCCAATTTGAGTTCATCGGGGCTAAACAATAGTGGATTTGGAAGCTCAAATTGTAGAAGGGTTGGTGGTATGAAAGCTTGGTATATAGTTTTGTTGTTTATAATTCGGTTTGGTATATGAAAACTTGGTGTATGAATTGAGGAAGAATTGTGGACATTCTTTTTTGAATGTGAATATAGATGTTCTTTTTTAAATGTTAATATGGATGTTGTTCTTTTTTGAATGTGATTATAGATGTATTTTCTTGCAAATTTATCTTTGTTTTTTTTAATATGCTATTTCAGTGTTCATAGTTGAATGATGTTAGTTCAATGTATGTATATGTATATGTCCATATATATATATATATATATATGTCCATATATAGGCAGATCAGAAGGGTAATAGCAGCTGATTACTAACAAAAAAAAGTGAGGGTAAGTTTACTTCAATTTAATTTCCATCGCTAATCACTTGGCAATTAGTAAGGATTTACCAACGCCTTTTATAAATAATATTTTATTATAAATTAATTATCCATCAGCAAATAGTCGATATGTAAATTAAAATTAAACTTATAAATAAAATTTTATTTTTATTATAAAATTAGTAAAATGACGGAAAACTCACGCTAATTCTGTCGCAAAATCCGACACAGATACCGTCATGGTTTTTACCGACCACACCGGTATGTAGGAAATCCGTCGCTAATGCCTGTTTAGCGACGGATTAGAAGCGGATTCTGTTGCTGCTATATGCTGTTTTTCTTGTAGTGTATGTATTCCATACATCGCATGTATTCAAAAATAGTGATAAACAAATATTACACATTCAATTCATATCCAGAGTGCAATTTACAATTGTATAAGCATTAAATAATTAAATAACACTTTTAACAGTCTATCAATCAATCGGTTGACATACAATTAAATCCAAGGGAGATGTGAATTAATTAACATTCCCGTGTGGGGTTTTCAATCCATCAAACAAATATGATTATTTGTAAACTTGAGCGATGTGCAAAATTAACGTCCTAATACCCATGTGGGGTTTACATCACAATCCATGTGAATTTATCTACAGTTTAATAATAATGGCATTAAAACTATAACCAACCAACAATCACCAAACAAATATTGCAATCACAGGCAATAAATACATATTTAGTCACAGATATAATAACTGTAAAAATAATTTGAGTGAGAGAGTTCTCACATATGGTTTCCACTCCGTCAGTCTTTCATTGATGATTTATTTTTAAACTAAATTAAATGAACGTTTAATTTAGCTCAAATTCAACTTGCTTCAAATCTATTCTAATCAGTTCCATGTTGTAGTGTTCGAATTCACGATTCCAACAAACCTGGGTTTTCTGAATTCTGTTATCGTATGCAAAAGATAGAAGTTTTAAACAATTTAATCGCTAATTATAGTCATTAGGGTTTAATTAATTAAGAATTAACCTAATTAGTTTTCACTAATACGCCTTCTTCATCGTTCTACCTAGAACCGTGTAACCCATCATTATGTAACTTAGGGTTTGATTTCGCTACCACTATGAGCCGCATGACAATGATCATCGACTGCCACCGTGAAGCCACCAACCCCCTCTACCTGCGCCGTGAACGGCGGAGCATTTGAGTCCCCTTCCTTGCCTAGAAATGCGGGCGAACAACATGAGTTGAAGTCCGAAATTCGAGCACAATAGCTTATGAAAACCAATCATTTCCATATAGATCGAAAGCCCACACATTTCTCTGCAATTTTTGCTTTAGAAGTGTTGAATAATTTGTTGTGGATTGAAAGTAATGGATGAAGAAAAATCGCAGCATCGTGGCCTTCGAAATAAGGAAGGACGGCGGTGCATTCTGATGTTGGAGAATTAGGGTTTTCTAAATTTTAGGGGTATTTATACCTATTATTTTTATATATTTATTATATTTAATTCCAATAATATTTATTTATCGATTTGCACTCTAAATCAAACTCAACGATTGTCGCCCCAACTAAATACCCCCATTCCGGACACAATGGGATATGTTTCGTAAGACAATTCGACTGTTTCGAATAGTTTTTATCAAAATTAAAATATAAATTAATATAACGTTCAATATTAAATTCCAACGTACATTTTAATTTACCAGGGTCACATACTGACTCCAAAAATTACGAAATTTGAAATCTAGCTATGTTTTTCAAATACGGTTCTAACAAAATTGATTTCATCGAATTTAGAGACCGTTTGAAAATTTGCCTTATAACTAGCTTATCAAATTCAACCGAAGTTTAAATTTACTGTGCTCACATACTAATTCCAAATGACTTGAAATTTTAAACCTGACAATAATTTGACGTTCCAGATCCAACAAAATTAGTTTCATCGAAAATGGAGGATGTTTGCAAAATGGCTATTTTTAAAGGCTTTATATAATATTAAAATACACATAAATTCCATATCGACTATTCTAAATTTTAAACTGGTCATAACTTACAATTTATAAAGTGAAATACCAACTTCTTACATTAATTAGAAAGATATGATTAAAAATATTCTAACATTTCTTGTTTCATCAAATTTTGATTTATAATGAATTTTATACATTCGTTTGAAGTTTAAAATTAAATTTCAAACTACCGCACCATTTCAAGCTTGTTTTATAATTAATATAAATATATACATTCGAACTTCGTTTTAAATAAATTTAAAGTCGTTTATTCTGAAAATATTTCATTAAAAATATTTAATTTCCATGAAAATCAATTAAAAATAAATTTTAAATTGGTTCTGAATTTACGGGTTGTTACAATCTCCCCCACTTAAAACTTTTTCATGCTCGAAAAAGAACGGAGCTGAAAGTTGTTTAACTAACTCAACTTTCATTCTGGCTTGAGTTCTTCAACTTTTCAGTTTCTAAGAACTTCTAAATTTCTCTGAAATTAACCTAACACCTTAAATTTCTGTAAAATTTCGCCCTAACTTTCCTCTGTATGGGATGACCTGAAAAATTTATTGGGCCGTATTGGGCACCCAATAAATCAATATATCACATACAAATCAAATCTGAGTTATCTATGCTCTAGGTAATATGTAAAAAATCATCCCTTGACCCAGTGATGGGAATAAATCATAATGCATGTGCTGTATCTAAAACAAGAGAGACGTGTATATTTTGTCATCTCAAGACCTGGGTAGGGTTTGTTATCAAATCCTACAATTTTCCTTTATATGTTAATAAGTCCATAATCAGACCTCTGTTCAACCTGTAATTCAATCCTCTACATACAAGCATCTCGCTCGTATGGTAATCCAAACCTCATCATATAAGCATCAAATGCTTATATGGAATATGATATGCTATGCCATCTTCATTAGTATAATATGCGGTGTAGTCCATAATTTATTTGTTACTATCCTATGGCGTACGTTTAAATTTCACACAAAACAACCATCACAACGCAACCAAATCACTCAAAATAGTTCAAAAAAATAAATAAAATTGCGCAACCAACTCATTAAGGTGCACTTGTTTGTCGGACATGCAATTTAGTTCTCTACTCAATAGTAATTCCATAACCTGCTCAACATATATATATATATATATATATATCCATGTATATAAATCCAATTCGAACTAATTTTCAATTGAATTCAATATAAATATGATTATATTCAATTTACCCTTCATTTTCATATTGGTTTTATTATTTCAATATTTTTATTAGTTAAACTAATAATCACACATCACAACCAGCAATCAATTAATTGATTAAATTTTCAAATATAACACTTTTATATGCTTAAAATCGTATTTTCAATACCAAATAACAAATAAAAACTCTAACTAGGTTTTAGTTCTCACACCAGTCAATCAGAATCATATAGATATTCCACTTTCGAAACTCGAAAATAAACACTAATGATGAGATCTCAATCATCAAAATCATCCCTGGGTGACTAGAGTGTGATTCTATATCTACCCAGTATATTTGGGACTTCATATATACACTAGTTAGGCGTATATGCAAAATTTACTTACACCCGATAGTCCAAATTCAATATAAAATAAAATACTCAAATACGTATAATAAGATGTAATTTCAAAACTAAATTTGTTTTTTTATTAAATGACACTCTTCAAACTCATTCTAGGGTATTACTAACCTTATCTCTAACGAGTTATTCCCATAGGATATTACTAATCCTATTCCTGATGAATTCTTTCGTCCGGTTCTAATGTATCTTGTTCTCGAGCTTTGTAAAGCTCTGATACCACTTATAGCGACCCGAACTTCCTGGACGGCCTAAACCGAACAAGAAGGCGGATTGCCTTGAGAACACGACTCATCAGAACACAGACATGAGAACGTTTCATTGTTGTTACAATAATTTACATCAGAGTACAAGATATCAGAGTACAAATAAAGAATTTACAATGGAAAAATATCAGAGATTTAAATTACATTTAAATACATAAACATAATGTGCAGCGGAAAACATCAACTACCACAATTGAAAGAAATATACGGATACAAAGCATTCTGAATATAGCTCCAGCCATAGTCAATGATCCTGTGAAAACCAAAACTACAAGCTACCCGGGTGAAAAATATGGGAACCCAGAGTTTAGGTGAAAACACTACGAGTCATTCATAGGACTGGTGTGAGAACTAAAATAGTTATTAATACTTTACTTTGAAAATAGGGTAAATCGTGGGACCATGCCATATGACAGGGAACGGGTTTACTCTACATGAATACTAGTTTAAAACATAAAACAACGTAATGCTTTTTGAAAACTGAAGCTATTATAAGACTTAGGTCCCATCACGTAATGCAACATAAACCAAAGGATAGAGTTTTACCTTATAATAACCAAACATGCTTGGTACTCTTTAAAACAAATCATTTTGATATTACTATACGCGCATAGTGTCAATAACAACTTCAAATATGAAGGTATCAATCATAGATGGCATAGTACCCCATCCTGCTATGTCGTCATGTAGGTTTACAACAAAAATTGAAAAGTCGCATATTGGAAATTGGATTTCCATCATGAGTCAAGGAAAGGGATGTACTCCTTACCGATTATGGGCCATATCTAGCGGGATGCCTAGGATCAACATACGTGACCCTTGGATCATGCAGAGCCAGTCCTCCCTTACTTTTGAGGATTAGTTATTCCTGAACAATACGTTTCCCAGTCCTATCGGACCTATCACTTGGCCATTGGCGACCAATCATATCTGAGGCATCTTGCTATCCATCATCCACATAAGTAAAAATGTCTGGGCTCCATACCATGACACCACTTCTATCTAGAATGAAACACGTGCACTCCCTGCGTCCCTAATCACGTTTTAGACTCATACCGGGTTGTGAGGCTCGCGAATTAACGTTATACACAAAGATGTGCTAATTAAAGTTGTGCTTTGATCATCATCCACAAGGCCCTACGTTTCAAAAAAAGCCTTGATCGTTGCATCTTAGCATGTCACATTGTCCATCCATACCATGCCCTTGATTTCCATCAATGTATAACCTCTAAGCTTGTACGTCTCAGAGAAGGGTCTTAAGCAAAAAAATAAATTCTCCACCCCCAAACAGATATATATTTAGCAAAGATCACTGAATACAGCACTAAGTACAATGTCAGACATACAATCCATTTACAAATTTGTTTTGGGTCTGAACAAAACCGGAGGCACTGTATTCCTCATCCCGTATGTCCAATACAGAAGAGACGTCCTCGCATATCCAGTCGATCTCCAAGTACGTTTGGACGATCACCGCTTGTTACCTCGTCTTAGGTGTACAGCCCAATCAAGACATCAGTAGTCATCTATTCGATGTGCAGATTTCCATCTTCAACCACTGTATTCATATAGACTATTAATCGTCGTATCAGTTATTCAGAATGGGTTAAACCTAGTCTTTCCAAGTAACTCGCGTATCTTATAATCAAGTGCTATAATAACAAATCATACGCCTCATTCCAATCCAGAATATTCTTTTATTCAAACATTCATTACATAGGGAATCATTCCCATAAATCTTATCAAAGATTTAATTTATTTAAACCTCTTGTTTAAATGTTTCTTTGAAAACCATTGAAAAAGATTTTGAATTATCTTTTAACAATCTTAAACCAAATTAACGTTTATCAAACTAGCTGGGATTATCGAGCCTTACTGAAGTAATCATTTGTTTTCTTTTTCCATTCCCAACCTATTCATCCTATGGAGCAAAAATGGTAGTACTCCATATCTAACACCCACTGTGTTAGGTAAATTTAATTACCATTTCACATTCAAATCTAATTAAAGATTTAACAATCACATAGAGTAAAACTGGTGGTATTCCATTTTGAATATTTCTTCAATTTGGTAAATTTAATTACCTCATTCACATTCCAATCTAACTAAAGATTCATTAAAACTTCAACCTGGTTTTAATCTCAAAAATCATTACTTAATGATTATTCAACTTTAAGAAATTAATCTTGTCTTTAACTGGGTTAAAGAACCAATGTCATGTAAAAACGTTGTTCACAATAAACCTAAATTCATCTTCCATTTAATATGGAATCTTCATGAAATCAAATCAATTGTAATCAATATGAATTTCCATATCTGATAATACTATAAGTGGAATAACGGCAAGGCCTTTTAAATTCCAAAAATAGTAAGGGTCTTCCTTCACAGAAACTCATCTCGATTATTAATAAATCGAGTCCCACTCAATTTCAATTTAATATATTAAATTGGAAAACTTTACTTTGGAAAATTTCTGTTAACTCTTAATTAAATGATTTATAAATTTGAAATCATAATTTTACTATTAACTGGGTTTGAAGAACAAATGTTATTTAAAACATCATTTACAATGAACCCAAAATCAACTTCCATTTAATTGCAGTTATATTTATTAATTGGAAAACTTCACTAAATCTTAATGTAAAAATTTATTCCTTTCTCAACTAGGTTTAAGAACAGTGTTATTTAAGACACCATTCAAAAAAAACCAAAATCCAGTTTGATCTTAAATACAAGGCTCTGAATAGAAGTCATATCGGCTTATATTCAATATCAAATTCTGAAACCAACAAATATCATATTGGAAATAACGATATCTATATCTTCCAAATTCCTCAACAATATCTGTATAATCATGGAATCCAATACTGAAATATCCGAAGATAATTTCCATTCAAACTCATTCCAGTTTATACGTTGGAAATTTCAGGTTATATTAAAACCATTTCATTTCTTTACTCAGGTTGGTAAACAACTTATTCGAATAAAAATATTTTATCTTTACAAACTTGGAATATTTCATCTAAATTCATTTCAAATCATTTATTATAATTATACATAATTTTTACTTATATTTATTCCTTCAAAAGTAGCCTCTTTCGGTTAAACGACATTTCAGGTCACTCAGCTGTGTTGGCACTGTTTTTATTCAAATTTGAATTAAACATTTCTAAAAATCTAACCGTTAGATTTCAAATCTCTTATTATCATTTCGAAGCTCTTTTCGATACGAACCCAATGGTTCCGGTTCCAGGAGAATCCGATGATCGAATCTCCCGTTACTTCAATTCAAAGTCAATGCTCGAAATTCGCGAACGATCGTTGAGCGACACATTCCATTCAGGCCATTTAAATATATATATATAATACATTTCATTAATTTCCTTTTAAAACATATTTTATAAATCATTTATAAATTCGTTTTAAAAATGATTCCAACTTCCCTTTCCAATTTCAAATCAAAATTGAATATTCTATATCATTATAATATTAAAATGATAATACTTTCAAAATATCAGATTTTGAAATCAAATCTTTTCGATATTCATTATAAAATGAATAAAATCGATAGAAAAAATTCCATTCGAGTTAAAATGGCGTATATCTACTTAACTCAGCTTAATATTCATTTCAGTTATGAATATTTCAATATTTTCGTGTCCATCCAAAATCGGACATCAAAATTATATTTTAATTCTTCACTGAATATTATTTTAAAATATTCATTGTTTTTGAATTGGAATCGGACTCAATCAATTACCATATAATTTTATTTATATGGATTCCATGCATCGCATGTATTCAAAAATAGTGATAAACAACTATTACACATTCAATTCACATCCAGAGTGCAATTAACAACTGTATAAGCATTAAATAATCAAATAATGCTAATAACAGTTTGTCGATCAATCGGTTGACATATAATTAAATCCAAGGGAGATGTGAATTAATTATCATCCCTAGACCCGTGTGGGGTTTTCAATCCATCAAACAGGTATGATTATTGTATACTTGAGTAATGTGTAAAATTATCGTCCCAATACCCGTGTGGAGTTTACATCACAATCCATGTGAATTTGTTTACAGTTTAATAATAATGGCATTAAAACTGTAACCAACCTTGAATCACCAAACAAATATTGCAATAACAGCAATAAACACATATTTGGTCACATATATAATAACTATAAAAATAATTTGAGTGAGAGAGTTCTCATATTTAGTCTTTAATTGGCGATTTATTTTTAAATTAAATTAAACAAACGTTTAATTTAGCTCAAATTCAACTTGCTCCAAATCTGTTCTAGTTAGTTCCATGTTGTAGTGTCCGAATTTACGGTTCCAACGAACTTGGGTTTTCCGAATTCTGTTATCGTACGCAAAAGATATGAAGTTTTAAACAATTTAATCACTAATTATAGTCATTAGGGTTTAATTAATTAAGAATTAACCTAATTAGTTTCCACTAATGCGCCTTCTTCATCGTTCTGCCTGGAACCGTGTAACCCATCATCATGTAACCTAGGGTTTGATTTCCCTACCACCAGGAGCCGCCTGACAATGATCGTCGACTGCTACCGTGAAGCCGCCAACCCTTTCTACCTGCGCTGTGAACTGAGGAGCATTCGAGTCCCTTTCCTTTCATGGAAATGCGTGCAACCAACATGGGTTGAAGCCCAAAATTCGAGCATGATAGCTTATGAAAACCAATCATTTCCATATAGATTGAAAGCCCACACATTTCTCTGCAATTTTTTGCTTTAGAAGTGTTGAATAACTTGTTGTGGATTGAAAATAATTGATGAAGAAAAATCACAGGATCGTGGCCTTTGAAATAGGGAAGGGCTGTGGCGCATTCTGATGTTCGAGAATTAGGGTTTTCTAAATTTTAGGGGTATTTATGCCCATTATTTTTTATATATTTATTATATTTAATTCCAATAATATTTGTTTATCGATTTGAACTCCAAATCAAACTCAACGACTATCGCCCCTAACCAAATACCCCCATTTCGGACATAATGGGATATGTTTCATAAGCCAATTTGACTGTTTCAAATAGTTTTTATCAAAATTAAAATATAAATTAATATAACGTTCGATATTAAATGTAACGACCCGGAAAATGTGAACCAATTAAAAATTTTTAAATTGGCTAAAATAGTGGATTTTAAATATTTAAAATAAATATTTTAAATAATAGCAATGAAAAGTGAGTTTGAATCGACGTTTGAAAATAAATATAATTAATTCTAATTATAAACAAGGCCTGAAATGGCGCAGTAGTTTCAAAATTTGAATTCAAACTTTGACTGACTGTACCGGGTGCAAAACAAAACGGATTTGAGTGAAACCAAAAATATTTAAATCTGTTAGTGAATATCTTTCTAACGAATCTGAAAAATCGAAGTTTCATAGCGGGAAGCAAAAGTTATGGCCAAATAAATTTTCAGAAAGGTCGCTATAGAATATATATAGCCCGTCAAAATGACCATTTTGCAAACGACCTCGGAATTCGACAAAACCACTTTTGTTGGATCTGGGATGTTAAACTATTGCTAGGTTTCAAATTTCATAATTTTTGAAGTTAGTATGTGAGCGTGGCAAAGGAAAATGTGTTTGGTCGATTTCTATTAAATTGGATCGACCAGAAAAGGGCCATTTTACAAATGGTCTCAGAATTCGATGAAACTAGATTTGTTGGGACCGTATCGTCAAAACATAGCTAGATTTATTTTTCGGGAATTTCTAGAATTAGTATTTGGCCCCGGCAAATTGATATGTACGTTCAAATTAAATATTGAAGATTTTATATTTTAATTTGAAGGAAAACTGACTGAAACAGTCGAATGGGCCTTCGAAACATATCGCATTGTGTTCGGAATGGGGGTATTTAGCTAGGGACGACAATCGTTGGGTCTGGATTGGGGTTCGTGTGTGAAAGAGGGTATTTTTGGATTTTAAAATTAAATAAATATAAAAAAGGGCCGACCAATCATATTCCTTCTTTCCTTTTCTCTCTCCCCGACACCCTCACCTGCGCACGACAGAAACCGCTCCCTCCTTCTCTCCTCCTTTTCTCCTCAACCGCTCAACGAAACTCAGTGCCACTTTGGAGAATTTTATAGATCTCTCCAAGATCTTCAAATCCTTATAAACATCGCCCTACCTCATCGCGTCTTTCTCCTGAATCACCCGCTCAAAGTCACTGACTTGCGACCACCGCTGTGGGTGACTGCAGCCACCGCATGTGACCCCACTTATGGCGCAGGTGCGCCTTCCAGGCCCGATGTCGTGGCAAAGGCGGATCGGCTTCATACTTCGCGGATTTGAAATTAAATCGAAACCTAGTTTCGATCAAATTGCTGAGGTAATCGGCTTTGATTAATTTTACCTGTTTTAACATTTAAAAGTGTTGCAAATTTTGATTTCACAATAAAAATCGTATCTTTTTCATGTGTGATCGAAATCCAGTGAAACAAGAGACAGTGGACCCGTGAGGACGTCTTCTACATTTTAGAAGAGACCGCATATTTTTCTGAGCCTTCTGCTATTTTTGGTGGAGTGGAACCCAATGTGAGATTTCTAATTTATAAACGATATGGAAAACGACGATGTATAAATTATATAGTCGATGTATGAGTTATATAAGCGTTGTACACCTCTTGTATAAGCGTTGTATTAGTTGTACGTTCGATATATAAGTTATATAAGCATTGTAAAAATTATATATGTGTTGAAATAGAAGTGAAATGCTTATATATAAATATATATATATATATACACACGCCCCTCGTCCACAAACCATGGACGATATTTATTGGTTGTGATTGGTGTGAAAATTGGTTGATTACGAATGGTTGATTATAATTGTTTGTGGTTGAAATTGATTGATTGTGGTTGAAAAATACCCGTTTGTGGTTGAGAAATATTTGGTTGAAACCACATAGGATTAGTTTGTGGAAATGAAAAAAATATACATGCCATCTGCGTGCGAACTAGATGCATGATTCCCCATTGTCAAAAGCTGTGAGGCTTTAAGGTAGAGCGAGGAGCCGTACTAGGGACGGTCCCGGTTTTAACTACCCTACCATTATGCTGCCGAAATTTTGAATAATATTCATGTGTTAGAATTATTTTCATTTGTTGAAACTATATTTATTCGTTGAATAGAAAACCTTCATGTGTTGAATTGAAATTCATTCGTTGAATAGAAATTCATGTGTTGAATGGTATTCGTGTTTTAAATATAAAAATCACCTTTTTATCTATATATATAAACTATAGAAAACCTTCATGTGTTGAATTGAAATTCATTCGTTGAATAGAAATTCATGTGTTGAATGGTATTCGTGTTTTAAATATAAAAATCACCTTTTTATCTATATATATAAACTATAGAAAACCTTCATATGTTGAATTGAAATTCATTCGTTGAATAGAAATTCATGTGTTGAATGGTATTCTTGTTCTGAATAAATTGTTTTAACAATAAAAATCACATTTTTACTCTATATATACAAACTATAGAAAACCTTCATGTGTTGAATCAAAATTCATTCGTTGAATTGAAATTCATGTGTTGAATGGTATTCATATTTTGAAAGAAATTGTTTTATAATAAAAATCCTATTTTTATCATCAATATGAACTATATAAAATAATATTGTTTTGAAATAAATTGTTTTATAATAAAAATCATATTTTTATTACCTATATGAACTATATAAAAATAATCGTGTTTTGAAATGAATTGTTTTACGATAAAAATCACATTTTTACTGTACACATGAGTTGTTAAAAATAGCGAAGTGTTGAAATAATTGTCGGTTGGATAAAAATATCATTTTTATCAAATGTATGAAAAGAATATAGTTTTGAAATCGAAGAATCGAAATATATATATAAATAGAATTGAAATATAACGAATAACGAAGCTGCAGTTCGTGTTTTGAAACCGTGATTTCAAACGATTAGTGCGGGAGATCCGGCCATCGGATTTTCCCGAAACCGAAACCGTTGGGTTCGCTTTGGAAATATATTTCCAACGACACCAACTTTGTGAAGATCCAACGGTTGGATTGTCTGGAATGTTTAATTCAAATCTGAAGAAAAACAACGCTAGAATCGATTATATATATATATATAATTATATTTAATCGAATAACGACGTTGCAGTTTGTATTTTGAAATCAAAACTTCAAACGATTGTACCGGAAGATCCGATCGTTGGATTTTCCCAAAACTAGAACCGTTGGATTCATTTTGAAAAGATCTTTTTAATGATGTAAATTTTGTGAAGATCCAACGGTTAGATTTTCAGATATGTGTAAATCAAATCTGAAGAAAAACAGCACCACGGCCGCGTTATGGCCCGAAGCGTCGTTTTGAATAAATTGGCTATTTTAAAATAAATAAAAATAGCAATAAATCGTTATAAAAAATTATAAACGATATGGATGTAAAATTTAGAAACTAACTGAAGTTTTGCTAAGTCGAATGGTTTCCTGGATTTTGATCTGATGTTGGTTTCAGCCTTCGGGGTTAATATTTGGGAAATCGTTCTCTTACTGATTTACGGTTAGTGACTAATGAATTGAAATGACGCGTATGTTGTGTTTGTGTAGCACTTGTTTATTATATACGCGAGTTGCTCAGAAAGACCGGGTTTATCCCATTCTGAATAACTGAATCGATGATAAGAAATCGAAGATGAAAACGGTGGTTGAAGACCGGAAATCTTCACCTCGTTTGGATGGTAACTGATGTCCTGATTGGGAGGCATCCCGAAATATGGATAATGAGTGGTGATCGTCCAGACGTACGTGGAGATCGATGGGTTTGCGAAGTATGTAATGCCTCCGGTTTCGTTCAGACCCAGGACGGACTTGTAAATAGACGGTGTGTTTGACATTGGAATTTATTCTTTGTGATTGATAGCCATCAGTTGCGTGGTGTGAATTGCCAGTGTGGCATGCTAAGACGCAGTGATCAAGGCTTCTGTTGAAAAGCAAAGTCTTGTGGTGATGATCAAAGCACCATCTGTGTGGCATAGCTTTGTGTATAACGTTAATTCGCGAGCCTCACACCCCAGTATGAACCAGAAACGGGAGAGGACCTCAGGGGGGACGTGCGTTTTCTTTCTAGCTAGAAGTGGCGTCAGTGGTTTTACACGCCCTGACGAGTTTGAATTATGTGGTTGTTACTGTTGTGAGGCGCCTCGGTTATATCGGTCGATCCGGGACCGATGGAGTCATTCGTTGGCTCATTTACGCCCCAAAGGGCGGAGAAACGCATTGTTCAGGCATTATAATCCACTCCGTGTGGACCGGCCCTGACGATCCAAGGTACGGTTGCGGCTGTGCCTGAGACATGGGCTAGATTGTCTCGAAGTCGGTAAGGACTATCTTTTGCCTTGGTTCATGACGGAAATCCAATTTCCAAATATGTGACTGTGCGGTTTTGATTGTATACCTATATATGGCGACATAGTGGTATGGGGGCATTAATGCCGTCTATGATTGATACTTATGATTTGAAATTGTTTTTGAAACATATAAACACTAGTAATAATATGAAATTCTTTTGTTTTATTCGTATCAAGCATATTTTGGCCATTATAAGGTAAAAACTCTATCCTCCGGTTTGCGTTGCATTGTGTGATGGGAACTGAGTCTTATAATGGCTTCATTTTTTATAAAAAACATTGCGATGTTTAAAAGAATGATTTGTTTTAAAGCACTGGCAATCCAATGGAGTAAACCCGTTCCAAAAAAGTGGTGTGGTCCTGTGATTAGCCATATTTTAAATGTGTTGAGTAGATTTCTCATACCAGTCCCATGACTGACTCGTAGTTTGTTTCACTTTCAAACTCGGGTGCCCCTTTTTCTACATGGGCAGCCTTGTGTTCAGGTTTTAGCAGGCTCTTTCTGGATAGCTGGAGCTGAAGATGGATTCTATCATTTATCTATTTTATGCTGTTCAGCTCCTATTGTACATATTTTGTTTGTTTTCCGCTGTAGACATTTATGTATAGCTGAACTATATTTGCACTAAGTATGATCTTGTATACTGTGTAACTCTGATAATTTCGTTTATCTAGTGTAATATTTGTTCATTATCTGGTGTATTTATTTAATTTTGTTTTGCTGTTATCTGTTTATGTGTTATATTCCAAAGATTACCCTTGCCACCGTCAGTACGGGGTTCGGGGTCGTCTCACTAAATTCCAATGTATATTTCAATTTACCGGGGCCACATACTGACTCCAACAATTATGAAATTTGACATCTAGCTATGTTTTTAGAATATGGTTCTAACAGAATTAATTTCGTCGAATTTAGAGACCGTCTTAAAAATGGCCTTATAACTAGCTTATTAAATTCAACTGAATTTACAAGACACGTTTAAATTTACTATGCTCACATAATAATTCCAAATGACTTGAAATTTTAAAATTAAGCATAATTTGACATTCCGGATCCAACAAAATTAGTTTCATCGAAAACGGAGGTCATTTGCAAAATGGATATTTTTAAGGGCTTTATATAATATTAAATATATATAAATTCCATAGCGGCTGTTCTCAATTTCTTACATTCGTTAAAAAGATATGATTGAACAGATTCTAACGTTTCTTGTTTCATCATATTCTGATTTATAATGAATTTTATACATTCGTTTGAAGTTTAAAATTAAATTTTCAAACTACCGCACCATTTCAAGCTCGTTTTATAATTAATATAAATATATACGTTCGAACTTCCTTTTAAATAAATTTAAAGTCATTTATTCTAAAAAAATATTTCATTAAAAATATTTAATTTCCATGAAAATCAATTAAAAATAAATTTTAAATTGGTTCTGAATTTCCGGGTTGTTAAACTAAGTTTTCTAAGTGTTACTTCTGTGAGAAAGAGGTGAAGTTCCATAGTCATGCGGTCACAACGAAGGGATGTTTGTGGATCAGCGAAAGTTGAAGCTATCAACAGTTAGAAGAAGCCAACGAGATAAGAAGTTTCTTTGTTTAGCTTGGTACTATTGAAGGTTCATTGCGAATGTCTCATGGTTAGCGACACTTTTTACCAAGCTAACCAGGAAAGATGTCAAGTTTTTTTGGTCGAATAAGTGTG
This sequence comes from Allium sativum, assembly GCA_030737875.1. Classification (NCBI taxonomy): domain Eukaryota; kingdom Viridiplantae; phylum Streptophyta; class Magnoliopsida; order Asparagales; family Amaryllidaceae; genus Allium; species Allium sativum. The sequence continues at coordinate 398,497,310 of CM060926.1, read as the reverse complement.
AGGAAGCATTTCAGGAATTTAAACACTTATTGACCAATCCCCCTATTTTTGGTGGTACCTGATGGTGCTTAGGATTTGGTGGTATAAACTAATGCTTGTGGAACTGGGCCAGGAGTTGTTCTTTTGCAAAAAGGAAGGGTTGCAACTTATGCTTCTAGATAGCTTCGTCCACATGAGGTTAGGAACCCAACTCATGATCTTGAGTTAGTTCATATCATCATTGTTTTAAAGATCCAAAGACATTACTTTTTGGGAGAGAGATTTGATTTGTTCAAAGATCATAAGTCCTTGAAATATTTGTTCTCACAAAAGGAGTTGAATACAAGGCAATAGAGATGGCTGGAGTTTTTGGCAAGTTATTATTTTGTAATCCAGTATATATCCGGGAAGGGAAATAGGTTTGTCGATGCCCTTAGCAGAAAACATCAGGATGTGGTGTTAGCTATGTTGGTTGAATGGAAGGATTTTGATGCTTTAATTACATGTGATATGGGATCAGGTCGATAGTTAGTTGAAGTAAAGCATAGCGATGTTGTCATATTTAGAGGTTCGACTAGTCTTGATCGAAAGGATTGCTCCAAAGCAGGAATATGATCATGTATCAGTCAAAAGGATCCGAAGACTCTGGATTGAAGACTTAAAGGATTTATGCCTTGACCGTAAAAGATGGCTGAGAAAGAAGGAAAGATTACGTATCCCAGATATTAGTCGTCTAAGGATGGAGATCCTTAGGGAGTGTTATCATTCTAAGTTCATGATTCATCCTGGAGGCACTATGATGTATTAGAACATGAACAGAAGTTTCTTCTAAGAAAGCATGAAAGGAGATGTAGGCTTATGTGTGAGAACAATCAATAAGTAAAAGCTTAGCGGTTTGATTAACTACACCAGAAATAACTTTTAACAGCGTTTAAAAAACGCTGTTAAAAGATATAACAGCGTTATTATAAACGCTGTATAACGACATGCTGTCGTTGATGCATAATTTTTAACAGCAAAGCAAAAACGCTGTCAAAAAATGTTTTCTACAACGTTGTTTACTTGCTGTAAATTTACCATACACAGCGTTTATATTTTGCTGTTTTAAAATTAAAACAGCATTTATAATAAGCTGTGAAAATATGTTTAGTTTTTTTAAAAAAGTTATGACAGCGTTTATTATATGTTGTATATAGCTTTTTAATAGGTTTTCAACAGCAAATTCTAAGCGCTGTTATTAATTTTCATCAGCAGTTCCTAAATGCTGTTGTACCTATATTCTTTATCTTCTTGGAATACTCACAGCAAGGAACAAACGCTGTCGTTTTAGACATTGTGCCATTGCAATATTCGCATACCCACCGTTAATCTAATTGCATCTAATTATATTTCAATTGATTAATATACAAAACATATACAGATCAATCTAAAAACAATAAAATAAAAGCATACCAATTAATCATTTTCATAAAATAAGTTGAACACCATATCCATTAACAAAGTTTACAAACGATGATGAAATTTATTACTCATCTTTATACAACATTAGACAAAGTCACAACATGTACATAGTTTGTATCAAATATTAATAATAAAACATGCAAATAGAAACTTTTCATATGCTAACTAGGCCAAACCTCCAAAAACCAAAAGAGTTTCTTGTGCATTTCTTACATCTAAAAACTTCCACCTACCTGTAACAATGAAATTTAAAAATCAATGATGAAAAACACATTTAAAATAACATATTTAATTTGCAACTACTAAAAATTTGAAATACAGATTTACACTAGCATCAACTTAGTTTTGAATGCAAAAAAATACACGTATTTTATCACTAGATATAGGCAAAATTAGAATTTTTAAAAGTGGATTTTGTGGATGTCTATTGGTGATCCATAAACTTCAACTTTAGCTGCAATCAGATGCTGAATCAAGAAGTTCAGCAGTTGACCAGGTTATTCAAAAATATAAGCGGATAAACATGAATAACTTGTGTATTTTGTCAGGAAAGTTTATCAGATACGACCACTTTGCAATACAAGTTACCCGTTCAAGGCACTTCCAAAACTATCTAGAAAAAAAATCAAGCTTATTTATTGTCTGGCATAAAACAACATTCTGTAATGGTTCACGTTCAAACTGCATAAGTAGATCTTTATTACTATTATTATTATTATCTGGAAAGATAAACAAAAGATAACAATATGTCGGTGCTCTTTTGAATTAGTGCCATTTCTCTCTCTTTTTTTCCAAACAAATTTACACTAGAGATGTTTAGAAGTGAGCCAATACAAAATTTTATGCCTGAACAGGTAGAAGCAAATCTTTTTTCCTAAAGAATAATTTTTGGTATTAGACTTCATAAAAATTCTACTTTAACTTTAGGCTTTGTTCAACAGAATTTCTCATACATGATTGACATGTTTTAACAGAATATAGAAGAAACTAAACAAATTTATGGACGGACTTACAGTCACAATTTTTCCAGCACATGCGCTGATTGTCCAAATCATAAACAACAATTTTGTCCTTAAGTACAATATCTGCAACATTTACATGAAAATTAGATTAATTTAGTACACATAATAACAATATACATAATGTGATTATATTGTGTCAAATAATTGATTTTAAATGAACCAAATCAATAAAAGGTGCATAGTCAACGGACCTAGTATAGCAGTTCCACCTTCACTCTTTTGCCAGCCAATACACTATATGATATCACTAGTATAAAATAAAAGAGCTGAAACGCATTAAGTGGGTTTTTAATAATATGAATTAAAGCATGTACAGCAAATTACAACACTGCTCTGTGGTAGAAGGTAATCTGAAGGCTTCAAACCCATGGATGCACCACTAACAAAGTTTAGTGTAACTAGAGGAAATGCATCGTCAACATTGTAGACATATACATGAGAAAACAAAGTGAATAATTATTCTAAATCACAATCGTGAAAGTTTTTAATAGCTAATAGCTTGTTAAAATAAATCATTGATCTTCATTGACTTATGATAAAAATGAACAAATAAAGATAGAAAATTTGTAACATTTTCATGTCGACCTACTTTATAAAAAATACGCCAAAATAAATATAACAACATGGGTTATAAGAAAACCTACCAGCTGCAGTAAAGCACCTATTATCTTTGTCCATCAAAAGACTGGACTAGACACGGATGAAGAGAAGATATCAGCTGCATAAAAATAAAAATCATTGGAACGAGAAGTAGCCCATTTGTGATTCAGTTTCATCAATACAAATACATTATGTATCCACAATTGTTGTACAAATCAAACTCCAAAGTACGGCCGATGTGCACTGATTGCGATAAAATACGGTTAAAACATTTCCCATTGTATATGTGCCAACTTCTGTTAAATGAGACTGGAGACAACTACATAAGAACTACTTTGGACCCAGATGTGGTTTCAGGTAATTTTTTAATTTTAATTGACAGTAGTATGACAACTCAGGATTATGTTAAATATTTCAATATTTATGCAGTGCTATTTTAGACTATGGAAATGGCATATGCGGTTACAATGGTTACTGCACACAAAGCTACAATGGATTAGCATACTGCCAATTCCCCCCTCACTGCACATTCATAGACCCTACCAGAAAATAAAAAGGCTACAGACCTTATTTCAGCACACCACACTGCAAACAAGGTAGTAAATCATCTTATGCATTCGAGCTATGGAGTATGTGAATTATTGGAGTATGTATACAGATTATCTTGAATCAATCAGCTGAAGCCAATGCCAAGATAAATGGAAATAACAAAGATAGGGGTGTTACTTGCACAACTATAGGGAAGCCACCTGCAAAATTAGTTGCGGAGAAATAGGCTAGCCTGCTATTGGGTAAACCCAGGCTTACCTAGGAAGAATATCATAAATAAATGGCATATAATAATTACATAATTGGAATTGCTGCAAGTGAGAATTGCAAAGTTAACTAATAATTAATTGGTCCATTACAGAGGCAAGTGCCAGAATTCAGCATTTAATTTTCAGAAACGGTAGAAAAATAGAACCTGAAGCTTCATTTTTTGGGGTTGAAATACAAAAGTTAACTACAAAGTTAGCTAACGATTATTATAGAGGAAGAGGAAAGGTGCCATAATTCAGCATTTAACTTTCAACTGGTGAAAAACAGAATATGAAGGTTCTTGTTTCATGTTTTAAGTACAATATTCAAATGCAAATTAAATAATATTTGACAGAAAGGAAGAAGGAAAGTGTAAAAATTTATCATTTAGTTTTCAAAAACTGTAGAAAAATAGAATCTATAGGTTCATGTTTCATATTTTATGATTGTTTATGTAAATAAAAACATATACTTTTAGGAATAAAAAGTATCCTAAAGGAACTGTCTAACCATATTTGTATTCAGATAAGAAATAGGGTTGGGATTGACAACAGTCCTTGGAATCCATACAAGCCCAAAATGCCATCCCTTTCGTCAATTGGAATTATTTGATGGACGAAGACAGTTAGAGTTTTGCTAACTGTACTGCTGACTGTGAACAACCCAGCCATGTTTGGTAATAAGTTTGAAAATCAGCCCTAAACGCGAAATTGTTTCGAAAACAAGCTCGATTGGAAAATTTGTCCTATATAAAATGATGCATACGGAAAATATAAAATGATGCAAGCTATTAATATATTTAATTAACTATTGCTGTATTAGTCAAAAGTATATTTATTCTTTATTACCTATTATGATCGTACATTCAATGAGCGTTAATATATTATTAATATCAAAGCAATTTTCATTTTACTTAAGGAACTTTTCAAGTATTCCTTAAACTGTCATGACCTTATTGAAGGAAATTTTAGTGAAAGTTATATATTGCATGACTTTTCATCAAAGATGCAAGAAATCTGATAAACCTTAGAATAAATAATAGTCAAACAATATGAAGTTTTATTTATGTATGTACTTGTTTAAGCTGATTCTAAAGCTCTGTTTTTGCCCATGTATATCAAATTATCAAGATTGAATAAGTCTAGAAACACATCGCCACATTCTAGTTTCTATTCAGCAGCCCCCTTTTCTACTCACTTGCTTCGAACCTCCTCTTCTTTGAATTTGGCCTAAGTAGAGAAATTTCACCATCAACCCAATAGTTTGCACCTTCTGTTTACCAAACATTCACGACTTCTCTTCTATTAATGGTCTTCAATTTGCATATTATTACGTCGTGATTTCAAGAAAAACGAACACACATTGTCAAATTATAGTTTGAAAGAAGCAACTGCAGTTTTTTTTTTAAACATATTGTCTATGATAGCATGCTTTATATTAGTACAGTTCATAAAGGTGCTAAAAGTTGATTAGCAAAAGGAAGTTTACACAGAAATTTCACCATTCCAAACATAGCGTACATTCCTTTTCTTTTCAAAAAAGGATTTTTAGAATCAAATTGATTTTCAAGTATGGAAATTTTTCGCAAATTAGTTAACAATCATGGAGAGAGAGTATAGTTTTCAATTATTGATTACCATTTAGACTGCAGCTGATATTTAGGTTTTATGAAGATTGAATACATTTGTTTTCAGGTACTAATGCAAATATAAAGCAAAGCACACGTTGTAAGTAGATGTACATTTATTTTCCAGTATTGATTACCTTTTTTAGTACAGCTGATATTTCAGTTTTATGAAGATAGAGTACTTTTTTTTTCTAAAATGATTTTTTATAATCAACTTGATTAAATTTATCTTTCAATTTTGGAAGAAAATTGCAAATCAGTTGACAATCATGCAAACCGAAGTCAAATGGAAATCACTTTGAATTTTTACAATCAAATTGATAAAATTTGTCCTTAAATTATGGAACAAAATTGGCAAATCAATTAACCATCATGGAAACCAAAGACATATAGAAATTAAATTTGCATATGCCATGGTAAGAAACATGCATGGAAGGATTTTTCAAAATTGTCCATGATGCTTAAAAAATATATAAATTAGAAAATTTCAAACTACTGAGAGTAGTTAATGATAAAATCTATTGCCAAATACACATAGCTTATTTTGGGAAAGTACCAAAATGTCAACTTAAAGGTTGAACTGTCAATTCTCAAGATGATAATAACTAATTACAAATTTCTAAACTGGACATAGGCGGTTGGTGAATCTCCTCCTACATATAGAAGGAGATGAGTTTCCTTTCTGGTTAATTGATGCAAATTTATGCAACAAATTTTCAAGGTTTAACTAACTTACTTATGCAACTAAATTTATAGCATAAATCTAAGAGTTTACAGATGAGAATCTCAAGCAATTGTACATAAATCTAAAAGTTTGTACATAAATTCCTGGTTAATTGATGTAATTTGTAATAAAGTAGTTTTATACCATGTACATAAATTTATTGCATGAATTTGATTTCTGGTCAATTTTCAATAAATTTATTTCATATACAATGTAAATAAAGTAATGGTGTAACTGACCTTGGGTTAGGTAGATATCCTGACTCTGTTAGCTCTAGCACAACCAGCAAAATACGGATAGGTTCCAAAATCAGAGACATAAGCCCATGGATTTAGATACTCGTTGCCGCCTTCATAAGAACTTCTCCTACAGTGTTGATATCTTCCATTCAATCTCTTTTTCAGCTGTACTCAAACATTGCACACAATGAGTACTGCAAGGAAGTCCCTACTACAAGCTGGATGCAAATATAAATTCTTCCGTTAACAGTGACAGTTGTAGGCTTTTAAGTGCCTACCACATGCAACACAGCAACAACAATCATTTACCGGCAGCATGGGAATATCAAACGTGTGTCGCCCACTATAAATTACTCGTGTAATCTTGTGGATATCTGAATCAGCAGCTTCTGCGCAAGCAGTGTGAAGGCGAAAGCTGCATCCTGATGTTGGATCAATTCACTTGTAATGCGAGTACGGACCCTGTTCTTTGCAAACGTCGCACCAGAAGGTAATGGTCTCAGCTACCAGGTCTAGTCTACATGATGAGGATGCTCCGAGTGTTCCACCCATTTCGAAGTTATCACCTCTTAATCTTTTTTTTCTAACAAATAAATTATATTGAGAACAATGTATACAGAAGTTTTCTAATGATGGATGATCAGAATTGCTTTTCTCTATCTCATATGATATAATAAATCTAAATATCTTATTATCAGAACGTAACTTAAATACAAAAAAAAACACGACTGGTGATATAATAAATCTTCATCATTGAAATCTTCATTGATTTCTATCTCATATGTAAAGACAAAATGATCCAACGATCAAGATACAAAGAATCACAAACATTTAAAGTGATAATTCCCTCGTCGTTCAATGAAATTTAAATAAAATGGCAATATTTTTGTCATTTCAAAAAAACCAACCATCTGCATGTTCGGTTGACTTGTCATTTTTTGGTAAATTTAAATAAAACTCCAAAAATTTACAAGGATTTGATAATTTGGGCAATCAAAATTTATTCATACCACGTTTATTTGTTCGACACTATAAATCAATTCCAAAGGTCATTTTGGTAGTGACTGTTAAAATGTATTGTCAATTAAACATAACTGTCCACAACAATAAGCTATGCGACTACAACTAGGTGTAGCTAAAGGTCATTTTGGCAGTATCTATTGTTCGTTTTATTGATTGACTTGCACTTATGTCAGTCTCGTTGAATACATTAGTTACAACACGTAATATTTCCACCGAAACTTTATGTTTCGTCACGCCAAAACTTCTCCTAGAGATCTCGATCGATATATCGGTCAAAATTTAAAATTTTAAAAGTGAACTATATGCCCTAAGTGTTTAGAAGTGGCTTAAACTAATAACAAATCCTTATGTTGAAGGGATTTGTATTAATAAAACAAATGAAATACTGTTAATAATTAAACAACTGGCATCATGGCCTAAGTGCTTGATAAAAACTTGATAATTTATCGCTATACATAAAACATACTGCAGAAGATGACATGACTAAGTATAACTTAAGAAAGAATGTGAAATAATAAAGACAATATCAGTTGCCAAACAACATTAACTTATAATATATTATGTCACCCACACTATCTTACTAAGAACAAATACACCATTATAACAATAAATAAGTTGGAAATTTTATATAGAAACAAGGACAAAAATAATATGAGGATGATAACATTCCAAATGTACGATTTGGATCCAGTCCATTAACTTAAATGGATCAGGTCATAAAATCTTAGATAAATTGGACTCTTTAATCAGAGCCACTAATAGTATTTTGATATTCTACTTAAATTATGAAATGCCAATGTGTAATAGCTACCAATGTACGTGTACTGAATTTTCCATAAATAGAGTGCTAATCATTAGGTTCAGAATCCATCCGAACTGTTCATATCATCAGCATGTCTTGATATTGATAATAAAATCTCTATATATGCTGCAGTGAACACTGAAATGCATAGAGCTGCATATAAAGTACATGCAGACATAACAAGTATAATACTGACCGGTGACGTACCATGAATGATAAGTGCAGTAATTAAACTAGCTAAAAGCAACAAGATTCAATATAAAATTATCTTAAAATAAACGTGAAAACCATACAGAAATCTAATCAAGAAATTGGCAAACTCCAAGTACTAAATCAAGAAAAATAAATTTTGGCAAAAAGAACCTCCAACCTTATAGAAACAAAATTCAGTCCCGATCCACAAAATAACTCAAAATTAACTGTATACAAGACCGACCCAAGTGAAAGAAAATGAAATTAAAAGAGCAGAAGTCAAGATATTTCTGTTTTATTTTTGTTCTCAGACGAGTGAACGACTAATTTAGAATCTTTAATGGCGAAAGAAGGGTGGTTATGTACTTTCCCAGGGAGAATAATTTGTCCACTTATTTCCCTCCGCAAATATGAATGAATAACACACACACACACACACACATATATATATATATATATATATACACACACATGGACAGATCTACAACTAGTGCCACCTGGGCTATAGCCCAGGTCTACCTTGCAAAATAAACAACCCTACAAGTTTGAGTTATTTATCCACTTGCATTGTTATTATATCTGTCGTGTCCTTCTCTTATGTGCCATTGATATTCTTTCTTTAACTTCTTTGATTACAAATCTAATTCATAGTGACAGACTATGAAATATTGAGCAAACTTTAAGGTAAATTACAATTTACAAGGAAATGTTTGTTCAGTTGATTGTTTCTCAAGCACTCGAAATTTATTAGTGTTCATAATCATAACCATAATCTTGTTGATGTTAATAGTTAAATGATTATTGTATTCATGTCATAAACTGGTTTTTACGGATACAGCCCGGGTCATGCTTAAATCCTAGCTCCGTCCTTGTGTGTGTGTTTATATATATATATATATATATATATATATATATATATGTGTGTGTGTGTGTGTGTGTGTGTGTGTGTGTGTGTGAATTGAAAAGCAACCCAAAACAGCTGTAGAAAGATTAAGAATAAGCAGCAGTATTATAACATAATAAGTTTAAAAAAAAGGAAAAACAATAAGAAAACAAAAGGCAAATAAACAAATTTCAGTATTACAAGATTTAAAAGATGGAGAAACAGAAACTGGCAATTAAAATTCATTACCTGATCAGGAATCAGTTTCTAATCAAAGTTCCGATACTCTAATTATAACCCAAAATGATCAAACTATTCAGGAACAAGCTACTCAAACTGACACATGAACAACCAATGACACATCAACATGCACAAACAGTGGTAGTGAAATAAATTCAAAACAATGCAGAATTCTCATGCTATTTCTTTCAGCAACCAATAATAATTCATCTCCAAGCATGTCATACAAAGTAAAGAGCACGGTCAAGTAACAATAATTATAAAACTTAGCTATTTTATTGATAAGAATTCAAATTTTGCAAACCTGGTTAACTCAGTTAAATGTTCAAAATACATAGTTAACTTTCATAATATGAAGTCTAATTTTATGATTTTTTTTAAACTAATCAATTATTCTATAGTTTAACTACAAAATTAATTTTTGTAAACTCGATTAATTCTTATGAGTCAATCTAATTTCTGTAATGAAAAATATTTTTGTGAGTTGATGTTGAATGCTCTTAGAAGCCTTCATTTGCACTAACTACAAGGTCTCTGGCCACGTTACTAATGCTAAACATGGATAGTAATAAAGTGAAGAATCAAAATCCTTTAGAAGTGGTAAATAACGAAAATATTCCTATCACAACATAGAACCACTTGTTTCAGGAAGGAAAAAGAAATAGGATAGGAAGAATGATATAAAAAAAGCAATTGTAAGGATGCTTCTACAGAACATCTTAACGCATCTAAATTAAATGTGTTGCATGAAAAAAAACCAATCACCCTACATAGACGTTGCCAATGTACTACAATTAATTATACTCCAAATCCTCTTTACTGTCTTCTAAAAAAGCCAATCAAAATATCCATCCGTGTGTGCATGCTAGTTCTCCAGCGAAAACTAAGTTGTTTTCAAAAGACTTTTTTTTCTTCACTTCCAACATTACGCAACATTAGTGGCTTAATCTTTTCGTTTGGGCTTGTTCTACTTGTATCAAGGACTCTACACAACATTAGTTGCTTGAGTTAACTTCTATTATACAAAGTAACTAAATTCATATGGCTAACTTTGTATTATAAAAATTAACTAACTGTGTAAAATATTCCCAATGTCAAGTTCAAACCAGTCAACAAAAATAATAGTATGTCTTTAAAATCGTGGCTCATTTCTACTAGGCTGCTAGAGGTAATACATATCCTGATATGCTCCTTTTCCCAACTACTCCACCATACACAGTGTCTATTTAATCTTTCAACATTGTTGTGCATGTATCTTTTTCTTTAATTTAATTTTTAATGATTTTAGACCACTTTACAACTATTTCGTCTCCTAACATCTTTAATTGTGCTCTGTACCATGTTTGTTATTTGCTAAATTTGCCTCTTTGTAGTCTTTAAGTCTTTTTACCCTTTATTAACATGTTCTATGTTTTCTCTTCCACATCATTCATTTACAATTCTAAAGTCATTATGTAACACTGATTAACCCATTACTATTGTTTCAAACAAAAAGGTACTCAACATGACTTTAGTCTTCATCTTATCCTTAAACCTGTTTACTATACGATGCAATAGCCTTTCACCTTAGCATAGGACTTTGGATTTTTGTTTCTAGCACTTTTTAGTTTTCTAAATTTTAAGTTCCAACCTACTTAAAAGCTTCTAGAAGTATGAATTTTAATACTAAATTTCATTTAGCAATTAGCATAGCACTTAACAAAAATGTGTATGAAGAAAAAATTCAACTTACCTTACCTGACTGAGATCGAAGTCTGAATCAAAACCTAAAAATCCACATCAGCATCAAAACAAGAATCAACTTCCGAATAAAAACTGGAGACATCTGGAACCAACCTCCTGTTGAAGACTAAATCAGTATACACTGACTGGATCCAAACATGAGAATGACGAATTAAAGTACCTGAAAAAGACAAATTAGGGCACCATAAAATAAGGAAACGAGGACAATAGGAACGATAAAGTACTTGAAAGAGACAAATTAGGGCACCATAAAATTAGGAAACGAGGGCAATAGGAATGATAAATTGGAAGGATATAGGTTTAGGGGAAAATGAACTATTGAAAACGAGGGAAATGAAACTGCGTGAGAAGAAGAGGAGGGAAACCAATCTTTTTTGCAAAAGGGTAGGATATAGGAAGGCAGTATGTTTTGAGCAAAACTTTATGTCAGCGTTCTGACGAAAATTAATTTACATAAACTAAATTTTTAACCGCATTCCATGGACCAACGCTGATAATGATTGCGGTTAAAAGTGATCTTTCTTGTAGTGATTCAACCATTGGATATTCTAATTTGGAAGTGGTATTCTATATCCATGGATTTCATTAACGGACAATTGAGATCCAAAAGAGGAAATGAGAGCATATGGGTCATCGTGGATCAATTGACCAAGTGTGATGTAACACCCCTAAGTCCCATATCGTGGAAGCTTGTGTGAAGTGGGTACTTATATAGTAGAGCCCAACTCTTACTAATGCCGAGGCCTTTTGAGGAACAAAAGCCCACACCTATACGGTGGCTAAGTTGGGGACAATATCTTGCGTGAACGGAGGTGTGGGTTGTTACAGTGTTATTAGAAGAAATGTCATTAATATATACATAATTTTTTATGCATTAGGTAATGTGTGTGTAATGCTGCGGATGTCAGTCTGTGTGGTACTGATGTGGGTTACATGCAACACCTGGGTGGTGAGTGATGTAAGCCAACGATGACGTTGGGATCTTTAAGGGAGGTAGTCTGTAACACCCCTCTCGAAAAGCTAACACAAAGATCTTTTAGCACAGTGGTTAGTGCGTGGTGTTCCTTTCCGGGAGATCGGGGGTTCAAATCCCATGGGTGTCACATTTGTTATCAGAGCCAATACCCAGCCGGAATTGTGGCTCCTGTGTGGACCACATCGCCTCGGTGAGGTGTTTGTGAGCCAACGGGGACGTTGGGATCTGTAGGAGGGGAGAATGTAACACCCCTAAGTCCCACATTGTGGAAGCCTGTGTGAAGTGGGTACTTATATAGTAGAGCCCAACTCTTACTAATGCTGAGGCCTTTTGAGGAAAAAAACTCTACACCTATACGGTGGATAAGTTGGGAACAATATCTTACGTGAACGGAGGTGCGGGTTATTACATGTGCTCACTTTATTCCAGTTAAGACAACCGGGACCACTTTTGTCTTAGTAGAGTTGTTCATGAAAAACATAGTTAGATTTATGGGATTCCTGGTTGAATTGTAAGTGATAGAGATCCATTGTTTATTAGCAAGTTCTGGAAGAGTTTGTAGAGTGCTTGTTAGGGAATGCAGAATGGATCGTTAAGAAAAAAACACTAGAGGGGGTGAATAGTGTTGAAGGAATTTAAGAAAATCTAAAACTTATACGATCTACTATATGAATCACACACCATAGAAATAATCACAGACACAAAATCAAACACAAAAACAAAAATAAACAGAATAAAATGCAGAAAAGGGAAGAACACACCGGATTTTATACTGGTTCGATTACTCATACGTCCGGTCCCATGCAACTCTGCATTGCGTAGAGTTTTATTACTATATCAATATCCAAATACAACACCCTTGATGAAGTATATTCCCCTTGATTTTCTGGCTACAAAGTTAACACCGATTCCTTCCTTGATTTCACGGCTATAAGGAACACATCGTTTCTAAAACTATCCCAAATGATTACAACAGCCCTTTAGCTCTTTAATAGCACTTCGATTCATAAAGAGTGAGAAGAGAAGAAGTTTTATATAATTAGAATGAAATTGGCAAAGTATAAGTGTAAAAAATCATAAAAATATGAAATATTAATGGTGTAATGAAAGGAGATGAAGATGGAGAAGAAGAATGATTCAAAAATTCGAAATTAGACCCTATTTATAAGATTTGAATGCAACGCATCTGGAACGTTACAAATGGTGAAAAGACACTTCCTTTTAATTTGGAAAATATGACGGTTATATGTTGACATTTCCACAAATGTATGTCAACATATATGGTTTAAAAATTGAAATTTAAGCATTTTTCAAGTGTTTTTATATATATATAATTCTGGAAATTCTTGAATTATAACATAGTGATATAAATAAGTATTATAAAGTAGAAAATCATATGAAATCATACATATAAACTATATAAATATATTTATAAAATTATAAGGTTAAAAACTATATAAATATAAAGTATATAGAAGTATATAACTATATGAATATATATATATATATATAAACTTGTAATCTTTAAAATTCAAGTTTAAAATCAAAAGTAAGATAGAAAATTTTAATTAAAAATAGATTTTGAAAATAGAATTAGAATTTAAAAAACAAAATATAAATTTGAATTTGAACCTGGAGTGCTATTCAGAGCATTATATAAACTAGTCTCTATTACTATATTTATCTTGAACTCTTGAAATCTTGATTACTCATGAGTCTTGAATCTTCTCTGAATTCTGAGTCCCTTGAACCTCTAAAACTGTGGAACTGTTTAGTCTTCAGTATTTAAATCCTGTATACAATTCCTGCATATATATGTCTATATATTCTAGATAGAGATGTTAGTATATATATTTTATTATCAATGACAATTGAGACAAGGTTGTTGTCATCAAAACTCCATTCTCCTATAATCTCTCCCTTTTTGATGATGACAACCTTAGTTTGTAAAATATTCATACCTGATAATCTGATTCTTCAATTACTCCCCCTTTCACCATGAATTCCTTCTAACTCCCCCTTAAACTATACTATATCTATTTTATATTTTCTCCCCCTTTGTCATTATCGAAAAGAAATTCTAAACATACTCCCCCTAAATCTAATCTAAAAATAACCATATCCTATATTTATTTATATAATCTAAGATTATAATACTTGACTCTATACTATTGTATTCAATATACATGACTCTCCCTAAATTTATGCTTAAAAAAATCCAACAATCAATTCAAATAATCAATCTAAATAATTAAATCAACCAAAGCAAAAATACATGTCTAAAAAACACTTCTTGAACCTTCAACTAATCATTAGAAACTCTAAAACTCCCCCTTAATCTAATACAAGACTAAACCTATCCTAAACTTTAAATACCTCAAAACTATAATAAGACTTTAATCCAGACTTAAGAATTAACACTGATAAGATATCCTTAAAATTATGATATAAGTTAAGTAAAGCAATTTAATCCAAACAATCAATCAATTTAAATTTTTTTGTCACAAAACATCAACTCAAGTAAATTCAAACATAAACAAAACATTTCTTGTAACTTCTATTTATTCTAAAACCTATAGAGCTCTTATCAACTACAAATGCATAAGTATTTTTCTAACAAACCTATTAACCACTAATGAAATTTAACCATGTCAAGTAAATCAATCAAGTTATTCAAGTCAAAAAAACCAAACAAACCAAACAAGTCAATCAATCCAATAAGTTCAATCAAGCCATTCCATTCAATCAATCCAATCAAGTCAATCAATCCAATCAAGTCAATCAATTCAATCAAGCCAATCAACTCAATCAAGTTAATCAAGACAAAGTAAATATGTTATGTATTTGATTAATAATCCTATATTTCAAATTAGATAAAAACTCCTCATACAGTATACTTATTATATGTGGAGTTAAAGTTAACATGTAATGCAGTGTGTTGGTTATAGTGTAGTATGTCGTATGAAAAGCTATATGAAGTGATATATTGAATGAAATGCAACTTGTGATGTGAATGATTTTAGTTTGAGATGCACTATAATTTATAATAATGATGTATGATATGAAATAAGATATGTAATGATAATATGCAGAATAACTTGGTGATGATATCTATTTTGGTAAAAGATATTCCAAATACTATCTAACTATTATGCATATACATATATATTACAAATTATTTTAATCAAACAAAAGTAATATACATTAATTTCTAGACATAGGTTAATGAAACTAATGAAAGAAATTAAGAGTTTAATTAAAAATGTATTCATGATCAGTGGTAAAATATTTAGAAAAATATGGAGTTAAATAATCTTAGTATGGTGCTTCTTTAAAAATAATATAGTAAATATTGAAGATCATTTTAAAAGGAATATAAATTTTTATCATGTGAAGTTAAAACATATATTCATAATTGTATATATATACATATAAACTAATTTTAAAAAAGAATTTAAAATTTAATTTATTATGAAATATAAATCAAACTTTTGATATGAATCAATTTGAAATTAAACTTTTAGAAATCAAAATATATTAATTTGCTAAAGAACCATTTATATGTTAAAACTCTAAAAAGAAATCTATAGTCATAACAAAATTATGAAATCTGGATATATATCAAACTATAAAACTATAACTTCTTATATTTAAATTACATACTTAAGACATAAAATCATATATATATATATATATATATATAATTTTTATACCAAAATCTTAGGTTAAATATTCAAGATTTTATAAATCTTAATAAGAAATCAAAATAAGTATTATGTTATAAATAGTATATGTGATAATGTAATCCAAAATTGTTATGAAATCATATAAATAATAAGTTAAACTATGCACGTTTAAACTATATATAAAAGATAAATAAATTTATATTTTATAACAATATCAAAAAAATTATATTAACTCTGTATATCATATTAACATGTCTATATAATTTTATTAAATTATATGCTTTTAATATATATTTTGAACCAAGATATAATAAAATAAGTAGACAGACAAAGTTAATAACTAGAGTTTGAACTAGCATTTTCTAATTGAAAAATGGAGCGAAGTTTGAAAGTTTAAGCTTTTGAAACTCAAAATTTGAATTTCATTTTATAGGCCTTTATGTTGACATAAGGGCATATGTATGTCGACATACATGCATAAATTTCAAAGATAATATGGTTTTTGTGACTTTGGTTTTAAATTATCGATTTATATTTCAGGTCTAACTATTTCCTGAAATAATATTAATCCTAATAAACATCCAAAATTTATTTTATTATTACATTTATTATTTATAATTTTATTGTTATTTGGAATTTCAAAATTCAAATTTCGAATTTGAATTTTAAATTTCAAATTCAATGCAAAGCAAACAAGAAAGACAATCAAAGCATCTATTCAACTAAAAAAATTAAAATTTAATTAAAGCATACCCAGTTTTTATATCCATTTCTTCGATATTTTCTAAATTTTGAACTGCTGTGAAACGCATATTTGAATTTTTGGTTTCTGACTCTTCATCGTTTGATGATGAATCTGAATCATTTGGATAAGGACATATCCTTTTTATATGGCCTGGTCAATCTGGAGTCAAAATTTCAATTTTGAATTTGAATTTTGAATGAATGGACACTTCGACTACTATAAGCCCAAAAGTCATATCCCTTCATAAACTCTTCTTTAGATGAACAATCATCTTGGTGTCTTTTGGCCAACAATCAACATATATAACTACTTTTCCTGCGAAACAACATACATTTTCAAAGAATCAAGTGACCTTTTAAAATAACTAATTGTAATTTGAGATAATAACATCATGATGATTATGTGATATATCCATTTAAACTTTTCAAGAAATCATATCATGATAACTTGTTTTTTTATAATAAAATTGAATGCAGACTCATCTAATACTAATGTAATGCATGAATTTAACCTAGTTTTCAAATTTTACCATTTAATATTTTCAAAAATCAGATTATGAAATTTTTGAAAGACCTTGCTCTGATACCAATTGTAAGGGAATGTAGAATGGATCGTTAAGGAAAAAATAACACTAGAGGGGGTGAATAGTGTTTTGAAGGAATTTATGAAAATCTAAAACTTACATGATCTACTATATGGATCACAAACCATAAAAATAATCACAGACACAGAATCAAACATAAATAGATATAAAATGCAGAAAAGGAAAGAACACACCAGACTTCATACTGGTTCAGTTTACCCCTACGTCCAGTCCCAGGCAACGCTGGATTGCAAAGAGTTTTATTACTATATCAATATCCAAGTACAACACCCTTGATTTCACGGCCACAAGGTTACCGTCGATTCAAACACTTTTGATTTCACGGCTACAAAATTACCACCGATTCCAAACATCTTTGATGAAGTATATTCCCCTTGATTTCCTGGCTACAAGGTTAACACCGAGTCCTTCCTTGATTTCACGGCTACAAGGAATGCACCGTTTCTAAAACTATCCCAAATAATTACAATAGCCCTGTAACTCTTCAATAGCACTTCGATTCAGAGAGTAATGAGTAGAGAGTAAGAAGAGAAAAAGAGAAGAAGTTTTATATAATTAGACTTGAAATTGGCAGAGTATAAGTGTAGAAATCATAAAAATATGAAATATTAATGGTAATGAAAGGAGATAAATATGGAGAAGAAGAATGATTAAAAAATTCGAAATCAACCCCTATTTATAATATTTGAAAGGTTGCAACGCTTCTGGAACGTTACAAATGGTGAAAAAACACTTCCTTTCAATTTTGAAAATATGACGGTTATATGTCGACATGTCCATAAATGTATGTCGACATATATGGTTTAAAATATGAAATTTAAGCATTTTTCAAGTGCTTTAATATATATATATATATATATATAATTCTGGAAATTCTTGAATTAAAACATAGATATAAATAAGTATTATAAAGTAGAAAATCAAATGAAATCATAAATACAAACTATATAGATATGTTTATAACTTATAAGGTTAAAAACTATATAGATATAAAGTATATAAAATAATATAACTATAAAAATATATATAAACTTATGATATTTAGAACTCAAGTTTAAAATCAAAAGTAAGATAGAAAATTTTAATTAAAAATAGAATTTGAAAATTGAATCAGAGTTTGAAAAATAGAATTTGAATTTGAATTTTAAACTGGAGTGCTATTCAGAGTCTTACATAAACCAGACTCTATTACTATATTTACCTTGAACTCTTGAAATCTTGATTACTCATGAGTCTTGAATTTTCTCTGAATTCTGAATCTCTAAAACTCTTAAACTGTACAGTCTTCAGTATTTAAAACCTGTATACAAATCTTGCATATATACGTTTATATATTCTAGATAGAGATGTGTGTGTGTGTGTGTGTATATATTATAATCAATGACAATGGCACAAGGTTGTTGTCATCAAAACTCCATTCGTCAATAGTGCTTTGGGAGCTTAAGATGAGTATCGCTTATCATCTATAAAAGGATGGAAAATGAAAAGACTGAATAAGATACTTGAAGGTTATGTGTTCTTGATTCGATGGTTCATAGATAGACCATTTGCATTTGGTTAAGTTCTCTTATAACAAATTTCAGGCTAGTACATGAATGATATAATTTGAAGCATTGTACGAAAGGCCATGAAAATCACCATCTTATTGGTTAGAAACCAGGGACAGTTAGGTTTTTGGTCCAGAATTTGTGAAGGAAGCTGCATAAAAAATTAAGTTAATCCGAGGTCGGACGAAATAAGCTCAATAAAGAGTTACACAAATAAAAGGCTAAATGATATTTAGTTCTCTATTGAGAACGATTTCTCGTCAAGGTATGACCAATGAAAGGCGTGGTTCATTTCGGGAGGTTAGAAACCAACTGTGAGGTTTGTTGGATCCTTTATTATTTTAGAGAGAATTGGAAAACTCGCGTATCGAGTAGAGCCACCAGAGAGTTTTGTGGGAATTCATAATGCATTTCATACCTCATAGCTACGAAAGTGTGTGTGCATGATCTAGATGCTTCCCTTGATCCAAGGGTATTGGAAAATTTTATGTGGAACCAGATTTGAGTTTGTGGGACAAACAGTTCAGATTGTGGCAAGAAAAAATAACGAGTTGAGGAACAAGATGGTCAAACTGGTGAAATTCTAGTGGAGCGGGAATGCAAAGGACTGTACTTGGAAGATAAAAGATAGAAGGAGGGCTACTTTTCTTCATTTGCTTTTGGTAAGTTCAATATTGTTTTATAGACCTAGTAACTAATGGGTTACACTAGTATAGTTAGCATGGTTTGTTGCTTTCTATTTTTTTCAAGTCATTAACGAAATTTTTATGATAAAGTTTTTTTGAAAAGGGGAGGATGTAACATTTCTTATTTTGGTGAACATTATTTGAAATATTTAATTGGATAAATTAGATAAGAATAACGTAATTAAATTGTTGAGCTGATATTTGTACATAAAAACAAGTAATGTGTTGGCCTTAGGAACTAAGTAAAATGAATTAAACATAAGTAGGATTATGTAAGAGGAAAAGTAGGAAACATCCGGCCTCCTATATAATATCTTTTTCTACACATCTATCCTCGTTATTTCATTCTTTAAAATCTTAAAAAGAACTCTTAAGGGGATGGCCATTAAAAGATTTCAAGAAGAAGAGGATATTCATAGAAAGTTTAGGAAGATTCAAGCTTTGGGAACTACAACCACAAATCTCAACTTTCTAACACTAATAAAGGTGAATAATGATTGTTAACCCTTATTTAATTCGGCTATGGGTAAAACCCGAATGGTTTTGTGATATATGTGACTGTTTTTATGTATATGTATATGTTAATGTGTAGTTTGGATATAGCAATGCTTAAATGGATTAACACACGTGATTTACGTGTAATATGAATAGTTTTTAGGGTAAAACCCATATTTAAACATATACAATTTATGTGAAATTTAATATGATGTTCATAAGATATATTGGGAGACAAGTTTTCAATTTAGTAAATTTTTAAGCTTGTATGAATTTTCCACGTTTAATTACAAGAAAAATCAATTACGGGGTTTAATTAATTATTTAGACTTTATACTTTTAGAATGTTCGAGGAGGATATATTCATAAATCTATGATTTATGGGAATTTTTTCCATGAACGGATTAATTGATATGAATTTTCTAAGTTGACTAGACTTAGTGAAAAATCAATGTTAATTAAGGCGTTAACGCTATTGATTAATATTTTTTTATTTTTGTAAATCTTAGGATATTGAAAATATTGTTTGGAATCAGTAACCATTCATGTAAACTAATATAATTTCATGAATTATGTTGGAGGTTGTGAAAAGTACATCTACAAAAGAAAATAACCCAATTTTCTTTGTATTTACTGCCAGTGTTCACACTTTATTAGTAGAAAGAATCTTTCACACCTTTTGAAACGGTCGAAAGTACTGCTTCTTTTCGATATGCTTCGAATGCTTGTAATGTCACCTATTGGCATATGAAATATTCGAGTTTCTGTTGTTGCATATGAGGCTGCGGTTGCCATCTTTTGTTTTGGGTCTTTGGCAATTGGCTATATGTTTTTAAAATGTTATCTTCAGTAGAGCCTATCGCCTTCAAACATGGGCTTTGGTCATTATGCTTGGACGATAGGACTATTTCAGAAAGTATAATATAAAGGTTGTCGCCTCTATTATTTAAAAGACCTGAGGTTTCCACCTCAATACCCTGCGACAGAGCCAAAAGGGAATGTTTCCTTAAACTTGGATTTTTATAAAAGAAGCATAGAGGCTATTGCCTTTGGCCCTCCAATAGTATCAGAAAGATCTTATTCTGGAACGTTGTTTTGACTCAGAGGTTTCCACCTCTTTATCTCTCGACTGTGTTGAAGGTATTTTTTTTCTTTCGAAACCATGAAGTAAAAAGAAAAGGAAGGGATTTACCCTTATATTTAAAATAAACTTAAAGGCTATTGCCTCAATGCCTATTAGAGGATCCAAAAGGGATTGTTTTACTTATATTTTATTTTTATAAAGTAAGAGAGTTTACCATCCCGCTTACTTTCGATGGATCGAAAGGGGTTGTTTTATAAATAATCATTTCTAAAGAGAAAGGGGCTATCGCCTCTATAATTTTGGGGGAACCGAAAGGGTTGTTTTGAACGAAAGTCTTATTTCATTGAACAACTTATATGCGAATGTTTACTTAGGCTTGTTTTCTTGCATTTTGTTTTCATAGGTTTCACCATGATTGCTTTTAACACCCGCGGAAGAAGTCGGAAAAGGGATTTGGGTCGAAGAAGTTTCAAATCCATTATAGATGCATAATGCTTTCGGCAGGGAACCAATCCATCTCTTTAAATATGATACCTTGCCCGACGAAGGCTAAGGTTTTAACTTAACTTGAAAGGAACAATACCATACTTGTGTACATGTATGAACACATTAGGGATATCAATGGGATGCATGAAGGGGGTTTGGGGATATCAAATGCACACGAAACTTAAAAGAACACCTTGGGGTAACCGATAAATTAAATGAAAAGAATAATGGGGGTATCATTATATTCAGAACATATTGAGATGGTTAATCCCATTAATCGAGAGGTTCATGGTTAATTGAAGGTAAAACCATGCAGTAGGGTGAGTTACTTGCGTTGTTTGGCATGTGGGGGATACTCACATCACCTTGAATTGGGGGGGGGGGGGGGTCATGGTTAACCAAAGGTAAAACTATGCGGCAAGGTGAGGGTTACTTGCGTCGTCTGGTGTACGTAAGGGTTACTCGCTTCACCTTGAATTGAAAGGCTTATAGTCATCCAGCGGATAAAACTATGGGAGAGTGTGATGGCTAGTCCCTGTCTCAGAATTCGATGCTTAGGGAGGGTCACTCCGCAAGCACGGTATGGGAATCGAAATATAAAAGATTGGGAATCATCAACGATCAACTAGTAGGAAACTAGAATGATACCAAATACACCTATATATGTGGAACCGTTAAGACAAATAGTCTGGATAACGGGGTGGAGAATCCACTGCTTGTTGCTTGTTACATTTTATAACTGTTGTTATATTATTATGTTTTAACCATTGACAGTGTAGGACGACATTCTGGTTAGGTTGCAAATGATGTTAGCGAGGGGAAACCTGTTCCGCTATGCGGCGTGGTCTTGCTATATAGCTATTTGATACGATTTGATAAGTTATTCTAAGAGTTATTTTTTGATGTTTGTTTATTTTGAATGTAGTTAAATGCATGAAAGTTACGCCTGTATATATTTGACTCTAAACAACCGAGAGGGTGTCTTCATATATCGCTCTTAGAAATTTTGTTTTGTAATAATTATATTTGATCCGAAAGGGATTATGCGAAGGGAGTATTATGAATGAATTTTATTAATGAATATGTTTTGAATTCTTTCATATTCCCGTGTTTTTTGATGATCTGACTTATTAACTCGTCTTTCCTATAGCTAGAAGTTAATATTATAGACGACTGCAGCATCTGTAGCGATTAGCTTTGGACCTTAGAAAATGGGGTGTTACAATTGTTGTAATGAGAACCTTGATATGATTCATGATGATTTGAGTATTTCTTCTTTTCAAATATAATTGTATTGAAACTCTTAATATTCATTGAATTTTTCAATATGCAAAACTTATTTAAACCATCAAAGTGAAGTCACATAAAGTACTTCTCATTAAAGTAGCATGCAGAAAGCATAAAATACAAATCATATATATATATATATATATATATATATATATATATATATATATAAGAAACAATTGTGGAAAAAATGATTACACTAAAACTATTTATAAATGGCAAACTTTCAAAGAGGGGAAATAGAATTATTGTCTTCTGATTTCAATTCTCTTACTGTTTATCTAAGCTATGCTACACGTATGATCAAAAATATATGTAATTGATTTGAAATATCAAAACATGTATTCAACATAAACAGAAAAAATATATAAAGTGATGGGGTGCAAACATAAGTATGACATAACGTATTTTTTTCCTTCACTATGATTTTTTCTACTGAGGTACCATTTTAACGGAACATTACATTACATTAATCCAAAAGTATCAAACTTTCTTTGCTGCAAATAAGATATTAAAATATTGCATTGTACCCTTTTACCTTTAACGTGATATTTCCCATTAGAATTTTTACTGTAATATTCTGACGAGGCATTATTTAGATCTAACCTGTAAAGTTAAAGCGCTCAGCGGATCCAATGCAGTGGAGACGCAAAAAGTTGTAGCGGGGATAAAGTGAGGAAATAGCAGAATATAGCGGAAGAACCTATAATAGCATATAAAACTTATATTTAATGCTTTTACAAATATGTAAATGATAAATTAATAGAAAATTAACTTTCAACTTAATTATAGTTAGTACATTCTTAATATTAAATAAAATTATAAGCAAACATATGTAAATAAATGTAAACTTTTATTTTGCTTGACTAGATTTAATATATTATTTTATATTCTGAAAAATATATGCTAAAATTTATATATATAAACTAATTTTATAATGCATAATGATTCATTTGTCTTATGGAAGATATAGCGGAATATAACTGAAATAATGGGATATATCAGGAATATCGGAATATAGCGGGGCTTAAAGCGGAAAGGTTATTTCAGAGACTATTTTAGAAATATCGTAGCGTTAGAAACACGCTACACGATATAGCGGGGATATGGCGGGGTAATAGCAGAGAATAAACTGCACAGGATCTAATAAAGTCAAACTTCTTTTGATAAAACAAGATATTATGATATATCATTATATTTTTTTTTCTTTGTTAAGATTTTTTTTCTCATTGGTTTTTCTTATTGATGTTTTAATGGGGCGTTATTCGATATCAAAATACCAATTTGGAAGAGGAAATTAGGGAGAAGGACAAACACTAGAAATTTTTTAATCTGAAGGACATTAAATTTCAATTTTAGGTTGAAGAACAAACTTTGAAGAAAAATAGTCTGAAGGAAAATACTAAATACAAATAGCGTTATATTCAGTTTTTACATTATACCAAAATGCTAGTTACAACTAGCATTATTTTCAGTTTTACATTGCACAAAATGCTAGTTTAATTTAGCATTGTCCTTCAGCCTAATATCTTTCAAAGTTTGCCCTTTAATCTAAAAAAGAAACTTGGTGTCCTTAAGTCTATTTTTTCTACAAAATTTGTCCTTATGTCTATTTTCCACTTTTTAAAAAGAATATCATTTTTAATATGATATCTATGATTTTACAAGTTGCACACATTTTCTCGTTCAAAATTTTCCAATTGGGCTTCCCTAACATTTTTTTTTAATGAGAGGATAGATAATATCCATGTCCATTGAATAAGTATTTGAAGCAAGATAATAGTGAGGGGAGCAATCACCATTTATATGTCAAAGTGGACAACTTCAAGTTATCATATGAATATTTAAGATTTTCGAAGAATGCATATTTAGGGGAGGTGTTATACTATATGTAAAT
Organism: Allium sativum; assembly: GCA_030737875.1. Lineage (NCBI taxonomy): Eukaryota > Viridiplantae > Streptophyta > Magnoliopsida > Asparagales > Amaryllidaceae > Allium > Allium sativum. The sequence continues at coordinate 398,472,484 of CM060926.1, read as the reverse complement.
TATAATGCTAAATATTATAAATGTTATACGAACATAACTGTGATTTTCGTTTTAAGTAGAGCACCATTGTATGGTAGCTTTACATCCGAAATGAATAAGTTTATCTTCTATCTCTTTCTCCAATGACTTCTTATGTCCCCATAGTTTGCAACATTATGTTATTTTTAAAATTTTATTGTAATCTCTAAGGAAATGTTAAATTAGTTGCTTTTAGCAGTAAACCATTGTGTCACTAGGTGGAATTGAAATCGCGTGACTTGTGGCATTAAAAAAGAAAATTTTAGGTTCTTGTATCCGCAATATTTAGGGTGCGTTTTTAACGAACGGTAACGGAACATTTGAGCGTGACATTTGAGCGTGGTACTGTAGCGAACGAGGAATGTGCTTTTTGCTGCAAACGGGGTATTTGAACGAGCTATTTTTAAAATATAAATATATAGGATTTGGCATGCTAAAATCTTCTTACAAATACAAATACAGTTACAAATACAAATTAGCGCAACGCAGCAGCAACCAACTCATCTCTTATGATATCTCGAAATGATGAAATTTCTTGATATTCGTTTCGTTGTACCCGTTTAGTGTCTCTGTTCGTTGTATTTCTCAAAGTATAATATTTCTCCAAGTACTGAACGTGGTAACAAACGACTTGTTTTCCTCCGTTTCCACACCATGAAGGAACGTGGAGTACCAACATAGCGTCGGACGCATCAGGCGCCAACGCAATGTGGTAACAAAAGGCTGCCAATGGGGACTTATATATCACTAATTGTGGATGATGCATTAACGACATGAGCCGACCCAAAATCGGCCCATGTGAAAAAGCAACCCAATCCAAATGATTTCTCAATCCATCAATCCTCTTCTCCCTCAACCTCTCTAAAACCCCAGCGTAAAACAGAATTATTCCATGGAGTTATCTGCTCCATTTTCATCCTCCCTTTTCCATTTTCATCGTTCTTTTCTCACATGTTTTCAACCCGCAATTACTCCGTCTCATTTCTCTTTTTTGAAGCTACGTCCTGATAAAAATATGCAGAAACCCATCTTTTGCGTTCGTGAAAAGGCCATGTCCATACAGAGCAGAGAGGAGCTGGAAACAGTTAACATAGCCGAAGATGTTACTCAGGTTTTTTTTTAATCTTTCTTGTAACCTCTTCTGTTTTTGTGCAGAGAGCGTTGGATATTTTTATGGCAAATTCCGTTCATACCCCAAAAATCACGTATCATACAGTGTTATTTTTCTCATTCTTGCATTAATCACGAGTCCCTCTAGTCGAGAAACTTTCAGTTAATAATTTTATCAATAGACAGTTGCTTAACTAGTGTTTTTGAATTTGATGAACATATCTGGTTATTGAACTTGGAAGCAAATGGTTTTTGGTTTATCTCTTCATATAAAGAACTTATGCCTAAGATGAAATGATCAATAAAAAAATGATTTAAGGGTCAATTAAGCACTGGTCGAAATGGTACTTGATGCAATGAAAGCCTAAATCCTGTGCATATGCCCTTATTGGTGTACATTACCTCCATTTGTGGTTATTTACAATTCGCGGTCTGCTTATTTATTCATATATTTCTTTCCAGCTAATCTGCAGTCTGCTCTGCTGATTACCTATATGCTTCTATCTTGTTATAATTTGAGTAGCAGATTATATCACATTGAAATTATCACTTACCAAAGTGCATGGTCAGTTGATAGGGAGAACACCAATGATATATCTCAATAATGTTGTTGATGGGTGTGTTGCCAACATTGCTGCCAAACTGGAATCCATGGAACCTTGCAAAAGTGTCAAGGATAGGTAAATATTATCATTTTCTCACAAAAATTGTCAACAATGTTACTTTGTGTCTTAGACTTTGAAGATAGTATTTGATACCGCAGGATTGGATGTAACATGATAGATGATGCTGAAGAAAAGGGACTTATTACACCTGGAATCGTAAGCTTACTTGTTGTGCTCAATAAACACAATTATCTAGTGAATCAACGTTTACAATCAGCGCTCTTTTCTCCCACATAGACCACTTTGGTTGAGCCAACTAGTGGTAATACAGGAGTAGGAATTGCTTTTGTTGCTGCTGCTAGAGGATACAAACTTATAGTGACTATGCCAGCATCAATAAATATAGAGAGACGCATGCTCCTTAGAACATTTGGAGCTGATATCGTTTTAACTGATTCAGCCAAAGGTCTGAGAGGAGCAGTTGATAAGGCTGAAGAAATAGTTCAGAAGACTCAAAACGCATACATGTTTCAGCAGTTTGACAATCCAGCCAATACAAAGGTAACAAACCATTGTATTATATTTTTTTTTTAATCTTATGTCAATTGCTCATTGTCAATGCTAACCTGATATCATGATATGCTACAGCCCAGTGGCTTGGAATTTTGGATGTATACATTTCTTAATACGATACCATTCTTAATCCTTGCTAATTGCTATTACTATGCATTCAAACTGTAAAGAAATATTTACTTCGTTTCCTCAAAGCCCATTGGTCTGTTGTATTTCCTTTTTTTTTTTCCCCTTCCTTGTCAGGATCTTTTTATCTGGCATTTCGAAATCTTTCATTTCATGAATGTTATTTTTAGTAGATTTATCTCTTTCTCACGATAACCAGGTAATGCATAGCACTTAATTAGCCTGGAAAAGTAATGCCTAGTTTATACTTATTTTGACCACCCGTCCAACAACTTACACATTTAGTTGTAGGATAGAGAGCACATTTTTATTTTGTAGAATTGTGTCAAGGTTGCGTCTAATTTTTTTACAGATTCACTTTGAAACTACAGGTCCGGAAATATGGGAGGATACACTAGGTGGGGTTGATATTTTCATTGCCAGTATCGGGACAGGTGGCACTATTACAGGAACAGGAAGTTATCTTAAAACGATGAACAATGACATCAAGGTGCGAATAGCTCCTGTCGAACTTTATCGTTTGTATCCCAGTTGTTTACTCTGCAGAACTTTGCTTTTTTGAAAAATAAATAAACACGAGGCTGGATTGTGTTCTCTCAAGTATCCTGACATTGCAAAAGAGTTTCCATTAGGCCATTTGTCTTTCTTAAGTTGTTTCTCCTTTCTTATCTGCATCCATTTTTTAGAAGGTATAATTTGGTGATTGTAAGTTACATGCTCCTTTTAATAAGCCTACTTTGTATTCTGTGGTGTATTTTCCGATCCTGATATGTTTGTGCTTGATTTTGAATTTTTGAAATACTCGTACCATAAATAGCATGTTGTGCATGCAAAGGAGCAAATACAGTAAGTTTCCAATTTTTTCAGTGGTATTTAAGTGTATAACTAAATATTAGCTTCAGCATATGTATTTGGTTCTGTATACAAAGTACAAACCAATATATTCTTTTTTATTAGATAAATTCCTACATTGCATTTGTTCCAATGACAAGCTTAGCATACAAGTGAGTTCCTTTTAGTACACGATAACTTAATGTGATCTAGGAGGATTTATTGGTTATAATTAATTAGTCTGCTTCATATTTTTACAAGTTTTGTTAGCCAGTATCTAAAGAGAAAAAAGAAGAAAAAAAATCCCAAGCGCATGCGTAAATAGTACTATACATATTGATGCATCATTCTAAGGAATCTGAATACTGCGAACGTAATTTCCAAAACAGTAAAATTCCTCAGAATCATGGATGAGTTAAAATATTCCCTAAAGTAATATTCACTGTGAATTATGAATAATATGAACCTGAATCTTACAGCGTATATCACCAACTTCTCTTTGGTTTGTACCTCATAGGGATGCCTGCCAATGCTGTATCATGAATCTTCTACTTGATCTATATCTTTCAGGAATTGGATAAGAGTACTGTTGTTGCACTACTTACATCTCTCACTGTTATTTTTCTAGACTGAGAATCTAATCTAAATCCCTAATTATAAATTAAACTTCAAACTTCAAAGCATCCCTTTCAAGTTAGTTTGTAAACGACTCACTGCTTCGTTACTCTCACCCGCCTTATCGTACCAACTCATCCATACTATTTTATTTTCAAATTTTAAAATGAAATTACTTATCATAGAAAAGTCTGACTGGGTATTTGTTTTTATCATTAAATGAAAAACTTTGTAAGTTTACCAAAGATTTGCATTGTTTATGGATACAAAATCAATTAAAAGTCGTATTTTTATAATTCAATATATGCTTGTAGAAAGCGTAAAATGGTGATCCATCTTCACCATGTAAATCTGCGCATCAAAAACATGCTAATAATATTATAATTGTAGCGCATAATTGCCGCATTTCCAAACAAAAGAAGGCTAAGGGCAAAAGTAAGGCAGGTGAAGCAGTTTAGATTGGTTAGTCAAATTTAAAGCAGACTAAGGTAGTTTTGATGTGTTCGACCATTTATGACAGTGCAAAATGAATATAATTGATGAATTAGAGTATGGAGGGTGCTAACGTTCATATAATTAGGATCCACAAAACTTTATATTAAATGTAGGATCTTCTGTCCCAATATATTTACTATATGAAAACTTTATTGACTTGCTCACAGTTAGCATGACTCACACACTCCGATTATACAATGTTTGCATCATACAATTTCTTTGTTTCTAGTCTTGTTATTTTACCAGAGTATTAACTACTTTTTTTTTTTGTAAAACCCACTTAGTAGCCAACTAAAGGTGCTTTCTCTCGTAATTTGAATTTCATTCCAAACGTGCCTTCATAATCTTAACATGTGTACAGAAATTGAGCGTTTTAGGAATATGTAAATATGAAAAATTGACATCAGAGGAGAATGTTTGCTTCTTCAAATGAAGCAGATATTTATATTTGCTATTTTGCAACTGTCTTCCTTAATTTATATGTAATAAAACTTTCTCGAGTGATTTTTTTTAGCATTTTAGTTTTGTTCAACTTAGTGTGACATTTAATTTTGCTAACAAATATATATATATATATATATATATATATATATATATATATATATTTAACTTTGTTGAGTGAATTTTTTTAGCATTTTAGTTTTGTTTAACTTGGTATGACATTTAATTTTGCTAAAGGTTCTTTTACTTTGTTGAGCTCAAGTGAAATTTTTAATCCTGAAGGTTTTGTAATCTCATCCAGGTAATTGGAGTGGAACCTGCTGAAACCAGCATTATTTCTGGAGATAATCCAGGTATGTATCATGCCTGAAAATGTCTTTATACACACACATAAAGGCACACCTGTTGTACATTCATCTGTTATGTTAAATGTTCAAATGGAAAGGGTTGTGCACGTGTATCATGTAAATGCTAATCTTCTCCTTAACCATTCCCGATAATTTGGCTACCAAAATTTTGCCTTCGTTATTAGAAAATTATCAGCTTGGATCTGTAGATAAATTCGAGATTGCAATCTCAAGCTTCCAGTGTTCTGGTTTGCCTTCAATCTTTACATAAATTTTTCTTGGAATGTAAAATATCTTCTATTTATTTGACCCTCGAAAGATGCCAAATGATTGCGACACGGTATAAAAAGAATGAGACATGATACTAATTTCTAGATTATTCTTACAATATGGATCAATGTAATTGTGTAATCATTTCATGTCCATAAAATCGATTCAAATTCATTGGGGTTAAGGCTATAATAAAGGCAATATTAAGATTGCAGTAAGAATCATCCATTTGTAAATCAGTCTATTACTTCAACATTAAGAAATTGCACATCAGAGGAACTTTTAATTCTCTGGGACACTAGAACTCCTCCTTAATCCTTAAATTATGCTATATCAAGTGCCTCTGAATCAGGGTAATCATAGCATGTGCTATAGCGCAAAATAACGTATGACGCATGGTGTCCGCTATTTGACTTGTAATAGCACATGTCATCTGTAGTGCAAAATAGTGTGCAATTATGTCAAAGCGCATAGTCCAAAATAGCGTGCTATTTTTTCTTTTCTTTTAGGTATGTACAGTGAATAAAACTCTAAACTGGCCTAAAATATGTTATTGAACTAGATCCATGGCAAGAGAATGAATGTGCTTAAACGTGAAAAACTACAAAGCATTTCCTTTATCAAGCACAATCAAACTTTGAAGAATCGTTTCTAACAAACGGATGTGGTGGGTTCCTTACTTTAAAAGATACAGACGATTCAAATGAGTGGTTGATTGATTTCATGAAAGAGGATGATTCAAACGTAGAAGATGAGTTAGTTTTTGAGAATGATACACTGACTTGGGTTAATGTATTTCGGATGTTGAGAGCTGGAGAAAAAGTACATAAAATTTGACAACACTAAACTACGTTGGAATGAAAATAGAACATTTTAGCTTTTAGTTCAAGCCTATATGTGTTGATGATGAAGAAGATGCGGACTTTAAGGTGATTCGGAGGATGAAAACGTAGAATATGACTCGGAAGAGGAAGAAAAAATGGAGGATGATTTGAGTAATGGCGATAGTTGCAATTTGGATGTCAGTGGTGATTAAGCTCTACAAACTTAAAAAAGTATAATATAATAAGTTTAGTTATCGTAGACATGAATCATGTTTGACTTAGCTTATTTGAATCTTGTCATTGTTGACTTTATGGTATGTTATTTTTGCTTAACTTTCATATTTTCAATTTGTGACTTATTTTTATTTTTTCCTAGTTCTTGTCAATAAAAATCTAATGCATTATGCAAAACCTTTACATAATTTTATCTCATTGCAGATTCACAACCCACAAATATAACAATAAATTTCAAGTCCTTCAAACACAAATATACTATATCAATTATTTCGGATGTAAATTATGAATTCATCAACTATTTTCTAATAATTGCATTTAGCATCATTTTTTTTTTTAATACATGCAAGAAGCACGGCAGTTTTTGTATTTGGAGTCTTGAACGGTTTGGATATAACACAAAATCTACAAAAAATAACATTAAATTTCGAATAAGCATAATATATTTGATTAATCGTAGAAATACGCAAAACGTAAGGAAAAAACCCAACAAAACAGCATGCGCTGTAGCGTATAGCGCAAGTCTTGCGTTGTTTTGTGCTATTCAGTATTGACTACCTTGCTTCAAATAGCTAATCCTAGTACTAACGAGCAGTGGCTGGAATCGAATGGTAAGACTTCTTTTATTATATAGTTCAGTATGAACAAAATTGAATTTTATTTAGATATCTTGAGCTCTCCTAACTGTTTTTTAATATTGTTCAAATTTCTTGAAATAGTTCTATTTTTGAACAAATTTGAAATATTTTTTTAGCATAATCTGAACTTATTTGTGAAAAAATATTTGAAACCCTTTAGTTTTTTATTTACAAGTTTGGGCTTACTAGTCATATGTTTATTTCACCATTGTTTTGATATATTAGTAGGGAGAAATAAGTAAATAACTTTGAAGAGATTTGCACATGTTAGAGACAACTTTACGCTGTTCATAATTTTCCCGACTTCAAAGAGGTCCATTTTACATCACTGGACAAATCTCCCTATTGGAAGGTTTGATGAAAACTGTGGAAGATTCATAGTGTTCCTCAATTGCCGGTTCATTGGTGTTTAGAAGTATACATTTTTACATTTCAACACACCCAGTTAGCTACTATATCAGAAACTTTTATGCTTTCTTTACGTATGTATACATTTTTACATACACATCCAGTTAGCTACTATATCAGAAACTTTTATGCTTTCTTTAGGTATGTATAATTCTTCTATTTGCATTCTTCATGCGCACGCATTCATTCACAGTGATCCATCCAAGATATTTATTCTGCAATTATGGTTCAATCACTATATCTTTCATATCTTAAGCTAGTGATTAATGGCATAATGCATGATAACCCAAAAGTGACTACATATATGTTTGAATAAGAAGTGGCTAAACGCTTCAATTTCATCCTTCATGCCGCTCTTTTTTACCCTGCAGTCCAATCGGATAAAATGAGTGAATGTTATAAAAATAACTCAACTGAAACAGAAAGAAGGAGAGGAAAGGGAAGAAAAGAGGGGAGGGGGGGGGGGCTAAAGATGCCACCATTGTCCTCTTGGTGTACATATCCCTGGAACAAAGTAAGATATGTCCCCTTTGAGTCTCTGACCTAACTTTGTTACATGCAAACAAGAATTCGTCAATGCTGTTACGCGAACTTCAGTACATTTTGTGTGATACGCTATGAATGCGCTTCCTACCTTGCAACTAGGAAAATCTTTTTGCCAACACATGTCATTTCAATGTGATATAGAAAATATAGCTTCAACCACAGGACAAGCTCATAAGCTGGAACTACTTGTTTGACAATAAGTTCAGGTTTACATGGGTGATGTTTTGTTCGTAGCACAAACAGAACTATATTCTTCTCTATTCAAGGAACTCATTTCTGCAACTTGCTTAAGGCGTATGTCATCTTCTCTGCTAATAATTATAAACCTTGAAGTGTATCCATCACAGCGAAGGGATCCATATTCCATCTTTTTATATATATCTGGTTTATGTCTGGCATACTTTTTGTATGTGTGCACGGTAAAATTTACGTTATTTCAGTCATCAACATAGCTTGATACACAGATCTAACCGCGCTACTATTTTACGTCAAATGAACATTTACAACTACTGTTTTTGACCATAAAAGCATGCATGTCTCCACTTGCTGATTTACTATGCTTTATGCAGGTTATGTGCCTAGTATTTTGGATGTCAATCTGCTTGATGAAGTCATGAAGGTGGAACCTCTAACTTAGTACTTGATTACTGCACACGCTTAGGGCATGTTTTCATTTGCAATACATACATACATACATACATATATATATATATATATATGTATATGTGTGTATATATATATATATATATATATATATATATATATATATAAGAAAGCACGAGAGAAAGAGATAGAGAGAAGGGAGGAAGAGGGAGAATAGTTTAAGATATTTTTCATAAAATGGAAACCACAGGAAACTCATTTACAACTTCATATATGAAAATCAATTTTCAGACCAACATTCTGCACATTTCTTCATTTTCCATGCCTTTTGAATACACGTTGAAAACACAAAAACTCAAGCTTCAAACCATATGTTATATTTTTAATATTTTTAAGTGATTACCATTTTCGCATGGATTGATGCTATACTATTACTAGTAATAAAATTCCACATCAAACATACAGTCAAAACAACATCACCAAAATTTGAAAGTACACTACTAATATCAAGGCAAGGTAGAAATAAAACATATGCATGGTTGATCATGTCTTCTATTAATGCCATTCAGTCTAACACTCAATTGAGTGGCTTTTACATATACCTTGGTCTATTAACATGCGTGTTTGTTTCTTAATCTTGTATACCCAACATATATTATGCTATACTGAAATTATTTCATATTTGAAGGTAAGTACTGCCGAAGCGGTTGAAGTTGCTAGAAATCTTGCTTTGAAAGAAGGGTTGCTGGTAAATCACATCGAATCAATAATTTACAAAATTATCTTATCCTTTATTTTGTAATGCTTTATTGCATGAATTTTACCTTTACTTCACACTATTTAGCATTAAACCATCATGTTTTTTGCATCATAAGGATATTTTTTTAAGCTCTAATACTGTTTGAGGAAACGAGCAAGTAGGTAGGTAACCTGAAGTTTTCATTCATTATAGTGCAAGTAGGTGATAACTGAATCAGAGAGAATAAATTTGTTGTGATCGAATCAACTTGTGATTCTAGCACCGATAAAAAGACAATAAAAAACGGGGCAACCAGAATGCTATTAAAGCTGCTCATCATCATCATCGTTGTCGTCTGAGGTTTGTTATTTCCATTAGGTGGGCATTTCTTCTGGGGCAGCTGCAGCAGCAGCTCTCCATGTTGCAAAAAGACCAGAAAATGCTGGAAAGCTAATTGCAGTAAGTAATAATTTGCAGTCTAATTTTTGTCGTTTATCGGACTTCTATCATATGTAAACATGTTTTATTATAATAACTTCATTAAGTTGCTTAATTCACACCTTCATATGTGCTAAAGATCAAAATTAAGGTTACAGTCTTCAACAATTTCTATGATATATGTACGCTTATACAAAACTGAACAATAACTAGCAAATTGTTGTGCAAACAAATAGCGGTGGTATCAAGTTATAATAGGGTGATTTATGCACAGGTTATATTTCCGAGCTTTGGTGAAAGATACATATCTACCGTCCTGTTCCATTCCTTGCACGAGGAAGTGTGCAAAATGAAGGAGGATTGATTTCTGGAATGCTTGGATATTTGGGTTTTGAATTAAAATTTTTTTTGCCGTAATATTAACATAAATATCATTACCCAAATTTTTGATAAGTGCGTACATTGTCGCAACCTTTTGGACGGTCATAGGTGCTTTTTACTCAGGTCTGCATGGGTTACAGACGCATTAGGTAGCGATGAGGAGGTGAGTGAAGTGTTTGGACAACCGAATGTGAGTAGTAGTAGTTTTGCATTAACATGTGCACTTGTAACTTTAGCAAGCTGAGATACAATGTATATTAATTTAATATGGAGGCTTATGTGTAAAGTCCAAAGGAGGCACAGAATTTATCTTCTACATAAAATTCTGATGGACATTTTCATTCTTAGGCTGGACATGAAAATTTATTGAAGTTTAGATCTTGTTTCAAAATCGAAGAAAATTGTTCTTTTTGTCTTTGGAGTTTCGAAAATACACGAGGTCAAAATTGTACTTTGTACACGTGTAGTACAAAACGCATAAATGTACTGTCAACAGATACTTTCGGATACAGATAGTGTTATATTCGTATCTGAAATCATTTTCGGATATTCGTATCCGTGGATATGGATATCGGATAATTATTCTATCCGTCGGTGATCGATAAATCAAGAAATATAATTGAATTTTTTTAGTTAAAATAAATGGTTTTCAATTCCTTTGATCACAAAAGTTTCAAAAGTAAACATATATGATGAAATTAAATAGAATTGAGTCGCTAATATGCATTTATTGTATATAATATACACCTTCGACTTAGTAAAACAATAAACATATCTTATTCATTTTACTAAAATACATAATTTTAAGCATAATTTAAAAAAAAAAAATTGGATGAATAATTTTTGGATGCGAATATCTATGTATTCGTATCCACATCCGTTTTTTGGGATATCAAATATTTATCCTTTTTTTGGATATGGATGCGGACAGATATTGGATTTTTTGGGTATTCATTGACAGCTCTACGTAAATGTTTTATTTTTGAAATTTGTACACGTGCATCTCCAATATATCGATATATACGAATGTTGAATTGGGAAAAGACCAATTCTATTCAAATTCCGTTTTTTTCTTTTGTTACCACGTCATTTCATATATTTTTAGATTTTTCAAAATTGCTTCTATTTTCGAACATCAATCGATTATGATTAAAAGAAATAACCACGGTATGAGCTTTAATGGAATGATGTATATGAAAAAATATAGTGCATTCCAAATAAGGTCCTTGTATAAACTTTGTACACATTCGCTTGTTAACCTAGTTTAGGTATAACGAGTTTTGTGTAATAATCCGGTTTAGAACAAACGAGGTTGTTAAACAAAAATTGTTCCTGCTGAAGTGAGTCAAAAAGATTGAAGATATTAAAGATAATTTTGGAGTAAACGAGGAGGTAAAAGGGAGAATATGGGATGTGTTGGGTTTTTTTTTTTGTTTTTTTTTTTTTAAATAAAATAAAATTAAGTGGCTATATAAAAATTGGAAAAGTGGTGAGGGTAGAACTGGCCTAGGCAAAAAGATGCATAAATTCAAAATAGGTTATTGGACTAGGTAAGAAGGTGACTTCTTTTTTTTTTTTTTTTTTTTTTTTTGGCAAATTCTATTTCAACCCACAAATTTAGTTAGTAGCCCTCCATTTCATCAAAAAAATATAATGACCAAAATACCATTTTTCTGTTATATATATATATATATATATTTTTAGTTTTTTGAACGCCACGTAGTTGGACTACGTGGTTTTTTGGTGTACCTCGTAGTAACCCTACGTGGTCCATGAATGACCCATGGAGATCATCTACGTGGTATTTTGACGAACTACGAAGGACAACTACGAGATACACCAAAAAAACCACGTAATCCCCCTACGTGGAAGGGTATTTTTGGTTTTTTTTTTTTTTTTTTTTTTTTTTTAAATGAGAGCTACTAACTAAATTTGGGGGTTTACCGATTATTTCATGATTTGGGGGACTATTAACTAAATTTGTGGGTTGAAATATAATTTGCCAAAAAAAAAAAAAAAAGTCACCTTCTTACCTAGTCCAATAACCTATTTTGAATTTATGCATCTTTTTGCCTACGCCAGTTCTATCCTCACCACTTTTCCAACTTTTATATAGCCACTTAATTTGAAAGAAAAAAAAAAAAGAAAAAAAGAAAAAAAAAAAAAAAAAAAAAAACAACACATCCCATATTCTCCCTTTTACCTCCTCGTTTACTCCAAAATTATCTTTAATTTCTTCAATCTTTTTGACTCACTTCAGTAGGAACAATTTTTGTTTAACAACCTCGTTTGTTCTAAACCAGATTATTACACAAAACTCGGTATACCTAAACTAGGTTAACAAGCGAATGTGTACAAAGTTTATACAAGGACCTTATTTAGAATGCACTATATTTTTTCATATACATCATTCCATTAAAGCTTATACCGTGGTTATTTCTTTTAATCATAATCGATTGATGTTCGAAGATAGAAGCAATTTTGAAAAATCTAAAAATATATGAAATGACGTGGTAACAAAAGAAAAAAACGGAATTTGAATAGAATTGGTCTTTTCCCAATTCAAAATAGTTTAAACTGCATCCTAGCTTCCTAAGCAAACCAAAGAGCAGGTGAATTACTTCACTTTTTATTTTATTTTATTTTTATTTTATTTTATTTTATTTTATTTTAGTCGAGAGCCGACGCTTAGCTTACCATTCTGGTACGTGGAACGGTGGAAGTGCCAAGTGAACGTTAACACGTGCCTGAAGTAGATAAACAGGATAACTAGTGGGACATTCTGTCACGTGCGTATAATGTGGTATTGTTGTCATTGTGGCATTATTGACCAGACGCACACCGTGGATGATTTGTCCCACCTTATAGCTTTCACATCCAGAGGAACTTTCTGAAAAGGATTACATTTTTTTTTTTTTTTTTTTTATAACCTCATTTTAACATTTTATTTCATTTTAGTCTTATTTTTTCAAATATACCATATTTAGCCTACTTCTGGCCAACTCAGCGATGAATTGGTCAGATTGTACTGGTGCATTCCAGGAATGCGCCAGTGTACACGTGCATTTCAGGAATGCGCGTGTACACTGGCGTATTCCTGAAATGCACCAGTACACAGAAAATAAAAATAAATAGCTTAAAGCATCGGGGCGCGTTCATGAAATGCGCCATTGAGGCGCATTTCAGGAATACGCCCCAATGTTGTGGATAAGTAGGTAAATAAGCTCACTCTCTTTACTTTTATCATGCCTCAACTCTCAATAAAAGAACCCAACACCCTACCTAAGAAATTTTGACATTCTTCCTTGTTATTCAACAAAACAATAATCTTTTTTGCGGATCTATTTGTAGAGTAATGAGATTAGCTATTATTTGATTATCTAATGGTATGGATATATATATATATATATATATACATATATATATATATACATATATATATATATACATACATATATATATATATATATACATACATATATATATATATATATATTGGAATTTTTTTTCCAATTAACAACCTAAGTTCCTTTTGTTTTGCGTTCAACATAGAGTGACTCCAAATTATATTGCTACTATGCTATTATGATGGAGATTTGGTTATTGATGAACATAAATGTGGAATATATAACGGTGGATCTAGTGAACCGGCAAAAGTCTTAAAAGATCAAACTTCGTACAATAGAAAGCGGTTGTTTCTATAGCTACTAGGATTAAATCGGAGGAGTTTGACATTGAATTGGTTTGCAATCGGCCAACCGATTCCGGATCTAAGGCAATAAAAATTGCAGATGACGACGATGTTGAGATAATGTTTTCCGCCGTGTCAAAATCTATGAAATTATTTGTTTTTGAGAGAGAGAAGATTGTTGGCAGAACAACATGTAACTCCAGACTCAGTGGCTCCTGCAGCTAACTATCTGTATCCGCCTATGAACGTACCCAATTATGGGCAAAAAAAAAAAAAAAAAAAAAAATTTGTTTTTTGGGTATAATCCGTTCATGAATTTTCAACAATCATCGCAACCCCTCTATCCATATCCGACGCAGGATACTGTTGCCAATATAAGTCAAGGCTAACTTGAATTGTAGACTTGTCCTATTGCACAAATATAACCATTGTTTTGTGTTTGGTAACAAAAACATTTGTATTTTTTTAGTAGTGTCCTGAATTACTTCGCGACGCAAAATGTCGCTGGACCGTCAACAAGTTATACATCTTGTCCCATGCAGTCAACGCCATCTGAATTGTATCACATGAGTCAACAGTAAGTTATGTCTGTTATTGATATAGAACTATGCTGCATATAAAAGTTGACTCAAAATTTTCTGCTTGCGTACTTCAGTTTTCTGACCCTACCCACCGAAGCAGAATCAAACTTAGAACCAAATCATTCCGATGTCGATATGGATATAGAAGAACCTGACATTGGAGGGTTAAATCATGTTCCTTCACTTGATAACATGACCGTTGTTAGTATTCTTGATAATGATACGACATGGGTTGATGTGATGCAAGTAAACGATGCTTCTTTAAATTATGATTTTGGGGGCGAAGACAATGCTCCCGAAGATAGTGATGATCCAGAGCCAGACATGGAAATACCGTTAGATGGTGATTTGTGCAATGCACAAATGTTGTTGATAATTTGCAATTCAACAATGAAATATTCTCAATGTCCTGTGTTCAGAATGGTTTCAAAGTCGGCATGATGTTTGAGAGCAAAAGTAAGTTCCTTCAACAATTGTGAATGGTCAATTTTACATGCAATTTCGTTTAAGCCAAACCCCGTCTGATAAAAAGAAATACACTGCTATTTGCAACATCAGTCCGAACTACCCATGTAGAATACATGCTATAGATTAAAAGCCGCAAGCAGGTTGGTGGGTTATTATAAAATACCCAAGTGAACATAGTTGTATAAATTCAACTGTTAACTCCAATCACAAGAAAGTAACATCCACGTTTTTGGTTTCGAAGATCATGCCTTTTGTGAAAGCGGATTTGAGCATTACTGCAGGGACAGTGCAAGTCTTAATGGAGGAACAACTATTTATAAAAAAAAAGGTTATATAAAAGCGTGGAGGGCATTAAGCAAAATAATTGAACATATATACAGTGACTGGGCAGAGTCATACCCCACCCTATGATAGTATTTTGAAGAAATGATCAAAGCTAATCCGCGAAGTGTTGGGCATGTAGCACCGGAAGAGTGTGGTGTATTTAAAAGAGCATTTTGGGCATTTGGTCCTTGCATTGAAGGATTTATACATTGTCAACATTTGCTTTGCATCGACGACACACATTTGTACGGTAAATAAAAAGGAACATTACTAGTTGCAAATGCAGTAGATGCGAATGATCAATTATACCCTTTGGTCTATGGGCTTGTTGAGGCAGAATCAAGCGACGGTTGGGGTTGGTTTTTTGCTTGTATGCGAACATTCATTCATAGTGTCAACAATCGACATATCATTTTCATTTCTGATAAAATGAAAGGATTACCGATAGCCTTAGAGACTCATTGGAGGTACCCTCATAAGCATCTATTCTGCGCAAGGCACTTAAAACCTAATTTTCAAGCTGTTGGATATAAAGATAAAAGTTTGACTGGTTTGTTTTATGCGACTGCATGTGCATCGGAGGTGATTGAATATCAAAAGATCCGTAATGAAATTAAACTAAGCAATGTTGAAGCACACAATTGGATTGAACGTGATTTGCGGGGAAAGGAGGAGAGTTGGGCTTTGTGTAAGGATGACGTTGGAAAATTTCATGTCATGACAATAAATGCTTCTTAAAACTTTAATGGTGTACTTAGAGGTGCACGATCATTGTCTGTCAAAGCTTTAGTTGCTCGCATGTTTTTTCGGTCCGTAAATTATTTTTGTAAGCGAAGAGAGTTTGATATGTCATCGACGGCTCAATTAACCCCAAAATGGAAGGCAAAGATAGCTGAATGGGCAAGTGAAGCAAGACGTTGCCGCATTATCCGATATAATGGAAACAAGTGGGGAGTGATTCACTATTTCGGCAATGAGTATGGAAACACTTGTACGTGTAACATCCCGTTACTTCAACAACTTCCATGTGAACATGTAATGGTGGCTTCTTCAAATGTAGCCAATGGTACTAATAGATTTCATCATGACTTTGCTTCAGAGTGGTATTCGGTCAAGAATTACTTTACAACTTATAAACCGGAGTTTCATCCTGTTCTAGATAAACGTTACTGGAGTGCATTCAAAGTTCGGGTGATTTTTCCGTCAACAGTGCATAGAGCACCTGAGAGACCTAAATCGACAAGAATTAAAGGGACCATGGATGAAATGGGCGCTTCGAAAATGAATAGATATAGTAAATGCGGAGTGATAGGTCATAAAAGGAGTCGTTGTAATTCAGTAAATTAGATTTTAGTATTGTAGTAGTTTAGTCGTTGTAATGCAGTACGTACTTGTAGAAGAATTGCTTTCATTTGTACATTGATGACAATTTGAAATAAGCGTACATTCATCACACACATTCGTACATTCATGCACTACATACATTGACTGATAAAAGGTTGTAGACTACATTAGCAAGCAGAATACAATAATTTGGAAACATTGTTACAAGCTAAAAGTTCAAACTACTCACTGGGACATCGTGGTAGCTTGGACTCTAAGTCCGAATTGAGAAGTTTCAAAAGGAAATTTTCCCTTTTTCAAACATAATTTTTGTTCAGCTAACTCCTTTTTTAATCGTTTATTCTGATCATGCATCTTCAATGCATACTCATGTCCTCTTCGGCACATCGGAGGATCAACCCACTTGCTATAGTTACAAACTCAGAAGGTGTTCGGATAACAGAGGCTTATATCATAGCGACTACATTTGTAGATCCTACGCCCTATACTAACGCTTCTATTTTTATTCACAACTACGCAATAATCTGCTCTACAATAACAAATTTTTCTTGGTACTAGCTCCCTGATTGCTAGTTCTCGACCTTGATTAACATATTTACCTCCATCCACAGCGAAAAAATACTTTTGTGGTGCACCAAGGAGATGATCTGGGAGTTCAACCAATTCAGACGTTTCTGTATCGAGTCAAATTTCTTTACTCGATCGACGAATATTTGGTGACAATGGAGCTTGGGGTGGAGGATCAACATCCATCATGTTCTCATACGATCCATCTTCCAAACTTTCCCAATGCTTCAATAAAGTATCGTCGTCAATTTCCCATTATTCCATCTTACCTAATGATGAAATAAAATTTGGGAGGAAAAATTGGATAACATTCAATGTAGGAGAATACAGGAAAACATGTTAATTATGATAATAGTACCTTTGATTTTAAGATAAATCCAGCTAAAGAGAAAAAGTGAACGATCCTTTGCTATTTAATTTTGAGTGAAAGTGAAATTGGGTATTGGGTTTTGTTTTGTGAAGGAGTTTGGTAAAGTTGAAAGATGACAAAGTAAGTGAGAGAAGGGGGAATGAGTAGGACTTATTACTTCTGTGTCTGGGGCACATTTCAGGAATGCTCCAGCCAGTAGGAATGCTTCTACTGGCGCATTCTTGAAATGCACCCAAGACAAAGACATAGAGAAAAATTGCTTTCTGTCTGTCAATAGGAGCATTCCTGAAATGCACCTATTGACAGACAAAGAGTAATTTTGCTCTCTGTCTTTGTCTGGGGCACATTTTAGGAATGCACCTATTGACAGACAGAGAGCAAAATGCTCTCTGTTTTTGTCTGGGGCGCATTTCAGGAATGCCCCAATAGGAGCATGCCTACTGGCGCATTCCTGAAATGTGCCCCAGACACAATCAGAGAGCATTTTGCTCTCTATTCAACCATTCAACACAAACACTCAAAACATATTGACCAGTCAACTAAAATACATCCACAAATGTGCAATCAATCAATGCAACTATAACTCGGCATACTAACCAATCATACATTCGGACATTCAAAATGCCAACTATTTAACCATTCATCAAAACAATACTCCGTTCACAACAGGAACCATACCACAATTGAATGTTTAAACATACAAAACAACCACCAAATTAGAACAGTGCAACGTACATACCAAATTAATACATGTACCTAGTTAGAACAATTCAAAATACCACTACCACTCCTAACGTAGATTTTTGACCTCTCTTGGTGTTCTAGTGTTCTTGCGTGGTCCTGTTTTCCCTTTTCAAGCCCTTGGAGGCCTTGGAGTTGGATCCTGTGACTCGGTTGGCTGCGAAGGACCATGTTCGAACTCCGTTTGGGATGGTTGATAAGATGAAGCTGGACCCTTTCCCTTGTCTCTACGGATGGACTTTCGAGCAGCAGCAAGAGGTTGAGATGGAGGCGATGGCAGTCTTGCAAGCTTGTTCTTCCCCAAAATCGACTGGAGAATGTGTTTAATGCTTAAGCACTTGGCCTTTGACTGCTCTGGCACCTCCACCGCTAACTTATCAACGAAATTGGCCGCATGATAAATTCCGTCGGTCTGTAAATAAAACTTTATGAGCATGTAATATTTATTACATATGGTGTAATGTTAAACAAAATGTACATACCACACTCCTCTCAAGTGGTGCTTTAGGGATGTATGATTCTGCGTCTTAAGGAACATCCAAAGGAGGGTCTATGTCAATAAGAATGTACTGGCGAGTGATGTTTCAATACGATATGTAGTATTCCAAGTTTGTTACCGCTGCATCACTTTGGTCCCGAACATACCCATAGCGCTGGTTCCATGCATTGATTGCCGTTTGATAAGCCGCTTGGTTGCGACATCAATCTTGTAGTGCGGGGGTTACTCGGGAATATGCTGCAACAAGCCAAACTGTCTCATCACTCTATCCGAAAGATCATACTCAACATCCCAAAAACATATTAGAGGCACGCCTGCTGTCCAAAGATGGATAGATGCAACGTACAATGGAGGTAGATGAAGTAATGCCTCGGTGTAAGGGGTCCATGAAACAACATCGTAATCGAGTACATCCAATTCGTTACGATAGAACATAACATTGCGTCTGGGCGACACCAACGTGCTCTTTGGGCCAACCCATCTACTACGAAAATTTAATATTATTTACCACATTTTAAAAATAAATATTTGCAATTTATATTTCTCGTAATAGTACCTGGCAGCAAAAGGCAAAGAAACATCAATATCCAAGAGCTTCATAGCTATTCTCCCAATCGGGAGATATGCCCCAGACCAAGTCTGCATACAAGTATCAATATAATAAAACATGAAATGCAGCGATAAAAAATATTCGTGAAAATGAATAACTTGTAATTGTAATACCTGCACCAAAGTTATGTAGCCTCCAATCAATGTGCCCTGTTGTAAAGCTAACCGATTAAGCTCCACATATGTGAATCCCAGCACGGCGTTGCCCCACGTGTACTGATGGCATTAATCAAAGTCCTCCAAAAAATGTAGTCAACTGAGCCATAAACGTGACTTCAAATGGTCGCATACCAAACGAGACATGATAATGTGCAGTATAATCGCTCGTGCACACTGCTCTATCTGCACTTGAGACGCTTCTGCAGGAATATCCCTGCTAGCTGTGCCCTATACCAATCATCTCGTTCTCCCACCACTAATCATCTGGAGGAGATAAGCCTAGTTGTCTTCCACACATCTCCGCATAATCAGTAGGTTTATGATTGCTCAATGGACATCCATCAATGGGTATGCCAAGCAATATCACTACGTCAGCCAATGTAATTGTCATGTCACCGCATCTAAGGTGAAATGAGGACGTCTCCGGCTTCCATCGATTAACCAAAGCATTGACAAGATGAGGTCAAGTTGTATGTATCCGAGGCGATGTATCAAAAGAAAACCAGCTAGTTCCAGTAGCGCTAGCACGTCTGGATGTTTGGAATCGACAGACTTTAAGGAAGACGAGTGGTTGATAGTAAAAAGGGGAGTGTTGCCTTACCAAAAAATATCAAAATTGGATTTACAATAAGTTATTACACACATACGCACACGCGCGTGCGCGCACACACACACAAACACACACACACACACATACATATATATTCTTATTTGTGTTCAAAATAGATATATATTTACTGCCATCAAAGTCGCATTGCTCGACCGATGTTGCGCCTTCATATATGGGACGCTCTCATTTATAGATCCGGGCAACATGTTTGCATACTCTACATAAATTCAATGCTAGCATATTCAACATTATGTTTTTCCAAAAAAAACACACAACTAGCAATCTTCAGTTTAACGTCATTGATAATTCCAACCTCAATGACATTACGTACTCATATTCAACCTTAATTATGAACCCAAAGTGACATTTCTAAGCTATTGCATAGATTAATCCATTGACAAATGTTTCCAACCTCAACATGACTCTAATGAAATAAACAATTGCATGGATTAAACAACTATAAATTGCCAATAATCAGCACTATAACAACCATCTACAAAATCCCTAAAACCTAATTTTTGAAAAAACAAGAGTAAAAAGACTGAAATCAATACCTGTAGCTTGTTCGTGTGAAGATGAGCTTACCATTTTTAAATTTAAACTTGAAGCTTGCTGAAGAAATCAAGGATTTGGAAGTTTTAGGGTTTGAGACTTTGGATTTAAAGTGTTCGAGGTTGAAGAATGAGGAGAGAAAAAGACGGGGGATGCTGAGTTTTAGGGAGCATTTCGGGAATGCGCCCCGTTGCTTTAAGCTTTTTTATTTTCTGTGTACTGGCGCATTCCAGGAATGCGCCAGTGTACACGTGTATAGGCGCATTCCTGAAATGCGCTAGTACAATTTGGCTAACTCAGCGTTGAGTTGGCCAGAAGTGGGCTATATGTGATATATTCAAAAAAATAAGGCTAAAAGTGAAATAAAATGTTAAAATGAGGCTAAAACAAAAAATTCCTTTTGGAAACAAACAAATTTCAACTTTTTTATTCCATGGGTTAGTTGTACTCCCACCGTTTCTACATATAAGATGCTTCACTTATTTGCGCAAGAATTAAGAAATCAACTAACGATGTTTTAATCAACACTAAAATGAAGTATGTCTCTTAAATTAGCTTCTTTTCATGCATAGCTAGTGGTTGAAACATGAATAGATGTATGAAAGTGTCACCATTTATGATTCAGATAAATAGGGCATTAAAACCTTAAACATCTTATATTTTGGAACATACCAAACTTCTTAAAACATCTTATACTTATAAACCGATGGAGTATTTGCCAATGTTGTAATCAAACGAGTGCAGATGCAAAACAAATTGCATGATAGTACAGTCAGTGCTGGCTCTAGTAGTTTTGTTGCCCTATCCATCTCTAGTAATGGTAAACTGGTCATAGGGGAAAAAATGAATAAAATTGTAGCCTTCAGGCTTTAAGCCCACATCAACATAGAAGCCTCTGCTACAGCTTACCAACTTGCCACTCCACCTCACTAGAAAAAATGGCTATTACAAATTTATATACAATTAATTTCTATTTGTTTCCGCTAAACCGTAATTGCTGCCCCTCTGATGTCGGTTTCCATAGCCGACGGGCTCTCCTGACTCCACTTTGGGCCTGGACTGAGTATAGTATACTTCAACTGGGTTGGACTAGGCATTCCAAAATTTCATTATAAGAAGTAAACTGAAGTAACAAAAATGGTAAATGCAGGAAATAAAAAACACATGTGCACCGACTATCTTATTGTGCATGCCATTGTAGTCAAATTTGTTATTATATTACAAAAAAGGAAGAAGCTAGATACAAAAAATATCCAATGCAAATTTATACAAAAATATGGATTTGAAGAAAAGATTTCCTTCCTGTTTGGGTTGGGCTTTATTTCTTTCGCCGGGAGGTTCTTAATAAGTACATTTTATTGTTTGTTTTTACATAATATTCTAACTAAAACTAGTTATTTGGGCGATGGTATTCAAAGCTGTTTTACTTGCCATTTTTTAGTTTTGAACCTTGAATGATATTTATTCATTTTTGACCATTATTAAAATATATAAATCTAATTAAACTATTGATTCTAGCATTAAATTTTAAATCTCAAATTTGAAATTTTCAAATTTCCAAGATTGAGTATACCCTTGCAATCTACGTTTTCGAAAAGTTCGAATTTGAATTTTCAGGAGTTGTTTTTCTTAAAACTATTTGTTTTAATAAAAAAAATTCGAAATCAAAAGTATAAAAACTCGTTGCTTTATAACAAGATAAAACCGAACATTATAAAATATGTTGTTAAACTTTAAAGTTTGATATTCAATTTTACGTCTTTTAACTATTTCTATTATTCCAATTTCCCTTAATTCAAACATTCATGAATTTAAATCCTTGATTAGTTTTTCAATCAACATTGCAAAAGGAGATTTGAAGTAGGTGCTAGCAAATGTACTTCATTAACGTCATATTTAAGAAATATAAGATGAAAGAGTTATGAACTACAATACAAGAAATGTATGAAGATCCACATCCGTCGTTAGAACTAAATTTATTAGCTCATGTCTTTGATTACAAGTGGTTTGTTACAAGAGCTTTGAGTTATGATATATTGCATGGAGGAGAGGAAAATTTTACTTTTGCACGTGTGATTTCGAATCTATATGCATATTGGTTGAGATCGTGCCATTGAAGGCTCAAATTGATGCTTTGAACCTTGACTTTCCTCGCAGTCATTGATCATGATATACGACTTAGATGCTGGCAAGCCATAAGGCTGATTGACAGGTCATGCTATGGTATACTTGTGTTAGAAAGATGCCATAGAAGCAGAGAGTTGTTTTTAATCACCCATCTCTTGTAATACCCAAAGTCCACGCAACCAGGATCCTCAACAGTGCTAACAAAATTCCCAACAACGATGGCATTCCATTTAATAAGTAATTATCTACATCTTAACGAGTTCGTTTTTGATTAAATTGAAATCCAATCATTGAATTATATAACATATGTGTTAGTAACATGTAATAAACATAAATATATCAAAGAGTTATCCCCAGAAACTTACAATGACATATGAAATTATAATAAAGCATATATACCAAATAAGGTTATTACCTTGAGATATATGCTATTTCTTCGATATTTAGATGTCATATCATTTCCAAGAATGAGTAAGAAGGCCTCTCAGTACACTATTTACACTTTACTCTAACAGCTTGTCCCTCTAAATCTATCACTTGAGTTGTAATAAAGAAGAGCGTCAGAACAACGCTCTTTTGACGAGCAAATTATATGCTTGACCCATAACACTAATTTATGTTAATTGATTTTCACTCAAGTGTTTCGTCTAGCATCCAGAGCTTATCCATTCAATTCCATACACACATACGACATGCCTAACCTTCCTATACATACATACATACATACATACATACATACATACATACATACATACATACATACATACATACATACATACATACATACATACATACATACATACATACATACATACATACATACATATGTTGTATAGCTTAAAAAATAAACTCGACTACTTAATCTTTTTACCCATAACTTATTCGCAAGTCAATTAAGCTCAAGCTATAGTGATCGAGACTCTTAGATATAGCTTTATAATTTAAATTGTCATGTTACTAGTACTTCTCAAAGACTTATCTAAGGGTTAATTAGCCTACCTCAGACATACATTAAATTGAAAATTGAGGTTTTTTTATAATCCATACAAATTCAATTAGAACTGGACCAGACTGCAAAGAAAGTTATAAGTGATTTTAAAAAACATTCCATAATTATTGGATCTATATTAGGATTACGAAGTTTAATTTATTTAGAACATTCTAAGTATTATATTGACGAAATCTTTTATTTTATTTAAATTTATACATTTTGTAGTTTTATTTTCCAACACTTTTCAATACTTCCACTTGATCCAACCACAGTCCATCAAATTGATGTTATGCAATGATTTGACTATTACTAAAGCTGAGCTTTCAATTTGAAGATCCACAGTATTCTCAAGTCGAGATTGCTGTGTAAATCAGACATATCGACTTTTTTTTGCCTTAGTTAGATTAACCAATAAAACATTAACGAGTGAGTCATTTCGTAGTTATCCAATAATTATCAATAAATAATCTCTAGGTGCGCCAATAAGAACGAGTAATATTGTGCCCAACTTGTAACACCCAGTTACATATACCCTAAATGGACATAGAAAACTAAAACAATAATAACTAATAAAAGTAATAGGCTAAAAATATGGATATTTAATACATAGGGAATTTAGCTTTGAAAATTATACCATTGCGATCGTGGTGAGATTTTGATCTGTTTTCATATCTTATTTGTTGAAAACGACGGAGCCCATATAAAATAGATACAAATAGAATAAGTTTTGAATTTAAAATAAATAAACGTGTAAATTTGAATATGAATTTAAGTTGGCCAAGATTTGAATGGGAATAAATAAATTGACATAAAATAATATTCTATATTCGAGTCCAAAATTGTGTGTAAACATACACATATAAGAAAAATGGACATATTAAAAGAGATAAGAATGAATTAACAACCATTTAATAACATTAAAATATATAACATGTGAATTAAATTCACTATGCCCAAAACAAAAGGGTGGTCGACCGATCTATAAGGAGGAGGTCGACTGTTATATGGGCACAAGTTATGGTGGCAGCTAGATTTCTAGGTTATTTTCTTTAGAGTTTGATATCATGGATGATTCATATTTTATATTTTTTTAGTCTGACGGTTCCTATACACTTTGGCATCTATAAATAAAGCACTAAATCCACATTCTCTACTCACATTTTCTATGGCTATATCCCTCCGTTGTTCTCCTTCTTTATCTCTATTTAGAGCAAGTTTTAAGAAAAACGTTAGTTTCTTCCTCCTCTCTTCGTCCTTTTATTTTATTTTGTTATAGAAATTCTAGATCTAACTTTTACATGTGTATACGATTCTTTGTCCATTCTTATACATATGAAAGGTGAGATGGCTTGGAATCGTTTTGCATGGAAATAATCCATAAGAAGGTTCCAATTAGGATTAAACACAGTTTTACCTTTCTTGAGCTGTTAGTGATATCTTTAAGTTTATTTTTATTTCTATATATTATTTAGTATAAAATTTGGATTAATATGCCTAAGAAGGTTAGAGATAGTTCTTTCATTGTTTTGAGGTGTTATATGGTCTAGGATAAGATAGATAGCACTCCCAGAGTTGTCCGCTACTTCTAGGTGACTGTGGTGAGGGCTTACCTAGGGGATGGACGACTAAGAGTTTCGCCTAACATGTAAGGGAAACCATGTGATTTATTGAGTGGCTAAGAGTTCACTTTTAGTATAACACCCAGTAAAATAAACCTAAAATAAACATAAGGTAATTTTAGTTAAAGTAAATAATAATAATCAATAATAATTACTAGACCAATTTTTTTTTGAATAATCGGGAATTGGGTCACGAAAGTATTACTATTGCGTTCGAGATTCTGATCCGTTTTACATATTTTATTTATTGAAAACGGAGTTTGTATGTAAAAGATATTAATAAAACAAGTTATGCGTTAATATTTATAAACAAGGCTTGAAATTCAAATAGATTAAATATATACCTGAAATGTAATAAATCATAGATTGGTATGAAAGAATATTCCAAGAGGATTTGAAATTGTGTGTATACATTTATATACAAAAAGCACAAAGATAATTAACATAAGAAAATAAATCCAAGCAATTAATTAAGAAATCAATAAGAAGCAACGTCAAAGGATAATTAAACTCTCCCGGCTGACCCCAAAGCGGGGTCAACCTCCCTCCTATAGAGTGAGTCAACCTCCCTTATGGGTATATTGGTGGTGGGTATGTGTTTTGTTAGGAAGATTTATATAATTTGCATCAGTTGGTTCGTCCATATTTAATCTAAATAATCCAACAGCCTATAGTCACACTTGCAACTATAAAATGAGCTCCCTAACCACACTCAAACCCTATTCTCATTCCTCTCTACACCTCCATATTTCCCTTCTAACATTGCCAATTCCATATAAATGTTAAGATCTCTTCTATTTCTCTAACCTTCATTCTACCTTCTGTAATCTAAGTTTTTTTATAGATTTAGGATTATGGAATTAGGTTTATATATGTATACAAGATTTTAATTCTTATATATATATATATATTATAGAAGGATTGGAGCATGGTTTCATAGGCTGAATCCAGATTTAATTCTACAGCAAATCCTTTTATTTTTCTGCCTCAGATCAATGTGAGTGGAAATCCTTTAAGTTTGTTATTTACTATGAATTATTAGTATAAGTTTGGATTATTATACCTAGGAAGATTTGGATTTATACGTAAATAAAATAATATCAAATCCTGCATATCTTCCATTATTTATGTTTGTACGTAGAAAAGGTCAATCAATTATAGTTGGGTTTAGATTATTGATGTAATGGAAGAAAAGATATTCGAGTGTTTGTATGATTCTTGAATAGGGTCTAATTCCCTTATTGTAAATCTGTAAATTCAGATACATGTATATTTTGGTTGCAAAAGCTTAAGGTTTTGAGTATTGCAAATTGAATAGGTTTAAGCATATATTTCTAAAATAGATCATTTGAACGTATAACTAGCAAATTATGAAGTATTAAGATTTTGTATATGAAAATTTCATAAAAAAGTGGATTAGCACCAAAAGAGGATTTTACTTATGTATTTGAAAATATTGCACATTGTCTCAATTTGTTATTGAAATAATCATTCAAGCCTTGGTTACAAGTTTTATGCATATGTTGTTATTTCCCTTTTTATTTAAAATGTATGTTTATGCCATCATTGAGGAACATAGAGAAATAGGCTTGTACACCTTTATTACGTTAGTATTGACTTTTCAAACAAATTATGTCGTTCTCTACGAACGCTTAATTTACACCCCATTTATTACTATATATTAATAGCATAATTAATTGTATTAGATTATGTATTAAATACGTTTAAATTAGGTAATAGAGTTTTAATGTCTCTAATAGGAATTTGTATGTGGTTTGTATGTATGTGAGTTAATGGATATAATTATAATTAATGACACATAGGCAATTGGTTAACCATTACTTGTGGTTGAAGCCTGCCCGAAACCGACCGACATATCCAACATCTATAGGTAAGACTGGTTAATATGAGAGGTCTAGGTGTTATGGGTCATTATAGTTAGTACACTAAGGCATGACCTTAATCCCAACTTGTAGTTGAAGCTTGCTTGGAAACGTCCGTCAAATCCAACATTAACAAGTGGTCGGTTTAATTTGAGAGGTCATATGTGTGTGTATATATATATATATATATATATATATATGATCGTGTGTGAAGTAGGCCTGACTTGAGAAAATATTAAGTGGCTGATCTACCTTGTCTGGGTATTAAGTAGTTAGAACTAGGTCCATTCCTAAGGCTCAATCTTTGGTTTAAGACCCAAGTCATGGGACTCGCCCTTACAAAGGTTTTAAGTGGTCATTAGATCCACCTTTCTCCTATAAGATATTAAATGGTCCTTATAGACAATAGCATATGAGTAAGATAGTTCTCCAAGTAATGTCTGCTTCTTATTTAGAGGCTTAGTGAGGGATGACTTAGGGACAGTTTATATGAATATCCTAAAGAAACCATCATCTAGGGGAATTATTAAGTGGCTAGGGGTTCACCCGTAGGGACAGCTAGATAGTAACAATATAGTCTGCCAGGAGGATCTTAAATGAAGTCGTGTTCCTAACTAGACCCGGTATTAAGTATCTGTTACTATCTCTCAACCTACAAGGAGAGTATATATATTTAATTATATTGACATTAGGGATGAGGTCTTAAGTGGCCTGGGGTCCGCTATAGGGTATTAAGTGATAAGAGGAGTCCACTCTTAATAAATTAGGTAATGGGCTTAGGTGACTAGGTAGAGCCCTCCTCGTGGGGTATTAAGTGACTGTAAGGTCCACCCTTAGATCAACATGGAGGCTCTAAGTGACTGTAAGAATGTCTGCCTCATATGTTTAGTTATGTATATGTTTATTTGCGTTGACGTAACATGAAGAACTTACACTGCAAATATAGAATGTAGTCATTCCTATACTTATATGATTTTCATTCACCAGAACTTTATATTCTGACCTTACGTTAGTAGGTGCACGGATCAGTGAAGAGTAGTGACGCCTTGGAGATAGAGCCCTACAATGAAGGCTTTAGTTATTTTATGGTAGTATTGGTATTAGTATCATATTGTATTGGGATAATTATTGATGTACCTCTATCTACTGTTATTCAGACTTGTATTTGACATCTATGATGGTTTTATATACTGTACATCTATTTTGTGATATTTTTTATCCCTTTCACTGTGTGAGATTCCAACTTCGTTCAGATTACTCTATGATATCTATTTTTAGCATTTCCTTATAGGAACAGACGATCCGTTTAGGATGATTCTAAGCTCTAATGGGCTTTTTCTGGGTTTGGATTTTAGCCCATTCCGGTCAGGTTGTTACATTTACTATCGGAGCCTAGGTTACTCAATTTCGGGAAAAATATACATATGAGAGGTGTTCTTGTTATTTTGAAAAAGACTTTTCAAAAGTTTTACTGTATTTTTATTTTGGAATAGTCGATGCAAATTACATACAAAACATATATTTATTTTTGTATGTACCTTTGCACCAATTTTCCCTTTGTAATTCTTTTTGTCATACTTCTTGTGATTCTAAAATAGTGCATCTTTAAATAAAAATGAGGAAAATGACATAATTTACAATGCTTGAGACAAAACCCCAACAATATTGAATGTAAACAAAGAATATTTATTTTATTCTTAAAATCACATAATATAAAGATTCATCCTTTTACCCAAATTTACATATTTCATCACTGAACTAAAGATCTGAAACATAACTACAACAAATTTATGTTTAATGGGATCGATTTCCAGATCCTCGGTGTTATGTGGCATATACAACATATTTCACAATTAATGACATAACTTGTAAGAATATGTGGGATTATATATAAAGATCCTACAGTTCATGTTTATACATAATCACAACTTTATCATTTACCAATTTCAAACCTGATCATAATCAGATCTAATGGTTATCACAATTTACAATTATTTAAATAACAGATCTGATAGGCATAAAACATAGACTGGATTCAAACGTAATAGATAAATAATTATATCTGTATTAGTAAATTTTCCACTCACCTTATAACTTCCAATTTTTGAATTATGAACCTTTTTAGGCTTACAATCCCCAAATTCCTACAAATCTATAGTTTATCTTGAAAGGGGAAAATTCTTAATCTGTAGAAATGTAAGAAAAAAGGAAAAGAGAGAAGAAATCTATTATTGAGCGTCCTCTTCCATTTAATCTATCAGTCTTTCCAATTCCATATGAATTTGATTTGATCTGGTATATGTATGAATATATTTTATTTAGAAATTAGGTTAGATGAAGAAGAAAAATGGCAGAGCTCTACTGTCTTCATAGATTTGAATGGAAAAAGAGTGAGACTCTACCCCTTTATTTATAGGGTTGGAAATGGCATAGAATCGTCGGATTAGTTTTAAGTTATATATGTCCATCCGTTATAATAATATAATGAAATAATTCACCAAAACCTAGCCGTCACTGGGCAGTTTGACGCCTGGTAGGTCGACCTGGGCGGTCCACCGCTTGGGAATAAAACTACTCAGGTCGGCTGGGTTATTAATGGTAAATTATTAATTAAATAAACGGATTATCTATTTTCCGTCCATATTCGTATTTCATCTGTAATTTTTTCGTACGGACTCCATTCGTGAAACTCCAAACATGAAAGTTGACCATAATTTAGAGACAAATGCAACGGTTAAAGTTTCGTGGCCAAATTCCATCGTTGTATAAGTTCCTATTTTTCAAATCTAATAATTAATTTATATTGCCAAAATTCCGGGTTGTTACATTAACAGTTTGATTGTAAGTTAATAACCATAAAGTTTACATTCGTTAGCCTCAAAAAAGTCAAATTTATTGATTAAAAGTTTTCAAGTTTTCTTTGTTTTACCAATATATATTTAAGTTATGTTTCACATGTAATAAATAAATTTAAAAAGGTTTTTCCTTTTTAACTTTAAGTGGTTGTAACAATAGCAGTGAGATCTATTCGGAAATAAAGGAAATAGAAGAGTAAATGTCATGAATGTCTGATTGGATAAACATAAAAAGTATGCTCAGTTAAAAGAAGAGTGTAGAAAATTAATTACTGGAGTGTAGGTTGGAATGAAATGGTTATTTTTTGCCGTAATAAAGAGTACACGAATGAGTAATAAGTGGTTATTGATTACACCAAATAATTCAGTAATTTATGACTATTAAATGTATTTTGAAAAGCATCCTTAAAATGATTTTTTTTTTGAAAAAGCATTCATCGATAGTACTTTTTTTAATTCAAAATTTAAAATATAGTAGTAACATGAAAAAAAATTATATGCCATTGTTTTAAAGCATAAAAGCATAAGAAAATTTATCGAAATAATGCAGATTTCGAGTAAAATTTCAAGATTTTTTTTAATATATAATGGTACAAACAAAGGGGAAATAGTAATAAATGCTATTAAATACTATCATACGAACTAACTATCATCTTAATTAAGTTCTTATTAATTCCATGTTAAGATTCATTTTTCAAAAAGAATAATTATGTGTTAAAAGTGTCTGTCATTTTTAAAAATATATTAAAAGTAGGTATTTTTTTATTAAAGATAGTGTTAAAGACGAGAAGATGTTATTTTACTCTTATTTTGAAATTCAAGGAATTGTAAAACCCTAATAATTTCTTTCAAACTTTGTAAATTTAGAAAGAAGTTTTAATGTTCATCAATGGAAAGTTTTGTAAAAATAATTGAAATATGATATATAATGTTTTAATAAAAGATTGCATATAAAAGTATTAAAATCGGTCTTAATTTAGTAAAAGAAAAATATGGGAAATATTAAGTTCTTATTTAAAGACTTACATTTCAAAAGAAAAATGAGAATTTAACACTTCATCTTTTGATGAGATGTTAAATACTCTCATTTGTGAATTTAACAAATTTTAGTGAGTGTTTGGATATATATATATGTATATGTATACGTATACGTATATATATATATATATATATATATATATATATAACAATTCTATGTAAATATTTTCATTTTGTATAATTGCTAAAATCATGCTTTTACAAAAGAAAAAACTTTGGAGTAAATAAGGGTACCAAATTAGAAAAGTAAGAATCAGGTTCTAAGACTAAATAAGAATAGGCTATATACTTAATATGGAAATTTATATATCCGTCCCAAGTACCTTTTTTGAAAAAATGGCAAGTGTAATGATTTTCCATAATCGAGATTTGGTTGTAAACTAGATTGCCTTAAATAGCTTAGAAATTAGTATGTAACCGTGTTTAACTATTAGAAGTATTCATATATAAGTATAGCGTAATTTACACATTAATTAGTGATTTTCAGATTTAGGTTTTATGGATGTTAACTGCAAATTTAGCGGGCAATAAATTTACAACTAATAAGAGAAAAAGTAAATTTATGAGGATTGGTTGAAAAAGAATCAAATTTTGAAGGATGGTAATGGAATTAAGTAAGGATTTGTTAGATGGTCTTTATTCGACTATTATGAATGTATTAATTAAGATTATGAATGGACCACATCTATAAGAAAAGCAAAAATGGAAAATCGTGAAGAATAAATTGTAATGGAAATATGTTAAATTTGGAATAAAACTTAAGGCTTTAACATTATTTATATCACTTAATTGTAAGTGATAACTTCCATTAGAATTTTCTTTTCGTTGATTTTGAGGTTATAACCGCTAGTTGTCTCCCTTGATAATTGAATAACGGTATAAGGGGTAAAAGTAACGTATCCCTAGTTGTGTCTATGTTGAATGGTGTGACACCCCACATCCGTTAATGCCACTCATTAAGAGAATGCATTACGTTTCGTGAAGAGTTATAGGTAAACAAAAACAGAAATATTACAAGATAGATATAAAATAACAGCAGAATTTAAAACTTTATTCAAGCAGAAAACATCGTGGTTCAAAACATGGCTACATCATGAGTTTGAAATATATAAAACCCAGTATATCAACTTAAAATTTCTGTTTTGTACTAAAATCATCAGAGTACAATAAACATGAAAAAAGCATAATCCACAAAAACGTAGCCATAGTAGAGAAGGTACGAAATCAAGCAGTACATCTGAGCAGCTCTAAACAGATGGAAAGAAGAATCCTGATAAAGCTTGAGTATTCCCACCCTGAGAACCTGAGGGGGGGGGGGGGGGAAGGGGGGACGAAAGAGAAAGAAAAGGAAACAAAATAGGTCATACATAAGTCTAGAGAGTCCAGTTACTTTTAGCATATAAATAAGTAAAAGCATCATCACAGGCATATAAAACTGGATAAGAGGGATAACAGCATATAAGGCAGGTACGGCAAGGTGAACAGGATAGAACAAATATGTATAGCGCTTCCTAATACTTTTCTCTATCTGCACCAATACTAGTATCATATGAACAAGATGATCCCCAACAAGATGGTAGACTTAGGCGTACTTCTAGTAAGAGGTTTTACCCCATACAATAACAGGCAGCCCAGCTGAACATAACAGTGTTACCCCTAAGGATAATAACGGGCTCCTAAACAGACGAGACTAGATGTACCCTAATTACTACCCTAATCGATTGGCTCCCTACTCCGTAGATACCCTGTGCTGGCCCCACAGTAGGATGTATCACTCTTTAAAGTGGCAACCCTTCGTTTATAGGATGTGCACAACCATATCTACTGATGCCACAACATCTTAGCCTCCCTTGTCCGGACCCATGCACGCACATGACCCCATCGGAATGCGCCGTCCACATATCCCCTCTTTTGGATCTGTTACAATCAGCTCAGTAAGCATGCCCCGACTCCGACCTAGTTTGGAATACTCATTTGATACCTATATATGGATTACTAACTGAAATGAGTCCACACACAAGATGATACAAGCTTCCCCTAGGCTTGCATCCCCACTACTAGGATTCCACAGGTTATGCCTTACCAGTGTAATAAGAATGCATAACCCCAACTGGTTAAATTTGTGGGCCTATATATACAAATATTAACCACCACCCCAAGATACACTTAACCCTCCCACTGTTACAAGCAAGTTTACTTAACCCCTACTCAAGTTAACATGTTCATGTAATCCGTATGGATTCAAACAGGTTAAGTATTACAAGTTCATTACCATATATTCATTCATGGTTATAATGCCCTAGACCTCCCACATTTAGCCTACAACTTGGGGATGTTGGATATGCCGAGGGGTCCAGGAAGGCTTCTTCCACAAGTCGTACTTAACCTCGTGTCTTAGGCCATTACGTGTTTACCCACTTAGACCCCTCACATTAGATTCACCACTTGCGGTCGCTGGATATGTCGGTTGGGTCCGGGCAAACTTCTACCACAAGTGTAATCTAACCTCGTATCTAAGCACAGTTACAGTTTCTAATTATTGTAGTTATAGGCATTTGCATTATTTAACAATTATCCCTATTTCATTATAGGTTTTCATGCCCTTTTTTCCAAGGCATATTTATCATGTACCATATGCCCCAATTTGAGATCTTTAATCACAATTTGATTTATGCTCCGATTCCATATTCGTGTATTCAAGTTATTCCCCAAATTTCCCAATACAAGTTATGCCCCAATTTTAATGTTTTCCCCTCGTTCCCAGTTTCACGCATTCGCATATTTCAGCGGTATGCCTAGGCTTGAAGGTGGCCTGGCTATAAAATAAAAAGGGAAAAGAAGGAGGGAAAAGAACAGAAATAAGCATAATAACAAGATAGACATATGATAGCATAAATAGGCATAACAACTGAATAAGCATATAGTGATAGAATTGGGCATATAAGATCAGATTTGGTGAACATGTGATAATAGAACTGATTAGGCAAAGTGATATAATCATAAACAGGCATGATGGGATCTAATCAGTGAATTTGATATACAAATAATGGCAGATCTGATACGATAAATAGTCATAGGCTTAGATCCAAACTTATAGGCATGTCAAGATTCGTTTTAATTATTTCTATCTAAAAATAATATAGACTCACAAAAAATAGATATAAGAAAACTGGGAAAAGCATGTTGATGTTGAATCGGCGATCTTCGAATACGTATAAATCGTCATTGCTGAATTAAAGGCTAATTTAATTTGACTTGGAGTAATATCTCACCGTCGCAATTGATTTAGATGAATAAAACAATGGGTATAGGGTCCTTTATATAGCCATCAGCTGACGAATCTTGCACAAAAATTTTTCCACGTTCAGAAGAAAGGATCTGCCCAGATCCGTATGGGGGGTCGACCCCGCTTAATGTGTCGACCCAGGAGTCGACACAGGGGTCGATACCCCCTTGATAGGGTTGACCCATAGGCGGGAATTTTCCTGCTCCCCTTTCTGCTGTTCAATTTTGAATTTATTTGAATTCTGGACTTATTTTGTTTATATATAAGTGGCTTATATGTATACAAACTTCTAACCTTAATATCTTCTTCAAACGGTGTTCGTTTTACGCAAACTTGGTGTTTGTCTTAAGTAGAATTCCGAGACGAACGCAATGGCGCAATCTGTTTTACTTAATTCCCAATATTTAATTAAGTATTCTTTAACTTATCATTTTAATGTGTTATATATTATGGGGTGTTACATTCTCCCCTACTTAAAGGATTTCGTCCCCGTAATCTCTAATGTCAAGAAGAACGTATATCCTAACATCCATCATCTATCTACTCATCCACCAATCACAAGCATCCAATGTCCTTAAAGACATCTAATGCTTATATGAACATATGCAAAAGTGTGTGTATATGTCCCTATACTAATGCAAATGATCAGGCGGTTTACTGATTCAGTCGACATCCTTAATGTAATGTATGTTAGTGCCATGATCCAACATGTATGCAGATAATCCTATTATATCATGTAAGTTCTATATGTGTGCACAATCATTCATCCAAATGCAACATCCACATGATGATACACCCACTTTCATCCATCAAAAAGAAGAAAAATACACACAAATCCATATGCAGTATGAGAGTGATTAAGTCGATCTAGTGCCTAATGTGTGTGTATATGCATTCATGAGCAACCACTAGCAACCACTTGCATCCATCAAACATAACATGTCTCAGACACATGTTTACATCCATGGGATTCCTGCCTAAAGATCTAAGATTCGATCGATAGGATATACTCAAATGATGGAAACAAGCATGAATAAAAGCTTTGGAAAAGAAAGTTAAGAACATACCCTTGAAAAGAAATGGGTACAAAGCGCAAATCTCGTCTTCGGTCTCCTAACTTGCATCCTCTTGGTTATCTCCCCACTGAACTTTCATCAACTCGACTTCTTTGTTGCGTAGCTTCTTAACTTCTAATCCAAGAATATGGGTTGGAACTCGTCTAACTGTCACCTCCTGTTCCACCTCTACTTCCTTAAGCATACTTGGCTCAACTATTTCTGCATTATCATGCAAACTTTTCCTTAAATGGGAAACGTGGAAAACATCATGAACGCAGGACAGTCTCTTTAGTATCTTTACTCTATAGGCTATTTGGCTAATCCTTTCTGTTACGGGAAATGGTCCTACAAATCTTGGTGCCAATTTTCATACAGATCCGAAGCGAACCACATTCCTTAAAGATGATACCTTAATGAAAACCATGTCTCCCACCTCAAAGTTGATGTCAGTCCTTCTCTTACCTACATAGGACTTCTGCTTATCCTGAGTTGTTTTCATTCGCCATCTAATCAGATCAATCTTTTCTGAAGTTTCTCTAACCATATCCGGTCCAAGTAGAAGTCTTTCTGTAGATTCCAACCAACGAGTCAGTGATTTACAGGGTCATCCTTATAATGCTTCGAAGGGTGCCATGCCAATACTATCTTGATAACTGTTGTTGTAGGCGAACTCTACTAAAGGAAGATGCTCTTCCCAAGTCCCTCTGAAGTCTTGGATACATAACCTTAAAAGATCCTCAAGAACTCTGTTCACCCTTTCCGTCTGTCCATCGGTCTGAGGGTCATAAGCGGTGTTCAAACATAACTATGTACCTAATTTGCAAGCTCCTCCAAAATTCACCGGTGAAAATGGGGTCATGATCACTTACGATGTTGGAAGGTACTCCATGAAGACAGACTATCTCACGAATGTAAACTACTTCCAACCATGCCGTCGTCCTCTTACTCTTAACAGGAATGAAATGAGCGCTCTTAGTAAGTCTGTCTACTATAACCCAATACTGGTGTTTCCTTTCCTTGATCTGGGCAAACCATCAATGAAATCCATCGGGACGCTCTACCACTTCCACTGTGGGACCTCCAAAGGATGAAGTAAATCACCAGGCTTCCTTTGCTCAGCTTCGACCTGCTGGCAAACTAAACATCAAGAAACAAACTCCGTCACATCTTTCTTCATCCCAACCCAAAAGAAAACCCACTTCATATTTCTATACATCTTATCACACTGCCTGGATGAATAGTCATCTTAGAATGATGAGCTTCCTCAAGGACTGTCTTCAGCAGACTCCCAACTCGGGGAACATAAAGCCTTCCATCTCATCGCAACTACTCTCTATCGTCTTTGGAATATCTACTAAGGTGACTAGAAGTTTCCCCTCTACTGAGCCTATCCAAGATATCTAAAATCTGTGGATCCTCTTGTTGAAAAGTTACTATCTGATCCAAAAGAGTAGGTTGGACCTCTAAAAGATGCCAATAAACCAGGTATAAACATGGTGGAGGGTCTAAAATCAAAAGTTGACAAGAACTCCAAGCTTTTCCTGTCCACAAACAGAGGACTTAAAGTCATCCTCTGCCTATTCAATGCGTCTGCCACCACATTACCCTTTCCAGAGGTATAATCAATCTCAAAATCATAGGATGCTAGGAACTCCATCCATCTTTATTGCCTCAAATTGAGATCCTTCTGCATGAACAAGTGCTTGAGGGATTTATGATCTGCATACAATTCGAACTTCTCTCCAAACAAATAATGACGCCAAGTCTTAAGCGTGAATTCTATGGCGGCTAACTTTAAATCATGGGTAGGGTAGTTCTTCTCATGAACTCTTAGCTGTCTGCCATCATAACATACTACCCTTCCTTCTTGCATCAGGACCGCACCAAGCCCTGTACCACATGCATCAGTGTATACAGTGAACACTTTGTTCGCATCGGGCATGGTCAAGACCGGGGCTGTTGTCAGACCCCTCTTTAATTGCTGGAAAGCATCATCACAATCTACATCCCAAGATAATATCAAATTCTTCTTCGTCAGCCCGGTGAGTGCGGCTGATATCTTTGCGAAGTCCTTAATGAACTTCCTATAATAGCTTACCAATCCAAGAAAACTTCTCACCTAAGTTGCATTCTTTTGGATTTACCAATCTTGAATTGCAATTACTTTCGCGGGATCTACTGCTGTCCCATCTTTAGCAACTATATGCCCTAGAAATCTCACTTCTTTTCCCCAAAAATGACATTTTGAGAACTTTGCCTTAAGCTGGTGCGTAGGAGAGTTTTCAAAACCTCCCTTAAATGTAAGGCATGCTCATCCTCGCTCTTCGAGAAAAGATATCATCAACGAAGAACACAATGAACTTATTTAGAAACTCCAAAAACACCCTACTAATCAGATCAACAAAATAGATGCATGCAATCATCAACCCAAAAGGCATAACGAGCCATTCGAAGAAAACATCTGGAGTTCTAAAGGCGGTCTTGACTATACTATCCTTGGCCACCCTCAACTGATGAAACCCCGTGGCTAAGTCTAACTGGGAGAAAACAGATGCACCAACAAGCTGGTCAAATAAATCTTCTATCCTTGGGAGTGGGTGCCAGTTCTTCTTAATGAGTTTATTCAACTCCCTATAATCCACACATAAGTGAAGTGAACCATCCGCCTTAGTTGCGAACACTACCGGAGCACCTCATTCAGATATGCTTCGCCTGATATACCCTTTCTCAAGTAGCTCCCCTACTTTCATGCTGAGCTCCCTCCTTTCTCTTGGAGCCATGTGGCGTACATGAAATGCAGTTGGCTTTGCATTGTCCACCAAGTATATGTGGAAATCGATCTTGCGTCTCGGGGGTAAGCCCCGAACCTCATTAAAAACATCAGGATACTCACAGACTATTGGTACAAATTGCAAATCATTGATAGATGCATCAAGTGACTCTAGGAAAATAAGCATGACAGACACTTTAGGGTCACATGAAATCTCGAGGGTCCTCCCATGGCAAGTCAAAGGTCTAACGACTCTCCTCTCACAATCTAGAATGGCACCATACATGGCTAGCCAATCCATCCCTAGAATCAAACCATAGCCTATGAAACCTAGCATATATGCATCGCACTCAAACTCGACGCCTAACACATATATTCTCAAACCCCGACAAATCATAGACAAATGACCCGTACCACCAATGGGGTTTGAGACAACAACAGGATCAAAAACCATACTAGTACTAAGGTGCAGAGACTCAACCATAAAATTAGATATAAAAGAATGTGAAGCGTCCGAATCAAAAAGAGTTCTAACAGGATGACTGGAAAGAGAAATCAAACCTTTAATAGAAACTTTCCTACCTCTATCTTGCACACCGTCCACGAGAGCATGCACCTGCCCTCCCGAAGATCCTGCCCTTTGACCATGTCCTTGCTTCTTTGGGCACTCCTTAGAAAAGTGTCCAACCCCTCCACAATTGAAACAAGAATTCTTTTTTTCTTTTGCAGTACTTAATCAAGTGACCCTTGCGTCCGCAATTATGGCACCTCCTCTTATCTCTAGCATTGTCATCCTTTTCGCCCTTCTTTTGTTGTCCTTTCCTGGGCCACACTTTCTTATTTTGTGTTTCCTCAGCCTTAGCTTCTTTCTTTTCACCTTGATATTCCTCATGCGTTAAAGTCATATCAACGAGCTTCTCAAAAGTTGCTTCCATTGGAAAATGAGACATAGCCAACCCATAGTGGGGTTCATTCAATCCTCTAGCAAACCGCAAAGCTTTCTTATGCAGGGTATCTACTAGCTCCAACCCAAACCTCGCCAGTTGATTGAATTTGTTAACATACTCTTTAACAGTCATGCCTCCTTGTTTGAGTGCCAGAAACCTTTCCATTTGCATACTTTTCTCAGCTTAAGAATGAAACTTCATTTCAAACCTCTACTGAAAATCATCCCAAGTCTCAACTATACATCCCACTTGGGTCACTTCCCACTAGAAAGAAGCCTTATCTTTCAGCTGCCAAACAACCAACTGAATCTTCCTACGATCGTCAACTTCGAAAATTCCAAAAAATTCTTCGTCTCTTTAAGCCAATTCCTTGCTTC
Organism: Allium sativum; assembly: GCA_030737875.1. Lineage (NCBI taxonomy): Eukaryota > Viridiplantae > Streptophyta > Magnoliopsida > Asparagales > Amaryllidaceae > Allium > Allium sativum. Next base: position 398,432,776 of record CM060926.1, on the reverse strand, counting down.
TACAAAAGTCTCAGTTCCTCGGAATGGATTTCCGCCCATAGCACAGAAATCTTTGCATATCTTAGAGAAATTATCGACACGAAGAGGAGGAGGAGTAACAACTGGTGTAGCTAGGAGAGGAATGTCTTCTTGACCACCAGCAGGCATCGTGGCCTCAAGATACCTACGAAACCAACCTGGTATTGTAACCCCCTCAGGAATATGAGGTTCCCCAGATATGCTGGAAAGAAAAAGAAAAAGGGATTCAAACCGAGAATCGAAAGATATTGCATATGGCTTTGGGAGAGTATCTTTTTCAAAACAGACTTTTCTTCTGAAAATGCTTTCTTTCAAAACCTTTTTGCAAACAATTTTCAAAAACTTTTATCCGATATGGTAACCTTCAGCTCTGATATCAAGTGTGACACCCCGTGTCCGTTAATGTCGCTCATTAAGAGAATGCATTAAGTTTAATAAATCGTTATAGGTAAACAAAAACAAAAATATTACAAGACAGATATAAAATAACAATGGAATTTAAAATTTTATTCAAGCAGAAAACATCATGGTTCAAAACAAGATTACACCATGAGTCTGAAATATATAAAACCCAGTACATCAACTTAAACTTTTGTCTTGTTTAAAAATCATCAAAGTATAATAAACATGAAAAAAGCATAATCCCCAAAAATATAGCTATAGTAAAGAAGGTACGAAATCAAGCAGTACATCTAAGAAGCTCCATGCAGAAGGAAAGAATAATCCCGATCAACCTTGAGTATTCGCACCCTGAGAACCTGGGGGGAGGGGGAATGGAAGAGAAAGAAGAGGAAACAAAATAGGTCAGACATAAGTCTGGCAAGTCAAGTTACTTTTAGCATATAAACAAGTAAAAGCATCATGATAGGCATATAAAACTGGTTAAGAGGGATAACAACAAATAAGGCAGTTATGAGAAGGTGAACAGGATAGAACAAATATGTATAGCGCTTCCTAATACTTTTCTCTATCTGCACCAATACTAGTATCATATGAGCAAGATGATCCCCAACAAGATGGTAGACTTAAGCGTACTTATAGTGAGAGGTTTTACCCCATACAATATCAAGCAGAACAGCTGAACATACCTGTGTTACCCCTAAGGATAATAACGGGCTTCTAAACAGATGAAGCTAGATGTACCCTAATTACTACCCCAATCGATCGGTTTCCTACTCTATAGATACCCTGTGATGGTCCCATAGTAGGATGTATCACTCCCTAAGTGGCAACTCTTCATTTACAGGATGCGCACAACCATATCTACTGATGCCACAACATCTTAGCCTCCCTTGTTCGGACCCATGCACGCACATGACCCCGTCGGAATGCGTCGCCCACACCGACCCCTCTTTTGGATCTCTTACAATCAATCCATTAAGCGTGTCCCGACTCCGACCTAGTTTGGAGTACTCATTTGATACCTATATATGGGTTGTTGACTGAAACAGGTCCCACACACAAGATGATACAAGCTTCCCCCTAGGTTGGCATCCCCACTACTAGGATTTCCATAGGTTATGCCTTACTAGTGTAACAAGATTGCATAACCCCAAGAGGTTAAGTTTGTGGGCCTATATATAAATATTACCCACCACCCCAAGATATACTTAACCCTCCCATAGTTACAAGCAAGTTTACTTGACACCTACTCAAGTTAACATGTTCATGTAATCCCTATGGATTCAAACAGGTTAAGTATTACAAGTTTATTACCATATATTCATTTATGGTTATAATGCGCTAGACCTCCCACGTTAAGCCTACAACTTTTGGATGATGGATATGCCGAGCAGGTCCGAGCAGACTTCTTCCACAAGTCGGACTTAACCTCGTGTCTTAGCCCGTTACGTGTTATGCACTTAGACCCCTAACATTAGATTCACCACTTGCGGTCGGTGGATATGCCGGTCGGGTCCTGGCAGACTTCTACCACAAGTGTAATCTAACCTCATGTCTAAGCACGGTTATAGTTTCGAATTATTATAATTCTAGGCATTTTCATTATTTAACAATTATCTATATTTCATTATAGGTTTTCATGCCCTTTTTTACAAGTCATATTTATCATGTACCATATGCCCCATTTTTAGATCTTTAATCACAATTTGAATTATGCCCCAAACCCATATTCATGTATTCAATTCAAGTTATGCCCCTAATTTCCCAATACAAGTTATGCCCCAATTTTAACGTTTCCCCTCATTCCCAATTTCACGCATTTGCATATTTCTGTGGTCTTCCTAGGCTCGAAGGTAGCCTGGCTATAAAATAAAAAGGGAAAAGAAGGAGGGAAAAGAACAAAAATAAACATAATAACAAGATAGACATATGATGGCAGAAATAGGCATAACAACTGAATAAGCATATAGTGACAGAATTGGGCATATAAGATCAAATCTGGTGAACATGTGATAATAGATCTGCTTAGGCATAGTGACATGATCATGAACATGCATGATGAGATCTAATCAGTGAACTAGACATACAAATAATGGCAGATCTGATACGATAAATAGTCATAGGCTTAGATCCAAACTTATAGGCATGTCAAGATTCATTTTAATTATTTCTATCTAAAAACAACATAGACTCAAAGAGAATGGTTCTAAGAAAACTGAGAAAAGCGCGTTGATGTCGAATCAGCGATCTTTGAATACGTATGAATCGTCGTTGCTAAAGAAAAAGCTAATTTAATCTGAGTTGGAGCATCATCTCACCGTTGCAATTGATTTAGATGAATAAAGCAATGGGTATAGGGTCCTTTATATACCCATCAACCAAAGAATCTTACATAGAAATCAATCCACGTTCGAATGCAGGGATCTGCCCAGATCTGTATGGGGGTCAACCCCCCTTAGTGTGTCGACCCAGGGGTCGACACCCCCTTGATGTGGTCGACCCATGGGAGGAAATTTTCCCGCTCCCCTTTCTAATGTTTGATTTTGAATTTATTTGAATTCTGGACTTATTTTATTTATATATAAGTGGTTTATATGTATACAAACTTCTAACCTTAATATCTTCGTTTTACAGTGTCACAAACTTGGTGTCAATCTCAAGCATAATTCCAAGACGAACGCAATGGCGCAGTCCATTTCACTTAATTCCCAATATTTAATTAATTATTCTTTAACTTATCATTTTAATGTGTTATAAATTACGGGGTGTTACAAATGGTATTCATAACCACTTATTAAATTTTATTCGAAGAAAGAATTTTTTATAGGGACACTTAATTAGCATCTTGCCACATATGGAATTTGGAAGTCAACGAGGAATTGGATTTGTATTCCATGATGAAGAATATCTCGATCTCATAATTTAGGATTGTTGAATGAAAAGGAAGTTTAGCTTCTAAAATGTCATCCTTAAGAATAAGAATTAAATGCTTGAGATTAGGAAATAGGAGCAAATGTAGGATTTGTGTAAATAGCCCTTTTTAGTTTGAATATATTTGTGTTTGGCTTGTTTAGGTACATTTGTTTAATTTTTATAAATTAACCCTTGATGTTGTTTTAAATTTTAAGGAATATGCACTAAATATAAAGGAAGAGATGTGTAAATTTATGTGTTTGTAGTTTATACTGTCTATTCCGAATAAAGAATACTTATTCCTTATAATTTTAATATGTTAATATTCTATCTTTATTATTGTTTTGGTAAATTTATTAAAATTATAGCAGAAGACCCATAATCACATTTGTATTTCAGCAAATTAGAACATAGAAAGATTGTTCTAGTTATTAATATGGACCAAAACATAAATTAGTTAAATTTAGAAAATTCATTGAATCTTAATATTACTCATAGGAGTAATATTTATCTTCCTCGGATTAGCATAGTTACCTTCTTGTAGGCAGTGTAGCGCTCTTGAAGTATTTCAGGGAGCCCATACGAATCCGAATGACCAAAGTGTTGATGGGACAATCATCGATAAATTTCCACTTGAGCCAATTTGTGATTAGTGACATTCGAAAAATTCAAGTTTGATTAAGTAGCTTGTGAAAGTTAGAAATGTTGGCATTATATTTTTGGATCTTTCCCAATATTAGAGAAATAAAGAAGGTTGTTGATGATTGGAATACATGGCGTTTTTATACTTTTACATTTGATAGGATACCTTCGCATTATAACAAACTTTGGTAAGGTCTAATAAGAAAATGGGACTAAGACGGAACCCTTGGCGTTTTGTGCCATCAAAGATGTTGTGGAGCAAAAAATTATAAGGTTCCGCAACATTGAGTTAGATTATTTTGAGTACATTAGAGAGTAAATTTTGGTGGATGATTTGAAAATTTTAAATTTGTAGCCTTTCTTCTCTAAGTTTTTCTATAAAATTAGAATTTTTGGTTGTATTGTGGTTATTAAATTGGATGATAGGAATTGTTTATAACGTTGTTGCACCATACACTCATATGATAATTATATGCATATAGGATATTCTGCATACATACAACATCATGGAGTAAACTTTCACGTTAGGACTGAGCTTACAGTAGTATGTCTGTAGTACATAATCGCATTAAATTTCTCTATTTAACGGATGTAAAAATAAATTACTTGGTTGCACATCATATTTGTTCGTGAGTTGTGTTGTTCGATCCTTCAAAAATATTTTTAAAAAAAAATTCAATTTTAAAAGGGGAAGAATGTAATACCTCATAAAATATACATTAAAAAGCGGGGTTCGGAAGAATAGGGTTTATTGGAGTTTTACAAGATATTAAAAATATCATAGCACAAATTGCAGTAGAGAAAATAAATGCAGAAAATAAATGACATGGATTTTACCCTGCTTCAGCAAACCCCTGCCTACTATTTTATTCCCAAGATTCTACTAGGTGTTTAAACAGATTCTTGCTTACAAAACTCTGTAAACTCGCAAACCTTGCTACTTCTCTAATCCTAGGCTCAAAACGTTGGATTAATCTTTATCCCCAAGATGGCGCTTTTCCCGAATTACAAACCAGTAACTGTAAACCTTAACTATAAATACTATAGACAGTATACCATATTTTTATAGAAAAAATAGAAAACTAATGGAAGATTACAAAATAAATATTAAAAAAAACCTCATGTAAAAAAGAATGGTCGACCCCTTTTATCAATTAAACTATCGGCTTCTCCTTTGTTAATGGTCGACCCAAAATTAGGGTTTTCTTTATCTCCCCAAATCGTGGCTTCGAATTTCAGGAAAACAATCTCTGATAGCCTCTCATTCTTTGTTTCTCTTGGTAGATTGATTGCGTGAGTCAACAGACTTAGGGTTTGTGATCGAGAAACATTGTGAGCAAATCTGATTTTAGTTTCTCTTATGCTCGAATTTGTTGCTTTGTCTTCAATGATTTGTTTGCCTGTGATGAGTGGTGTATAAATAGAGTTAACCTTTTAAATCTATGATTTCATGAATTGGCTTGGTATGATTTGTTGCGTGATTGATTTCCTGGAATACATGTCGTAAATGTCTAATTGAATGACCGTGAATAATCTGTTGATCTCTGGAGACAACTTTGAATGATTTTCTTGGTAAAGACGAACCTTTAATCACATTAAATGATTTCTAAAAGTTTTCCTTTGGTGAATAATGTCGTGTTTTAATCCATTGTGTATTTTACAAATAATATATATTCTTGCATGCCAATTTAAAAGGATTTCAATTCTGGAAAGCAATTTCTTGCACTTGCCGAAAGAAACAAAGTTAATGCTCGAATTTGATTTCTGTAAAACTTAAAATATTCTTTCCAAATATTACATCTTCCGAGAATTCAGAGTAATTTTTTTCCTTTTTCATCCATGTTGTTCGAATAGATTTATCACCTAGTCTGTCTTGATATTTTCTTCATGCAACATGATTATTTCACTAATAAGAACAGTTACTGCTCAATCTACGTTTTTGTTGCATCATACTTGATGAATTGACCCAAGTAATGCTCCCATATATACATACCTACTTACATACATAATACACACACATAGATGTGTGTGTGTGTGAATATATATATATGTGTGTGTATATGTGTGTGCGTGTGTGTGTGAGTGTGTCACATGTGCACTCGTTTGGGCTTTTGTTCGAGCTTGTTGTCTTCATAGGCATGCTTGAGTACACTGTTGTTTATTTGATGCCCCCACTGTGTTTTGAAAACTTCTCTTGCACCCTATTCCACTTTGGTTTTGTTATGTATATCTCTGTCCATGCTGCTGTGCATCTAATCTTGATAACATTGTACACTTGTATGCATGCTACTAGTGTAGTTGTCTTTTACTACCCATATTTGTGTATGTTTGCCTCTATGCATATACAAACATTGTATGTATATATGATATATGTATATACATGTGAGCTTCATGCATTATAACCTTGTCAAATATTGGCTTCGTCATTTGTTATTTTACTTTGTTGCATGCAAATGTGTGCAAGCCATAGTGTTGTAATTTTTGAACCTGCCATTTGCATCACTTCAATTTGCTTATGTTTGCCATCCTATTGACCACGCAGTAAAGCTTTTTCTTCTGTATCCTTGCAAAACTGTTGCATCTTCGTGTTGCATTGCTATGCCATTTCTTGTATACACTGATTTTGGTGTCTTGGCACTACAGTGTATTGGCATTGTCTTGTTTTATGTATGACTTCTGCACGTAACCATATATTTGAAATTGACCTTTTGTGCTGAAATGTTTTGTGCTTGACACGTTGTTGGGTTGTTATCATCTTGAATTGTGTTTGTAAATCCTTGATCACTCTGATGTGCACTGGTCTTTGTTGTTGCATGTTGATGATATAAGCATCCATGCATGTATACATATACAGAACTATATATATGTGTGTGTGAGTTTGAGATTCCTTGATATTTTGTCTTGTGCTATTTGATTTTGCTTGTTTGAACTTGCACATTTCCTTGTGCTTTAGTCACCTGGTACTTGCATGTGTTGTTTTGGTTCATACTGCTCTATCCATTCATGTGTTGTTGACTTGTGTGGTTTCACTTTGTATTCTCGACCTTGCTGAGTTACTTCTGGTCGATTTGCTTGGCTTGAGTATTTGACTTTCTTGGTCTGGTGCCATTTTTGAATCGGGAGTTGTATTTTGCACACTGTTGAACCATTTCCACCTTTCTAATTCATTGTTGCTTCTATGTATACATACACACATATATTTATATATATGCATAGATGTGTATATATATGTGTGTTTGTGTCTGCACTTGCATTGAATTTCTTGGTTCATGTGCACTTACTGATGTTTGACCATGTTACCCCTACACATAAAATATATATGTGTATTTACGTACACATGTATGTATATACATGTATTGTGTATGTGCCGTTTATATATGTGAGCACTTGAGATACTGTCAGCCTTGCGGTATGTACAACGAATCACTGTGAATATCACAAGTAGTCTAGACACAAATAGATTTATATACATATTAGACCAAGTCAAGAAATATGATGAGAAACATACAAAAATTCTGAGGCAAATAAAATTTAATATAATTTTATATCTACTAGAATGTAAATCAATTTTTATACCAATTTACTATATGTGTTTCCATGACAGGTAAGCATGTGACTGGACTGACTCTAAAGCAAACTGAAGACGAGTGTGTCAGTTAGTGTGACTAAGAGAGCAAAGTGAAATATATATGTAACTGAGTAATTGTGAATGTATATGAGTCTGTATGTATAAACTGAGTGTTGTAGTGAGAGTTGAATGTAAAAGTTGGATATTGAATCAGTGAGATGTACAGTAGTGGAGTTAGAAAGCATATACTATTGATATGTTGAAATAAAATATTAAATTTAAATAAAATATTGTTTGAATATGCAATTACAAACACATTTATAATAATATATGTGTTTGTTATCATTAAACAAAAATCATATTGCTATATACAACAATCTCCCCCCTTTTGATGATGACAGGCATATAATAAGATTATGAATACAATAAATGTGTTTGATAGTGAAGTGTAGATCTCCCCCTCTATGTATGCTCCCCCTACAACAAACTCCCCCTAAATATGTCCATATGAGTGAAAAGAATAACTGAACTAAATTTCCAATATTTAAATTCTTATGAAATAGTCGCTCATCAATCAAAATCTTAACCATTTCCCCCTTTTTGTTATCATCAAAAGGATATAAAAATTGAAATAGTGATGAAATATAGAGTAGAAAAGATAGATCAAATCAAGAGTGAGAATGTATATCACAAATCTCATTCAGTCAAACAAAAATTATAATTTTCTTCAAACTAGTGACAAATTTCATATTGTAGAATGATGGATTTACGATGAATTTTATAAAATGGAGAGAGTTTTAAAACGTATGAGTTCCAAATATTTTCAAATATTTTTTCTAGAAAAATGAGCATAAAATAGCGATGGATTTGGACTATCGTTAAAAATTCAAATCAAGTGAAAAAAAAATCAAATAATCGCAAATCCCAAAATCTATCAATCAAAAAATCATAATAAATCACAAAATAGGGACACACTTCACAATTCAGGATTGATAGGTTGGTTTTTACATTGCAAGGAGAATTTCATATATATAAATTTTTATTTATTTTCTTTTCCTTTCCTTTCCTTTTCTTTTTATTTTTAGAGCACATTAACCACACATTGCCTATTAGGACTTTTAAATGGGATTAGTCACAACTTAAATTATAAGTAATCTCTAATCATGCATTACCATTCTAGGTTTTTTAAATGAGATTAGAGAAACACTTATTATATACAAAATTTCCTCGTTATATAAAACCAGAATGAATGATAGAAATATGGTAGGTACAGATATGGTTGTGAAATAAATTTCTAAATTAATCGTACTATGAAATATGCTCAACTGTACCGAGATTTTTAAAATTTTGAAATTATCTCTTGTTTTGAAAAAATAATATAGTTACATTACCATCAAAAATATTGAATCTATATATTCATTAATGATTTTTAATTTTTTTTATTAAACTCTCCACATTAAATAAAACCATGATGGTGACAGAATGATGATAGAATAAGAAGATGTTCATGAAATAAGCGCCAATTCAAAGATATTATAAAATCTGTTCAAACATCGTGAAAAAAAAAAAAATATTCCTCTTGTTATGAAATATACTATAGTCACAACTCATCACAACTTCATAAATCTAATAATAATTTTAATGAGTTCCATATACAGTTCAATTTGGTCAAAGATTACAATTTTTGAATAAATAACTAAAAATGATTTTAAAATTGAAAATATCAATTACAAGAGGGATTTTGAAAGATCCATACATGAAGAGAATTAGTTTAAATCAAAACAATCGATTGTATAAGAAATGCTTCTAAGCCATATACCACTAGGAGCTCCTAATTGCCATTTACAAAATATTTTAATCAAATCATCCAATCACCAAGCCTAAGCCGACAAATCTAACAATCCAGTTCCTTTTATCAAAGCAGCAGAATAGCCAATTTTAGAACAAGTAAATAAATGTTTTCTTTAATATTTACAACAAGCTCAAGAGATAGTTCACGATTTAAGATTTAAAATAGTTTACTTGAAATCATTTGAAGAGACGTGGAAGTTTCAAGATTCAATGAATCGACCAAATCCAAGAGGTGTGCGAGATTCAAAATATCAACAATTTCAAATGATTTCGAAATAATCAGATATCCAAGTCAAATGATCATGATATAAGAATGAATTTCAGGATGCAACATAACTGTGACGACCGCCCACAATCTCTGCACTAAACAAGAGGAATAATGTACTGAAAGGTGTGCCAGACATCTATGGACGATCATCAGAGTAGGTAAACATAAGTGGAACCTGTCATATAACTCACAACGCAAGGATAAAGTATAATAGAACATATAAAACAGGCAATAATAGTGGAGCATCATATAACAAACTTTTAAACTTTCATAACATCCTAAAAGATCAATCAAATATCAACTGGATATAACAACAAAGCCTGTATGTGAAGCTTCACTTCAACACTCATCAAACAGCGGAAACAAAGATACTAGGTAATAGCAAAGTAATACACCAGCCTCCTACTCATCATCGCACGACAGCATCGCCTCACCAATCACCTGCCACCTAGTCTGCCCATCCAAAATCTGATGAACAACCCAAGGTAGTAAGAGGGAAACATAAAATCTTGAGTCAGACAACAGTTTTAGCAGGTGATAAAACAAAATCTAACATCATCAATAAAGTATACGAGAATAGGTAGACTAACAAACCAATCTAACCAAAACTCCAGAGAAGAACCCACATCCGTCTTCTCCACATCTGACAGTGATAGCCTTTACATGCAATCATTTCAACCATAGATTCATGGAAGCCAGAATAACCATCCATTCATGGATATCAGAAGTAACCAAGCAATTGCAATCATAACAACCAAATTATATATCTCATGTAAACCATCCTAATCAAGCTCAACATCCCACAAGCACAAGCCCCAGAGGCCTAAACAAATATCAGACAAACACCCAAGAAACATCTCCTTCAATGTCAGATGATATACATGAGATGGTACAAAAAAAACAACCAAACATCCAACATCCATGACTGACTCTGGCTATCATTGCCAATCTTGCTTTGAAAGCATCGTTAATCGTATTATAGCCTCCTGCCACGTGTCAAGGGCTAATGGAAAATCCCATTTCTAGCAAAAACTCCATACGCCTTCACGACTCATATGTTGGTCTTCACAAATCTCGACAACTAGGCCCACCACGACTGCGCAAGGTACGAGACCCTTCATGACTGCCCAAAGTACCCCTACTTGAATCTGTTAGAAATTATGACAACGATAATATCTCAGCCTTTGCATCTCTAGTCGTCATCACCAATGACTATTCACAACTCAAGTCCCCCTTGAGTAACCATTATCCACAACTCAACACCCTAGAGTTGTCTTCACATTCGTTGCTTTACACCGATCAACGAACACATCACATCACTTTGAACATTCCACCTTGAACTCATGTCGAAGCTAGAACCATCGTCGAGCCAATAAAAATAAACATCATTTGGTCGTAAACTTGATGGATCAATATTGTTCCATCCCGGATGCACCACTACCAATGGACCACTACCGATGGACCACTGCCGATGGACCACTACCGTTGGACCACTACCGATAGACTACTACCGATACATCCTTTCTTGCGTAACAATCCAAGCATCCAATTCATACAAAACTCTTCACCACCGATCCATCTTCGATTGTGCCCGATCCATGAATTTTAGCCACGATCCATGAGCTTTGACCACGATCCATGAGCTTGATCTTCCTCTTCATGGTCTATCTACCCTGTCTTGTTCTCCAAGCAGCGATCATCCTACTTTGCCACATCAGCACGACAATATACCACTTCCCGCCCAAAACAAGTAGATCCATATTCGAATTTCAAGTCGATTCAAATAATATGATCCCACGCCAAAACTCTACTAGATCCGAACTTGAACTTTACTCGATTTCATGCCCGGATCCAACTCGATTTCAACATGTTTGCAATCATCAATTCAACCATAATCCAACAACAAATCACACAAACAATCATCAAAATAACAATTATCATCGAAATCACATAGAAAACTTACCGATTTAAGTTGCTAATTAGATCTTATGGTCATTTGAGTTAAAATCGTATTAACCTCGATTAGATCTACGCAAAAATAACTCGAAATGATGAACAAGTAATAAAACAACTCATATACTTGATTGAATCCGAGCCAGAGATGCTAATCACTCACCAAATCTCCAAAACAACACAAAAACGATGAATCTCGATTCCAGACAGCAAAGAATGTTCTCTATATCTTCCAATTTGATGAAATCAATCTTCACTCGACGTAGATCTAACTTTAAATGATGTAGATCTTTGATTCTCTTACGTAGATCTAGAATTTTAATGGTGGAAAGGTGTATTTGTTTGAGAAAGGAACAATCACAACCTTAACCAAATGAGAGAATGAAGAAGTAACCCCCTCTCCATGTCCCTAACCCCCTATTTATAGCCTCCCACCAACCCGCTGATGGGCCTCATAAAATCAGCCTACTATGGCTATAAAAACCTGAACAACAAACTTGGAAACACTAAAACAACGATTCCTCCCAAACCGTTGAACCAAAATCTTTAATGTGACCACTCTACAGAATGGGAAACATCATTTCCTCTCCAATGAGACCGATCTCAGCACCTGATTCGATCCGAGTCAAAAGTTATGCCCGTACAAGACTGACATGGGAAAAATGGTCAAAAATAAAATTGGTAAAAATTATGCACATGTCTCACATCCTCATAAACAATATATTAAAATATGAGAATGATCCAACCCTCAGGGAATTAAATAAAAATATTTTACCATCCTCTGATATGTAAAATGCGGGCTATTACATTCTCCCCCCTTAAGAATTTCGCCCCTAAAATTCTAACAACCATCATCAACCACAAGCAAACAATACAATTCTGTGTTCCTATCATCCATGAGAAGCTAGTTCTATCCCAAACTAGCAGCCATCAAACCATACATCCATAGCCTTATCCTAGCATGTGAAACTCTAACAACAATCATAAACAATAGTACAAGTTACAATGAGGTAAGGTGACACGATACTAATAGGTCATACCGACAAGAGTTCTGAATGGGTCGCCTTCATACTCTCTTCCATCTCTCATGTACAATCGTCATCATCCTTACTTCATTTTACCTTCACTAACTTAACTATCTTCTCCTAAGTTGTTTCGTGTCATTCCCCACAACACGAAGCAACTTACGAGACTTCGTAACTATGGACTCGACCTCGACCTCTAGGTCTTCATACTGATCTGGAGGTACCACCACATTCTAGTCATGCACACACTTCCGAAGAAACGACACATGGAAAACATCATGTGCGCTCGACATCTTCTCGGGCAACTCCAACCTATACGCTAGCTTTCTAATTCGCTCAATTATCGAAAATGGTCCAACAAACCTTGGAACTAACACTCCTTTGCTTCTGAACCAAACCACAGTTCAACGACGAAATCTTCACGAAAACCACGTGACTAACATCGAATTCCAAATCTTTTTGACGCTTATCAACATAACTCTTCTAACGATCTTGAGCTACCTTCATTCGTTGCCGAATGGTCTCGATACAATCTAGTGCCTCTAATCATCTTAGGCCCAACTTATCTTTAGTTTCTAACCAACTTGCTAGAGAAATGCATGGTCTTCCGTACAAATCCTCGTATGTTGCCATCTCAATGCTCGATTGGTAGCTATTATTATGTGCAAACTCAACTAAATGAAGACGGTCTTCCCATAATCCCTTAAAATCCAATACACCATCTCCTAGGAGATCTTCCAAAACTCGGTTAACCCTTTCGGTTTGACCATCAGTTTGTGATGATAAGTCGTACTTAAACACAACTCGGTTCCCAAAGTCTCTTGCAGACTCTTCCAAAATCCGCTCGTGAATAACGGACCACGGTCACTTATTATTCTCTTTGGGATACCATGGAATCGAACTATCCATTTAACATAAAGCTCAGCCAACTTCGATGCTGCCCCAGTCGATCTGATAGAAATAAACCTAGCATTTTTGGTCAAGCGATCCACGATGACCTAAATTCCTTTGTTTCCTTCCCTGAATCTAGGTAGTCCATCGATATCTGCTCCCACTTCCACGTAGGAACTTCAAATGGCTGAAGCAATCCACATGGCTTCTTCTGTTCAGCTTTCACCGACAGACAATTCATGCACTTGGAAATGAACTTTCCAATATCTCATTTCATCCCTTCCTAGTAGTAGACCCGCTTCATGTCTCATCAAGATGAATCGTAAACTTCAAGTGATGACATTCCCTCAGAACCTCATCTATCAATTTGTCGATATCAAGAACAACCAGTCGACCTTTCTTTCGAAGCCAACCCTCTCGATTAACCTTGAATTCCTTATCCCCTGGTTCCAACTTCTAGATAAACTCGACAAGCTTTACATCTCGCTTTTGGCTCATGCCAATCCTTTTGATGAGAGTAGGTCTTATCGATAAGCTTGCCGACATTTCTGGTTCCAACTCATACCGTGGTCTGAAATCAAATCCTACCAATCTCAAAAAAAATTCTCACATCTGTTGCATTCTTAGGCCTATCCCAGTCCTGTTTTACTACCACTTTAGCGGAGTCAACCGCTACTCCATTTCCAGAAACAACATAGCTTAGGAACCTCACTTCACCCTTTTAGAAGTGACACTTTGAAAACTTAGCTTTCAGCTGATGCTTCGCAAGATTTCCAAAATAACTCACAAGTGCGTCTTGTGCTCTTCCTCATTCCGAGAGTAAATCAGAATATTATCCACGAACATAGGCACGATCTTGTTCAACTGATCTCTGAGAACCCTATCCATAAGATCCACGAAATACGCTGGTGTGTTAGTTAACCCAAATGGCGTCACCAACCATTCAAAGAAACCGGATGGTGTCTTAAAGCAGTCTTTGACAAACTATCCTTTGCAACCCCCAACTGGTGAAATCCCATTGCCAAATCCTTCTTAGAAAACACTTTAGCCTCGTGGATCTGATCGAACAAATCACAATCCTCGGCAATGGATACTTGTTCTTCTTGGTCACCATGTTCTGCTCACGATAATCCATACAAAATCTCAATAAGCTATCTTCCTTGGTTGCAAACACAACTGGTGCACTCCATTCAGATACACTTCTCCAAATGAATCCTTTTCCTAAAAGATCATGAACTTACACCTCTAACTCTTGTTGTTTCTTAGGCGTCATCCACCTAAGAGGCATAAAGATAGGTCTAGCACCTTGACCAAATCGATTCTGAACTCAATCTCATGATGCGGCGACAACCCTTTGACCTCGTCAAAGACATCCTCAAACTCATTTGCGATCAGCACAAATGACAAGTCTTCTTGTGGAATCACAAGCGAATACAAATAGCTCATGAAGACCCCATCTTCGGGTTTACATTGAATCAACACCTTTCGCCCTTCCACATCCCCGAATATCGCCTCTAACTTCTCGCAATTCACTCTTGCCTCATACCTCTTGAGCCAATCCATGCCCAAGATGATCCCAAACCCAGTGAAGTTCAAAACAAAGAAATCACGTACAAAGGTGCAACCATGACTCGACAATACAAGAACACAACAAAGCATACAAAGGCTAGACAAACCCCCAACTGGATTAGTCACAACCAAAGGTCTATCACAAATCACGGGTTCCAAACCCAAGTGGCACACAAGCTCATTACAAATGAATCAATACGATGCTCCAATATCAAACAACAATCGAACTAAAACACCTCTAACTGAAAGAGTACCTTGAACAACGACACCCTTTCCCTTCTCCTCTACAGTAGGAGCTCTTGAAGACGATGGTACTGCTTCCAAAATCTTAAGCCTTCACTATCTGGTTTCCCTTAGTCAATTCTGGATGGTCCTTCTTGAGATGCCCAGACTTGCACCAATTGTGACACTTCCTCTCAACCTTTGGGTTCTTGCACTCATTAGCAAAATGACCTTTCTGTTGGCAGTTAACGCAAACCACCTCACTCTTAGGTTTCTTCTTGCCATCCTTTCCTTTCTGGTGTTGTTGCTTCCTCTTCTTCTTATTATTACCACCCTGCTGTGGTTTTGGAACTTCCTTGGTTGCAGCAATCATGGTTCCTTCCTTTGGAAACAAGCTTTCATGTCTCACATCTTTTTCCACAATCTTCTCAAATGGTTCGTCAAGATGATCCACCAACGGTTCCCTGTGTAAGTGTCCAAACCCATAACGAACTTTGTGTTCTTTTGATAAGGAGTATCCACATATGAACGAGCATACTTCGATAAGGTCTCAGATTCAGAAACATAATCAAGCACTGCCGACCATTCTGTTTCAGCTCTACAAATTTCTTGAACAGAACATACTTCTGGGTAGTAGAAATAAACTTCGACTTGAACTTAACTTGGAACTGTTCCCAAGTTATTTCTTCTTTCGGATTCTTAAGCATAACAGAATTGCACCACTCAATGGCCCCACCTTGCTACTGCCTTGACGCAAGCTTTCTCTTAGCTGCATCAACTATACCCAAGTCTACAAAAATGTGAATACAAGCATGTAACCACTCTAAACCTCATCAGTCGGCTCAGTCCCTTTAAACTACTTTCCTCCTAGAGATGTTAAGTGTTTACATAGTTTCGCAAAGTCCATAACTCTATGCACTTGCACACCTACATCTACCATGGCTACCACTAGATTGGGTACCCTTCTCATGATTGCATCCATCATGGCCTCAAACATGGCTGGGTAATCTAGCGTACCGCCGTTTCCCCCTCCAGGCACAGCCTCCTCCCTAATTGTATGTCTTAAAGTTCGTCGACTCATTCTAAATCTGCAATTCAGAATGATTTGCCACTTACAAGTAAAATTGCTAATGTTGTTCAAACACTACTATACTATATACTACCATATAGTATGCATCCATTAGAAATCTACAAGTATGTCTCTCTTACGTAATTACGTCCTCGAACTTTGGCTAAAATCGTTAACCAGAGCTCTGATACCAAATGTGACGACCGCCCATAACCTTTGCACTAAACAAGAGTAATAATGCGCTGAAAGGTGTGCTAGACAGCTATGAACGATCTTCGGAGTAGGTAAACAAAAGTGGAACCTGTCATATAACTCACAATGCAAGGATAAATTATAATAAAACATATACAATAGGAAATAAAGTGGAGCACCGTATAACAAACTTTTAAACTTTCATAACATCATGAAAGATCATCCATACATCAACTGGACATAGCACCAAAGCCTATACATGAAGCCTTACTACAACAGTCATCAAACAACGGAAATGAAGATACTAGGTAATAGTAAAGTAATAAGTCGGCTTCCTGCTCGTCATCGCACAACAACATCGTCTCGTCAATCGCCTGTCACATGCCACCTAGTCTGCCCATCCAAAATCGGATGAACATCCCAAGGTAGTAAGAGTGACACATAAACTTTATGTTAGACAATAGTCTTAGTTAGCGATAAAGCAACATCTAACATCATCAATAAAGTATATGAGAATAGATAGACTAACAAACCAATCTACCAAAAACTCTAGAGAAGAACCCACGTCCATCTTCCCCACATCTGACAGTGATAGCCTTTACATGCAATCATTTCAACCATACATCCATGAAAGCCAGAAAAACCATCCATTCATAGCAATCAGAAGTAACTAAGCAATAGCAATCATAGCAACCAAATTATATATCTCACGTAAACTATCCTAATTGAGCTCAACATCCTTCTAGCACAAGCCCCAAAGGCCTAGACCAATTTAAGACAAGCACCCAAGAAACATCTCATTCGATGTCAGAGGATCTACATGAGATGCTACAAACAAAACAGCAAAACATCCAACATCCATGACTGACTCTGGATATCACTGCCAATCTTGCTTTGAGACCATTGTTAATCGTATGACGACCTCCTGCCATGTTTCAAAGGCTAACGGTTAACCCCGATTCTAGCAAAAAATCCATATGCCTTAACGACTCGTATGTTTGTCTTCTCAAATTTTGACAACTAGTCGCTTCACGACTGCCCAAGGTACGAGGCCCTTCACGACAACCCAAAGTATCCCTACTTTGAGTCCACTAGAACTTACAACAATGATAATCTCTCATCCTTCGCATCACTAGTTATCATCACCGGCAACTATTCACAACTCAATTCCCCCTTGAGTAACCATTATCCCCAACTCAACGCCCTAGAGTTGTCTTCACATTCGTTTCTTTATACCGATCAACGAACACATCACATCACTTCGAACATTCGACCTTGAACTCGTGTCGAAGCTAGAACCAACGTCGAGCCAATACGAATAAACATCATTTGGTCATATACTTGATGGATCAATTTCGGTCCGTCCCGGATGGACCACTACCAATGGACCACTGCGATGGACCACTGCCGATGGACCACTCTCGATAGACCACTGCTGATGGACCACCGCCGATGGACCACTACCGATGAATCCTTTCTCGCGCAACAATCCAAGCTTCCTATTCTTCCAAAACTCTTCACCATCAATCCATCTTTGATCACGCCCTATCGGTGAGCTTTGACCATGATCCGTGAGCTTTGACCACGATCCATGAGCTTTGACCACGATCTATGAGCTTTGACCACGATCCATGAGCTTGATCTTCCTCTTCATAGTCGATCTACCTTGTCTTGTACTCCAAGCAATGGTCCATCCTCCTTTGCCATGTCATCACGGCAATCTACCATATCTCGCCTGAAACAAGTAGATCAAAATTCGAATTTCAAGCCGATCTAGACAACATGATCTCACGCCGAAACTCTACTAGATCCGAATTTGAACTTTACTCGATTTCATGCCCGGATCCAACTCGATTTCAACACGTTTGCAATCATCAATTCAACGGTTGTCCAACAAAAAATCATACAAACAATCATTAAAACAACAATTATCATTTAAATCACATAGAAAACTTACCAATTTAAGTTGCTAATTAGATCTTATGGTCGTTTGAGTTAAAACCATACTTACCTCAATTAGATCTATGCAAAAACAACTCGAAATGATGAACAAGTAAGCAAACAACCCATATACATGATTGAATCCGAGCAAGAGATGCTAATCACTCACCAAATCTCCAAAACAACACAAAAACGATGAATCTCGATTTCGGACAGCGAAGAATGTTCTCCAAATCTCCCAACTTGATGAAATCAATCTTCACTCGACGTAGATCTAGCTTCAAATGATGTAGATCTTCGATTCTCTTAGATAGACCTAGAATTTTAATGGTGGAAAGGTGTATTTGTTTGAGCAAGGAACAATCAAAAGCTCAACCAAATGAGAGAATGAAGAAGTTAGCCCCTCTCCATGTCCCTAACCCCCTATTTATAGCCTCGCACCAGCCCACTAATGGGCCTCCTCAAATCAGCCCATTATGGCTCTGAAAACCTGAACATCAAACTGTGAAGCACTAAACAACGTTCTTCCCAAAACGCTAAACCAAATCTTTAATGTGACCATTCTATGGAATGGGAGACATCATTTTTTTCCAATGAGACCGATCTCAGCACCTGATTCGATCCGAGTCAAAAAAAATTCCCTAGATAAGGTTGACCGTGGTAAAATGGTCACAAATAAAATTGCTAAAAATTATGGACATGTCTCACATCCCCATAAACAACATATTAAAACATGAGAATGATTCATCCCTCAATGAATTAATCAAAAATATTTTACGATCCTCCAATACATAAAATGTGGGTTGCTACAATATTGATCCATGTCAATTGATTTTCAATTCAAAAATGGTCAAGTTCATCCAAAAAACGATGAAATAATCACAACTGAAAAAACAATAGTGTGTTGTAGTGAGTGTGGTTTTTCAAGTCTTTCCAAAGTGAATTAGAAGAAACTCAGAACAAAAAAGTTGTATGAAATTTTATTAGCTTTTCAGAACTTCAAGAATTTTAGAATTTACAGGAATAGTGTTCAAGGTATATACAAGATACTAAGACATTGTTCAGAAATTCAAGAAACTATCAAGAAATTAAACTTTAAAAGAATTGCAAAATATTTACAGTTTTAAATTCAAAATACGGAAATCATCAAAACATTAGAGTTTTTGATAAATGAATCTACTTTCAAGAAAATCAAGAATTTTCAATTTGAAGTTTAGGAAAGCTCCTAATAAGAAAAATAATATGGCAGTGTCAAAATGAATCAGAACAAACTGAAGGAAGAATAGAAGAAAGAGTAGAAGGAGGAATAAAAGGAGAAGAATAAAGCAAAGATTAAAAAAAATGTGAGTGTAGAGATCATATCTGATTTACAGTAGACGTTGTGGATCTCAACTCGACAGTTATAGCTAAAGAATTAAGAATGATTGAATGATATGGAACAACTTGAATTTAATCTCTCTTGCAAAGTTGTTCCTTAGCCACCTCCTGGTAACTAACTGTTTAGGAGATCGAGTGGTCTAACAAAATTTGTAGAACCACTCTGAACTATATTCATACGTTTTGTACCCAGACTTGTTTGTATAACAATCCATCAGAATTTACCACTGTCTCTTTAGGAACCCAAAACTGTTTGAATTTAACCAAGCTCGTTTTACTTCTTTAGGGATCCAAAATCGTTTAAATGAATTGTTACAAAGCAAGTTCTCATCTAGGTTGTGATTTAAAAATCCTTTAAAATTTTTAGATTCCAAATTTTCAATTTGAACATTTCCATGCAATTTGAAGGGTTTTTAAAATCACTTGAATTCGGCTTTTCAAAATCATCAATTTTTACAAAGCCAAGACCATATTTATTTCCAACAGAAAATTGGTTTTGCGATAACATATTTAACAATTTTCCCTATTAGAAAATTTATCCAAAGTTGATTCAAGTCGTTAAATTTTAGATTTAAGATTATCGGTTTCTTTCATTAAATCTGAATAATGATTTTCAGTGATCTTCCTTTCAGCGTCTGTTTTTTTAAAACCAAATTTTCATTTTCAAGCAATTTAATTTTGGTCTTGGATAGAGAAATTTCAAATTCAAATTGGTTTTGCTTTTCAATCTCAAAAATTTTGAATTTTTCAATTTCATTTTCAGGCTCTATCAAAATTGTTAGATCCAAAATTGGCTCTAACACCAAAATTAATAATAATTCTACTGAAATGAAATCAAAAACGACGAAAACACACAATTTATAGTGGTTCGGTGTACTTTCTACTTTTTGGATTGATGTCTTGAATGCAAGTATAACAACGATTTTTGCTCAATTCTCACTTATATAATACATTGATTCACTCAATTTCCTTCACAATATGATTCAAAAGATGATTATAATCTGAGTAAGTTGATGAAATTGGGATAGTAAAGGTGTTTGAGTTCTAAAAAAGCCAAAAGATCCTTCCAAATGTCTCTTGATGGTGTATTTATAGTTAAAAAAATGCTCTTGGGATGGCTCCGGTTTGGATCCATGTGGCCTCCATTCCATCACTTGCGGGTTCAGATATCACAAGATGGTGCCAGCACATTGAGTTAGTGGATGAACATGGGAACGCGGCCTTCTAACCGCTCCGAACCTTAAGGGAACGTGGGTGTTATAGTTGCAGTTCTAAGTGCATGGGTTCGGATTGGCTGTATAAGAGTGAATGGGATCAGATCAACTCATTCCGAACCAATCCGATCTTGGCGAGGCTTCTCTTCTTTCCGTTCCACTCTGTTCTGACTTGGCAATGAAAATCCAATCCGGCCCGGCTTATTCTAGGAATAAGCGTTCTTCAATATTTGATCTCTTAACTTTGTGTAGCCTAACTCGCAAAGTAGGCTAACATTTTACCCCCTCAAAGGACGCTTCTATTGAAGATGGAGCGTGCTTTGACATTATCTGTCCATCAGTTTCTGAACTTGAACTATTGAATAGTCGCTTCCATTCGTTTGTAGGGACGTGTTGCTTTATAAAGTCGTGTCTCTTATTGCTTATATATACACCATAAAACGTATGAAATACCTTCTTTATTTTTAAACAATTATGGGAACACTTTTTGATGTCCAACAATTCCTCCAGGTAAGCTTTTTCTTTGTTTTTCTTTGAATTCAATTCGTATGCTATGTCAATGTGTATGACTCCCTCCGGGTTTGGTCTCTGATCCGAATGGCTTCTTTTTTGTCCCTCTACCACTGGTTCAATGGGCCTACCGTATAGATAGGCTTGCACACTGGTCCGAGCGGAATTAAAGGCTGGGAATACAAAGAGCCATCTCGAACCTATATAAATCTGTCGCTCTTCTTCTACCTCCCTTCCTTTTATCGTTCTCATCTTCTAGGTTTTACACCGAAACCCTAGTTCTCAAAAACTTAGAGAATTTTCATGCTAATCTTCGAATCAAACAAATAAGTAGGTTTATAACCTCAATTAACTTCGTAATAGCTGTTTTCAGTTAGGATTTGTGGTTAATTTGGACAATTTGGGTATGGTTTTTGTTTGACCTTGACGTCATGACCTCCTCCCATCATCGTCGATGGCCTTATCACCATCTTGAGGCAGTTATAGAGGAGACCAGAGCCTAATACTTACCAAGCCAATGTATGAACATTCAGTTTTGACTTGGTTCTTGGCACAAAGTTGGGTTCGGTGTTGGCAGAGGAAGGATGGAGAAGAATAAGAAAAGAGGAGGATTTGGGATTGGCTCGGGTGGAGAGATATAAGAGTGAAGAGGATAGGGGTTTCATCTAACCAGATCAGATCGGATTGAAAAGTGAAGGGTAAAAGGAAAACAAGGCTTACTCAACCGGGTCAGGTCGGAATGAAAGGCAAAGAGAGAAAAACATGGGCACCCAAGCCGATCCGGACCACTCAGAATATTCGTTCCCGAACCGTTCCGATTTGCATATAGGGCGTTAACTTTTGCTTCAAACAGAAACGTGATTTTGCCCCCGATCTGATCCCAAAATACACATCCAAACCAAACCGAACTCATCTAAATTAATGCACAAAAATCTATTCAACTGGCTCGGCCATTGCTTTCCGTGATCTACAATTTAATGAACAGTTAGGGTAGTGCTTTATAAACATGAGCGAACATTTAAGACTATTGTGAACATATTATTACTTCGTCAAATTTTTGCATTATGCTGTCATGTGTTTACTTTGCATCCTTTGCAAACATAGCACACACTTTAGTTCACACACGTACATGGGGGGATACGGGCTATCTTACTCTAACTTATGCTATTGCTTCTTTAGTAATTTAGCAATCATGGCAAAGAGACGTTCATCTAGGTTAGCAGAAAAGAGAGAAGTTGCAGAAACTTTCGAGAAACTCACTCTTGATGACATATCCTCTCCCTCAGACCCTGAATGGGATGATGAGGGCCCAGATTATGAAGTGGAAGCACACAATAGTGAAATACCTTCTGATAGTGAAGTTTCTCTTGTTGATGAAGAGTAAGGAGGGTTTGGAGATGATCGTGCTCCCGATGAGTTTGAAACTGCCACCATATTGGAGTTACCCAAAGATTCTGTTGAGTCAACGATCGATGATGATAGACTTGTCCGAATATGTCTAAAGCATGGAATATTAAAAAGAGATACCCTCCTGCCGTCGAAAATAGATCGCCCCCACAATCCACTAGAAGGATTTATGGCAGTTACCCGATTGATGTGTCTGGTTGGGGATATTCCACTGTTTCCGCCTTTTGTTGTCGATATTCTGAGACAGATGCGGATTGCCCCCATGCAATTACATCCCAACTCTTATGCTTATTTATACACCTTGTATATAGCATACAAAGTGGTTTTAGGTATAGAGCCTACCTTCGATGACATCCACTTTTTTTATAATTTCAAGCATCGGACTCAAGAGACTCCCTACTTCTCATATTTTGAATCAGTCCCGAAAAGGAAAATTATTACTGTTCCATTTAGCAGCAAGGCTGGCGATTCTAAGCTTGAATTGTTTTATATCAGACAGCAGCCGGGGTACGCCAGGAGATGGACCAAATCAAGTAAAACACCGACTTTCTATATCTCAATTTTAAATGCTCATGTCAACACATTAACTTGCTTTCTTTTTCATTCACAATTGATAACTCAAAGCAAATATCGGATCAATTATACTTTGATCGTTTGCATCGGCTTCTCAATGGCGATCGAAAGTTCCTAACCATCGACGAAGTTCTTAAGGATGAGTATCTCCATCATCACGGGTTACTATCTATTACCCGTAGTATAGGTCATGGGACGGGTCCATATGTGTACATACCCCCGGTAGACATTATTCCTGAGACGGGCGAGGGCTCGAAAGGTCCAACAATACCTCTTTAGACATCACCTTCTCCATCTTCAACTCAGGACGATGAGTTAGCTAACATAGCTGAAAAGCATAGAGAAGGGTATACCATCCCTGATGACGCTATTTCTCCTGAGAAGCCAACATCCCCTAAAGAGCCGCCGCCAATAGACGCTTCTCAAGGAGATGCTTCTTCTACCGACGATTCTACATTTAAGGGTTTATGAAATATTCCCCTGCCTGAAACCATCTATACTTTAGAGGACTTTGGCACAAATCCTTTAACCTTCACTTCTTCAGAGAAGCCTACTCCCGTGAAGGCCAAAGAGCCCGCTCATGCTAGTCTGGCTTCAGACTCAGGTTTGTTGGGGGGAGCACCACTTAGGATGCACATAACTCATTAGCACCACACGTCACAGCACCCATGTCTTATGTGAGCATTGATCTGAATTCCACTTATATTGTTATGCAGGTACAATGTCTCGCCCTTACTATGATGTTAGGAAAATTCGCCGTAGCATGACTAGATCTCCTTTCGACACCGAGCATGATCACCGTATTAGCCGGGGCAGAGATGACAGAAGGCCTCATGATTCTCATCGACCACACACCTCACGGTCTCGATCTCCTGTTCGGTCGGATCCAGACAAATATAAGAGCCACCAGAGTCATCGTGGGAAGACACATCGCAATCCAAAGATCGAACTTCTCCCCAAGACAAATATAATCAAGAAAAAAGCCCACCGAAACACACCGATTCATAAGACAAACACAAAGTTTCTGAGAAGCGATCTGGAAAAGGTGATGCAGCCATCGTCCCTGCTAAGCGGAAACACATTGAACTATCATACTGCAAGCCCCCACCACTGGATGCTGATTCCAAAATTAAGTTGGCATATCTGGAGAAGCAGTTCCCAAATCACTACTTTGAGAATCTAACTTTCTTACCCGCTCTTGAGCCCATTTCTTCAAAGTGGGCAGATGAGGCTAAAGCAAAGATTGATGCAGTTGAGAAACAATACTCGGAGATGTACAAGTATTCACGCAATCTCTCCAGAATCATTCCGACCTTAATTATAGACGTTGATTCAATGAAGAAGGTTGCGGATTCTGATGAGAACGCTTTGAAAAATTTGGAGAAGGACTTAGAAGATACACAGGCTCAACTCGTCATTGCTCAACGAGATGCCAACAACTTCAAACAACAATTTAAGGAATTACAAAAGCATTATCATGACTTGCTGGAACCTCATAGTCAAGAACGTTTGGAGTTGAAGAAAGAAGCGGAAGATGCTAAGTCAAACAGTGCCAAAATGCAACTGGCTTACAATACTCTTGAGCAAGAAAAGGCCGAGTTAGTGAGGAAAAATGCCGAGCCGAGGAAACGAAATGCTGACTTGGAGTCCAAGTTAATGGAAGCCAAGACTAGGGCTACCCTAGCTGAGGGGAATGTGGATAGAGCCATTAAGTCTGCTGAAGAAACCCATAAACAACTATTTGAGGCTCAAGAAGAATTGCACGGTTTTGGCGAACTAATGATTGAATTATTTGCACACATAATTTATCGCCGAAACATCTCTTGGATCGAAGACTATTCGACTACCTTAATTCACGTATGGAGTCAAATCATCGAATGGGAAAAAGAGGAACTTATGGTAGACTTCGTTGATGAAGACAAACTCATGGAGAAGTATCTGAGAGATGATGAACCGGCACGCCTGGCCGAGGGGCGTCGCCTCATTGCTGCTGCCATGGAGGAGGAGAAACGCCTGGCCAAACAAAAGAATATCCTTGAAGTTGGTTCTTCTTTTACTACCGCTGAAACTACTGGAGTTGAGGAATATGATCCCGAGAATCCGGGAATTCCTAGAGTGTCTCTTTTATCTCCTATACTCAAATCAGCGTTAGAGACGGTAGCCGCCCTAATTAAGAAATCATCAGAAGGTATTTCTACCTTTTCACCTCAATTTGTCAAGGCAGTCTCCACCTTTCATCACATCATTGGGCAATCGATCGAGGATCCTTTATTTTCTCCTAAGTTGATAACTATTGCTTCTCATTCTGTAGGTGTTGAACCCGTCGAAAAGACTGATGAGCCTCGGGGAGCCTCCATTGGGGAAGAATCCATGGAAAAGGCTTAGGGAGGATAGGATAAGGCTACCATCGTCGAATCCGGAGGGGGGGCTGAACCGTCTAAGGCCGACACTTCACATGATGACGAAATGATAGATGCCTTGAAAGACGACGATGGTAATAAGGGGCATGAAGTAGATCCTGATGTTGCTATAATTGGAGATTCGACAAGTGCTGATGACGTGACTTTGGCTGAAATGAAAGACGAACAAGACAAGCGCATGCAGCTGAAAGTCGAGGACTTAAACCCCGAAAGACTTAAGCCCCTTGCAGTGGTGGATCCTACATCGATGTTAGTTGTTATGCTTTCAACTAGGTCAATTACAGAAGAGCTTGCTAAAAAATCTTCTCTTGATTCCAATGTTCCAACTCCTGGGAAGAAATCTACCGATTCTGGTACTTCAACTACAGAGAAGAAAAGGCCAAAGCATCTCATGTCTGATGCTGAAAATGAAGCTAGAAATGCTCTTAAGGCTGCCAAAAAATCCAAGTCTGCTCCAAAGCCCAAGTGATAATGTGCTTTGTTTTATTTTATTTTGATATTCCACTGGTTCGCTATTATTGTAGTGAGTGTGGCCCTCGCGTCTTTTGCTTAGTCTTCCTGTATAAACTCACATATTTGTGAATAAAGTGGTCTGTTCCCTACAATGTCCGATATCCGTAAATTTAAACATTTAGGTAAAAATGCAAACGAATAACATGTCAAATCACAGTTATATAGTAAAGTCGTTATTAAGAGGAACATGTGTACATATATATGCCCCCAATCATCTTGGATAACTGATTAAGACTTATTCAAGATCGATTAAATTCAAAATTCAGCTGTCCTCGATTCTCTGACGGGGCCATATTCCTTTCGTCATTGATTCCTATTCTTTTTAGCATCTTTATACTCTCCTGTCTCATAACCAGGTTAGAGTATTACTGAGGCGGTCTCTTATCGGGGTGCACCTTCATGCCTCAAGGGACGTCGTCTTCTCGTCCTTTATACCCTCTCTCGTTTCATGAGAGTTAGAGTTAGGAATGTCGTCTTCCCATTCTTTGCATCTTATCATGCAAACAGTCATTATGTTTTCTCCTGCACATGGGTTATCTCCAATTTTTGAAATTTAATTTTGTGTTTTGTGTTTCATTGTCATGATAGAATAATGGTTATAGATATAAACAATGTAGGAAAATAAATGACACACGATATTTCTATAGTGGTTCAGCTAAGTCGTAGCCTACATCCACTTCATAATCCTTTGTTCATATAAACAAAATTTTTAAGGCAACTCATGCCTTTTTACATAGCTTTTAAAAACAAAAAGGAAGACATTTCATATTTAGCTCAGATATTGTCATAAGTGTTGAGCGTTCCAAGCTCTGGGAATCTCTTCACCGTCTACGGTCATTAGCTTGAATGCTCCTGTATCAAGCTTCCTTTGGATGGTGTATGGCCCTACCCATTTTGGACCCAATTGGGTTGAAGGCGGGAAGACTCACTTCAGTACTAAGTCTCCTGGTTCAAAGGTTTTGAAGCGAACTTTCCGGTCATAATAACATATTACTTGATGTCGATGTCTTGAGGCACGCAAGTCTGCTTCATCTCTTTTTTCTTCAACCATACCAAGAGACTCTGGGAGGAGTGTTCTATTTGTCATCGGGTCATAGTACACGACTCAATGAGAAGGGACATCAAATTCTACTGGAATTACTGCTTCTGACCTAGAGGAAAGTGAATAGGGAGTATGGCCGGTGGTCATCTTAAAGGTTGTCCTGTAGGCCCACAAGGCTAGTGGCAACTCTACCCATTTGGCTTTGGCCCGCTCCAACCGCTTCTTGAGAATAAATTTAATGACCTTGTTTATTGCTTCGACCTGGCCATTTGACTGCGGGTGAGCTACAGCAGTGTACCGTTTATCAATCTTGTACTTCTGGCAGATGTTTCCGATTTCGACGCTGTCAAACTGTGTCCCATTATCAGTTATGATGGTCTTCGGTATCCCAAATCGACATATAATGTTTCTGACCACAAAACTGATCACCTTTCTTGCCGTAATCGTTGTTAAAGGTTCAGCTTCTACCCATTTCGTGAAATAGTCCACGGCGACGATCGCGTACTTAACTCCTCCTCTGGCAATAGGTAACACTCCAATAATATCAATCCCCCACATGACAAACGGCCATGGGCTTACCATCGACTTGATCTGAGTCGGAAGCGCTCTGGGAATCTTGGAAAATCTTTAACATCTGTCGTAGCGTTGTGAATAATTAGCCGCGTCTTTATTCACGGTAGGCCAAAAGTATCCATACCGTAATACTTTCTTTGCTAGGGTTTGGCCCCTAGTGTGGTCCCCACACTCACCTTCATGTATTTCTTGCCGTACACGTTTGATGTCGTCGTGTGCGATACACCATAGTAGGGGCATTGAAAACCCTTGGCGATAAAGGACGTCATCCTGTAAAACGTATCTTGTAGCCTTGCGTCTTACAGCTCGTCTTTCGCTCTTCTTCAACGAGAGAGTCCCATTCTTGAGAAAATTCTTGATCGGTGTCATCCATGATTCTCTCTATGGGTCAACTTCTAAGGCTAGTTCCACTTCAATCAAGTCGAAACTCGGTGATTCCAAAACCTCTATCGGAACCATTTCAGTTTCTTTGGGATTATCAGAACTTGCTAGCTTTACCAGCCGATCTGCTTTCTGATTTTCCATTCTTGGAATATGCATTATGCTATAATGCTCCAAACTACCCAGAAACTCCTTTACCTTTTTGATATAAGTAACG
This sequence comes from Allium sativum, assembly GCA_030737875.1. NCBI lineage: Eukaryota > Viridiplantae > Streptophyta > Magnoliopsida > Asparagales > Amaryllidaceae > Allium > Allium sativum. The sequence continues at coordinate 398,404,025 of CM060926.1, read as the reverse complement.
AGTCAACTCCCTTTAGCAATAAATTGCTCCCGGACCTGGCATACAACTATCTTGGAATCGCAACATATATCCAGTGTCTTCACTCCCAGTTCTTTGGCAAGTTTCAGCCCGGAAATCAGGGATTCGTACTCGGAATCATTATTGGTAGCAGCAAACTCTAATCGCAATGCATAGTAAATAGATCGTCCTTCAGGAGTTATTAAAACAACTCCGGCGCTGGACCTTCGATCATTTTTGGCTCCGTCCGTATATAGCTTCCACGGACTAAGCTCTAACTCTTGGTCCAAAGTAACTACCTTATAACCCATCGTTTTGTAACACCCCACCTCCGCCAGGGTCACTCTTGCAAGTACACTAGCTTTGGAGGGGTGTTGGACAAGGAAAACATGCACAGAGATATCACAAGACAGAACATATGAGTAAAACAGAGTAAATAAAGCAGCGGATAAAATTACTATTTCAAAACCATAGTCAAGTTACATCAAAGTACTTAGTCATCATTTTTCCAGCTACTACAAGTCTAGAAAACATAAACTGAAAAATACATAAGTAAATTATTTCCAAAAGATAACAGTGGTGTAGCCATAGCAAAGCTCAAGTCCAAACCGTACATGAGCTATCAGAAAAGCAAGCCAAAGATCCAAGCTAGGTGCTAGTGTTCCCACCCTGAGAACCTTGGGGGGGGGGGGGGGTGGGGAACGGAAGAAAAGAGGCGAAAGGAAGACAAGTCAGTCATAAAGACTGGTAAGTCCTACCTACTATTAGTATAAAAACTAGTAAAGTTAACTGGACATGAGAAACTGAGATGAAACATAAGGATGGTAACTAAACTGGAATGGTAAATAGTTAAAAAGATAGATCAAGTGTGGCATCGCATATACAAGGTTAAGTTGCACCAAGTGTACTAGTATTCTAACCCATGTCAAGTATAAACAAGAAATGATCCCTTGGCCCAATATCATGAGATGACCTAAATCAAGGTCTAACTATACGATCTAGTCGATCGGCTCCCTATAAGCCTAACTCGTCATGTATCGGTGTCATACGACTTAATCATGAAATGTAGTTAACTGTGCAAGGTCCACCCTAGGGTGTATCCAGCGCTAAGGTGTTAACCACTGACACAGAACAAGCATGCACAGTCTAAACCTACTGGTGCCCATGTTCAACCCCGGACCCATGTGCACGACCATGTTCCGCCTGAACTTAACTGGTGAACTCATTCAACCGTCTCTTTTTGGTCTCTTACGATCAGCCCAGTAATCGTGCCCCACCCTAGCCTAGTCCCTAGGGTATCGTTGATACATCCAAGAGGGTTACTGCTGAAAAGGACCACGTAACTAGGATTTGAAATGGGTTAAGTGTGGTTAACCCTATCCTAACCATGTATCGAGTTGGTTAAGTGTGTCTAAGAAATTCATGACTTAACCCTATCAAATCATCGTGTTCAACTGGTTAAGTATATTCAAGTGGTCCATGACTTAACCCTACCATGTGGCATTAATTAACTTAATGCACCCCAACCTCTCACATTAGACCTTGTTGTGGTTACTAGTTAAGCCGGGTGGGTCCGGGTAGCTTTACACCACAACCTAGTCTAACCTCGGGTTTTAAGCGCGACATGACCAACTACTCACATTGGTTCCTATTGTTTGTAGCTACTAGTTAAGCCGGGCAGTTCCGGGTAGATTTATGCTACAAACTCAACCCAACCTCGAGTTGTCCACTTTCATGTTTTCTAAGTGTCATGTCCATGTTCATGTTTTCAAGCATAAACACATGTCAAACTTTCATGTCATAGTTTCAAGTCATGTTTTCATGTCATCAAAGTCCTAACTACCCATAACATATTCCCATCGCACGTAAATTCACATCAACACACATAGATCAAAGAGGGAACATAAGAATATGACAAGGTGGGCATAAGATGGCAAAGTCTATCACAAGTTAAACATGGTGATATTTGAGGCAAAAGGGGTTCAACATACTAGTATATGGCCTCAACATGTATGATAGCATAAAAGGTGACTTGGTCTCAAACATGACAATAACATAAAGGTGATTTGGCCTCAAACATGTCAAATAGCATAAGGGTGATTTGGCCTCAAACATGACAATAACATAAAGGTGATTTGGCCTCAAACATGTCAAATAGCATAAGGGTGATTTGGCCTCAAACATGACAATAACATAAAGGTGATTTGGCCTCAAACATGACAATAACATAAAGGTGATTTGGCCTCAAACATGTCAAATAGCATAAGGGTGATTTGGCCTCAAACATGATAATAACATAAAGGTGATTTGGCCTCAAACATGTCAAATAGCATAAGGGTGATTTGGCCTCAAACATGACAATAACATAAAGGTGATTTGGCCTCAAACATGACAATAACATAAAGGTGATTTGGTCTCAAACATGTCAAATAGCATAAGGGTGATTTGGCCTCAAACATTACAATAACATAAAGGTGATTTGGCCTCAAACATGACAATAACATAAAGGTGATTTGGCCTCAAATATGTCAAATAGCATAAGGGTGATAAACTTGTGGGTAGCATTTAGTTCAACATCATATGCAAGTTAACATCAAGGTTATGAGAGGTTCTATGTTGCATTATGCATAACTACCAAGTTCTATGTTGCATTATGCATAACCACCAAATAAAGCTCATAGCTTTCTACCCAAAAATCAAGGTAAATGATACTATGTTCATGATAGTGCCACAATCATAGATCAAAAGAGTCATAAATGGATCTATGCATACAAATATAGCCCAAGGCAAGTATTATACCCAAAAGTCCCATTTCAACTTGCTACATGATCATATTAACTTCATAGTTTAAATCTAAGAGTAGAGTAGGGCTTACAAATCGCGGGTATGAGATCTAGAAACCAAATAGAACAAGATAGAGACATTGTAGAAGCTCTAGGAATGATGTAGCAACGCAAATAGCCTTGAGAATAAGTAGCTCCTTTGATTTGATGAAGAAAGATGGCTCCTTTTTGCCTTAGAAGCTCTCAAGATGAAGATTGAGGCCATGATTAGGGAGCATTTTGGCAGAATTTAGTTATTAGGTTGATTTGTGATGGTTTAGGCTAGGCATTAGGGTGTTTTTATAGGTGTAGAGACTAGTTTAGGCCATAGGATTAACCCTAATTCAGATCTGAGCCATCAAATCATGTCACAAGCCAACAAAACAAGACCCAGGAGCCAAAACAGGTGCACCAGGCGAAACTGGCCCGACCACCCAGGTCGACAGGGGTGTCGACTGGGCAGTCGACACCAGCTGGGGCAAGTCGACTCCCAAGTCGACTCCCCAGTCGACTTGGGGCTGGGCGGGAAATTTTCTCGCCCAGTCTGTTTGGCTCTAGATTTGATTTTCGAACTGTTTTTAAACTTTGGATTTTCTGAAAACTTTGACGGGCCATAACTGGGTCATACGGACTCCGATTTTCGAAAACTCGGACTCTATTTCGCGTATTTTTCCGAGGCGAACGCAATGGCACAACCCGTTTCCCTTGATTCAGATTTTAACATTTAATTCTGCCTTGATTAATGTTATAACATGTTATTCAAAATACGGGTTGTTACATTCTCCCCACCTTAAAGGATTTCGTCCCCGAAATCTTCAAGTTAGGAAGAACGTATCCTTCCATCCATCATCCATCTACTTTAAACATCATCCACGAGAAGTCATTGTCCTTAAAAGATTCTAAATGCTGTATGATCATATGCGAAAGGTGTGTGTATATGTACTTATCTAATGCGAAATTCAGGCGGTTACTGATTCAGTAAACCTCCTTAATGCAAAGTATGTTAGTGAAATGAGTCCATATGTATGCAAATTCCTAACATAATTCATAATCTCTACATGAGTGCACATAACATTCATCCATATGCAACATCCACTTGATAGCATAACGAGTTTCAGCCATGAATAAGTATAAGCACTCATGCATATGCAATATGAAAGTGTGTGAGCCGATCTTAGTGCCTAATGTGTATCATGCATCCATGAGTATCCACTTGCAAACACTTGCAACCACTTGGAAACATCAAGCATAACATGTTTCAAATACATGTTTCATCCAAAGGGTTTCTACCTAAGGTTCTCATGACAAGGTTAACGAGATAACAAGATAAACATGGATAGCAAAAGAAAGATATGCTAACTAGGAAAAGAGATTGAGAATGTACCCTCAAAAAGGAATGGGTGAAGCGCGCACATCTTCTCCTCGGTTTCCCAAGTTGCGTCCTCTTCGGCTTCACTCCACTGAACCTTTACTAACTTGACTTCTCGATTCCTCAGCTTCTTGATCTCCGTTCCCAAGATACGAATCAGAGCTTGCCTCAAAGTTGCCTCTTTTTCTACCTCCACGTCTTCAAGAATGCTACGCTCAACTACCTCGGCTGACTCATGTAGGCACTTTCGGAGATGCGAGACATGAAAAACATTGTGCACTCCGGCCAGCTTCTCAGGCAATTCCACCTTATAAGCCATCTTCCCAATCCTCTCTATGATAGGGAAGGGTCCTACGAACCTTGGTTCCAACTTCCCAACTGCTCCAAAACGAACCACACTACGCAAAGGAGAAACCTTCACAAAGACCATATCTCCAACTTCAAACTCTAAGTCTGTCCTTCGCTTGTCTGCATAGGATTTCTGTCTATCTTAGGCCGTTTTCATCCGCCTTCGAATCAACTCAACCTTCTCGGATGTGTCCCTATCATGTCGGGCCCAAGTATAAGCTTATCCGTCATCTCCCACCAACATGTTGGTGACTTGCATGGCCTCCCATGCAAAGCTTCGAATGGTGTCATCCCTATGCTTGCTTGGTAGCTGTTATTGTAACACCCCACTCCCACTACGGTCACTCATAAAAAGGAATGCCATAACATCGGTGGAGTATTTTAAGTGAATATAGAACAGAAAAATTACAACAAGACAGATATAAGTAATACTTGAGAATTTAAAGCATCATTTCATTCCAGCGGAAAGTAAAACATGTTTGGTTACATCAAAACCATAAATAAGAGTCAAGTACATAATATCCATCCTGATAAAAACAAAAGTACATAATCCCACTACATAACCTAATAGCCATAATAGAAAAGATAAACTGAGCTTTACATCCACGGTCCAAGCTCCAAAAGATAGATAAAGCAGTCTGATCAAAGCCCACTAGTGCTAGGCCCACTCTGACAACCTGAGGGTTGGGAAAAAGATAAAGAAACAACGGGGTCAAACATAAGTCTGAGTGAGTCCTATAACCCTAACAATACAATCATTAAAGTAATTAGGGTATGATATAAACAAGGTACGGTACCTCTGGGGATAATGACTACACTAAGTAGCCAACTAAACACAGGATGTACTAAGATAACCGAAAAGACGCATTTATCCACCCAAGGATAATTACTAGATTGCACCACCCCAGATCTACCCACCCAAGGGTAATTCCTACACTGCACCACACCAGTTCTACCCACCCAAGGGTAATTCCTACTTAAAGGTTGATCCCACTAAGTGTACAAAGAAATTTTACCCAGTAGTTTCATGTACCCCTAGCTGACTACATAGGTGCCGTCTGTCCCTATCTCCACTAGGTGTACCAACTACTCCCAAGCGATCGACTCCCTACCGTAGATACCCGTGCTGGCCCCACAATGGGGTGTATCACTCCCCAAAGTGGCAACCCGATACAACAAATGGTGCACGGCTTATATCTACACGATGCAACAACGTCTTACCTACCAGCCCGGGTCCACACACGCATATGAAACCCGTTGGACTCGCGTTGCCACCGCTACCCCGTTTTGGCCTCTTATAGTCAAGCCCAATATGCGTGTCCCGTCCTCGACTTGGGTCGAGCCCACAAAGATACGTTTGGGATATTGGTTGAAATGGGCCCCCACAAGCTACTACTTAAGCTTGTCATTTTATCTAGTGCATCCCACTTAACCCCTTTTATAATCATGCCCCTTACATGTTAAGGTTTGGTTAAGTCATCTAATTATATTTCAAATGCCACTTAAGGCCCCCACAAGCTACTACTTAAGCTTGTCATTTAATTATATTTCAATTGCCACTTAAGGTCCCCACAAGCTACTACTTAAGCCTGTCATTTAATTATATTTCAATTGCCACTTAAGGCCCCCACAAGCTACTACTTAAGCTTGTCATTTAATTATATTTCAATTGCCACTTAAGGCCCCCACAAGCTACTACTTAAGCTTGTCATTTAATTATATTTCACTTGCCACTTAAGGCACCCACTAGATTTCCACATGCCACCCAAGGCACTTACTTGATTCCCACATGCCACCCAAGGCACTTACTTAACCCTTTAATCATGTTTAATTACATGTTCCTCTTTGGTTAAGTATTCTAATCGTATTTTTTTATTGCCACCCAAGGCAACCCACTAGTTTCCTCATGCCACCCAAGGCACCCCCACTAGTTACTACATGCCACCCAAGGCACCTACTTAACCCCTCATGCCTCACTACATGCTAATTTGGTTAAGTGTTTCATAATTAATTAAGATCGTAACCTTTATAAAGACCTCTCACATTAGACTGTCTTTTATGGCAGCTGGATATGCCGGTTGGTTCCGGGCAGCCTTACACCATAACAGAGTCTAACCTCGTGTCTTTACACTTTTCACGTATTTAGTTTATGACTAAGACCTCTCACATTGAGCCAATCATTTGTAGCCGCTGGATTTGCCGGTCGGTTCCGGGCAGTCTTATGCTACAAAAGTGTCCAACCTCGTGTCTTAGTAGATTAATTACACCTAATTAATCACCCCCATAATTTGTATTAATTATCCCTAATTAATTACAAATATTTAAGAATATGGGTAGACCTAACTCAATAGGTAAATTCCCAATTCCATAATATGGGTAGACCTAACTTAATAGGTAAATTCCCAATTATGTCCATCCACTTTACGGTATGTTTAATCATACCCACTTCACGCAATTTTATGCGTTCATTAATTTTTACCCCATCGTCCCCACGTAAATACGTTAACATGACAAACTTCAAAAGAGAAGATTCATCATACACACAATGGGTTCAACTTAGCATATCATTAGCATTATCATGGGTTTAAAAGGTGTCAACTTGTATATATGACCATAAACCCAACTTGCATAAATAACCAACCCAAACTTGCATGAATCACATATGTCATAAAGATGGTAACTTGCTTAAATGTTCATGTCATAGACCTATCATAAAGGTGTCAACTTGTATACATGTCATAGGTCTAAAAGGGATGAACTTGCACGTGTACTTATGTCATACATAGAGGCAAACTTGCATATGAACTTGCATCATAACTTGCATATGAACTTGCATCATAACTTGCATATGAACTTGCATAACATGCCATACTTAGAGGCAAACTTGCATATATTATGCATATCATAAAAAGAGACAAACTTGCATATGAACTTGCATATGAACTTGCATCATAACTTGCATATGAACTTGCATCATGACTTGCATATGAACTTGCATCATGACTTGCATAAAACCAAATACTTAGCATGCATAAAACCAAATACTTAGCATGCATAAAACCAAATACATAACTTGCATAACATGTTACATATAACTTGCATATAATCTCACATATAGTTTGCATAACATGTTACATATGTATCAATGTTCAACATAGTGTTTTGCATAGTGAGCATCATAAAACATAGCATTAAACTTGCATATAGCATAAAACTTGCAAAACACACAACATACACTATACTAAACTTGCATAAGCACATTTATCCACAAACATAGCCATATCTTATCATATCCTATCATAATCAATTTAACAATTGATTATTAAGGCTATAGAACTCACCACTAAACTCCAATAAGCAAACCCTTGCCAAAAATCACCCAAAAACTCTAGCCTTGAATATAAAGCTTGCAACTTGATGATGAATGCAAGCTAATGATCACTCATACAACTCAAAGATGCTTGTATGAACATGAAAGCCTTCATAGAAATAGTTTTATAAGAGGATGGAGGCTAGGGCTTTGAGTGGAGGCCATGATCATAGAAAATTTTGGCATAGTTTAGTTAGAGTATAGGATTATGATCATTTAGGGCTAGCTTAGGGTCTTATTTATAGGATTAGGCAAGTGTTTTAGGCCATTAGATTAACCCTAAATTAGATTAGGACCCTCAGATCTCGGAAGCTTCCAGAAACCAGCCCCAAAACACAGCCCAAACTCTAAAATGGTGCACCAGGCCAAACTGGCCGAGCACCCCCTGTCGACACCCAAGTCGACAGGGCTGTCGACTTGGTCCTAGCCAAGTCGACTGCCCAGTCGACAGGGCTGTCGACTTCGGTAGCTAGGCGGGAATTTTTCCCCCCTGCGCCCAATGGCCCCAATTTCGAAATTTGAACCTGAATTTTAAATCTGTTTTGAACTTTGAATTTTCTGTAAACTTCATTGGGCCATAACCGGGCCATACGGACTCCGATTCTCGAAAACTCGGACTCTATTTCGCGTATTTTTCCGAGACGAACGCAATGACGCAGCCCGTTTCCCCCAATTATCACATCTGAGATTATTTATTCTGTAATTAGTGAATTTTAGCATTAACCGAAATTCGGGGTGTTACATTCTCCCCTCCTTAAAGGATTTCGTCCCCGAAATCTCTAAGCTAAGGAGAATGCATATCCTACCATCCAAACAACCATCTACTCAATCCATCAAACACGGGCATCCATTGTCCTTAAACTAATTTCTAATGATGTATGAGCATATGCAAAAAGTGTGTGTATATGTTCCCTATCTAATGTATGAACATATGCAAACCATGATAGTGCCATGCATCCATTATGTATGCGAGAGAACCATATCGACACATACAATATCTACATGAGTGCACAATCATTCACCAAAATGCATCATCCATATGATCACACAATCATTATACATCCAAAAATATAGCTACCTACACACAATTATATGCAATATGCAATATGAAGTGATTGAGCCGATCTAGTGTCTAGAGTGTGTGTATATGCATCCACGAGCAACCACTAGCAACCACTTGCATCCACACGCATCCATCAAACATAACATGTCTCAAACACATGTTTCAACCATAGGTTTACCCTATCTAAAGGTCAAAGGTACTAATGAGAGGACATACTAAAGATAAGATAAGCACTAGACAACCGATAAAGGAGACGTTTAAAGGACATACCCTCAAAAAGGAATGGGTATAACGAACGCATCTTCGCTTCTGTCTCCCCAGTAGCATTGCTCTCACCTTCTCCCCTTCTTTGTTTCTCAACTCCCTAATCTCTGACCCAAGGATGCGGGTAGGAGCTCGTCGAATAATCACATCACGCTCTACCTTTACTTCTTTAAGCAAGCTCGGCTCTACCGCCTCTGCGGTCTCATATAGGCACTTCCTCACATGGAATACATCATGTACACCACTAAGTCTGTCGGGCAACTCCACCAATGGAAGATGCTCTTCTCATGTACCTCCAAAATCTAAGATACATAGCCTCAAAAGGTCTTCTAAAATACGATTCACCCTCTCGGTCTGACCGTCCGTCTGAGGATGATATGCGGTACTCAAACACAACTGAGTCCCTACCGCCTTTAGCAAACTCTTCCAAAACTCTCTAGTGAAGATAGGATCTCGATCGCTCACTATACTGGAAGGTACACCATGCAATCTAATAATCTCTCGAATGTAAACTGAAGCTAGCCATGGAGCAGTTCTCTTACTCTTCACGGGTATGAAATGGGCACTCTTAGTAAGTCTATCTACCACAACCCAAATTCCCGTATTACCTTTCCTCGATCTCGGTAATCCATCGAGACACTATTCCACTTCCATAGCAGAACCTCCAATGGGTGAAGCAACCCACCGAGTTTCTTCTGCTCCGCTTTCACTTGCTAGCACACCAAGCATCTAGCGACATACTCGGCCACATCTTTCTTCATACCGGCCCAAAAGAAAACTCGCTTCATGTCTTGGTACATCGTGTCCCCACCGGGATGAATGGTCATCTTCGACCGATGTGCATCATTAAGTATAGCCTTCCTTAAACCCTCGTCTTGCGGTACACAAAGTCTACTGTCTCTACGCAACCACCCCTTACCATCTAGGGTGTACCTACTCAAATGGCTGGACGACTCCCCCCTTATGAGCTTCTCTACTAACTCAACCAACTGTGGGTCGTCTCGCTGTGCCTCGCCAATTCATCCCAAAAGGGTAGGCCTAACCTCCAAGGAGGCTAGCAAACTGGGTACAAAGTCAACGGAAGGTCTAAAGTCAAACATAGAAATAAACTCTAAGCTCCGTCGTTCAACGAACAATGAACTCAAGGACAACCTTTTTCTACTTAAGGCGTCTGCTACCACGTTACCCTTGCCATGGGTATACGCTATCTCAAACTCATAGGATGCTAAGAATCCCATCCAAAATCATCACAACTGTCCATCTCTCACGCAGACCACCCTTGTCAAACTCGAGATCCCCCAAATGCAAGCCCCAAAGGCCTAAACCAATATCAGACAAACACCCAAGGGATACCTCCTTCGAATTCAGACGACCTACGTGAGATGATACTAGTAAAAATAGCTAAATAATTAAGCCCTTGTCCAACTCTGGATGTCCTTGCCAGTCTCGCTCCAAAGCCACCGTTTATCCCAAAACTGGCTTTGCTCAACCTATTGAGCACATACGAAAACTTATTTCGCTCCTAGAAAAGACCAAGATGTCATTTACAAAGACCATCACGAACTTATTTAGGTACTCCCCAGACACCCTTCTCATCAAATCAATAAAGTATGCGGGGGCGTTCGTCAAACCAAATGGCGTCACCAGCCACTCATAAAAAAAAACCATCCGGAGTCCTAAAGGCAGTCTTCTCTATACTATCCTCAGCCACTCTCACTGATGAAACCCCGTGGCTAAGTCCAACTTCGAAAATACTGAGGCGCCAACTAACTGATCAAAGAGATCATCAATCCTCGGCAATGGGTGTCTATTCTTCTTTGTGAGTTTATTTAGTTCTCTTTAGCCTACACAAAGTCTGAGGGACCCATCCGCCTTCGTGGCAAAAACTACTGGAGCACCCCACTCCGATATACTTCGTCTTATGAACCCCTTCTCAAGCAAATCGCCTACTTGCTTATGGAGTTCCCTCCTCTCACGAGGATCCATGTGGCACACTGGCCAAGATACTGGTTTGGCATTGTCTACCAGATATATTCGGAAGTCAATCTCCCGCTCCGGAGGTAAGCCCTTCGCCTCCTCAAACACATCCGAGTATTCCCGGACCACTCTAACAGATCGCAAACTCTCGACCGACGTGTCAAGCGATTCTAGATAACTTAGCATAACAGATTCCCTGGGATCACAAGAGATCTCGAGAGTGTTACCCAAGCGGGTCATAAGCCTAACAACTCTCCTTCCACAAACAAGAACGGCACCATTACTGGATAACCAGTCCATGCCCAAAACTAACCCATAGCCCGTGAAGCCCAAGAAGCATCACATCTAAACTCAACGCTAAGTATAGAAACTTTCAAACCCAAACACATCATGGAGCCCCAATTGGGTTTGAAACAACTAAGGGATCATCTACTAACTGGTGTCTAAGTGCAGTGACTCAACTAACAATGATGAGATAAACGAACTCGATGCGTCAGAATCAAATAAAGTTCGAACGGGATAATAAAGAAATCCGAATTCCAACCTAGACGGTCCTATCCCCGTATGGTACACTAGCCGTGAGGGAATACAACTACCCTCCAGGAGATTCTGTACCTTGCCCTTGCCTCTTTGGACAATCCTAATAAGGTGTCCTATTCCTCCAAAAGGATAACTACTCGCCTTCTTCTTCCCATTCTCCACTCGTAACCTCCCACCAATGAGGTTTCATCCTTCATTAACCAAACAACTATTTGAGCCTTCCTCCCATCGTCTATCCAATAGGTACCTACCAGTCCTCCTCCTTCTTGAACCAACTTCTAATCCGACTAATGTCTAAGTCCCTTGAAGTGGTTTTCCATTCTTATCTATCTTAGAAAGATCATCTACACACGGAGGGGAAACTCAAAACGAGAGAGGAAAAGATTCGAAACGGAGAATTCGAAAGATATAGATATGGCTATTGGGGATTATGCTTTTCTTTCAAAAACTTATCTCTTAAAAGACATGTTTTTAAAAATACTCCTTTCAAAAATATTCTTAGAAAATAGTTTTTCTAAAAAATTTATCTGTTCTAGTAACCTTAAGCTCTGATACCACGTGTAACACCCCACTCCCGCTACGGTCACTCATAAAAAGGAATGCCATAACATCGGTGGAGTATTTTAAGTGAATATAGAACAGAAAAATTACAACAAGACAGATATAAGTAATACTTGAGAATTTAAAGCATCATTTCATTCCAGCGGAAAGTAAAACATGTTTGGTTACATCAAAACCATAAATAAGAGTCAAGTGCATAATATCCATCCTGATAAAAACAAAAGTACATAATCCCACTACATAACCTAATAGCCATAATAGAAAAGATAAACTGAGCTTTACATCCACGGTCCAAGCTCCAAAAGATAGATAAAGCAGTCTGATCAAAGCCCACTAGTGCTAGGCCCACTTTGACAACCTGAGGGTCGGGAAAAAGATAAAGAAACAACGGGGTCAGACATAAGTCTGAGTGAGTCCTATAACCCTAACAATATAATCATTAAAGTAATTAGGGTATGATATAAACAAGGTACGGTACCTCTGGGGATAATGACTACACTAAGTAGCCAACTAAACACAGGATGTACTAAGATAACCGAAAAGACGCATTTATCCACCCAAGGATAATTACTAGATTGCACCACCCTAGATCTACCCACCCAAGGGTAATTCCTACACTGCACCACACCAGTTCTACCCACCCAAGGGTAATTCCTACTTAAAGGTTGATCCCACTAAGTGTACTTAGAAATTTTACCTAGTAGTTTCATGTACCCCTAGCTGACTGCATAGGTGCCGTCTACCCCTATCTCCACTAGGTGTACCCACTACTCCCAAGCGATCGGCTCCCTACCGTAGATACCCGTGCTGGCCCCACAATGGGGTGTATCACTCCCCAAAGTGGCAACCCGATACAACAAATGGTGCACGACTTATATCTACACGATGCAACAACGTCTTACCTACCAGCCCGGGTCCACACACGCATATGAAACCCGTTGGACTCACGTTGTCACCGCTACCCCGTTTTGGCGTCTTATAGTCAAGCCCAATATGCGTGTCCCGTCCTCGACTTGGGTCGATCCCACAAAGATACGTTTGGGATATTGGTTGAAATGGGCCCCCACAAGCTACTACTTAAGCTTGTCATTTTATCTAGTGCATCCCACTTAACCCCTTTTATAATCATGCCCCCTTACATGTTAAGGTTTGGTTAAGTCATCTAATTATATTTCAATTGCCACTTAAGGCCCCCACAAGCTACTACTTAAGCTTGTCATTTAATTATATTTCAATTGCCACTTAAGGCCCCCACAAGCTACTACTTAAGCTTGTCATTTAATTATATTTCAATTGCCACTTAAGGCCCCCACAAGCTACTACTTAAGCTTGTCATTTAATTATATTTCAATTGCCACATAAGGCCCCCACAAGCTACTACTTAAGCTTGTCATTTAATTATATTTCAATTGCCACTTAAGGCCCCCACAAGCTACTACTTAAGCTTTTCATTTAATTATATTTCACTTGCCACTTAAGGCACCCACTAGATTTCCACATGCCACCCAAGGCACTTACTTGATTCCCACATGCCACCCAAGGCACTTACTTAACCCTTTAATCATGTTTAATTACATGTTCCGCTTTGGTTAAGTATTCTAATCGTATTTTTTTATTGCCACCCAAGGCAACCCACTAGTTTCCTCATGCCACCCAAGGCACCCCCACTAGTTACTACATGCCACCCAAGGCACCTACTTAACCCCTCATGCCTCACTACATGCTAATTTGGTTAAGTGTTTCTTAATTAATTAAGATCGTAACCTTTATAAAGACCTCTCACATTAGACTGTCTTTTATGGCAGCTGGATATGCCGGTTGGTTCCGGGCAGCCTTACACCATAACAGAGTCTAACCTCGTGTCTTTACACTTGTCACGTATTTAGTTTATGACTAAGACCTCTCACATTGGGCCAATCCTTTGTAGCCGCTGGATTTGCCGGTCGGTTCCGGGCAGTCTTATGCTACAAAAGGGTCCACCCTCGTGTCTTAGTAGATTAATTACACCTAATTAATCACCCCCATAATTTGTATTAATTATCCCTAATTAATTACAAATATTTAAGAATATGGGTAGACCTAACTCAATAGGTAAATTGCCAATTCCATAATATGGGTAGACCTAACTTAATAGGTAAATTCCCAATTATGTCCATCCACTTTACGGTATGTTTAATCATACCCACTTCACGCAATTTTATGCGTTCATTAATTTTTACCCCATCGTCCCCACGTAAATACGTTAACATGACAAACTTCAAAAGAGAAGATTCATCATACACACAATGGGTTCAACTTAGCATATCATAAGCATTATCATGGGTTTAAAAGGTGTCAACTTGTATATATGACCATAAACCCAACTTGCATAAATAACCAACCCAAACTTGCATGAATCACATATGTCATAAAGATGGTAACTTGCTTAAATGTTCATGTCATAGACCTATCATAAAGGTGTCAACTTGTATACATGTCATAGGTCTAAAAGGGATGAACTTGCACATGTACTTATGTCATACATAGAGGCAAACTTGCATATGAACTTGCATCATAACTTGCATATGAACTTGCATCATAACTTGCGTATGAACTTGCATAACATGCCATACTTAGAGGCAAACTTGCATATATTATGCATATCATAAAAAGAGACAAACTTGCATATGAACTTGCATCATAACTTGCATATGAACTTGCATCATAACTTGCATATGAACTTGCATCATAACTTGCATATGAACTTGCATCATGACTTGCATATGAACTTGCATCATGACTTGCATAAAACCAAATACTTAGCATGCATAAAACTAAATACTTAGCATGCATAAAACCAAATACATAACTTGCATAACATGTTACATATAACTTGCATATAATCTCACATATAGTTTGCATAACATGTTACATATGCATCAATGTTCAACATAGTGTTTTGCATAGTGAGCATCATAAAACATAGCATTAAACTTGCATATAGCATAAAACTTGCAAAACACACAACATACACTATACTAAACTTGCATAAGCACATTTATCCACAAACATAGCCATATCTTATCATATCCTATCATAATCAATTTAACAATTGATTATTAAGGCTATAGAACTCACCACTAAACTCCAATAAGCAAACCCTTGCCAAAAATCACCCAAAAACTCTAGCCTTGAATATAAAGCTTGCAACTTGATGATGAATGCAAGCTAATGATCACTCATACAACTCAAAGATGCTTGTATGAACATGAAAGCCTTCATAGAAATAGTTTTATAAGAGGATGGAGGCTAGGGCTTTGAGTGGAGGCCATGATCATAGAAAATTTTGGCATAGTTTAGTTAGAGTATAGGATTATGATCATTTAGGGCTAGCTTAGGGTCTTATTTATAGGATTAGGCAAGTGTTTTAAGCCATTAGATTAACCCTAAATTAGATTAGGACCATCAGATCTCGGAAGCTTCCAGAAACCAACCCCAAAACACAGCCCAAACTCTAAAATGGTGCACCAGGCCAAACTGGCCGAGCACCCCCTGTCGACACCCAAGTCGACAGGGCTGTCGACTTGGTCCTAGCCAAGTCGACTGCCCAGTCGACAGGGCTGTCGACTTGGGTAGCTAGGCGGGAATTTTTTCCCCTTGCGCTCAATGGCCCCAATTTCGAAATTTGAACCTGAATTTTAAATCTGTTTTGAACTTTGAATTTTCTGTAAACTTCATTGGGCCATAACCGGGCCATACGTACTCCGATTCTCGAAAACTCGGACTCTATTTCGTGTATTTTTCCGAGACGAACGCAATGACGCAGCCCGTTTCCCACAATTCTCACATCTGAGATTATTTATTCTGTAATTAGTGAATTTTAGCATTAACCGAAATTCGGGGTGTTACAGTTATTATAAGCAAACTCCACTAGAGGAAGATGATCTTCCCAAGTACCACCAAAGTGAAGAATGGATAGCCTCAACAGATCTTCTAGTACCCTATTCACCCTTTCGGTCTGACCATCCGTCTGTGGGTGATAGGCCGTACTTAGATTCAATCGCGTGCCCATCGCTTCTTGCAAACTATTCCAGAACTGGCTAGTGAAGATTGGGTCACGATCGCTAACTATGCTAGAAGGAACTCCATGCAATCGCACTATGTCTCGAAGATAAACATATGCTAGCCATGATGCGGTCCTCTTGCTCTTCACCGGAACAAAGTGAGCACTCTTCGTAAGTCTATCAACTATGACCCATATCCCATAAAGCCCAAAAAGTTTGGTCATACCTTCACCCCAACTATATATCACAAACAGACGAGTCATACTCCTTATGGGGTTTGCAGCAGAACTTAGATTGAAAATACTACCGAGAGGATATACTTAAAAGATAGCATGCGAGTAAGCTCTACAGAATAATAGGGATCAAGGATATACTCTTAAAAAGAGATATGATGCGCGTATCTAGTCTTCAATCTTCTAAGTCGCATTTTCTTGTGCTTAATCCCATCGTGCCTTGACCGTCTTTTAACTTCACAATTTCGTATTTTCAAAATATGAGTTGGAACTCGTTTCACCGTTGCCTCTCGTTCCACTTCCACTTATTCTTTTCCTAAAAATACTTGGCTATAACTGCGTGCTCATGGTTTTCATGCAAGCTTTCCAAAATTCGTTAGTGAATCCTGGATCTCGTTTTCATACTATACGGTATTCCACGTAGAAAAACTATCTCTTGAAAACAAATGCCAATCCATGTTGCCAAATGTACTTACTAGTGTGATTTCTATAACCCATGCTTAAGCGAAATGAACTATCCGCCTTAGTGGGGAACACTACTCGATTGGATTACAAATTTCCAACAAAGGTGCCAAGGGATTCTAGACAACTAATCATGACGGAACCCTAAAGGTCACACGAGATTTCGAGGGTATTACCGAGGTGAGTCATGAGCCTCGCAACCCTATGTTCGAAATCAAGAATGGCTCCATAACTGGACAACCAATCCATGCCCAAAATCCACCCGTATCCCATAAACCCGAGAACAAAAGCATCACACATGAATTCTACACTCAAGATAGAGATTTTCAAATCCACACAAATCATAGATAAATGGGCGGAACCCCCAATTGGATTTGAAACACTAACGGGATCCTCAACAAGACTAGTACTTAGGTGCAAACTTTCAACAAGACCAGAAGAAATAAAACTATGCGATGCGCCAGAATCAAATAAAGTTCGAACAGGAAAACCAGAAATGTGAACAAGGCTTTCTACAGAAATACTACCTCGGTCCGGAGCTGGAGTAGTGTTGAGAGCATGCATCTGCCCTCCAGAAGGTCCTGCTCGCTGAGTCTGTCCTTGCCCCTGTCCTTGCTTCCTTGGGCAATCCTTACTGAAGTGTCCAGACTCTCCGCAATGAAAGCATTCTCCCAACTTCCTCTTCTTCTTCCTACAATCTTTGGCTATGTGTCCAGTGATCCCACAGAAGTTGCATTTCCTTGTCTTCTTTGCCTTGTTGTTGTTGTTCTTGCCTCCTTTCTCGGCATCTTCCTTCTTGCCTCGAGAATCATTAGCCTTGACCTACTTCTTGCCACTCTTATCTTCCTCTTGAAGCAGGGCCATATTTACCAGACTCTCGAAGGTCGCCCTCATGGGTATATGAGACATGGCCAAACCGTGCAATGGCTCATTCAATCCTAGAGCAAAGTGTAGGCCTTCTTCTGAGCTGTGTTAACCAAGTCTAGACCGAATTGAGCAAGTTGATTAAACTTATCGACGTATTCCCTAACGGTCTCGTCCCCTTGCTTTAGTGATAGGAACCTTTCCATCTGAAGGTTCTCCTCTGTCGATGATAGAAACCTCAGTCCAAACCTTCTCCTAAAGTCATCCCAAGTCTCAATTGGCATAGTAGTGGTGGTGACTACCCACCAATATGCAGCTTCCTCTTTCAATAACCATACCGTCAACAGAACTTTCCTACGATCCTCTACATCAAAGATAGCAAAGAGGTCTTCAGTTTCCTTTAACCAGTTCCTTGCCTCAACAAAAGTCTCCATCCCAACAAAATTCTTGCCACCCATCGCCTTAAAGTCCTTGCAAATCATCGCGAAATCTGCTTGCGGATGCTGAGGAGGAGGAGGAGGAACCTCAGTTGCGGGAGGAGGAGGAATGTTCGTAGGGCCGGCTTCATTCGCCCTTGCCTCCATGTACCTTCTAAACCAAATAGGTACTGGTACGCCCTCCAGAATGGCAAAATTATCGGCCATACTGAAACGAAGAAAAAGATAGATTGAGAACGAGGAAACAAAGGATAGTGCTAATGGCTTTTGGGGAATAGCCTTTTAAAATAAACTAGACTTTCTTGGAAAAATACTTCTTTATAATCGGTTTTGAAAATAGTTTTTCAAAAGGTAAGTTTTAAAAACTTTTCTTTAAAAACTTTTGCTCCATCTCCTAAACCTTATGCTCTGATACCAAATGTAACACCCCACCTCCGCCAGGGTCACTCCTGCAAGTACACTAGCTTTGGAGGGGTGTTGGACAAGGTAAACATGCACAGAGATATCACAAGACAGAACATATGAGTAAAACAGAGTAAATAAAGCAGCGGATAAAATTACTATTTCAAAACCATAGTCAAGTTACATCAAAGTACTTAGTCATCATTTTTCCAGGTACTACAAGTCTAGAAAACATAAACTGAAAAATACATAAGTAAATTATTCCCCAAAGATAACAGTGGTGTAGCCATAGCAAAGCTCAAGTCCAAACCGTATATGAGCTGTCAGAAAAGCAAGCCAAAGATCCAAGCTAGGTGCTAGTGTTCCCACCCTGATAACCTGGGGGGGGGGGGAACAGAAGAAAAGAGGCGAAAGGAGGACATGTCAATCATAAAGACTGGTAAGTCCTACCTACTATTAGTATAAAAACTAGTAAAATTAACTGGACATGAGAAACTGAGATGAAACATAAGGATGGTAACTAAACTGGCATGGTAAATAGTTAACAAGATAGATCAAGTGTGGCATCGCATATACAAGGTTAAGTTGTACCAAGTGTACTAGTATTCTAACCCATATCAAGTATAAACAAGAAATGATCCCTTGGCCCAATATCATGAGATGACCTAAATTAAGGTCTAACTATACGATCTAGTCGACCGGCTCCCTGTAAGCCTAACTCGTCGTGTATCGGTGTCATACGGCTTAATCATGAAATGTAGTTAATTCTGCAAGGTCCACCCTAGGGTGTATCCAGCCCTAAGGTGTTAACCACTGACACAAAACAAGCACACACAGTCTAAACCTACTGGTGCCCATGTTCAACCCCGGACTCATGTGCACGACCATGTTCCGCCTGAACTTAACTGGTGCACTCATTCAGCCGTCTCTTTTTGGTCTCTTACGATCAGCCCAGTAATCGTGCCCCACCCTAGCCTAGTCCCTAGGGTATCGTTGATACATCCAAGAGGGTTACTGCTGAAAAGGGCCACATAACTAGGATTTCAAATGGGTTAAGCGTGGTTAACCCTATCCTAACCATGTATCGAGTTGGTTAAGTGTGTCCAAGAAATTCTTGACTTAACCCTATCAATACATTGTGTTCAACTGGTTAAGTATATTCAAGTGGTCCATGACTTAACCCTACCATGTGGCATTAATTAACTTAATGCACCCCAACCTCTCACATTAGACCTTGTTGTGGTTACTAGTTAAGCCGGGTGGGTCCGGGTAGCTTTGCACCACAACCTAGTCTAACCTCGGGTTTTAAGCGCGACATGACCAACTACTCACATTGGGTCCTATTGTTTGTAGCTACTAGTTAAGCCGGGCGGTTCCGGGTAGATTTATGCTACAAACTCAACCCAACCTCGAGTTGGCCACTTTCATGTTTTCTAAGTGTCATGTCCATGTTTTCAAGCATAAACACATGTCAAACTGTCATGTCATATTTTCAAGTCATGTTTTCATGTCATCTAAGTTTGCCTAACTACCCATAACGTATTCCCATCGCACGTAAATTCGCATCAACACACATAGATCAAAGAGGGAACATAAGAATATGACAAGGTGGGCATAAGATGGCAAAGTCTATCACAAGTTAAACATGGTGATATTTGAGGCAAAAGGGGTTCAACATACTAGTATATGGCCTCAACATGTATGATAGCATAAAAGGTGACTTGGCCTCAAACATGACAATAACATAAAGGTGATTTGGCCTCAAACATGTCAAATAGCATAAGGGTGATTTGGCCTCAAACATGACAAGAACATAAAGGTGATTTGGCCTCAAACATGTCAAATAGCATAAGGGTGATTTGGCCTCAAACATGACAACAACATAAAGGTGATTTGGCCTCAAACATGACAATAACATAAAGGTGATTTGGCCTCAAATATGTCAAATAGCATAAGGGTGATTTGGCCTAAAACATGACAATAACATAAAGGTGATTTGGCCTCAAACATGTCAAATAGCATAAGGGTGATTTGGCCTCAAACATGACAATAACATAAAGGTGATTTGGCCTCAAACATGACAATAACATAAAGGTGATTTGGCCTCAAACATGTCAAATAGCGTAAGGGTGATTTGGCCTCAAACATGACAATAACATAAAGGTGATTTGGCCTCAGACATGACAATAACATAAAGGTGATTTGGCCTCAAATATGTCAAATAGCATAAGGGTGATAAACTTGTGGGTAGCATGTAGTTCAACATCATATGCAAGTTAACATCAAGGTTATGAGAGGTTCTATGTTGCATTATGCATAACTACCAAGTTCTATGTTGCATTATGCATAACCACCAAATAAAGCTCATAGCTTTCTACCCAAAAATCAAGGTAAATGATACTAGGTTCATGATAGTGCCACAATCATAGATCAAAAGAGTCATAAATGGATCTATGCATACAAATATAGCCCAAGGCAAGTATTATACCCAAAAGTCCCATTTCAACTTGCTACATGATCATATTAACTTCATAGTTTAAATCTAAGAGTAGAGTGGGGCTTACAAATCGCGGCTATGAGATCTAGAAACCAAATAGGACAAGATAGAGACGTTGTAGAAGCTCTAGGAATGATGTAGAAACACAAATAGCCTTGAGAATAAGTAGCTCCTTTGATTTGATGAAGAAAGATGGTTCCTTTTTGCCTTAGAAGCTCTCAAGATGAAGATGGAGGCCATGATTAGGGAGCATTTTGGCAGAATTTAGTTATTAGGTAGATTTGTGATGGTTAGGCTAGGCATTAGGGTGTTTTTATAGGTGTAGAGACTAGTTTAGGCCATAGGATTAACCCTAATTCAGATCTGAGCCATCAAATCACGTCACAATCCAACAAAACAAGACACAGGAGCCAAAATAGGTCCACCAGGCCAAACTGGCTCGACCACCCAGGTCGACAGGGGTGTCGACTGGGCAGTCGACACTAGCTGGGGCAAGTGAGTCGACTTGGGGCTGGGCGGGAAATTTTCCTGCCCAGTCTGTTTGGCTCCAGATTTGATTTTCGAACTGTTTTTAAACTCTGGATTTTCTGAAAACTTTGACGGGCCATAACTGGGTCATATGGACTCCGATTTTCGAAAACTCGGACTCTATTTCGCGTATTTTTCCGAGACGAACGCAATGACATAGCCCATTTCCGTTGATTCAGATTTTAACATTTAATTCTGCCTTGATTAATGTTATAACATGTTATTCAGAATACGGGTTGTTACACGTTTCCTCTTCGGGAATTGTGAATTCCGCTTTAAAGTCGGCCAATGCTTGCCCTCTTATTGATTTCCATGGTTGAAAATTTAAATCAAATTGACTCAGCTTGATGTTCTATTTAAGTAACCGCCCCGATGCTTCGGGTTTTTGTAACACTTGCCTTAAAGGTTGATCGGTGTATACCACTATCGGGTGAGCCTGAAAGTAATGACGAAGTTTGCGGGATGCAATCTGGAGGCTATAAGCAAGTTTTTCTATCTTCGGATAATTACGTTCTGCAGCGGCTAACCTTTTGCTCCCATAATATACATGCATCTAGACTTTATCCTCTTTACGTACCAATGCTGTACTGATGGCGTGAGATGATACCAATAGGTAGACAAACAAATCCTCATGTTCCACGGGTTTTGATAATATTGGAGGCTTTTCTAATAAGTCTAATAAATTTTGGAAGGCCTCCACACATTCAGGGGTCCACTCAAAATTTCACATTCCTCGTTTTATTAGATCGAAGAAAGGTATACACCTATCTGTAGCTTTGGAAATAAACCTGCTCAATGCAACAACTTTTCCGGCTAAGATTTGAACATCTTTGTTCTTTCGTGGTTCTTCAATATCCCTTATTGCTGCTATTTGACTAGGATTTATCTCAATTCCTCGAGAACTCACGATAAAACCAAGGAATTTTCCAAATGCGACCCCAAACGAGCATTTTAGGTGGTTTAACTTCATTCCATACCTTCGAAGAATACCAAACATTTCAGCTAAGTCCCCTGTATGGTCGGAAGATTGTTTAGACTTCACAAGCATGTCATCCATGTAAACCTCCGTGGTTTTCCCGTTTTGATTATAGAACATGCGGTTGACCAAGCGTTGGTACGTGGCTCCCGCATTCTTTAATCCAAATGGCATTACCACATAATAATATAACCCCAAGTCTGTGATGAAACTGGTATGCTCCTGATCTGATATGTGCATGAGAATTTGATTGTACCCCGAATAGGCATCCATAAAGGATAAAAGCTCGTGTCCAGCCATCGAATCTACTAGCTGATCAATTCTTGGAAGTGGAAAGCTATCCTTCGGGCATGCCTTGTTCAAATCAGAGAAGTCGATACATGTAAGCCACTTCCTGTTAGATTTTTTGAATAGGACAGGATTTGATATCCAGTCGGGATATTTCGAATCCTTAATGAATCCATTATCCTTTAATTTCTCTACCTCTTCTTTCAAAGCTGCTGACCGCTCTGGGCCTTAACATCCGTATTCTCTGTTTGACTGGTGGGTGCTTTGGATTAATACATAAAGAGTGGCTCATAATGGCAGGCGAAATCCTACACATGTCAGCGAGAGTCCAGGAAAACACATCCAAATTTGCCCTTAAAAAATTAGCCAACTCTTTTGCTCGAACTGGATCTAGTTGCAAGCCGATCTTTAGTAATTTTGTCAAATCTGTCTCATCAATAGATATATCTATTGTTATCTCGTTGGGAGTCGCCTTCCTATCCTCGAGTTCTTTATCCTCTCTGGGATCTATATCCTCGAGCACATCTAAGGGCGACTCTCTTGGGGCTGGACCCCTTAATTGCTATGCTGAGTCTTCCTTTGAAAGGGGTGAATCGTCCTTAGTTTCTATATTCAAACTCTTCATTAGTATCTTCAACTCTGTCATGTAACAAGCTCATCCTATAGCTTGGTCGCCTCTCATCACCCCAATTCCTGCGTCAGTCGGGAATTTAAGCAACAAGCACCAAGGTGAAATACATGCCCTAAACTCGGCAAGGGCCAGTCGGCCTAGGAAGACGTTGTAGGGTGACTCTACATCCAAAACTACAAACGGTAGGATCCTCACTCTCTGGCAATCTCCCTGCCCTAATGTCACTGGTAATTCTATGTAGCCTATCGGAGCCGTCGACGCCCCGTTGAAGCCACGTATCCATCCTTCGCAGGGCTTTAGATCTTTTGCTTCAAGTCTCATTTGTTCAAAAGCTTTCTTGAAGAGGATATTGACCGACCTCCCGTTGTCCACCAACACTTTATGGACTAAAGCAGGGCCGATGGTTATGGTAATTACCAGTGGATCTTCAGTTGGGGATTGAACTCTGAAATCATCTCTACTACGGAATATGACGTCGTCTGACATCGTCTTTTGTTGTTTTACTGAAGTGATGTCTTCGAGGTTACTGCATTCTCCTACCTCAAAATTCTTAGCGGCATTGATGCACTGATCCATTGCTTTGAAACTACGACTAGCTAGGTGGGGTCCACCTATAATGGTATTGATAACGATCCCCTTACCTTTCTGCTGGGCTGTGGGTTTTTTGAAGTAGGCTAGTTTTTATCCGGGGCTTGTCCCCCTTGCCCCTTGTCCCTTGGGGCAACCTTATACTCGTCTAACTTCCCTTTCCGCAGTAATCTTTCAACTATATCTCTTAAATGATGGCATTTGTTGGTGGAATGACCGTGGGTTCCATGGAACAAACAAAACTTTCCCGTTGCGATCCCTTTTTCAGTGGAGTCCCTGGGTGGTGGTTTTTTGTATTGCAATATGCTATATGTATCCAAATAAATATTCTCCAACGTATCGCTTATTGGCGTATAGTTTTCAAAAGTCTGGAATCTGGGTCTTTTACTAGAGTTATTCCCTCGATTCCTGTTCCTTCTATTGCCATTCCTATTCCTGTTGCTATTACCTCCGCTCTGGTTGTTGGCGTTTACCTCAACTTTCCCCGAACTATCACCGGATTGCTTCACAGCAACATTACTTTGGACACCTTCCCTCAAGGCCCCTTCGGACTTTCTCTTCCTATTTGCATGAGCTTCTTCTCGTCTCAAGCGAATGTTAGCCTTTTCAAAAGATAATTCTCTAGTAGGAGGCGATTTCCCAGACAAGTAATCCCCTAATTCTGTGTTAAGGTCAACCCCTTCTATTAAGGCCATCAGAATAGTGGGCTCATGAGGGTCACTAATTTCGGTGACGGCCAGGTTAAAGCGGTCTAAATATGACTTCAAAGATTCTCCTGGGGCCTGTTTAATCCATGACAACTCTATGACGCTCTCGGACTTTCGGGCATGAAGTCGAAACTGGTTCATAAAGCGCTCACTCAATTCTATGAAATTTGATATTGACCGGGGAGGTAGTCTGGTGAACTACATTAACGCCACGTTCTCAAGATAAATTGGAAAGGCTTTGCATTTTATAGCATCTGGAGCTGTTGCGACATTCATGAACCATGCATACCTCATCAGATGCTGCCCTGGGTCCGTACTTCCTGAATACCGATCCATCTGAGGCAAGTTGAACCGCCGAGGGAACTAGAAATCCAATATATCATCTGTGAAGGGGATATGACTTCGCTCAATACCCCGGTCCTCATTAGTGTACCACCGGCTTTCGGACATAATCTGACTCACCATCTCCCATACTTCGGCATTTGTTAATGTCTGCACAGGTTCTCTAGGTCCGATATTCGGATTACCCCTGGGCTCCTGATTAGGGGATAACCTCCTGTTTCTAGCGACGGCTGCTCTACATTGCTCCCTACGCTCCCGGTTGATCTCAGGAGGTAGGGGCTAAATAAGTTACTATTGCGTAGGATTAGTAATGTTAGGATCCCTGGGTAGAACGTGGGATCCACGCATGGGCAACAATATAGGCTCTTTCAAGCTTGGGTCATCAGGCCCTAACATACGAGCACAGACTTCGCGGGATCCTAAAGATCCAAAAGTTAGCCGATCAAGATTCTGAGGTCGCTCTAGTGGTCTTCTTTCATGAGGATGTCCCTCATCTGAAGAAGATGAATCGTCTACAGCAAGGCGGCGTGTTGGGGAAGGTGTCTTTTACCTCCGGAGCTCCTGGAGTTCCCTACTCATAGTGAT
Organism: Allium sativum; assembly: GCA_030737875.1. NCBI lineage: Eukaryota > Viridiplantae > Streptophyta > Magnoliopsida > Asparagales > Amaryllidaceae > Allium > Allium sativum. The sequence goes on along the minus strand of CM060926.1, from coordinate 398,378,131 downwards.
CATGTTCTCTTGCATGCGAAGACTGTCACGCTTATGGGCTTCCAATGCCTCCTTAGTACTCTAGAGCATGTCAAGAAAGCGTGAAAAATCTCCTTGGGTGACGGGTGCATACGAGTCAAGCTGATCATTGGTTGTAGCGGATGGAATCAGAGCATTGGAGGGAGCTCGAGTAGAAGTTCCAACTTCATTCTGGTTCGGGTCGGATCGGGGCAAGGTAATAGGACCAGATCGGTTGAGATGGGGTGAGCGAGTGACCTCAACATCTTCTAATCGGCTCGAATCGGAGTCACTTGCTCAGATCGGACCTTCCTGACTGGAGCGGCCTGCTCCAGAGTCTTGTCCACGTGACCTCGTCAATACCATGGCTTGTTGATCCTCTCTAGCATTGTTCCCCCCAGTGCCTTGCACTTCTTTTCCTTTCGTTTTGGCCATAGTGCTCAATTCTTCAATGGTTCACCAAAAGATATTTAAAGATGTCAAAAACGGAGGATTAACTTCTTTGAACTTTGAAGGTCCAAATAGTAGAATTATAATCCCAAAAAGCGAAGAATTCAAAGATTTCTCAGTGAAAGCACCAAAATGTTAGATCCAAAATTGGCTCTAACATCCAAACTAATAATAATTCTACTAAAATGAAATCAAAAACGACGAAAACACACAATTTATAGTGGTTCGGTGTTAAATAGCCTACGTCCACTTTCTACTTTTTGGATTAATGTCTTGAATGCAAGTACAACAACGATTTTCGTTCAATTCTCACTTATATAATACATTGATTCACTCAATTTACTTCACAATTTGATTCAAAAGATGATTGTAATCTGAATAAGTTGATGAAATTTGGATAGTAAAAAGTTTGAGTTCTGAAAATGCCAAAAGATCCTTCTAAATGTCTCTTGATGGTGTATTTATAGGTGAAAAACGCTCCTGGGATGGCTCCGGTTCGGATCCACGTGGCCTCCATTCCATCACTTGCGGGTTCAGATATCACAAAATGGTGCCAGCACATTGAGTTAGTGGATGAACGTGGAAACTCGGCCTTCTAACCGCTCCAAACTTTAAGGGAATGTGGGCGTGATAGTTGCTGTTCTGAGTGCATGGGTTCGGATCGGCTGTATAAGAGAGAATGGGATCGGATCAACTCATTCTGAACCGATCCGATCTTGGCGAGGCTTCTCTTCTTTCCATTCCACTCTGTTCTAACTTGGCAATGAAAATACGATCTGGTCCGACTTGTTCTAGGAATAAGCATTCTTCAATATTTGATCTCTTAACTTTGTGTAGCCTAACTCGCAAAGTAGGCTAACAAAAATCAATTCTGTTTTCAACAAAATTTTCCTTTTCAGCAATTTCATGTTTGGAACTTTTGATAGTCTTAACAACTTCAAATTCCTTTTGCAAAAAATTATTTGTACATTTTAGCTCAATCTTGTTCTCTTTTAAGATCAGAATTCATTTTCAAGCTTTTGAATATTTTAATTTAGATGAACAAGATTATTTTCCAATTTCAAACAATTTTTGCGATTAGAGTTTGTAGAGTTTTTAGAGCATCCAAGTTTTGATTCCAAAACATTAATTTTGCATTGCAGCTCAGAGTTTTCAGATTTAAAGTTTTTGTTTTTTGATTTGAGATTATCAACGACTTTAGTTAAATCTATACAAAGACGAACTAAATCTTCATACGAAAAGTCTCTATCGCTATCATCATCTGTTTCTTCGTCTGTAACTCCTTTTAAGCACAAATCTGAATCTAAGTTGGCATTCTGGGTTTTTGAGTAGTTGTCGTTTTTTCTTCCATGCAATGTGTCTAGAGTTTCCAGATTTCCAGTGAAATTAAACAATGGAAGATAAGGCTATATTGGTCATCATCAAGATAAGAACATAAAATTTGTGTAGCATGAGAATTAAACCCAATATCATTACTGTCAACAATATCATATCCATTGATAACAATATACCAATATTTAATATTAATGGATTTTAAATAGAATTCCATTTTTAATTTCCAATTTAAAAAAATCTATTCCATTAATTCTTTTTGGAATGGTATTGGACTGACTCTCACTTGACTGACAACCAGGGGAAACCATGACTCTATAGTTAATAAAATACTTGCACTAATACCACTTGTAGGATTTAGATTAACACTAGAGAGGGGTGATAGGGTTTATTGGAATTTTACAAGATATTAAAAATATCATAGCACAAATTGTAGTAGAGAAAATAAATGCATAATGTAAATGATATAGATTTTACCTAGCTTTGGCAAACCCCTGCCTACCGTCACACTCCCAAGATTTCTGCTAGGTATTAAAATAGATTTGCGCTTACAGAACCCCTAAACTTGCAAACCTTGCTGCTGCTCAATCCCTACGCTCAAAACCCCGGACTGATCTTTATCTCCAATATCATATTTTCCCCAACTTACAAACCCATAACTTGTAAACCCTAACAATAAATCCAGTAGCTAATATACCATAGTTTTACAGAAAAACTAGAAAATTGATGGACGATTACAAAAGAAATATTAAAAAAAAAACAATAAATAAAAAACCCCTTATGTATAAAGGAATGGCCAACCCCGTTTGTCACTTAAACTATCGGTTTTCTCCTTTGTTTAATGACTGACCCAAAATTAAGGTTCTTTTTATTTCCCCATATCGCGACTTCAATTTTTGGAAAATAATCTCTGATAGCTTCTGATTCTTTGTTACTCTTGGTTTATCGATTGGTGATGATCTTTGTCGATAGACTTATGTTTTACAATAAAAAATGTTGTAAGTAAATCTGATTTCAATTTCTCTTATGCTCGAATTTTTTGCTTTATTTTTTTGATGATTTGTTTGCTTATGATGAGTGGTGTATAAATAGGTTTAAGAAACCCTTTTAAATATCTGATATCACGAATTGGCCTGTTCTGATTTGTTGTCTGATTTGCGTGATTTATTTCCCGTAATACGTGCCATGAATGTCTGGTTGAATGACCGTGAATACTCTGTTGATTTATGAAAACAATTTTGAATGATTTTCTTGGCAAAGACGAACCTTTAATCCTGTTGAATGATTTTTACAAGTTTTCCTTTAATGAATAATGTTGTGTTCTGTTCTGATCCACTGTGAATTTTGCAAATAATGGATATTCTCGCATGCCAATTTAAAATGATTTAAATTCTGGAAAGTCATTTCTTGCACTTGCCAAAAGAAACAAAGTTAATGCTCCAATTTGATTTCTGCAAAAGTTGAATTATTCTTGCCAAATATTACATTTGCCAAGAATTTAGATTAAATTCCTTCCCTTTTTCATCCGCGTTGTTCGAATAGATTTATCACTTGATTTGTCTTGATATTTTCTTCATGCCACATGATGAATTCACTGATAAGAACCAGTACTGCTCAATCTATGTTTTTGTTGCATCATACTTAATGAATTGACCCAAGTGATGCTCTCATATATATATATATATACATACACTTATATATACACACAGATGTCTATATATATGTATGTGTGTGTGTATTTGTGTGTGTTTGTAACACATGTGCACCGGCCTTGGATTTTGTTCGAGCTTGCTGTCTTCATAAGCATGCTTGAGTACACTGCTGTTTATTTGATGTCCCACTGTGTTTTGAAAACTTCTCTTTCACCTTATTCCATTCTAGCTTTGTTATGTATACATGAACCTGCATATCTTTGTCCATGCTGTTGTGAATCTGATCTTGTTATCATTTTGCACTTGTACACATGCTACTTGTGTTGTTGTCTTTTGTTGCTCCATATTAATGTATGTTTGCCTCTATGTATATACATACACTGTATGTATATATGTGTGAGCTTCATGCATTATAACCTTGTCAAATATTGAGTCCATCATTTGTTATTTGCCCTTCATACATGCACATGTGTACATGCCACAACATTGTAATTTTTGAACTTGCCATATGTATTGCTTCAATTTGCTTGTGTTTGTCATCCTCTTGACCATGTAGTAAAGCTTATTCTTGTGTATCCTTGCAGAACTGTTGCATATTCATGTTGCATTGCTATGCCATTTCTTGTATACACTGATTTTAGTGTCTAGGCACTACTTTGTAGTTACATTGTCTTGACCTATGCACGACATTTGCTCATAACCATATATTTGAAGCTGACCTCTTGTGCTGAAATGTTTTGTGCTTAACACGTTGTTGGGTTGTTACCATCTTGACTTGTGTTTGTAAATCCTTGGCCACTCTGATGTGCTCTGGTTTTAGTTGTTGCATGTTGATGACATGAGCAGCCATACATGTGTATATATATATTTACACAGTTCTGTATATATATGTGCGTGTGAGTTTGAGCTTCCTTGATATTTTGTCTTGTGCATGTCAATTTTACCTATTTGAACTTGCACATTTCCTTGTGCTTTAGTCGTCTGGTATTTGCATGTGTTGTTTTGGTTCATACTGCTCTGTCCATTCATGTGTTGTTGACTTGTATGGTTTCACTTTGTGTTCTCGTCCATGCTGAGTTACTTCTGGTCAATTTGCTTTGCTTGAGTATTTGACCTTTTTTTGTGTTGTGCCATGTTTGAATTTGGAGTTGTATTTTGCACACTCTTGAACCGTTTCCACCTTGCTGACTCATTATTGCTTTTATGTATATGCATACATACATATATATGCACAAATGTGTGTGTGTGTGTGTGTGTGTATATATGTTTGTGCATGTGTTTGTGTCTGCACTTGCATTGCATTTCTTGGTTCATGTGCACTTACCGATGCTTGACCATGTTGCCGCTGCACACAAAAATATATGTGTATATACATGCACATGTATGTGTATTGTATACGTGCAGTTTATATGTGTGAGCACTTGAGATACAGTCTACCTTGTGGTATTTACAGTGAATCATTGTTAATATCACAAGTAGTCTAGACACAAATAGATATATATACATATTAGACCAAGTCAAGAAATATGATGAGAAACACACCAAAATTCTAAAGCAAATAAAGTTTAAAATAAATTTATGTCTTCTAGAATGTAAATCAATTTTTGTACCAGTTTATTGTGTGTGTTTCCATAACAGGTATGCAAGTGACTGAATTGACGCTAAAGCAAACTGAAGATGAGTGTGTCAGTAAGTGTAACTGAAAGTGCAGAGCGAAATATATATGTAACTGAGTGTTTATTAATGTATATGAGTCTGTATGTATAAACTGAGTGTTGTAGTGAGAGCTGAATGTAATAGTGGATATTGAATCAGTGAGATGTACAATAGTGGAGTTATAAAATATATATTATTGAAGTGTTGAAATAAAATGTATATTTAAATAAAATACTGTTTGAATATTTAAATTCTTGTGCTGTAGTATTCTATTCAATTTTTGAACTTGCCATATGTGTAATGGCATTGTCTTGTCCTATATACGACTTCTGCTTGTAACCTTATATTTGAAATTGACCTTTTATGTTGAAATGTTTTGTGCTTGACACGCAGTTGGGTTGTTACCATCTTGACTTGTGTTTGTAAAACCTTGATCAATCTGATGTGCACTGATCTTTGTTGTTGCATGTTGATGATATGAGCAGCCATACATGTAAATATATACAACTCTATTTATATGTGTGTGTGTGAGCTTGAGCTTCCTTGATATTTTGTCTTGTGCACTTCGATTTTGCTTGTTTGAACTTGCACATTTCCTTGTGCTTTAGTCACCTGGTACTTGCATGTGATGCTTTGGTTCATACCGCTCTATTCATTCATGTGTTGTTGATTTGTATGGTTTCACTTTGTGTTGTCGGCCATGCTGAGTTACTTCTGGTCGATTTGCTTGGCTTGACTATTTGACTTTCTTATTGCTTCTATGTATACACACACATATTTATATATATGCATAGATGTGTATATATATGTGTGTGTGTATCTGCACTTGCATTGAATTTCTTGGTTCATGTGCACTTACTGATGTTTGACCATGTTGCCCTTACACACAAAAATATATACGTGTATTTACGTACACATGTATGTATATAAATGTATTGTGTATGTGCAGTTTATATATGTGAGCACTTGAGATACAATCTGCCTTGCGGTATTTACAGCGAATCACTGTGAATATCATAAGTAATCTAGGCACAAATAGATTTATATACATATTAGGCCAAGTAAAGAAATATGATGAGAAACACACCAAAATTTTGAGGCAAATAAAATTTAAAATAAATTTATATCTGCTAGAATGTAAATCAATTTTTGTACCAATTTACTATGCGTGTTTCCATGACAGGTAGGCAAGTGACTGGACTGGACTGACTCTAGAGCAAACTGAAGATGAGCGTCAGTGAGTGTAACTGAGAGAGCAGAGTGAAATGTATATGTAACTAAGTGATTGTGAATGTGTATGCGTCTGTATGTATAAATTGAGTGTTGTAGTTAGAGCTAAATGTAATAGTGGATATTGAATCAGTGAGATGTACAATAGTGGAGTTAGAAAATATATACTATTGAAGTGTTGAAATAAAATATTTATTTAAATAAAATACCATTTGAATATTTAAATTCTTGTACAGTAGTATTCTATTCAAATATTAATATTTATTTACGTATGTGATGTAGTACAATAGTACAACTACAAACACATATATATATATATATGTTTGTTACCATCAAACAAAAATCATATTGCTATATACTATAGTATAGGTATTCAATACTTAGGCAGGTTGGCCTAAAAGAATATTCCGTATTTGAATCCAAAATTATATGTAAATATACATATATAAGAAAAAGGGACACATTAAAAGAATTAAGAAGGAATTAGTTCCCATTCGATAAAATTAAAACAAATAACATGTGAATTAAATTCACCACGTCCAAGGCATCAGGATAGTCGATCTCCCTATAGGAGGAGGTCGACCACTACGTGAGCATAAGTAATGATGGCAGCTAGGTTTTTAGGTAATTTTCTTTGGGTTTTATGTCATAGATGGTTCAAATTTTATATTTTTATTCCGACGGTTCCCACACACTTGGCATTTATAAATAGATCCCTAGACCAACACACTAAGTTCATGTGGCCATCTTCCTTCATTTTTTGTAACAGCTCATATTTTGATAACGTGTTATAACTATAAATCAAGGAAGACTTAATTTTTAAAATAATAATCAAGGGCAACGGGTTACGCCATTACGTTCGTCTCGAAATTCTACTTGGAAGCGAGTCTGAGTTTTCGAAAATCGGAGTCCTTATAACCAAGTTATGACCCTTCGAAGTTTTCAGAAAATTTCAAGTTCAAAACAACTCAGAATTCGAATTCAAATTTCGAAATCAAACCACAGAACAGTCTGGGCGGGAAATTTCCCGCCCAGGACCAGGTCGAGTTGGGGGTCGACCATAGAGTCGACCTGCCCAGGACCAGGTCGACCTGGTGGCCGAGCCCACTTTTGAAGCTGGATTCACTTTGATGTTTCTGGCCTCGTTTCTGTCTACATTCGTTGACCTAACCCTATATAAATAGCCCCTAACACTAGTCTCTCTACAAAAAATTCTCTCTGACCTTATGCTGCTCTAATTCTGGTTGAAAAGTTAGAGAAAGGGACTACTTCTTCTACGTCGAAACTACGTTAAGAGAATTGCTGATTTGGGGATTTCTGTTAGGACTTGAGTAAGCATATAAAGATTCAACATCGACTATCTTTTTCTAATTCTCGAACCACGATCTGTAAGCCCCAGTTACTTTTAGATTTAAACTGTAAACGTAATATGATATGTTGTAAATTGAAATTGGACCTATGTATGATGACTGTTTTACATCCATTCTCGTTCATCTTGGATCTTGACTTTTGGGTATATTACTATGACATTGATTTGGGGCCTATTCATGTTGTAAATCAAAAAGAAAACCCCTCATATTATCATGCCTACAATGTTGAATCTGCTATTAGTCACAAGTTTATGACTATCATCTTATGTCAACCGTTACCATGACTATACTATCACCATATGTCAACTGTTATCTTGACAAGTACCTTATTTTGCTAGATTTGGAATCTTTATGTTTGAGGCCGATATTCCATATGCCAGTAATGTTATAATAATTTATCTCAAGTCATACCATGCTATGCTAGTAATCACTTTTGCCACCTTATACCCGTCCCTTCTTATGTTATTCCCTAATTAGATTTATTTGTATCGATTCGAGTTTATGTGCGATGGGAATACGATTTGGGTAGAGTAGGTAAAACATGAGTTGGCTTTGAACATGAACGTTATTATAACTTGAACCCGTATATGGACAAGAACTTGACATGAAATTTACATGAAACCTGACATGAAAACTCGACGTGAATTTTGACATGAAAACTTGAACATGGGCATGACACTTAGATAAACTTAAAAATGGCCAACTCGAGGTTGGGTTGAGTTTGCAGTGTAAATCTGCCCGGAACCGCTCGGCGAATCCAGTGACTGCAAACAATAGGATCCAATGTGGGTAGTTTGTCATATCGCACATAAAACCCGAGGTTAGACTATGTTGTGGTGTAAATCTGCCCGGAACCGCCCGGCAAATCCAGTGACCACAACAATTAGTCTAATGTGAGAGATTAGGGTGCATTAATGGATTAATGCCACATGATAGGGTTAAGTCATGAACCACTTGAATATACTTAACCAATTTGACATGATGATTTGATAGGGTTAAGTCATGAACCGCTTGAACACACTTAACCAACTTGATACATGATCTGGATAGGGTTAAGTCACGAATTTGAAGGACAACACTTAACCCATTAGAAATCCTAGTTACGCGGTCCTTTTCAGCAGTAACCCACTTAGATGTATCACGATACCCTCGGACTAGGCAGGGTGGGGCATGATTACTGGGCTGATTTTAAGCGACCAGAACGACGGCTGAGTAGGTGCGCCATTGTAGGTTCAGGCGGACTATGGTCGTGCACGTAGTCCGGAGTTGAAAAAGCAGGCATTGGGCACCAGTAGGTTTACACTGTGCGTGCTTGAATTCGTGTCAGAGGTTGGCACCATAGGGCTTGATACACCCTATGGTGGACCTAGCACAGGTGACTACATTTCAGGATAGGGCCGTATGACATAGACACATGACGAGTTAGAACTTGTAGGGAGCCGATTGATTAGTAGATCATACCATGGGACCTCGTAATGGGTCACTTCATGATATTAGGCCTAGGGATCATTTCATGATTAATACTTGACATGGGTTAGAACACTAGTACAGTTGGTGCAGCGAACCTTGAATATGCGATGCTAGACTTGACTTATCTTGTTATCTTAATTATCATATCAGCCTTGTTATCATCCTTATGTTTAATTCCAGTTTTCACATGTCATGTTACCTTTACTTATTTTTATACTGAAAGTCACTAGGGCTTACCAGTCTTATGACTGACCCTTTTTCTTTCGCCTCTTTTTCTTTCGTTTTCCCCCTAGTTCTCAGGGAGGAAACACTAGCTCTTATCTTGGATTTAGCTTGCTTTCTGTCAGCTCATGTACGGTTTGGTCTTGAGCTATGCTATGGCTGCACTTCTGCTATTTATGGGGAATAATTTACTTTTGTTATCTTAAGTTTATGCTTTTTTATTTGGAACTCTATGTAATGGAATAATTTGTACCTTGGATATATTGTTTTTTGACTCTTTTCTTGAAAGAAATAAAAATTTGGTTTTTAATTTCTACTGCTGCTTTATTTATGTTCTGCCCTGTGATATCTATGTATATGTTTACCTAGATAATACTCCACCAAAACTAGTGCATTCCCTTTGTGAGTGACCCTAGCGGAGGTAGGGTGTTACACTTGGTATCAGAGCAGAAGGTTACCGGGCTGGGCAAAAGTTTTAAAAACCTTTTGAAACTATTTTCAAAACCATTTATAAAGAAGCATTTTTCAAGAAAAGTTTAATGTTTAAAAAGGCTATTCCCCAAAAGCCATTAGCACTTTCCTTTGTTTCCTCGTTTGAATCATTTTCTTTTCGTTTTTCAGCATGTCTGATCTTGAAGTTCCTGAGGGAATACCCGTACCTGGATGGTTCCGAAGGTACTTAGATGCCAGGGCCAACGGCGCAGGCCCGGCAGACATCCCACCTCCTCCTCCAGTGGACGAGGTTCCTCCTCTTCCTGGTACCACCTTTGCCAAAATATGCAAAGACTTTAAAGCAATGGGCGGCAAGAACTTCGTTGGAACTGAAACCTTTGTTGAGGTACGAAACTGGCTAAAGGAGACGGAAGACTTGTTTATTATCTTTGATGTGGAGGACCATAAGAAAGTTCAGTTGATAACATGGTTGTTGAAAGAGGAAGCTGCATTTTGGTGGGAAGTCACCAACGCTACCAGGCCAGCTGAGACTTGGGCAGACTTTAGAGAGAGGTTTGGGATTAAATTCTTATCGTCAGCAGAAGAGAACCTTCAGATGGAAAGATTCCTAGCACTCAAGCAAGGGGACATGTTTGTTAGGGAGTACGTGAATAAGTTTAATCATCTTGCTCGGTTCGGTTTGGACTTGGTCAATACGGCCCAGAAAAAGGCTGTACGCTTTGCTCGAGGATTGAACGAGCCACTACACAGTTTGGCCATAACTCATATACCCATGGGGGCGACCTTTGAAAGCTTGGTGGATATGGCTCTACTTCATGAGGAATACAAGAATAGAAAGAAGGAGGTTAAGCCTAATGAGACTCAGAATAAGAAAGTTGACTTCAAGAAGGGAGGCAACAAGAATAACAAGAATAACAAGAGCAACAACAAACCACGTGAGACGAGGAAGTGTAACTTTTGTGGTATTACGGGACATCTAGCTAAAGACTGTAGAAAGAAGAAGAGAAAGTTGGGTGAATGCTTACATTGTGGAGATACTGGACACATCAGCAAGGATTGCACTAAGAAGCAAGGACAAGGGCAAGGGCAGACCCAGAGAGCATGACCTTCTGGAAGGAAGTTTCATGCTCTTAACACCACTCCAACTCTTGACCGAGGTAGTAATATTTCTGTAGAAAGCGTTGTTTACATTTCTGACTTTCCTGTTCGAACCTTATTTGACTCTAGCGCATCGCATACTTTTGTTTCTTCTGATATTCTGAAAGTCTGCACCTAAGTACTAGTCTGGTTGAGGATCCCGTTATAGTTTCAAATCCAATTGGGGGCTCCGCCCATTTATCTATGATGTGTGAGGATTTGAGGATCTCTATCTTAAGCGTAGAATTCACGTGTAATGCTTATGTTCTCGGATTTATGGGATATGGTTTGATCCTAGGTATGGATTGGCTGTCCAATTATGGAGCCATTTTTGATTGTGAACGAAGGGTAGTGAGGCTCATGACTCGCCTCGGTAATACCCTTGAAATTTCTTGTAACCCTAAGGGTCTGGTCATGTTGTGTTATCTTGAATCTCTTGACTCGTCCGTCGATAATTTGCAATCTGTGAGAGTGGTCCGAGAATATCCAGATGTCTTTGATCAGGTTAGGGGGTTACCTCCTAAACGCGAGATAAACTTCCGAATTTATCTTGTTGATAATGCCAAGCTAGTTTCATTGCCCGTTAGGCACATGGCCCCGCGAGAATGAAGAGAGCTCAGTAAACAAGTTAAGGAGTTGCTTGAGAAAAATTTCATAAGGCGAAGCAGTTCTGAATGGGGTGCTCCGGTGGTATTCGCTACTAAGGCGGATGGATCGCTTCGTCTATGCGTAGATTATCGTGAGTTAAACAAGATGAAAAAGAAGAATAGGCACCCACTACCAAGAATCGACGATTTGTTTGACCAACTTGTGGGAGAATCTGTTTTCTCTCAACTCGATCTGGCCACAGGATTCCATCAGCTTAGAGTGGCTGAGGATAGCATTGACAAAACTATGTTTAGGACACCAGATGGTTTCCTCGAATGGCTCGTCATGTCGTTTGGGTTAACGAATGCACCCACGTACTTTGTAGATTTGATGAGTAGGGTGTTTCGGGAGTTCCTTAACAAGTTTGTGGTAGTTTTCGTGGATGATATTTTGATCTTCTCAAAAGATGAAGAAGAGAATGCTAGACATCTCAAGGAAGTCATGGAAACACTTAGAGCACACCAGTTAAAGGCTAAGTTCTCCAAATGCCATTTTTGGAGGAAGGAAGTTCGGTTTCTTGGACATGTAGTTTCTAAGCAAGGCATAGCCGTGGACCCCGCAAAGGTAGTTGCGGTACAGGACTGGAAAATTCCTAAGAGTGCAACGGAGGTGAGGAGCTTTCTCGGTTTGTCGGGCTACTACAGGAAGTTCATTAAGGACTTCGCTAAGATTTCAGCCCCTCTTACTAAGTTAACAAAGAAGAACCTAGCTTTTGCATGGGACATAGAGTGTGACGCTGCTTTTCAGAGACTCAAGAGAGCCCTCACCACAGCTCCGGTTTTGGCATTACCTGACGGAGGCAAGGTGTTTACTGCGTACACAGATGCGTGCGGCACGGGATTAGGCGCTGTCCTAATGCAAGAAGGAAGAGTAATATGCTACGGGGGCAGACAACTTAAAGTTCATAAGAAAAACTATCCCATGCATGACTTGGAGTTGGCCCCGATCGTTTTTGCACTTAAATCTTGGCGCCATTGTCTTCTAGGGGAGAGGTTCGAGCTGTATACCGACCACAAATCGCTCAAGTACCTCTTCTCACAGAAAGATTTGAATATGAGACAACAACGGTGGATGGAATTCTTGGTATCATATGACTTCGATATAACTTATACCCCTGGCAAGGGTAACGTGGTGGCAGACGCGATAAGTAGAAAAAGGTTGACTTTAAGCCCCTTGTTTGTTGAAAGGAAAAGCCTTGAGTTTATAGCAACCTTTGATTTTACACCTGCTGTTGAGTCATTGACTGCTACGTTAGCATCTCTTGAGTTAATACCTACACTTCTAAATCAAGCAGGGACTTCACAGAAGGAAGCCCCACAGATAGTTGAAATCATGGACAAGCTGATTAGTGGTGATACGTCAAGTCACCTCGGTAGGTATGCCATAGATGAAAAGGGATGGCTAAGGCGTGATGGAAGGCTATGCGTCCCACAAGTGAGAGACTTAGTAAGGAAAGTTCTCGAAGAGGCGCATCACTCGAAGATGACCATACATCCTGGAGGGGATAAGATGTACAGAGATATGAAACGCATTTTCTTTTGGGCTGGAATGAAAAAGGACGCGGCAGAGTTCGTTTTGAAGTGCATGGTGTGCCAACAAGTAAAGGCCGAGTCGAAGAAGCCCGGTGGGCTATTACATCCTTTGGAGGTTCCGCAATGGAAATGGGAGAGTATCTCGATGGATTTCGTGGATGGACTGCTTAGGTCAAGGAAGGGAAATACTAGCATATGGGTCATAGTTGATAGACTCACGAAAAGTGCTCACTTCATTCCGGTGAAAAGCAAGAGGACCGCATCATGGCTAGCGTCTATTTACCTTCGAGAGATAGTGCGGTTGCATGGGGTTCCTTCTAGTATAGTTAGTGATCGTGATACCATTTTCACTAGCCAGTTTCGGAATAGTCTGTAAGAAGCCATGGGTACATGACTAAGTTTAAGCACGGCCTATCACCCGCAGACGGATGGACAAGCCGAAAGAGTAAATAGGGTTCTAGAGGATCTTTTAAGACTATGCATTCTTGACTTTGGTTGTACCTAGGAAGACCATCTTCCTCTCGTATAGTTTGCATACAATAATAGTTACCAAGCTAGCATCGGAATGGCACCGTTCGAAGCCCTGTATAGAAGACCGTGCAAGTCGCCAACTTGTTGGTGGGAGACGACAGACAGGCTTATACTTGGGCCTGACATGATAAGGGACACTTCTGAGAAGGTTGAGTTGATACGAAGATGGATGAAAACATCCCAAGATAGACAGAAATCTTATGCGGACAAGAGAAGGACGGACCTAGAGTTCGAAGTCGGAGATGTGGTCTTTATAAAAGTTTCTCCTTTACGAAATTTAGTTCGTTTTAGAGCAGTTGGAAAGCTAGCACCAAGGTTCGTAGGACCGTTCCCTATCACTGAGAGGGTTGGGCGGATGGCCTATAAGGTAGAATTACCCGAGAGGCTGGCTGGAGTACACAATGTCTTTCATATCTCGTATCTCCGAAAGTGCTTACATGAATCAGCCGAAGTGGTTGAGCCAAGTATCCTTGAAGACATAGAAGTGGTAAAAGAAGCAACATTGAGGCGAGTTCCGATTCATATCTTAGGAACGGAGATCAAGAAGTTAAGGAATCGAGAAGTCAATCTAGTTAAAGTTCAGTGGAGTGAAGCCCAAGAAGACACAACTTGGGAAACCGAAGAGAAAATACGCGCGCTTTACCCATTTCTTTTTTAGGGTACATTCTCGATCTCTTTTTCCCTATAAACTTGAAAACCTTTTCATATCATGCTTCTACTACCTACGTTTGTCTTGTTATCTTCTCGATCTTATCTTGAGAACCTTAGGTAGAACCATATGAATGTAAACATGTGATTGAAACATGTTATGGTTGATGTTTGCAAATGGTTGCAAGTGTTTGCAAGTGATTGCTAGTGGATGCATGGCACACATTAGGCACTAAATCGGCTCAGTCACATTTTCATGTTGCATATGCATGAGTGCTTATACTTGTACATGGATGGAACTTGTTATGCTATCACTTGGATGCTGCATATGAATGAATGTTTGTGCACTCATGTAGAGATTATAAAGTATGTTAGGAATTTTTGCATACATGTTGGATTCATTACACTAACATCTTTTGCATTAAGGAGGTCTACTGAATCAGTAACTGCCTGATCTTTTGCATTAGATAAGTACATATACACACACTTTCTGCATATGTCCATACAGCGCTAGAAACCTTTTAAGGACAATGGTTGCTTGTGGATGATGTTTTGAGTAGATGGGTGATGGATGGTAGGACACATCCTCCCTAACTTAGAGATTTCGGGGACGAAATCCTGTAAGGAGGGGAGAATGTAACAACTCATATTTTGATAACGTGTTATAACTATAAATCAAGGCAGAATCAATTTTAAAATAAGAATCAAGGGCAACAGGTTACGCCATTGCATTCGTCTCGAAATTCTGCTTGGAAACGAGTCTGAGTTTTCGAAAATCGGAGTCCGTATGACCAAGTTATGACCCTTCGAAGTTTTCAGAAAATTTCAAGTTCAAACCAGCTCAGAATTCAAATTCAAATTTCGAATTCAAATTCAAATTTCGAATTCAAACCACAGAACAGATTGGGCGGGAAATTTCCCGCCCAGGACCAGGTCGACCCGGGGTCAACCCTAGAGTCGACCTGCCCAGGACCAGGTCGACCATAGTGTCGACCTGGTGGCCGAGCCCACTTTTGAAGCTGGATTCACTTTGATGTTTCTGGCCTCGTTTCTGTCTACATTCGTTGACCTAACCCTGAATAAACAACCCCTAACACTAGTCTCTCTACACAAATTTCTCTCTGACTTTATGCTTCTCTAATTCTGGTTGAAAAGTTAGAGAAAGGGACTACTTCTTCTACGCCGAAACTACGTTAAGAGAATTGCTGATTTGGGGATTTCTGTTAGGACTTGAGTAAGCATATAAAGATTCAACATTGACTTTCTTTTTCTAATTCTCAAACCACAATCTGTAAGCCCCAGTTACTTTTAGATTTAAACTGTAAATGTAATATGGATATGTTGTAAATTGAAATTGGACCTATGTATGATGACTGTTTTACATCCATTCTCGTTCATCTTGGATCTTGACTTTTGGGTATATTACTATGACATTGATTTGGGCCTATTCATGTTGTAAATCAAAAAGAAACCCCCCTCATATTATCATGCCTACAATGTTGAATCTGCTATTAGTCACAAGTCTATGACTATCATCTTATGTCAACCGTTACCATGACTATACTGTCACCTTATGTCAACTGTTATCTTGTCAAGTACCTTATTTTGCTAGATTTGGAATCTTTATGTTTGAGGCCGATATTCCATATGCTAGTAATGTTATAATAATTTATCTCAAGTCATAACATGCTATGCTAGTAATCACTTTTTCCACCTTATACCCGTCCCTTCTTATGTTATTCCCTAATTAGATTTATTTGTATCGATTCGAGTTTATGTGCGATGGGAATACGATTTGGGTAGACTAGGTAAAACATGAATTGGCTTTGAACATGAACGTTATTATAACTTGAACCTGTATATGGACAAGAACTTGACATGAAATTTACATGAAACCTGACATGAAAACTCGACATGAATTTTGACATGAAAACTTGAACATGGGCATGACACTTAGATAAACTTGAAAATGGCCAACTCGAGGTTGGGTTGAGTTTGCAGTGTAAATCTGCCCGGAACTCCCGGCGAATCCAGTGACTGCAAACAATAGGATCCAATGTGGGTAGTTGGTCATATCGCACGTAAAACCTGAGGTTAGACTATGTTGTAGTGTAAATCTGCCCAGAACCGCCCGGCAAATCCAGTGACCACAACAATTAGTCTAATGTGAGAGGTTGGGGTGCATTAATGAATTAATGCCACATGATGGGGTTAAGTCATGAACCACTTGAATATACTTAACCAACTTGACACGATGATTTGATAGGGTTAAGTCATGAACCGGTTGAACACACTTAACCAACTTGATACATGATCTGGATAGGGTTAAGTCACGAATTTGAATGACAACACTTAACCCATTAGAAACCCTAATTACACGGTCCTTTTCAGCAGTAACCCACTTAGATGTATCACGATACCCTAGGACTAGGCAGGGTGGGGCACGATTACTGGACTGATTATAAGCGACCAGAACGACGGCTGAGTAGGTGCGCCATTATAGGTTCAGGCGGACTATGGTCGTGCACGTAGTCCGGAATTGAAAAAGCAGGCATTGGGCACCAGTAGGTTTACACTGTGCGCGCTTGGATCGTGTCAGAGGTTGGCACCATAGGGCTTGATACACCCTATGGTGGACCTAGCACAGGTGACTACATTTCAGGATAGGCCCGTATGACACAGACACATGACGAGTTAGAACTTGTAGGGAGCCGATCGATTAATAGATCGTACTGTGGGACCCCGTAATGGGTCACTTCAATGTATTGGGCCTAGGGATCATTTCATGATTAATACTTGACATGGGTTAGAATACTAGTACAGTTGGTGCAGCGAACCTTGAATATGCGATGCTAGACTTGACTTATCTTGTTATCTTGATTATCATATCAGTCCTGTTATCATCCATATATTTAATTCTAGTTTTCACATGTCATGTTACCTTTACTAGTTTTTGTACTGAAAGTCACTAGGGCTTACCAGTCTTATGACTGACCCTTTTTCTTTCGCCTCTTTTTCTTTCGTTTTCCCCCTAGGTTCTCAGGGAGGAAACACTAGCTCTTAGCTTGGATTTAGCTTGCTTTCTATCGGCTCATGTATGGTTTGGTCTTGAGCTATGCTATGGCTGCACTTCTGCTATTTATGGGGAATAATTTACTTTTGTTATCTTAAGTTTATGCTTCTTTATTTGGAACTCGATGTAATGGAATAATTTGTACCTTGGATATATGACGTTTTGACTCTTTTCTTGAAAGAAATAAAAATTTGGTTTTTAATTTCTACCGCTGCTTTATTTATGTTCTGCCTTGTGATATCTCTGTGTATGATTACCTAGATAATACCTCACCAAAACTAGTGCATTCCCTTTTTGAGTGACCCTAGCGGAGGTGGGGTGTTACATTTTTCTCTGTCTTTATCTCTGATTAGATCCAGTTCCAGAAAAAGGGTTAGTTTCCTCATCCTCTCTTCCTCCTTTTATTTTATTTTAGAGATTCTAGATTTGACTTCTACATGTGTATACGATTCTTTGTTGATTCTTATACATATGTAATCATAAAGGGAGAAGGATTGGAATCGTTTCGCATGGAAGTAATCCAGAATACGGTTCCAACTAGGATTAAACATAGTTTTATCTGTTAGGGATTGTGTAATGGATCGTTAAGGCAAAATAAACACTAGAGGAGGGGGGTGAATAGTGTTTTTGAGAATTTAATCAAAATCTATAAGTTATTTGAACTACTATAGAATCGAACACCACAAACACAATTACAAACACATATTCAAATACATACACAAAAATAAACAGAAATAAAAATGAAGAAAAGGAAAGAACTCACCGGATTTTATACTGGTTTGGAATTGTTCCTATGTCCAGTCCCACGCAACGCTTGACTGCACAGTGTTTTATTACTATATCAATATCCAATTACAATCCTCCTTGATTTCACGGCTACATCGGATACCACCATTTCCACACACTTGATCAAGTATACCATCCTTGATTTCATGGCTGCACGGGATACCACTGATTACCCGACCTTGATTGCACGACTACAAGGGATACCACCGATTCCTTTGCACAACCCAAACTATTCAAAACGAACCTATAACTCTTAAATAGCACTTGATTTAGAGAGTAATGAGTAGAGAGTGTAGAGAGAGGAAGGTTAGTGAAAACAGAATTGAATTTGGTAGAGTATAAGTGTAGAAATGATAATAAATAATGGTGTAATGAAAGAGAGTGAAAGTGGAGAAGGAGAGATTAAAAATTTGAATTCAAGCCTTTTTATAATGTGTGAAAGGTTGCAACGCTTCAGAACCATCACAATTAGTGAAAAGACATTTCCTTTCAAAATTGAAAAAAATGACAATTATGCGTCGACATAGTGTTTTTCTTATGTCGATATACACCTAGTGTAAAATTAATTTTTGAGCATTTTTCAAGTGTTTTGATATAAATATAATTCTGGAAATTCATGAATTAAAAATAGTGTTATAAATTAATATTATAAAGTAGGAAATCATATGAAAACATAAATATAATCTATATAAACATATTTATATAATTATAAAGCTTAAAACTATATAAATACAACAACAACAAAGCCATATATCCCAAACAAGTTGGGGTTGGCTAGATATGGAACCCAAAATTAAAATAAAATAAAATTAATAATGATTATAATAATATATATATATATATATATATATATAAAGGGTTTAAAATAACCAAACAAATAAAAAGTCATCCGATAAAGGTTTTTTTGAAAATAATAATAATAATAAGTAAAAAGGTTCAATAAAAGTGAAATAAAATCTAAGAGTAATAAAAAGTAAATAGGTTCAGTAAACGTGAAATAAAGTCTAAAAAAAACCCTAAGGTTCTGGTACATGGATTGCCGATTTCCATGCACTCCTATCAACTACCAGCTCTTCCAATAAACCCCAGTTACTTAAATCTCTCTTTATTATCTCCTCCCATGTCATTTTAGGTCGACCTCTACCTCTCTTTGGCCTTCGGCGCAGCCTAGAATTCCAACGCGTACTGGTGCATCGTATGGTCTACGTTGGATATGTCCAAACCATCTCAAGCGGTATTGGACTAACTTCTCTTCAATAGGTGCAACTCCAAATTTTTCGCGAATATCCTCATTTCTAATCTGATCTCGTCTGGTATGCCCACAGCTCCAACGCAGCATCTGCATCTCTGCTACGCTTATCTTCTGGATGTGTTGCCTCTTAGTAGGCCAACATTCTGCACCATATAACATTGCAGGCCTGATTGCTGTCCTATAGAACTTTCCTTTAAGCTTCTGAGGAATCTTCCAATTACAAAGAATGCTAGATGCTAGTCGCCATTTCACCCATCCTGCTTGAATTCTAAAACTAACATCCTTATCAATCTCTCTATCAAACTGCAACATAGATCCTAAGTATCGAAACGATTCCTTCTTGGTACTACTCTACCAGCCAAGGTAACATCTCCGTCATCTGACCTGACACTGCTAAACTCACACTTCATATACTCTGTTTTAGTTCTGCTAAGCCTGAAACCCTTTGATTCCAAGGTCTCCCTCCACAACTCCAGTTGTTGATTAACCCCTATTCTACTTTCATCAATCAGCACAACATCATCGGCAAAGAGCATACACCAGGGATTCTCCCTTTGTATATCTTTTGTGATTTCATCCATCACTAATGCAAAAATATAGGGGCTCAAACCCGAACCTTGATGTAACCCTATGTTAATTGGAAAGTCTCTGGTCTCACCATCGCATGCCCTAACACTAGTCACAACCCCCTCGTACATATCCTTAATAAGGGTAATATATTTTGATGGCACTCTCTTCCTTCCGAGCGCCCACCATATAACCCTCCTCGGCACTACGTCATAAGATTTCTCCAGGTCAGTAAAAACCATGTGGAAATCTTTCTTCTGCTCCCTGTATCTCTCCATAAGTTGCCTAACCAAGAAAATCGCCTCAGTGGTTGACCTTCCAGGCATAAAACCAAATTTATATATTTATATATTTTTATATTTAAAACTATATATATATAAATATATAAATATATAAAACTTATAATCCTTGAGTTTGAAAACAAAAGTAAAGTAAGAAAAAAAATAGAAAAGATAGAAAATAAACTAGAGAAGATTGAAGATAGAATTTGGAAACAGAATTTGAAAAACAGAATTTGAATTTGAACCTGGACTGCTAGTTAGAGTCTTACATAATCTAAACTCTATAACTATATTAGTCTTGAACTCTTGAAATCTTGAATACTCATGAGTCTTAAAAGATCTCCGAATTCTGATTCTCTAATATCTTTAAACTGTACAGTCTTCAGTGATATTTCCTGTATATAAATCCTACATATGTGTGTGTGTGTATATATATATTGTTAGCCTACTTTGTGAACTAGGCAACACAAAGTCAAGAAACCAAACATTGAATGATATTTTTAATTATAAGGCTTCGGTTCGGATTGAAGGAAAACACTACAGTTCAAATTGAGAGCTGCAGCTGTTCGGATCGGATTGAATCCCGTTCGGATCGGATAGAATTCCCTGATCGGATCGGTGATCTCTTACTGGATAAATTGGTGAGGCATATCCAATCGGATCGGAAGGCAACTAAATCTCGAACGGATCGGAAGGCCATCTGCTTGCCACAACAATGGAGCGGAGCGGAATAGGTTAGAGAAGGAGAGGCGCCCAAACCAATCCGGGTCGGATCGGGTATCCCGATCCGAACCCCTTACCTGCATGTCTCCGACCCGCACCCATGATCTATGTTAATCTCCTATAAAATAGCCTGGAGAACCGGACCGGCTATGACTGATTCCTATCCCTAACGTCCTCCCTTTTGATGTGTTGTCAACCTGATAGTTCATCCGAACCCGAAGAGAATGCGATGGATGACACGTGGCCCGACCCGGATCAAGTCTCAAGCAAATTCACACCTATAAATACCCCATCTGGAGACGAAGAGAAGGATCTTTTTTTCAGCACTTAAAGAATTCAATCACCTCCAACATCCGAACTCCATTACTCCCGGAAAATCCAAATCATCTTTTATTTCTTGTTTTAGTCAATCGAGTGAACAAAAGTGAGTTGTGAGTGAATCTATCATTGTATTTGCAACTGAATTATTGAATATAGTAAAGAATAAGTGGACGTAGGCATTTGTTCGCCGAACCACTATAAATCTTGTGTGTTCATTTTTATTTCTATCTCATTTTATCTTGTTTCAAATCAATTTGGGTGTTAGAACCACTTTTGGGTCTAACATATATATTCTATACAAAAGTGGTAATACATAATTTATAATCAATTAATATTGAAATAAGGTTGTTGTCATCAAAACTCCATTCTTTAACAATCTCCCACTTTTTTATGATGACAATCTTAGTTTATAAAATATCATACCCGGATATACCTGTTGATGATGATCCTTCAAATACTTCCCCTACCTATATAAATCCTATATTTTATAATTTATCATCTTTGGCATTATCAAAAAGAAATTCTAAAATTAAACTACTCCCCTTAAATCCTATCTAAATAATCCTATACTAAAGTAAAATACTTCCCTTAAATTTATGCTTATACAATATCCTAATTATTAAATATGAAACGACTCAAACTGAAAGGGATACAAGAACATTTCATTGCTTATTACAACAATTACATCAGAGTATAAGAATATATAAGAGTATGAATAAATATTACACATTGGAAATACAATATCAGGGATTAAAATTACATAGCAGTGGAAAAATAATACATAACACAACTGAAAGGGATACACGGATACAAAGCTTTCCAAATATAGCTCAAGCTGTAAATCCAGGATCCTGGGAAAATAATATCTGCAAAACCAAAACTACCGACTGCCCATGTGGAAAATATGGGGACCCAGAATTTAGGTAGAAACAATAAACTCCGAGTCAATCATGGGACTGGTGTGAGAACTAAAACAGTTATTAAAACTTTTACTTTAAAATAAAGTAAATCAAGGAGCCACGCCGTATAACACAGAACGGGTTTTCTTTCAAGAATACCATTGCGTAAAACAAACAGCGCAATTCTTTTTGAAAAAAATGAAGCTATTATAAGACTCAGGTCCCATCACACAATGCAACACAAGCCGGAGGATAGAGTTTTCCCTTATAATTGCCAAACATGCTTTGTACATTTAAAACAAATCATTTTGATATTACTATAAGTGTATAGTGATTTAAAAACAATTTCAACATGAATGTATCGTTCCTAGATGGCATAGCTACCATATACTATGTTGTCATATATAGGTTAACAACTAAAAACCGAAATGTCACGTACTGCAAATTGGATTCCCATCTATGAGTCGAGGCAAGCGCTGTCTCCTCATCGATTCAAGACACTCTAGCACATGTCTCAGGATCACACCTACGGGCAACCCTATGAACGGTAGGGCCGGTCCACACATCTTTAGTGGATTGGTTATTCCTGAACAATACATTTCTCGGTCCTATCAGACCTGTCACTTGGCCAGTAGCGACCAATATCTAGAGCCACTAGGGACTTAATATGAGGCGCCTCGCAATCCATCATCCACATAAGTAAAAATGTCTGGGCTCCATACTATAACACCACTTCTAGCTAGAAAGAAACGCAAGTTCTCCCTGCGGTCATGATCCCGTTTTTGACTCATACCGGGTGCGAGGCTCGCGAATTAATGCTATACAAAAAGCTATGCTACTTAAAGCTGTGCTTTGATCATCAACCACAAGACTCTGCTTTTCAACCGAAGCCTTGATCATTTGCATCTTAGCATGCCACATTGACTATTCACGCTATGCAATTGATGTCTATCAATATATATCCTCTAAGCTCGTATGTCTCAGAGAAGGGTGTTAAGTAAGAGAATGAATTCTCCGCCACCAAACATATTTTTTTTTTAATATAAATCAATCAACATAGACTAAAATCCATTGTCAGACACACATCCATTTACAAGTCCGTTCTGGGTCTGAACGAAACCGAAAGCACCTTATTCCTCATCCCATATGTCTAATACAGGAGAGAGGTTCTCGCATATCTGTTCGATCTACAAGTACGTCTGGACAATCACCACTTATTACCTTGTCTTGGGTGTACGACCCAATTAAGACATCAGTAATCATCCAAACGATGTGAACAACTCCGCTCTTCAACTACCATCTTCATCGTCGACAATTAGTGAATGTACTAATTATTCAGAATGGGTTAAACCCGGTCTTCCCGAATAACTCGCGTATTTTATAATCAATACGGTCTTTTTGAATAACTCGCGCATTTTATAATCAATAATCAAGTGCTATAAAAACACATCATATGCCTCATTCCAATTCAAAATATTCTTTTATTCAAATATTCAAATTTTTAAGGAAATGTTCCCATTAATTTTATCAAAGATAAATTCTTTTAAATTTATTCTTTAATTTTCCTTTGGATATCAATCCAAAACCAAATTAAGGTTTGTCAACTAGTCGTGATTATCGAGCCTTACCGAAGTAATCATTTATTTATTAATCCCAATCCCCACCTATTCATCCCATGGAGCAAAACCGATAGTACTCCATATCTAACACCCATGGTGTATTCGGTAAAATTAATAACCATTTCACGTTCAAATCTAATTAAAGATTTAACTATCGTCTGGAGTAAAACTTGTGGTACTACATTCTCGATCATTTCCTAAATTTGATAATTTAAATTATCACATTCTCATCTCCATCTAATTAAAGATTCATTAAAACTCCAATTAGTTTTATTCTTCCAACAATCATTATTTAATGATTATTTAACTTTGGAAACACAAACATGCCACATTGGCAATCTACACCGTACCATTGATTTCTACCAATATATAACCTCTAAACTCATACGTTCCAGAGAAGGGTGCTAAGCAAGAGAATAAATTCTACGCCACCAAAAAGATATAAATTTAGTAGAGATCAACAATACGGTTCAAAATGCAATGTTAGTCATGTAATCCTATCTTTAACCGGGTTAAAGAACCAATGTCATTTAAAACACAATTCACGATAAACCCAAAATCACATTCTATTAACATAGAATCTTCATGGAAAACAGATCAATATATAATCAATATCAATTTCCGTATCCGACTAATAATATAAATGGAATAACGACAAACCCTTTTAAATTCCATATATCGTAACAGTCTTCCCCCATAGAAGCTCACTTCGATTATCACTAAATCGAATTCCATTCAATTCCAATTTAATATATTAAATTGGAAAATTTTACTTTGGAAAATTTCCATTAAATCTTAATAAAAGATTTAAATATATTCCAAATCACATTTCACTGTTAATCGGGTTAAAGAACGAATGTTGTTAAAAACACAGTTCAAAATAAACCCAAATTCGCATTCCATTTTACTCCAATTACTAAATATAAATGGAAACTCTAATAATCTTAATAAAAATATTTATTCTTTTCACATGGGGTTTAAGAATAGTGTTACTGAAGACACCATTCATGAAAAAACCAAAATCCACTTTGATATTAAATATAAGGCTCTGAAAAGAAATTATATCGGCTTATATTCAATATCAAATTCTGAAACCAACTCACATCGTATGAGGATAACGATATATATCTATCTTCCAAATTCCTCTACAATATCCGTATAGTCACAGAATCCAATATCGAAATATCCCAAAGATGATTATTCAAATCCATTCCAATTCATAATTTTGGCTAGATTTAAACCATTCACAAATCCAATTTATTTATTTAAAAACATTGGATTATCTTTCTAGTTATTAACTAGTTCATTTTGATAAAAATATATTTTTATCTCTACAAACGTGGAATTTTCATCCAAATTCTTTCCAAATCATTTATTATGATTTTACACAAATTACTAATATTTTTAATAATTTTATCAAGGCCCGTACAGTCGATTTCCATAAATGGTCATCGAACTGCATCCATAGCGACCTTTTCCAAATTTTATTTGGCCATAATTCCAAGTCCAACCGTTAGATTTCAAATCTCTTATATTCATTGGAAAGCTCTTTTCGATACGAACCCAACAGTTCTAGTTTTAGGAGAATCCGATGGTTGGATCTCTCGTAATGTCAATTTGAAGTTAATGGTCGAAATTCGCGATCGGTCGCAGCGTGGCGCGTTTTATTTAAGACGTTAATATATATATATATATATAATATTTCATTCAAAACATATTTTATGAATTCGTTTTAAAAAGAATTCTCACTTTCATTTTAATTTTAAATCAAAATTGAATACTCCTTATCATTATAATATTTAAAAGATAATATTTTCAAAATATTAGATTTTAGGTCATTTCCTTTCCGATATTCATTATAAAAATGAATAAAATCGATATAAATATCGTTTGCGTTGAAATGGCGCATATCTAATCAACACGACTTCACATACTTCAATATTTCCGTGTCCATCCAAAACCAGTCATCAAATTCACATTTTTATCCTTTACGGAATATTATTTTAAAATATTCATTATTTTAAAATATTCATTATTTCTGAACTGGAATCAGACCCAACCAATTACCATATAATTTATTTATATGGATTTCATACAAGCATGTATACAACAACCATGATAACCAATCATCCATCATCCAGAGTACATTACACAACTTCATAAGCATTAAATATTAATAATTAATGCTTACTACAGTCTGTCATCTAATCGATTGACATACAACTAAACAATTGGGATTAGTGTATGTCAAATATAATCCCAATACATGTGGGGTTTCAACCGACAAATACTGAATATTATTTGTGCAGTTGGGCTATGTGTAAAATTTATCGTCCCAATCCAGGTTTGTTAAATGGGTGTACATAAGCAAATCGTTTGATTTGTAAATGAATATTCATTTTCATTTAAGGAGAATTTTATCTCGTTCATATATATGTTAAAAAATATATTTTTAATGATAAAATATTTGTTTCAACACTTGACTATTTTATATAGTTCACATACACATTAAAAATTATATTTTTAATTAACAAATATTTCGAGAAATTTCGGCATTATAACAGCGCGATATTAGAACCAGAATAATGTCTAGCATTACCCCTCTTCTGATTCTGGCTCATGCCATACACAGTAATCACAACCAATTCAAACAATCCCACAATCAATTCATAATCAATTTTACAACCACAATCCAAATTTCCACTCTACAATCCAAACAAACAACTATGGTTTGTACAATACATAGTTTTAGGGGCTACTAAGCCCCGTCTGCAACCTAGTATATATTTAACTGTAAAATAAATTGAGTGAGAAGGTGTTCTCACATTGGGATCCACTCCACCGTTATTTTCTGAAGCTCTAATTTACTGTTCTGGTTCTATAATTTGTAAACGAGCTCCAATCTTTGCACGGTCTTTTTTCTAACTTAAGTGCGTCATTCCAGACAAGTTTCGCCTAATGTACCTTTTCCCGAAAATGCTCCATTTCACCGTAAATCACGAAAGATAGTATTTGGACAGCAGAATTTGGATGCGTTTTCTGAACAACTCTACAATCCAAAATGTGACATCCATATGCTCAAATCAAAGAAAAAAGTGTGCTCTTCGATTTTGGTACTGTGAAGTTTTGGCCATAGGGGCTCGGTTTGGGAGATATTGGCTGTGGAAGCTTAGGGTGCAATTTGCAAACACTGAAAATAACAAAAATTGGATTTTTTTTTATTTGGAAGGGCACACAGTTCGGAGATGGAGGCTGAGGGGGCGTTGCCGTGGTCTGGTGGTCAAAGGGGAGGCGCGGCTAGTCGGTGGTGGATAGGGTTTGGACGGTGCGACTTTTTTTTGGAGGATTACGGCTTTATTGAACGGAGAGAGGGAGGAGGTGGAAGGGGACGGTCAGAGGGCGACTGGAGGGGGGCCGGGGTGGTCAATGCCTGCGGCGGCGCTGGCAGATCGGAGGGGCGATGGGGGAGGGAACGTGTTTTTTTTGTTATTATTCGTTGACCGTGGTTTGAGAGAGAAGGGGGCACCATATATATTTAATTATTTTAATTTCCAAAAAAAGTTAAATTTTTATTCGAACTCCAAATCGAACCCAACGGCTGTCGTCCCTAGCTATTACCCCCATTTCGAACACCATGGGATATGTCCCTAAGCCAGTTCTTCTGTTTCGATCAGTTTTCATCAAAATTAAAATATAAATTAGTATAACGTTCAAAATTGATTTCAACTTACATTTTAATTTACCGAGACCACATACTGACTCCATAAATTCCAGAAAAATAAATCTAACTATGTTTTGACGATACGGTCCTTACAAAACTAATTTCGTCGAATTTGGAGACCGTTTGAAAAATGGTCATTTTCTAGTCGATTAAATTCAAACTGAAATTACCAAACACGTTTAAATTCATCACGCTCATATATCAATTTCAAAAATTATGAAAATTGGAATATAGTGATAATTTGACATTCCGGATCCAAAAAAGTGGTTTTGTCAAAAAACGGAGGTCGTTTGCAAAATGGCTATTTTTAAGGAATATATATTATGTTAAAATATATATAAATTCCATAGCGACTATTTTAAATTTTAAACTGGACATGACTTTCAATTTACATTTTCAAATCTGAATTTTTCACATCCGTTAGAAAGATATTGTTAAACAGATTTACTTGTTTATGGTTTTACTGAAATCCGATTTATTTTGAATCCTATACGTTCAATTGAAATTTAAAATCGAATTTTCAAACTACCGCGCCATATTGAGCTCGTTTTATAATTAAAATAATTTTATACGTTCTAACTTTGATTTAAATAAATTTCAAATCGTTATTGTTTAAAATAAATCATTTTAAATATTCAAAATCAATTAAAATTGCTAAAATAAAAATTTTAAATTGGTTCTGAAATTTCGAGTTTTTACAATCTCCCTCACTTAAAATCTTTTCGTCTTCAAAAGGGAACGGTGTTGAAAGTTGTTTAACTAACCAACTCAACTTTCATTCTGGCTTTCATTCTTCAACTTTTCAATTTCTAAGAATTTTCTGATTTCTCAAAAATTTGGCTAACACCCTAAATTTTCGAAAATTTTCTCCATAACCTCCTTTGACGGAGTGATATTTAAAACCACAACTTGCCTCACTGGGCCCTCATCAATCCAAAAGAAAATGAAAAAGCCAAGCGGCTAGCCAATCGGCTCATAAAATCATTAAACCCAATGTATATAGTAAACATGTACCTATTTGTCGAGAATACAATTTTATTTATCTTCCTAGCTTCCATGCTATGACCTTTTCATTGTATATACATGTGCATATATGCAATTCCAGTCAATTTTCAATTCAGTTCAATATTTGATTTGATTTGGCTAATTTTTACCTTCATTTTCTTATTGGTTTTATTAGTTAACAAATAACCAAACATCACAACCATCAATCAATTAGTTGATTATCATTTGAAATATATAACTTTAAATATAGTCAAAAATCCAATTTTTAGTGTCAAATCACAAGCAATAAACGCTGACTACGTTTTGGTTCTCACACCAGTCAATTGGAAATATATAGATGTCCCACTTTCGAAACTCGTACATAAATATTGATGATGGTACACCATCACCAGAATCATTCTCGGGCGGCTAGAGTGTGATTCTATATCTATCTAGTATATTCGAGGCTTCATATACACGTGGATCAGATGTATATTAAAATCTTTATACACTCGATAGTTGAAAATCAATTTAAAATAAAATACTCAAATCCATATAATAGGGTTTAAATTTTCAAAAAAAAATTTGTTTTCATTTTTATCCTAAAAATAACACTCTTCTAACTCATTATAAGGTATTACTAACCCTATCTCTAACGAGTTATTCTTATAGGACATTACTAATCCTATCTCTGGATGAATTCTTTTGTTTGGTTCTAATGCGTCATGTTCTCGAGCTCCATAAACCAAAGCTCTGATACCATGATGAAACGACCCAAACATGCCCATAAGGGAAAGCCCAGATTGAGTTGAGAACGCAACAAATATGAACACAAATAATAGAACATTTCATTGCTTATTAGAACAATTACATCTGAGTACAATAATATATAAGAGTATGAATAAATATTACACAATGGAAATACAATATCAGAAATTAAAATTACATACCAGTGGAAAAATAATACATAAAACAACTAAAAGGGAAACACGGATACAAAGCTTTCTGAATATAGCTCCAGTTGTAGATCCAGGATCCTGGAAAAATAATATCTGCAAAAACAAAACTACCGACTGCCTATGTGGAAAATATGGGCACCCAGAGTTTAGGTAGAGACAATAAACTCCTAGTCAGTTATGGGACTGGTATGAGAACTAAAATAGTGTTTTTTTTAGCAGAAAGGTAGAGGCAATAACTTGCCTCGCCATATATAAATACTGCATATAGAAACATCGTCCTGTTGGTCACAATATTACAACCCAAACTGCTCACTAAGGAGCCAAAAAGAAATATGACAACAACCATGCTCACGTAGGAGCTAACAAAATACATCAAGTTTTACAAGACATAGAACTGCATGCAAAATAAAAGTGACCAACAGCAACCCAACCAAACAGCGAGGAGCCAATCACCATGCTCCGCTGCTATCTAAAACAAAATCAACAAATAACCAATCGTCAATACCCATCCACTTATAGTAAAACTTTAGTACTTTAAACAAAAGAGCATTCGATGAAGTAGTAGTGTTTTTAAAGCAACGATTGTTTCTTTAGTACCAAATAACCCAGCAAAAAGACAAATCAAGTAATGCAAGTTGTTTCGAAGGAATATGTTCCCAAAACTATGCCTGGTCCCTCAGTGAATCTTTCCACATAAGATCAATGTTAGCATTAACTAAACATTTGACCCATACATAGAAAGCCAAATCGCAGTCATGAAATAAACGGGTACAATCTTCCTCCTCGATTCCACAAAACATACATGCAGCATCCACATTTATATTCTTCCTTCTCAACATACTTTTTGTGTTTAATTTCCCATGCAAAACTACACACATATGCATTAGAACCTTCAATGGGATGTAACAACCCCACAAGCATGAAAAGAACATGAATTTACAACCAGAGAAATTCAAAAACTCATAACACTGCTTCACTGAAAACTTTGCCTTTTCTCTCGACAAACATACATCATCCTCATCAATTAAATTCACATTCTCCAGTAGACAAATCAGTTTCAATAGCTGAAGTAAGGGCCTTCCTTCAATAATTCTACTGAAACTCAACTTCCACTTAAAACCAATAGCTGATGAATCATACACATCTGAAACATATGCCAGTTTATCACAAAAGATTGCATAAAGCAAGTCAAATTCTGAGCTCAGAGCAATTGGTAAGAGCCCCTTATCAAACCAGAAGAAACTCCTTCTTCCATTATTAAACTTCAAACTAAATTGCTCTTTAAATACCTGAGAGAAGCTAAGAACACCTTTCCAAAACACTGAGGGATGATCAACAGAATGAAAAGGCACCATCATAACATGTATTAACTATCCATTCACACCACAACGACTCCTTGTGAGAAGAAATACTCCATAACTATCTGCATAATAGAGCTGTATTCATTTCTGTCAAGTTCAAAACTCCCAACCCCCCTTGCTCTCTAGATTTACAGACTTGCTTCCAAGAAACTAAGCAAGTAGCAGCACTAGCATCACTTTTCCCTGTCCAAAGAAAACTTCTCCTCACTCCATCAATCTTTTTTATAACCCAATAAGGAACATTATAAAAAGAAAGCCAGTACAAAGGGGTAGATGAAAGAACAGAATTAACTAAAATTAATCTCCCTGCTTTTGAAAGAGATCTTCCCTTCCATTTTGACAATCTGACATCCACATTGCTTATTAATGTGAACCAATCGTCCTTTCATAATTTGCCTGGTCTTATACAAAGTCCAAGATAATTCAGAGGAAAGGTACCAACCTTGCAATTCAACATTTCAGCAATTTCATCAGTAACTCCACAATCAGCCCCAACCACTAAAACTGAACTCTTTTGAAAATTTATCTTCAAACCAGAAATACTCTCAAATGCATAAAGAATAAATTTTAGAGCAGCAATGTACTTACAGTCAGGATTACTGAAAATTATTGTAACATCAGCATAATGAAGAGATGTGATACCACCCATAACAAAGTCTTCACCAAAGCTTTTCAAAATCCCATTCACACAACTTAATTTCAAAATCTGAGTAAAAACATCAGCAGCCAAATCAAACAACAGTGGCGACAACGGATCTCCTTGCCTCGGTCCCCTCTTAGAACCGATGGACTTCCCAGCTATTCCATTCACAAACACATTAGCCTTGCTTGCTTTGAAAATGCCACTAGTCCATCCAATCCATTTCCTGCTAAATCCTCTAGCTTCCAACAGTTGCAGAATGAAATTCCAATCCACAATGTCAAAAGTCTTAGCAAAATCCAGCTTTAGAAGAGCACAAGGCAAAGAATTATGAGAACAGTAAGACACCACTTCTTGAACCAATGCTGCCCCTTCAAGAATGTATCTACCTTTAACGAATGCAGTTTGAGACTTGTCAATAAGTTTTTCCATGACCACTTTAAGCCTATTAGCAAGCACTTTAGTAATTAGCTTATAAGTGCTGTTTAATAAGCTAATTGGTCTAAGATCTGATGGAGATAAGCAGCCTTCCTTCTTTGGGATAATAACAACATTTGCGTAGCTAATCTTCTCAAAGTTGATAGAACCATTCTCCAAATCTCTGAAAAAAATAATAATATCCACTTTGATCCAGCTCCAATATTTTTTAAAGTAATTTTTTGGAAATCCATCAGGTCCTGGTGCTTTATCATTAGGCATATCTTTCAAGGCAGCAAAAATCTCTTCCTTAGTAAAGCTTGAATCTAAACAAGTAAGATCCAAGCATTCTGGATATATGGCTTTCCAGTCAACTCCCAAAACCACATTTCTACTAGAACCAAACAACTTGCCATAAAAATTAGTGAAAAATTTATTTAAATCTTCTTGAATAGAAATCTCCACCCCCTCATGCTCAATACTGCATATCATGTAAGAACGTCTTCTACCATTGGCTATGCGATGAAAATAGCCAGTCTTCTTGTCTCCTTCTTTAATCCATTGATCTCTAGAACGCTGTCTCTAGTATATTTCTTCTTGATCAATTACTTTCAAAAGCTCCTTTTCTTTGTCTCTCAAAATATCCTTCTCCGCACTAGATAAAACTGTTTGTTCAGCCATAATATTTAGGTTTAGAATCTCGTTTTCCGAATCTTCTTTTCTCCTCTTAATTGACCCAAAAACTTCCTTATTCCACTTTTTCAGAAAAGTCCTCAATAGTTTCAATTTTCTCCTGATAGAGCCTGCAGCCTCTTCCAAGTTCGAGAATTCAGACCACTTGCTCATCAACATATCATCAAAACCATCTTCTAAACACCACATCTTTTCGAACTTGAATATCACATTCTTAGGGAGTCTGTCACCAGAATCAAGGATGATCGGACAATGATCTGAAATTACCTAAGCAAAGGCCCTTTGAGATGAGAGAGGATGAAGGTCTTCAAATTCAGGATTTATAAAAAATCTGTCAAGCTTCACTAGAGTTGGATCATCTCTACTACTACTCCAAGTGTAATTTCGATTGTTTAATGGTAAATCAATCAAATTACAGTCTCTAGCAAACTCTCCAAAATCATCCATATCTTCACTATAATTTTCAGCTCTTTTGTTCCTCTTAAATGAAAATCTCGTAACATTGAAATCTCCACCAATCAGCCATGGTCCTTGAAAAGATTTATCAAATCGCGAACGATCTTCCCAGAGCATTATCCTCTCTTCTCTGGCCTGAGGGCCATATACATTGGTGAAGTAATACTGAACTCTAGAGCTCTTCAAACATAACACCACATGCAAACAATGAACATCTTTTATCTCCTGTATCAATAGTTATTAAAACTAAAATAGTTATTAAAACTTTTACTTTAAAATAAAGTAAATCAAGGGGCCACGCCGTCTAACACAGAACGGGTTTTCTCCCAAGAAAGCCAGTGCATTAAAAAGACAGCGCAATGTTTTTTGGAAAAATGAAGCTACAATAACACTCAGGTCCCATCGCACAATGCAACGTAAGCCGGAGGATAGAGTTTTCCCTTATAATATCCAAACATGCTTGGTACGTTTAAAACAAATCATTTTGTATAGTGATTCAAAAACAATTTCAACATAAATGTATCAATCCTAGACGACATAGCTACCATATACTATGTCGCCATATATAGGTTTACAACTAAAACCGAAAAGTCACGTATTATAAATTGGATTCCCATCTATGAGTCGAGGCAAGTGACATCTCCTCACCGATTCGAGACACTCTAGCATATGTCTTAGAATCACACCTACAGGTAACCCTGTGAACGGTAGGGCTGGTCCACACATACTTTAGTGGATTGGTTATTCCTGAACAATACGTTTCCCGGTCCTATCGGACCAATCACTTAGCCAGTAGCGACCAATATCTAGAGCCACTAGAGACTCAATCCAAGGCGCCTCGCAATCCATCATCCACATATATAAAAATGTCTGGGCTCTATATCATGACACCACTTCTAGCTAGAAAGAAACGCATGTTCTCCCTACGGTCACGATCCCATTTTTGACTCATACCGGGTGTGAGGCTCGCGAATTAACGCTATACACAAAGCTATGCTACTTAAAGTCGTGCTATGATCATCAATCACAAGACTCTGCTTTTCAACCAAAGACTTGGTCATTTGCATCTCATCATGCCACACTGACAATTCACACCATGCAATAATGTCTATCAATATATAACCTCTAAGCTCGGACGCCTCAGAGAAGGGTGTTAAGCAAAAGAATAAATTATTCGCCACCAAAAGATATATATTTAATAGAAATCAATCAGCATAGAATAAAATCCAATGTGAGAAACACATCCATTACAAGTCCGTTCTGGGTCTGAACGAAACTGGAGGCACCTTATTCCTCGTCCCATATGCCCAATACAGGAGAGAGGTCCTCACATATCCGGTCGATCTCCAAGTACGTCTGGACGATCACCACTTATTACCTTGTCTTGGGTGTACGGCCCAATCAAGACATCAGTAATCATCCAAACGATGTAAAGAACTCTGGTCTTCAACCACCATCTTCGTCATCGACATTCCGTCGTCGTACTAATCATTCAGAATGGGTTAAACCCAGTCTTTCCAAATAACTCTTGTATTCTATAATCAATAATCAAGTGCTATAAAAACACATCATATGCCTCATTCCAATTCAGAATATTATTTTACTCAAATATTCACATTTTTAGGGAAATGTTCCCATTAATTTTATCAAAGATAAATTCTTTTAAATTTATTCTTTAATCTTCCTTTGGATATCAATCCAAACCATATTAAGGTTTATCAACTAGTCGGGATTATCAAGCCTTACTGAAGTAATCATTTATTTATTAATCCCAATCCCAACCTATTCATCCCATGGGGAAAAACTGGTAGTACCCCATATCTAAAACCCTCGGAGTTATCGGTAAAACTAATTACCATTTCACGTTCAAATCTAATTAAAGATTTAACTATCGCCTAGAGTAAAACCGGTGGTACTCCATTCTCGATCATTTCCCAATTTTGATAATTTAAATTATCACGTTCTCATTTCAATCTAATTAAAGATTCATTAAAACTCCAATTAGTTTTATTCTTCCAACAATCATTATTTAATGATTATTTAACTTTGGAAACTCAAACATGCCACATTGACAATCTACACCATACCACTGATTTCTGCCAATATATAACCTCTAAGCTCATACGTCCCAGAGAAGGGTGTTAAGCAAGAGAATAAATTCTCCTGCCACCAAACAGATATATATTTAGCAGAGATTAACAATACGGTTCGAAATACAATGTTAAGCATGTAATCCTATCTTTAACTGGGTTAAAGAACCAATGTCATTTAAAACACAGTTCATGTTAAACCCAAAATCACATTCCGTTAACCATGGAATCTTCATCGGAAACAGATCAATATATAATCGATGTCAATTTCCGCATCCGACTAATAATATAAACGGAATAATGACAAAGTCTTTTAACTTCCATATATAGTAATAGTCTTCCTCCACAGAAGCTCACTTCGATTATCAGTAAATCGAATTCCATTCAATTCCAATTTAATATATTAAATTGAAAAAATTTACTTTGGAATATTTCCATTTAATCTTAATAAAAGATTTATATATTTTCCAAATCACATTTCACTGTTAATCGAGTTAAAGAACGAATGTCTTTAAAAACACAGTTCACAATAAACCCAATTCGCATTCCATTTTATTCCAGTTACTAAATATAACTGGAAACACTAATAATCTTAATTAAAAGATTTATTCTTTTCACATGGGGTTTATGAACAGTATTACTGAAGATACCATTCACGACAAACCCAAAATCTACATTGATATTAAATATAAGGCTCTGAACAGAAATTATATCGGCTTACATTCAATATCAAATTCTGGTACCAACACATATCGTATGGGGAATAACAGTATATATCTATCTTCCAAATTGCTCCACAATATTCGTATAGTCACAGAATCCAATATCGAAATATTGTGAAGATGATTTCTATTCAAATCCATTCCAATTCATACACTGGAAAATTCTGCTTAGATTAAAATTATTCACAGATCCAATTTATTTATTTAAAAACGTTGCGTTATCTTTCTAGTTATTAACTAGTTCATTTTGATAAAAATATTTTTTTTTTGCTTTACAAACGTGGAATTTTTCATCCAAATTCTTTCCAAATCATTTATTATGATTTTGCACAAATTATTAATATTTTTAATAATTTTATCAATGCCCGTTCAGTCGATTTCTATAAACGGGCATCGAACTGCATCCATAGCGACCTTTTCCAAATTTGATTTGGACATAATTCCAAATCCAACCGTTAGATTCCAAATCTCTTATATTCATTGGAAAGCTCTTTTCAATACGAACCCAATGGTTCCGGTTTTAG
This sequence comes from Allium sativum, assembly GCA_030737875.1. NCBI lineage: Eukaryota > Viridiplantae > Streptophyta > Magnoliopsida > Asparagales > Amaryllidaceae > Allium > Allium sativum. The sequence goes on along the minus strand of CM060926.1, from coordinate 398,341,715 downwards.
GAGAATCCGATGGTCGGATCTCACGTAATGTCAATTTAAAGTCAATAGTCGAAATTCGCGAATGGTCGCAGTGGGACGCTTTCTATTCAAGCCATTATATATATATAATAAATGTATTTTATAAATTCATTTCAAAAACGATTCTCACTTTCCTTTCAATTTTAAATCAAAATTGAATACTCCTTATCATTATAATATTTAAATGATAATATTTCCAAAATATTAGATTTTGAGATCATTTCTTTTTCGATATTCATTATAAAAATGAATAAAATCAATATAAATATCGTTTGCGTGGAAATGGCGCATATCTAATCAACACGGCTTCACATACTTCAATATTTTCGTGTCCATCCAAAATCAAACATCAAATTCACATTTTTATCCTTTACGGAATATTATTTTAAAATATTTGTTATTTCTGAACTGGAATCAGATCCAACCAATTACCAAATTATATGGATTTCATACAACGCATGTATAAAACAACCATGATAACCAATCATCCATCATCCAGAGTACATTACACAACTGCATAAGCATTAAATATAAATAATTAACGATTACTATAGCATGTCAACTAATCGGTTGACATATAACAAAACAACTGGGATTAGTGTAATTCAAATATCATCCCAATCTTATGTAGGGTTTCAACCAACAAATACTGAATATTATTTGTGCAGTTGGATGATGTGTAAAATTTACCATCCCAATTCATGTCAGCTAAATGGGTGTACATAAAAAAATTGTTCGATTTGTAAATGAATATTTATTTTCATTTCAGGAGAGTTTTATCTCGTTCATATATACGTTAAAAATTATATTTTTAACGATAAAATATTTGTTTCAACACTTGACTATTTTATATAGTTCACATACACATTAAAAATTATATTTTTAATGAACAAATATTTCAGAATTTTTCGGCACTATAATGGTGTGATATTAGAACTAGAGTAATGTCTAGCATTACCCCTCTCCTGATTCTGGCTCGCGCCATACACAATAATCACAACCAATTCAAACAATCCCACAATAAATATTATAAACACAATCCAAATTTCCACAATACAATCTAAACAAACAACTATGATTTGTACAATAAATAGTGTCAGAGGCTACTAAGCCAGTTCTGCAACCGATGTAAAATAAATTGAGTGAGAACGTGTTCTCACATTGGGATCCACTCTGCCATTTTTTTTTCTAATGCTATGATTTGCTATTTTGTTTCCAGAATTTGCAAACGAGCTCCAATCTTCACACGGTCTTTTTTATCTAGCTTACGCGCGCCATTCCGAACGACTTTCGCCTAGTGTACCTTTTCCCGAATATGCTCCATTTCGCCGGAAATTAAGAAAATACAGTATTTGGACAGCAGACTTTGGACACGTTTTATGAACAACTTTGCAATCCAAAATATGAATTCCATATACTCAAATTGAAGAGAAAATAGTGCTCTTCGATCTTGGTACTGTGGAGTTTCGACCATAGGGGCTCGGTTTGGGAGATATTAGCTGTGGAAGCTCAGGGTGTTATTTGCAAACACTGAAAATAGTAAAAATTGGAATTTTTACTTGGAGGGGGTCCACAGGTCGGAGATGGAGGCTGAGGGGCGGAATCGTGGGTTTTGTGGTCAGGGGGGAGGCGCGACTGGTCGGTGGTGGATAGGGTTTGGACGGGGTAGCGGTTTTTTTTTGGAGGATTGGGGCTTTATTGAACGGAGAGAGGGAGGAGGGGGAAGGGGATGGCCGGAGGGCGACTGGAGGGGGCCGGGGTGGTTAACGCCGGCGACGACGCGACCTGGAGGGAGCGTCGCTGGTAGATCAAAGGGCGACGGGGGAGGGAACGCGGTTTTTTTCTTTTTTTATTATTCATTGACCGTGGTTTGAGAGAGAAGGGGGAACCATATGTATTTATATATTTAATTATTTTAATTTCCAAAAAAAAAAATAGATTTTCATTCAAACTCCAAATCGAACCCAACTACTGTCGTCCCTAGCTAACTACCCCCTTTCCGAACACAATGGGATATGTCCCATAAGCAAAGTCAATTATTTCGATCAGTTTTCATCAAAATTAAATTATTAATTAGCATAACGTTCAAAATTGATTTCAACGTACCTTTTAATTTACCTGGGCCACATACTGACTCCAAAAATTCTAGACAAATAAATCTTGCTATGTTTTGGCAATACGGTCCTAACAAAACTAATTTCATCGAATTTGGAGGCCCTTTGAAAAACGGTCAATTTCCAGTCGATTAAATTCAGACTGAAATTATCAAACACGTTTAAATTCACCACGCTTGTCAATTCCAAAAATTATGAAAATTGGAATTTAGCGATAATTTGACATTCTAGATCTAATAAAAGTGGTTTCATCGGAAACGGAGGTCGTTTGCAAAATGTTTTTTTTTTCAGGGCTATATTTTATATTAAAATATATATAAATTCCATAGCAACTATTTTAAATTTTAAATTGGACATAACTTTCAATTTACATTATGAAATCTTATTTTTTCACATACATTAGAAAGATATTGTTGAACAGATTCAGATGGTTCTGGTTTTACTGAAATCCGATTTATTTTGAATACTATACTTCAATTGAAATTTAAAATCGAATTTTCAAACTACCACGCCTTTTCGAGTTCGTTTTATAATTAAAATAAATTTATACGTTCTAACTTCGATTTAAATAAATTTTAAATCGTTATTTATTAAAATAAATCATTTTAAATATCCAAATCCCTTAAAATTGCTAAAATAAATTTTTTAAATCGGTTATGAAATTCTAGGTTGTTACAAAATATAACTATCCCTGATATTGATTGTAACCTTAAAAGATTATAACTCCCTCTAAAATTATGTCTATACTATTCTAATAAACTACATAGAAGGATAACAAACAAAGAAAACAATAAATATTTATAATCATTTTAAACAAGCAAGTCAATCTAAATAAGCAGTTCAAACAAACAATTCAAGCAATTAACTCAGGCAATCAACTCAAGCGACCAATTCAAGCAATCAACTGAATCATAAAAATTAAGTAACGTGCGTTAATAAACACTTCTTGAACCTTCAGTTAATCCTAGAAACTATAAAACTCCCCTTTAACCTAATACAAGACTAAACCTAGCCTATACTCTAATTCCCTTAAAATTAAAATAAGACTTTAATCTAGATCAAGAATTAACTCTAATATCCTTAAAATTATGATATAAGCAAAGCAATTTAATCCAAACAACCAATTAATTCAAACATAAAACCAAACATTTCTTGTACTTATATTTATCCTAAAACTTATAAAGCTCCTATCAACCACTAATGAAATTTAACCATGTTAAGTAAGTCAATCAAGTTATTCAAGTCAAACGAATCAAACAAACCAAATAAGTCAATCAATTCAATCAGTTTTGATCAAACCAAATAAGTCAATCAAATTAATCAAGACAAAGTAAATATGTTACGTATACTTGTTATGTGTGGAGTTAAAGTTAACATGTAATGCATTGTGTTGGTAATAATGCAGTATGACATATGCAAAACTATATGAAGTGATATATTAAATAAAATGCAATTTGAGATGCACTGTAATGATGTACGATATGAAATAAAATGTGTAATGATATTTTGGTAATAATATATAGAATGATTTGATGATGATATGTATTTCTATAAAAGACACTCAAAAGTAATATCTAACTATTATGCACGTAATAAATTATTTGAATCAAGCAAGGATAATGTTAACCTCTAGACTTAGGTTAATTATATTAATGAAATTAATTGGCAGGATAATAAAGATAAGAGTTTAATTAAAAAATATTCATGATAAGTGGTAAAATATTTAGAAAAATTATGGAGTTTAAACAATACTAGTAGGGTAAATATAGTAAAAATTGAAGATCTTTTTAAAAGAGAATATAAAAATTGTATCTTATAAAATAAACTATATAAACATATATTCATAAATATAAAAGAAATCAAAACATATTTATTTGCTAAAAAACCATTATTACTTTAAAAGATATCTATAGTTATGAAAACATTATAAAGTAATCTATAAAGCTATAACACCTTATATCTAAACTACTTATTAAGACATAAAAATCACAAACACACACACACACATATATATATATATACACACACACACATATATACACGCATATATTTCTTTATACCAAAATATTAAGTTAAATAAGAAATCAAAAATTAGTATTAATTTAAATGATAAAGTAACCGAAAATTATATGTGAAAAATATATAAGTTAAATTATGTATGTTTAAACTACATATAAAAGATACATAAACTCATATTTTATAATATCAAATATTTGAAAATAAATAAATTATTTCAATCATATTAACATGTCTATATAATTTTATTAATTTATATACTTATAATATATATATATATATATATATTGAAGCAAGATATAATAAAATAAGTAGACAGATAAAGTTAATAACTAGAATTTAAACTAGCATTTTCTAATTGAAAAGATGGAGGGAAGTTTGAAAGTCTAAACTCTTGAAATTCAAATTTTAAATTTCATTATGTCAACGTGACCATTTTTATATGTCGACATACATGTAGAAAATCAAAAGATATATTGTTTTTACTTCTTGGTTTTATATAACCGATTTGTATTAGAATAATATGAATCCTAACAAACAACCACATTTATTTTATTATTTGTTAATATTTTGAGTTTAAAAATTTAAATTTCAAATTTGAATTTTAAATTTCAAATTTGAGTTTTAAAGTTTTAAATTTCAAATTCAAAGCAAAGCAAACAAGTAAGACAATCAAAGCATTCATTCAACCAAAAAAAATTTAAAAAATTAAATCGTAGCTTTTTTTGCAATCCTTCTTTTTGTTGTTCTTCCACTGTCATGAATTACACATTCACATCTACTAGATTTTGATGATAAAATTTGCTTTATTTCGATGGGCTCATTTTTTAGGTCAGGATAGTATATTCGTTTGCTGAATTTGAACATCGTATGAGAAAGATATCGAAGATTTAGTAGTTCAACCAACTTGGCACCAAAATTTGAATTTGAATTTTGAATGCATGGACACTTCAACTACTATATAAATGTTGACAGCAAAAAATGTCGTAAACACCAAAGATTTCTACTACTAGGAATAGTTAATTTGGTCGCAAGACTAAGTAAGAGAAAGAGGTAAATGACACGAGAATTGATAGTGATTCGGCCGTGGATTAGGCCAACGTCCACTTTGGAAGGATGTTGAACTTTTATTAATCACTCAAGAATGAGAAGGTCGAGCCATGCTCATTACATTCACTTTTATAACTGCCATATGCTAGGTATTTGAGAAAAATATATTTAATTCTCCTTCTTCCTCAATTAGGAGATGCCATTAATGAGGTCTAGAACCTCTAGGAAGGTCTCAAGTGAAGAAAATCCAACCCCCTTGAAGTGTGATGCCATGGGCTATTTATAGGAGCAGTGGTAGGTAGGATTAGGTAAAAATAGGGGATCACTAGAAGAATTTCAAACCCGCCACCCACGCGCCTCAGAATTTCTAACCTGGGCTTGGGTGCAAAATTTTGCACCCGGGCATGGGTGTGAAATCTCGCACCCGCTGGGTGCGAAATTTCGAAACCAGACATGGGATTCGAAATTTCACACCCGGGCATCGGTGTGAATTCTCGCACCTGCTGTGTGCGAATTTCGCGCTCTGGCCAGTGCGAAATTCTTCCGAGGAGAGCGAGGAGCCCAGGATCGGATGCTTGAAGCTTGTCACTCCTTCGAGGTCCGAGTGCCTTGGTTCGGGGATGTTTTCTGGGTGCTGCGAGGTTACAAGCGGCCTTCTTGGTCCTGTTTCCTTCATTCTTAAGCACCCCCTTTCAGCCTCAGCTTCAAGCGATACGTTAAATTGAGCGTGTCTCATGCCCTCTTGGGAATCGGACCAAAAATACGGTTAAAATTTACCCCTAAAGTACGTCTTGTTTAGTTAAGCTATTAATTCTTTCTGTGATTCAAAAGGCGAATAAGCGTTAGTTGTCGAGCTCATTTCCTCCTATGGTGAAGAGGAGCCGCTGTCGGAGGATGCAACGTACTCAAATCGCTAAGCGTCCATAGCGCGTCACCTTCGTGGATCGGTATGCGAGAGAGTGTAGCATGGCGCTTTCACACCCGGGGGTGCCACTATCACCGTTTTTTTTAATCTAGGGGTCGGGAATTTTCGGACACCAAGAGGTTCGAAACTTCAAGCCCAGAGGGCTCAAAATTTTAAGGCTAGGGGTTTGGAAATTTCGAACCGGCCTTGGAATGCGAAGGGACACCTTTTTTTTTATAAATAGCCCCCCTCACTTTCTTCCTTCTATTTTTTTTCTCAGGCCGCCATTGACGAAAGCTTTGAACCCAAGAATTTTCAAAACCGATAATTTCGAACCCGATCTAAGTGAGGCTCTGGGTTGAGGAGATGAGAGAGGGAGGAGGTCGAAGGATTGCGGAGGAGACCTCGAAACCTCGTGGTTTCGACTTTTTGAACCCAGCTGGGTTCGACGCCTCGAAACCCCATGGGTTCGAATTTTCGAACCTCCCTGGATTCGAATCTTCGAATCCACCGAGTTCGAAATCTCAAACCCTCATGGGCTCGAATTTTCGAACTCCACTGGTTTCGAAGCATCGAACCCTTATGGGTTCGAATTTCCGAACCCTCTGTCTAGGTTCGAAATTTTGAACCTGGAGATGTTCGAGTTTTCGAACCTAGATGGGTTCGGAATCTCGAACGCTTCTGGGTTCAAAATCTCGAGCCCGACATGGTTCGGGACTCGGTCGTTGATGTGACGGGCTTCAAATCTGTCGTGCCGCTGTGCTTTGACTTCCGAATATTCGTCTCTGGATTTGCATACTTAGCATTGATGCACATATTGTTACCTGTGTGAGAAGGTTTTAGGATTGTTCGCATAGGATAGTGCATACAACTGGACTGGGACTTGGACTGTTTCAAATTGTTCTGAACTTTTCTTTATGTAGCTTATCTTTGCATAGCATTTCACGTAAAATTAGTTGTCGCCAATATGAGGGGTACAGGTCACTACACTGCCCATTCTAATACTGATACCTTAAAGTATAGCTAGAGATGCTGACAAGATCAAAGAATGGAAAGACCACGAAAGCTGAGGCTTCCCCTCCCTCATCACACACATCCGGCTCTACCCCTAACGGTGGCTCGTCTGGCAGTGAGCTTGAGACTACCGAAAGATCGACTCCTTCTCATATGACTAGCTTGCCTAAAGCGTCTGAGTACGGGGAGCAACTTAAGCGGCAATATTCCCCGGTCGTGACTGAAGAGGCCGAGAATGTGGATATCATGGGTGAGGATGCGCCCGCACTTCTGGTAGCTCCTGACAAGCTGCCTGATGCGGTGATCTTGGAGAATCCCATTGATTTAGTACCATCGTGTATGGATGCTACCGCGGTCAGGAAAATGGCGACATGATTCAACATACCAGCGGATGATGTCCATGGCCCTAGGAGAGATGGCAGGGCCCATGCGCCGCCCGAGGGTTTTATTGCACGGAACCGACAAGCTTTCCTTGCCGGGTGTCTGCCACTGGCTAATAACTTCATTCGGGATATGCTGTTCTATTACCGTCTCGTGCCGTCACAACTACGCCCTAATGCTTACGCTTCTCTCCTGGGCACTTATGTTCTCTTCCACGAGTTCTTGCGCAGGGAACCCACCGGGGAAGATATTCGATATTTCTTCCACCTAAGGAAAATGAGCACTGCCTCTCTCTCTCATTGGTCTCTGGAAGCGACAGCCGCGACCAAATTCTTCATCGGAACGTGGCCCATTCTGTCAGTGTTTAAGCGCGAGTGGTTCTTCCTTAGCTGCCCTCTCGGATTTGCCAGAAGGTGGATTGAGGGAGGTAAGTGTTTCTCTAGCTTCGTTCCTTGCCGTAATTTTTTGATTTCCTCCTTTATTTATGGTTTTAATTGGGTTATGACAAGAAATCCAAAGGCGCCTACTGGGGATGAATACCGACAACGCCTTAATGATTTTCGAGCGATACCAGGAAACCTTTGCGTTACTAGCACTGTGACAAGTTAGGATCGCCTCCGCCGCGCTGGGTTACTACCTACCAACCGGGCTGTGATCGGGCCTGCAGTTGTTATTAGTGCACCAAAAGAGAGAGTTGCGGCAGGTCCAACCACCACTGGACGGAAGAGGAAAATTCCCTCTGCGGGAGGGGAGCTGCCGGAGACTGCTTGGCCTTAGGGAGATGTGTGCGGAGCCGAGGATGATGGTCAAAATGTAATAACCTAGAAATCTAAGCCAATATAAATTTTTTATTTTGGCTATTTTGATGAATTTTGAATATTTAAAATCAATTAATTTAAATAATAACGACGAGAAATTCATTTTGAATAGAATTCGAACATATATATTTATATACGTCGTCGTTAGAATATAATATTTTATTTTAATTATAAAAGGAATTGAAAATGGCGCGGTAGTTCAATAATTCGATTTCAAAGTTCAAATGAATGTACCGGGTGCAAAATAATCCTGATTTTAGTGAAACCAAAAATATTAGAATCTAATTGAGAATACCTTTCCAACGAATCCAAAAAATCGAAATTTCATAGCGGGAATTAAAAGATACATCCAGTAGAAAATTCAGAATAGTCGCTATGGAATTCTGGCCCTTAAAAATGGAAATTTTGCAAACGACCTCTGTTTTCGATGAAACCACTTTGGTTGGTTCCGAGATGTCAAGTTATTGCTAGGTTCCAAAATTCATAATTTTCTGAATCAATATGTGAGCATGGCAAAGTAAAACGTGTTTTGACAGTTTCAGTTGATTTCGATCGACTGGAAAATGGTCATTTTTCAAACGGTCTCAGAATTTGACGAAATTAGTTTTGTTAGGACCGTTTCGTCAATACGAAGCTAGAAAATAATTTTTCGGGAATTTTTAGAGTTAATATGTGGCCCCGGTAAATTGAAATGTGCGTTCAAATTGAATACATACTGATTTATATTTTAATTTGAATGAAAACCTATCGAAACAGTCGAATTAGCTTACGAAACATATCCTATTATGTTTGGGATGGGGGTAATTAGCTAGGGACGAGAGTCGTTGGGTCTCGATTAGAGTTCGTATTAAAAAGCATCCTTTTTGAATATAAAATTAAATATAATTTATATAAGCCCCCTATTTCCTTCCCTCTTCTCTCTCCTCTCACTTCAGTCGATTCAGAAATTAAAAAAAAAAACCCGATGGAGTCTGAAGCCGCCACTCCTCCACGATGCACCTCCCATCGCATCCGCCGCCGCCTATTGCATCGCACCCCCTTCCTCCTCCAGCAACCGCGACCTCCCTCTCTCTCCCTTCTCCGATGAACCACAAGCCCTAAACCGAGCCCCAAATCAGCCCCGTCCGCCGCCGCCTTGAGCCCCAGTTCGCCTGCGCCACCTCCTTGACTCCTTCGCCACCTCCTTGACTCCTTCGCCACCATGGTTAGCCGTGGACCCCCCATCTCTCCATAGAAAACCCTGTAAGCTTCTTTTCTTTTATTTATTTTTATTTGTGTTAGGCAATTAGTTTTAAAATGAAGAAAAAAACCAGTTATTATATATATTATGACATTGATTAAAGTTATGATTTTTATTTGTTTTAAAGTTTCGATTTTTATTTGTTTTAAAGTTTTGATCTTTATTTGTTAAAAAGATTTGATTTTTTTATGCGCAAAGATTAGATCTTTAACTATGAAAGGTAGGATATTTTTTTTTATGACGTAAAAATTTAATTTTTCTTATATGTATTGCAATGTAAAAAAAAAAAAATTGGATTTTTTACATGTATGATTTTAAAATAAAAATAAGATCTTTAAAATGGAAGTGATTTGAAAATATATATTTATTTGAAATGGAAATAAAAATAGAAAAGATGATATTTTTAAAAATATAAACATCGATATAAAAATATAATTTTTATATAATGAAGAGAATAAAAATATGATTTTTATATACATCACTTTGAAACGAAAATGTGATTTCTCTTTATATGAAGTGCAAATAAAGAAGTGATTTTTTATAGCGTTGAAATAAAAATGTGATTTTTAATTTGAACAGCGTGAAAAGAAGTGCGATGGAACGGATTGAAATCAAAAAGGAAAGTCAAACGGTTCGGAAATTCAGAAATGAAATGGCAGAGTGGAACCCAAAGGTGAGAACTTCTCACTTTAAATCTTGTTTTCTAGTTAAAAACATGTACTAGGACGCAGACTGTGTTTAGTAGCACCCGACACCCGTTGTCCACAGACCATGGACGGCTTGTATGCTTGTTTGTTTGATTTTGACGTGTAGTTGATTGTGTAATGTGATGTGAAATGAAATAAAATATTTATATAGTTAAACATAGGATTTTTTTCACGTGTATATGAATTGAAATATATTAATATAAACTAATCGAACAATTTGTTTATATACACACATTTGACTTATATTGATTGGGACGATAAATTTTACATATCTCCCAATTGCACAAATAAAATCTGTGTTGGATTGTTTGAAACCCCACACGGGTATTGGGATGATATATGACATACACTAATCCCAATAATTAGTGGTATGTCAGTCGATTGATTGACAGACTGTTATAAGCGTTAAATATTTATATTTGATGCTTATACAGTGTAGAATGCACTTTGGATGATGATTGATTATTTGTCATTGTTGATATATACATGTGTTGTAGAAAACCCATATAATTAACATATATGGTAATGGATTGGGCCTCATTCCAGTTTTGAAATAGAATATTTGAATAGAAATATTTGTAATAGAATATTTGAAAAAGAAATATTTGAATAGAAATATTTGAAAAAGAAATATTTGAAATAGAATATTTGAAAATAGAAATATACGAAGCTGCATTGATTAGATTGACGCCATTTTGATGCCAACGATATTTATATCGATTATATTTGTTTTTATAATGAATATTAAAAAGTGATTTCAAAATCGAATATTTTGAAATGAAATTTGAATTAAATTGAATTGAAACGAATTAGAATTCGAATTGAATTGAAAAAAATATGAATTCGAATCGAACTGAAATTGAATGGAAATCAATTTGAAATGAATTCGAATTGAAAATGAATTCGAATTGAAATGGAATAGAATTGAATTCGAATTGAAATTGAATAGAAATGAATTCGAATTGAAAACAAACTGAGATTGAATTAAAAATCGATTTGAATTGAAATCAATTTGAAATGAATTTACAAGGAAAATTTCAATTTTGATTTGAATTTGAAATGTAGTTGAAATCGTTTCGTAAACGAATTTAAAATGATTTGAAAAATATGTTATAAAAGGAAATCGATGAAATATATATAATATATATATATATATATATATATATATATATATATATAATGGCCTGAATAGAACGCGCCGCGCTGTGGTATTTCGTGAATTTCGACCATTGACTTCGAATGGGTATTGCGGGAGATCCGACCGTCAGATTCTTCTAAAACCAGAACCGTTGGGTTCGTATCGAAAAGAGCTTTCTAATGAATATTAGAGATTTGAAATCTAACGGTTGGATTTGGAACTATGTCCAAATCAAATTTAGAAAAGGTCGCTGTAAGTGCAGTTCGATGGCCGTTGATGGAAATCAACTGTACGGGCCTTGATAAAATTATTAAAAATAGTAATAATTTGTGTAAAATCATAAGAAATGATTTGTGAAGAATTGCGGTGAAAAAACTCAATATTTGAAAAGATAAAAATAGTTTTTTATCGAAATGAACTAGTTTCAAACTAGGTTTGTAATTCTATTTATTTTTAAAATAAATAAACTGGATTTGAAATGGCTTCAAAGGTAACCAGAATTTCCAATAATTGATTTGGAATGGAATTGAATCGAAATTGTCTTTGGAATATTTCGATGTTGGATTTCGTGATGATACGATATTGTTATGGGAATTTGAAAGATATATTTATATCGTTATTTCCAATACGATATTTGTTGGTCGCAGAATTTGATATTGAATATAAGCTGATATATTTTCTATTCAGAGCCTTGTATTTAATATCAAATGTGATTTGGGTTTGTCGTGAATGGTGTCTTCATTAACACTGCTCTTAAGCCCAGTTGAGAAAAAGATTAAATCTTTTTATTTAGATTTAATGAAGTGTACCAATTAAATAATATTTAATTGGAATTGAATTGGTATTGTTTTTTGGGTTTATCGTGAACAGTGTTTTAAATCACGCTTGTTCTTTAACCCGATAATTAATAGAATGTGATTTTGGGTTGTCGTGAACGGTATCTTCAATAATACTGTTCTTAGACCCAACTGAGTTAAGAAAATCAGAAACTAACTGGAGATTAGTTAAGTTGAATGGTTTCTTGGGTATTGATCTGATGTTGGTTTCGGCCTTCGGGATTAATATTTGAGGAATTGTTCTCTTGCTAATTTACGGTTAGTGACTGATGAATTGGAATGAGGCTTATGTTGTGTTTGTGTAACACTTGTTTACTATATACGCGAGTTATTCAGAAAGACCGGGTTTATCCCATTCTGAATAACTGATTCGACGATTAGTCGAAGATGAAGACGATGGTTGAAGACCTGAGGTCTTCACGTCATTTGGATAATTACTGATGATCTTGATTGGGTTGTACACCCAAGAGGAGGGAATCAGTTGGTGGTCGTCCAGACGTACTTGGAGATCGATGGATATGCGGGGTACTAGGTGCCTCCGGTTTCGTTCTGACCTAGAACGGACTTGTCAATGGATGTGTGTCTGACATCGGATTTCATTCTGTGTGATTGATATCGGTTGCATAGCATGAATTGCCTGTGTGGCATGCTAAGATGCAAATGATCAAGGCTTCTGTTGAAAAGCAGAGTCTTGTGGTTGATATCAAAGCACAGCCTGTGTGGCATAGCTTTGTGTAGCGTTGATTCGCGAACCTCACACCCTGGTGGTGAACCAAAAAGGGAGAGGACCTCAGGGAGGGCATGCGTTTCCTTCTAGTCAGAAGTGGCGTTAGTGGTTTGACACACCGTGATGAGTTTGACTTATATGGTTGTTGGTTTGCGAGGCGCCTCGGTTATATCGGTGACTATGTGATGCCAATGGAGTCATTCGTTGGCTCATTGACACCCCAAAGAGCGGGGAAACGTAGTGTTCAGGCATAATAATCCACATCGGTGGATCGGCCCTGACGATCCAAAGGTCACTCGAGCTCTGACCTGAGACACAGACTAGAGCGTCTCGAATCGGTAGAGGACTATCTTTTGCCTCGGTTCCCAGATGGAAATCCAATTTCCAAATACGTGACTTTGCGGTTTTATTTGCAGAGCCTAGTATTGGCGACATGATATATGGTACCCATGCCGCCTATGATTGATACTTATGATTTGAAGTTGTTTTATACACTATGCACTTATAATAATATCAAATGATTTGTTTTAAACGTACTAAGCATGTTTGGCTATTATAAGGGAAAACCCTATCCCCCGGCTTGCATTGCATTGTGTGATAGGACGTGGGTCTTATAATAGCTTCATTTTTTCAAAAAGCATTGCGCTGTTTTGTTATATGCACTGGTTTTCTTGGGAGGAAACCTGTTCTGTGTAGTACGGCGTGGTCCCTTGATATATCTAATTTAAAGTAAAGTTTTAAATAACTGTTTTAGTTCTCACACCAGTCCCATGACTGACCTGGGGTTTATTGTTTTAACCTAAACTCTGGGTGCCCTTATTTTGACACGGGCAGCTAGTAGTTTTGGTTTTGTAGATTTACATTCACCGGATCCTGGTTTACCGTTGGAACGATATCCGGAAAGCTCTGTATCCGTATATCTCCTTCAGTTGTGTATTGTATTAGTTTTCCGCTGCTATGTAATTTATTGTAATCTCTGATATTTTCTGTTTTATAACATTTGTTTATACTCCGTATATTCTTATATTCTGATGGAATTGTTGTAATATACAATGAAATGTTCTTCCGTCTGCGTTCCGATGTGGCTTGTTGTCATCTCAATCCGCAATTTCCCGTAAGGGGGATTTCGGGTCATTTCATTTTGGTATCAGAGCTTTGGTTTACAAAGCTCAGAGAACAAGACACATTAGAACCATACGAAAGAATTCATCAGAAATTGGATTAGTAATATCCAACGGGAATGACTCATTAGAGATAGGATCAGTAGTATCCTAGAACGAGTGTGAAGAGTATATTTTTAAAATGAATACAAATTTTGTTTGGAAATTTAAATCGTATTATACATATTTGAATAATTTATTTGTATTGAATTTTGACAATCCAATATATAAAGATTTTGCGTATATGCCTTGCAAACGTATATTCGAAGTTTTAATATACTGGGTAGATATAAAATCACACTCTAGTCACCCGGAGATGAAGCTATTGATGACTGTACAGCATCAGTCGTTTGGGTTCGATTTGCGAAGGTGTGATATATATATTTCCATTAGACTGGTGTGAGAACCAAAACTAGATAGGGCTTATTGTTGTGATTTGGCATCAAAAATGTGATTTTTGACTATATATCAAAGCTATGAATTTGAAACGTTAACCAACTAATTGATTGATGGTTGGGTTGTTTGATCATTGGTTGGTTAATTAAATGTTGAACCTATAACCAAATTGAATCAAATAGTGAATTGTATTGTAAATTTGACGCATTTGCATGCATATACATGTACTTACATTGAACATGTCATAGCAAGGAGGCTAGAAGAAGAATAAAATTGTTTGCCCGACAAATAGGTACATGTTTACCATAATTTACCGTTTTGTTTGGGTGATGATGATTTTATGAGCTGATTGGCTTTTTTTTTTGGATTGAAGAAGGCCATGGGAGGCTATATGAAATATCCCGAAGTCCCCAGTGCAGGGGAGGTTATGGCAAAAAAATTCGAAAATTTAGAGTGTTAGCCAAATTTTTGAAAAATTTGAAAAGTTCTTAGAAACTAAAAAGTTGAAGAACTTAAGCCGTAAGGAAAATAATGAAAGTTGAGATGGTTTATTAAACAACTTTCGGCTTCGTTCCTTTTCGGGCACGTAAAGTTTTAAGTGGGGGAGATTGTAATAACCCGGAAATCTGAGCCAATTTAAAAAAATTTATTTTGGCTATTTTGATGAATTTTGAATATTTAAAATGAATTATTTTAAATAATAACGACGAGAAATTCATTTTGAATAGAATTTGAACGTATATATTTATATACGTCGTCGTTAGAATATAATATTTTATTTTAATTATAAAAGGAATTGAAAATGGCGCGGTAGTTCGATAATTCGATTTCAAAGTTCAAATGAATGTACCGGGTGCAAAATAAACCGGATTTTAGTGAAACCAAAAATATTAGAATCTAATTGAGAATATCTTTCCAACGAATCTGAAAAATCGAAATTTCATAGTGGGAATTAAAAGATACGTCCAGTAGAAAATTCAGAATAGTCGCTATGGAATTCTGGCCCTTAAAAATGGAAATTTTGCAAACGACCTCTGTTTTCGACGAAACCACTTTTGTTGGATCCGTGATGTCAAGTTATTGCTAGGTTCCAAAATTCATAATTTTCTGAATCAATATGTGAGCGTGGCGAAGTAAAACGTGTTTTGACAGTTTCAGTTGATTTCGATCGACTGGAAAATGGTCATTTTTCAAACGGTCTCAGAATTTGACGAAATTAGTTTTGTTAGGACCGTATCGTCAATATGAAGCTAGAAAATAATTTTTCGGGAATTTTTAGAGTTAATATGTGGCCCCGGTAAATTGAAATGTGCGTTCAAATTGAATATATACTGATTTATATTTTAATTTGAATGAAAACCTATTGAAACAGTCGAATTAGCTTACGAAACATATCCCGTTGTGTTTGGAATGGGGGTAATTAACTAGGGGCGACAGATGTTGGGTTTTGATTAGAGTTCGTATTAAAAAGCAACCTTTTTGAATTTAAAATTAAATATGATTTATATAAGCCCCCTCTTTCCTTCCCTCTTCTCTCTCCTCTCACTTCAGTCAATTCAGAAATTAAAACAAACAAAAAACCCGATGGAGTCTGAAGCCGCCACTCCTCCACGACACACCTCCCATCGCATCCGCCACCGCCTATTGCATCGCACCCCTTCCTCCTCCATCTACCAGCAATCGTGGCTTCCCTCTCTCTCTCCCTTCTCCGATGAACCACAAGCCCTAAACCGAGCCCCAAATCAGCCCCGTCCGCCGCCGCCTTGAGCCCCAGTTCACCTGCGCCACCTCCTTGACTCCTCCTCCACCTTGGTTAGCCGTGGACCCCCCCGTCTCTCCATAGAAAACCCTGTAAGCTTCTTTTCTTTTATTTATTTTTATTTATGTTAGGCAATTAGTTTTAAAATGAAGAAAAAAAAACAGTTCTTATATATATTATGACATTGATTAAAGTTATGATTTTTATTTGTTTTAAAGTTTTGATCTTTATTTGTTAGAAAGATTTGATTTTTTTATGTGCAAAGATTAGATCTTTAACTATGAAAGGTAGGATATTTTTTTTATGACGTAAAATTTTAATTTTTCTTATATGTATCGCAATGTAAAAAAAATTGGATTTTTTACATGTATGATTTTAAATAAAAATAAGATCTTTAAAATGAAAGTGATTTGAAAATATATATTTATTTGAAATGGAAATAAAAATAGAAATTTTAGCGAAGTAAAAATAGAAAAAACGATATTTTTAAAAATATAAAGATCGATATAAAAATATAATTTTTATATAATGAAGAGAATAAAAATATGATTTTTATATGCATCACTTTGAAAAGAAAATGTGATTTCTCTTTATATGAAGTGCAAATAAAGAAGTGATTTTTTTTATAGCGTTGAAATAAAAATGTGATTTTTAATCTGAACAGCGTGAAAAGAAGTGCGATGGAACAGATTAAAATCAAAAAGGAAAGTCAAATGGTTCGGAAATTCTGAAATGAAATGGCGGAGTGGAACCCAAAGGTGAGAACTTCTCACTTTAAATCTTGTTTTCTAGTTAAAAATATATACTAGGATGCAGACGGTGTTTAGTAGCACCCGACACCCGTCGTCCACAGACCATGGACGGCTTGTATGCTTGTTTGTTTGATTTTGATGTATAGTTGATTGTGTAATGTGATGTGAAATGAAATAAAATATTTATATAGTTAAAAATAGGATTTTTTTAATGTGTATATGAAATGAAATAAATTAATATAAACAAATCGAACAATTTGTTTATATACACACATTTGACTGATATTGATTGAGACGATAAATTTTACACATCGCCCAACTGCACAAATAAAATCTGTGTTGGATTGTTTGAAACCCCAAACGGGTATTGGGATGATATATGACATACAATAATCCCAATAATTTATGGTATGTCGATCGATTGATTGACAGACTGTTATAAGCGTTAAATATTTATATTTGATGCTTATACAGTGTAGAATGCACTTTGGATGATGGTTGATTATTTGTCATTGTTGATATATACATGTGTTGTAGAAAACCCATATAATTAACATTGTACGGTAATGGATTGGGCCTCATTCCAGTTTTGAAATAGAATATTTGAAAAAGAAATATTTGAATAGAAATATTTGAAAAAGAAATATTTGAAATAGAATATTTGAAAATAGAAATATATGAAGCCGTGTTGATTAGATTGACGCCATTTTGACGCCAACGATATTTATATCGATTATATTCGTTTTTATAATCAATATTAAAAAGTGATTTCAAAATCAAATAGTTTGAAATGAAATTCGAATAAATTGAATTGAAACGAATTAGAATTCGAATTGAATTGAAAAAAAATGAATTCGAATCGAACTGAAATTGAATGGAAATCAATTTGAAACGAATTCGAATTGAAAATGAATTCGAATTGAAATTGAATAGAATTGAATTCGAATTGAAATTGATAGAAATGAATTCGAATTGAAATTAAATTGAATTGAAAATGAACTGAGATTGAATTAAAAATCGATTTGAATTGAAATGAATTTAAAACGAATTTACAAGGAAAAATTCAATTTTGATTTGAATTTGAAATGAAGTTGAAATAATTTCGAAAACGAATTTAAAATGATTTGAAAAATATGTTATAAAAGGAAATCGATGAAATATATTTAATATTATATATATATATATAATGGCCTGAATAGAACGCGCCGCGCTGTGGTAGTTCGTGAATTTCGACCATTGACTTCGAATGGGTATTGCGGGAGATCCGACCGTCAGATTCTCCTAAAACCAGAACCGTTGGGTTCGTATCGAAAAGAGCTTTCTAATGAATATTAGAGATTTGAAATCAAACGGTTGGATTTGGAACTATGTCCAAATCAAATTAATTAAAGGTCGTTGTAAGTGCAGTTCGATGGCCGTTGATGGAAATCAACTGTACGGGCCTTGATAAAATTATTAAAAATACTCATAATTTGTTTAAAATCATAAGAAATGATTTGTGAAGAATTGCGGTGAAAAAACTCAATATTTGAAAAGATAAATATAGATTTTTATCGAAATGAACTAGTTTCGAACTAGATTTGTAATTCTATTTATTTTTAAAATAAACAAGCTGGATTTGAAATGGTTTCAAAGGTAACCAGAATTTCCAATAATTGAGTTGGAATGGATTTGAATCGAAATTGTCTTTGGAATATTTCGAGGTTGGATTTCGTGATGATACGATATTGTTATGGGAATTTGAAAGATATATTTATATCGTTATTTCCAATACGATATTTGTTGGTCATAGAATTTGATATTGAATATAAGCCGATATATTTTCTATTCAGAGCCTTGTATTTATTATCAAATGTGATTTGGGTTTGTCGTGAATGGTGTCTTCATTAACACTGTTCTTAAGCCCAGTTGAGAAAAAGATTAAATCTTTTTATTTAGATTTAATGAAGTGTACCAATTAAATAATATTTAATTGATTGAATTGATATTGATTTTTGGGTTTATCGTGAAAAGTGTTTTAAATAACGCTTGTTCTTTAACCCGATAATTAATAGAATGTGATTTTGGGTTGTCGTGAACGGCATCTTCAATAATACTGTTCTTAGACCCAACTGAGTTAAGAAAATCAGAAACTAACTGGAGATTAGTTAAGTTGAATGGTTTCTTGGGTATTGATCTGATGTTGGTTTCGGCCTTCGGGATTAATATTTGAGGAATTGTTCTCTTGCTAATTTACGGTTAGTGACTGATGAATTGGAATGAGGCGTATGTTGTATTTGTGTAACACTTGTTTATTATATATGCTAGTTATTCAGAAAGACCGGGTTTACCCCATTCTGAATAACTGATTCGACGATTAGTCGAAGATGAAGACGATGGATGAAGACCGGAGTTCTTCACGTCGTTTGGGTAATTACTGATGATCTTGATTGGGCCGTACACCCAAGAGGAGGGAATCAGTTGGTGGTCGTCTAGACGTACTTGGAGATCGATGGATATGCGGGGTACTAGGTGCCTCCGGTTTCGTTCAGACCCAGAACGGACTTGTAAATGGATGTGTGTCTGACATCAGATTTCATTGTGTGTGATTGATATCGGTTGCATAGCATGAATTGCCTGTGTGGCATGCTAAGATGCAAATGATCAAGGCTTCTGTTGAAAAGCAGAGTCTTGTGGTTGATGATCAATGCACATCCTTTGTGGCATAGCTTTGTGTAGCGTTGATTCGCGAACCTCACACCACGTTGGTGAACCAAAAACGGGAGAGGACCTCAGGGAGGGCATGCGTTTCCTTCTAGTTAGAAGTGGCGTCAGTGGTTTGACACGCCCTGACGAGTTTGACATATGTGGTTGTTGGTTTGCGAGGCGCCTCGGTTATATCGGTGACTATGTGAAGCTGATGGAGTCATTTGTTGGCTAATTGACACCCCCAAAGGGTGGGGAAACGTAGTGTTTAGGCATAATAATCCACATCGGTGGACCAGCCTTGACGATCCAAAGGTCACTCGAGCTCTGACCTGAGACACAGACTAGAGCGTCTCGAATCGGTAAAGGACTATCTTTTG
Source organism: Allium sativum (assembly GCA_030737875.1). Lineage (NCBI taxonomy): Eukaryota > Viridiplantae > Streptophyta > Magnoliopsida > Asparagales > Amaryllidaceae > Allium > Allium sativum. The sequence continues at coordinate 398,321,620 of CM060926.1, read as the reverse complement.
CCTCGGTTCCCAGATGGAAATCCAATTTCCAAATACGTGACTTTGCGGTTTTATTTGTAGAGCCTAGTATTGGCGACATGATATATGGTACCCATGCCGCCTGTGATCGATACTTATGATTTGAAGTTGTTTTATACACTATGCACTTATAATAATATCAAATGATTTGTTTTAAACGTACTAAGCATGTTTGACTATTATAAGGGAAAACCCTATCCCCCAGCTTGCGTTGCATTGTTTGATAGGACCTGGGTCTTATAACAGCTTCATTTTTCCAAAAATCATTGCGTTGTTTTGTTATATGAACTGGTATTCTTGGGAGGAAACCCGTTCCGTGTTATACGGCGTGGTCCCTAGATATATCTGATTTAAAGTAAAGTTTTAAATAACTGTTTTAATTCTCACACCAGTCCCATCACTGACCTGGAGTTTATTGTTTTAACCTAAACTCTTGGTGCTCTTATTTTGACACGGGCAGCTAGTAGTTTTGGTTTTGCAGATTTATATTCATAGGGTCCTGGTTTACAGCTGGAACGATATCCGGAAAGCTCTGTATCCGTATATCTCCTTCAGTTGTGTATTGTATTATTTTTCGCTGCTATGTAATTTATTGTAATCTCTGATATTTTCTATTGTATAATATTTGTTTATACTCCATATATTCTTGTATTCTGATGGAATTATTGTAATATACAATGAAACGTTCTTCCGTCTGCGTTCTGATGTGGCTTGTTCTCAACTCAATCCACGATTTCCCGTAAGGGTGATTTTGGGTCGTTTCACAAAAGGAGGTTGCCAGGGATGTGGGGCTGCTGAGCGCTCCCGTCCCGCCTCTGACAGGGGAGGGGGAAGGAGCGCTGGTTAGACTGCAATCTCCTGCGACTCACTTAGGGGCCACTGCCTCGCTCGAACCCGCGGGCCGGTTTGATGGCTTAAAAGGGCTAGATTTAGTAGTGACTCCATGGCCAAATACGACAAGCCTGGAAGAACTTACTTGTGCTGCTGAGTGGCTAACTCCCTCGATCGAGCTGCAATCTAATCTGTTGAGAGCACACTTAGGGCATACATTCATAACAATGCATAGCATAGATGTTTGTCTACATGTGTGACTTGACTAACTTTGGCTTGTTCCATTGGAAGGTGATATGGCAGGAGGACGTGGTGGACGAGGTTATGGACACGGGGATAGCGAGCACCCCTAAAGCTCTTCCTTTGAGAGTTTTCGAAGATCCACCAATTTGTATGGTGTTCCACATCTTTCAGACCAAGGCAGCGGGCATCGAGGTCGAGATCGATCTAGGCGATCTCCGACGCCTCCTTCTCCTCCTATTCGCGTGTCCATGGGAGACTCTCAGCTTAACATAGGCAGTTCTTGATCCTTGCCTTCGACATCTCCCCCGTTTGTCACCCCTCTGAATCCCATTCATCTTACTAGGGAAAAGGAAGCGCTTCTTGGACAGCCGAGGCCGGAGAGAGAGATTGAGATAGAGGTCCCAGACTTGACAGAACCCCAATTTCGGGGGCTATCCATAGAGGAACGAAGGGCATTCCTGAAACACCATTTCCCCTAGCATTATTTCGATGAGTTGAAATTCGTCCTCGACCGCCGTCCAGCTCCAGACAGAGAGTCTGGGGAGGTGTGGATGCATGTGAAAGCTTCATATCACAAAACCAACAAGTTTATCAAATATTCCCTCCAGCTTTCGGAGCTGATCAAAAAGAAGAACCGTCAGCTCACTGATCAGAGGTCGATTACTGACGTCGAGAAGACTACCATTGAAGCTTTGAAAAAGAGGATAGGTATTCCCATTCCCCGCATTGTAAGTTCACTTTTATGCATTATCGGACCTTTTAACGATAGCTTTCTCGCTGCAACTGAGATAATGCAGGATTATGATACACTGAAGAGGGAGTCGGAGTATTTCCTCTCGAATTTTAAAGCCACCATGGTAGATTTAACTACCAAGACCACAGCTCTAAAAAAGGAAAAAGCTGATCTAGCGCGAGAGTGCGACATCTTGGAAAAGGATAATGCGAGGGTTACCGAGCTCCAGAATGACAACGTCGCCTTGAGGGCGGAAAATGAAAAGTAGCAGGCTGAGAATGCCGAAGTTGCCGAGTTGAAGAGCCTGCTCGAGGTGATGAGAAAAGCGAAGGAGGATGCCAAAGCTAGCAACAGGGATGTGCTGAGTAAGGCTGAGGGTATAAAAACCGAACATGCAAGGGAGATAAAACAATTGAGGGGACACCTGAATGACGCAGAGTTCCGTGTTGGGTCCTCCTTCGAGGAGAGTATACACAATATGTATGTTAAGGCTTTGAGATTCCGAGGAATTTCGTGGGTTGAGGACTATTCCCGCGAGCTAGCCAGAATCTGGGAGAGGTTAGTCCCTTACGAGGCCTTCTTGCATCGAGTGGACGTAAGTACTTTAGATGAGCGTCAGCTAGCGAATGTTCTTCTAGATAGTGACAAACGTGAGAAGCTGGAGGAAGGAGGTTGTTGAGAAAGGATGCCGAGAATGAAAGGTTGACAAGGCTCGCTGTAACACCCCATAATTCTGTAACACTAAGATTCGCAAATCAAGGCAGAATTATAAGTTAAAATCAGAATCAAGGGAAACGGGCTGCGCCATTGCGTTCGTCTCGGAATTCTGCATAAAAACGAGTCTGAGTTTGCATAAATCGGAGTCCGTATGAGGAAGATATGGCCTCCGGAAGATTCAGCAAAGTTCAAATTTCAAAACAGTTCAGAAAAACGAGTTCGAAATTCAAAAACAGACCCAGATTGGGCTGGGCGGGAATTTTCCTGCCCAAGGCACCCAGGTCGACTGGGTAGTCGACTTGGGGGTCGACCTCCCAGCTTTTTCCAGCTTTCTGCACCTGGTTCGTTCTGATGTATTTAGTCACGTTTTCAGCCTAGGTTCGTCCGCCTAACACTATATAAACAGCCCTGGTCTTCTTCTCTATTCACAATTCTTTTCTATCCTTATGCTGCCTCTGAGAAAATATATAAATAAATAATATATATAAAATAAACCAAGACGAGGAAATGCTGCTAAAAGATTTTCAAGAAGAGGTTCAATTCAAGCTAGGATTCAAGAGGAGGTTCAAACGACTTCAACGACTGATTTTCTACGAATCATAGCAACGCCATCTTTCTATTCTAATCTAATCTCTGTAAGTCAGTTACTTTTTAGATTTGAACATTTTTCTCTGTTCGTGACATGGAATTAAAAAAATAAAAGAATATGCCAAATCTCTCTCTCTATTCGAATCTGTGCCTACATCTTTGGACCTAATTAAGAATTGTTATGATTCGATGACCAATTAGGCATTGCCTATGATAATGAACATTGCCTATGACTATGAGCATTGCCTATGACTATGAACATTTCTTATGACTATGAGCATTGCCTATGACTGTGATTGTGACTATAAGAATTATTCCCTTGACTATGAACACAAGCCTATGCCTTTGATTAGAAAACATAAACTATTGCCTATAACGTAACAAGGACATCTGTGATTAAACACCTATGATGCATGATTAGGAAAGTGTTGCTTAAGTTTTGTGACTATGGGATTGGGCCTAAACCCGATTACCTATTCTGTCTGTTCTTGGTTTTAGACCTTGGGAATTTACCTATTAAGTTAGGTCTACCCATGTTCTTGAACCTACGTCTCTATTCTATCCATTCTTGGTTTTAGACCTTCGGAATTTACCTATTAAGTTAGGTCTACCCATGTTCTTGAACCTACGTCGTTATTCAAACCTTTTATGCCAGTTATTATGTCCATCCTTTTTCATAGCATCTTTGGTTCATTCCCTATTTTCTACGAATCTAGATTTATCCATAATCTAGATTGAATCACGATTATACGAACGGGGGGAATACGATTTGGGCATAATGTGAAATTTACTAAAAACGTAGCTTTAAACTTGGAAATTGGCATAAATTGGGAACATGTATTATGGCATGTTCATAGAAATGCAAATTGGTTAAATTTGGCATAAATTATAGGACGTGTAATTTGAATCTAGTATTGACTTGTAAATCTAGCATTTACATGAACCGTGAACTAGAATAATAAGTCTAGTTTGACATGAACTGTAATTAGAATGTTAAATCAGAATTGGATTAGCTAATTTGGCATAATAAGTATATTGGCATAAATTTGAAATTGGCCATAATTGGGAATAATTGTCAGGTTTAGCAAAATCATGGTTAGTGACACTTAATTTGGTATAGTTTACATACCAAAAAGGCATAAATATGATTTAGAGGGGGAAATGGGCCATAAGAATGAATGTTGACAATTTACATTAAAAGAGTGGTTAGGAAATAAGTAAATTAGGAATGATTTGCTTATAGAATTTGTCCTAAATGGGAAAATGTGAATTAAAGGTTTATTAACGACATCTCTTTTAATAACACACCAGAAAGTTCTAGGGTGACAGAGAGAATAGTGTCTAGGCTTGGGTTTGGAAAATATAAGTTTCCTGCTCTCCCAGGCTATCCCTAACTGATTCGACGGACGTGATGGTTGCTTTCAAAACCTGATTTGAAAATTAATCAAAACCCTTTTGAACTTAGAAAACACGAATATGCCTAACCCGAGGTTAGACTAAGTTGCGATGTAAACCTGCCCGGAACTAACCGGCACATCCAGTATTCGCAACAATATCTGTCTAATGTGAGTGGTCGAGGCTTTAATCTATTTAATTAAAGCTAGAACAAGAATGGTAGGGTTAAGTTAACTAAGACACTTAACCAATTCAACAAGATAACCAAACCGATGGGTGGGGTTAGGTTCATACAGATACAGTTTAGCTAGAATGGGAGGGTTAAGTCTATAGGAACACTTAACCAACTTAACACAGTCGAGCTAGAATGGGAGGTCTAAGTCCATAGGGACACTTAACCAAACCTATGGTAACAAGACCAGATTTGTAGGGGTTAAGTAACTAAGAAAACACTTAGCCAAATTAACATGTTAACTAGACTAGAAGGTGGGGTTAAGTAAGTTAATACACTTAGCCAAATTAACATGTTAACTAGACTAGAGGTTGGGGTTAAGTAAATACACTTAGCCAATTTGATATGTTAGCTGGGCTAGACCGTAGGGTTAAGTAAGCTTGAACACTTAACCATCAGATTTTGATAAAGGAATAGGGTTAAGTCTAAAACATGAAGGGATAGTACTTAACCATTAATAATAACATGTCAGTTAAAACAGACGGGCAAGGAACACTTAACCAATACAGGATGAATGGGTAGGGTTAAGTAATAAGAAATACTTAACCAATATAACTTGGTTAGTGGTAGGGTTAAGTCATCATGAATTACTGATAACACTTAACCAGTTTAACAGGATGAATGAAGAGGGTTAAGTTGGCTTGAATTGACTAATGACACTTAACCAATCCAAATTGACGGGAAAGAGAATTAAGTAGTAAACCTTAGTTAAGAAAACAACGATTCTGGAAACTAAGTGGTAAATCTTAGTTAGTAAAACTAAGTAGTAATTCTTAGTATAACACGGGAAGGAGCGAATGTCCGTCTGAGTAGAAGGAAGGCTCCAACGAATTGGGTTACAAAGCCCGAGGCTTTGAGGGGACGTGAGGGTACTCTTGGTATCCCTCTGTGAGGCTGCAGATGATCCTCCTGGGCTCACAGAGGTTAAGGTCTGCGTAGAAGAACCAGGGGTATGCCTTGGTTGCAATACATGGCAACCTAAAGACCAGGTTGGACCAGCGTGATTCGGCGAGAAGACGGTAGCCCTATGATAGCAACTCGTCGTCTACCATCCATCTTGAGTCAGTCGAGATACGTGAAGTGGAAAGGCGGAGAACTCTAAAAGACTATATACTTGCTATCTAGTTATAGGTGAGGATGGCCATAGGATAGTGGGGCACCGGGGGCCTGCGTATAGTTCTCATTTTTCAAGGTGTGTCTTTCATTAGTTGAGGGAGGGGTCAAGTGGGACCATAGCCACTGGAACAAAAACAGACCTTAGCATCTGCATCGGCAGATATCTGAAAGCTCCCGACCGAGTTCTGTATTCCTTGATTTTCCCTGACACGGGACTCGGGTCGCACATTACAGGACATGTGCATCTAGACAAGCGATAATGATTCGCGATACATGCGTGGAAAGTATAGGAACATATACCACTCCTGGTAGTGTGTCCTAGACTAGGGGGCATCGTTCGACAGGTAGCGTAATCCCTAGTTGGACTAGGTGGCATAAACCCTGAATCTGAGAAGCGTTCAGCAGATAGCGTAAAATCTAGTTGAATCTAGAAGGCACTTGGTAGAAAATCCTAGATTAGATCTAGGTAACAAATAATAAATGTATGCCTGAAGGCAATTGGAAACTACAGGGATTGGGATCACATTATCGTTACTAGTTGGGACACTAGTTAGGCGGTGCAGAGATATAGAAACCAGTATAACAAGGAAATAGCGAAGCGGTGAAAGTATTAGAGCATATCCAGTTTATCTTAGCTTAGCATATCTTGTCTTATCTTGCCAACCCTATCATCATGGTGTTATCTTGTATTCAGTTAATTCATGTCGTTTTGTTTTTCCATGTTCACATGCTAGAAGTTACTGAACTTACTCAGGCTTTATGTCTGACTCTATTTTTCTTTCGTCTTCTTTTCTTCCGTCCCCCCCCCCAGGTAGTAAAGGAGGGGATAGTATAGCTCAGGTTAAATTGGACTGTCACTCTTTCCCAGCTTGAAGATTTGTCGAAGTTTTGCTTGGATTCTCTTTCCAGATGCTATGGCTGGCTCTTGCTAAATAATTGGGGAATATAAATGTTGTTTTATGCTTCTTTATTTTGTAAGATAGATAATACTTTGATATTGTAAAGAAATCATTGTACAAACTATTTTATCAATAAAGTAAAGTTTTATTTTCCGCTGTTTAATTTCTGTCTGTCTTGTAATTTATCTGCATCTTTTACCCTAAATGCTCCACAGAACTTAATGCATTCCCTTTGTGAGTGACAATAACGGATGTGGGGTGTTACACTCGCTGAGGAGAAAGGGAAATTTGTGCCGACTGATAGCGTGGTTGTGGTAGAAATATTTGCAGAAGGGAGTTCTTTTCATTCCCTGGACCCTGGATCTGCTATGGTGAGCGGTCCCGAGGCTTTGACCCAAACCGCTACTGAGTACAATCCCGACTTCCCAGCACTGGGGGATACCAGATTCAACTCATCTATCGCCACAAGCACCCTCCCTACCAATCCTATGTCGTCCTTGACCATAGGTAAATTCCTTTTATCCTGCATCCCTGAGGATGAAGTGATTGCCAAATTTACGGACTAAAAAGGTCGTGTCTCTGCTGTGCAGTTCCTCCTGAGTCTTTGACGGTTGTTGGCCCTTCTCCTGCGATCCCACAAGTGACTGAATCTGAGCTAGGACTCATGGGGACACAGGTTGGAGAGGGAGGCGACCAACTTGACACCTTTTCAGACATAGGGGTAACTCCTAGTATGGTGGACATACTTAACGTTAAAGGAGAGGTGGTCAATGGACAGAGTGCCCCTGCCAGAGGCCTAGTGGAAGACAACGTATCTACCATGGTGCTTCTGGTGGCAACCCAAAAGGCCAAGATGGTGGCCAAGTGCGAGAAGGTGGAGGAGATGGAGAGGGCTGAGCGGGAAGGAAGAGAAATCCCGGAGAAGAACGAGACCATGCTTGGTCTTCCTGCTGGGAGTTCCCCCGTGCCTACACCGCTTTCTGTTACTATTGATACCACGGGAGTCTCTACTGGTGATGGTGTAAGGGATTGCCACCTTTCGGTCACTCACGAATTAGTTACTCCTTCAAAGGGTCGATCGAGTAGAAAGGGATCTAGCCGAAAGAGGTCTGGTGCTGATGACAAACCATCGAGCGCTGAATCCATAAGAAAGTACAAGCACAAGGAAAAGAAAACGAGACACGATTAGTGTTAGTGGCCTAATTAGAGGTTGTCATTTATTTTGGTAGTGTAGGCCTATAGTTTACGCGAGTACAACCCTCGCTTTTGGTTTTTCGAGACACGGTGTGGTTCTCATGTACACCCTGTCATTAGAAAGTAAAAGTGTTAGACACGTAGTTTGTTCAGTATGTGTGTGAAAATGAAATATGAATTAGTAAAGGTCGTTGTTTATGTAAAGTGTTCGGATGCTCTTTTCATGTTTTCCAGCGTCCTGTACTTGCATAATCATACTTATCGTTACAGTTGTCACAAAAGCGATTAGGGGCCGTCTATGGGTAAATATTTCCAAAGAGGTGAGGTAGAGCGCTGGTTTCAGTTTGTCTCCCTCAGCTCAGGAAACCCGTAGTTTGTGAAACCAGGCTGTGTTCATGTTTTTTTTGGGTGGCCCGGGGTTAAACCCAAGTATAGCGAAGGCGTAGGGCATCGCGTTGTGTGGTCCGCCAGGTGGGTGGCTCTCCCATCGTTCATCAGGTGAGGCGAGCCGCTAGACATCGTTTATTCGCCGGCATAGTTTTCTGCCCCGATCATCAGCTTATAAGGTCCGATCGTGGCCATGGGCTACCCCTAAGCCTTGAGAGCTAAGGGGAAAGAAATGATTTAAGGTCGGTCTTGGTGCTGCGCCAAGATTCGACCAGCACCCGCAACCTGTAAAGTGAGATTTGCATCGATTTTAGTCGGTCGGTGAGTGGTGCCAAGTCGCCTGGACTAGGACGCAGAACGATTTACCCTTGGCCTCGGCGCTGGGCCGAGGTTCGAGTTAGTGGTTGTTTATACTCGGTCGTGCCGCGTCCGGTGGTTCGAGTAGCGTTGTCGGCGCCCATGCTCGAGGTGTCGGGCGTAGCCAAGTGTTTCAGACTTGATGTTGCCTAGAAGTTGGAATGGCAGTGCCGACTCCTGTGCCCGGGGTGTCGATGCGGCGGTCGTTGGCATGAATCGAGCTAGTTGTCAGAAAAAACAAGATGAATTACGTGAGAAGTAAACAACAAGGATATAGGAAACCGAACATTATTTCCACTGATAACTTTGGCAATAACAGCCTTTACAATGGCTTGAATTTCTGAAAAAACAGAACAATGTTTGAAAAGCATAAACAACCATAAACCAAGTTATGTAAAGTAGCAGCGGAGATGTTCGCTGTTCTATGCCCTTGGGTGTTCAGCCCCATCGACGGTGGCGAGTCTGAAAGTTCCATCGCTAACCTTTCGCTATATGTAGTACAGGCCTTCCCTGCAAGGCACGAGACCTGTTGGTGGGGGAAAACCCACTTTAGAACGAGGTCGCTGATGTTGAGGTCCTTATGGAGGACCCTGGAATTGAAGTATCGGGATACCCATTGTTGCTGGGTGGCGGCTCTAATATCGGCCTCGTTCCTCTTTTCTTCCAGCAAATCAAGTGATCCTAGAAGTAAATCTTGGTTCATCCTCGGATCAAAGTACGTGACTCGATGGGATTGAAGCTTGAGTTCAACGGGAATGATGGCTTCAAATCCGTATGCGAGGGCGAAAGGAGTATGACTGGTCACTGTCTTGTGGGTGGTGCGGTAAGCCCGTAGAGCCAGAGGAAGTTCGTCTGCCCATATGCCCAAGCCTTTTCCAGGCGCTTCTTGATAATAGATTTAATGACCTTGTTAACCGCCTCGATTCATTGGCATGAGTTTGAGCCATTGCTAAGAATCTTTTATCGATACCGTGATGTTGACAGAAGGTTTTGAACTCGGTGCTCTCAAATTGAGTGTTATTGTCGGAGATGATAGCTTAGGGCACCCCATAGCGGGTAATGATGTTGCGGACAACAAAGTTGATCATCTTCTTCTTGGTAATGGTGGCGAGAGCTTCAGCTTCTGCCCACTTGGTAAAATAGTCTACCGCAACGACCGTGTATCGTGCCCCGCCTTTAGCCATTGGAAGAGTTCCGATTATGTCGGTCCCCCACATGGTGAATGACCATGGGCTGACCTTTTGAGACAATTTGGTTGGCGGGCTTCTTGGGATCTTTGAGAAGCGCTAGCACATATCTCACTTGCGAGTGTAGTCCGCGGCGTCTCGATCGAGCGTGGGCCAATAATAGACATGTCTGAGGATCTTTTTGGCCAGGGTTTGCCCTACCAGTGTGGTTGCCGCATTCTCCTTCACGCACACTGCTTAGCACTCGGAGGGCGTTGCCATGGGCTACATATCAGAGCAAGGGAACAGAAAAACCTTTGTAGTAGAGTACCCCATCCATAAGAAGGTAACAGGCCGAATAGCGAGTGAGCGTGCGGTTTTCCATGTAGTGCCTTAGTAGGGTTCCGTATTGCAGGTAATTTCTGACAGGTGTCATCCAGGACTCAGGCTCAGGTTCAGCACTCATGGTCATCTCGTTTGGCTCCTCCTTGATGCTCGGAGAGTTGAGGACTTCAACCGGGGCGAAAACATTAAGTTGCGGATCTTCGGAGCTCGCCATTTCAGCGAGGGAATCTGCCTTTTTGTTTTGCTCGTGTGGGATATGGCTGAAGGTGAATTGCTCGAGGTGGGCGAGTAGCCCCTGAACCTGGTCTAAGTATTGGGCAGCCACCCCTCTTTCGCTTGATACTCTCCCATCACTTGACGGACGATAATCTATGTATCGGAGAAGATGTGGACGGTCTCTAACTTGAGTTCGATCGCGATTCTAAGCCTGATGATCAAGGCCTCGTATTCCGTGTCGTTGTTAGTAATAGGTAAATTTGGTCTTAACGCGTAATACATCAGGCGTTCTTCAGGGGTGATGAGCACGATTCCGGCCCCGGAGCACTTTCTGTTAGAGGAGTCGTCTACGAATAATTTCTGCTGGGCATTGGGAGCCCCAGTGTTCTCTGTGGGAGCCTCCTCAGGGGCTGTGAATTCCACGATGAAATCTGTGAGAGCTTGGCCGAGGATGGCTCGTCGAGGGATGAAGGTTATCACGAACCGGCTTAGCTCTATGCTCTACTTTAGTAATCGTCCTGGTGCCTCGGGTCATTGTAGGACCGGTCGTAGTGGCTGGTCAGTGAAATCTTTTATGGGATGAAACTGGAAGTACGGTCGGAGCTTTTTAGAGGAAATCAATAAGCAGAATGCCAGCTTTTCTAGCTTTGGGTAATTCTTCTTTGCCCCCATCAGCCGCTTGCTAATATAGTAGATGGGCCGTTGAGTGCGATCTTCGAGGTGTATTAGCGCTAAGCTGATTGCCTACGCAGAAACAACCATGTAAATATATAAGTCCTCATGGTCTATAGGCTTAGAAAGTAAAGGTGGTCGCTCTAAGTGATCTAGAAGTTCCTTGAATGTGGAGGAAATGTGGAGACGCATTCCGGGGTCCACTCAAAATTGCGTTTCCCTTTTCAGAGTAAATTGAAGAAGGGGATGCAGTTATCGGTGGCCTTAGAGATGAATCGACTTAAAGAGGCAACCTTTCCGTTCAGACTCTTAACGTCCCTGATGTTATTGGGGACTCGGATGTCTCGAATAGCTTGGATTTTTTCTTGGTTGGCTTCGATGCTTCGCGAGTTGACAATGAAAACCAAGAATTTTCCCGAAGCGACTCCGAAGGAGTACTTCCAGGGTTGAGTGTCATGTCGTACTGGCGAAAGACATCAAACATTTCGGAGAGGTCGTGGATGTGATCGCTTGATATTTTAGATTTCACCAGCATATCATCCAAGTACACCTCCATGGACTTTTTGATCTGATTTTTAAAGAGTCAATTAACCATTCGTTGATAAGTGGTGCCGCCGGCATTCTTGCGGCCGAAGGGCATAACATGGAAGCAGTAGAGCCCAAGATCGGTTATGAAAGATGTATGATCTTGGTCGCGGGGACTCATTGGTATCTGGTTGTAGCCTGAATACGTGTCCATGAAAGATAGCAGCTGGTGTCTGGCAGTCGAGTCGACTAATCGATCGGTCTTCCGGAGCGGAAAACTATCCTTGGGGCATGCTTTGTTTAGATCAGAGAAATCGACGCATGTCCACCATTTACCGTCGACTTTTTAAACCAGAACCAGATTGGAAACCCATTCAGGATAGTCGGCTTCGCGGATGAAGTTATTGTTGAGCAAGCGATCCACCTCTTCTTCGAGTGCTTTGGATCATTCCGGCCCCAAGAAGCGACGCTTCTATTTGATTGGAGGCATTCTAGGATCTAAGCAAAGTGAATGGAAAGCAATCGCGGGGTCGATGCCCTTCATGTCGGAGTGAATCCATGCAAACACATCCAGATTGGATTTCAGGAAGCATATAAGATCTTCTTTGATTGCTGGGTGGAGTTGGGACCCTACCTTCAACACCCGTGTTGGGTCGTCGAGGTTGACCGGAATGTCCACTGTGGATTCGTCTGGGGTAGCCCTCTCGTACTCGGGCTCTTCGTCCTTCCATGGGTCGAGGTCATCGGAAAGACAACAATCATGCCTGAGCCAGGGCCCAGACACCGCTGATTGCTATGTTGAGCCGTTCTTGGCGCAAGAAGGCATGGGCACAGTTTTGCCCTTATCCGTATTGCACGCATTTTTCCATTCTATTGCGTAGCATTCCCTGGCGCTTACTTGGTCGCCCTTAATGGTTCCAATCCCATTTTCCATTGGGAATTTCATTAGGAGAGACCACAGTGCCATGCAACCTTGAAATTCAGTGAGAAAGGGGCGCCCTAAGAAGGCGTTGTAGGGGAGTTGATGTCTATAACCATGAAATTGAGAATTCAGACTTGGCTTCAATCCCCCGCGCCCAGTTCCACAAGTAGGTCTATCATCCCTACGGGGGAGCTAAAGGACCCATTGAAGCCGTGAATCATGGCATGACATGGCTTCAAATCATTCATCTCCAATTTAATTTGGTCGTAGGCGACCTTAAATATGATGTTGACCGAGCTCCCTCAGTCGATTAAGATTTTTCAGACAGAAGCTGCGCCGATCTGAGCATTAATGACTAGTGGATCGGTGGTCGGGATCTCGACTCCTATCGATTCTCTTTCTTGGAAGATAATATCATCCAGCATGGCTTTTTGTAGCTTGGATGGGATGACTCAGGGGGAGCAGAGCAGGCTTCGTAAGTAGCATACTTTATGGAACTCACATACTCCTCCATTTTTGGAAAGCTGTCGTTTATAGGGTAAGGTCCACCACATATGGTGTTGATCACGATACCTCATCTTGGGTTAGACGGTCCCGGAGCTGCCTTAGTGGCTACTTATGGAGTGGGCGCTAGAGGTTGCGAGTTTGTTTCGGGTAGAAAGGGTTCTTGGATATATTGCTTGAGCCATTTCTCACGAATAACTTTCTCGATTGCATCCCTAAGTTAGCGGCGTTCGTTAGTGTCGTGCCCGTACACGTTGTGGTATCGGTAATACCTTCCGGTGTTCTTCTCACGGTCGGTTGATTCTCTGACGCATGGCTTCTTGTATGTCAAGGTGTTACAGGTTTCCAAGTAGATTGTTCATATGTCTTCATTCAATGCGGTGTAGGTCTCGAAAGCTTAGTGAGGGCCAGGCTTTCTCTATTCTGCTGGGGCTTGCCCGTTGTTCTGTCCATCCAGCCTGCCGTTATTTGGTTTTTCTATACGGACCTGCCCTTTGTTTTGGTTGAAGGACTCCCTGCCTTGCTTGCCCCTGAGGTTGTTATTTGCGGTGTCCACTTGGGGATTACTGGAATGACTTGTGGCGAAGAGCCGGTTCCATCTCGCCTCTTCTTGGCTTAAGTATTGATCTGCCATCTCGTAGAAGGTGTCGAGGCTTTATGGTTGATTCCGATTGATCCAAGCCCCAAACTATGAAGTAGGGAGGACACCTTTTGCCAGCTGAAAGAGTATGGTGCAAGGATATGGATCCTCGACCACGGCCAAGGCTATGTTAAACTGGGAAAGGTAGCTCCTAAGCGACTCGATAGGCCCCTGGTATAGGTTGGATAAAGTGAGGGCATTCTTTGGAGTGGGGATATGCACCCTGAATTGCTTGACCAACTCTATTGCTAGTTGCCTGAAGTTGTTAACGGAATCAAGAGGGAGGTGAGAGAACTAAATTAAAGCAGTCCCGGATAGGAAGACCGGGAAGCATTTGCATTTGGCTGGATTGTCACCCCGGCTCGAGTCCATTTTCCATTCATAACGATTCAAGAAGGAACACAGATTAGTGGTACCATCGTAGAGTGGCATTTGTGGCATGCTAAAGTGCCTCGGCCACTCGGCTTCATTTACTCTGTGAAGGGGTTGCAACTAATGTGAGATTCCCATGAGCCTTGTGCACCCCCTCGCATTTCCCTCATGATCCTTTGCACCATGTCGGAAAGGTAAGTCGGATAGGGATCCGCCATTGAGGTTCATGGATTTTGACGTGGTTCTGGAGTCCTGTTGCGAGGTCGTCTTCTATGATGGATGTCCGGGTCATCTTTCTCCATGTCCTCGACATCTATGATTGGGTCCTGGTGTGGATGGTTAGGTAGAGCGGGGTGATGCAGATTCTGTTCTGGAGGAGCCCGGGCTGTTGACAGGCCCATCACCCTGATTAGCGACCACTCGGTTGTGTCGAGGAAGAGGTTGGTTTGTAGCACCTGGTCCGTCATTGATGATCAAGCGAGAGCGGTTTCAATGTTGTGCCCCCTCGCTATGTGACTGTAGTTCATTCACCGTTGTTATTTCCATTGCTGTTGGCATGATCGTTACCGTTATCGAGGACATTAGTATGGATGAGGCTGAACCTGCTCCTTTGGTGTGGGCCCCTTGACTCAGAAGAGGAAGTTTCTGAGGTAGTTGATCGGGTCGAGCATTGTTCTGAGCTAGTTGAAGCCAAGCGACGACGCGTTGACTTTCTTGAAGTTGCCGCATAAGGTCGATGATATTCCTTAATGCTTAGTTGAGCTCGACCGGGGTGCTCTCATATCCTTCATTAAGCGTGCGGATTTGAGCTTGTGTAACAGGTGCTTCGGGGTCCACAATAGGAGGGACGGTTTAACCAGTGGGTGAGTTATCTACCGATTGAGGTTGTTGGGATGTATTGGCCTCGGCTGCGGCTGAAGAGCCGACCATTGTGTTCTTTGACTTCTTCACCATCGTAAGCGAACTCGACAGCAGGTTGAGCAAGGAACCTTAAGCTCGTCGAAGTCGAGATGATAATGTGGAAGAAAGACGCAAATCCTGAGTTCAATTCTCAGTGAAAGCACCAAATGTTGATGGAAAAAAACGTCATAAACACCAAATATTCCTATTACTAGGAATAGTTAATTTGGTCGCAAGACTAAGTAAGAGAAAGCGGTAAATGACACGAGAATTTACAGTGGTTCGGCCGCGGATTAGGCCTATGTCCACTTTGGAAGGATGTTGAACTTTTATTAATTACTCAAGAATTACAAGGTAGAGCCATGCTCATTACATTCACTTTTATAACTGCCATATGCTAGGTATTTGGGAAAAAATATTTAATTCTCCTTCTTCCTCAAATAGGAGATGCGATTAATGAGGTCTAGGAAGCTCTAGGAAGGTGTCAAATGAAGAAAATCCAACCCCTTTAAGTGTGAGTCCATGGGCTATTTATAGGAGTGGGGGTAGGTAGGATTAGGTAGGAGTAGGTAAAAATAGGGGGCCACTAGCTGAATTTCGAACCCGCCACCCGCGCGCCTCAGAGTTTGGGATTAGGTGCGAAATTTCGCACCCGTTGGGCGCAAAATTTCGCACCCGGGCATGGGTGCGAAATCTCGCACCCGGCGGGTGTGAAATTTCGTACCCGGGCATGGGTGAGAAATCTCGCACCCGGCGGGTGTGAAATTTCGCACCCGGGCATGGGTGTGAAATCTCGCACCTGCTGGATGCGAATTTCATGCTCTGCCCGTGCGAGGGGCGCGAGGAGCCTAGGATCGGACGCTTGAAGCTTGTGACTCATTCGAGGCCCGAGTGCCTTGGATCGGGGATGTTTTCTGGGTGTTGCATGGTTACAAGCGGTGTAGTCCCTTCTTGGCCCTGTTTCCTTCATTCCTAAGCGCCCCCTTTCAGACTCAGCTTCACACGATACGTTAAGTTGAGCGCGTCCGAGGCCCTCTTTGGAACCGAACCAAAAAGCCGGTTAACAATAAAGACCCAAAAGTCATGTCTCCTCACAATCTCTTCTCTTCTTCTTCTCGCACTTTCAGTCAAACTTTCAAGAGACATAACTTCTTCGTTTGTTTATGGAATGGAACGAAATCAGTGGCAAATCGAAGAGGAATTCAAGAACTATGATCTAATGACAGGTTAGGGATGAATTTGGAAGGTATTGAGGTGCAGAAAGTCGAAAAAGTAAGGGATATGTATGAAATCCTGTAACAATTTTTTAGTTTTGCATAGGCAACTTCAAATAGTCATATCTCACTCAATTTTGATTGGAATTTAACCATCTGTTCATGAAATTTGTAACCATCAACAGTTTTGGTTTGCTTCTCTCTTTATTCACAAAAACTTCATTTGATCATTACTTGATCAGTTCTTGACGGATTTCATGAAACCAGTGGCATTCCGAAGAAAATAAAGAGAAGTACAGCATTAAATCTACTTGTAGATGAGAATCAAAAATTTCTACTTATCTGGTACCCATTTCTTTGTTTATTTACACTGTATGTTTCCATTTCTTCCTCTTTATGTCTTTTCGCTAACCGTCATTACTCTTCTTCAATTGTCCCTCAGAATTTGAATTCTCAACACACATGCACACCAATTAGGAATTTGAATTTCCAATAACCACCTTTTCAGAATATGAATTCTCGATAGCCACCATTTTGGAATTTGAATCACCAATAGCCACTTTACCTATCTTTTTAACTTTTTAATTTTCAAAAGCCATATATCACATCTTTTCCTGCAAAACAACACAACTTTTCAAATAGACAAATGACTTTTCAAAATAACTAATTACAATTTTAAACAATAATATCATGATGGTTTTGTAACATACTCATATATAAAAAATTCAAATTTCTTAATTTTCGAATTTCAAAAATCAAGTCATAGTAACTTGATTTTCCAAAACAATTGAATTCATACTTTCTAATACTGATGCAATACATAAATTTAAACTAGTATTCAAAATTTTCCATTTAAAATTAAAAAAAATCAGATTATGAACTTTTTGAAAAACCTTGCTCTAATACCAATTATTAGGATTGCGGAATGGATCTGTAACAACCTGAAAAATCAGAACCAATTTAAATTTTTTTATTTTAGCAATTTTAATGAATTTTAAATATTTAAAATGAATTATTTTAAATAATAATAACGGAAAATTTATTTTCGACGAACTTAAAATGAATAATTTTATTTTAAATAAACAAGGCCTGAAATGGCGCGGCAGTTTGAAAAATTGAATCCGAACTTTGACTGACTGTACAGGATGCAAAATAAAATGGTTTTTAGTGAAACCAAAATATTTAAATCTGTTTAAGAATATCTTTCTAAAGAATCTGAAAAATCGAAATTTCATAGCGGGAGTCAAAAGTTATGGCCAAATGAATTTTCAGAAAGGTCGCTATAGAATAAATATAGCCCGTAAAAATAGACATTTTGCAAACGACCTCCGTTTTCGATGAAACTACTTTTTTTGGATCTGGAATGTCAAATTATTACTAGATTCCAATTTTCATAATTTTTGGAATTAATATGTGAGTGTGGCAAAGGAAAACGCGTTTGGTTAATTTCAATCAATTTGGATCGACCAGAAAATGGCCATTTTTCAAACGGTCTCCAAATTCGATGAAATTAGTTTTATTAGGACTGTATCGTCAAAACAAAGCTAGATATATTTTTCTGGAATTTTTGGAATCAGTATATGGCCCGGGAAAATTGAAATGTACGTTCAAATCCATATTTGAATGTTTTATATTTTAATTTGAAGAGAAACTGACTGAAACAATCGAATGGGCCTACGAAACATATTCCATTGTGTTCGGAATCGGGGTATTTAGCTGGGGGCAATAGTCTTGGGTTTGGATTGGAGTTCGTATTAGAAAACCCCATTTTAGAATTTAATATAAGTTCCGACCAATCAAAAAAATTCACTCAAAAATAAAAAAGGATTTCTCTCTCCCCGACACCCAATCGAACAATGGAAATGCCTTATCCACTTCTCTCTTCATTTCTGGAAAATCCACATAGTAAAATCGTTCCCTCAGCTTCACATCCTCTTCAAATCCATATATAGTTTGTGATTTTTCATTGCGTATCCATCGTGTTCTGCTTCCCGAAGTTCGCCATTTCAAAGCTCCACCGCCGCCGCTAGAGGTGTTTGAACTGGGCCCCACCCCCTGTGTACGTGCGCAACTCCTCCCTCTTCGACGCTATACATGCTGATCCTGCTATCATGCTACGGATTTCTCGCAAAATCAAAACCTAGTTTTGAACAGGTTGCTGAGGTATACGACTTTTTTATTTTAAACTGAATATAGCACTTTAAAGCGCTACGAATTGTGATTTCACTATAAAAATCATATCTTTCTCGTTTGTTGTCGAAATCCAGTGAAACAAGAGACATTGGACTTGTGGCATCGTCTTCTATATTTTAGAAGAGACCGGAGAATTTCTTGAGCTTCCTACAATTTTTAAAGGAGTGGAACCCAATGTGAGAACTTCTCACTAAAATTATTTCTATTTAGTTATTTATTTTATAACTTCATATATGAACTGCTGCCCGTCGTCCATGGACCATGGACGGCTTATTTGTTTGATTCTATTGTGTTGTTGTGATGGATGGATGATTGTTTATCATGGTTGTTATATACATGTGTGTATGAAATCCATATAAATCACATTAAATGATAATTGGCTATGTCTGATTCCAATTCAGAATGAATCAATATTTTAAAATAATGATTATTTTCAAATAATTAATATTTTTAAAATTATATTCAGTAAAGAACAAATTTTGATTTTGATGTCAGATTTGGGATGCACACGAATATATTTAAATATATATATAGTCGTGATGATTAGATATGTGCTATTTTTACACGAACGATATTTTTATCGATTTTATTCATTTTTATAATGAATATTGAAAAGGAATTGATTTCAAAATCTAATGTTTTGAAAATATTAACATTTATATATTAATGATATGGAATATTCAATTTTGATTTGAAAGTGAATATGAAGTTGAAATCGTTTTGAAAACAAATTTAAAACGATTTGTAAAATACATTTTAAATGGAAATCGACAATATATATATATATATTATATATATATATATAATATAATGGCTTCAATAGAACACGCCGTGCTGCGGCAGTTCGCGAATTTCAACCATTAACTTCGAATGGACATTACGGGAGATCCGACCTTCGGATTCTCCTAAAACCGGAACCGTTGGGTTCATATCGAAAAGAGCTTTCTAAGAAGTACAAGAAATTAGAAATCTAACAGTTGGATTTGAAATTATGTCCAAATCAAATTTGGAAAAGGTCGTTATAAGTGCTGTTCGATGCCTGTTTTTGGAAATCGACTGTACAGGCCTTGATAAAATTATTAAAAATATCAATAATTTGTGTAAAATCATAATAAATGATTTGCGAAGGACTGGGATGAAAAATTCCATATTTGAAAAGATAAAAATATATTTTTATCTAAATGAACTAGTTATGGTCTAGGATTATAATCCAATATTTTTAAATAAATAAATTGGATTTGAAATAGTTTTAAAATAACTAGAAATTTCCAATGAACAAATTGGAATGGATTTGAATGGAAATCATCTTCGAAATATTTCGATATTGGATTTCATGATTATACAGATATTGTTTTGGAAATTTGAAAGATATATTTATATCGTTATTTCCAATACAATATTTATTAGTTCCAGAATTTGATATTGAATGTAAGCCAATATATTTTCTATTCAGAGCCTTGTATATAATATCAAATGGGATTTTGGGTTTGTCGTGAATGGTGTCTTCATAAACAATGTTCTTAAACCTAGTTGAGAAAAGAATAAATCTTTTGATTATGATTGGTAGAGTTTCCAATTATATTTAATAATCGAAAGAAAATGGAATGTGAATTAGGTTTATCGTGAACTGTGTTTTTTTAAAGACATTGGTTCTTTAACCCGATTTACAGTGAAATGTGATTTGGAATTTATAAATATTTATTTCAAGATTTAAAGGAGATTTTCCAAAGTAAAGTTTTCCAATTTAACATATTAAATTGGAATTGAATGGAATTCGATTTGTAATAATCGAAGTAAGCTTCTGTAGAGGAAGACTGTTAATATGTATGGAATTTAAAAGGCTTTGCCGTTATTCCATTTATATTATCGGTTGGATATGGAAGTTCATATCGATTAGATATATTGATCTGTGTTCCGTGAAGTTTCCATTGTTAATGAAATGTGATTTTGGGTTTATCGTGATTTGTGTTTTAAATGACATTAGTTCTTTAACCCAGTTAAAGATAAGATTAATTTCTTAGCTGTGAATAATCATTAAGTAATGATTTTTGGAAATTAAAACAGAATTAGAGTTTAATGAATCTTTAAATAGACTGAAAGGTGAATTTGATAACTAAAATTATCAAATTCAAGAAATGATCGAGAATGGAGTATCACCAGTTTTGCTCCAAGCGATAGTTAAATCTTTAATTAGATTTGAACGTGAAATGGTAATTAATTTTACCGATAACACCATGGTGTTAGATATGAAGTACTACCAGTTTTACTTCATGGGATGAATAGGTTGTGATTCAAAAATTTAACAAATGATTACTTCGGTAAGGTTCGCTAATCCCGACTAGTTTGGATAAACCATAATTTGGTTTGAATTGAAATCCAAAAGAAGATTAAAGAATAAATTTAAAGAATTTATCTTTGATAAAATTAATGGGAACCTTTTCCAAATTATAAGAATAATTAAATAAAGGAATATTCTGGATTGGAATGAGGCGTATGCTGTGTTTTTAGAGCACTTGTTTATTATATAGGCAAGTTATTCCGAAAGACCTGGTTTATCCCATTCTGAATAACTGAATCGACGGTGAGTCGACTATAAAGACGGTGGTTGAAGATCGGAGGTCTTCACATCATTTGGATGATTACTGATGTCATGATTGGGCTGTACACACAAGATGAGGTAATAAGTGGTGATCGTCCAGACATACTTGGAGATCAACCAGATATGTGAGGACCTCTCTCCTGAATTAGACATACATGACGAGGAATAAGGTGCCTCCGGTTTCGTTTAGACCTAGAACGAACTTGTAAATGGATGTGTGTCTGACATCAGATTTCATTCCGCGTGATTGATAAACATCGGTTGCATAGCGTGAATTGCCTGTGTGGCATGCTGAGATGAAAATGATCAAGGCTTCTGTTGAAAAACAGAGTCTTGTGGTTGATGATCAAAGCACGGCTTTAATATAGCATATTTTTGTGTAGCGTTAATTCGTGAGCCTCACACCCGGTGTAACCAAAAATGGGAGAGGACCTAAGGGAGGGCATGCGTTTCCTTCTAGCTTGGAGTGGTGTCAGCGTTTTGCAAGCCCTGATGTTTTTACTTATGTTGATGAGGGACAACGAGGTGCCTCGGTTATTTCGGTCTCTACGGAGCTGATGGATGGTCTTTTTACAGACCAGATTTTACACCCCATAGGGCGGGGAAACGCAGCGTTCATGCATTTTAATCCACTCCGTGTGGACCGGCCCTGACAATCCAATGGCCCACCTGAGTCTGGGCCCTGAGACATGGTAGGTTAGATTGTCTCGAAGTGGTAAGGACGATCGCTTGCCTTGGTTCACAGATGGAAATCCAACTTCCAATACGTGACAATTGCAGTTTTGATTGTAGAGCCTAGTATTGGCGACATGATATATGGTACCTATGACTTCTAGGATTGATACATTTATATTTGAAGTTGTTTTAAACATTATGCACTTATAATAAGTATCAAATGATTTGTTTTAAACGCACCAAGCATGTTTGGCTATTATAAGGTAAAAAACCTATCCCCCAGCTTGCGTTGCATTGTGTCATAGGACCTGGGTCTTATAGTAGCTTCATTTTTCCCAAAAAGCATTGTGTTGTTTTGTTATAGGCACTGGTATTCTTGGGAGGAAACCCGTTCCATGTTATACGACATGGTCCCTTGATATATCTGATTTTAAAGTAAAGTTTTAAATAACTATTTTAGTTCTCACACCAGTCACATGACTGACTTGGAGTTTATTATTTTAACCTAAACTCTCGGTGCCCCTATTTCCACACGGGCAGCTAGTAGTTTTGGTTTTGCAGATTTATATTCATAGGATCCTGGTTTACAGCTGGAATGATATTCGGAAAGCTCTGTATCCGTGTATCTTTTTCAGTTGTGTTTGTATTATTTTTCCGCTGCTATGTAATGTATTGTAATCTCTGATATTTATCAAATGTATATTATTTGTTCATACTCTATATATTCTTGTAATCTGATGTAAATTGTTGTAATAAGCCATGAAATGTTCTTCTGTTTGTGTTCTGATTCATCGTGTTCTCAGCTCAATTCTGTTCTTTCTCTTCTCTTCGGAGAATGGGGAAGTTCGGGTCGTTTTAGGATCGTTAAGGCAAAATAAATACTAGAGGGGATGAATAGTGTTTTTGAGAATTTAATTAAAATCAAAAACTTATGTGAATTGCTATATGAATCAAACACCAGAAACACAATCACATACATAGATTCAAGTACAAACACAAAAATAAATAGAAATAAAAATGCAGAAAATGAAAGAACACACCGAATTTTATACTGGTTCGGAATTGCTCCTATGTCCAGTCCCGCGCAACGCTGGATTGCGTAGAGTTTTATTACTATATCAATATCCAATTACAATCCTCCTTGATTTCACGGCTACAAGTGATACCCCCATTTCCATCCACACACTTGATCAAGTATACCTTCCACGATTTCACGGCTACAAGGGATACCATCGATTATCCGTCCTTGATTTCATGGCTACAAGGGATACCACCGATTCCTTTACACAACACAAACTATTACAAACAACCCTATAACTCTTCAATATCACTTGATTCAGAGAATAATGAGTAGAGAGAGTAGAGTGTAGTGAGAAGAAGATTACTGAAAACAGAATTGAATTTGGCAGAGTATAGGTGTAGAAATAATAAAAATGATAACAAATAATGGTGTAATGAAAGAGAGTGAAAGTGGAGAAGAAGGAGTGATTAAAAATTAGAATTCAAGCCCTTTTTATAGTGTGTGAAAGGTTGCACCGCTTCGGAACCATCAAATTAGTGAACAGACACTTCCTTTCAGAATTGAAAAATTGATAGCTATATGTCGACAATGTGTTTTTCTTATGTCGACATATACCTAGTGTAAAATTAATTTTTGAGCATTTTTCAAGTGTTTTGGTATGAATATAATTCTGGAAATCCTTGAATTGAAAATAGTGTTATAAATTAATATTATAAAATAGGAAATCGTATGAAAACATAAATATAAACTATATAAACATATTTATAAAATTAGAAATTTTAAAACTATATAGATATTAAATATAAATATATAAAACTTATAATCCTTGAGTTTGAAAACAAAAGTAAAGTAAGAAAGAAAAATAGAAAAGATAGAAAATAAACTAGAGAAGATTGAAGATAGAATTTGGAAACAGAATTTGAAAAACAGAATTTGAATTTGAACCTGGAGTGCTATTTAGAGTGTTACATAATCTAGACTTTATAACTACATTAATCTTGAACTCTTGAAATCTTGAATACTCATGAGTCTTGATATATCTTTGAATTATGAATCTCTTATATTTTTAACTGTACAATCTTCGGTGATATTTCCTGTATATAAATCCTGCATATATGTGTATATATATATTCTATACAAAAGTTTTAGTACATATTTTATAATCAATTAATATTGAAATAAGGTTGCTGTCATCAAAAATCCATTCTCCAACATTATCTTTATTGGGTTGTGAGTGAGATCTTTTATTTACTTTTGTTTTCTATGTATTGTTATTTACAAAATTTGGATTGGATATATCTCAGAAGTTTGGGGATTATGGAAATCAAACATAAAACGCCCTCAAATCTCTAATTTAACGGAAGTGCCAATCCAAATTTGTTGTTTGGGTTTGGATTGTAAATAAAAAGGGGATTATGTTCTTGTTTACTCATTTAAATCAAAGTAACAACCTATTTTACTTTCTTCCCCCTCTGATTTAATCTTAGATTTACATGAAATTAGTGGATTTAGATATAGTAAATCATACATAGTCAATTCATTGTTTGATCTATAAATTAGTAAATTTGGGTGTTATAAATTGCATGAAACCAAAATACCTACTTTTGCGTAAAGTTTACGTAAAATGGAAAGGAAGTGAAAATTAGACTAAAATGAGTATGTATGTATATAGTTGCATTGCTTTATTTGCTGATGTAATATGAAACCTAGGATTACAAGTCGATATTTTTGGATGTGTTATTATTATGCCCTACCGAACCTGTAACTCTTAATTGAGATCTTTTGTGCTATGATGTGAATTGTAGAGAGTATGACATGTTGACATTTCATACGATTAATGCATGTTCCACATGCGCCAATTATTGCATATTTATTTATGCTTATCATATAGCATAGTTTATGTATCTTAAATATCTATTTACTGCATTTAATTAAGAATTTCGAATTTAAATGTTCCTACTAGGAATTTTTTTATGCTTGTGTGTGTTGATGGCCTTTAATTAATATTTAATGATTGAGGACGCCATGTTGACCCCTTCTTGTAGTGGAAGTCTGCCTAGATAACCCAGCATCCAGTAGCTTCAAGCAGGTGTGTTAATGTGAGACGTCTAGTGCCATATCCATTTAATGTTGGATATGCCTTCCTCAAGGAAGGTATTAAGCGGTTGATCTATCTCCTAGAGGTATTAAGTGGTTAGACTCATCCCTCTTTTTATAGTTTTATCCTTGAGAGTTCGGGTTGAACTCATACGACCTACCCTTATTAGCTATTAAGCGACTTTCTTCCTTTCTCTAATTGTTTTGAGGTATTAAATATTCTAGGATTAATTAGGTAGCTCTCCGGAAGTTGTCCACTTCTTCTAGATGACTACAATGAGGGTCTACTTAGGGGATGTGCTACTAAGAGTTTCACCTAGCATGCAAGGAAAATCATTTCTCTAAGAAAAGTATTTAGTGGCTTGGAGTTCACCTTTAGTGACAACTAGATAGTAAGGTAGGGGTCCGCTAGAGGGTTTTAAATGGCAAGAAATCGTCTACCTAAAACTCGGTATTGAGTGGCTGCTTCCTATCGCACTATTTTCAGATTATTTGTACATTTGTTGTGTGTATCAGAAAATGTGGTCTTACCGACTAGGGTCCTCCAATGGGTATTAAATGATCGTGGAAATCTGCCCTAATTTTGTTTAGTCTTAAGCGATCGAGGGGTTCATCTCTTTCCATTTGTAAATGTTTTAGTAGACAAATATTCATATATTTGTGTGTGATTGCCTAGACATACCTTTGATATATTTTTATACTGTCCAAGTATAGAAAAAAAAGTTTTTAAACTCAAAAATTGTATTCACCAGAACTGTTATTTTGACCCCCTTCGATTAACAACATATGTTAGGTAGGATGGTCTTCAGGAGTAAGTTTGAGGATGATGATGGGTTTGACAATGAAAACTACTATCTTATTTAAGTGTCTGATTGTGTCTCAGTTATTATGATGATGTACCTTTGATTTAGTGTTTATGACATTTGACTATTATGTATTCCAACATTATGATGGTTTTATTATATGATAAATCATTGTATTATTATATTTTGTCCACTTAGTTATGAGATCTAATTTCATTATATTTTGGCTCTATTTTGTTAATTTTCCTATTGAAACATGTGACCTATCTAGAGCGGCTCTTAAGTTTCGATGGGTCTTTCCTGGGTCGGAATTTAGGTCCTTTCTGGGTGGGTTGTCTAACAACATTTAGAGAGCATATATGCTCTAGCCTCAATAAATACATCAATATCCAGTCTCAATGCATCTTTACTATAAACATCTAAAATAGTATATTTATTTTCACTGTGATAAATTACTCGCAACTATAACACTTTGTAACTGTCATCATAAAATATACCATTCATGATTTTCCTATTAAATCCCTATTAATTGAATTGATTAATTAAGAAAACATATTATTTGTAGTATATTATGAAAAAACGTTACCACTCTTTATTCTATTTCCGCTTTTTAAATATAGTGAACCAAGTAAGAGCTATAAATGCAAGCCCTCGCCTTATTGATGGTAAACCATTCATAAACACACCTTGGAGTGGTGTGTGACAAGTATGATAGCAAGTTCTATCTATCTCCGTTTAGGCTACTTTCACTCAAATGCCATCAGTTTTGTATCCTTTAATTGGTCCTAATTGGCTTGCCGGTTTTATAGTAGATTTCAAGTGATTTGATGTTATCGAATCATGTAAAAGTTTATTATAAGGTCGTGCGCTAATGCAAATTAACCTTATAAGCTTTTCCCTTCAAATATTAAAGTTAGAATTATGGATGGTCTTGATGTGAAATTTGATGTTCAATACAAACGGAAATCAAGCATCTATATCATATATTAGTCGTTTGGCCATACTTCAGACTCTTGCAAGGCTTGTTCCTTGTTTCTACCAGCCAAAATCCCTCTTTCGAGGCTGGTTCTCAATTGGATTTCCAAAATTGAACTTTCGTTGCTTGTTATGTAACGACCTGAAATTTCATAACCTATTTAAAATTTTAAAAATATGAGTTTTGGGGAATTTAAATTAATTGTGCATGGTTTTGGATACATACACTCATTTTTAAATACGATTTCAAAAAGTATAACGGTCGGATAAGTTATTTAAATAAGTTTTAGCAACTTATCAGTTTGAACAATTTTGGTCAAAAACACTATTCATACAAATTGTAAATTTTGAGTTAAGAATTTTACTATGACTTATTTAATAGTTAAGATAAGGTTAGTAAACTTCTAAAATTAATTTAAAAGTGAAATTTGAAATTAAATATTTTAATATTACTTTAATGACTTGAAAAAGGACCTTTTTTGAAACAATCCCAGAATCCGACAAGACCAATGTTATTGGATCCGTAATATCAAAATATAGTAGGATTTAAAATCTCATAATTTTAGAATTTCACATGTGAGCGTACATAATATAAACGTATGTTGAGAAACTAGTTAAAATTCAGAGAAAGCTAGAAATAAGGCCAATTTTTAAATAGTCTCCAAATTTGACAAGACTAGGCTCGTTAGAACCGTAATTGTGAAACGTAGCGAGATTTCAAATGTCATAATTTTTGGAGTTAATATGTGGCTATACGACCAGAAAGAAGTTAATGTCGTATAACTAATTAAGAGTGATTAATACTCTTATCAACCAAGCTCCATTAGCCACCACAATTAGAAACTATTGTACCTTTAAGACACATGTCAATTTCTTCCTAATGGGTCACTTCTCCTTTGTACATAAGCATGTGCCTCGTTTTCTTCTATTTTTATTTTCATTTTCCACTTCTCATTTTCCTTTACTTCTTCCTTGAATCCTTCCACCATTAATCTTCTCCCTCCTCCTCCCAAAGACAAACGCCACCATCTCAGCCCCTTCCGGTGCTTCCACCCCCTTGCACACCACCCACCAGTGCCCCTCCACCTTCTAGACCTGGCCATGGCCTCCCTAAGCTCCAAAGCCCATCACTCCTCCTAAAACTCAAAAAGGCACCATCTTTCACCTTAAAACGAAGTCTACACCACCATAGCTCCTCTCCTTGGGTCCCAACATCCCCACGCCTGACCCCACCAGCCCACCTCTTGTTAGAGTTTATGCCATAGAGGCAATCCATTTGATGAGATATATAACAATGTTGTTGTTATTATTTTATTTGAAATAAAATAATATTATATTATATTATATTTACTGCGTAATATAAATATTAATATATTATAAGTCCTTAGAATAATAATACAGAATTATATAGTTCGAGTAAGACAGAACTTGAGATTATATAATGTGATAAGTATTATAATTCTTAAAAGTCCCTAGTCGAGTTTTATTGTTTAAATAGGACAACAATAAAGCATTGAGACTAGTATATTGATTGACTGATGATCACATCTCATTGATCATTAATATACGTGATATTAAAGTCAAGATATAAATACGTATTGGAGAATATCGTATTGGGTTGACCCGCCGTGAGATAACTCCATGGAATATAATTAACAGTATCATAAGTTCTCATAGTGAAAGTGATGTAATGGTCCTCAGACCTGAAATCATTATAATTTTATTCGATTATATTTGTGTTTTGATATCATCTAAAGTTATTTCATAACAGAGTAACGATAACGGTGATTGTTGGATACATCTCGAATCGAATAGAAATTATGAATGATCTTGATAGAATTTAACCCTGCAATATATTTGTGGTGATATCCATGGGCCTCTTGATTGAGTGAGACTGTGAAATGCATGGCCATGCTCAAATATTGATTTGTTTTGAACAATCTACTCATCGATCAAGATAAAGGATTAAATTATAAAGAGGATGATACGATCCATGTCTCTAGTTTAATCCTGGATATACTGGTTAAAAGGATTATATTACATTGATACACTGGTCACGAAAAGGTTGTATCGAATCGATGATCTTGTTATAACTTGGGTAGCAGCGATGTATTGCTAGATGCCAATCACTTTTTATGATTTTAAATATGATTTAAAATCATTGCCAACGTTGTAATAACCTATAGGGTCGCACACTTAGAACATTATAAGGGAATGACTGTTTTGATTTTGGTAAAAGTAAGATATCAACCGTTGATATTTGTGGTTGAAAGGCTATAAGGAATTGTTCCTTATTTTGATATACATGTGTACCTATAAAAAGGGATTTTTCTTCTTATATAGGATACACGGTTATTCATTATTCTCTCTCGACTCTTTTAAAAAGAAAACCCTAGGTCAAAATAGGAATGGCGGCTAGCACCGCTTACCTCCCCTTTTCTTCGATCTGTCAGACAATTGGAGATGATGTTTGCGTGGATACATATAGAGGGACGATGCTTTGTCGTGCTAAGGTTCGATCATCCAACTACCGACAAGAATCAGGTTCGAAGAAATTGGGGATAATCAAATCTGAAAGAACCCTAGGTACGATTTGTTTGTTTCAATCTATTGTTTTCGTAATAGATCCTATTAGGGTTGTTTATTCCAATGCTAAATTGTTTTGAAAAACCCTAATTGAACTTTCAATGGTATCAGAGCCAAGGGTTTACGATAATGATTGATTGTGTTTATTTGATAATGTTTCATGTATCAATCGTTTCATTTTTGCATCTGGTTTGATATCGATAACTTAAGAAGAATAACAATAAACAGATTCGCAGTTTTGACTGCACATTGTTATTTGATAATTTGTCTGATTAATTGGATGTCTAAAACATGAATTCAGGATATACTGATAAATACGATTCTATAAATAAGATTGTATTTTGAAAACTAAATCTGTATTTGATACAGTCTGTAAAACCATTTCACTGTTGACAAAGTTTTATATTTGGTATAAAATTTTGTAATGGATTTATTAATGATTAAATCTGGATTTTGATTAAGCTAAAAGTTAATTTTACCTTGACTGGTAATTTGAATCCTGTTGTTAGAATTTAAAACAAATTCAATTATAAAGTCAAAGTGAAAATTATTTTCACTGTAGATTAAAATGTATTCGATACTAAAGTAAAATAGTTTGATGCAGTTAAATTTTGTTATATGATACAAAATTTGAAAAATGGATTTGTACTCAATACTGAAAATTGATTAAGTTTTTATATTGATGTTAGAGTATCTTAATTGTTTGGTTGATTGAAATTATGCATCTATGTTATTTGGTAACATATTGCTATGATTTTATTTTTCAAAACAAATTGTTGATTTTGAAAAACCAAACAAATATTGATATTTCAAAAACAGATTTAAGAACATAGCTCTTTAAGTATTGAAGTTATTTTCAGTAAAATGGGTTATTGCTATAACAAATTCCTGTGAACATGCAAGAATTTATTTTGATTTCTAATGATTAAAAGTTAATCATTATATGGTTTAACTTATAAATTCAGATGTTTACTAAAAATTTGCATATCAGATAAGTATGATTTGCTCATCTATAGATCAAAAGTTGATGACTGAAAATGGAATTAACATACAAGTTGATCAAATCTGCTTTATAAAGCAGTGTCAAAATATATGAATCATTTTGTTGCATTATTACAGTTTATAATGATAAACTGAATGTTATAAATCCAACTTCATCATAAAATCTTACTTAGATATGCAACAGCTTAGAAGATTTTCTCTATTAATGGAAATTAGTATTACTGGTTAATGAATCAGTAAGATACCCCTCAGATAAACCATGACTCGTTAAGATCATCAATGGTTAAATCTGATGTATCAACCTAATTTCAAATTGTTATCACTTTGTTGATAAACAGATGTATCCAGTATTAGTCCTGTAATCCAGTTTTGATTATTTTAAAAGAGAAAGCCAATTTTGTGGATACTAATTTACTAATATATTGTATTACTGAATTAAAAGAAATTGTGAATTTGCTTTGAAACAATTGTTGTTGAAAAGGGAATCACAATTTTAAAAGTGGATCGATTATATCATGATCTTTAGATGTTAAATTATAGTCTGAGTTAATATTATATTAATCAATGTTTTTTTTTATGATTACTTGAATCATAATTACAAATTCAATCAGATTATACATTCGATCAAAAAGGTTTCATATAATTCTGTTTTTTGATCAAATGGATGAATTATAGATTCATAGCTGAACATTTTGGTGTTAACATATACAGGATTGTGATCATGAATCTGACATAGTGATGAATTATAGATTCATAATAATGATTATCAGATCACATTTTTTTTAATATCCTGATATTAATTAATTTGTGCAAATCGAAATCTCTTGAAAATTGAAACAACTGGTTATTGTAACCTTTGTATTGACCCATTCACATACACATGGATCAATGACTTATTTGAAGGACTTGTTTCAGTTATTTCATTTAGCATCGTGCAAAATTTTAAAAGGTTAAAATATAATGCTAATGTTTAGTGGATGCACATAAATACATGTATGTCAAGTACACATATATAATGTTGTATCCTTGAATTTAAGTTATGACTTCTTTATAAAACTGTGTTGATCCTTAATTAAAGGACCTTCCACCAGTCTTCAAATTATTTGATGTTCTCACATCTTATATGAATTAAATCTAATTATTGGATTCAGTTTCATATAAGTCTGATGGTGATTGTGAATTACTTTTTCCATTTGAGTTCCAGTTCTTATTTCTTTTATATTATGATAATGGTTCTATCTGTGTATTGAAATCAACAACAGACCTTAAACATAATTACTGGGTCTAACCCAAATGGTTATGAACCATATACGTTATTTAGTGTAATTCTGTTAGATTTTAAATAGACAACATTCATTTTGGTTAATGAATTCAAAATGATATATATATATATATATACATAAGTCTGTTAAAATGCTGTCTGATCTGATGAAACCCTGTAATGGTTTTGATTTAGGAATCAATAACCCCATTCAGAATGATACTTTAGATCTATGATGCGAACATCATTAAATAGGTCTATTATGACTTGTTTTACATGTCAGTTTCTGGTTATCTGATTATTGTCCCTTTTACTGCTTCTTAGTCATGCATTTGTCTTATAACTCTGCATACTTAACTGCTTGACATGGAATTGATCATGCTGTTGACTTGACTGTTGTATACCCTGATAAAATAGATTAAGTTAACATATACTCGTATATCTATAAAGATTCACACATAACATAAAGGTTGGCATATGCTTATAGTTTTGATCAAAAGGTTTAAACAGTCTGTTGATATGTAATATTGATCATTTGATGATTGATCATAATATCACAGCAGTTACAATCCCATATTTCATATGATGGAATTACACATATATCAATACATGAATGATCCTATATATATATATATATATGTTGATATACATATTATGATAAGGAGGGACTTAAGTATTATACTACAACATATGTCAACTATTTCTCTTGACTAAAACAAGTTTTGAACTTGAATTTAATGCTGTAAGTATATAAAGTCTAGATAATATAGATGTACAAACTTTCTTTTAAACAAAGCAAAGGACTGAGTGTATATATATGCATTATTGCGTGAATGTCACAGACAAGAAGCATATTTATATTTCTCATTATTGCAGATGATTCGCGAAAGGAAGAAAGAAAGGGCGGCAAGTATGACTTGAAACTCTGATGATATGCACATCTGAAGATCAAATTAGTTTTGTGAAAACTGATTGGTTGATTGCAAAGAAACTAAAAAGCAATGTTGTGTATCATAGAATGTCTGTATATATATGATTTAATCTTTGTACTTGGTGAATCATTATATTTTTTTTTGATGGAATGATAAATACATTTTCAAAGTTAGATGTTATATAATTTGGTTTGTATATCACTTTCTGATTTCAAATCAGATACATGATATATATATATATATATATATATATATATATGCATTAGCTTTTGTCGGCCTGAATATTTAACATTGTGTGGATATGAAATTGACATTGAAATCTGATTTCACTTTAAAGAGACTTGAAAGTCAACAAACATACACAATAAATTACTGTTGGTATGTTTTATTATTTATAGTCTTATAATCTGGTTTTATATCTAAGACTGGACCTTTATTTGTAAGGGCTTGGTGTATAAATGAAAGACCATATTTAAATGATATATAAAACATGTGGTAATTATGATTACCAAAATTTTGAAATGTTCAAAACCATATGTAGGCATGGTTCCTATATATTATTAAATTTAAATACGTACATATTTGTTTCATATATATTACTTGAATCCATTTAATATATTACAAATATGAAATACATATATTTAGATATATATATATATATATATATATATATATATATATATAACTCTGATGTTGTTCTCCACTACGAATTAAAAATCCGTCTAAAAGCAAATTTTGTTATATTAAGTCATGGTGACGTCTTCCAATAATATACTCATCACTGTCCAAAATCACTGGATGTAACTAACGCCAAAGCATTGTGCACCTTTTATTTTGGTTATATGCGATGGAGTAAAATGTGGTGCTCCAACCTATTATTGGGTCTGACTTAACTAGGCTGCATAATACAATTATGGCCTTAGAGACAATAGCATGAATTATTCTATATTTTGAGCAAATGAATAATACTGAACAAAATGTTCATCATGCGATCCAAGAATTATATACGATATAATTGACATAAGATGTCTACCTAAAAGGTTGTGTCTTGGGTTCAGCCAAAGCTGGGTCAAGGCATGACTAGATATGGATCTTGGAACACCGTTATGTATGTATACCGATATGTATATATAAACAGAGGGATGTTAATTTGAGTGGGAGCATATTTTTGTTTGAATTATACATTAATATAAATATAAAGTTTGATTGTCAAAATTTTGTATTTATATAATTATAATAGAATCAGTTAATAATTATTATCCGCTGCTGATATTAAATAACAGATAACTCCGATAATTAAAATTTGTTCTTAAGAAGGATAAATTGATTTAAATCGAATTTCTTGACTAACATTGAAATTTGAGGATTGTCCTCAACCAATTTAAACGTAATTGTTTTAGAAATAAAGAGAGGATCTAAAATAAGTTAAAGTATGACTTCAAACAATTAAGATATAAATGTTATAAAATCTACTTATACATCTTTAGTATTGGATACTAGATATGAATCACATAAATGTATGTGAATTCACAGTAATTGGAAAATAAGTAGAAATCTAAAGAGACAAGTGAACTTACGATTGGAAATAAAGCAAATATTGCTGTATTATCAATGGGAAGTTAATTCTTGTTATATATATATATATTGGCTTAATTTAGTTAATAAAATAATTGTTATTATGAAATTCCATATAAAATAAATGTTATTATGAACCTTGTTCAGACAAGTTTAAATTTCATTTATAATAAAAGAATAATTGTTATTCAATTTATTTAAATGAAATAATTAATGGAATTTCACGAATAGTTAATGAACTTTACACATCGTTAACTATAATGTACCTGACATAATTATAGAGTGGATTAAATTTAATTATTTGAATCCAGCATACCTTTAGCATTACCAGTTGAAAAATGTAAACAAGAAAGTGTATTAAAACTCCATAATGATGGAATTTTAAAATCATTTGATTTTGATTCATATGAAAATGCAAATCTTGTTTACTAGGCAAAATAACTGAGTCACCCTCACTTGGCACAGTTAATGAATGATAAGTATTGGGTCTCATACATAATGATGTATATGGAGCAATGAATACATAAACTAGAGGCAGGTTTTATTATTTCATTATATTTACTGATAATATCAGTAGATATGGATTTGTGTGTCTTATGAAACACATATCAAAATCCTTTGAAAAGTTCAAAGAATTAAAAGTGAAGTTAGAAACCAATTTTAAATACCTTTCGAACAAATCAAAAGAAAATACTTAAGCCAATTATATAATGACTATCAATATGAGTTTAAAATTGCTTTACAACTCACTCCACCTGAAACATCATATTAGAATGGTGTGTCTGAATGGAAACATCGCACCTTATAAGATATAGTACGATTAATAATAAGTTATATAGATCTTCCAATAAATTAAATTTAAAATAATAATATTAAATCCCACTAAAGCGATTTAAAGACACCATATAAGATATGGACTAGGAAATATCCTAGTGTGTCTAATACGATGATTTGGGATTTAAGGAGTTTGTTGAACGTCCTTCCTCTGATAAGATCAGACCCAAATCAGATAACTGTTTTGTGTAATATCCACAAGATATAAATGGATATTATTTCTATAAATCCTCTGAGGATAAAATGTTTATTACTCAAATTGGTATCCTTATAAAGGAGAGTCGGTCTCTAACATACCGATAAGAATAAAATAGAATCCGAAATGTCTCGGAGACCACAAAATACCATTGAACTTGTATAGACAAGAAATTGAGTGGGAGTGACACAATAATTCTGATGTTATTTGATAACACATTAATTGTTGTAAATAATGTTAGTTTTAAAACTAGAAACAAATACTGATTCTAAGAAAGAAAAATGTTTGGATTAAAAGGTTCATGATTGAACTTAATTCATTGTTGATCCAATGATTTACATTGCGATAACAATATGGCTGATGCTCAGGCCTGAAACCTTAAACTCACTATTAATCCAAACATATATTTAAGAAATATAATTCCTATGTGAAGTTGTTCACATAAGAAATGAACATATCTGCAAAAGTTACAAATGTTGTAATGTTGCAGACCTACTGAATTAAACTCTGTCGCAGCAGAAGTTTAATAGTCACACTAGTTTCATGAGTATATGATACGTAAATGATTGACTCTAGTGCAAGTGGGAGATTGTTAGAGTTTATGCCCTAGAGGCAATCCATTTGATGAGATATATAACAATGTTGTTTTTATTATTTTATTTGAAATAAAATAATATTATATTATATTTACTGCGTAATATAAATATTAATATATTAGAAGTCATTAGAATAATAATACAGAATTATATAGTTCGAGTAAGACAGAACTTGAGATTATATAATGTGATAAGTATTATAATTCTTAAAAGTCCCTAGTCGAGTTTTATTGTTTAAATATGACAACAATAAAGCATTGAGACTAGTATATTGATTGACTGATGATCACATCTCATTGATCATTAATATACGTGATATTAAAGTCAAGATATAAATACGTATTGGAGAATATCGTATTGGGTTGACCCGCCGTGAGATAACTCCATGGAATATAATTAACAGTATCATAAGTTCTCATAGTGAAAGTGATGTAATGGTCCTCAGACCTGAAATCATTATAATTTTATTCGATTATATTTGTGTTTTGATATCATCTAAAGTTATTTCGTAACAAAGTAACGATAACGGTGATTGTTGGATACATCTCGAATCGAATAGAAATTATGAATGATCTAGATGGAATTTAACCCTGCAATATATTTGTGGTGATATCCATGGGCCTCCTGATTGAGTGAGACTGTGAAATGCATGGCCATGCTCAAATATTGATTTGTTTTGAACAGTGTACTCATCGATCAAGATAAAGGATTAAATTATAAAGAGGATGATAC
This sequence comes from Allium sativum, assembly GCA_030737875.1. Lineage (NCBI taxonomy): Eukaryota > Viridiplantae > Streptophyta > Magnoliopsida > Asparagales > Amaryllidaceae > Allium > Allium sativum. The sequence goes on along the minus strand of CM060926.1, from coordinate 398,285,357 downwards.
GATCCATGTCTCTAGTTTAATCCTGGATATACTGGTTAAAAGGATTATATTACATTGATACACTGGTCACGAAAAGGTTGTATCGAATCGATGATCTTATTATAACTTGGGTAGCAGCGATGTATTGCTAGATGCCAATCACTGTTTATGATTTTAAATATGATTTAAAATCATTGCCAACGTTGTAATAACCTATAGGGTCGCACGCTTAGAACATTATAAGGGAATGACTGTTTTGATTTTGGTAAAAGTAAGATATCAACCGTTGATATTTGTGGTTGAAAGGCTATAAGGAGTTGTTCCTTATTTTGATATACATGTGTACCTATTAAAAGGGATTTTTCTTCTTATATAGGATACACGGTTATTCATTATTCGCTCTCGAGTCTTTTAAAAAGAAAACCCTAGGTCAAAATAGGAATGGCAGCTAGCACCGCTTATCTCCCCTTTTCTTCGATCTGTCAGACAATTGGAGATGATGTTTGCGTGGATACATATAGAGGGACGATGCTTTGTCGTGCTAAGGTTCGATCATCCAACTACCGGCAAGAATCAGGTTCGAAGAAATTGGGGATAATCAAATCTGAAAGAACCCTAGGTACGATTTGTTTGTTTCAATCTATTGTTTTCGTAATAGATCCTATTAGGGTTGTTTATTCCGCTGCTAAATTGTTTTGAAAAACCCTAATTGAACTTTCACCTCTAACCCCACTCCGACCCACCAGTCTGTGGACCCCACTCCCCTTGGCTATGGGCCCCATTGCCCCTTTTTAGCCCTTAACTCTTAGAAAGATCTCACATTTCCTTTGATTTATGCAAATAAAAGTACGTACAAGTATATATATGTAATAGCTAGTTGATTTGGTGCAAAAGGTGGAACTTCGGTTAAACATCAAGCTAGAAAATCCTACATTTGAAGTGTCGCGGAGGTGGGATAGCTTTAGGTGAGGAACTCAAACTTAAATGGGTTAGTTTAATGTTAATCGTAGTTACTGAATTTACATGATTTTATAATGATTTGTGGTTAATTATATAAGTTCATTATGATGTTCAATAATGTGTAGTATGATAAAAAAAATCATTTTTACTTGATATATATGTGTATTTGTTTGGGTATGTGACACTAAAACACAAACAGTGTTGATTTGAAAACAGTTTGAACCTTAAATGATCTTGATGAAATAATTCACAAATTAATGGTTAATGAATGTTATATGAATTTTACTTAGGTATTGGAATTCTAATTAATTGATATATACACCCATTGATTGAGTTTGTGGTTAATATGTTGATTGACAAAACCCATATAAACGTTATCGATTTAAGGCTTATACGGTGTATACCACTTTGTATGTCGATTGGATATTGTTTGATGTTTGATATGATTTTCCAGAGTTTTTTAAATACTTAATAAACTATTTTTAGATGGGTTTGATTCGATATTTAATTATAAACGAAGTTTGGTTTGAATAGAACTCGTAGTACAGTGACAGTTCGCCAATGTCGACCGTTAACTTCAAAATGATGTACCAGGAGATCCTATCGTCGGATTCTCCCGAAACTAAAAGAATTGGGTATGAAATTAAAAGAGTTTTCAAATGAATATAAGAATTTTAAGATCCAATGGTTATATTGTGAGATAATTAAAATAAATTTCCAAAAAAATACAGATTTTGCAGTTTATGACCCAAAACTGGATTTTTATGAAATGAGTTATTTTAAATTATGAACAATAGGGATACATTATGCTAAATCATAATAAATGATTTGAAAGTGTAATTAACAAATATAATTGGTTTTTGATATTTATTGTTGTTGATTTATTGTTTGGATTCTTCTCGACTAGTTTATGAGCAAATATTCTTTTATATTTAGCATTAGGTTGGGTAGAATTGTTTGTATGCTAACACCTTGTGATTTATTTCATGATTTTACTATGAGGTGTTTAACAATGTCGTTGGGTTCATTTCAATTTAATGAATGTTTTTTGAAATGAGATTTTGATAAGAGAAAGCAAATGTTTTTCCCGATTTTGGATAGGGACGTCTTATAAAATCGAAAGAATTTCAAGGACTACACCCGATGATTTTGAATTGATTTGAAAGTGGAAATTATCATAGGTTTGATTTATTTATGATTATTGGTGTTACTGATTTTTTTTCTTTCGGAATATAAAATGATTTAGTATGTGGCTAAAGATTCGGGTAACCCATAACTAAAAGTATGGGGTTGCAGGACCTTAATCTTAATTGGTTGGTCGGTGTAGTCTAGCCCCGTTATTGGGAGATACACTATATATATTTAGCGAATGATGGTACATTCCCTTTTCCATGTTGATGGGAGAAACCTCCCGATATTCGGTCGCATACATTTCATTATTCATTGTGATATTTCAGAAATTCATTTTCTAAGTGATTTGGTATGAGATCCCAAAGTGAAAACTAATTTGATATGAAAGTTAGATATGTTTTTCAAATGATTTGAAATAAGAAATCGAGAATAAAGCCCAAAGTTAATATCCAATTTTATTAGTTGTTTGTGCACTAGCATTCGTGTAGAGGAAACATGTTCCATGTTATACGGCATGGTCACATGACATGCCTTACTTTTGAATAAGTTAAGATTAACTGTAGGGTTTCTCATACCAGTCCCACGACTTACTCGTAGTTTGTTTTTCCTTTGCAAACTTGGATGCCCATTATTTCCACGTGGGAAGATGAGTAGTTTTTTAGATATTTTAAGCAGGATTCTTGATTGAAGCTTAAAGCTATGTCCAGAGCATCGATAACTCTTCCGCTGAGTGTAACTTTTGTATTTCTTATGTGCATTGTAATCATTTTACTGTGTTTATTTTATACTCTGATATATTTTGTACTCTGATGTAATATTGTTGCAATAATAATGAAGTTCTTTTGTTCTTTGTCTGATGCTATTGTACGCCCAAAGTTAATATTTCGAGGATTTCTGCCATTTCAGATCGGAACTGTGTGGCTTATGGTCGATTCAAAAGGCAGGGATTTTTGGTCGTTACATGCTAATTTTGTTATTCCAAAAGTGATTACTCCTGATGTTATTTCTACTTCTTTAGTGGTTCCTCATCTTATGGTTCCTCCTTTTGTGTCTCTTCTTTCTTCTTATATAGATGGCATCTACTGGAAACCGAGGAACTTGCATGGGTAGACATCGCCATGGAAACGAGGCATGATCCCCGAAATTGATAATTATAATATGTACATTGGTGAATATGGGAATTAGTATTTGATGAATTTTGTATTTGAGATGATAGATTGAATGTTGTAAAATGAAATATTGATGAAAGTATTTGAGGCAGAAAAACTAAACTGTTTGTATTTCAAAATAATGAGTACAACCACAATAAGGCACATATATAGATATATGTGTAGTGCTGGGCTTGACAAAATACAATGGGCCCAAGCCCATGATACTTCGAATAAAAGCTAATGAAATAATATAGCAGCCGCCATATCTCTTCATTTGTTTTATTTGCCTCATTCAATTTAGGTTTAGGGTTTCCAAACTCAATCCCTAAATTGCTCGAATCAATTGAAAAATGATAGGTGAGACTTGGAGAGCTCAGTAGATTAGAGACTTCTGCAGCCAGGCGATATGGGAAGCTTCAAAATTTGATGAAAATTCATAGGGTTCCAGCTGGCATTATTCAATATCAATTTGAAGAACAGGTTGTATTATTATTTTTCCTTAGATCCTCTCTAAGTCAAGTAAAATTCTTTGCTGATGGTGATTTGGTAAATATGTCTGCCTTCTAATGATATGATGGTATGCGATTAACTTGTAAGTTCTCCCTTTGTACTTTCTCATGCACAAGGTAGATGTCCATCTCTATATGCTTTATCCTTGTGTGTTGAATTGGTTTGGTTGTCATGTAAATGGTACTTTAGTTATATCCTCATATTATTGGCTTTATGTAGTGTTTAGATTTAGCTCCTTTAAATAGGCTGAAGCCATATGATTTCTAAAGTGACACTTGCTACACTTCGATATTCTACTTTGGCACTTGACCATGAAATAGTGTTAACAATATTTTTTGTCAACATCGGAAATAGGCTAATAGTAATGGATCTAAAAGGAGAGAGATGGGTTGTTTAGCTTTTACGATTCTTGATCAGATGGTTACACCTAGGTGCCAAGGTCTTGAGAAGAGGGATCACTAAACACCGCTTCTGACAAAGGGTTCAATGGATGTTAGAAAGGAATTCTACACCAAATTCGTGGAAAGGTACAAGCTTATAAGGAAAACCTAGATAGGCAAGATGGATTTAAACCTATGGAAAGAGATGTTTCATCCAATCCGCCGAAAGGCTTAGGCAAGAATGCACGCATATATAGAAAGCAAACAGTAAATCATAGCAACAATAACTAGGAAATAACATGATAAACTCACAAGAAAACACTTTGAGCATAGATGCGTTCTCAGTTAATCCTTTATTTAAAATACATGAACAAGATGAAAGAAATCATCCAATGGTTCCCCTCTTTGTATTTTTTAGAGAAGAAGTACAAGAATTAGAATGAGAGAGATCCCCCTTCAAATGTAACTCATGAGGTCTAATTTATAGAGAACTTGGGGCCCCTTCCGTTGTTGGGCTATTGGGCCTGCAGGTGCCTTTGTCGGCCGCTTTTCTCCTTAGTCTCGGATGTTGGGCTTCCGTCCGCTTTTGGAGTGTTAGTTATGACCTCTGAAGTGAGGGTCCTGGTCGATTATTGCTACGATGATATTGAGATGGGCTTATTGATGTGAAGATTTTCGAGCACATTTAAACCTACGGTAGTGGCTCCCGAGTGTGGGCTCTCGGGCGTAAGTTTTCAGATGTAGGCTTCTGGCTTTCACGTGTATACTTAGAGAAGTTGTCCTCTTGATGTATGTTGATAGTGGGCGGTTCGAAACCGCCGTAGGTGTTCGTACAAAGTAGATTAGTATGGATAGCCTATACCTCCACTAGGGTTCTAGTCGGCCTCTAGTGGAGCTTTTCAGATTTCCTGGTCTTCCGGCATGTGGCTCCTGATAACGTGTTATTGTCTATCTATGTGACCTTTTGGCTTTTATGCGACAGATGCTTTGGAAGCTGGTTCTGGATGATCTCTATATACTTTTGGTGTCTTTTCCTCCAGATGTACTGTTATTAAGCAAATTTATATCGATAATCCTTTCGGATTTCGATGTGTGAAGTTCATATCCTGCTTTTTCTTAATTTCTAGCTTAGATGGACTTTTTTTATAGAACTCCCAGCTGAATATGCTCTGTCGAATGGATCATGTCGGATGGACCCTGCTGGATGAGCTTTGTTGTCTTTCATTAGACTCTGAGCTTCTTCCTTCCGGGAGAGCGTCAGTTTATGCCGATTTCGAATCATTCTTTACTGTTTTTGGCTCTTCCCATTACCTGGCTTTCTGTTTCCGGAAGGTTCTCCTGTATTTGCATTCTTCCAATACCGCTTCGCCATTAACTTGTTTCGGAGTTAATTTTGGTAGTAACATTTACCCCCCAGTGAAGGGGTATTTTTGACTTTCCAAGTCAATCTTTTTGTCATTTTCGAAGCGTCACATGAGTCTCTTGATTTTCTATGATTAGGAGTGTTGATTGATTTCTGACTATATGGTCCAGATCGGCTTTGACATTTGAATATCAATTCTTTCTCTTCTTTGCTTCTGCCTTTCACCCGCAAGTCAAATTCTCTGGCAAAATTACTGCTTCTCTTGAGAGCTAATCAACTTTTTCCCTCAAGAACCAACACTCTATACTCTATAAGCGTTTTTATTCTTTACCTAGGTTGCAGTTTTAATTATGCACCCAAATTGATGGGGGAGACAATCGGGATTATGTTAATCGTAAAAGTAGGTTTTAGCAATAACAAACCCTATTTTTCCCACGACTAATGTCCGACATTAGTGGTCACTTATTTTTACAGGCTACTTTGATTTGGAAATACGATATACAACACAAGGTACATCAGAAGGAATCAACTTTAATACCAATGAAGATTATATATCATTGGTATGAAATAAAATGAACATAGCATAATTAGGACTAATCTGTCGCCGTTGTTTGTGTTTTCCCTAAGTATTCAGTGATGACATGGATTATCTAATTCGGCGTAATCCCTTTTGTGGTGCAAATGATGCTAGAATATGTGTATCTTCCTTGCTATTAGGAGCCTATATGACCTCTAATGAAAGTACGTTATGAATAATACTGATTGCTTTTAATATCTGAGTTCGGTTTATCTTATGATAAGTCGAGCCCTTCTGTGAGTAATATACAATGATACCCTACCCCTTCATAAATGTTATTCATGTAATTTTGTAAGAAGTATGTTTACTAATGATATTGTGATGGAATGATATCATCTGGCAGTACCATGTCTAACTAGAATTCTGTTGAGATGAAGAACCAAAATCCTAAGGCTTTTCATTCTAAGAAAGGGTTTGATTTGAAGCCATCTTAGTTACTTCCTAACGTTCTGTGAAGTCCATATTGGATAGCTTTAGCATATCGGGTGTTGACGCCATCACAGGCCGTTCCCCAAATTTTCTTAAGAACCCTCCAGAAGTGTATTTTGCGTTCTCAGCAATCCATATCTGGTGTGGAGGGTTTCTTCCTTTCCCTCCTTTTTACACAAGCTCTTAAGTGACTTGAAGTTCCCCCATTCAACTTTCTCCCAATATGTATACAACCCTCTTATGCTTGGAGACTTTATTGCTTGCATCTATTTACGGTTTTTTAAGCCCAAAACTCATTCGTCACATGGTCCGGTTTTCCAAAACTTCAGAATCGCCGATATGGAGGCTAACCCTGTAAAGAGACTGATCACCGATAGTATCAACAAAATTAGGCCGTGGGGAGATCAATTGTTCCTTATCAAATACCCCTCCGACATATCAGGAAAATTTACTGATGACGATAGGCCTCTTTCTCTAGAAAGTAAATGTCTTATAATTTTGGTTTTTATTTATCTGTACCTTCCTCTTATCGCAGAATTTCCCTCTGATGATGTGATTTTAACCCCGTAGGAAGCTCAAATGGTCAATGATATCTTCAATCCACCAATGAAGTATATGTGTCGGCCATTTCTCTTGACCGTCGATAGGCTTCATGAATATGGTTTTCTCTCTCCTGGACAGAAGTTACTGGGGCAACCTCCCATCCAATTTTCTGGTCCTAAAGGACTATTATTGAGTACTCGCTCATTTAACGTGGGTTCTCCCATCTATCCAAGTGATTTGGATAATACTATATTTTTGATCAAGTAATATTTCCCATTCTTTCTTTTACTCCTTTTTTTATCATTATTTTTCTAATTTAATTCCTCTTTGCCTAGGTTCTTCAACTTCTCAATGTGCATTTTCCCTTGCTGCCTACAACCGATCTAGTGTCCAAGCCATAAAGAGGCTCGCCTATACCGATGGTGAACCGCCGTCAAAGGGGCCCAAACATGAAAAGTCAGTTGGCTTGGAAAACATCATTGTTACTTCGAAAGCAAGACAGACGTTTGATCCTTCCACTATTGATGATGACCCGGTGGTCAATGTGGATGCTTTTCCTGATATTTCACCAAAGGGCAAGTCCATAAGCAACCCCGTTCCTCCCGATACTTCCAGCCAGTCGAGTGGGGAAGGACATAGTCTTTCGATGCCTTCCTCTTCTCAACCTGCTATCCCCTCTTTACCTCCTTGCTAGCTTATGATTTTTATAGGCTTGTGGGACTTGCTCTTTCATCTCCTACAGTGTCTAACATCATGCCGACTTCTTCACCTTTAGACCCAGAATACTTCCACCACCAACAAATCAGGGAACAACTTTTGGTATTGACTTATCTTTTTCGATACCTTCGTATTCGTATTGTTTTTGTGAGAGGCTTAAATCATTTCCCTTTTTCAGATAATGAAGACTTGGTATATGTCCAGAGAAATGGCTTTTGCTTCAATGGCGAGGTTAATTCTCTCAGAGAAGAGAACAAGGTGCTGGCTGGTAAGGTTAATACTTTGTTGCAGGAGAAATAGGAGGGTGAAAAGGAATGCGACGAAATGGCGAGCTTGCTGGAAGAGGAGAGAAATGCCAAAGGTGTTTTGGCAAAGCAAGCGGGGAATCTCAAAGAAGAAAAGTCAAGGATGGAGGTGAAGTGGATCGGATGAATGACCAACTTCCAACTGCAAAAAGAATGATTTACGAGGCTGGTGACATGATTTCAACTTTCTTGGATGTTCATCTTAATAACATAGTCATGGAATATTATGAGGACGCCCTCATCCTTGAAATTTTCGACAATTATAAGAGGTTTCCGGAATTTGATTTTTCTTCAATCAAGCCCTCCGTTCGAGATTGGGTTTTGGAAAAAATTAAGCAGCTAAGACGGGAGCATAGGATCCCTTTGATGGACAAGATAATTCATGTGTCGCATTCGTTTATTGAAGAGCTTTCTAAGGATTATGAGGAAGAAGTGGAAGAGGAAAACATGACAAGAGGAGGGATAGAAGAAGACATGGATCAACAAGGTGGACCCCGAAAGGGCGATGGAACATCCTCTCCTATAGAGAAGGAGTCAGCTTCGAAGGAAGGTGGTCTTTCAGACTTCAAGAAGAATAGAGCTCCTAATTAGTCCAATGTCGATGTTACACAGGTATGGGTTTCGCTTTCGAAATACTTTCCTTCTCCTTGAATCTCGTTAGTAACTAGTCTTCTCATATTACAGTAGTTCTCTTCGAAGAAGATGTAAGTTATAGTAATGCTTTAGATTCTATGTTTAAAAATATGGGGGAAATTTCTGAGGAACTCTATTTTATGAAAACAATTTAACAAGGAGTTTCAAATATTATTGTATAAGGTATGCATTTCCTTTTAATTTGTCCATGAACCGCGTTGATATCGTGCCCTCCAGCAGTTTACGGTGTTGTAGTGATATGTCAGTGTAGACATGGTGTGTATGGATTGGAAATAGTCATGTGTTTGTCTTTCATTGGGATGTATGGTGTAATTAGCATATATCTGATATTTGCATTTTATGTATTACGATATTTCTTCTTGTCTGTGGCTAGGAGGACCCGTTCCAGATCCTCTCTTCATAGTTTAGAGAAGAAACTTCGAACGCTATTGCTGACAAACGTATTTTTGGAAATGTCCCCTGTCAGGCGAAAAATGATGTATTATCTCCAAAAGATTGTAGTCATGAATCTCAAGGAATAGGTGTCTCATTTGGAAAAACAAATGAAGGAGAAAGATGAAATTATTTGCAATTTGGAATGTAAGCTAGCAACAAAATTCTCTGAAACCTCAGATGCGGCGGTAGGTAGATTATACCAACAAATCGATAAGTTAGAGGTTGAACCAAAGAAAGCTAAAGAGAATTGCGCTTCTTTAGAATTCGCTTTGCAAAACCCCAATTCAAAATGATAGATATTTCCCATATGTTTGTAACCTAAACTCTTTCAAAACGATGATTGTGTATATGTAATGGTTTACGTCTTGACTTCCAGTGGGCATGTCTATGTGTTGTGTGACTTATATGATGTATCGCTTTTGTTAGAAACAATGTTACTATACTCAGGGTGTTGTAATGAGTGGAAACGTACTTGTGCTAAGTGTTAGTAAAAAAAGAAATCTTCATGTAATGATTATCCTTGGTAAAATCCCCAGTGAAAGATCTCCTAGGAAGGAAAAAGGGTGTAGTCCGAGTTATAGGATTCTATTAGGAATGTTTGGGATCTTGTCCCCGATTCTTCGCCGAACCGGTGTTTTGATATGATGTCATTTCCCGTACTGTGCAAGCAACTGATATGTTGGAAAATAAACCAGTGAATGTATAGGCTAAAGACGCTTCCTTGAGAGGATCGTAAGCCCATCCTTGGTAGTAATGGAAGTGCAATTATGAGCCATACTTGAAATTCTGAGAGGGACGATCAATTCCTTCTTGTTTAGATTTAAGAGTATGAGTCTACCCAAGTTTGGGGTATTTGTGACGAAACCGGAACTCCACATCCGATTGTGATTTACTTCAACATCATCCCGGGTTTAGGTATTGAGATGTAAGACTGAGGGCTCGCATCTGGTCTTTGTTGAGAATCAAATTATCCTAGATCCGATATTTACAAAAATTAGATCCAACCCAGATTCGGGTTATTGAAAATAAGAGATCGGAGGTCCGCTTCCGGTATTTGTGAGAAACCAATCCAACCCAGATTCAGATATTTAATATTGTAGACAGAGACTACCTTTCGGCACTAATAGAAGCCCCGAATTATGCCTTATTCGGGTGATTTATGGATTGAAGACCAGAACTCTCCTATCGGCATTGAATAGAAGTCCCAAAGCGTCCCTAATTCAGGTGATTTAAGGATTGAAGACTGGAACCCCCCTCCGACATTGATGTTTGGGTACCCTTTTTGGGCTTGATTTGTGAAGCAGAGGTTGCACGTTCTTCCTGGCCCACCCTCTGGGCTCTTGATGTCAAAGCGGAGGATGTACGTGCTTTGTTGGCCACTCTCTGGGCCTGTGTGTCCAATGCGCTTGGCTAGCTTATCCACAAGTAGGGCCTAAATACTTACCTTACCTCCCTCCAGGAGGCGCCTTACTTTGACCATTGTAGGCGATAATAAGATCTTAGAAACTTAGATGGGGCCATTGTAGACATAGAACTAAGGTTAACTCTTTTGATGCTCTATACGGACCGTTGTAGGTACTGATAGAGGCTTACACACCACCCCCCACAAGGCGCCATATCCTGACCATCGTAGGCGATGATAGGGGTTGGTGTTCCCTTCTGCAGGTAATGCGGAACATAAGCAGAGGTAGGATGTGACACCCTACGTCTGTTAATGTCACTCACAAAGGGAATGCATTAAGTTTCGTGAATCGTTATAGGAAACAGGCATAGAATACTACAAGACAGATATAATTAAGATTGCAGCAGAAATTCAAATTTTTATTTCAAACACAATTCATACATCGTGGTCAAAAATACCATAAGTCACAAAAACCATTACAACAATATCACTTCTGTCTTTTACCATCAGAGTACATAAATACTTAAAAGGAAACATAATTCCCCAAATAAAAGAGACAAAGCCATAATAGAGATAAGAACTTGAGCCATACTTCGAAAGCAGCTCTAGCAAGATGATAATGGAGTCCTTTCTTAGCCAGAGTGTTTCCTCTCTGAGAACTTGGGGGTGGTGGAATGGAAGAAAGAAGAGGAAACAAAAGGGTCAGACATGAAGTCTGGTGAGTCTAGTTACTTTTAGCAAGTAGATAAATAAAAGTAGCATGACAGGCATATAAAGTGGATAAGAGAGATCACTACATAAATGACAGGTGTGACAAGGTAGACAGGATAAGGTGTATACACTTCTATAGTGATTACTCTGCACTATTACTAGTATAACCAGAATGATATGATCCTTTCCACTATAAGGTGGTAGACTTAGGCAGACATCCAAATGTACCCTAACTACGACCCTAATCGATCGACTCCCTACTCCGTAGATACTCTGTGCCGGCCCAACAGTAGGATGTATCATGTCCTAAAGTGGCAACCCCTCGCTGATATGCACAACCCCATATCTACAAGTGTCACGGTCGTCTTATCGCCTTCTGCCCGGCTCATGCATGCACATGGCCCGGTCGGTTTGCGTCGCCCACACTGTCCTCCACTTTTGGATCTCTTAAAATCAGTCCAGTAAGTGTGCCCCTTCTCCGACCTAGTACGGAGTACATGTTTTGATACCTACTCCGGGTTACTGGATGAAACGGATCCCACACAATATGATACAAGCTCTCCCCTTTGTCTTGTATTCCCCACTAGGATTTCTTTGGCTAACTATACAGCTAGGTGTCTTTAATTACATAACCCTATCATTTCTATAAGTTATGTTTACCCTAAAAGGTGTCTTCAATTACATAACTTTATTATTCCAATCGATCATGTATACTACTAGGTGTATTTAATTACATAACCTTATCGGGTTAAGTTTGTGGGCCTATATGTAAATATTACCCACCTCCTCTAGTTTTCTTAACCCATCCATTACCCAATCAATTTTACTTAACACTAACTTTAGTATACAATCCCTATGGATTATATTTGGTTGAGTAGTCCAATTTCTTACCATGTCCGTTTATGGTTTATAATGGGCTAGGCCTTCCACATTAGGCCTACAACTTGTGGATGCTGGATATGCCGGTTGGGTGTGGGCAGTATTATTCCCCAAGTTGGGCATAACCTTGTGTCATAGCCCGATTCATATTTGCATACTTAAACCTCTCACATTAGGTTCAACATTAGTGGCTGCTGGATATGCCGGTTGGGTTCAGGCAGACTTCCACCACTAACGCAACCTAACCTCATGTCATTAGTGACATTACAATTTCTAATTATAATCCTAGGCATTCATTATTAATTAATCAATTAATTAAACCTATGCCTTCATAGGTTTTAATACCCATTTTACCCAATAATTTGAATTATATGTCCAATGATGTTTATATTCAAATTATGCCAATATTAACCTTTTTTCCCCCGTTCCTTAACTAACGCACTCACAAAATTGGCGGCATGCCTAGGCTTGATAATAGCCTAGTCATAAACAATAAAAGGGAAAACAATTGGAATATAACCAAAGTGATTGTTTTTACATAACTTGGCATAAGCATAAAGTAGCATGTGATAAAGTGGACATGAGCATACATCTAATGAACTTATAGCAATTACTAGTTCTAACATAACTATGATGTCATAGTGAGCATAGCAAGATCTAAACTAACCATTTAGATGTCCAACAGGTTTAGATCTAATATAATAGGCACAAGGTGATAAACTAGACTAGCAATTTAGATGTCCACATAATTCATATCCAAGAGTTAAAATTAGGTCTAACACAAATAAGGTCAAGGTCCACATCATAGAATGTTACAATAGATCCAATAAGATAGAGATTTAGATCAATAGTTAAAAATAGATCTAACACAATTAAGGTTAAGATCCACATCATAGAATGCCACAAAGGTTATAATAGATCCAATAAGATAGAGATTTAGATTTAAGTTATACACAATTTAGGCTGTCATATGTTCGAAATTCACAATGGATCTAACAAAATCTAGGCATATGAACAAATCCAAGTCATAGTCATGTCATATTTACTTTTAAATATTCAAATCTAAAAGCAACCAGGGACTCACAAAGTTCGGATAAGAAGATAGAACAAGAAAAGATTGGATTTTGAATCTCCAATTGATTTGCTTAGGTTGATTGTTGATAATGGATCCAGATCAGTTTAGATACAAGCAGAGTTTGGCCACCATGAATTCTCAATGAAGAAAAAAAGAGAAATGACCATGTATATAGCTGCCAGACCATCTGAAACCGACTTCCACATCAGCCTTAGGGGTGTCGACACCCCTGTGGGTGGGTTGACCCTGGTGTCGACACACCTTAAGGGGATCGACCCAGTGTCGACACCCCTTTAGGGAGGTCGACCCCCTAGAGTAGGAAATTTTGCTTAGGTTTTAGATAGGCTCTGACTCATATCTGACTCATAGGTATATATATATATATATATCTTCTACGCGTATACAAACTTAAAACTCTCATAACTTCTACATACGGTGTCCGCTTTATGCAAACCAAATGTCTATCTTGACCAGAATTTCGAGACAGACACAATGGTGCAATCCATTTTCCTTAGTTATGGATATTAAATTAATTATAATTTAATTTATCCTCTTTTAGTATCGTTAAAAATATGGGGTGTTACATAGGACGTGCTCTTCTACGAGCGGAGGTAGGACGTGCTTAGTTTGAGCGGAGGTAGGACGTGCTCTTCTACGAATAGAGGCAGGGCATGCTAATGTTAGATGCACTGCCATGACCATTTCTGGTGTGAAACGAAGGCTTATGCTTTTGATGTTTTAACCTAGCCTCCTCTGATTTGGGCATGGAGAAAGACTAACACATCATCCCCCTCCGGGGGATGCCTCGTCCTGACCAATTTGGTGATGACAAGGGATTCAATCCATTTGCAGTTAGACCCCTTTTGGGCTTCTTTCAAGTTCTGAAAGGGGGCTTTTCCATGCCCTCGGTTGTGTTTGGTAATCCTTTTCCTAAGGTTTTTTACTGAACTTAAGCTGATCTTGTTATAAACTCCCGTAATAGGCCATGGATGACGAAGTTGGTGATCATTTCCTCAAGGATTCTACAATGATTAGTGTCATGTATATTCCTCATGCGGTAACGACAATAGGGTCCTCCTGCCTTCGTTTCGTATTTTGGATTTTCTTTGCAGATGGCCAATAGTTGAGTTCATGTTCGGTTAGGAAATAGATATCCTCTATTAAAGTGGTAAAGTGATATTCCTTGAGTGGTCCTATCATGAACTTCTTTCCTTATCGCCGGGTCCTAACCCTCTTGTGGTTCGATTATGTTCTGTTACCTACATCTCCATTCCTGCTTCCTAAAGTACACCGAAATTGAGATGTTACCCATTCGGACCATTTATTGGCGAAATAGTTAAAATCATTCATCATTTATTGTTCAAACATCATTCCTCTAATCTACTCATAGAGAACTTTCTTTAGGTGAGAGAAAACGCTAGTATCATCTGATGTAGAACCACTTGGAGGAGGTGTTAAGGTCTGTCCTGTGCAGGAAAGGCTATTATCCCAAGTATCGTATGTGCGTTGCCTATTTTTCTTTTACATTTTATTGTTTATAGAGCTTCTGATCTTAATCTTTGCTATTCTATCACTCTAGGGCCAGTGATTTTTGTCTTATCCATTAGAGATCAAGAAGGCTTTTGTTGGGACTTCTTACCCATAACTTTGCTTCTTCAAAGCCATAGTCCAATCTGGGACAAAATAACACAATTAGGAATGTGGCAAAGATACCTAAAGGGTTAAAGGTAGGAATAGGAATCGGAGGTTTAGTTCCCTCCCTCTGGTGCCAATATGTTAATGATATTTTTCTTCAACACCAGAAATAGGCCAATAGGAATGGATCTAAAAGGAGGGAGATGGGTTGTTTAGCCTTTATGATTCTTGATTAGATGGTTACTTCTTGGTGCCAAGGTCTTGAGGAGAGGGATCACTAAATGCCGCCTTTGACAACGGGCTTAATGGATGTTAGAAAGGAATTCTACACCAAGTTCGTGGAAAGATCTAAGCTTGTAAGGAAAACCTAGATTGGCAGGATGGATTTAAACCTACGGAAAGAGGTGTTTCATCCACTCTGCGGAAAGGTTTGGGCAAGAATCCATGAATATAGAAAGTAAACAGTAAATCATAGCAACAATAACTAGGAAATAACATGATAAACTCATAGGAAAACATTTTGAGCGTAGATGCGTTCTCAATTAACACTTTATTTTAAATACATAAACAAGACGGAAGAAATCCACTAATGGATCCCCTCTTTTGGTTTTTAGAGTAGGAGTATAAAAATTAGAATGAGAGAGACCCCCCTTCAAATGTGACTCATGGGGTCTTATTTATAGAGAATTCGGGGCCCCTTCCGCTATTAGGCTATTGGGCCTGAATGTGCCTTTGTCGGCCACTTTTCTCCTCGGTCTCGGATGTTGGGCTTCCGGCCGCTTTTGGGGTGTTGGTTATGACCTCTGAAGTGAGGGTCTTGGTCCATTGGGGTTATTTGGATTGAGATGTGCTTGTTGATGTGATGACTTTCGGGAAGCATTTAAACCTCCGGTAGTGGCTTCCGAGTGTGGGCTCTCGGACGTAAGTTTTCAGATGTAGGCTTCCGGGTTCCCGGGTATACTTAGAGGAGATTGTCCTCTTGATGTATGTGGATAGCTGCCGGTTCGAAACCGCCAAAGGTGTTCGTACTAAGTAGATTAGTATGGATAGCCTGTACCTCCACTAAGGTTCCGGTCGGCCTCCTAGTGGAGCTTTTCGAATTTCCTGGTCTTCCAGCATGTGGCTCCTGATGATGTGTTATATTTTATCCATGTGACCTTTTGGATTTTAGGCGACATATGCTTCGGAAGCTGGTTCTGGATGATCTCTATATACTTTTGGTATCTTCGCCTCTAGATGTACTGGTGTTAAGCAAGTTAATATCGATAGTCCTGTCGAATGGATCATGTCGGATGGACCCTGCTGAATGCGCTTTGTTGACATTATTTAGGCTCTGAGCTTCTTCTTTCCGGGAGAGTGCCGGTTTATGCCAATTTCGAATCATTTTTTACTATTTTCGGCTCTTCCCATTGCCTGGCTTTCTGTTTCCGGAAGGTTCTCCTATGTTTGTGTTCTTCCGATACCCCATCGCCGTTAACTTGTTTCGGAGTTAATTTTGGTAGTAACAAATAGTATTTTGTTTCTTTAAGCGCTAGTAAATTAAGTTGTCTCCTATATAGGCAGTATCCTGTTATTGATTTTCTATCATCAACATCAGCTGCCCGATCTGAATCTATGTAAGTTATTATATTTAATTGTCTGGTAGCCTTTAATGTTAGCCTTCTAGTGCTCATCAGTGAGGATTCTGCAAAAAATTGAGATACTTTATTAACATTGAATGTAAATTCAGGTCGTGTTATAGTTGAATACTACAATGCTCCTCCAATACTCCTATATCTTTTAATGTTAATTATGGCCTATCCCCTATTTTTAGAAAAAGTTGACTTGGTATCGTTGGTGTAGGCTGAGCATTGGCTTCATGCATCTTTGACTTGGTCAACAACATAGAAATATATTTCTTTTAGAAAAAAATGTATTTTTGAGTTTGATATTTTCTTCACTTCAATTCAAATAAAAAACGAAATGTCACCTAAATCTTTGATTGAAAATTGTCTGTTTAGTATCTAGTCAATTTTATGATTTCATCTTCATTACTTCCTGTTATAATAAGATCATCAACATATATTAGTATGCATACTATTGATGAGCTATTAATCGTAATAAATATAGATGAGTCAGATTTAGTTGGGTGATAGCCCATAATTGTTAGAGTAGATTATAATCTCCCAAACCACACATGTGGAGCTTTCTTAATGCATATAGATTTCCTCTTACATCATTCCATTTGGGAATGCATTGCTAACATCTAGATGTTTAATTCTCTAGCCATTTCTTAATGCAAGGGTAAATATAAGTCTGATAGTATATGGTTTCAGTACAGGTGAAAAAATTTCTTTAAAACCAAAGCCATATTTATGTGTAAACCCCTTGGCAAAAAATCTTGCTTTTTATCTTTTAATTGAACCATTTGGGTTTTTATTTACCCTGCATGTCCGTCTACATCCAATTATGTTTGTATTGTCTAGGGGATAAACCAACTCTACAGTGTTGTTTCATATGTGCATTATATTCATATGTCATTGCAACTATCCATTTTTAGTCTTTTGCAGCCTCATTGTATCTTTCTGGCTCATCCATATTTACAGTAGCAATGCAAATCTTTAGTTTGAAAACTTCCCTATTGCTTCTTGTTATCTTATGATGGCCAATTTCATTGTGTGGTGGATTTAATGGTAATTCCTCTGACTTGATTGTGTACCATTGTTATTTGAAGTTGACTCTCTGATGTTGTTATCTGAGTTGTTACTATCACCTAACATTTTTGTCTTATTACTGCTTGATGTAGGGTACTATTGAGCATGGCTAGGAGGTTCACCTTGATTTGAACTAGGTTGTTCAACAACATTCTGATGATCAGGTTGAGCATCAGTAGCCTCTATACCATCATTTTCAGGCCACTTGTCAGCTATAGTTGGCGATTCAGGTACATATACCTTTGGATGAACACTTTCTTTGATGTTTTCATACCATTATTTTTGTATGGAAAAATGGTCTCAACAAAGATTAAATGTCTGCTTATATATATATATATCCTACCATTAGTGTAGATACATGTACCGTTTCTGATGTGTACGGTAACCAATAAAGGTACATGGCCTTGACCTATAATCAAGATTACTTGAATTATATGGTTTTAAATGAGGGAAACATGGTGTAATGTCCTACAAATCCGCACTATCTGAGTTGACTACATACATCACATATCCAACCCAAATATCACGAAAATACGAATCATTAATAGAAATAAGTTAGAGGATGAGAAATAGAAAGAAAAATTAGAATAGAAGAAGAAGAACAGAAACACAACACAGAATCTCACATCGCAGCTGAATAAAATATAATATATAATAGCTTTTGAAATACAAAATTTGACTATATATATATAACATTATCATCAGAGTACAACACTTACAATACAACGAAAATAACACTAGATAACTGACGTTGAAGCCTCCTGCTCCAAGCTCCTCCAAATATCTGTAAACACCTGAACTACTTGACTGCCCGTACAACTTAGGGCACCCAAGAGTTTGGGGAAAACAAACAAAATAAACTCTGGGTTAGTCATGGGCCTGGTATGAGTAAACAATTTAAAAAAGTTTGAGAAAATAAACGATATCTCATAAGACCACGCCGTATAACACGGAACGGGTTTGTCCCTTATGAGAATCCAAAATAATCTTTATATACAAACTCATTTGATATTATGATAGTGTCTAAATCAAATAAATAGAAATCTAGTGGAACGCTTGCATCTCACGTTCCACATATATAATATAAAATTATAAACCGCGGCTCTTATTGGATATTGGATTCCGACTATGACAATGTATGGAACCACCTGCCGCTCGTGTATCTCTACAGGAGAATACACTGAGTTCAACAAGAACATCTTGCAACTCAGCCACACATGACGGACCACTCATTTCACTTGAGTGTGTCGAATGTATATCACCAATGGTTGGGATCAACAACCATTTCCCGAATAGGACAGCATTGATAGATTTAAGAATAAAATGGAATTTCTCTAGAGATGATACATCCTATTGGAAGCTACCCACATAGCCATGCTGCCTGCACGATTTTTGTCATTTCCCGGTTGTTGAGGCCTACGGCTAAGCTTACTTGCTATTCATTGATAACACAATCACTTTGAATGCCACAATGTCAGATCCGATTATCATTAATTGATTTGCATAAATATATTCCTGATATTATGCTAAGGGAATAAATCTGTTGCCACCATATAAATTTGTACAGTCCAAAATGCGATTATTGGAAATATTCAGTCAGTCATTCGTCCATACATGTTGGTTTTGGGACAGAACGAAACCGAAGGCACTATTCCGTACACCCATCCTAGGCAATCTCTACCTAGGATTTATACAACAACCCTTGCACTTTACTCAGTCTTCAATTATCTTCAGCATACTTGATTCACAATGCTTATGCCAATATGGAGTTGTTCTTCGGATAATAATCCAACCAGTCTCTCCATATTAACAACGTTGAAATGGTCAAAACTTTGATAGTCGGTGATTTAACTATCAAATGAAAAATGTCCGTGTAGACACAAAGATCTTATTTCCAAATGGAAATTCTATCGATCAATCATTATATATATATTCACATTTTATTATTTTCTATATTAAGAAAATATATGTTATTAACTCTGGAAAACATTCTCATTGCATATTTACATATCACTATTCTTCCATATCTATCAGACTCTAACTGTAAACTAGTAAGAGAACAACTTCCTAAGTATAAACCCCGAAGGCCAAAACCAACATCAGATCGACACTCAAAAAGTCGTTCAACTCAACTAATTTCCAGTCAGTTTCTAATTCTGCTAAACTCTATTTATTTAACTCCATTTGATTAACTTCTTATCAACATGATCATTTTAAATCTACAAATCATTTGCTTTTAAATCATCGTTCACTTTAAAACGTATATCCCCTAGGATTTTATTCATAAAATTCCTTTTTGTTTATAATATTCTATTTTAAGTTCGTTTTATTGTCGAATTCTATATATATCGATATATCGATTTCTAGTTTATCAAATCTTCTTAAAAATATTCTAACTCCTTAAATTTACAGAAAAATTCGCCATAACCTCCTTTGTAGGGGTTACCGGAAAAAGTCAAACCTTGCCACACAGGCCTCTCCATTCAAAAAGAAAATAAAAAAACCAAGCGGCTAGCCGATACGGCGCATAAAATCTCATATTCAATTTAAATACGTATCTTTTTGTTGAGCATTATATTTATACTCTTCCATTTCTTCATTTCTATACCTGCTTAACATATATCTAATCATTCTAATTCATTCCAACTTAATACACTTGTTTTAACTCAACTCGTTAATTAATTCGTTAATCAACTCTTTTGCCTATTTCACTTTCATATTTGAATATGACATGTTCAAATATATTTTAACTTACTTATAAACCAATCCAATTCCACTTTTCAAACTCAGGTTTCATATTCGATTTGAATATGAATTCACAAGTTTAATTTACTTATTCAATGTTGAACTCAAATCTTAAACTTAATTAACTAATTTTCCTTTTGCTTCATTAATTCTATTAAACAATCCAAAAAATATGATTTTTGTTTCAGAAATCATTCCATTTACTTCACTTGGGTTCGTATTCATGTTATCCAATTTACGATTTTTCCTTTTTGTTTACAAACCCCATTAAGTCTCGATTTTAACTTTCATTTGAAATAAATATTTCTACTTTGTAAAAATAATTTCCCTTTTCAAATTAACACTTGTATTTGTATTTCTTGAATTTTCCAATGATAATTCATTTCACTTCCTTTATGAACTTCGTTTATAAATATACTGCTTGTTTAAATTATTCAAAACTAGTTAATATTTTTGTTCTATTCAAATTTCAAATTCTATTTTAGAAAAATAGAATTTCCTTTTTGAAACTGGAAATTTTCTTTTCATTATATTTTTAAATATCTACATTTAGGCCCAGTGGTAATTAAACACCCAAAACAACCAATTATTTATTTCAGGTTTTCTATCACATCATATATGACAGTATATATGCAAATAAATAAACAAACAGATAATATATTTTTGAGGAATCCAGTTGGATCCCTCCAACTAGTTTTCCTGCATCCACATATGTTAGTCGATATAAATAATACCATCTTGCTTCGAGGCAGGATATCGCGGTATAGAAGGTCGTCCAATAATACATATTTGTGGGGCGCATAGGGAAATCATCCGCTAATGGTACTACGGGCATCCGCTAATGAGACTCCGAGAACAATCCATTCACCAAACCAATATATATTATAATAGTCAATTCTAAATAACTAATATATATTTTAACAGCCACATGAATATTTAAATGCAACCAAACAATCAACCGACAATTATTTTTAACTGGTAAAAATAATTCTAAATGAAGGTGAGTGAGATTTACTCACATTGATTTTTATTTTTCACTTGTACTAATTCCAATTTCCCCTCATTTATTTTTATCTAGGCTCTGAACTCCTCAAGAATGATACCATTAGATTATCCTCGCCTAAGCAAAGATCCGATTTTTAAAATGAGCAAATGAATTTTCTTGACAAATTAATTTTATTATTATACCCTTCCTGGTTGAACAGCTAACAATTTCAGTTTACACTATTTATTTTTATTTTCTAAATTACAATTTATAAAATGCCTTGCTAAATAGCTTACTTTTTATATAAACTAATTTCCTTGTACAGTTTGAATTTAGAAAATAAAATTACCTTACTTCTATGTCTGCTCCGATTTTATTCCAACGGCCAATTTGATTCACCATCCTAAAACATATGTTCACTATTTCACTTAACAGTGCAAGCTCCTTCCACCTAAGTCTCCATTCCCGGTCATGTGTCAAGCTCGATAGCTTCTCCTCAAAAATATCAAACCTGCCAAGTTCCTTTTGCCATGTTCCATGACCTTAACCTCCTCATCCTCTTTTGCAAATGAACAGAAAAACCCAATCAAAGTCCCACATCAACAACTCGTTCGCCCCGCACAGTAATCACCAGAACCCTTCGCGACTTGCCCCCAAACCTTCTGTTATAACTACATGTCTATAGTGAGCCGCGATCCACCCTAGTCCACAACTTCATCGCACTCCACGATATTCACCTCGACGATGTTCTCGTCCATCACTTTGATCCAAAACTCGTCGTTCTAGGTTACGCTGTTTCAATCAGTCAACGTCGAAGATGATCACGCCTGACTCTGGTGGTTCAAACATGCTCGCTAGCGGATTTAAGGAAGGATAGAGCTTCCGGTTTCGAAATGAGGCTCGCGATTTTCAGTTGGTTTTAATTTGGAATGAACGGTAAATTACAGTAGAAGGAAATCGCAAGTTTTAAAATAGTGAAATTGGAAAAAGTATCTATATTTGATTTTGATGAAGAAACAAAATAGAAGGGGGAAGAGTTTTAAAGGGGAATGTGCGGTTTTAACATTGAACAGAAGGCCTTGGATTTTCTCCTTGTTGTTTTGCTAATGGCCATATATTTCTTGCCTTGGTGTTTTGTTTCTATCCACCAAAAGGAAAAGGGGAATTTACTTTAGGATATTTTATTTTATTTAAATTAGTTGTTCCGGTGCCCTCAAATGAAAATACCCTTATGATTCCGAACTCCTTTCTGAACCCACTTACTGATATTTTTAGGGTTATACTACTACTCTGAATACACTAGGATAGGTCACAAAGTCAAATACGATCATCTGTAGAAGATATTAATTTAAATCGATATAAATTTAAATAAAAAACAATTGATTCTTCAATAATAAATTAATATTATTATTCTAACTCAAACTAAATTTTGTGCCGATCATCTGGACTATTTTCAATATAATTTTAACTTCGAATTGAATTAACTTCGTATTACGATAATTTAATATATTCGATAATCATATATCGATTATTAAATTGATAACTCAATATAAATTTTCATTTATATTTTCAACTAAATATTTAAATCTATATTAAATATTTAAAATAAATTTATAAGAAATCTGGGTCGTCACATTCTTCCCCTCTTAAATGAATTTCGTCCCTGAAATTATAAGTCAGGAAAAGTGCTACAAACCCATTAACTTTTCAAAATCTTACTTATGTCGATACTCAACATTCAATCTTTCTACAACTTTGGTTCTAATTCATCTCATCTGTATATATTCCATTTACATACAAGTTATATTTGGTTATATATAACCATTCCAATTTTATAAACTTATTTGATTATAATACTATCAATCAACTCATCCATATATTATAATAATTTAAGAAAATTATTTCTTTTCTATCAAAGTAGAATTTTGGGAAAAATTATTTCATTTACTGACTTAAAAACAATATTGTGTTCAATCTTCTGTTCAAGTATTTACAAACTCTTATCGACGTCGTGGCGTACCACGATTCGACCAGGATTCATAAACCACTCAACAGACTAGCTAACACAATATAAAATAATTTTTTTATATCAATTAACAAATATTCTCTCTCGCATATACACACTCAACTCATTCTAGGGTACTACTGTCCCTATCTCTAATGAGCACAATCCCACCAAAGCCTAGGTATTCGCTCAACCTAAGCTCTGATACCAACCGCAATGTCCCGCAAATCCGCACTATCTGAGTTGACTACATACATCATACATCCAACCCAAATATCATGAAAATAGGAATCATTAATAGAAAGAAGTTAGAAGGTGAGAAATAGAAAGAAAGAAAAATTAGAATGGAAGAAGAAGAACAGAAACACAACACAGAATCTCACATCGCAGCGAAATAAAATATAACATATAACAACTTTTGAAATACAAAATTTGACTGTATATACATAACATTATCATCGGAGTACAACACTTACAATATAGCGGAAATATGTAACGACCCAGAAAATCTGAACCAATTTAAAAATTTTAAATTGGCTAAAATAATGGATCTTAAATATTTAAAATAAATATTTTAGCTAATGGCAATGAAAAGTGAGTTGAATCGACAATTGAAAACGAATATAATTAAATATAATTATAAACAAGGCCTGAAGAGGCGCTGCAGTTTCAAAAATTGAAGTCAAACTTTGTCGGACTGTACCGGGTGCAAAACAATCCGGATTTTAGTGAAACCAAAAATATTTAAATCTGTTAGTGAATACCTTTCTAACGAATCTGAAAAATCGAATTTTCATAGCGGAAAGCAAAAGTTATGGCCGAATGAATTTTCAGAAGGGTCACTATGGATTTTATATAGGTCGTGAAATTGGCCATTTTGCGTACGACCTCGGAATTCGACGAAACCACTTTTGTTGGACCCGGGATGTGAAGTTATTGCTAGGTTTCAAATTTTATAATTTTTGAAGCTAGTATGTGAGCATGGCAAAGAAAAATGTGTTTTGGTCAATTACAGTTAAATTGGATCGACCAAAAATGGGCCTTTTTGCAAACGGTCTCAGAATTCGACGAAACTAGTTTTGTTGGGACCGTATTGTCAAAACATAGCTAGATTTATTTTTCTGGAATTTTTCGAATCAATTTGTGGCCCTGGCAAATTGAAATACACGTTCAAATTAAATATTGAATGTTTTATATTTTGATTTGAATGGAAACTGACTGAAACAGTCGAATGGGCCTTCAAAACATATCCCATTGTGTTCAGAATGGGGGTAAAACACTGGGGACGACAGTCGTTGGGTTTGGATTGGGGTTCGCGAGAGGCAAGGGGTATTTTCGGATTTTTAAACTTTATAAATAAAAGAAAAAAAAACTACTCGTCCACGTCAGACCCCCCCCCCCCCCCGCTTCTCTCTCCCCGATCGCGATATACGGCAGAAAACCGCCCGTGCCTTCTCTCCCCCGTTTCTCCTCCTACAAGCAAAATTACGCCTTCCTCCTGTTGAAGATTTTGAAGACCACGAGAAGATCTTCAAATCCATATATAGTTTGGATTTTTTCATTGTGTGGATTGGAAAAACCGACGTCACAAAGTTCGACACTTCGAACCGCCGCCGCGTCCTCCTCGCTACGTCGAAGTGGGCCCCACCTACCTCCGCCCGAGCGCCGTTCCAAGCACTACAAGGTGGTGTACTCCGATCGTCTCCAAGTTGCACGGATCGAAGGAAAAATTAAAACCTAGTTTTGAAGAAATCAAGCAGGTATCGGCTGTTTAATTAAAAATTGATTTTAACAGTTTAAAACCGTTGCAAACTTTGAAAAATCATATCTTTTTGCTATGTTAACGAAATTCGATGAAACAGGAAACATCGTGACCGTGTGGACGTCTTCTTCATTTTAGAAGAGACCGCATATTTTTCTGAGCCATCTGCTATTTTTGGGTGGAGTGGAACCCAATGTGAGATTTCTAATTTATAAAACAATATGGAAACGACGATGCATAAATTATATAGTCGATGCATGAGTTATATTAGCGTTGTACACCTCTTGTATAAGCGTTGTATAAGTTGCACGTTCGATGTATAAGTTATATATGCATTGTAAAAATTATATATGTGTTGAAATAAAAGTGAATTGCTATATATATATATATATATATATATATATATATACTTCCCTCGTCCACAAACCATGGACGATATTTATTGGTTGAAATCGTTGTGAAAATTGATTGATAGCGAATGGTTGTTTGGGGTTGTTTGTGGTTGATATTGATTGATTGTGGTTGAAAAATACCCGTTTGTGGTTGAGAAATATTTAGTTGATACCACATAGGATTAGTTTGTGGAAATGAAATAAATATATACATGCCGCCTGCGTGCGAACTAGATGCATGATCCCCATTGTCAAAAACCGCGAGGTTTTAAGGTAGAGCGAGGAGCCGTACTAGGGACGGTCCCGGTTTTAACTACCCTACCGTTATGCTGCCGAAATTTTGAATAATATTCATGTGTTTGAATTATTTTCATTTGCTAAAACTATATTTATTAATTGAATAGAAAACCTTCATGTGTTGAATTGATATTCATTCGTTGATTAGAAATTCATGTGTTGAATGGTATTCGCGTTTTAAATATAAAAATCACATTTTTATCTATATATGGAAACTGTAGAAAACCTTCATGTGTTGAATCGATATTCATTCGTTGATTTGAAATTCATGTGTTGAATGGTATTCGTATTTTGAAATAAATTGTTTGATAATAAAAATCACCTTTTATCGACTCTATGAACTGTGTAAAATAATCTCGTTTTGAAAGAAATTGCTTTATAAGAAAAATCCTATTTTTATCACCTATATATACACTATATAAAATAATAGTGTTTTGAAATGAATTGTTTTACAATAAAAATCACATTTTTATTATACATGAACCGTTGAAATGTGAAGTGTTAAAAATAGCCACTCGTTCAAATAAATATATAGGAGTTGTAATATTCATTAATTAGCTAATGATATGATTTGTACCTATGTATGTAACATTAGAATGAATGGTGTTTTTAAACCAAATAGAAATCAAATATGAAGTTGAATAGAAAATGATAAATGATAAGAACTATATATATGTACATGCATATTCATTGAATAGGTTATAGCAAAGGGGCTAGAGAAGAGGAATAAAATTTTGTGCCCGACAAATAGGTACACATTTACTGTTTTGTTTGGGTGATGATTTTATGAGCCTGTTGGCTAGCCGCTTGGCTTTTTCTTTTTCTTTTTGAGATTATAAGGACCGGGGAAGCTATTTGAGATTTCCCGATGCTCCCGGTGCAGGGGAGGTTATGGCGAAATTTTCCAAAATTTTAAGGCGTTAATGAAATATTTGAAGTGAAAACGATATTGAGATTGTTGAATGAACTATATTTATATAAATATATAAATATAAATAAAATTAAAACGAAACGTGGCCGTGTAGTTTGTGTTTTGAAACCGTGTTTTCAAACAACTAGTACGGGAAATCCGACCACTGGATTTTCCCGAAACCTCAACCGTCGGGTTCGCCTTGGAAATATCTTCCCAACGGCACCAACTTTGTAAAAATCCAACGGTTGGATTGTCTGGAATGTTTATTTCAAATCTGAAGAAAAACAGCGCCAGAAGCGATTATATATATATATATATAATTATATATTAAATCGAATAACGACACTGCAGTTCGTATTTTGAAATCAAAAATTCAAACGATTGTACCGGGAGATCCGACCGTCAGATTTTCCTGAAACTGGAACCGTTGGATCCGTTTTGAAAAGACCTTTCTAATGATGTAAATTTTGTGAAGATCCAACAGTAAGATTTTCAGATATGTGTAAATCAATTCTGAAGAAAAACAGCGCCACGACCGCTTTATGGCCCGAAGCGTCGTTTTGAATAAATTGGCTATTTTAAAATAAATAAAAATAGCGATAAATCGTTTTAAAGTATCATAAACGATATGGAATAGAAATAAACTGAATTAGCTCGATTTATGTGGTATTTGATGGTTGAATGTGTTTGGTGTGAAAATTACATTAAAGAACAAAATTGCTGTTGTCGAATGATTTAACCCTTAAAGTAAATTGATTTGAAATTCTAAATGTACGTGAATTATTTGAGAAGGCCGAGTTAATTCTCATTTCAAATAATTGACCGACGATTGAAAGTCGAAGATGAAGACGGTGGTCGAAGACCGGAGATATTCACCTCGTTTGGATGGTAACCGAGGTCCTGATTGGGAGTCATCCCGAAATATGGATAATGAGTGGTGATCGTTCAGACGTACGTGGTGATCGATGGGTTTGCGAGGTGTTTAGTGCCTCCGGTTTCGTTCAGACCCAGAACGGACTTGAAAATGGACTGTGTGTCTGACATTGGAGTTTATTCTGTGTTGATTGACCTCTGTTAAATATACATCTGTTTGGCGGCGGAGAATTTATTCTTTTGCTTAACGCCCTTCTCCGAGACGCACGAGCTCAGAGGTTGTATATCGATGGACATCAGTCGCATGGCATGAATTGCCTGTGTGGCATGCTAAGATGCAGTGATCAGGGCTTCTGTTGAAAAGCAAAGTCTTGTGGTGATGATCAAAGCACTGCCTGTGCGGCGTAGCTTTGTGTATGACGTGAAATCGCGAGCCTCACTCCCCGGTATGAATCAGAAACGGGAGAAAGGACCTCAGGGAGGGCCTACGTTTCCTCCTAGATAGGGTGGTGTCAGTGACCTACCAGCCCTGACATTTATATACTTTTCACCTATGTGGTTGTTGCTGTTGCGAGGCGCCTCGGTTTGATCGGACGATCCGGGTCCGATGGAGTCATTCGTTGGCTCGTTTACGCCCCAAAGGGCGGGGAAACGCATGGTTCAGGCATTTTAATCCACATCGGTGGACCGGCCCTGACGATCCTAAGGCTTGACAGAGTACTTGCCTGAGGCTCGGGCTAGGCAGTCTCGAATTCGGTAAGGACTATCTTTTGCTTTGGTTCAGGACGGAAATCCAATTTCCAAATACGACATCGTGCGGTTTTGATTGTATATATATATGGCGACATGATATATGGTACCCATGCCGCCTATGATTGATAGTTATGATTTGAAATTGTTTTCAAAACATATAAACACTAGCAATAATATCAATTGCCTTTGTTTTATTCGTATCAAGCATATTTTGGCCGTTATAAGGTAAAACTCTATCCTCCTGTTTGCGTTGCATTGTGTGATGGGAACTGAGTCTTATAATGGCTTCATTTTTATAAAATACATTGCGTTGTTTAAAAGAAAGTTTTGTTTTAAAGCACTGGCAAATCCAATGGAGTAAACCCATTCCACGAAAGTGGCGTGGTCCTGTGATTAGCTATGTTATATATGTGTTGAATAGATTTCTCATACCAGTCCCATGAATGACTCGTAGTTTGTTTCACTTTCAAACTCGGGTGCCCCTTTTTCTACACGGGCAGCCTTGTATTCAGGTTTAGCTGGTTATTTCTGGATAGCTCGAGCTGAAGATGGATTCTATCATTTATCTCTTTTTATGCTGTTCAGCTCCTATTGTACATATTATGTTTGTTTCCGCTGTAGACATTTATGTATAGCTGAACTGTATTTTTACTAAGTTTGATCCTGTATACTGTGTAACTCTGATGATTACTTTTATCCAGTATATTCTATTGTTCATTATCTAGTGTATTTATTTAATTTTGTTCTGCTATTATCTGTTTCCGTGTTATATTCCAAAGATAACCCTTGTCTCCGTCTGAACGGGATTTCGGGTCGTCTCAACGTGGTATCAGAGCTTTGGTTAAGCTTAGTTCTGGAATATAACATTTGAACGAACTCGTCAGAAATAGAACCAGTAGTGTTCTAGGACCGGTAACTCTATACAGATAGGATCAGTAATATCCTAGTATAAGTAAAGCAGAAAGAAATTAATTTGTATGGTTTGGAAAAGTTGAAAACAATTGGATTGGTTGTTTTGTTGTGTGATTGTAGACTTATCAAACTACTTTCGACTTTGTTCCTTTTCGGGGACGAAAAGTTTTAAGTGGGGGAGATTGTAACGACCCAGAAAATCTGAACCAATTTAAAATTTTTAAATTGGCTAAAATAATGGATCTTAAATATTTAAAATAAATATTTTAGCTAATGGCAATGAAAAGTGAGTTGAATCGACAATTGAAAACGAATATAATTAATTATAATTATAAACAAGGCCTGAAGAGGCGCTGTAGTTTCAAAAATTGAAGTCAAACTTTGTCGGACTGTACCGGGTGCAAAACAATCCAGATTTTAGTGAAACCAAAAATATTTAAATCTGTTAGTGAATACCTTTCTAACGAATCTGAAAAATTGAATTTTCATAGCGGAAAGCAAAAGTTATGGCCGAATGAATTTTCAGAAGGGTCGCTATAGATTTTATATAGGTCGTGAAATTGGCCATTTTGCATACGACCTCGGAATTCGACGAAACCACTTTTGTTGGACCCGGGATGTGAAGTTATTGCTAGGTTTCAAATTTCATAATTTTTGAAGCTAGTATGTGAGCATGGCAAAGAAAAATGTGTTTTGGTCAATTACAGTTAAATTGGATCGACCAAAATTGGGCCTTTTTGCAAACGGTCTCAGAATTCGACGAAACTAGTTTTGTTTGGACCGTATTGTCAAAACATAGCTAGATTTATTTTTATGGAATTTTTCGAATCAATTTGTGGCCCTGGCAAATTGAAATACACGTTCAAATTAAATATTGAATGTTTTATATTTTGATTTGAATGGAAACTGACTGAAACAGTCGAATGGGCCTTCAAAACATATCCCATTGTGTTCGGAATGGGGGTAAAACGCGAGGGACGACAGTCGTTGGGTTTGGATTGGGGTTCGCGAGAGGCAAGGGGTATTTTCGGATTTTTAAACTTTATAAATAAAAGAAAAAAAACTACTCGTCCACGTCAGACACACCCCCCCTCCCCGCTTCTCTCTCCTCGATCGTGATATACGGTGAAAAACCGCCCGTGCCTTCTCTCCTCCGTTTCTCCTCCTACAAGCAAAATTACGCCTTCCTCCTGTTGAAGATTTTGAAGAGCACGAGAAGATCTTCAAATCCATATATAGTTTGGATTTTTTCATTGTGTGGATTGGAAGAACTGACGTCACAAAGTTCGGCACTTCGAACCACCGCCGTGTCCTCCTCGCTGCGTCGAAGTGGGCCCCACCTACCTCCGCCTGAGCGCCGTTCCAAGCACTACAAGGTGGTGTACTCCGATCGTCTCCAAGTTGCACGGATCGAAGGAAAAATTAAAACCTAGTTTTGAAGAAATCAAGCAGGTATCGACTGTTTAATTAAAAATTGATTTCAACAGTTTAAAACCGTTGCAAACTTTGAAAAATCATATCTTTTTGCTATGTTAACGAAATTCGATGAAACAGGAAACATCGTGACCATGTGGACGTCTTCTTCATTTTAGAAGAGATCGCATATTTTTCTGAGCCTTCTGCTATTTTTGGTGGAGTGGAACCCAATGTGAGATTTCTAATTTATAAAACAATATGGAAACGACGATGTATAAATTATATAGTCGATGTATGAGTGATATTAGCGTTGTACACCTCTTGTATAAGCGTTGTATAAGTTGAACGTTCGATGTATAAGTTATATATGCGTTGTAAAAATTATATATGTGTTGAAATAAAAGTGAATTGCTGTATATATATATATATATATATATATACGCCCCTCGTCCACAAACCATGGACGATATTTATTGGTTGAAATCATTGTGAAAATTGATTGATAGCGAATGGTTGTTTGGGGTTGTTTGGGGTTGATATTGATTGATTGTGGTTGAAAAATACCCGTTTGTGGTTGAGAAATATTTGGTTGAAACCACATAGGATTAGTTTGTGGAAATGAAATAAATATATACATGTCGCCTGCGTGCGAACTAGATGCATGATCCCCATTGTCAAAAACCGCGAGGTTTTAAGGTAGAGCGAGGAGCCGTACTAGGGACGGTCCCGGTTTTAACTACCCTGCCGTTATGCTGCCGAAATTTTGAATAATATTCATGTGTTTGAATTATTTTCATTTGCTAAAACTATATTTATTAATTGAATAGAAAACCTTCATGTGTTGAATCGATATTCATTCGTTGATTAGAAATTCATGTGTTGAATGGTATTCGCGTTTTAAATATAAAAATAACATTTTTATCTATATATGGAAACTATAGAAAACCTTCATGTGTTGAATCGATATTCATTCGTTGATTTGAAATTCATGTGTTGAATGGTATTCGTATTTTGTAATAAATTGTTTGATAATAAAAATCACCTTTTATCGACTCTATGAACTGTGTAAAATAATCTCGTTTTGAAAGAAATTGTTTTATAAGAAAAATCCTATTTTTATCACCTATATATACACTATATAAAATAATAGTGTTTTGAAATGAATTGTTTTACAATAAAAATCACATTTTTATTATACATGAACCGTTGAAATGTGAAGTGTTAAAAATAGCCACTCGTTCAAATAAACATATAGGAGTTGTAATATTCATTAATTAGCTAATGATATGATTTGTACCTATGTATGTAACATTAGAATGAATGGTGTTTTTAAACCAAATAGAAATCAAATATGAAGTTGAATAGAAAATGATAAATGATAAGAACTATATATATGTACATGCATATTCATTGAACAGGTTATAGCAAAGGGGCTAGAGAAGAGGAATAAAATTTTGTGCCCGACAAATAGGTACACATTTACTGTTTTGTTTGGGTGATGATTTTATGAGCCTGTTGGCTAGCCGCTTGGCTTTTTCTTTTTCTTTTTGAGATTAGAAGGACCGGGGAAGCTATTTGAGATTTCCCGATGCTCCCGGTGCAGGAGAGGTTATGGCGAAATTTTCCAAAATTTTAAGGAGTTAGTGAAATATTTGAAGTGAAAACGATATTGAAATTGTTGAATGAACTATATTTATAAAAATATATAAATATAAATAAAATTAAAACGAAACGTGGCCGTGCAGTTCGTGTTTTGAAACCGTGTTTTCAAACAACTAGTACGGGAAATCCAACCACTGGATTTTCCCGAAACCTCAACTGTCGGGTTCGCCTTGGAAATATCTTCCCAACGGCGCCAACTTTGTAAAAATCCAACGGTTGGATTGACTGGAATGTTTAATTCAAATCTGAAGAAAAACAGCGCCAGAAGCGATTATATTTATATATATATAAATATAATTATATATTTAATCGAATAACGACACTGTAGTTCGTATTTTGAAATCAAAAATTCAAACGATTGTACCGGGAGATCCGACTGTCGGATTTTCCTGAAACTGGAACCGTTGGATCCGTTTTGAAAAGACCTTTCTAATGATGTAAATTTTGTGAAGATCCAACGGTTAGATTTTCAGATATGTGTAAATCAATTCTGAAGAAAAACAGCGCCACGGCCGCGTTATGGCCCGAAGCGTCGTTTTGAATAAATTGGCTATTTTAAAATAAATAAAAATAGCGATAAATCGTTATAAAGTATCATAAACGAAATGGAATAGAAATAAACTGAATTAGCTCGATTTATGTGGTATTTGATGGTTGAATGTGTTTGGTGTGAAAATTACATTAAAGAACAAAATTGCTGTTGTCGAATGATTTAACCCTTAAAGTAAATTGATTTGAAATTCTAAATGTACGTGAATTATTTGAGAAGGCCGAGTTAATTCTCATTTCAAATAATTGACCGACGATTGAAAGTCGAAGATGAAGACGGTGGTCGAAGACCGGAGATATTCACCTCGTTTGGATGGTAACCGAGGTCCTGATTGGGAGGCATCCCGAAATATGGATAATGAGTGGTGATCGTTCAGACGTACGTGGTGATCGATGGGTTTGCGAGGTGTTTAGTGCCTCCGGTTTCGTTCAGACCCAGAACGGACTTGAAAATGGACTGTGTGTCTGACATTGGAGTTTATTCTGTGTTGATTGACCTCTGTTAAATATACATCTGTTTGGCGGCGGAGAATTTATTCTTTTGCTTAACGCCCTTCTCCGAGACGCACGAGCTCAGAGGTTGTATATCGATGGACATCAGTCGCATGGCATGAATTGCCTGTGTGGCATGCTAAGATGCAGTGATCAGGGCTTCTGTTGAAAAGCAAAGTCTTGTGGTGATGATCAAAGCACTGCCTGTGCGGCGTAGCTTTGTGTATGACGTGAAATCGCGAGCCTCACTCCCCGGTATGAATCAGAAACGGGAGAAAGGACCTCAGGGAGGGCCTGCGTTTCCTCCTAGCTAGGGTGGTGTCAATGACCTACCAGCCCTGACATTTATATACTTTTCACCTATGTGGTTGTTGCTGTTGTGAGGCACCTCGGTTTGATCGGACGATCCGGGTCCAATGGAGTCATTCGTTGGCTCGTTTACGCCCCAAAGGGCGGGGAAACGCATGGTTCAGGCATTTTAATCCACATCGGTGGACCGGCCCTGACAATCCTAAGGCTTAACAGAGTACTTGCCTAAGGCTCGGGCTAGGCAGTCTCGAATTCGGTAAGGACTATCTTTTGCCTTGGTTCAGGACGGAAATCCAATTTCCAAATACGACATCGTGCGGTTTTGATTGTATATATATATATATGGCAACATGATATATGGTACCCATGCTGCCTATGATTGATAGTTATGATTTGAAATTGTTTTCAAAACATATAAACACTAGCAATAATATCAATTGCCTTTGTTTTATTCGTATCAAGCATATTTTGGCCGTTATAAGGTAAAACTCTATCCTCCGGTTTGCGTTGCATTGTGTGATGGGAACTGAGTCTTATAATGGCTTCATTTTTATAAAATACATTGCGTTGTTTAAAAGAAAGTTTTGTTTTAAAGCACTGGCAAATCCAATGGAGTAAACCCATTCCACGAAAGTGGCGTGGTCCTGTGATTAGCCATGTTATATATGTGTTGAATAGATTTCTCATACCAGTCCCATGACTGACTCGTAGTTTGTTTCACTTTCAAACTCGGGTGCCCCTTTTTCTACACGGGCAGCCTTGTATTCAGGTTTAGCTGGTTATTTCTGGATAGCTGGAGCTGAAGATGGATTCTATCATTTATCTCTTTTTATGCTGTTCAGCTCCTATTGTACATATTATGTTTGTTTCCACTGTAGACATTTATGTATAGCTGAACTGTATTTTTACTAAGTTTGATCCTGTATACTGTGTAACTCTGATGATTACTTTTATCCAGTATATTCTATTGTTCATTATCTAGTGTATTTATTTAATTTTGTTCTGCTATTATCTGTTTCCGTGTTATATTCCAAAGATAACCCTTGTCTCCGTCTGAACGGGATTTCGGGTCGTCTCAAAATAACACTAGATAACTAACGTTGAAGCCTCCTGCTCCAAGCTCCTCCAAATATCTATAAATACCAGAACTACTTGACTGCCCGTACAAATTTGGGCACCCAAGAGTTTAGGGAAAACAAACAAAATAAACTCTGGGTCAGTTATGGGACTGGTATGAGTAAACAATTTAAAACCGTTTGAGAAAATAAACGATATCTCATAAGACCAAACCGTATAACACGGAACAGGTTTTCCCTTATGAGAATCTAAAATAATCTTTATATCCAAACTCATTTGATATTATGATAGTGTCTAAATCAAATAAATAGAAATCTAGTGGAACGCTTGCATCTCACGTTACACATATATAATATAAAATCATAAACCGCGGCTCTTATTGGATATTGGATTCCGATTATGACAAGGTATGGAACCATCTGCCACTGGTGTATCTCTAGAGCAGAATACATCGAGTTCAACAAGAACATCTTGCAACTTAGCCACACATGACCGACCACTCATTTCGCTTGAGTTTATCGAATGTATATCACCAACGGTTGAGATCAGCAACCGTTTCCCGAATGGGACAACATCGATAGATTTAAGAATAAAATGGAATTTCTCTAGATAGGTGATGATACATCCTAATGGAAGCTACCCACATAGCCATGTTTCCTGCCCGATTTTTGTCATTTCCCGGTTGTTGAGGCCTGCGGCTACGCTTACTTGCTATTCATTGGTAACACAATCACTTTGAATGCCACATTGTCAGATCCGTTAATCATTAATTGATTTGCACAAATATATTCTAGAAATTATGCTAAGGGAATAAATCCATTGCCACCATATATATTTGTACAGTCCAAAATGCGATCATTGGAAATATTCTGTCAGACATTCGTCCATACACGTTTGTTCTAGGAAGGAACGAAACAGAAGGCACTATTCCGTACATTCATCCTAGGCAATCTCTACATAGGATTTATACAACAGCCCTTGCAGTTTACTCCATCTTCAATTATCTTTGGCATACTTGACTCACAACGCTTATGCCAATGCGGATTGGTTCTTCGGATAATAAACCAACCGGTCTCTCCATATTAACAACGTTAAAATGGTCAAAACTTTGATAGTCGGCGATTTAACTATCAAATGAAAAATGTCCGTGTACACACAACAATCTTATTTCCAAATGGAAATTTTATCAATCAATCATTATATATATATATATATATATATATATATTCACATTTTCTTATTTTCTATATTAAGAAAATATATGTTATTAACTCTAGAAAACATTCCCATTGCATATTTACATATCACTATTCTTCCACATCTATCAGACTCTAACTGTAAACAAGTAAGAGAACAACTTCCTAAGTATAAACCTTGAAGGTCGAAACCAACATCAGATTGATACTCATAAAGTCATTCAACTCAACTAATTTCCAGTCCGTTTCTAATTCTGCTTAACTCTATTTCTTTAACTCCATTTGATTAACTTCTTATCAACACGATCATTTTAAATCTGCAAATCATTTGCTTTTAAATCATCGTTCGCTTTAAAACGTATATCCCCCAGGATTTTATTTATAAAATTCCTTTTTGTTTATAATATTCTATTTTAAGTTCGTTTTATTATCGAACTCTATAAATATCGATATATCAATTTCTAGTTTATCAAATCTTCTTAAAACTATTCTAATTCCTTAAATTTCCGGAAAAAATCGCCATAACCTCCTTTGTACGGGGTAACCCAGAAAAATCAAACCTTGCCACACAGGCCTCTCCATTCAAAAAGAAAATCAAAAAGCCAAGCGGCTAGTAGATACAGCATATAAAATCTCATATTCAATTTAAATACGTATCTTTTTGTCGAGCATTATATTTATACTCTTTCATTTCTTCATTTCTATACCTGCTTAACATATATCTAATCATTCTAATTCATTCCATCTTAAAACACTTGTTTTAACTCAACTCGTTAATTAATTCGTTAATCGACTCTTTTGCCTATTTCACTTTCATGTTTGAATATGACATGTTCAAATATATTTTAACTTACTTATAAACCAATCCAATTCCACTTTTCAAACTCAGGTTTCATATTCGATTTGAATATGAATTCACAAGATAAATTTACTTATTCAATGTTGAACTCAAATCTCAAACTTAATTAACTAATTTTCCTTTTGCTTAGTTAATCCTATTCAACAATCCAAAAAATATGATTTTTGTTTTAGAAATTATTCCATTTACTTTACTTGGGTTCATATTCATGTTTTCCAATTTATGATTTGTCCTTTTTATTTACAAACCCTATTTATTTTACTTGTTTATATATTTAGACAAATCTCGATTTCAAATTTCATTTGAAATAAATATTTCTACTTTGTAAAAATAATTTCCCTTTTCAAATTAACACTTGTATTTGTATTTCCTGAATTTTCCAATGATAATTCATGTCACTTCCTTTATGAACTTCGTTTATAAATGAATTGCTTGTTTAAATTATTCAAAACAAGTTAATATTTTTGTTCTATTCAAATTTCAAATTCTATTTTAGAAAAATAGAATTTCCTTTTTAAAACTGGTAATTTCCTTTTAAAAATAAACACTTAGGCCCAGTGGTAATTAAACACCCAAAACAACCAATTATTTATTTCAGGTTTTCTAACACATCATATATGACAGTATATATGCAAACAAATAAATAAACAGATAATATATTTTTGAGGAATCCAGTTGGATCCCTCTAACCTATTTTCCTGCATCCACATATGTTAGCCAACCTAAATAATACCATCCTGCTTCGAGGTAGGATATCACGGTATAGAAGGTCATCCACTAATATATATTTGTGGGGCGCTTGGGAAATCATCCGCTAAAGGTACTGCGGGCATCCGCTAATGAGACTGAGGGAACAATCCATCCACCAAACCAATATATATTATAATAGTCAATTCTAAATGACTAATATATATTTTAACAGCCACATGAATATTTCAATGTAACAAAACAATCCACCGACAATTATTTTTAACGGATAAAAATAATTCTAAATGAAGGTGAGTGAGATTCACTCACATTGATTTTTATTTTGCACTTGCACCAATTCCAATTTACTTTCATTGATTTTTTTTCCTAGGCTCTGAACTCCTCAAGAACGATATCGTTAGATTATCCTCGCCTAAGCAAAGATCCGATTTTTAAAATGAGCAATTGAATTTTCTTGACAAATTAAGTTTACTATTCTACACTTACTGGTTAAACATCTAACCATTTTAGTTTACACTATTTATTTTTATTTTCTAATTGACAATTTATAAAATTCCTTACTAAATAGCTTACTTTTTATATAAACTAATTTACTCGTACAATTTGAATTTAGAAAATAAAATTACCTTACTTCTATGTCTGCTCCTATTTTATTCCAACGGCCAATTTGATTCACCATCCTAAAACAATTGTTCACCATTTCACTTAACAGTGCAAGCTCCTTCCACCTAAGTCTCCATTCCTGGTCTTTTGTCAAGCTCGATAACTTCTCCTCAAAAATATCGAACCTGCCAAGTTCCTTTTGCCAAGTTCTGTGACCTTAACCTCCTCATCCTCTTTTGCAAATGAACGGAAAAACCCAATCAAAGTCCCACATCAACAACTCATTCGCCCCTTACAGTAGTCACCAGAACCCTTCGCGACTTGCCCCCAAACCTTCCGTCATCATTGCGTGTCTACAATGAGTCGCGATCCATCCCAGCCCACAACTTCATCGCACTCCATGATATTCTCCTCGACGATGTTCTCGTCCATCACTTTGACCCAAAACCGGTCGTTCTAGGTTATGTTGTTTCAATCAGTCAACGTCGAAGATGATCACGCCTGACTCTAGAGGTTCAAACGTGCTCGCTCGCGGATTAAAGGAAGGATGGAGCATACGATTTCGAAATGAGGCTTGCGATATTCAATTGGTTTTGATTTGGAATGAACGGTAAATTACTGTAAAAGGAAATCGCAAGTTTTAAAATGGTGAAAGGGGAAAATATATCTGCGTTTGATTTTGATGAAGAAACAAAATAGAAGGGGGAAGAGTTTTAAATGGGAATGTGCGGTTTAAACATTGAACAGAAGGCCTTGGATTTTCTCCATGTTGTTTTGCTAGTGGCCATGTATTTCTTTCCTTGGTGTTTTGTTTCTGTCCACCAAAAGGAAAAGGGGATTTTACTTTAGGATATTTTATTTTATTTAAATTTGTTGATCTGGTGTCCTCTAACGAAAATACCCTAATGATTCCGAACTCCATTCTGAACCCACCTACTGATATTTTTAGGGTTATACTACTGCTCTGAATACACTGGGATAGGTCACAAAGTCTAATTCGATCATCTGTAGAAGATATTAATTTAAATCGATATAAATTTAAATCCAAAACAATTGATTCTTCGATAATAAATTAATATTATTATTCTAACTCAAACTGAATTTTGTACTGATCATCTGGACTGTTTTCGATTTAGTTTTAACTTCGAATAGAATTAACGTCGTATTACGATAATTTAATATATTCGATATTAAATCGAATATCGATTATTAAATTGATAACTCAATATAAAATTTCATTTATATTTTCAACTAAATATTTAAATCTATATTAAATATTTAAATTAAATCGATAAGAAATCTGGGTTGTTACACATGGACATCTAAATGTTTTTAATTTACTGTAATCTGGTTAAATTATACAATTTTTTTAGTATCATTCAACACCTTAGTAGGCATTATGTTTATTGGACAAACAGTTGAGCTGAATCTCTGGCCAAAATTTTAAGGGTAGAGATGCTTGTGCCAATAATGTTAAACTACATTTTAATATATGCCTACGTTTTCTCTCAACAAGGCCATTTTTTCTAGATGTATAAGTACATGTGATTTGATGAATTATGCCTTTTATTTGAAAGAAGCCACTGAGTGGCTTAAATTCTTAGCCACCATTAGATTGAATTTTTTTGATGGTGCAGTTAAACTGATTTTCTATTATTCTCACAAAATTCATGACAGTATTGTAAGTTTCAGAATTTGATTTCAATATATATATATATATATATATATATATATATATATATATATAGAGAGAGAGAGAGAGAGAGAGTACATGCATTAATTAGAGATAAATAATATTTATATTCGAAGTGTGAAGTTATTGGTGCTAGACCCCATAGGTCGGCAACAATAAGATCAAATGGTCTAGTGTAGCGTATATTTGAACTAGCAAAGGGTAATTTATGGCTCTTGCCCATTTGTCGGTAAATACATACATATGGAAAATTTAACATCATCAAAGGGTATCTTATTATCAAGAAGAATTTTCTTTACAATTATAACACTAGGGGACCCAGTTTATAGTGCCACAGGTCAAATGTAGAATTTACATTACTTTCGTTACTTAAATCAATAACATGACAAAAACTCTTATTATCACAACCAATGCTAGTTTCAGAAGTATTGCTGCATGATTCAACTTTTGCAATGTTGTTGCAATTATCAAAGTTAAATTTGTATAACCCCTTCACTGCATCACCCTACAAAATTATTTCTCTAGTTAGTATATCTCTGACCAAACAGTACTTAGGACAAAATTCAACGTACACATTGTTATCATTAGCAAATTGTGATATAATAATCAAATTCTTCTTGATTTTAGGTACCCTTAATAAGTTATGTAAGAATAGTTGTCCTTTACCTTTGACCTTACCATTAGAAATATGAGAATTATTAATGCACTTACCATTCCATATCCAAATATTTTGTTTGCCTTTGTATTCTCTATTCCAAAGATTAAGATTTTCAAGGTTTTTGGTTATATGATTAATAGCACTTGAGTTCATCATGAATATAATCTAGTCTTGCTGCTTTATTTTGATTGCTTGAGGCATCAATTTGAGTATTTGCATCAGTTTGAACTTGAGCCATATTTGCACTGGGATTTGACCCTCTTTGGTTGTTGATATTTTGACTGTTGGCATAGTTTAGGTTATATCCAAATAACATTTTTGTGCAGTGTGTCCAATTCTTTCATATTTGATACTTTGCTTTGTTGTTGTTGTTACTTCATCTACCTCTTCCTCTACTATGAGTTGAAAGGTCTGATCTGATTTAGCATTATAGTTCTAATTTCTATTTCTGTTTGCTGCATAGTTGATGTTGTAGTCACTTTCTTGTGTTATTTTACTATCGATTCTAGCCTCATGAGGTAATATGATTGAGTGAATGTCATCCATAGACGAAAATTCTTTTTTGATGTTATTATTACTTCAAAAGAATCATATTCTTCACTTAGCCCATTGAGTTTAACAAAAACTTGTTCAGATTATGATACTTTGTGACCAGCTACCTCTATCATGTCACATATAGACTTAATCTTGCATAAATAATCTCTTACAGTAATATTATCTTTTCTTACTTTCTGTAATTGCCTCTTGTAATGCATACTTTTGCATTAGACTAATTGTTGAACCCTTTTTTAATAATTCGGCAAATGTTGTTTGAGGTTTTGCACCCTATTACTTATGGCAAAATACTTTGGCTTATAGAAATGATAGAAGCCAAGAATTGATCAAATGATCCTATTGGTGAAACTTTATGTACTCATCATTGCAAACAACCCTGTTATTATGATTTGTTATAAATTTTGATGGAACACCCACTGTATCCAAAATATATCCGTCTAAGCCATAATCTTGAATTCCGGTTTCAATTTTCAACTTCTACATTAAATAATTATTCTCATCCAATTGGACTATGATAAGTTGAGATTGTGGACTTATATCAATTTTTATTAATCTGTCTACAGTAGTTGCTCCATCTTGAGGTGCATATACATTCACTAGCAATTATTTTTACAGTCCTTTTAGGGTAAAAAATTCCTCCCTACCACTCTGTTGTGGTATTTTTATCCTCAACTTGCAACCTATTTTTTAGTTATTCGACATATCATTGGCCCGTAGCCTAACGCAGACATCAGTTACGACATGACGTACTAGATCTCCTGTGATAATAGCTTATATATTTTTGTCTAACGTCTGTTCTATTGTTTTTTGCATGTAGGCTGACCACTTCAAAATCAGTTTAGTTGTTCAGTGTACATGCAAAATGCCTATTTATTTCTTTTATATACAGTGATACGACCACTATAAAATCAGCTTGTTTTGCTAAAGAAAGAATGAAAATATTATTTATTTCGAACAAGGTTTATCAAGGAGTTGGGTACAGATAACAAATTACATACTTAAATGCAGAGCATACCCTAATTTTATCGTTAATACAATGGTTTAAGTATTTTAACTTCAATTTGTAGCTCGAGCACTTTAGTTGCATTCAGATATTGAAGTGGAATGACATATTTATTTTAAGGATTTTTTCATTTATGCCACTTTTCAAAACTTAAAACAAAAATAGGACACTTTCAGAAATAATTAAAAAAATAGGCTAGTTTGGTAAACTGGTGTTAGACCCAAATGTGGTTCTAACACCCAAATTGATTAGAAACAAGATAAAGTAAAGCAGAAATAAAAAAGAACACACAAGGTTTATAGTGGTTCGGCGAAGAAATGCCTACGTCCACTTAGTTTTCACTATATTCAGTAATTCAATTACAAATACAATGTAAGATTCGCTCACAACTCCCTTTTGTTCACTCAGAAAGATAAAAACAGGAAATGAAAGATGGTTTGGATTTTCCGGGAGTGAAGGAATTCGAATGATGGAGGTACTTGGATTCTCAAAAGTGCTGAAAAAGATCCTTCTCTTTGTCTCTAGTTGGGGTATTTATAGGTGTGAATTTGCCTGAGATGCAATCCGGGTCGGAACACGTGTCATCCATCGCCCTCTCTTCGGGTTCGGATGGGCCATCAAGCAGACAACGCATCAATGAGATGGACGTTAGGGGTAGGAATTGGTCACATCCGGTCCGGTTCTCCAGGCGACTTTATAGGAGATTTTCCTGGATCATGGGTGCGGGTCGGAGGCATGCAGGTTGGGGGTTCGGATCGGAATACCCGACCCGAACCGGAGTAGCTTGAACGTCTCTTCTTCTCTAATCATACTCTGCTCCGCTCCGAAGTCGTGGCAAGCAGACGGCTTTCCGATCCACCTGAGATTCATTGGCCTTCCGATCCGATCAGGTATGCTTTGCCAATTTATCCAGTAAGAGATATCCGATCCGAACAGAGAATTTTACCCGATCCGAACCGATACGCTGCTATCAATCTGAATTGTGGAGCTTCCTTCCGATCCGAACCGGAGTCGCATAACTTGAAATACTCTTCAACGGTTGGTTTCTTGACTTTGTGTTGCCTAGTTCACAAAGTAGGCTAACATTTTGCCCCCTCAAAGGATGCTTTCGTTGTACAAAGCGTCCTTTGATGTCGTTCAACCAGAATTGTCAAGAGTAATGCATTGATTTCCATTCGGTTCGGCGTCCGATCCGAAGCGTATTCGTGGATTTAGTTCTTAAACACTGGGCCTTCAGAGAAAGTTGTGCTATTGGGCTTCCACCCCGGTCCGATCGGGCGAGACAAAATAGGGAGATGAAGAGCCAACTCCATTCTTTATATAAACTCATCACCGTCTTCACTTCTTTCTTCTTCGTTTCTATTGCGGCTCGGACCCAAGCATCGAAAATCTTAAAAACTCTAAAACTCCGAACTCCTTTCTTGTTGATTCCTCAAATCAATCGCATAGGTAGCTTTTTAATCTCGAATAACATCGTAATAAACGTTCTTGATTTCAATTAGCGTTGGATTAAGATGGTTTGGCCATAAGCGTCACTCGAACACTCCGCCGCTGCTGGTGGACGCGCCATTGCTTCGAGGCGTTGCGAGGCTGAATAGGGCGAACATTTGTTCTTCATGGCGGCTTCGGTGATAAAGTGGACTCATCTGTGAGTAGATGGGAAAAAAGGAAAGAGATGAAGAGTGGGGTGACAGGCTGGGGTCGATTCGGGTAGACGACGAAGGAGCAAAAAGGAAAAGGAGGGAAAGGGAATCGGCTCGGGTCTCGTTCTTAGGAAAAATGGAAAGGAAAGGAAAAGGCGGTTCGGGTCGGAAAAGTGAATGGGATAAGAGGCTGAAGTAAACGGATCGGTTAGGTGATGCTGGTTCGGTTCGGATCGGGCTACCC
The DNA here is from genome assembly GCA_030737875.1 of Allium sativum. Taxonomy (NCBI): domain Eukaryota; kingdom Viridiplantae; phylum Streptophyta; class Magnoliopsida; order Asparagales; family Amaryllidaceae; genus Allium; species Allium sativum. Next base: position 398,241,524 of record CM060926.1, on the reverse strand, counting down.
GATCCGAACGGATCAGTCCTGCTTCCGCACCCGTTGCTTCCCTTGTCTTGAACTGACCATGCTTTAGTGAGGCATCCGAACCGACTGTTATCTTTGCCTGCGTCGAGCTAGTCATCATATGCATATCCGAACCGACCCGAACATATTGAACTTGACACATAAAGACCACTCAACTAATTCAACTAACACTCATTCTAGACGAATATGCCTCGCGGACAGTTAGGATAGTGCCTTGTAAACATAGACGAGAATTAAGAACAATTCTGACTATCACCTTCTCTTTAAAGCTTCGTCTTACATTGCTGTACTCTTATTTTGTACTTCCCGCATTTGTTGCACACACTTTAGTTCACACACATACACAAAAAAGGGGAACATGGGATAATTCACTCTAATCCGTGCTATTGCTTCTTCAATAGTTCCATGACCATGAGGCCCAGACGCTCTTCTCGTTTAGCTGAGAGGAAAGAAGCTCCAGAAACTTCCCACAAAACCACTCTCGAGGATATATCTTCTTCATCTGACCCAGAATGGGACAGCGAGGGTCCGGATTACGGAGCTGGTCATCGGGAAAGCGGTGAAGTGTCTTCAGAAAATGAAGTTTCCCTAGGCTTTGAGGAGGAAGGAGGGATTGGTGACACCCGAGCACCCGATGAATTCGACTCAGCCATTATATTGGAGTCACCTCCAGATTCCGTAGAATCAACAATTGACAACGACCGACTCGTGAGAATTTGCTTGAAGTATGGAATAATGAAGAGAGACACTCTAGTGCCCTCACGTTCTGACCGTCCACATAACCCTCCAGAAGGATATATGACGGTCACTCGTTTGATGTGCATGGTTGGCGCCATTCCTCCTTTCTCGCCTTTCATCGTCGACTTCTTAAGACAAATGCGGATTGCCCCCATGCAGCTACATCCCAATTCATACGCCTATTTGCATACCTTATTCATAGCATATCGTGAAATTCTAGGCGTGGAGCTTACGTTTGACGATGTTCATTTCTTCTATAATTTCAAACATCGGACTAGGGAAACCCCTTCTTTCTGTTACTTTGAGTCGGTCCCAAAGAGGAAGATAATCTCTACACCGTTTAGCAGCAAGGCTGGAGATTCCAGATTGGAGTGGTTCTATATAAAGCAACAGCCTGGATGCGCCAGAAGATGGATAAAATCAAGTAAAGCACTGATTTTCTGACCCTGGATTCTAGACACTTGAATCATCACCCTGACCTGTTTTTCCTTTTTATTTGCAGTCGATAATCCCAAACAGGTATCAGACCAAGTGTTCTTTGACCGAATGCACCGTCTCCTCAATGGCGACCAAAAATTCCTTACTATTGACGAGGTTCTTAAAGATGAGTACCTTCATTTTCACGGGCTGCTATCCGTCCACCGTAGCATCGGTCATGGGACAGTTCCTTATGCATATATCCCTCCAGTGGAAACAGTTCCAGAAATAGGAGAAGGCTCGGGGATTCCTGCAGCTTCTCTTCAAACTTCACCCTCTCCCTCTTCCACTCAAGACGATGAGCTGGCTAATCTGGCCAAAAAACATCGTGAAGGGTACGTTGCCCCCGAGGAAACTACCTCGGTAAACAAATCAAAATCTCCCCAAGGGTCACCACTTCACGCTTCCGAAGGGGATGTTCCTAGCGCCGACGAGCACATATTTCAGGGTTTGGGGGATCTCCCTTTACCCGAGGCTATATACACTTCGGAAGATTTCAGAAAGGACCCTCTAGTCTTCACTTCTTCTGAAGAGACTACTCCTGCTAAGGCCAAAGAGCCTGCCCGCACCACTTTAGCTTCAGACTCGGGTTGGTTGGGGGGACACATACACTACATAGGATGCACTTTGCACCGTAGCACTAGCATTCATTGCACTTCTTTTTCCATGGATCCGCTGATTCTAAACTTCGTTTAACTTATCGTGCAGGTACAATGTCTCGATCCTCTTATGACATAAGAAAGCTTCGCCGCAGCATGTCTAATCCTCCCCAGGATGCCGAATATAATCGCCGGGATGACCGCGGCAGGGAGGAAAGGAGACCCTATGATCCTTATCGATCTCGATCCTCACGCTCCCGCTCACCAGTTCGACCGGAACAGGAAAAATACAAAAGCTATCAAGGTCGTAGGGAGGAGGATAGACCACAATCTAGGGATTCCACTTCCTCCCATGAAAAGCGAAGCAGAGAGAAAACACCTCCAAAGGAAACTGGGTCTAGAAGCAAGCAAAAAGTCCCTGCTACTAAGCGACCTCGGACAGACAAGGGTTCTACAGAATCTTCTTCGAGAAGGGACGCTGAACTAACAATCCTAGCCCCTCCTCCACCAGATGCGGGAACCGCCGTAAGGCTGGCATACTTAAAGGAGCAATTTCCCGAGCACTACTTCGAGACTCTGACCTTTCTACCTTCCCTTGAACCTATTTCTTCTAATTGGGCAGAAGAGGCCAGAGCAAAGATTGATTCGGTGGAAAAACAATATACCGAAATGTTCAAGTATTCCCGCACTCTTTCTAGAATCATTCGCACGCTACTGACAAATGCTGACTCAATGCACAAAACTGCAGAGGAAGATGCTAAGGCCCTGAAAACCTTAGGAAAAAATTTAGAAGATACTCAAGCTCAACTAGCTATCGCTCAGAAGAACGCTTCTAACTTCAAACAACAGTTTGAGGACATGCAAAAGCGCTATCATGATTTGCTAGAATCCCACACTCAGGAACGTTCCGAGTTGAAGAAGCAAGCTGACGAAGCCAAGTCAGAGGCTGCTAAGACACGTCTCGCTTATGTTGAGCTTGAGCAAAAGAATGCCGAGTTAGCGAAAAGGAGTGCTGAGTTAGAAAAGAAAAACGCTGATTTGGCTTCAAAATTGTTAGAGGCGGAAAACAGGGCTGCTCTGGCTGAGGGCAACGTTGAATGCGCTATTAAATCTGCGGAGGAAACCCGCAAACAGCTATCAGAGGCGGAGGCTGATATTCAGGGCTTCGGGGAGCTAATGATCGAATTCTTTGCGCACATTATTCGTCGTCGAAACATTTCCTGGATCGAGGACTATCCATCCACCTTGGTTCATGTGTGGAATCAAATCGTTGAGTGGGAAAAAGAAGAGCTTAAGGTCGATTCCCTCGATGAAGATAAGTTGATGGAGAAGTACTTGAGAGACGACGAACCAGAGCGCCTAGCTGAAGGTCGCCGTTTAATTGCTGAGGCCATGGAAGAAGAGAGGCGGAAGTCTAAACAGAAAACCATTCCTGAAGCTGGCTCCTCTTCTTCTGCTCCTGTAACTCCTGAAGTGGAAGGGTATGATCCCGAAAACCCGGGAATTCCCCGATCAACTTTACTATCTCCCATTCCTGAAATAACTCCAGAGGTAGTAGTCACCCCCGCTGAGAAGTCTTCAGAAGGTATCCCTGTCTTTTCTCCTCAACTTGTCAAGGCTACTACTACCTTTGGCTACATGATTGAACGTTCAACGAGAAATCCTTTGCTCTCGCCTGAGTTGATAACCGATGTTTCTCATTTTGTAGGCGTTGAATCCTCCGCGAAGACAGATGTGATTCAAGGAGCTACCACTGGGACAAAGCCCGCTGATAGGGTCAAAGAAGGAGAAGACAAGGCTGCTTCCACAGACTTGGGGGAAAGGAGTGAATCAACTAAGGTGACTACTCCCCATGACGAAGAAATGATTGCAGCGCTAAAAGACGACGGAGGAGACGAGGGGCATGATGAGGAACCAGAAGTTACAATAACCGGGGAGTCGAAAAGCGCTGAGGACATTACCTTGGCTGCCATGAAGGCTGACCAAGACAAGCGCTTGCAATTAAAGGCTGAAGAATTAGACCCTGAGGTCCTCAAGCCCCTCGCTGTTGTGGATGCAGGTTCAAGGTTAGTTGTTAAGCTTTCCACTAGATCTATTACCGAAGAACTTGCTAAAAAATCTTCTCTCGATTCCAGTGCCCCGCCCTCCGGGAAAAAGTCTGCTGGCCCCAGTACTACATCTTCAGGGAAAAAGAAAACAAAGCGGATCTTGACTGAAGCCGAGAAGGAAGCAAAAGATGCAGAAAAAGCTGTCAAGAAATCAAGGGCTCATCCCAAGCCCAAATAGTGGGTTCTTCTGTGTCCTTTTAGCATCTTTGTAAATCAATAAGTGCTACTACACCAGCAGCTTTCGCACTTTCTTTTTCAGTTATTTCCCTGTACAAATTCATTCATTCGTAAATAAAAATAATTCACTTTCTGCAATGTTTATTTGTTAGCAGTTCTGCACTTATGTAAAAATGCATATCTATAGTTATGAAACAAAGTTGTGAAGAGGGGAGATATGTGTATGGGCATGGGTCCCCAGTCAATCTCCGTAAGTTATTCAGTGCCTAACTATGCAATCTGGATGCTCCCGATTCTCTAACGGGATAGCGTTTCCTGTATCATCAATACCTGTTGTTTTTCCTGGCATTTCTTTTATACTCTTTCTCACTCTCTTGAGAGTTAGAGTTCGAGTTCAGTTATTTGTTTATCCCCCGGTCGTTCAACGGGAAAAGATTTCTTTCTCGGCGCTCGGTCGGAGACGCCTTTATACTCTCTTTCTCTCTGGAAAGTTAGAGTTCGGAGTTGAACCTCTTTCTCAGCGCTCAGTCGGAGACGCTTTTATACTCTCTCTCTTTCTCTGGAGAGTTAGAGTTCAGAATAGAATTTCTTTTTCAGCGCTCAGTCTGAGACGCTTTTATACTCTCTCTCTTTCTCTGGAGAGTTAGAGTTAAGAATGTCGCTTTCTCATTCTTTTATGTCTTATTGCACAAATAATCATTGTGCTTCTTTTTATGCCCAAACTGTTTCAACCTTTTTAGGTTCTAAGTTGTCCTGTATTTTATAATCACAACAGAATAACTAACGAATGTAAAAGCATAAAAGTAAATAACACACAATATTTTATAGTGGTTCAGCTAAGTCATAGCCTACGTCCACTTTATAGTCCTTTATTCATATCGTCATATTTTCCAAAGGCAAATCGTGCCTTATTATAGAGTTTACAGGAAGAACAGCAAAAAGTATAGCATTTCTAATCCAAATATCGCATTAAGTGTTGGGCATTCCATGCTCGAGGGACTTCTTCGCCATCTACGGTCGTTAACTTGAATGTTCCTTTATCAAGTTTCCGTTGGATGACAAAGGGTCCCTCCCATTTTGGGCCGAGGTGAGGAAGGGATGGAAAAACTCTCTTGAGCACCAAATCTCCGGGTTCAAAAGTTCTGAGGCGAACTTTTTTGTCATAATAGCGCGCCATCTGACGCCGATGTCTTGCTGCACGCAAGTCTGCTTCGTCTCTTTTCTCTTCGACTTCATCAAGAGACTCAAGTAAAAGTGCCCGATTCGTCATCGGGTCATAATATGTCACCCTGTGGGAAGGAACTTCCAGTTCAACTGGAATTACTGCTTCTGAACCAAAGGAGAGGGAGAAAGGGGTATGACCAGTAGCCGTTTTAAACGTTGTTCGATATGCCCACAAAGCTAGGGGCAGTTCATCCACCCATTTTGCCTTTGCATGCTCTAATCGCTTTTTGAGGATGGATTTTATTACCTTGTTTATTGCCTCTACTTGCCCATTAGATTGTGGATAGGCAACTGCAGTATATCGTTTGTCTATCTTATATTTCTGGCAAAAGTTTCTGAATTCAGTGCTATCAAATTGGGTCCCGTTATCGGTAATAATCGTCCTTGGGATCCCGAATCGGCATATAATATTTCTGACCACAAAACTTATCACCTTTCTTGTGGTGATCTTAGTCAAGGGTTCAGCTTCCACCCACTTTGTAAAATAATCCACGGCTACTATGGCATACTTAGCCCCTCCTTTAGCGATCGGTAAAACTCCAATGATATCGATTCCCCATGTGGCAAATGGCCAAGGACTCACCATTGATTTAAGCTGGGTTGACGGTGCCCTGGGGATTTTGGCGAATCTCTGGCACTTATCGCAGCGTCGTGAATAATCAGCTGCATCTTTGTTGATTGTAGGCCAGAAGTATCCGTATCGCAATATTTTCTTCGCTAAAGTTTGACCTCCTGTATGATCTCCACACTCACCTTCGTGCACTTCTCTCAGTACACGCTTGATGTCGTCGTGTGCGATACATCGTAACAGGGGCATAGAAAATCCTTGCCTATAGAGGGTATCGTCTTGCATAACATATCTGGCAGCTTTGCGAACTACAGCTCTCTTCTCACTCTTCTTCGATGGGAGAGTCCCGTTCTTAAGAAAACTCTTGATTGGAGTCATCCATGACTCCTTCTCTGGTTTCGCTTCAAGAACGAATTCAATTTCCATTGATTCGAAGCTTGGCGATTCCAATGTTTCAATTGGAATTACCTCAGTCCCTTCTGGATTGTCGGAACTAGCCAACTTTGCTAATCTATCCGCTTTCTGGTTTTCTGCTCTGGGAATATGTGTTATGTTGTACCGTTCTAAGCTATTCAATAGCTCTTTTACCTTCTTGAGGTATGTGATTAGTCGAGGTCCTCGAGCCGCGAATTCCTCTCGCACTTGACAAACAACAATCTTAGAGTCACAAAATATGTCCATCATTTTTACTCCGAGGTCTTTAGCAAGTTTCAGCCCGGCAATCAGGGCTTCATACTCAGAGTCGTTGTTAGTGGCCGAAAATTCTAACCGTAGGGCGTAATATAACGACCGTCCCTCCGGAGTGACTAAGACAATTCCTGCTCCGGATCTTCGGTCATTTTTAGCTCCATCTGTATATAGTCTCCACGGATTCATCTCTAGCTTATCCTCAGATTTGACCACTTGGTCATTGATTATTTCTTCCTCTGGAATGGTGAACTCCGCAATAAAGTCTGCTAGAGCTTGCCCCCTGATTGACTTTCGTGGTTGAAAATTCAAATCAAACTGGCTTAGTTCTATGTTCCATTTAATCAACCTTCCCGACGCTTCGGGTCTCTGCAACACTTGTCTTAACGGCTGATCGGTGTATATGGTTATTGGATGGGCTTGGAAGTAGTGACGAAGCTTTCGGGATGCAATCAGGAGGCTATAAGCAAGCTTCTCGACCTTTGGGTAGTTGCGCTCTGCCGCTGCTAATTTCTTACTCACATAGTATACTGGCCTTTGTACTTTGTCTTCTTCTCGAACCAGAACTGTGCTGACAGCGTGAGCCGAGACTGCTAGATAAACAAATAGTTCTTCATGGTCTACGGGCTTTGATAAGATTGGCGGTTTTTCTAACAGTTCTAACAGATTTTGAAAAGCCTCGACACAATCGGGAGTCCACTGGAAGTTCTTCTTTCCCCTTTTTATCAAATCAAAAAATGGAACACATTTATCGGTGGCTTTAGAGATGAATCTACTTAGCGCCGCTACCTTTCCTGCCAGACTTTGGACGTCTTTAATTTTCCTTGGTTCTTTGATATTTCTAATCGCCGCTATCTGGCTAGGGTTGATCTCAATTCCTCGGGAACTCACAATGAAGCCAAGGAACTTTCCCGACGCCACTCCAAATGAACATTTTAAAGGATTCAATTTCATACGGTATTTTCGCAAGATACCAAACATTTCTGCTATGTCTTGCGTATGACTGGAGGACTGCTTTGATTTAACAAGCATATCATCCACATAAACTTCCATAGTTTTTCCTATTTGATCATAAAACATTCTATTTACCAACCGCTGATAAGTAGCTCCAGCGTTTTTTAATCCGAACGGCATTACAACATAACAATATAATCCTAAATTCGTAATGAAACTCGTATGCTCTTGGTCTGGCACATGCATAGGAATTTGATTGTATCCAGAATACGCATCCATGAAAGAGAGAAGTTCGTGACCTGCTGTCGAGTCTACAAGCTGGTCAATTCTGGGAAGCGGGAAACTATCCTTTGGGCAAGCCTTATTTAAATCTGAAAAGTCAATACAAGTTCGCCACTTTCCGTTTGGCTTCTTTACCAAGACAGGATTCGATATCCAGTCGGGATAAGTCGAATCTCGAACAAATCCATTTTGCTTCAATTTCTCTACTTCTTCTTTGAGAGCAACCGACCTCTCTGGGCCCAGCATGCGTCTCTTTTGCTTCACAGGCGGATGCTTCGGATTTACATTCAATTTGTGACTGATAACGGAAGGCGATATCCCACACATGTCAGCATGGGTCCAGGCGAACACATCTAAGTTCGCCTTCAAGAAGTTCGTCAGCTCTTCAGCACGACGTGGATCCAATTGGGAACCAATCTTCAAAACTTTCGTCGGATCAGCTTTATCAACAGGAATTTCCACTGTTGCTTCATTAGGAGTTGCATTTCTAGCCTCTGGTTCCTCGTCTTTTCTAGGATCCAGGTCTTCAGGCGTTCCTTTTCGCAACTCCCTTGGGTTCAACCTCTCTAATTGCTATGCCGAGTCCCCCTTTAAGGGAGATGAGGCATCCTTATTCTCAGCATTAACTCCTTTCATCAACATCTTCAGTTCGGCCACATAGCAGGCCCGTCCAGAAACCTGATCCCCCCTTATTACTCCAGTCCCGGCTTCGGTTGGGAACTTTAGTAACAAGCACCAAGGGGCGATACAAATTCTAAACTCAGCGAGGGCAGGCCTCCCTAAAAATGCGTCATATGGCGAATCTACATCCAGTACTACAAACTGAAGCATTCGCACTCTTCTACGTTCTCCTTGCCCTAGGGTCACAGGCAACTCTATATATCCCATAGGAGCTGTCGTCGCTCCGTTGAAACCTCTAATCCATCCTTCACAAGGTTTCAGATCTTCAGGCTCAAGCTTCATCTGATCAAATGACTTCTTGAACAAAATATTAACGGAACTTCCGTTGTCTACTAATACCTTATGGACCAACGCTGGCCCAATAGCGGTAGTAATAACCAACGGATCATTGGTGGGAGATTGTATCCCCGTGTTGTCTCGGCTGCGAAACACCACGTCATCGAACATGGTTTTTTGTTGTTTGATGGGGGTAACATCTTCCAAATCGTCACCTTCATTCACATCTAGATGCTTGGCCGCATTCACATATTGGTCCATTGACCTAAAGCTTCGGATTGCCGGGTGAGGTCCGCCTACTATGGAGTTGATGACGATCCCTTTACCTTTCTGCTGCGCGGTAGGCTTAGGAGCAGGTAGGATTTGCTTTGGAGCCTGCTCTCCTTGCCCCCTGTCCCTCGGGGCAACCTTGTACTCATCCAACTTTCCTTCACGCAGCAGCTTTTCAATTACATCCCTCAAATGTCGACACTCATTGGTCGAATGTCCATGCGTTCCGTGAAACAAGCAAAATTTCCCTGTCGCCATTTCTTTCTCGGTCGAATCACGAGGTGGCGGTCTTTTGTATTGCAACACATTATACGTGTCCAGGTAAATATTTTCCAACGTGTCATTCAGTGGTGTGTAGTTCTCGTAGTTCTGGAATCGGGGCCTTTTGTTTGGGTCGCTTCCCCTATTTCTGTTTCTCCTGTTACCGTTCGAATTACGGTTGTTGTTGTTTCCCCCGCTTCCAGTATTGCTGTTTCCACCCTTGTTTCCTACATTTACTTCAACCTTGCCAGAACTTTCCCCAGACTGCTTCACTGCAATATTACTCTGCACATCCTCCTTTGAAGCTGTCTCAGACTTTCTCTTCCGGTTTGCCCGGGCCTCCTCTCGTCTTAGATAAATATCGGCTTTTTCGTAGAATATCGCCCTTGTGGGGGGTGTCTTCCCAGAAAGGTAGTCTCCAAACTCAGATTCGGGATCGACTCCTTCCTTCAATGCCATCAGAATAGTGGGCTCATGCGGGTCACTGACCTCAGTTACAGCTTGGTTAAAACGATCTAAATATGCCCTTAAAGATTCTCCTGGTGCCTGTTTGATCCTCGACAATTCAATAACGCTCTTGGACTTTCGAGCATGTAGTCGGAACTGGTTCATGAAACGCTCGCTTAGTTCTTTGTAATTAGAAATTGAACGAGGAGGAAGTCGGGTAAACCAAAATAAAGCCACATCTTCTAGGTAGATTGGGAACGCTTTGCATTTTACTTCATCGGGGGCAGCTGCTGCATTCATAAGCCACGAATACCGCATCAAGTGCTGTCCTGGATCAGTCCTTCCGTTATATTTATCCATCTGTGGCAAGTTAAAGCGTCGGGGGAACTGGAAGTCTAGGATGTCGTCAGTGAACGGAGTATGGCTTCGCTCTATACCGTAGTCTTCATTTGTATAATTCCGGCTTTCGGACATAATTCGACGAACCATCGCCTGCACATCGGCACTAGTTAGGGGCTGCTCAGGTTCCCTGGCCCTAGTGTCCGAGTTCCTCCGGGGCTCTTGCTCAGGAGACGCCCTTCTTCTTCGAGCTGCCTCTGCTCGATTCCTTTCCCTGCGTTCCCGGTCGATCTCGGGAAGAGGGGACTGGAGTCTTTGCCCCCGAGAGGGGCTATCGTTTCCTAATGCTCGTGCGATATCCTCGCGAGATCCCAAAGATCCAAACGTTAGCTGCTCCACGTTCTGAGGTCGCTCGAGTGGCCTTCGTTCACGGGGCCTCTCTTCCTCAGAAGATGAAGATTGATCTACTGGTGTATGACGAATTGGCGATGGAGTTCTTTGCCGGCGGAGCTCACTGATTTCCCGACTCATGAGCCTCATATTTTCCTGCATCATGAGATTGGTGCGCTCATGAACTCTCATAGCTTCCCTCGTGCTCTCAAGCATATCAAGCAAGCGCGAGAAATCTCCTTGAGTGATGGGAGCAGATGGATTGGCCTGGTCTCCAACCCTGGCAGCTGGAATTGGAGCATTCGCGGGGACTCGAGTAGATGTTCCAGCTTCACCAAGCATCGGGTCGGATCGGCGGTAGGAAGTCGGGTCGGATCGGAGCTGGGGTGCCTGGTCGGATCGGTGTGCAGCGAGCAAGTCGGGTCGGTTCAGACTGGGGGAGTGCACTGCTTCAGAGTCTCCAACCCGGATCGGATCGGAACTTTCCCCTTGCTGTCGGTTCGGATTTCCTGCATTGATTCTCCCTGCTGCTGAACTCTGCCCCCTAGACCTTGTTACAACAGCATGTTGCTGATCTTCACCAGCTCCATTTCCTTGAACAGACTGGACTTCCTTGCCTTTTCCTCTGGCCATGAGTCTTTGACAATTACTTCAACGAATGTAAGAAAGTGGAGAAACTTAAGGATTCACTTCTTTGAACTCAACGGTCCAAAAAGTAAAAAGAGATCCCGGAAAATAGAGAATTTAGATGAGGATTCTCAGTGAAAGCACCAAAATGTTAGACCCAAATGTGGTTCTAACACCCAAATTGATTAGAAACAAGATAAAGTAAAGCAGAAATAAAAAAGAACACACAAGGTTTATAGTGGTTCGGCGAAGAAATGCCTACGTCCACTTAGTTTTCACTATATTCAGTAATTCAATTACAAATACAATGTAAGATTCGCTCACAACTCCCTTTTGTTCACTCAGAAAGATAAAAACAGGAAATGAAAGATGGTTTGGATTTTCCGGGAGTGAAGGAATTCGAATGATGGAGGTACTTGGATTCTCAAAAGTGCTGAAAAAGATCCTTCTCTTTGTCTCTAGTTGGGGTATTTATAGGTGTGAATTTGCCTGAGATGCAATCCGGGTCGGAACACGTGTCATCCATCGCCCTCTCTTCGGGTTCGGATGGGCCATCAAGCAGACAACGCATCAATGAGATGGACGTTAGGGGTAGGAATTGGTCACATCCGGTCCGGTTCTCCAGGCGACTTTATAGGAGATTTTCCTGGATCATGGGTGCGGGTCGGAGGCATGCAGGTTGGGGGTTCGGATCGGAATACCCGACCCGAACCGGAGTAGCTTGAACGTCTCTTCTTCTCTAATCATACTCCGCTCCGCTCCGAAGTCGTGGCAAGCAGACGGCTTTCCGATCCACCTGAGATTCATTGGCCTTCCGATCCGATCAGGTATGCTTTGCCAATTTATCCAGTAAGAGATATCCGATCCGAACAGAGAATTTTACCCGATCCGAACCGATACGCTGCTATCAATCTGAATTGTGGAGCTTCCTTCCGATCCGAACCGGAGTCGCATAACTTGAAATACTCTTCAACGGTTGGTTTCTTGACTTTGTGTTGCCTAGTTCACAAAGTAGGCTAACAACTGGTGGTATCCCAAATGCCGCCACTTTTTTTTTTTTTTTGAAAAGGCGACATCTTAGATGCTGCATGATTAATATATCGATGGCGGCATCCGAGACAGCTCTAGTTGGCACTATTACGGATGATGTCCCGATCTACTACCTATAACCACCAAACTCCCTTCTTCCCTACCATATTCTTTCAACCCCTATTTTCTTCTAAACGACAACACACACCCCCCTTCAATTACAAATTTTTTCCAAGAAACAGTTTTTCCCTAATGTTGACTTTAATGACCTCCTCTTCTTCTCAACCGTCTCTTATTGGTAAGTATTCTTAACTTTATTTGATTAAAATTGATAATTTTCGAATTTTAGGGTTTTTAGTATTTAGGGATAACAACTCCAATCCCTTCTTTGATGGAATAGATATGTATTTTGGTTCCTATGGTGTACAAGTTATTGTTTAGACCAACAAATTCAAGATTATGGGTATAGGTTGTATGAATTTGTATGAAACTTGAATAGCAATAATGATGGAAGTTAATATATCAAATGTGAGGTGTTTTAAACGATTATTTAGTATGATTAAGTTGCATTTGTGCATGTTTAGTATGTGTATGTGTATGTTTAGTATGTCATAGAGGAGAATATGGTCTAAAGTATGTCGGAAATACGAAAATATGATGACTTTTGGTTGTGAAAATTTTGTGAGAATACGAGAATGTGACTTAAGCTAGTATTTATGTTGATGTTTTTTTGTTATGAAAGTTTTGCGAAGTAGATAATGACAAAGAGTGGGACAATTTATAAGTATAGAAATATATGGAATGTTGACAACTTTTGAATAGCTTTTTGTAAGTTATTTGTGTGTTTGTTGACTGCTTAATGGACTAGTGCGTGCATCTTAACTGTTGATAAAATATGAAGAGATGGAGCTTGGACCGATCGATCCAAGCGTTCTTTATTTACAGGAACAACATTGGACTAATAATCCGAATTTGACGGTGATAACATTATTCGATTAATTTATCAAGAATTTTATTTATGGTGAAGTCCATATGTTTATTTATACAAAATTATATTCATGTTAGATGGAGGTTTGTGATTTGGAGGGGACAATTGACCATACGCCTACACTTAAGCCAGTTACATCTAAGCATCCAGAGGTATTGGCACTATTAGATAGAGCCGGATTTGGCTTATTGCACAAGATAGAGTATGCACAACTTGATCGTGACCATGCTTGATAGGTGAAGACCCGGGACATCCACACTTCCCCTACGAATAGGTGAGATGACGATTACTTTGAAGGATGTGGTGGTATTATTTGTTTTTGCCAATAAATGCTGATCCTCTTATTAGACATGAATTTTCATATGATTACGCCCAATTGCTTGAGGATTTGGTTAGTACGACTCCTCAAGAAGAGGGTTGGTGGGGTAATAAGATGGTTTTGAGTACTTGGTACCGATCCCAATTATTGGGTGATATTTTTCCAAATGCAACTCCACTATAGATTCAACAACGAGCTCGTGCTAGCATATTGCACATTATTACTCAGCGCCTCTTCTATGATAAGTCGAAATCTGGAGCCACACTTCATTGGCTCCCTCTGATCACCAACTTTTATTCATGTAGAAGATAGGCATGAGGTGCGGCGGTTCTAGCTACCGCATATGCAGAGCTTAGTAGTGGAGCTTTGGTGCAACAAAGGGCTACTGGTGGATGTTTGAGCCTCATTCAGGTATTAATGTAAATGATTATGTTTTATAACTATGGGAAAAAAATGAAAATACAAAACATATTAATTTTGCAGCTTTGGTCCTGGACTTACCTTCCGGTTAGTCGTGTATTAATGAATAGACTAGTAGTGGACAACACTAAGCTGCATGCAGCAAGGTACAATTTAATTACACATTTACGCTCATGGTAATTTTTAAACACATTATGTCTGTGTAGGTGGATTGGACTAAGAAATATAAAATGGCTCCGAGATTCAATTTAGTGTTCTACAATAATGAATTAGATGTTCTTTCCGCTAATGTAGTGACATGGAATCCATATAGTGAAGAAGACCTACGAGCTCTACACGCACTGTGCATTGATTCTAGATAGCTATGGAGAGCCAGATTGCTTTCGTTTTCTTTGAAAGATTGTGCATTTAATCTTCCTGACAGAGTAATGAGACAATTTGGATTATGTTAGCATCTTCCTCTTCCTTCTCCTTGTTATCAAGTTAGAGTAATGACGAATTGTATGAGGACATGACTACTTTGTGGCATATTGTTATTCATGTAAGGAACAAGAACATAATGCCATGCTAACTGAGCATCAGCACATGGTATGGAACTGGACATTACGCGTCTGTCCGTGTTGCCAAGACCACCGTCAACCCTGCTGAATTTCCTCCTTCCAACGCACCTAGAGCTTCCCTTGAAAGAAATGCTGTACATTTTCAACATTTTCAATTTTTATGGTATATAAGTGTTACCACCAAAATTAACCCTAAAATAGGCTGACAGTGAAGGGGCACCAGAGGGACATAAACACAGAAGAATTCTCCGAAAGTAAAAAGCTGAATAATAGAAAGAACTAAAAGCATGAAGGAATGATCTGAGAGCGGCGTAAACCGGAACCATTTTAGGATAAAGAAACTCAAAATTCACAGAATGTCGACAGGGTACATCCAGAAGGGTCCATCTGACAGGGTCAATCCGTCAAGAGGATCCCATAGCGAAAAGCCACCAAAGTCAGAAGCTAAGAAAGAAAGAGGAGATGGAGGCATCAGAAGTATCAAGCCAGAAGTGCATATAGATTATCTGGAACCAGCTTCCAAAACATCTACTACATAAATACTCAAAGGATAAATTGATAAAAAATAGACACATCACTGAGAGCTACCTTCCGGAAGACCAGACTATCCCAATAGCTCCACCGGAGGGCCAATCGGAACACTAAAAGGGATACAGGCTATCCATGCTAGTATATTTAGTACATACACCCACAGTGGTTTCACACCGACAGCTATCTATATAAATCACGAGGGCAATCTTTTGCGAGTGTTCATGATAAATTCGGAAGCCTACATCCGGAAGCTTACGACTGAAAACTTACACCCGAGGGGCACAATCGAGGGTCCAAATGCCTTTCGAAAGACATTACATTGACAAGCTCGTCTTAATCTCAAAGAAGGCCCAATTGACCGAGACCCTCACTTTAGAGGCTATAATCAGCACCACAAAAGCAGCCGGAAGCCAAACATCCAAGACCAAAAAGAAAAGCGGCTGATAGAGGCCCTTGTAGCCCCAATAGGCCAACCGTAGAAGAAGCCCTGAATTCTCTATAAATAAGACCCCATGGGTCACATTTAGGGGATGATTTTTCACTTTCTCAATCTTGTTCTTTCTTCAACAAAAGACAAACCTTACTTTCCAAATCGGATCGGGGATTCCTTCAACTCTTGTAATATATCTACAATCTATGAATGAAGAAGTCTGAGGCTTAAACATTTCATGATTTGATATCATATTGTGAAATTTATGATGAAACAGGGAGTTAATACTAACCTATCGTATGAAAGAGTTGTTTACGATACCCTCGTAAAGAGGAAAGGTTTCGTGGAAACCAAAAGCCTTTCCCCTCTTTACCTCAAGGGTTGGCAACGTTAATCGACCTTCTCATAATGAGCCTAATGTTACTCAACTCCAGAAAAGAGGTTGATTGTAGGCTTATGGCTTGATCACTGACACAGCCAAGGCCTTTCAAGCTGGCTCGATGTGGAAGGACCGTTAAAGTTAATAAGCGTTGCAAGTTCCCTTACCTTCCGAGTACCGAGAAGCATTAGTGAGACGACCCGAAACTTCCCCGTGAAGGAAAGCCCAGATTGAATTGAGAACACGACAAATCAGAACACAAACATAAATCAGAACACAAACAGAAGAACATTTCATTGCTTATTACAACAATTTACATCAGAGTACAAGAATATACAGAGTATGCACAGATAATGTACATTTGATAAGTACCAGAGATTTACAAATTACAGTGCAGTGGAAAATAATACAAAACACAACAGAAAGAGATAAACAGATACAGAGCTTTCCGAATATCATTCCAACTGTAAACCAGGATCTTGTGAATATAAATCTGCAAAACCAAAACTACTAGCTGCCCACGTGGAAAATAGGGGCACTAGAGTTCAGGTTAAAACAATTAACTCCAGGTCAGTCATGTGACTGGTGTGAGAACTAAAACAGTTATTTAAAACTTTACTTTAAAATTAGATATATCAAGGGACCACGCTATATAACATCAAGGGACCACGCTATATAACACGGAACGGGTTCCCTCCCAAGAATACTAGTGCATATAACAAAACAGTGCAATGCTTTTTGGAAAAATGAAGCTATTATAAGACCCAGGTCCCATCACACAATGCAACGCAAGCCGGAGTATAGGGTTTTCTCTTATAATAGCCAAATATGATTGGTACGTTAAAACAAATCATTTGATACTTATTATAAGTGCATAGTGTTTAAAGAAACTTCAAATATAAATGTATCAATCCTAGACGGCATGGGTACCATATATCATGTCGCCAATACTAGGATCAACAATCAAAACCGCAAATATCACGTATTAGAAGTTGGATTTCCATTTGTGAACCAAGGTAAGGGATCATCCTCTACCGCTTCGAGACAGTCTAGCCCGATTCTCAGGATCAGAGCTTGAGTGACCCTTGGATCTTCAGGGCCAGTCCACACGTAGTGGATTAAATTGCCTGAACAATGCATTTCCCTGCCCTATGGGGCGTAAACTGGTCATATACCGACCAAACCATCCATCGGCACCGTAATGACCAATATAACCGAGGTGCCTCGCTTTCCATTATCCACATAAGTAAAATGTCAGGGCTTGTAAACGCTGACACCACTCCTAGATAGAAGGAAACGCATGTCCTCCCTGCAGTCCTCTCCCGTTTCTGGTTCACACCGGGGTGTGAGGCTTGCGAATTAACGCAACACAAAGCTATGCTATATTAGTGTCGTGCCTTGATCATCAACCACAAGACTCTGCTTTTCAACAGAAGCCTTGATCATTTTTCACTCAATCATGCCGTACAGGCAATTCATTCTGTAACAACCCGAATTTTAAATAACATGTTAAAACAAGAAATCAGGGCAGAATTAAATCATAAGTCAAGAATAAATGGGAACGGGTTGCGCCATTGCGTTTGTCTCGAAATTCTGCTTGAAAACGAGTCTGAAATTTCGTAAATCGGAGTCCGTATGACCAAGTTATGGCCCATAGAAGATTTTAGAAAATTCAAAATTCAGCCCGAAATTCAAATTCAGCCAGAAACAGATTGGGCGGGAAAATTTCCCGCCCAGCCCCAGTTCGACTAGGGAGTCGACCTGCCCCAACCCAGGTCGACTTCCCAGTCGACTTGGGTGTCAACCTGGGGGTCGACCTCCCTGGTCGGCCATGTTTCCCTGGTGCACTTGTTCGCTCCTTTGGTCTGGTCAGTTGGCCTGTGACGGGATTTGATGGTTCAGATCTAAACTAGGGTTAATCCTATGGCCTAAACTAGTCTCTACACCTATAAAAACACCCTAAGACCTAGCCTAAACCATCACAAATCATCCTAACAACTAAATTCTGCCAAAATGCTCCCTAATCATGGCCTCCATCTTCATTTTGAGAGCTTCTAAGGCAAAAAGGAGCAATCTTTCTCCATCAAATCAAAGGAGCTACTTATTCTCAAGGCTTTTAGTGTTGCTACATCATTCCTAGAGCTTCTACAACGTCTCTATCTTGTTCTACTTTGGTTCTAGTTCTCATAGCCACAATTTGTAAGCCCCACTCTACTCTTAGACTTAAACTATGAAATTAATATGAACATGTAGCAAGTTGAAATGAGATTTTTGGTGTAATACTTGTCTTGGGGCTATATTTGTATGCATGGATCCATTTATGACTCTTTTGATCTATGATTGTGGAACTATCATGAACCTAGTACCGTTCATCTTGATTTTTGGGTAGAAAGCTATGAGCTTTATTTGGGGATTATGCATAATGCAACATAGAACCCCTCATAACCTTGATGTTAACTTGCCTATGATGTTGAACTACATGCTACCCACAAGTTTACCACTCTATGTCAACTATTATCATGTTATCACCTTTGCCTATGATGTTGAACTACATGCTACCCACAAGTTTATTTGCTAAGTTTGATGTCATAAATGTTTTGAGGCCAATAATCCTATATGCTAGTTGTGATGAACACCTTTGCCTCAAATATCATCATGTTTAACTTATGACCAACTTTACCACCTTATGCCCATCTTGGTCATATTTTTATGTTCCTTGATTCACTTGTGTTGATGCGAATTTACGTGCGAATGGGAATACGTTATGGGTAGTTAGGCAAACTTGAAATGACATGAAAAACATGACTTGAAATGTGACAAGAAACTTGATTATGCTTGAAAACGTGAATGTGGTCATGACATGTAGAAAACCATAAAGTGGCCAACTCGAGGTTGGGTTGAGTTTGTAGCGTAAATCTGCCCGGAACCGCCCGGCAAATCCAGTGGCTACAAACAATAGGATCCAATGTGAGTAGTTGGTCATATCGCGCTTGGAACCCGAGGTTAGACTAGGTTGTGGTGTAAAGCTACCCGGACCCGCCCGGCATATCCAGTAACCACAACAAAGTCTAATGTGAGAGGTTGGGTGCATTAAATTAATTAATGCCACATGTTAGGGTTAAGTCATGAACCACTTGGATACACTTAACCAACTTGATACATGATTGGATAGGGTTAACCACACTTAACCTGTTTGAAACCCTAGTTACGTGGTCCTTTTCAGCAGTAACCCTCTTGGATGTATCACGATACCCTAGGGACTAGGCTAGGGTGGGGCACGATTACTGGGCTGATTGTAAGCGACCAGAAAGACGGCAGAGTAGGTGTGCCAGTGTAGGTTCAGGCGTACTATGTTCGTGCACATAGTCCGGAGTTGAATAAAATAGACATGGGCACCAGTAGGTTAGACTGTGCGTGCTTGATTCGTGTCAGTGGTTGGCACCCTAGGGCTTAATACACCCTAGTGTGGACCTAGCACAGTTCGACTACATTCCGTGATTGGGCCGTATGACACCGACACACGACGAGTTAGGCTTATAGGGAGCCGATTGACTAGATTGTATAGTTGGACCTTGACTTGGGTCAACTCATGATATTGGGCCAAGGGATCATTTCTTGTTTATACTTGACATGGGTTTACTATTGGTGCAAAACTAAACCTTGTATATGCGATGCCACACTTGATCTACCTTGTTATCTATTTATCATGCCAGCTAGTTACCATCTTTATGTTTCATCTCAGTTTCTCATGTTTAGTTAACTTCATTAGTTTTTATACTAATAGTAGGTAGGACTTACCAGTCTTTATGACTGTCCCTTTTTCTTTTGCCTCTTTTCTTCCGTTTCCAACCCCCTCCCCCCCCCCCCAAGGTTCTCAGGGAGGGAACACTAGTGCTTAGCTTGGACATTTGGATTGTTTCTTGACAGCTCATGTACGGTTTGGACTTGAGATTGCTATGGCTTCACCACATCTATCTTGGGGATAGTTTACTTTATGTTATTTTGAGTTTATGTTTTCTAGACTTGTGGTAGTTGGAAAATAATGACTAAGTACTTTGATGTAAGTTGACTATTTGGTTTTGAAATGGTTAACTATGGTTTTTGAATTTCTACCGCTGCTTTACTTATTTATTTATCTATGTTCTGTCTTGTGATATCTCTGTGCATGTTTACCTAGACAACACCCCTCCAAAGTTAGTGCATTCTCTCGTGAATGGCCCTGGCAGAGGTGGGGTGTTACATTTGGTATTAGAGCCAGGTTTTACTAGACCGGACAAAAGTTTTAAAAACCCTTTTGAAAAACTATTTTCAAAACCAATTAAGTATTTTTCCAAGAAAAGTCTAGTTGATTTTAAAAGGCTATTCCCCAAAAAGCCATTAGCACTATCCTTCGTTTCCTCGTTCTAAATCTATCTTTTCCTTTTTCAGCATGGCCGATCTTAACCTTCCCGAGGGAGTACCCATACCCAGATGGTTCCGAAGGTACTTGGAAGCTAGGGCCAACGATGCGGGCCCAGCAAACACTCCTACTCCCGTACCTGAGGTTCCTCCTCCTCCTCCTCAGCGTCCACAAGCGGATTTCGTGAAGATTTGCAAGGACTTTGAGGCGATGGGTGGCAAGAATTTTGTTGGGACAGAGACTTATGTTGAGGCAAGAAACTGGTTAAAGGAAACTGAAGACCTTTTTTCTATCTTTGATGTAGAAGATCGTAGGAAAGTTCTGTTGGCAGTATGGCTATTGAAAGAGGAAGCTGCTTGTTGGTGGGAAGTCACCAACACTACTAGACCTATAGAGACTTGGGCCGACTTTAGGATGAGGTTTTGGCTTAAGTTTCTATCATCTGCTGAAAAGAATCTGTAATTGGAGAGGTTTATATCTTTGAAGCAAGGGGACATGACCGTGAGGGAGTATGTGAATAAGTTTAACCAACTTGCTCGATTCGGTTTAGACATGGTTAACACACCTCAGAAGAAGGCTCTACGCTTTGCTCGAGGATTGAATGAGCCATTGCAAGGTTTGGCCATGTCTCATATACCAATGGGGGCCACTTTTGAGAGCTTAGTGGATATGGCCTTGCTCCAAGGAGATGATAAGAATGGCAAGAAAGAAGTTAAGCTTAATGAGACTCAAACCAAGAAGGCGGACTCCAAGTGGGGAGGCAACCAGAACAATCAGAGCAACCAAAACAACAAGAACAACAAGGGTAACAAGGCCAACAACAACAAGGCAAGGGAGACAAGGAAATGCAACTTATGTGGGATCACTGGACACATAATCAAAGATTATAGGAAGAAGAAGAGGATGTTGGGAGAATGCTTTCATTGCGGAGATTCTGGACACTTCACTAAGGATTGCCCAAAGAA
This sequence comes from Allium sativum, assembly GCA_030737875.1. Lineage (NCBI taxonomy): Eukaryota > Viridiplantae > Streptophyta > Magnoliopsida > Asparagales > Amaryllidaceae > Allium > Allium sativum. The sequence goes on along the minus strand of CM060926.1, from coordinate 398,220,381 downwards.
GCAAGGGCAGGGGCAAGGACAGACTCAGTGGGCAAGACCTTCTGGAGGGCAGATGCATGCTCTCAACACTACTCCAGCTCCGGACCGAGGTAGTATTTCTGTAGAAAGCCTTGTTTACATTTCTGGTTTTCCTGTTCGAACTTTATTTGATTCTGGCGCATCGCATACCTTTATTTCTTCTGACATTGTTGAAAGTTTGCACCTAAGTACTAGTCTAGTTGAGGATCCCGTTAGTGTTTCAAATCCAATTGGGGGTTCCGCCCATCTATCTATGATTTGTATGGATTTGAGGATTTCTATCTTGACCGTAGAATTCACATGTAATGCTTATGTTTTCGGGTTCATGGGATACGGGTTGATTTTGGGCATGGATTGGTTGTCCAGTTATGGAGCCATTCTCGATTGTGAGCATAGGGTATGACTCACCTTGGCAATACCCTAGAGATTTCTTGTAACCCTCTAGATCCCGTCATGTTATGTTATCTTGAATCCCTCGACTCGTCTATTGACAATCTTCAATCTGTGAGGGTGGTCCGAGAATATCCTGATGTTTTTGATGAGGTGAAGGGGTTACCCCCTAAACGCGAGATAGACTTCCGTATTTATCTTGTTGATAATGCCAAGCCAGTTTCATTGCCTGTTAGGCACTTGGCCCCGCGAGAAAGAAGAGAGCTTGGCAAGCAAGTCAAGGAGTTGCTTGAGAAAAATTTCATTAGGCGAAGCATTTCTGAATGGGGTTCTCCTGTGGTATTCGCTACTATGGCGGATGGTTCGCTTTGTCTATGTGTTGATTATCGTGAGTTAAACAAGATGACAAAGAAGAATAGGCACCCGTTACCGAGGATCGATGATCTCTTTGACCAGCTTGTAGGTGCTTCTGTTTTCTCTCAGCTCGATCTAGCCACCGGATTCCATCAGCTTAGAGTGGTTGAGGATAGTATTGACAAGACTGCGTTTAGGACTCCAGATGGATTCTTTGAATGGCTCGTCATGCCGTTCGGTTTGACTAATGCACCCGCATACTTCGTTGATTTGATGAGTAGGGTGTTTAGGGAGTTCCTTAACAAGTTTGTGGTTGTCTTCATGGATGATATTCTGATCTTCTCTAAGGACGAGGAAGAGCATGCTACAAACCTCAAGGAGGTTATGGATACGCTTAGAGCTCATCAGTTAAAAGCCAAGTTCTCCAAATGCCATTTCTGGAGAAGGGAAGTTCGGTTCCTTGGGCATATAGTTTCTAAGCAAGGCATAGCTGTGTGGATCCCGCTAAAGTAGTGGCGGTGCAAGACTGGAAAGTTCCGAAGAATGCAACTGAAGTGAGAAGCTTTCTCGGTTTGGCAGGATTTTATAGGAAGTTCATTAAGGACTTCGCTAAGATTTCAGCCCCTCTCACTAAGTTAACAAAGAAGAACTTAGTCTTTGCATGGGACTTAGAGTGTGAGCTTGCTTTTCAAAGGCTCAAGAAAGCCCTCACCACAGCTCCAGTTCTAGCATTACCCGATGGAGGGAAGTTGTTTACCGTGTACACCGATGCATGTGGCACAGGATTAGGCGCTGTCCTGATGTAAGAAGGGAGAGTGATATGCTTTGGAGGTAGGCAACTCAAAGTTCATGAGAAGAACTATCCCACTCATGATTTGGAGTTGGCGACGATCGTCTTTGCACTCAAATCTTGGCGCCATTATCTTCTAGGTGAAAGGTTTGAGTTATATACTGATCACAAGTCGCTCAAGTACCTCTTCTCGTAGAAAGATTAGAATCTAAGGCAGCAGAGGTGGATGGAATTCTTGGCATCATATGACTTCGATATAGCTTATACCCCGGGTAAGGGTAATGTTGTAGCGGATGCGCTAAGTAGAAGAAGGTTGACTTTGAGTCCCTTGTTTGTTGAGATGAAGAGCCCAGAGTTCTTGGCAACCTTTGATTTTACACCTGTGTTGAGTCGATGACTGGTTCGTTAGCATCCCTTGAGCTTAGACCTACACTTCTTGATCAAGTTGGGGCTTCACAGAGGGAAGACCCGCAGTGTAACAACCCAAATTTTAATAACGTGATAAGACAAGAATCAAGGCAGAATTAAATAATAAAATCTGAATGAGGAGAAACGGGTTGCGCCACTTCGTTCGTCTCAGAAAAATACGCGAAATAGAGTCCGAAATTTCGTAAATCGGAGTCCGTATGGCTGAGATATGGCCTTCGGAAGTTTCACGAAAAATCAGAATTCAAAACAGATTTCTAATTTCAGAAAATCGGGGTTGGCGGGAAAAATCCCGCCCAGACCAGGTCGACCAGGGGGTCGACCTGGGTGTCGACCTGGATGGGAACAGGTCGACTGGGGAGTCGACCCCAGGGTCGACCTGCCTGGTCGGACCCAGGCAACCTGGTGCACCTGTTTTGCTGTTTGGCTCGGTTTTGGAGGCTTGTGACGATTTTTGAGGGCTTGGATCTATCCTAGGGTTAATCTAACGGCCTAAACTACTCCTAATCTCTATAAAAAGACCCTAAGCCTACCCTAAACCTCTCATAATTCACTCATGCCACGAAGTGCTGCTCAAATGTCGAGTGATCATGGCCTCCATCTCCAACTCCAAGAGACTATGCATGCAAATCGGATCCGAATTGAAAGGTGCAAGCTTGCTACACCAAAGCGAGGCCAAATCAACGTTGCTATGGCGATTTCATGACGATTCTTCGACAAAGGAGCCACCTTTCTTCATCAAAATGATGCCTGATCCTTTCCTAAGCCTCGCTATGTAAGTTCTAGCTACTTCGAGATGTTAACGGTAGTTTAATGATGGCATGGAATAAAATGCGGTTAAACATAAGTGCTATAACCTATGTGAACCTAGTTTTGCCTCTTACCTTGAATATATGACTTGGAACTATGTTTTAGCGACTATATCATGTCACTCATGTTATGTTTAGCCTAGTCTATCATGAAAGATTGAACCTTTTACTTGTGAATGTGGGCATAAGACCTTAGTACCACTTTGGGCTTGTGAAATATGTGCATGAACTTAACTTAGGGCTTATGCATGTAAATGAACCCAAACCCTTCATGTATCATGCATGTTTGTGGCCAAATTCACTTATGATACTATGCATGCTTGTGGCCAAATTCACTTATGATACTATGCATGCTTGTGGCCGAATTCCCTTATGATACTATGCATGTTTGTGGCCAAATCCCCTTATGATACTATGCATGTTTGTGGCCAATATGTTGGCATAATACCCATTATGTGACTCGCTTCCACTTGGGTTGGAAATACGTTTGGTTAGCTTAGGAAAAATGTGGGTATGACATGAAAAACTTGACATGGGGCTTACATGAGAACATGACATTCATGATACATTTAAATATGATCATGACACGTGGGAAAACATGGAACTTGAACTAGACATGGGTGGGTTTAAGTGTAAAAAGACACTAGACCAAACATGAAAGTGGCCAACTCGAGGTTGGGTTGAGTTTGTAGCATAAATCTACCCGGACTCGCCCGGCTTAACTAGTGGCTACAAACAATAGGATCCAATGTGAGAAGTTGGTCATGTCGCGCTTAAGACCCGAGGTTAGACTAGGTTGTGGTGTAAAACTACCCGGACCCGCCCGGCATAACTAGTAACCACAACAAAGTCTAATGTGAGAGGTTGAGAGTGCATTAATTAAATTAATGCCACATGATAAGGTTAAGTAAATTTGACTAATGGCACTTAACCGATATGACATGAATGGGTAGGTTAAGTGGGACCGGGCTTGATTTCTTAATGACACTTAACCATACAAGACAATCAGGGGATGGGGTTAAGTAATTTACGCTTAACTAATCCGACTGGGTAATTAGATGGGGTTAAGTAATCCACGCTTAACTAATCTAAACACGATAAATTCGATGAGGTTAAGTAATCCATACTTAACTAATCTAACACGGTAATTAGATGGGGTTAAGTAACTTAGACTTAACTAGTCTAAAACACGGTAATTAGATGGGGTTAAGTAACCTTCACTTAACTAATCTAAACACGGTAATTTGATGGGGTTAAGTTAAACACTTAACCAATCTAAACTTGGTAATTCAATGAGGTTAAGTAACCTATACTTAACCAATCTAATAGGTGGACCTGATAGGGTTAAGTCACAAGACTTTTAAAATTAGGCTTAACCATTGTAATACGATTAGTGGATGGGGTTAAGCTAACCCATACTTAACCAATCCGACTCGATAATCTGATGGGATTAAGATAATCTATGCTTAATCAATCTAACATGATAATCTGATAGGGTTAAGTCATGAGCTTCTTGGTACACTTAACCAACTTGCAGGGCTAAGCCTTGAACATGAGTATTTAGCCAATCTTGACATGATTCGTAGGCGGGTTAAGTCATGAACTTGGATAACAACACTTAACCCATTGGACAAAACCCTAGCTCAGGGGACTAGGTTGGAAATCGTAGTTAACAAGGATAGCGGAAAGAGGAGCTAAGTGGTAAACCTTAGTTAAGGGTAACTAAGTAATAATTCTTAGCCAAGGACAGGGGACTAGTTCATGAATAGATGAGTAACCCGGTACGGTAGGTCATCGCTTAAAACACGAGGGGGAGCGAATTATCTGACTTAGATAAGGGCTCCAACGAACTGGGTGACGAAGCAGTAGCTTCGGGGGACGGGAGGGTACTCTTGGTATCCCTCTGTGAGGTGGTAGATGGTCCATGAAACCCGGCCTCACAGAGGTTAAGGTCTGTGATAGAAGAGCCAAGAGCATGCCTTGGTTGCTATGCGAGCGACCTAAAGACTGGGATGGATTAGCGTGGAGTCGACGATACTTGATTTTGCCCTGGATAGCACGTCACCAACTACCTACCATCTTTAGTCAATCGTGTACGTACGGAAAGGCAGGGAGCTCCCAACAGACCATATACTGGCTATCGAGTTATGGGTGAGGTTGGCTATCTAGAAGTGGGAATCGATGGGCCATAGTGTAGTTCTCATACATGATTTTTCTTGGATTGCCTTTCAGTAGTTGAGGGAGGGGTCACGTGGGACCATAGCCACGGGTACAAAAACAGACCTTGATATCTGCATCAGCAGACGACTTAAAGCTCCCGACCGAGTTCCGTATTTCTTGGTTTGCCCTGGCACGGAACTCGGATGGCACATTGAGGAACATGTGCGTCTAGACATGGAAAACGATTCACGATACATACGTGGGATAAAGGGCGCGGTTGACGGGTGGCATAATCCCTAGTGGCCCTAGGTGGCTGAACCCAAACCGAGACACAGAAACGTTCATTAGGTAGCATAATCCCTAGTAGTCCTAGGTGGCATAAATCCTAAGTGAACGCGCGATAGTTCATGGTAAGGAAACATAACTAGATCAAGGGTAGCAGTCCAAAATAACCTCAAGGATAAAAAGTTTACATGGGAAAGCCCGTATGGCCTACGGCAAAGGACTGAACTTATACATGGAAAGAAACATACGAGTTGGGAAAACCTACATATGCTATATATTAGGTTAACATGGACCATTACATGACATTGGGCAAGGGACATTCATAGTTAACACATGACGCGGGTTGGGATACTAGTACGAGAGGTGCAGAGCAAATATACATGTTAGGACCATAAGAAATATACATGATAGATATCGTGGGACGTTATACAGGATAGATACCTTGGGATATTATACTTGATAGAAACCGGACGATGTGATACCTTGACTTATCATGACACTGTAGTTTATCATGATATCTTAGTTTACCTTGCTACAGTAGTTCATCCTGCTTTAGTTTATCTATCTTGTAGTCATCCTTATGTTTACTTTCAGTTTATGCATGTCATGTTACCTTTACCTGTTTTTATACTGGAAGTAGATAGGACTTACCAGTCTTTATGACTGACCCTGTTTTCTTTCGCCTCTTGTCTTCCGTTTCCCTCCCCCCCCCTGGTTTTTAGGGAGGAAACACTGTTATCTAGTTCGGACTTCTTCTACTTGAAGGTCATCACGCATGGCTTGGACTTTTCTTGGCTATGGCTACTTTACTGTTTTACTTGGGGAATAATTTATGAAATGGTTTTATGCTTCTTTACTATTACAAGACAGGTTTTGATGTATTCTGATGTAAAAGGCTTTAGACCTTATTTTATAAGGTAATGAAATTTGTTTTACTTCCGCTGTTATATATATATATATATATATATATATATATATATATATATATATATTCTGTCTTGTAATATTTCTGTGCATGTTTACCTCGATAATGCTTCACCAAACCTAGTGCATTCCCTTGTGAGTGACCCTAGCGGAGGTGGGGTGTTACATTTGGTATCAGAGCAGAAGGTTACCAGACTGGGCAAAAGTTTTTAAAACCTTCTGAAAACTATTTGAAAAACCATTTACAAAGAAGCATTTTTCAAGAAAAGTTTGTTTTAAAAAGGCTATTCCCCAACGGCCATTAGCATTATCCTTTGATTCCTTGATTGAATCTCCTTTCCTTTCTTTCCTCCATCTGTGGTCACAGTAGTTCTAACTGTGACTAATCTTTGTCTAGCCACGTAGGTGTTTCCCGTACGATGGAGGTGGCCCTCGAGAGACCTGTTGCCGTGGTACAAGGAAGGATAAGAAGAGTAAGGATAAAGGACGTGAGCTTAAGGATAAGCAACTGTTGCTATGGCTTAGTCCATCAAGGAGGACAAGGACAAGATCATCGGAGAGGGCAATTGTACGCCCCCATTTCTAGGGTACCTAAAAGAAATGGTACCGTTTCTGGTAAAGGTTTAGTCGTTCTTTTCTATCATCCCGTCCAGACTTTGCCTTGATCATCGTATCATTTAAGTCTGCTTGGATAGTTTAGTCTCTGCACCTTAGTACTAGCATGGTAAAGGATCCCAGTTTTGTCCCAAAATCTGGTTGGAGAGTCGGTCCATTTATTCATGACTTGTTGGATTTGAGAACGTCTATGCCAAGTGTTGAGATTAAAAACAATGCTTCTATTGTTGAGCTATGGATGGATTCTAGGGATAAAGTGGTTATCCAGTAAGGGATGCCACTCTCGGTTTTGAAAGGAGGGTAGTTAAACTCTTAGCTTGCCTTGGTAATACCCTCGAAGTCTCGTGTAACCTTTTGGGTTCTATCATGGTTAGTTACCTAGAATCTCTTGATGCATTTATCGGAAATCTCTGATCCAATCGAGTAACGTCCGCCAATAAGACGGATGGTTCATTCCGCTTGAGCATGGGTTATAGGAACCACCCTAGTAAGTGCACGTGGTAACATGGATTGGCATTGGTAAACGAGATCCAGAATTCTCTAGTGAATTTTGGAGAGCTTGCATGAGTACGTAGATATGGTTGAGCCAAGTATACTAGGGAAAGAATAAATGAAAGTGGAACGAGAGGCGACAGTGAAAAGAGTTCCGACTCATACCTTGGAAAGGAATCAAGGAACTACGAAATCATGAAGTCAAAGGCAGTCAAGGCACACTGGAAATAAGCTCTCAAAGAAATGCGGCTTAGAAGCGCGCATCGTGTCTCTTTGTAAGAGTATATCGTTGATCCCTGGTTCTCCTGTAGAGCTTACTTACATGCTATCGCTTGGTGGATATCCTCTCGGTCCTGTTTCTGTTACAAACCCGATAAGGAGTTTGTCTTGTTTATCTCCTCGATCTTATCTTGGGAACCTTTGATAGAACTCTATGGATGTAAACATGTATTTGAAACATGTTATGATTGATATGGTTGCAAATGGTTGCAAGTGGTTGCTCGTGGATGCGCGAATACACATTAGATACCAGATTGACGCGGTAACGTTTCATGTTGCATATGCACGAGTATTTATACTTGTTTATGGATGAAATTGAATGTGTTATCATGCGTATGTTGCATATGAATGAATTTTTGTGCACGCATATAGTACTTATATGACTAGGACAATTTGCATACATGTTGGACTCATGGCACTAAACATATTTTGCATTAGAAAGATCATTCAGGCCTGATCATTAGCATTAGCTAAGGAGCATATACACACACGTTTTGCATATGTTCATATGGCATTAGAAATCGTCTAAGGACAATGGTTGCCTGTGGATGATGTTTTGAGTAGATGGATGATGGATGTTAGGATACGTTCTTCCTAACTTGGAGATTTTGGGGACGAAATCCTTAAAGGAAGGGAGAATGTAACAACCCAAATTTTAATAACGTGATAAGACAAGAATTAAGGCAGAATTAAATCATAAAATCTGAATCAGGAGAAACGGTTTGTGCCACTTCGTTCTTCTCAGAAAAATAAGCGAAATAGAGTCCAAAATTTCGTAAATCGGAGTCCGTATGGCTAAGATATGGCCTTCGGAAGTTTCACGAAAAATCAGAATTCAAAACAGATTTCAAATTTCAGAAAATCGGGGTAGGCGGAAAAAATCCCGCCCAGACCAGGTCGACCAGGGGGTCGACCTGCGTGTCGACCTAGGTGGGACCAGGTCGACTGGGGAGTCGACCCCAGGGTCGACCTGGGGGTCGACCTACCTGGTCGGACCCAGGCAACCTGGTGCACCTGTTTTGCTGTTTGGCTCGGTTTTGGAGGCTTGTGACGATTTTTGAGGGTTTGGATCTATCCTAGGGTTAATCTAACGGCCTAAACTACTCCTAATCTCTATAAAAAGACCCTAAGCCTACCCTAAACCTCTCATAATTCACTCATGCCACGAAGTGCTGCCAAAATGTCGAGTGATCATGGCCTCCATCTCCAACTCCAAGAGACTATGCATGCAAATCGGATCCGAATTGAAAGGTGCAAGCTTGCTACACCAAATCGAGGCCAAATCAACATTGCTATGGCGATTTCATGACGATTCTTTGACAAAGGAGCCACCTTTCTTCGTCAAAATGATGCATGATCCTTTCCTAAGCCTCGCTATATAAGTTCTAGCTACTTCGAGATGTTAACGGTAGTTTAATGATGGCATGGAATAAAATGCGGTTAAACATAAGTGCTATAACCTATGTGAACCTAGTTTTGCCTCTTACCTTGAATATATGACTTGGAACTATGTTTTAGCGACTATATCATGTCACTCATGTTATGTTTAGCCTAGTCTATCATGAAAGATTGAACCTTTAACTTGTGAATGTGGGCATAAGACCTTAGAACCACTTTGGGCTTGTGAAATATGTGCATGAACTTAACTTGGGGCTTATGCATGTAAATGAACCCAAACCCCTCATGCATCATGCATGTTTGTGGCCAAATTCACTTATGATACTATGCATGCTTGTGGCCAAATTCACTTATGATACTATGCATGCTTGTAGCCAAATTCCCTTATGATACTATGCATGTTTGTGGCCAAATCCCCTTATGATACTATGCATGTTTGTAGCCAATATGTTGGCATAATACCCTACTATGTGACTCGCTTCCACTTGGGTTGGAAATACGTTTGGGTAGCTTAGGAAAAACGTGGGTATGACATGAAAAACTTGACATGAGGCTTACATGAGAACATGACATTCATGATACATTTAAATATGATCATGACACGTGGGAAATCATGGAACTTGAACTAGACATGGGTGGGTTGTAAGTGTAAAAAGACACTAGACCAAACATGAAAGTGGCCAACTCGAGGTTGGGTTGAGTTTGTAGCATAAATCTACCCGGACCCGCCCGGCTTAACTAGTGGCTACAAACAATAGGATCCAATGTGAGAAGTTGGTTATGTCGTGCTTAAAACCCGAGGTTAGACTAGGTTGTGGTGTAAAACTACCCGGACCCGCCCGGCTTAACTAGTAACCACAACAAAGTCTAATGTGAGAGGTTGAGAATGCATTAATTAAATTAATGCCACATGATAAGGTTAAGTAAATTTGACTAATGGCACTTAACCGATATGACATGAATGGGTAGGTTAAGTGGGACCGGGCTTGATTTCTTAATGACACTTAACCATACAAGACAATTAGGGGATGGGGTTAAGTAATTTACGCTTAACTAATCTGACTGGGTAATTAGATGGGGTTAAGTAATCCACGCTTAACTAATCTAAACACGGTAAATTCGATGAGGTTAAGTAATCCATACTTAACTAATCTAACACGGTAATTAGATGGGGTCAAGTAACTTAGACTTAACTAATCTAAAACACGGTAATTAGATGGGGTTAAGTAACCTTCACTTAACTAATCTAAACACGGTAATTTGATGGGGTTAAGTTAAACACTTAACCAATCTAAACTTGGTAATTCAATGAGGTTAAGTAACCTATACTTAACCAATCTAATAGGTGGACCTGATAGGGTTAAGTCACAAGACTTTTAAAATTAGGCTTAACCATTATAATACGATTAGTGGATGGGGTTAAGCTAACCTATACTTAACCAATCCGACTCGATAATCTGATGGGATTAAGATAATCTATGCTTAATCAATCTAACATGATAATCTGATAGGGTTAAGTCATGAGCTTCTTGGTACACTTAACCAACTTGTAGGGCTAAGCCTTGAACTTGAGTACTTAGCCAATCTTGACATGATTCGTAGGCGGGTTAAGTCATGAACTTGGATAACAACACTTAACCCATTGGACAAAACCCTAGCTCAGGGGATGTAAAGACCCGTAACTTCCCCGTAAAGGAAAGCGACGGATAGTTCGAGAACAAGCCACAATAGAACGCATATAAAAGAACATTTCACTGTATATTACAACAATGCATCAGATTACATGAATATACAGAGTATAAATGAATATTACACAGAAATATCAGAGATTTAAATTACATTTAAATACATAGCAGCGGAAAATAATACAATACACAACTAGAAGAGATATACGGATACAAAGCTTTCCGGATATCGTTCCAGCTGTAAACCAGGATCCTGTGAATATAAATCTGCAAAACCCAAAACTACTAGCTGCCCGTGTCAAAATAAGGGCACCCAGAGTTTAGGTTAAAACAATAAACTCCAGGTCAGTCATGTGACTGGTGTGAGAACTAAAACAGTTATTAATCTTTATTTTAAATCATTAGGTAAATCAAGGGATCACGCCGTATAACACGGAACGGGTTTTCTCCCAAGAATACCAGTGCATCAAACCAACCGCGCAATGCTAAATAAAGAAAGATGAAGCTGTTGTAAGACCCAGGTCCTATCACACAATGCAACGCAAGCCGGGGGATAGGGTTTTCCCTTATAACAGCCAAAGAATGCTTGATACGTTTAAAACAAATCATTTGATACTATAATAAGTACATAGTGTATAAAACAACTTCAAATCATAAGTATCAATCATAGGCGACATGAGCGTCCCATGCCACTATGTCGCCATATATAGGTTTACAAATAAAACCGCAAATATCACGTATTTGGAAATTGGATTTCCGTCTATGAACCGAGGCAAAAGATAGTCCTCAACCAATTCGAGACGCTCTAGCCCGTGTCTCAGGCAAGTACTCAGTCAAGCCTTTGGATCATCAGGGCCGGTCCACCGATGTGGATTAAAATGCCTGAACACTACGTTTCCCCACCCTATGGGGTGTAAGTCTGGTCCGTCAGCCGACCAGAATGCATCGGCCGAAACCGATATAACCGAGGCGCCTCGCAACAGCAACAACCACATAAGTCAAACTCGTCAGGGCGTGTAAAACCACTGACGCCACTTCTAACTAGAAAGAAACGCAAGTCCTCCCTGATGTCCTCTCCCGTTTTTGGTTCATACCGGGTGTGAAACTCGCGAAGTAAACGTTACACAAAGCTACGCTACAAAGGCCGTGCTTTGATCATCACCACAAGACTTTGCTTTTCAACAGAAGCCTTGATCATTTGCATCTTAGCATGCCACACAGGCAAACCATCCTATGCAACCGATATCAGTCACACAGAATGAAATCCGATGTCAGACACACAGTCCATTTACAAGTCCATTCTGGGTCTGAACTAAACCGGAGGCACCTAGTACCCCGCATATCCATCGATCTCCAAGTACGTCTGGACGATCACTAACTGTTTCCATCTTCTTGGGTGTACAGCCCAATCAAGATCATCAGTTATCACCCAAACGACGTGAAGACCTCCGGTCTTCGACCATCGTCTTCATCTTCGACTTATCGTCGTATCAGTTATTCAGAATGGGATAAACCCGGCCTTTCCGAATAACTCGCGTATATTTTAAATAAGTGTTACACAAACACAACATACGCCTCATTCCAATTCATTAGTCACTAACCGTAAATTAATCAAGAGAATAATTCCCCAAATATTAACCCCGAAGGCCGAAACCAACATCAGATCAATATCCAGAAAACCATTCTGCTTGGCTAACCGCCAGTTAGTTTCTAAATTTCACATTCAAATCTAATTAAAGATTCATTAAAACTCCACTTAGTTTTAATCTGTGACTGGGTTAAAGAATCAGTGTCATTTAAAACACGGTTAACGATAAACCCAAAGTCACATCCCATTAATTATCGGGTTAAAGAACAAGTGTTATTCAAAACACTGTTCACGATAAACCCAAAAATCCATATCCATTCAATTCCAATTAAATATCATTTAATTGGTACACTTCATTAAATCTAAATCAAAAGATTTAATCTTTTCTCAGCTGGGTTCAAGAACAGTGTTAGTGTAGACACCATTCACGACAAACCCAAATCACATTCATTAATTATCGGGTTAAAGAACAAGTGTTATTTAAAACACTGTTCAAGATAAACCCAAAAATCAATACCAATTCAATTCCAATTAAATATCATTTAATTGGTACACTTCATTAAATCTAAATAAAAAGATTTAATCTTTTCTCAACTGGGTTCAAGAACAGTGTTAGTGAAGACACCATTCACGACAAACCCAAATCACATTCGATTAATTATCGGGTTAAAGAACAAGTGTTATTTAAAACACTGTTCACGATAAACCCAAAAATCAATACCAATTCAATTCCAATTAAATATCATTTAATTGGTACACTTCATTAAATCTAAATAAAAAGATTTAATCTTTTCTCAACTGGGTTCAAGAACAGTGTTAGTGAAGACACCATTCACGACAAACCCAAATCACATTCGATATTCAATACAAGGCTCTGAATAGAAAATATATCGGCTTATATTCAATATCGAATTCTACGACTAACAAATGTCGTATTGGAAATAACGATATAAATATATATCTTTCAAATTTCCATAACAACACCTGTATAATCACGAATTCCAACATCGAAATATTCCGAAGACAATTTCGATTCAAATCCACTCCAATGCAATCATTGGAAATTTTGGTTATTTTCAAAACCATTTCAAATTCAATTTATTTATTTAAAAATAAATAGAATTATAATTCTAGTTCAAAACTAGTTCATTTCGATAAAAATCTATTTTTATCTTTTCAAATATGGAGTTTTTCATCCCAAACTTTCACAAATCATTTCTTATGATTTTACACAAATTATTACGATTTTTAATAATTTTATCAAGGCCCGTACAGTCGATTTCCATTAACGGCCATCGAACTGCACTTACAGCGACCTTTTTCGAATTTGATTTGGACGTATCTCCAAATCCAACCGTTAGATTTCAAATTTCTAACATTCATTAGAAAGCTCTTTTCGATACGAACCCAACGGTTCCGGTTTTAGGAGAATCCGACGGTCGGATCTCCCGTAATGTCCGTTTGAAATAAATGGTCGAAATTCGCGAACTGCCGCGGCGCGGCGCGTTCTATTCAGGCCATTATATTATATATATAATATATATAATATATATTTCGTCGATTTCTATTTAAAACGAATTATATAAATAGTTTTGAATTCGTTTCAAAAACATTTTCAACTTCCATTTCAATTCAAATCAAAATTGAATTCTTCTTTATAAATTCGTTTTAAAATCCATTTCTATTCAATTCAAATTTCAATTCAATTTGAATTTATTTCACTTCGCTTTCAATTCAATTCGAATTCGTTTTCAATTCAATTCAAATTCGTTTTCAATTCAATTCATTTCGAAATCGTTTTCAATTCAATTCATTTCGAAATCGTTTTCTATTCAATTCATTTCGAAATCGTTTTCAATTCAATTCGAATTCGTTTTCAATTCAATTCATTTCGAAATCGTTTTCAATTCAATTCATTTCGAAATCGTTTTCAATTCAATTCATTTCGAAATCGTTTTCAATTCAATTCATTTCAAAATATTCGATTTCGAAATCACTTTTCAATATTCATTTTAAAATGAATAAAATCGATATAAATATCGTTCACGTCAAAATGGCGTCAATCTAATCCTCACGGCTTCACATATTTCTATTTTCAAATATTCTATTTCAAATATTTCTATTTCAAATATTTCTATTTCAAATATTTCTTTTTTTTTTTTCGAAACTGGAATGAGGCCCAATCAATTACCATATAATGTTAATTATATGGATTTTCTACAACACATGTATATATCAACAACGATGAATAATCAACCATCAACCAAAGTGCACTACACTGTATAAGCATCAAATATAGACATTTAACGCTTATAGCAGCTTGTCAATCAATCGATCGACATATTTAATCAATCAGGATGAGTGAACTTCAAATTTCATCCTAACACCCGTGTGGGGTTTCAAACAATCAAACACATATTTTATTTGTGCAGTTAGGCGATGTGTAAAATTTATCGACCCCATCAACGTCATTCAAATAGGTGTACATAAACAAACCGTCTGGTTTGTAAATGAATATTTATTTATTCACATTCACGTTAAAAATTATATTTTTAACGATAACACATTTTATTTTAACATATGAATTTCTATTCAGTTCATTCGTTAAATAAAATGCTATTTTTATTTTTCTAACTTATTTTAGAAAATTTCGGCGGCATAACGGCACGATACTAGAAACGGGACGAGGCCTAGCCTTATCCCCGGACTAGTGAAGGCCCACGCCATTCACACATCAATCAAATCAATTTCATTATGCAAACCACAAAATTTGGAGTAAGAGTCTAACCTAGCCTTACTCCTTCGCCTTATAACGGCGCACGTCTAATCCTAACCAATTTATCGATTCGATTTTTCACACCACAAACCACATTCAAACCAATATCGCAATCAATCACCAAACAGTCAAACAAACAAGTCCATGGTCTGTGGACGATTGTGTCGGGTGCTACTAAGCACCGTCTGCATCCTAGTATATATATATAACTAGAAAAGAAAATAGAAAGGTGAGGAATTCTCACAGATAGCTATCCTAGCTCCATGGCACTTCTTTGATAGAAATCTTCATTGTTTCGCCTTTTTGTCACCTTCGTTGCTGCTTTCACTACATACGTAAAAATCGAATTTTTACTATGTTATTCAATATATAAAAATCGAATTTTTATTTCAAAGTTCCATATATAAAAATCGAATTTTTAGTTCAAAGTTCAATATATAAAAATCGAATTTTTATTTCAAAGTTCAATATATAAAAATCAAATTTTTAGTTCAAAGTTCAATATATAAAAATCGAATTTTTATTTCAAAGTTCCATATATAAAAATCGAATTTTTAGTTCTAAGTTTAATATATAAAAATCGAATTTTTATTTCAAATCTTTTTCCATTTCACAGTTTAAACCTTTCCTATTCAAAGTTTAAACCTTTCCTATTTAAAATTTAACCCATTTTCTATTTAAAGTAAAATCAGAATTCTCCTTTAAAAAAAATCAGTTTTAAAATTCTTTTAAAATCAGTTTTAAAATCTTTTAAACAAACAAATCAGTTTTCTATTTCAGTTTTAAATAAAATAAAGTAAAAAAAATAAATAGATTAAAACTTACAGGGGGGGGTCTCGCCGTCGGTTGACATCAGGAGGGGAGAGAATACGGCGGTCGGAGATGGCTGCTGGAGGGAAGCCGACGAGGTAGGGTGGTGGCTCACGGTGGTGGCGCGTGCTCCGATGCGGCGGCGACTAGATGTGGGGCGACGGGTTTTGGTTTCCAGGGGGGGACGCCGCTCGATTAGGCAAGGAAGAGGAGGGCGAGGTGGAGCGAGGCAGGGTTGCGGCGGCCTGGGGCTCGCCAGAGGCGGCGGCGCCACCATCGGAGGAGCAACGGCTCCTCCGCCCCCTTTTCTTCTGCTTTTTTTTTTTTTTTTTAGATTCTGAGAGGAAGAAAGAAAAATAAACGGGGGGGGGGGGGGCAGAGTTAAAAAGGGGGGAAAATATATTTTTTTTTATTTAATTTTATTCGCCCCTAAGTTGACCTTTACATACGACCCTGAAATGGGGCCCACCGCCTGCCGTCCATAGCGTTTTACCCCCATTCCGAACACAATGGGATATGTATCGTAGGTTGATTCGATCGTTACAATCAGTTTTCGTTAAATTTACATTTAAATCACTATATTGAATTTTAAACGTATATTTCAAATTACCGGGGTCACATACTAACTAGAAAAATTCCAGAAAAATATTTTCTAGCTTCGTATTGACGATACGGTCCTAACAAAACTAGTTTCGTCGAATTCTGAGACCGTTAGAAAAATGGCCAATTTCCAGTCGATTAAAATCAACTGAAACTGGTCAAACGCGTTTTCCTTTGCCACGCTCACATATTGATTCGAAAAATTATGAAATTTGGAATCTAGCAATAACTTAACATCACGGACCCAACAAAACTGGTTTCGTCGAAATCCGAGGTCGTTTGCAAAATTGCTATTTTTAAGGGCCTTATATATATAAAAATATATATAAATTCCACAGCGACTATTCTGAATTTTCAACTGGACATATCTTATCCTTTCTAAAGTGAAATCTCGGTTTGTTAACTTTGTTAGAAAGATATTCACTATTAGATTCCATTATTTTTGGTTTCACTAAAATCCGGATTATTTTGCACCCGGTACATTCAATTGAAGTTTGAAATCGAATTATCGAACTACCGCGCCATTTTCAATTCCTTTTATAATTATATATAATTATTATATATTCTAACAACGACGTATATAAATATATTCGTTCGAATTCTATTCAAAATAAATTTTTCGACGATATTATTTAAAATAATTCATTTTGAATATTCAAAATTCGCTAAAATTGCCAAAATAAAAATTTTAAACTGGCCCAGATTTTCCGGGTTGTTACAATCTCCCCCACTTAAAACTTTTCGTCCCCGAAAAGGAACAAAGTCGAAAGTTGTTTAACAATTCAACTCAACTTCTATTGTTTTGATTACGGCTTAAGTTCTTCAACTTTTCAGTTTCTAAGAACTTTTCAAAAATTTCAAAAATTTGGCTAACACCCTAAATTTTCGAAAAATTTCGCCATAACCTCCCCTGCACCGGGAGCATCGGGGAATTTCAAATAGCTTCCCCGGTCCTTCAGATCTCAAAAAGAAAAAGAAAAAGCCAAGCGGCTAGCCAATAGGCTCACAAAATCATCATCACCCAAACAAAACAGGAAATTATGTAGTAAACATGTACCTATTTGTCGGGCAAACAAATTTTATTCTCTGGCTCTAGCCTCCTTGCTATGACCTGTTCAATGATATACATGTATATGCAAGCAAACGCGACCAATTTTCAATACAATTCAATATTTGATCAAATTAGGCATAATGGTTTAAAATTACCAAACAAATAAACCAACAACACAAACATCAATCAATTAGTGAATTAGAGTTTCAAATTCGTAATTTTGATACATACACAAAAATCAGATTCTTGATGCCAAATCACAACAATTAGCCCTATCTAATTTTGGTTCTCACACCAGTCAATAGGAAATATATAGAAATCTCACTTTCGTCGCTCGAAAATAAATACTGGCGACAGTGCCCCATCACCAGAATTACTCCCGGGCACTAGAGGGATTCTATATCTACCCAATATATTAAAACTTCGAACACACGTTTGCAAGACATATATGCAAAATCTTTATATATCGGATTGTCCTAATCAATATAAATAATCAAATACGAATAATTGATTTAAATTTTCAAAACGAAATTTGTTTTCATTTGAAAGAAATATACTCTTCACACTCGTTCTAGGATACTACTGATCCTATCTCTAACGAGTCATTCTCGTTGGATATTACTAATCCAATATCTGATGAATTCTTTCGTAAGGTTCTAATGTGTCTTGTTCTCTGCTTTGTAAACCAAAGCTCTGATACCAACTGTAAAGACCCGTAACTTCCCCGTAAAGGAAAGCGACGGATAGTTCGAGAACAAGCCACAACAGAACGCATATAAAAGAACATTTCACTGTATATTACAACAATGCATCAGATTACATGAATATACAGAGTATAAATGAATATTACACAGAAATATCAGAGATTTAAATTACATTTAAATACATAGCAGCGGAAAATAATACAATACACAACTAGAAGAGATATACGGATACAAAGCTTTCCGGATATCGTTCCAGCTGTAAACCAGGATCCTGTGAATATAAATCTGCAAAACCCAAAACTACTAGCTGCCCGTGTCAAAATAAGGGCACCCAGAGTTTAGGTTAAAACAATAAACTCCAGGTCAGTCATGTGACTGGTGTGAGAACTAAAACAGTTATTAATCTTTATTTTAAATCATTAGGTAAATCAAGGGATCACGCCGTATAACACGGAACGGGTTTTCTCCCAAGAATACCAGTGCATCAAACCAACCGCGCAATGCTAAATAAAGAAAGATGAAGCTGTTGTAAGACCCAGGTCCTATCACACAATGCAACGCAAGCCGGGGGATAGGGTTTTCCCTTATAACAGCCAAAGAATGCTTGATACGTTTAAAACAAATCATTTGATACTATAATAAGTACATAGTGTATAAAACAACTTCAAATCATAAGTATCAATCATAGGCGACATGAGCGTCCCATGCCACTATGTCGCCATATATAGGTTTACAAATAAAACCGCAAATATCACGTATTTGGAAATTGGATTTCCGTCTATGAACCGAGGCAAAAGATAGTCCTCAACCGATTCGAGACGCTCTAGCCCGTGTCTCAGGCAAGTACTCAGTCAAGCCTTTGGATCGTCAGGGCCGGTCCACCGATGTGGATTAAAATGCCTGAACACTACGTTTCCCCACCCTATGGGGTGTAAGTCTGGTCCGTCAGCCGACCAGAATGCATCGGCCGAAACCGATATAACCGAGGCGCCTCGCAACAGCAACAACCACATAAGTCAAACTCGTCAGGGCGTGTAAAACCACTGACGCCACTTCTAACTAGAAAGAAACGCAAGTCCTCCCTGATGTCCTCTCCCGTTTTTGGTTCATACCGGGTGTGAAACTCGCGAAGTAAACGTTACACAAAGCTACGCCACAAAGGCCGTGCTTTGATCATCACCACAAGACTTTGCTTTTCAACAGAAGCCTTGATCATTTGCATCTTAGCATGCCACACAGGCAAACCATCCTATGCAACCGATATCAGTCACACAGAATGAAATCCGATGTCAGACACACAGTCCATTTACAAGTCCATTCTGGGTCTGAACGAAACCGGAGGCACCTAGTACCCCGCATATCCATCGATCTCCAAGTACGTCTGGACGATCACTAACTGTTTCCATCTTCTTGGGTGTACAGCCCAATCAAGATCATCAGTTATCACCCAAACGACGTGAAGACCTCCGGTCTTCGACCATCGTCTTCATCTTCGACTTATCGTCGTATCAGTTATTCAGAATGGGATAAACCCGGCCTTTCCGAATAACTCGCGTATATTTTAAATAAGTGTTACACAAACACAACATACGCCTCATTCCAATTCATTAGTCACTAACCGTAAATTAATCAAGAGAATAATTCCCCAAATATTAACCCCGAAGGCCGAAACCAACATCAGATCAATATCCAGAAAACCATTCTGCTTGGCTAACCGCCAGTTAGTTTCTAAATTTCACATTCAAATCTAATTAAAGATTCATTAAAACTCCACTTAGTTTTAATCTGTGACTGGGTTAAAGAATCAGTGTCATTTAAAACACGGTTCACGATAAACCCAAAGTCACATCCCATTAATTATCGGGTTAAAGAACAAGTGTTATTCAAAACACTGTTCACGATAAACCCAAAAATCCATATCCATTCAATTCCAATTAAATATCATTTAATTGGTACACTTCATTAAATCTAAATCAAAAGATTTAATCTTTTCTCAGCTGGGTTCAAGAACAGTGTTAGTGTAGACACCATTCACGACAAACCCAAATCACATTCATTAATTATCGGGTTAAAGAACAAGTGTTATTTAAAACACTGTTCACGATAAACCCAAAAATCAATACCAATTCAATTCCAATTAAATATCATTTAATTGGTACACTTCATTAAATCTAAATCAAAAGATTTAATCTTTTCTCAACTGGGTTCAAGAACAGTGTTAGTGAAGACACCATTCACGACAAACCCAAATCACATTCGATTAATTATCGGGTTAAAGAACAAGTGTTATTTAAAACACTGTTCACGATAAACCCAAAAATCAATACCAATTCAATTCCAATTAAATATCATTTAATTGGTACACTTCATTAAATCTAAATCAAAAGATTTAATCTTTTCTCAACTGGGTTCAAGAACAGTGTTAGTGAAGACACCATTCACGACAAACCCAAATCACATTCGATTAATTATCGGGTTAAAGAACAAGTGTTATTTAAAACACTGTTCACGATAAACCCAAAAATCAATACCAATTCAATTCCAATTAAATATCATTTAATTGGTACACTTCATTAAATCTAAATAAAAAGATTTAATCTTTTCTCAACTGGGTTCAAGAACAGTGTTAGTGAAGACACCATTCACGACAAACCCAAATCACATTCGATTAATTATCGGGTTAAAGAACAAGTGTTATTTAAAACACTGTTCACGATAAACCCAAAAATCAATACCAATTCAATTCCAATTAAATATCATTTAATTGGTACACTTCATTAAATCTAAATAAAAAGATTTAATCTTTTCTCAACTGGGTTCAAGAACAGTGTTAGTGAAGACACCATTCACGACAAACCCAAATCACATTCGATATTCAATACAAGGCTCTGAATAGAAAATATATCGGCTTATATTCAATATCGAATTCTACGACTAACAAATGTCGTATTGGAAATAACGATATAAATATATATCTTTCAAATTTCCATAACAACACCTGTATAATCACGAATTCCAACATCGAAATATTCCAAAGACAATTTCGATTCAAATCCACTCCAATGCAATCATTGGAAATTTTGGTTATTTTCAAAACCATTTCAAATTCAATTTATTTATTTAAAAATAAATAGAATTATAATTCTAGTTCAAAACTAGTTCATTTCGATAAAAATCTATTTTTATCTTTTCAAATATGGAGTTTTTCATCCCAAACTTTCACAAATCATTTCTTATGATTTTACACAAATTATTACGATTTTTAATAATTTTATCAAGGCCCGTACAGTCGATTTCCATTAACGGCCATCGAACTGCACTTACAGCGACCTTTTTCGAATTTGATTTGGACGTATCTCCAAATCCAACCGTTAGATTTCAAATTTCTAACATTCATTAGAAAGCTCTTTTCGATACGAACCCAACGGTTCCGGTTTTAGGAGAATCCGACGGTCGGATCTCCCGTAATGTCCGTTTGAAATAAATGGTCGAAATTCGCGAACTGCCGCGGCGCGGCGCGTTCTATTCAGGCCATTATATTATATATATAATATATATAATATATATTTCGTCGATTTCTATTTAAAACGAATTATATAAATAGTTTTGAATTCGTTTCAAAAACATTTTCAACTTCCATTTCAATTCAAATCAAAATTGAATTCTTCTTTATAAATTCGTTTTAAAATCCATTTCTATTCAATTCAAATTTCAATTCAATTTGAATTTATTTCACTTCGCTTTCAATTCAATTCGAATTCGTTTTCAATTCAATTCAAATTCGTTTTCAATTCAATTCATTTCGAAATCGTTTTCAATTCAATTCATTTCGAAATCGTTTTCTATTCAATTCATTTCGAAATCGTTTTCAATTCAATTCGAATTCGTTTTCAATTCAATTCATTTCGAAATCGTTTTCAATTCAATTCATTTCGAAATCGTTTTCAATTCAATTCATTTCGAAATCGTTTTCAATTCAATTCATTTCAAAATATTCGATTTCGAAATCACTTTTCAATATTCATTTTAAAATGAATAAAATCGATATAAATATCGTTCACGTCAAAATGGCGTCAATCTAATCCTCACGGCTTCACATATTTCTATTTTCAAATATTCTATTTCAAATATTTCTATTTCAAATATTTCTATTTCAAATATTTCTTTTTTTTTTTCGAAACTGGAATGAGGCCCAATCAATTACCATATAATGTTAATTATATGGATTTTCTACAACACATGTATATATCAACAACGATGAATAATCAACCATCAACCAAAGTGCACTACACTGTATAAGCATCAAATATAGACATTTAATGTGACGGCAAGGAATTTCGCTCGATCTGAATCAGTCGTTAAACCGATCTAAACCGTTCGAAACCCCTGAACGTTGAGAACATGACAAACCAGAACACAAACAGAAGAACATTTCATTGTATATTACAACAATTCCATCAGATACAAGAATATACAGAGTATAAATGAATAAATATTACACAGAAATATCAGAGATTTAAATTACATTTAAATACATAGCAGCGGAAAAATAATATAAAGCACAACTGAAGGTGATATACGGATACAGAGCTTTCCGGATATCATTCCAGCTGTAAACCAGGATCCTGTGAATATAAATCTGCAAAACCAAAACTACTAGCTGCCCGTGCGGAAAATAGGGGCACCCAGAGTTTAGGTTAAAACAATAAACTCCAGGTCAGTCATGTGACTGGTGTGAGAACTAAAACAGTTATTTAAAACTTTACTTTAAAAGAGAGTAATTCAAGGGACCACGCCGTATAACACGGAACGGGTTTCCTCCCAAGAATACCAGTGCATAGAATAAACAACGCAATGCTTTTTCGAAAAATGAAGCTATTATAAGACCCAGGTCCTATCATACAATGCAACGCAAGCCGGGGGATAGGGTTTTCCCTTATAATAGCCAAACATGCTTGATACGTTTTAAAACAAATCATTTGATACTATAATAAGTGTATAGTGTCAAAACATTTCAATCATAAGTATAAATCATAGACGGCATGGGTACCATATATCATGTCGCCATACTAGTTCTACAATTAAAACCGCGATACACGTATTGGAAATTGGA
The DNA here is from genome assembly GCA_030737875.1 of Allium sativum. Taxonomy (NCBI): domain Eukaryota; kingdom Viridiplantae; phylum Streptophyta; class Magnoliopsida; order Asparagales; family Amaryllidaceae; genus Allium; species Allium sativum. The sequence continues at coordinate 398,197,114 of CM060926.1, read as the reverse complement.
TTTCCGTCATGAGTCGAGGCAAGGGGCAAGCTCCTCTCCGCGTTCGAGACACTCTAGCAAATGTCCCCGGGATTACGCACACTGGGTAACCCCTGGATGCGGCTGGGCCGGTCCTCACTTACGTTAGAGGATTAATTATGCCTGAACACACGTTTCCCGGTCCTTACAGACCTATAATCGAGGCGCCTCATTCCAACAACCACAAAGGTGAAAAGTATATATATGTCAGGGCTGGTAAGTCACTGACACCACCAAAGCTAGAAAGAAACGTGCGCTCTCCCAGCGGTCCGTATCCCGTTTTTAACTCATACCGAGGTGTGAGGCTTGCGAATACACGCTATACACAAAGCTGCCACGTAGGCGTGCTTTGATCATCAACCACAAGACTTTGCTTTTCAACAAAAGCCTTGATCCATGCAACTCAGCATGCCACACAGGCAATTCATGCCATGCGATTGATATCTATCGATATATAACCTCTAAGCTCGTACGTCTCAGAGAAGGGCGTTAAGCAAGAGAATAAATTCTCCGCCGCCAAGCAGATATATATTTAATAGAAATCAATCAACACAGAATAAAATCCAATGTCAGGCACACAATCCATTTACAAGTCCGTTCTGGGTCTGAACGAAACCGGAGGCACTTTCCTCGCATATCCATCCATCTCCAAGTACGTCTGGACGACCACTAACTATTTCCATCCTCTTGGGTGTACAGCCCAATCAGGATCGTCAGTAATTATCCCTACGATGTGAAGACTTCCGGTCTTCAACCACCGTCTTCATCTTCGACATATCGTCGAATCGGTTATTCAGAATGGGTATAAACCCGGACTTTCCGAACAACCCGCGTATATTGAAAACAAATGTTACACAAACACAACATACGCCTCATTCTAATTCATTAGTCACTAACCGCAAATTAGCAAGAGAACAATTTCCCGAACATTAACCCCGAAGGCCGAAACCAACATCAGATCAATACCCAGGAAACCATTCTTCATAGCCAACCTACAGCTAGTTTCTAAATTCCACATTCTTAGGGAAAAGTTCCCATTAATTTTATCCAAGATAAATTCTTTAAAATTTATCCTGAAATCTTCCTTTGGATGTCATTTAAAACCAAATTATGGTTTTCCAACTAGTCGAGATTAGCGAACCACAACGAAGTAATTATTTATTTTATTTCCCAATCCCAACCTATTCATCCCATGAAGCAAAACTGGTAATACTCCATATCTAACACCGTGGTGTTATCGGTAAAATTAATTACCATTTCACGTTCAAATCTAATTAAAGATTTAACTATCGCTTTGGAGCAAAACTGGTGATACTCCATTCTCGCTCATTTCTAAATTTGATAATTTAGATTATCAGTTCGAATTTCAATCTAATTGCAGATTCAATAAAACTCCTTTTACTGGGTTAAAGAACTAGGTGTTATTTAAAACACAGTTCACAACAAACCCAAATCACATTCTATTTGTTATCGGGTTAAAGAACTAGTGTTATTTAAAACACTGTTCACGATAAACCCATCTCAAACTTAATCAAACATATTAGAAATTCGATTATTTAAAACCCCTTTTTAAATCTAATTCATTTATTTTAAAAATGATTGGGTTTTAAATTTAGTTCAAAACTAGTTCATTTTGATAAAAATCTATTTTTATCTTTTCAAATATGGAGTTTTTCACCCCAATTTTTCCCAAATCATTTCTTATGATTTTACACAAATTATTGATATTTTTAATAATTTTATCAAGGCCCGTACAGTCGATTTCCAACGATGGCCATCGAACTGCACTTACAGCGACCTTTTTCGAATTTGATTTGGACGTATCTCCAAATCCAACCGTTAGATTTTGAATTTCTAATATTCGTTAGAAAGCTCTTTTCGATACGAACCCAACGGTTCCGGTTTTAGGAGAATCCGACGGTCGGATCTCCCGTAATGTCCGTTTGAAATAAATGGTCGAAATTTACGAACTGCCGCGGCGCGGCGCGTTCTATTCAGGCCATTATATTATATATATAATATATATAATATATATTTCGTCGATTTCTATTTAAAACGAATTATATATTTAGTTTTGAATTCGTTTCAAAAACGAAGTCAACTTCTATTTCAATTCAAATCAAAATTGAATTCTTCTTTATAAATTCGTTTTAAAATTCATTTCTATTCAATTCAAATTTCAATTTAATTTGAATTCATTTCACTTCATTTTAAATTCAATTCGAATTCGTTTTTCAATTCAATTCAAATCAATTCAATTCAAATTGATTTTCTATTCGATTCAAATTCATTTTCTATTCAAATTAATTCGTTTCGTTTTCTATTTGAATCAAGTTCATTATATATTCAATTTGAAATCAAATTGGTTTTCTATTCCATTCAAATCGAAATCGTTTTATATTCAATTCAAATCGAAATCGTTATATATTCAATTCATTTCGAAATCGTTATATATTCAATTCATTTCGAAATCGTTATATATTCAATTCATTTCGAAATCGTTATATATTCAATTCATTTCGAAATCGTTATATATTCAATTCATTTCGAAATCGTTATATATTCAATTCATTTCGAAATCGTTATATATATCGTTCGCGTCAAAATGGCGCATCACTATTCAACACGGCTTTATATATTCTATTTCAAATATTTCTTTTTGTCAACACACGACTAATCTCAACGAATGAGTACCGTCCATGTGTGACTATTTTTGGTTAAATTATTTCGTTCAACACATGACTAATCTCAACGAATGAGTACCGTCAACACATGAACCTTTATTTTATATTGATAAAGATGTAAATTTTATTATAAAAATAATTCGTTCAACACATGGCTATTCCCAACGGATGAGTATAGTCAACACATGAACCTTTATATTATATTGATAAAGATGTAAATTTTATTATAAAAATAATTCGTTCAACACATGACTATTCCCAACGGATGAGTATAGTCAACACATGAACCTTTATTTTATATATTCTTTATTTTTCAAATTGGAATGAGGCCCAATCAATCACCATATAAAATTAATTATATGGATTTTCATACATCACATGTATATAATAGTATTGAAAAATAATCAACCATCAACCAAAGTGCACTACACTGTATAAGCATCAAATATAGATATCTAACGCTTATAACAGCCTGTCAATCAATCGATCGACATATTTAATCAATCAGGATGAGTGGACTTCATATTTCATCCCAACACCCGTGTAGGGTTTCAAACAATCAAGCACAGATTTTATTTGTGCAGTTGGGCGATGTGTAAAATTTATCGACCCAATCAATATCAATCAAATAGGTGTACATAAACAAACCGTCCGGTTTGTAAATGAATATTTATTTTATTCACTTTCACTATATTCATATTCACGTTAAAAATTATATTTTTAACGATAAAATATTTTATTTCGACATATGAATATCTATTCAGTTCATTCTTTAAATAAAATGTTATTTTTATTTTTCTAACATGTTTTAGAAAATTTCGGCGGCATAACGGCACGATACTAGAAACGGGACAAGGCCTAGCCTTATCCCCGGTCTAGTGAAGGCCCACGCCATTCACACATCAATCAAATTCACTTTCGTTATGCAAGCCACAAAATTTGGAGTAAGGGTCTAACCTAGCCTTACTCCTTCGCCTTATAACGGCGCACGTCTAATCCTAACCAATTTATCGATTCGATTTTTCACACCACAAACCACATTCAAATCAATATCTCAATCAATCACCAAACATCCAAACAAACAAGTCCATGGTATGTGGACGGTTGTGTCGGGTGCTACTAAACACCGTCTGCATCCTAGTATATATATATATAAATATAACTAGAAATAAAATTGAAAGGGTGAGAAATTCTCACTTATAGCTATCCTAGCTCCACGGCTCTTCTTTGATAGAAATCTTCATCGCTATGGCATTTTCGTCAGCTTCGTCGTCCGTAGCCACTACATATATAAAAATCGAATTTTTACCTTGCTATTCAATATTTAAAAATCATATTTTTATTTCGAAGGTCCATATATAAAAATCAAATTTTTAGTTCAGAGTTCAATATATAAAAATCGAATTTTTATTTCAAAGTTCTATATATAAAAATCGAATTTTTATTTTACTTCGAAGTTTACTATATAAAGATCTCGTCTTTTCAAATATTTCGCCTTTTCTACTTTAAAGATTACGCCTTTTTGAATTTAAAGATTACGCCTTTTTGAATTTAAAGATTACGCCTTTTTGAATTTAAAGATTACGCCTTTTTGAATTTAAAGATTACGCCTTTTTGAATTTAAAGATTACGCCTTTTTGAATTTCCTATTTTAAAGATCAAATCTTTTTAAAGTTCAAACCATTTTCTTTTTAAAGTTTAAACCTTTTCTATTTTAAATCTTAAAATAAAATCAGTTTTTCAAACTTTTAAAAATCTCAGTTTTGAATCTTAAAAATAAAAACAGTTTTCTATATTTAAAAATTCAGTTTTAAAAATAAATTAAAAATCAGTTTTTAAAATACTTTTAAAAATCTCAGTTTTGATTTCTAAAAAAAACAGTTTAAAAATTCTTTTTAAAACAGTTTTTTTTTTTATAAAATCAATATAAAAGTAAAAATAAATAAAATAAAATAAAAAAACTACCTGGGGCGCTGTCGGCTTTGTCGGGGGGGGGGGGGCTTCGCTTCATCTTCGTCGGCGGCAGGAGGGTACTGGACTTCGCGAGTGGGGCGCGACCATCGACAGGGGAGGGGAAGCGGTCATCGACAGGGGGGGGGACTGCGGTGGCGTGGATCGCTATTGGCGATGGCGTACGATGGGGCGACGGGTTTGGGGTTCGGGGATCATCGAAGAAGAAGGGGAAAGGGCGGCGATGCATCTGGGGAGGGGCGGTGGTCGGAGCTGGCGAAGAGGCGGCGTTGGGTGGCTCTGGCGACGGATCCTGGGGGGGGCGATCGCGATTGGGGGTTTTTCTTTTTTTTTTTTTTTTTTTTTTTTATTTATTTGATTTCTGTTTTTAGAATGAAAACGAGAGGGGGGGGGTTTATATGAAAAATATATATATATTTAATTATTTAATTACTTTCAAAAAGCAACTTTTATTTTCGACCTCAAAACGAGACCCACCGCCTGTCGTCCATAGCGTTTCACCCCCATTCCGAACACAATGAAACATGTATCGCAAGCTGATTCGATTGTTACAGTCAGTTTCCCTTGAATTTACTTTTAAATCACTATATTGAATTTTAAACGTATATTTCAAATTACCGGGGGCACAAACTAACTCGAAAAATTCCAGAAAAATATTTTCTAGCTTCGTATTGACGATACGGTCCTAACAAAACTAGTTTCGTCGAATTCTGAGACCGTTAGAAAAATGGCCAATTTCCAGTCGATTAAAATCAACTGAAACTGGTCAAACGCGTTTTCCTTTGCCACGCTCACATATTGATTCGAAAAATTATGAAATTTGGAATCTAGCAATAATTTGACATCACGGATCCAACAAAAGTGGTTTCGTCGAAATCCGAGGTCATTTGCAAAATGGCTATTTTTAAGGGCTATATATTATATTAAAATATATATAAATTCCACAGCGACTATTTCTAATTTTCAACTGGACATATCTCATCATTTCTAAAATGAAATCTCAGTTTGTTAACTTCGTTACAAAGATATAGTTATACAGATTCAAATATTTCTTGTTTCGTTCAATTCTGACTTATATTGAATTCTGTATATTCATTTGAAATTAGAAATCGAATTTTCGAACTACCGCGCCATTTTCTTTTCTATTTATAATTATATATAATTATTTATATTCTAACGACGACGTATATAATATATACGTCGATTCTATATTGAAAATAAATTTTCCGTCGCCATTATTTAAAATAATCTATTTTAAATATTCAAAATTCGCTAAAATGGCCAAAATAAAAATTTTAAACTGGCCCAGATTTTGCGGGTTATTACAATCTCCCCCACTTAAAACTTTTCGTCCCCGAAAAGGAACAAAGTCGAAAGTGGTTTGATTATTCAACTCTATGTTCGTTCTGGCTTCCATTCTCCAACTCTTTAGTTTCTGAGAATTTCCAAAACTTCAAAAATTTGGCTAACACCCTAAATTTTCGAAAAATTTCGCCATAACCTCCCCTGCACCGGGAGCATCGGGAAATTGCAAATAGCGTTCCCGGTCCTTCAGATCTCAAAAAGAAAAAGAAAAAGCCAAGCGGCTAGCCAATAGGCTCACAAAATCATCATCACCCAAACAAAACAGTAAATTATGTAATAAACATGTACCTATTTGTCGGGCAAACAAATTCTATTCTCGGCTCTAGCCTCCTTGCTATGACCTGTTCAATGATATATATATATATATATATATATATGCAAGCAAACGCGACCAATTTTCAATACAATTCAATATTTGATTATATTAGGCATAAATGGTTAAAAATCAGCAAACAATTAAACAAACAACACAAACATCAATCAATTAGTGGATTAGAGTTTCAAATTCATAAATTTTGATATATATAAAGAAAATCATGTTTTTGATGCCAATTCACAACAATGTGTTCTAACTATATAAGTTTTGGGTTCTCACACCAGCCTAATGGAAATATATAGAAAATCACGCCTTCGTCACTCGAAAATAAATACTGGTGATGGTATACTTCATCATCAGGACCATGTCCGGGTGCCTAGAGTG